>OV702291.1:484730615-485980615 GCA_916181665.1 Avena sativa | reverse complement strand
CCCATGCGAGCAAGACGTGGACCCCTTGGCAGACTCCATCCAGAACCTCCGCATCCCCATCGCGCCCGAGCTGGACCTGACAGCTGCAGCAGCTGCACTGGAGGCCATGCGCAAGAACCTCCTGGAGGAAGCCGACAAGGTCTCCGCCTGCCAACGCTGCCTGGACGCAACCATGTGCAAGAATAACACCACGCACGGTTTCTCCCGCTTACCCGGTGCCAACCGGCAGGCGCCACCCCAGGGGCGCAACTTGGGTTCGGAGCTTTAGCCACCTGGAAGGTGACGAGCTACATCACCAGCAGGCGTGTGTCCAGCTCCTCATCTCTACGGCTAACAAGCAACAGATCGAGGCAGGCGTCAGCCTCAGGGGAAAGAGCAAGAGCCAGCAGCCACGCCAGGTGGGCGATCTGTTGGGAATATGCCCTAGAGGCAATCATGTATGATGTTATTCCCAATGTATTCATAAGGTTATAGTCCATGTATGAACTGCTGATATGTATCATCGAATATGTGATTTGATTGTGGAACTATATATTCATGTTGTTCATACTAATTGTCCTTGGTCATTGAGGTTGTGCTGGACACACAACATAGACCAATGTGAAAGTCGGTAGATGACTAGGTTCCACTTGTCATGGGCATGGGGATGCTATTCCGACTTACACGGATTCGACTAAAGAGTTTAGCGAGTCGGACTGACCCATATTGAGATGCAACAAACAAAGTCGTCATTTGCATGTCTCAATCAATGTAATCCTTAGATCTGAGGTTATTGCACAATCCGAGTTGAGGATCACCGACTTAGGTTCTGTCAAACATTGTTCCATCATTGGGCAGTTATAAAGGCGGAGTTCGGGTCGACTGAGAATCAAGCTGCGTGATGTGAATAACCAAGACGGGATTTTGCCCCTCCATCCAGAGAGATATTCTCTGGGCCCTCTCGGAAGATATGATTTGGAAAGCATGGCCATGGGCGTCTCGGATAAGTGTTAACCGAGGCAGCCGACTAAGAGTTAGTCGGATGAATCACTTATCTCGGATCGAGAAAGAGAGTCGGACTATTTAAGGGATGACGATCATTCGCCTATAGTCCGACAAGGAATATCGTGAGGCAAAATGGACTCAGACAAAGTCGCATTGGAAGGTATGTCGTCATGACTTATTGGTACTTGGGAGTTGGCACGTTCTGCTAGGAGCCGCTACCAACTGATCGATCACGAGTGAGACTCGGAATCGTGTCCGGGTTACCATGAGCCTATCGGGTCACACACTTAAGAGCGGGAGCAGTTTGGGTTAGACCCAAACAGGAAACCTATTTGGGTTGGACCCAAATAGTGACATGGACTTAGTCAGCAAGTGAGACTTGCAGTGGCAAATATAGGCCTTTTAGTGAATGGGCCACAAGTGAGTGCAGCCCACTTTCACTCCCTATATAAGCTGGGGCACAGGTGCTTAGAGCACAAGGTTAGGTCACTCCATGTGTTGGAAACCCTAGCTCCAGTCCAGTCCTGTCGCCACCGTACCGGACCTAGCAGTCCATCGCCGGCGCTCCTCCTCGCACGTGTGGATACCAGCGGAGGTGCTGTACGTTCAGCACTTCGATGATCGTGAAGAAAGAACGGATCGTGGATCGTGGAACCGGAACGGATCGCGAGGACTACACTGCATCAAGCGACGTGCTTCATCAATTCCACAACTGCGCGTATAGTGGTAATCTTCGTGGCCTTCTACCTGAGCTGGATCTTGGGATCACCGCGTAGGAAAAAGTTTTGTTTTCTCTGCATGGCCCAACACGATCCAGCTGCCGGTGGGAGCAAGGCCTCCTCTCCAAATGTTACAAGGCAGAACAGACGTCCACGCTTCGAATCGGTCAGCTGTGGGCAAAATCCGCGCAAAGCTGCAGTCGTCACCAGCAGAAACCGCGATCCGGTTGACGAAGCCGGGAGAACCAACGCATCACCCAAGTCCCGCCTTTCAGGACAGCTTGGCCCACTCGAGCCGGAGGAACCACGGGATACACGCGCATGCATCGACCTATTGGTCCAGTCATGCACGCTAGGAGAGGAAAGTCTAGCAGGGCCAAGGTGTTTCGGACCATGCATCTGGAATGAACCGTTTCCTAACTGATTTTCGCTCCCAAGGGACACGCCAAAGTACAATGGCACGGTCAAGCCGGAGGACGGCTGGTGGATTACACCACCGTGATGGGCATCGCGAACGGCAACCGCAGGGTGGCTGTACGCTATGTCCTGCTCATGCTCCTAGATTCAGCCAGGACTTGGCTCAACCTTCTCCCCGACAACAACATCAACGCTTGAATTGACTTCGATTAGGCATTCATACGCAACTTCACCGGAATCTACAAGCATTCAGGTCGCCACAACGAGCTCGCCCTTTGCGTTCAGGGCAAGGACGAGACCGACCGCTCCTACATCACCCGGTGGACAAGCATGCACAACTCCTACGAGGGGGTACGCGAGGACCAAGCAGTCGACTTCTTCATCAACGGCTACAGAGACGACATCATGCTCAAGCATAAGATTCACCGGGTGGAGCCCGATACCATGGCCAAGACTATGGAGATCGCAGACAAGTATGCCACTACGAACGCGGCGATGAAAAGGTCTATCTGGCTGGACGACCAAGGGCATATCATCGTGGAAGTCTCCACGAACCGGCACCAGCCGAAAGGGAACAACCATGACTCCAGGCAGCATGATAATCGCCACGGAAAGAGGAAAGATGACCAGCCGGATAACCAATATGGTTCCAGGCACGTGGCAATTGTTCAAGAGGACCTGACTACAGGCGGTAGCTGGAGACAGAAGCCCGATGACTGGTCACCTCGGCCGAAGTACACCATCGAATCGATGCAATTTCCATAGTGGCGGCAATAAGCCGGCTACGTGTACAACCCGCTAGTGCACCTAGACAAAGAAGATGGCCGAGGTTTGTGGTTTACCACCGCCACCCCCGCATCTCCAGCAGGTGGCCATCAGGACAACTGTGAGCACCAGAACCGCCAGGATGAAGATGGAGGAGACTATCCTCGCCGGGTAGGGAACTACCACATCTTCACCACCGAGCCGGAAACCAAGCACAGCAAAAGGTGCCGTGAGGTGGAGGTGAATGCAATCCTTCCCCCTGTTCCCCAGTTCCTGAACTGGTCTAAGCAAGAGCCCAAGTGGAGACGGAAGGACTAGCCGGATGTGCTGCCGCATCCGGGCACATACGCCATGGTACTGGACACCATCATCAGTTCCAAGAAGCACTCTTGCAGGTTCTCCCACGTCCTGGTGGATGGAGGAAGTGAAGGAAATATGCCCTGAGAGACAATAATAAAGTTGTTATTATATATTCCTTATATATGATAGATGTTTATTTTACATGCTAGAATTGTATTGATCAGGAAATATCAATACATGTGTGTTTAATAAACAAAAAGGGTTCCGAGTTATGCCTCTCTTATAGACTAGCTTGATGATTAACAAGATGATCAAGGTTTCCTGATCATGGACATTGGATGTTGTTAATAACAAGGTCACACCATTGGTGGAATGATGTGATCAACATTCATCCAAAGTATAGCATTACGATCAAGTCATTATGTTTATATTGCTATAACATCATACGAAGTAATGTTTATCCTTAGAACATGAGATCATGTTAATTGCTAACACCGGAAGAGTATCTTGATAACATCAAACGTCACACCGTAACAGGGTGACTATAAAGATGGGTTCTGTACTACGAAGGTGTTATGTTGAGGCTCATAGATCAAGAGTGGAATTTTGTCAATCCCGATGACGGATAGATATAATCTGGGCCCTCTCGGTGATATCACATTAAGATAGCTTGCAAGCAAGTGATGTGATCACTAGAATGTTATATCACGGGAACAAGAAAAGAGTGCATGTCGGTAACGAGATCAAACTAGGTATGGAGATACCGATGATCGAATCTCGGACATGTAATATATCGAGAGACAAAGGGATTTAGTTACAAGCGTTAAAGGTTCTCACGATCACAGGAGTCATCGTTGAATGTGTAGGAGTCAGTACGGATCTCCAGGTCCCGCTGCTGATTATTGATCGGAGAAGGGTCTCGATCATGTCTGCATTATTCGCGAACCGTAGGGTGGCACACTTAAGAGTTACCGGACACCATTTTGGAGCACATATGTTTCAGACGAAAGAATTGCAAAGCGCAGGAATTGTTTCAATAGAAACCGGAAATTGTTTCGGGTGAAATTGCAGAAGGTGGTTCTGCATGTGATATTGAAATATTGTAAGGGGCTATATGTGAATGTTTGTTAATTAAAGTAATTAACAAAATTCTGAATAAATTTAATAAAAGAGTTTTATTAAATGAGAGAGCATTAAATTTGGAGAAACTTAATGCATTTAAAGTGGAGACTTTAAAAGGGAATGTGAAGAGGCATTTTAATGTGGAGGAGTTACCACTACATGAATGGGGGAGGTGAGGGGTCACCCCCCCATGCGCCGGCCATGGAGAGAGGGGGCACCCCCTCCTCCTATAAAAGGCCACCCATTCCCTCCTTCATCCTCACACATCCTTGTGAAGGATCTCTCTCCCCCTCTAGAATTATTCCCCCATGGTCTCGGATTAGCGAGATACATGTTCCCGGTGGCATTTCGTCTGGAAGGAGTTGCTGCTTCTGCTGGATCGCTGGAGCGAGGATGTGGAGGTTGTCCGGTGGCTTGAACGTGTGTGCGAGTGTGGATGCGCTGCTGAGTTGCGGCGCTCGGACTTCCTCACGATCTTGAGATCGACAAGTGTACGACTACATCAAACACGAGTTCCTACTCGTTGACAAAGCTCGTTGTCTTCGAGGGTAAGTTCTCTATCGATGTATGTCCACCCGTTTGCTTTGTACCTAATATATAGATCTTGGCGTGTAGTTCACACCGTAGGAAAATTTTTGTTTTCTATACTGCGGACCCAACAGTGGTATCAGAGCCTGATCTATGCGTAGGTGCTTTGCACGGGTAGTACACATATGTTTATATGTGGGCGATGACGATCATGTTATTGCATCTTCTATGTACTTTGGATATTGGTGGCATAGTGGGATGAAGCGGCCTAGACCAACCTTACATGTCATCGTACATGAGACCGGTTCCACGACTGACATGCAACTTGTTTTGCATAAGTGGCTGGCGGGTGTCTGTCTCTCCTACTATAGTCAATATCTGATTTACAACGAGTTGCTAATAACTTGGTTACCCTCGTTGTGGTCATGTTCGTAGGTTAGAAAGGTTCTATCTCCGAAAGCCCTAAGCCACATAAAACTTGCAATTGATAAATTAGAGGCGTCTAGTTTAGATCGTTGCTGGGCTAGTGTTTTGGTATGGTATTGTTGTAAGTAGATGTATAATAGATACTCTTACAACTCACTTAACGTGTAAGTTCCATAGACCTTGGCCTTACACACAAAGGAATGATAGAGATCATACCACGATGCAAATGATAGAGATCAAATGCATGGACCATATCGCCTCACTTCACACATTAGATGTTAACATCTTATATTGCTAGTTTGGAGCGTTTGGTAGCATTATAAGATGATCCCTCATTTAGATATCAAGATAAAATGTGTTCTTCCTTAAGTATGCACCGTTTTGTGGATCATGTTTTGAGGCATCACGTGATGATCGGGTGTTTTCAACTCTACGCTTTCATACAACGGGTGTAAGACAGTTTTACACATGCAAATACTAAGGTTCTTACTTGACGAGCCTAGCATGTACAGACATGGCCTCGGAACACGGACCGAAAGGTTAAGCATGAGTCATATAGTTGATATGATGCCCATATAGATGCTCGCCTTTTAAGCTACACCGACTCACGTGATGATCGGACTTGGTGTAGTGAATTTGGTTCATGTAATCACCAAAAGGACACGAGGGATGTCGTTTTTGAGTGGGAGTTCATTAGTAATTTGGATTAGTTGAACTCAATCTATCATAAGCTTAGTCTAAATATACTTTACAAATTCTGTTGTAGATGGCACCACCTGCTTTTAATTTCAATGTGTTCATGGAGAAAGAGAAACTTGCTGCGAATGGTAGCAACTTCACCAACTGGGCTATGAATTTGAGGATTCTCCTCACTGCTTCACAAAATCAATATGTGCTAGATGCGCCGCTAGGCCCCCCACCAGCTCCCGATGCCCCTGACGAGGAAAAGAACGTCTATATAACTCGTCAGGAGGACCACAACTTAGTTCATTGCGGCATACTGTATGGGCTAGATCCAGAACTTCGAAAGCGTTTCGAAAATGGCAATGCCTTTGATACCATGGGAGAATTGAAAATGATTTTTGATACCCATGCTGCCGTAGAGAGTTATAATGCTACAGAAAAGTTCTTTAGCTGCATGATGGAGGAAAACAGCTCCGTTAGTGAGCACGTACTCAAAATGTCTGGGTACGCCGATAAGCTTGTGTCCTTGGGAATAACGATTCCCATTGACCTAGGCATACATCGTGTTCTCCAATCTCTGCCACCTAGCTACAAGAGCTTCGTGATGAACTATAATATGCAGGGCATGAAGAAGTCTCTTCCCGAGCTTCTGTTAATGCTTAAGACTGCAGAAGTGGAGATTAGGAAAGAACATCAAGTGTTGATGATCAATAGGACCACCGGTTTCAAGAAGGACAAGAAAGGCAAGCACAAGGTAAAGAAGGGTGGCAAGTCTATTGCCACGCCTGAAAAGAAACCCCGAGCTGGCCCTAAGTCTGACACCGAGTGCTACTATTGCAAGGGGACTGGCCATTGGAAGCACAACTGCACCAAGTATTTGGCGGACAAGAAGTCTGGCAAGGCAAACAAAGGTATATGTGATATACATGTTATTGATGTGTACTTGACTAGTACTCGCAGTAGCACCTGGGTATTTGATACGGGATCGGTTACTAATATATGTAACTCGGTTCAGGGGCTGCGGAACAAGCGACAACTAGCAAGGGATGAGGTCTCGATGCGGGTCGACAATGGATCAAGAGTTGATGTGATCGCCGTCGAAACGCTGCCTCTCCATATGCCATCGGGATTAGTTATAAACCTAAATAATTGTTATTTGGTGCCTGCACTGAGCATGAACATTGTATCCGGATCGTGTTTGATGCAAAGTGGTTATTCATTTAAGTCTAAAAACAATGGTTGTTCGATTTATATGAATAATATCTTTTATGGTCATGCACCTATGTTGAATGGTTTATTTCTGTTGGATCTCGATAGTAGTATTACGCATATTCATAATGTTGACGCTAAAAGGATTAAACTTGATAATGATATATCTACATATATGTGGCACTGCCATCTAGGTCATATTGACGTTAAACGCATGAAGAAACTCCATTCTGATGGACTTTTGGAATCACTTGATTTTGAATCATTTGATACATGTGAGCCATGCCTTATGGGCAAGATGACTAGAACGCTGTTTTTCGGTTCAATGGAACGGGCGGCAGATCTATTGGAGATCATACATACTGATGTGTGTGGACCAATGAGTGTGTCGGCGCGAGGTGGATATCGTTATTTTGTTACTTTCACGGATGATTTGAGTAGATATGGGTATATCTATTTGATGAAACACAAGTCTGAAACTTTTGAAAAGTTCAAAGAATTTCAGAATGAAGTGGAAAATCATCGTACCAGAAAGATCAAATTTCTGCGGTCCGACCGTGGAGGAGAGTATCTTAGTTACGAGTTTAGCACACATATGAAAGACTGTGGAATAGTTTCACAACTCACGCCTGCCGGAACACCACAACGTAATGGTGTGTCAGAACGTCGTAATCGTACTTTATTTGATATGGTTCGATCTATGATGTCTCTGACTGACTTGCCACTGTCATTTTGGGGTTATGCACTAGAAACCGCTACATTCACTTTAAATAGGGCACCATCTAAATCCGTTGAAAAGACACCGTATGAATTATGGTTTGGAAACAAACCTAAGCTGTCATTTCTTAAGGTTTGGGGATGCGATGTTTATGTGAAGAAACTTCAACCGGATAAACTCGAACCCAAAACAGAAAAATGCGTCTTCATAGGATACCCTAAGGAAACAATTGGGTATACCTTCTATCATAGATCCGAGGGCAAGGTCTTTGTTGCCAAGAATGGATCCTTTCTTGAGAAGGAGTTTCTCGCGAAAGGTGTGAGTAGTCGGAAGGTAGAACTCAAAGAGGTTATTGAACCTTCTCTTCATGAAATGGCAAGTAGCGCAGCTCCAGAAGTTGTTTCGGAGTTGACTTCACCTAATGAAGAGAGAGCTAATGATATTGATAATGAAACTCCGAAAGAGGACACTATCGAACCTCGCAGGTCAAGCAGGACACGTGCAGCTCCTGAACTGTACGACAATCCTGTTATGAATTTCATGATTGATGAAATGGATGACCCTGCGACGTATGAAGAAGCGATGATGAGCCCGGATTCCAACAAATGACTAGAAGCCATGAAATCCGAGATGGAATCCATGTACGAGAACCAAGTTTGGAACTTGGTGGACTTACCTCACGACCGAAAGGTCGTTGAGAATAAATGGATTTTCAAAGGAAAAACTGATGCTGATGGTAATGTGACCATCTATAAGGCTCGACTTGTCGCAAAGGGGTTTCGACAAATTCAAGGAGTTGACTACGATGAGACATTCTCTCTCGTAGCGATGCTTAAGTCGGTTAGGATTATGTTAGCAATTGCTGCATATTTTGATTATGAAATATGGCAGATGGATGTCAAAACTGCGTTCCTCAATGGTAAGATTGAAGAAGAGTTGTATATGATACAACCTAAGGGTTTTGTCGATCCTAAGGATGCTAATAAGGTGTGCAAACTTCAGCGATCCATCTATGGACTGAAGCAAGCATCATGAAGTTGGAATCTCCGCTTTGATGAGGTGATCAAAGAGTTTGGATTTGTCCAAACTTTTGGAGAGGCTTGTATTTACAAGAAAGTGAGTGGGAGCAATGTGGCATTTCTGATATTATATGTGGATGACATATTATTGATTGGAAATGATTTAGATCTTTTAAACAGTGTTAGAAGTTATCTAAATAGCAAATTTTCGATGAAGGACCTTGGTGAAGCTTCATATATATTAGGCATTAAAATCTATAGAGATGGATCAAGACGCCTAATTGGGCTATCGCAGAGTACATACCTTGATAAGATATTAAAGAAGTTTAATATGGACGGAAGTAAGAAGGGGTTCTTACCTATGTTGCAAGGCAAGACATTGAGTAAGACTCAAAGTCCGGCTACGGCAGAAGAAAGAGATATAATGGATAAGATCCCCTATGCCTCAGCCATAGGCTCTATAATGTATGACATGCTATGTACAAGACCGGATGTGGCACATGCTATTAGTTTGACTAGTAGGTACCAATCTGATCCAGGTTCGGAACACTAGATAGCGGTCAAGAATATCCTTAAGTACTTGAGAAGAACTAAGGATATGTTTCTTGTATACGGAGGTGAAGAAGAGCTAGTCGCTAAGTGTTATGTCAATGCTAGCTTTGACACTGATCCGGATGACTCTAAGTCTCAATCCGGATACGTATTTCTCTTGAACGGAGCCGCAGTTAGTTGGAGGAGCTCCAAACAACCTGTGGTGGCTGGATCAACAACAGAGGCGGAATATGTTGCTGCTTCAGAAGCGGCGCAGGAAGCGGTTTGGATGAAAGAGTTCATTACAGAACTGGGTGTGGTTCCCAGTGCGTTGGACCCGATGGTGATCTATTGTGACAACAATGGAGCCATAGCCAACGCAAAGGAACCAAGGACTCACAAGAATTCCAAGCATATTAAGCGCCGGTTTCACTCCATCCGCGAACATGTCAAGGATGGAGATATAAAGATTTGTAAAGTGCACACGGACCTAAATGTAGCAGATCCGTTGACTAAAGTACTCCCTAGGGAAAAACATGATCAACACCAGAACTCCATGCGTGTTAGATTTATCACTATGTGAACTAGATTATTGTCTCTAGTGCAAGTGGGAGACTGAAGGAAATATGCCCTGAGAGGCAATAATAAAGTTGTTATTATGTATTCCTTGTATATGATAGATGTTTATTTTACATGCTATAATTGTATTGATAGGAAACATCAATACATGTGTGTTTAATAAACAAAAAGGGTTCCTAGTCATGCCTCTCTTATAGACTAGCTTGTTGATTAACAAGATGATCAAGGTTTCCTGATCATGGACATTGGATGTTGTTAATAAAAAGGTCACACCATTGGTGGAATGATGTGATGAACATTCATCCGAAGTATAGCATTAAAATCAAGTCATTGTGTTTATATTGCTATAACATCATATGAAGTAATCTTTATCCTTAGACCATGAGATCATGTTAATTGCTAACACCGGAAGAGTATCTTGATAACATCAAACGTCACACCGTAACAGGGTGACTATAAAGATGGGTTCAGTGCTACGAAGGTGTTATGTTGAGGCTCATGGATCAAGAGTTGAATTTGTCAATCCAGATGACGGATAGATATACTCTGGGCCCTCTCGGTGATATCACATTAGGATAGCTTGCAAGCAAGTGATGTGATCACTAGAATGTTATATCACGGGAACAAGAAAAGAGTGCATGTCGGTAACGAGATCAAACTAGGTATGGAGATACCGATGATCGAATCTTGGACATGTAATATATCGAGAGACAAAGGGATTTAGTTACAAGCGTTAAAGGTTCTCACGATCACAGGAGTCATCGTTGAATGTGTAGGAGTCAGTACAGATCTCCAGGTCCCGCTGCTGATTATTGATCGGAGAAGGGTCTCGATCATGTCTGCATTATTCGCGAACCGTAGGGTGGCACACTTAAGAGTTACCGGACACCATTTTGGAGCACATATGTTTCAGACGAAAGAATTGCAAAGCACAGGAATTGTTTCAATAGAAACCGGAAATTGTTTCGGGTGAAATTGCAGAAGGTGGTTCTTCATGTGATATTGAAATATGTAAGGGGCTATATGTGAATATTTGTTAATTAAAGTAATTAACAAAATTCTTAATAAATTTAATAAAAGAGTTTTATTAAATGAGAGAGCATTAAATTTGGAGAAACTTAATGCATTTAAAGTGGAGACTTTAAAAGGGAATGTGAAGAGGCATTTTAATGTGGAGGAGTTACCACCACATGAATGGGGGAGGTGAGGGGTCACCCCCCCATGCGCCGACCATGGAGAGAGGGGGCACCCCCCTCCTCCTATAAAAGGGCACCCATTCCCTCCTTCATCCTCACACCTCCTTGTGAAGGATCTCTCTCCCCCTGTAGAATTATTTCCCCATGGTCTCGGATTAGCGAGATACATGTTCCCAGTGGCATTTCGTCTGGAAGGAGTTGCTGCTTCCGCTGGATCGCTGGAGCGAGGAGGTGGAGGTTGTCCGGTGGCTTGAACGTGTGTGCGAGTGCGGATGCGCTGCTGAGTTGCGGCGCTCGGACTTCCTCACGATCTTGAGATCGGCAAGTGTACGACTACATCAACCACGAGTTCCTACTCGTTAACAAAGCTCGTTGTCTTTGAGGGTAAGTTCTCTATGGATGTATGTCCACCCGTTTGCTTTGTACCTAGTAGATAGATCTTGGCGTGTAGTTCACACCGTAGGAAAATTTTTGTTTTCTATGCTGCGGACCCAACACGGGTGTCTGTCTCTCCTACTATAGTTAATATCTGATTTACAACGAGTTGCTAATAACTTAGTTATCCTCGTTGTGGTTCATGTTCTTAGGTGAGAACGGTTCTATCTCCGAAAGCCCTAAGCCATGTAAAGCTTGCAATTGATAAATTAGAGGCGTCTAGTTTAGATCGTTGCTAGGCTAGTTTATTGATATGGTATTGTTGTAAGTAGATGTATGATAGATACTCTTACAACACACTCAACGTGTAAGTTCCATAGACCTTGGCCTTACACACAAAGGAATGATATACATCATACCACGATGCAAGTGATAGAGATCAAATGAATGGACCATATCATCTCACTTTACACATTAGATGTTAGCATCTTATACTGCTAGTTTGGCGCTTTTGGTAGCATTATAAGATGATCCCTCATTTAGATATCAAGATAAAAAATGTGTTCTTCCTTAAGTATGCACCGTTATGTGGATCGTGTTTCGAGACATCACGTGATGATCGGGTGTACTCGAATCTACGCTTTCATAGGAACGGGTGTAAGACAGTTTTACACACGTGAATACTAAGGTTCTTACTTGGCGAGCCTAGCATGTACAGACATGGCCTCGGAACACGGACCAAAAGGTTAAGCATGAGTCATATAGTTGATATGATGCCCATATAGATGCTCGCCTTTGAAGCTACATCAACTCACGTGATGATCGGACTTGGTGTAGTGGATTTGGTTCATGTAATCACCAAAAGGACACGAGGGATGTCATTTTTGAGTGGGAGTTCATTAGTAATTTGGATTACTTGAACTCAATCTATCATAAACTTAGTCTAAATAAACTTTACAAATTCTGTTGTAGATGGCACCACCTGCTTTTAATTTCAATGTATTCATGGAGAAAGAGAAACTTGCTGCGAATGGTAGCAACTTCACCAACTGGGCTATGAATTTGAGGATTCTCCTCACTGCTGCACAAAAGCAATATGTGCTAGATGCACCGCTAGGCCCCCCACCAACTCCTGATGCCCCTGACGAGGAAAAGAATGTCTATGTGACTCGTCAGGAGGACCACAACTTAGTTCATTGCAGCATACTATATGGGCTAGAGCCAGAACTTCGAAAGCGTTTCGAAAATGACAATGCCTTTGATACCATGGGATAATTGAAAATGATTTTCGATACTCATGCTGCCGTAGAGAGTTATAATGCTACAGAAAAGTTCTTTAGCTACATGATGGAGGAAAACAGCTCCGTTAGTGAGCACGTACTCAAAATGTCTGGGTACGCCGATAAGCTTGTGTCCTTGGGAATAACGATTCCCATTGACTTAGGCATACATCGTGTTCTCCAATCTCTGCCACCTAGCTACAAGAGCTTCGTGATGAACTATAATATGCAGGGCATGAAGAATTCTCTTCGTGAGCTTCTGTCAATGCTTAAGACTGCAAAAGTGGAGATTAGGAAAGAACATCAAGTGTTGATGATCAATAGGACCAGCGGTTTCAAGAAAGACAAGAAAGGAAAGCACAAGGGAAAGAAGGGTGGCAAGTCTGTTGCCACGCCTGAAAAGAAACCCCGAGCTGGCCCTAAGTCTGACACCGAGTGCTACTATTGTAAGGGGACTGGCCATTGGAAGCGCAACTGCCCCAAGTATTTGGCAGACAAGAAGTCCGACAAGGCAAACAGGTATATGTGATATACATGTTATTGATGTGTACTTGACTAGTACCCACAGTAGCACCTGGGTATTTGATACGGGATCGGTTGCTAATATATGTAACTCGGTTCAGGGGCTACAGAACAAGCGACAACTAGCAAGGGATGAGGTCAGGATGCAGGTTGGCAATGGATCAAAAGTTGATGTGATTGCCGTCGGGATGCTACCTCTCCATTTGCCATCGGGATTAGTTATAAACCTAAATAATTGTTATTTAGTGCCTGCACTGAGCATGAACATTGTATCTGGATCGTGTTTGATGCAAAGTGGTCATTCCTTTAAATCTGAAAACAATGGTTGTTCGATTTATAAGAAAGATATCTTTTATGGTCATGCACCTATATTGAATGGTTTATTTCTGATAGATCTCGATAGTAATATTACACACATTCATAATGTTAATGCTAAAAAGATTAAACTTGATGATGATATGTCTACATATATGTGGCACTGCCGTCTAGGTCATATTGGCGTTAAATGCATGAAGAAACTCCATTCTGATGAACTTTTGGAATGACTTGATTTTGAATCATTTGATACATGTGAGCCATGCCTTATGAGCAAGATGACTAGAACGCCGTTTTCCGGTTCAATGGAACGGGTGACAGATCTATTGGAAATCGTACATACTGATGTGTGTCGACCAATGAGTGTGTCGGCGCGAGGTGGATATCGTTATTTTGTTACTTTCACGGATGATTTGAGTAGATACGGGTAATCTATTTGATGAAACACAAGTCTGAAACTTTTGAAAAGTTCAAGGAATTTCAGAATGAAGTGGAAAATCATCGTAATAGAAAGATCAAATTCCTACGGTCTGACCGTGGAGGAGAGTATCTAAGTTACGAGTTTAGCACACACATGAAAGAGTGTGGAATAGTTTCACAACTCACGCCTGCCGGAACACCACAACGTAATGGTGTGTCGGAACGTCGTAATCGTACCTTATTGGATATGGTTCGATCTATGAGGTCTCTGACTGACTTGCCACTATCATTTTAGGGTTATGCACTAGAAGCAGCTGCAAATCAGGCACCATCTAAATCCTTTGAAACGACACCGTATGAATTATGGTTTGGAAACAAACCTAAGCTGTCATTTCTTAAAGTTTACGGATGCGATGTTTATGTGAAGAAACTTCAACCATATAAACTCGAACCCAAAGCGGAGAAATGTGTCTTCATAGGATACCCTAAGGAAACAATTGGGTATACCTTCTATCACAGATCCGAGGGCAAGGTTTTTGTTGCCAAGAATGGATCCTTTCTTGAGAAGGAGTTTCTCGCGAAAGGTGTGAGTAGTCGGAAGGTAGAACTCGAAGAGGTTATTGAACCTTCTCTTCATGGAATGGCGAGTGTCGCAGCACCGGAAGTTGTTTCAGAGTTGACTTCACCTTATAAAGAGAGAGCTAATGATAATGATCATGAAACTCCGAAAGAGGACACTACCGAACCTCGCAGGTCAAGCAGGACACGTGCAGCTCCTGAACTGTACGGCAATCCTGTTGTGAATTTCATGGTTGATGAAATGGAAGACCCTGCGACGTATGAAGAAGCGATGATGAGCCTGGATTCCAACAAATGGCTGGAAACCATGAAATCCGAGATGGAATCCATGTACGAGAACCAAGTTTGGAACTTGGTGGACTTACCTCACGATCGAAAGGCCATTGGGAATAAATGGATTTTCAAAAGAAAAACTGATGCTGATGGTAATGTGACCATCTATAAGGCTCGACTTGTCGCAAAGGGGTTTCGAAAAATTCAAGGAGTTGAATACGATGAGACATTCTCTCCCGTAGCGATGCTTAAGTCGGTTAGGATTATGTTAGCAATTGCTGCATATTTCGATTATGAAATATGGCAGATGGATGTCAAAACTGCGTTCCTCAATGGTAATATTGAAGAAGAGTTGTATATGATACAACCTAAGGGTTTTGTCGATCCTAAGGATGCGAATAAGGTATGCAAACTTCAGCGATCCATCTATGGACTGAAGCAAGCATCCCGGAGTTGGAATCTCCGCTTTGATGAGGTGATCAAAGAGTTTGGATTTGTCCAAACTTATGGAGAGGCTTGTATTTACAAGAAAGTGAGTGGGAGCAATGTGGCATTTCTGATATTATATCTGGATGACATATTATTGATTGGAAATGATATAGATCTTTTAAACAGTGTTAAAATTTATGTAAACAGCAAATTTTCGATGAAAGACCTTGGTGAAGCGTCATATATATTAGGCATTAAAATCTATAGAGATAGATCAAGGCGCCTAATTGGGCTATCGCAGAGTACATACCTTAATAAGATATTAAAGAAGTTTAATATGGACGAAAGTAAGAAGGGGTTCTTACCTATGTTGCAAGGCAAGACATTGAGTAAGACTCAAAGTCTGGCTACAGCGGAAGAAAGAGAGATGATGGATAAGATCCCCTATGCCTCGGCCATAGGCTCTATTATGTATGCCATGCTATGTACAAGACCGGATGTGGCACATTCTATTAGTTTGACTAGTAGGTACCAATCTGATCCAGGTTCGGAACACTGGATAGCGGTAAAGAACATCCTCAAGTACTTGAGAAGAACTAAGGATATGTTTCTTATATACGGAGGTGAAGAAGAGCTAGTTAGTTTATAGGAGTTCCAAACAACCTGTGGTGGCTGGATCAACGACAGAGGCGGAATATGTTGCTGCTTCAGAAGCGGCGCAGGAGGCGGTTTGGATGAAAGAGTTCATTACGGAACTAGGTGTGGTTCCCAGTGTGTTGGACCCAATGGTGATCTATTGTGACAACAATGGAGACATAGCCAACACAAAGGAACCGAGGTCTCACAAGAATTCCAAGCATATTAAGCGCCGGTTTCACTCCATCCGCGAGCATGTCAAGGATGGAGATATAAAGATTTGTAAAGTACACATGGACCTAAATGTAGCAGATCCGTTGACTAATGTTCTCCCTAGGGAAAAACATGATCAACACCAGAACTCCATGGGTGTTAGATTTATCACTATGTGAACTAGATTATTGTCTCTAGTGCAAGTGGGAGACTGAAGGAAATATGCCCTGAGAGGCAATAATAAAGTTGTTATTATATATTCCTTATATATGATAGATGTTTATTTTACATGCTAGAATTGTATTAATCAGGAAACATCAATACATGTGTGTTTAATAAACAAAAAGGGTTCCTATTTATTCCTCTCTTATAGACTAGCTTGTTGATTAACAAGATGATCAAGGTTTCCTGATCATGGACATTGGATGTTGTTAATAACAAGGTCACACCATTGGTGGAATGATGTGATGAACATTCATCCGAAGTATAACATTACGATCAAGGCATTATGTTTATATTGCTATAACATCATACGAAGTAATCTTTTTTCTTTAGACCATGGGATCATGTTAATTGCTAACACCGGAAGAGTATCTTGATAACATCAAACGTCACACCGTAACAGGGTGACTATAAAGATGGGTTCAAAACTACGAAGGTGTTATGTTGAGGCTCATGGATCAAGAGTAGAATTTTTCAATCCCGATGACGGATAGATATACTCTAGGCCCTCTCGGTGATATCACATTAAGATAGCTTGCAAGCAAGTGATGTGATCACTAGAATGTTATATCACGGGAACGAGAAAAGAGTGCATGTGGGTAACAAGATCAAACTAGGTATGGAGATACCGATTATCGAATCTCGTACATGTAATATATCGAGAGACAAAGGGATTTAGTTACAAGCGTTAAAGGTTCTCACGATCATAGAAGTCATCGTTGAATGTGTAGGAGTCAGTACGGATCTCCAGGTCCTGCTGCTGATTATTAATCGGAGAAGGGTCTCGATCATGTCTGCATTATTCGCGAACCGTAGGGTGGCACACTTAAGAGTTACCGAACACCATTTTGGAGCACATATGTTTCAGACAAAAGAATTGCAAAGCGTAGGAATTGTTTCAATAGAAACCGGAAATTGTTTCGGGTGAAATTGCAGAAAGAGGTTCTGCATGTGATATTGAAATATTGCAAGGGGATATATTTGAATGTTTGTTAATTAAAGTATTTAACAAAATTTTGAATAAGTTTAATAAAATAGTTTTATTAAATGAGAGAGCATTAATTTGGAGAAATTTAATGCATTTAAAGTGGATACTTTAAAAGGGAATGTGAAGAGGCATTTTAATGTGGAGGGGTTACCACCACATGAATGGGGGAGGTGAGGTGTCACCCCCCATGCGCCGGCCATGGAGAGAGGGGGCACCCCCCTCCTCCTATAAAAGGCCACCCATTCCCTCCTTCATCCACACACCTCCTTGTGAAGGATCTCTCTCCCCCTCTAGAATTATTCCTCCATGGTCTCGGATTAGCGAGATACATGTTCCCGGTAGCATTTCGTCTGGAAGGAGTTGCTGCTTCCGCTGGATCGCTTGAGCGAGGAGGTGGAGGTTGTCCGGTGGCTTGAACGTGTGTGCGAGTACGGATGCGCTGCTGAGTTGCGGCGCTCGGACTTCTTCAGGATCTTGAGATCGGCAAGTGTACGACTACATCAACCACGAGTTCCTACTCGTTAACAGAACTCGTTGTCTTCGAGGGTAAGTTCTCGTTGGATGTATGTCCACCCATTGCTTTGTACCTAGTAGATAGATCTTCGCGTGTAGTTCACACCGTAGGAATGTTTTTGTTTTCTATGCCGTGGACCCAACAGGAAGCAGCATCAACCTCCTATACTGTAGCTCCCTAGACTGGATCGACATTAGTGAGTCCCAGCTGGAGCAATCCAGCACCTCCTTCCACGGAACAGTTCCGGGTCCAACACATTCGCCCATCGGTAGGATCCGGTTGGATGTCATCTTCGGCACGGAAGACAATTTCCGCCACGAGCCTATCTGGTTCGAGGTGGTTAACCTCTGCAGTGCTTACCATGCCATCCTGGGATGCCCCATGCTCACCAAGATCATGGCGGTTCCGCACTACACGTACCTCAAGATGAAGCTCCCCGGGCCAAAGGGAGTAATCACCATTGCGGGTGATTACAGGATGTCGGTGGAATGCGCCACTGATGGCTCCAAGATCACCAAGGCCATGATCATCGCGGAGGATAAGTGCATCATCATGCAGAACATGGTGGCCCTACAGGCGGACATGTCGATTGGCGAGCCAAAGCCGGCCGGGGAAGCGGAATTCAAGCCATCAAAGGGCACCAAGAATATCTTGCTAAACGAGGCCGAGCCGGAAAAGTTTGTCCTGGTCGGAGATGGACTTGATAGCAAATATGAAAGCGCGCTCGTCGACTTCCTCCGTGAGAATCGGTATATCTTCACATGGTCCCCCAAGGACATGCCTAGTGTTTCGAGGGAGCTCGCCAAGCACTCTTTACATGTCAGGCCGGATGCAAAGCCAGTAAACCAATCACTACGCCGCTTCGCGGAAGAGAAGAGGAGAACCATTGGTGAAGAAATAACCTGGCTGCTCGCAGCCGGATTCATCATGGAGGTTTTCCACCCGGAATGGCTGGAAAACCCGGTGCTGGTGCTGAAAAGAACAATACTTGGTGCATGTGTGTTGACTACACCAACCTCAACAAGGCCTGCCCCAACCTTCCAAGGATAGACCACGTGATCGACTCCACAGCCAGCTGCGAACTGTTGTCGTTTCTAGATGTGATTCAGGCTACCACCAAATCCTACTGAACCCCACTAATCAAATAAAGACAGCATTCATCACCCCATATGGGGCCTACTGCTACACTACCATGCCATTTGGACTAAAAAATGCAGGTGCACATACCAACACTACATGCAGAAGTGCCTACAATCGCAAATTGGTGGAAACATGCATGCCTATGTCGATGATGTGGTGGTCAAGACAAAGGAGAAGCAGACGCTCCTCGAAGACCTAAAGGACACATTCGCCAACCGCCACCGGTTCCAGATGAATTGAACCCGGAGAAGTGCATATTCGGCGTCCCAGCCGGCTAGCTCCTCGGTTTCCTAGTCTTAGAACGTGGAATCGAGGCCAACCCGGAGAAGATTGGAGCAATCGAGCGCATGCAGCCACCACAAAATCTGCACAACGTGTAGAAGTTCACGGGGTGCCTAGCCTCCCTCAGCCGGTTCGTCAGCCGGCTGGGCAAGAAAGCACTCCCCCTATACCAGCTCATGAAGAAAACAGACAAGTTCATCTGGACGGTGCAGGCGGACGAGGCCTTCCACGACCTCAAGCGCATGTTACCCTCTCCGCCAATACTAGCGGCCCCCGCCACAAAGGAGCCAATGCTGATGTACATCGCAGATACCAACCGGGTCGTCAACATCATGCTGGTTGTTGAAATGCCAAAAGAAGGAAAAGCCTAGCTGGTTCTACGCCCGGTGTACTACTTGAGTGAGGTACTCTCACTATCAAAGCAGAACTACCCTCACTATCAGAAGCTGGTGTATGGCATATACATGGCCGCCAAGAAGTTGAATCACAACTTCCAAGAGCACTCCCCTAGCGGAGATCATCAGCAACAAGGACGCCACAGGCCGCGCACTGCATCCAGTATGAGCCAAGAACGGCGGTTAAGTCTCAGGCCCTGGCAGACTTCCTCGTTGATTGGGCAAAGACACAATACCTGCCTCCATGCCCCGACTCCATACATTGGAAGCTACACTTTGACGGCTCCAAGATGTATGGGGAACTCGGAGCCGGGGTCGTCATCACCTCTCCAAAAGGAGACCGGCTGGAGTATGTCTTGTGAATCCACTTCCGCGCGTCCAACAACTTCGCCGAGTACGAAGTGCTCGTCCATGGCCTCAAGATGGCAAAAGAGATCGGCATCAGGCGCATCCTCTACTTTGGCGACTCGGACTTGGTGGTGCAACAAGTATCAGGTGATTGGGACGTGAAGGACATGAACATGGCATTATTCCGCTTCTTCGTACAGCAGCTATATGCATGTTTCGAAGGATGTGAGTTTCATCATGTGCCCCGAGTAAACAATGAAGCCGCAGATGCACTTGCCCGCATCGGGTCAACAAGAGCAGCAATCCCGCCTGGATTCGCCCTCGAGCACTGGCGCAATCCCTCCATCACGCCATCTATGGAATCCGACTCTATCATGTTGGATGCGGACCTAGGGATTACCGGCTCCAAGCAACCCAAAACTGCAGCCAAGGTCACGGGGACTAACGCGCCGCACCCAGGGACTTCCGCCTCCATCCTAGGGACTGCCGGGCCAAAGGCCGTGACACTCCCAGCCAGCTCCAGTAGCCCGAGGACTGCCGGCTCCGGCCTCCCACCTGGCAAACCACCTGACGAGCCCGAGCCGACCGGGAGCGAGGAAGTCAAGATGATCATGCAGACCGTCTGTGCCATCCGGTAGACACCTCCATGGGGCAAGCCATTCATGAACTTCCTGGTTAAATGGGAGCTGCACGATGAAGAGGTTGAGGCAAGGCAAGTGAAGCGAAGGGCAAGCGCATACACCGTCATCAACAATGAGCTTTACAAGCGCAGCGTGAGAGGAATATACCAGTGTTGTGTAAGCCAAGAGGAAGCAATCCGGCTACTGGCAGACATTCACCAAGGCGAATGCGGTCACCACACGTCATCACAAGCCATAGTGGAAACTGCATTCCGCCATGGGTTTTACTGGCCCACAGTGCTGGAGGACGCTGAGAAGCTGGTGAGGGCATGCAATGGGTGCCAGCAATTCGCCTAGCAGAAACACACTCCGTCATCGGCACTCAAGACAATCCCTATCACCTGGCCATTTTCCGTCTGGGCTTGGACATGGTAGGCCCCTTCAAAATAGCGGAATCTGGCATGACACACTTGCTAGTGGCCATGGACAAGTTCACCAAGTGGATCGATGAAAAGCCAATAAAGAATCTGGATGGACCGACAGTGGTCAAGTTCTTAACCGACATCATCACGAGTTTCGGCTACCCCAACAACATCATCACATACAACGGCACGAACTTCGCCAAAGGGGCCTTCGCGCGTTTCTGTGGTGACAAGGGCATCCGCCTGGACCTAGCCTCCATCGCGCACCCCCAATCCAATGGGCAGTGCGAGCGAGCAAATGGTCTGGTTCTAGCCAGAATCAAGCCAAGGGTAATCGAACTACTGATGAGGACTCCCGGATGTTGGATAGAGGAGTTGCTGGTTGTGCTGTGGAGCCTGTGCACAATGCCCAACCGCTCCACCGGCTACACGCCATTCTTCCTAGTCTACAGAGCAGAGGCAGTCCTCCCAACCGACATCGAGTTCGACACACCACGCAAACTATTGTATACTGATCTACAGGCCAAGGAAGCACTAGAATACAACGTCGATCTCCTTGAAGAGGCACGAGAGCTGGATCTGTCTAGGTCCACCATCTACCAATAGAACTTGCACTGCTACCACGCCAGCTGGATCCGGAACGTCTCATTCCTCGAGGGAGACCTGGTCTTACGGCTGGTACAAGACACCAAGGGGATGTACAAGCTAGCTCCACCATGGGAGGGGACATTCATCATTGGCTGGGCATTTCAGAACAACTCATACTACCTGATCAACGCTCGTCAGCCGGCAAATAACAAGATGGACCGCTCCAGCGAAGAAACTGAACGCTCATGGAATGCGAACTTGCTTCGCCCATTCTACACCTGAGTAAAGGGAAAATGTATCTTACCTTTATGTAATGAACAAGTTTAGGAGCCTCGACCTAGTCTCGGGGACTCCGTAATAATTTGGCATTTCATGCTGCATAACTTGAAGTTTTCCCGGCTACATTGTTTTTAACCTCGGATCCGACAGTCTCTCTCGGGGACTCGCTAGATGGCCTACACGACCGTGCATTCTACAAGGTGAAGTATTGTACACGGCTCCAAGAGATTCATCTTCGATTCCGACTGCAGACCGCAAGCCGACAGACAGACACGGAAAGAGCAGAAAACTCGAAGACCTATACAGGAAAAGTCCTACGGAAAACAAGACTTTGGACGTTCCGGTTGTGCTTTCTCGCTCGAAGCTGATAGCCAAAATCTGAAGTATTGCACAGTACGCTAACAAAGCAAACCCTTTATTCCGGCTAACATCTGACAAGGGCACAACTTCAACGGTCAATGCTCGCTAAGAAAAGGACTAAGCTATCAGTTTTGCACGAAACGACAAAATTTTCAACCAAACGAACAACTATAGACTATGTTTATCCTACGCATGTCTAACACGCAAACCACTGTTTGTATTTTTCATATTTAAATGAGCCAAAGTACCGGAGCCAGAGGCCAGCCACAAGATGGCAAAGGAGTAGACAAGGAGCTTCGACCCGGCTGAATTCTCCAGCTGGCCGAACCTCGGGGACTACACCCTATGAGTGTGCTCGCGCGCCCCGACACAGTAAACCTACAACAAGCAATAACATAAAGGAGCTTCGACCCAGCTGGATTCTCCAGCCGGCCTAAACCTTGGGGACTACACCCCGTGGGTGCGCTCGCGCTCCCCCAATAGAAGAACTACCCTCACTATCAGAAGTTGGTGTATGGCATATATATGGCCGCCAAGAAGTTGAAGCACAACTTCCATGAGCACTCCATCCAGGTTGTGGCATTGGCCCTCCTAGCGGAGATCATCGACAACAAGGACGCCATAGGTCGGGTGGCGAAGTGGGCAATAGAGCTTGCTGCGCACTGCATCCAGTACAAGCCAAGAACGGCGGTCAAGTCTTAGGCCCTGGCAGACTTCCTCGTCGATTGGGCAAAGACACAATACCTGCCTCCATGCCCCGACTCCATTCATTGGAAGCTACACTTCAATGGCTCCAAGATGTATGGGGGACTCGGAGCCGGGGGCGTCATCACCTCTCAAAAAGGAGACCGGATGGAGTATGTCCTGCAGATCCACTTCAGCGCGTCCAACAACTTCGCTGAGTACGAAGCGCTAGTCCATGGCCTCAAGATGGCAAAAGATATCGGCATCAGGCTCATCCTCTACTTCGGCGACTCGGACTTGGTGGTGCAACAACTATCAGGCGATTGGGACGCGAAGGATGTGAACATGGCATTATTCCGCTTCTTTGTACATCAACTATACGCCTGTTTCGAAGGATGCGAGTTTCATCATGTGCCCCGAGTAAACAATGAAGCCGCAGGCGCACTTGCCTGTGTCGGGTCAACAAGAGAAGCAATCCCGCATGGAGTCGCCCTTGAGCACTTGCGCAAGCCCTCCATCGCGCCCTCTATGGAATCCGACTGTATCATGTTCGATGCAGGCCTAGGGACTGTCAGCTCCAAGCAACCCAAAACTATGGCCAAGGTCGCGAGGAGTGACGTGCCGCACCCAGGGACTTCCGCCTCCATCCCGGGGACTACCGGGCCAAAGGTCGTGACACTCCCAGCTGGCTCCAGCAGCCCGGGGACTGCCGACTCCGGCCTTGCACCCGGCAAACCACCTGACGAGCCCGAGCCAACCGGGAGCGAGGAAGTCAAGCTGATCTGCAGACTGTCTGCGCCATTCGGGAGACACCTCCATGGGGCATGCCATTCATGAACTTCCTGGTTAAATGGGAGCTACCCGATGAAGAGGTTGAGGCAAGGCAAGTGAAGCGAAGGGCAAGCACATACACCATCATCAACAATGAGCTTTACAACTGTAGTGTGGGAGGAAAATACCAGCGATGTGTAAGCCAAGAGGAAGGAATCCGGCTGCTGGCGAACATTCACCAAGGCGAATGCGGTCACCACACGTCATCACGATCCATAGTGGAAAATGCATTCTGCCATGGGTTTTACTTGCCCATGGCGCTTGAGGATGCTGAGCAGCTGGTGAGGGCATGCAATGGGTGCCAGCGATTTGCCCAGCAGAAACACACTCCGTCATCAGCGCTCAAGACAATCCCTATTACCTGGCTATTTGTCGTCCGGGCTTGGACATGGTAGGCCCCTTCAAAACAGCGCAATCCGGCATGACACACTTGCTGGTGGCCATGGAAAAGTTCACCAAGTGGATCGAGGCTAAGCCAATAAAGAAGCTGGGTGGACCGACAGTGGTCAAGTTCTTGACCGACATCATCACGCGTTTCGGCTACCCCAACAACATCATCACAGACAACATCACAAACTTCACCAAAGGGGCCTTCACGCATTTCTGTGGTGACAAGGGCATCCGCGTGGACCTACCCTCCACCACGCACCCCCAATCCAATGGCAGTGCGAGAGAGCAAATGGTCTGGTCCTAGCCGGAATCGAACTACTGATGAGGACTCCTGGATGTTGGATAGAGGAGCTGCCGGTTGTGCTGTGGAGCCTGCACACAATGCCCAACCGCTCCACCGGCTACACGCCATTCTTCCTAGTCTACGGAGCAGAGGCAGTCCTGCCAACCGACATCGAGTTCGACGTACCGCGCAAACTATTGTATACTGAGCTGCAGGCCAAGGAAGCACGAGAATACAGCGTCGGTCTCCTTGAAGAGGCACGAGAGTTGGCTCTGTCTAGGTCCGCCATCTACCAGCAGAACTTGCACCGCTACCATGCCAGCCGGATCTGGAACGTCTCGTTTCGCGAGGGCGACCTGGTCTTGCGGCTGGTACAGGACACCAAGGGGATGTACAAGCTAGCTCCACCATGGGAGGGGACATTCATCATCGGCTGGGAGTTTCAGAACAACTCATACTGCCTGATCGACGCTCATCAGCCGACAATTAACAAGATGGACCGCTCCAGCGAAGAAACTGAATGCCCGTGGAATGCGAACTTGCTTCGCCCATTCTACACCTGAGTAAAGGGGAAATGTATCTTATCTTTATGTAATGAACAAGTTGAGGAGCCTCGACATAGTCTCGGAGACTCCGTAATAATTTCGCATTCCATGCTGCATAACTTGAAGTTTTCCCGGCTGCATTGTTTTTAACCTCGGATCCGACAGTCTCTCTTGGGGACTCGCCAGATGGCCTAGACGGCCATGCATTCTATAAGGTGAAGTACTATACACGGCTCCAAGAGATTCATCTTCGATTCCGGCTGCAAACCGCAAGCCGGCTGATAGACACGGCAAGAGCAGAAAACTCGAAGACCCATATAGGAAAAGTCCTACGGAAAACAAGACATTTGGACGTTCCGGTTGCGCTTGCTCACTCGAAGCTGATAGCCAGAATCTAAAGTATTGCGCAGTACGGTAACTAAGCAAACCCTTTATTCCGGCTAACATCTGACAAGGGCACAACTTCAACGGCCAATGCTTGCTAACAAAAGGACTAAGCTATCAGTTTTGCACGATACGGCAAAATTTTCAACCAAACGAACAACTACAGACTATGTTTATCCTACGCATGTCTAACGCACAAACCACTGTTTGTATTTTTCTTCTTTGCATGAGCTAAAGTACCGGAGCTGGAGGCCAGCCACAAAACGGCAAAGGAGTAGACAAGGAGCTTCAACCCGGCTGAATTCTCCAGTTGGCCCGAACCTCGGGGACTACACCCTGTGGGTGTGCTCGCGTGCCCCCACACAGTAAACCTGCAACAAGCAATAGCATAAAGGAGCTTCGACCCGGCTAGATTCTCCAGCCGGTCTAAACCTCAGGGACTACACCCCGTGGGTGCGCTCGCGCGCCCCCACATAGAAGAAAGCATACAACAAGTGCAACACAAGACAACATCACAAAGGGAGACAAAGCTCCTGATAGAGTTCACTGCAGAAGGACGAATCGTTCACACAAGCAGACAAACAAACAAGTTTCCAACCATATACAAATACTCCCGGCATCCCGGGGATCAGTATTGGGGGTTCATCGAAGGGCTAGAGGCGTCGGCAGGAGCATGGCTGCTAGAGGCGACATCGGCAGAGGCAGGGCCTAGCGCAGCCAGGGCGTCAGCGTAGGATGAAGCTACTAGCGGGCTGTAGTGGTACCCCTCGAGTCAGCCATATCACCGAAGTCCCGGTCCCGCTGGACAAAGCTTCCAATATGGACACCGCAAGAGCGGATGTCAAGAACTTCAGCGTGAAGCTGGTCATAGCTGGTCCCCTAACGAAACCCTCTGGAGAGACTCCGCAGGTCCATGTCGGGGTACCACGACTTCAGCAGCGCCAGGACCATCTCCGTGCTACCACGAGCCGCCCAGTCCCGCGCCACGTTCATCAGCTCAGGAGCGGCGAGAAGCTTCTTCGCCAAGGCCTCCATCATAGTTGGTGGAGTGGAGTCCAGCGAGATGTACTCATAGACATAGAGGGCAGCATCCCGCATTTGTCCTCCTCTCATGCGACTGCCACCAACTCCTCTAGGTAGAGGTCGCATTCGCCATCCGCCTCGGGGACGCAGGCTAGGGCCTGATTAGTCGCCCCAGGATACTGGGCTGCACTCGGAAAAGAGATAGCTGTCAAAAACCGTCTGCGGAACAAGACAAGCAAGCTCACTATAGGAATAACCACTTACTTACAACGATCTCGGCGATCTAGAACAGCTCCGCCAGCGTCGCCTTCTCCTTGGCCTGGGAGGTCTTCAGCGCCTCCTCCTGATGGGCATAAAGGTTTTCAAGATTCTTCAGCGCCTCGGTTTGGGTGTCTACGACCTTCTTAGCCTGGCTGGCCTTAACCTCGATCTGCTGCTGGTGTTGCAGCAGCTGGCCGATCTGGGCCTGGCGAGTCTGGTTGGACTCCTCCATCCGGGCCACCTCTGCCTTTAGCCTTTCCACCTCCCGGTCCTTGTCCGCTAGTAGAGGTGCAGGAGGGTACCCAATGGTCAACAAGAAACGCGAGAATCCGCGTAACTGGGTGGACATGTCAGAGCAAGCAATCTTACGCCCCAAGTCCTGCGAGGTCTTGGTGGATTCAACAAAGGCTTTCTATAAGGAAGGCACAATGAAAAATAGAACAAAGAGAGCAACATCAAAGAGTGGCAACGAAAAATGTGAAGAAGATATCTACCTCAAGGGACGCCCCCAGCGCCTTGGCCTCGCCAAGCCCTTGCTTCATCACCTCCACCAAGTGACGGACCTGGCCAAGGGCAACTGGCGCTGAATCGAAGAGCTGCGCCAAGATGGAGTCCAACGGCGGTGCAACCGGAGCTGCCCTCTAGCCGGTGAGCTAGAGGTCATCGTCGTCATCAGAGGCCACGCGCGACGCCTCCGGAGCCGCTGCGCCTGAGCCATGCACCACCTCCCATCTGTCGTCTTCGACCGCCGGCTGCATGGGAGCTTCCCTCGCCGCCTCCACGGGCTCCTCCACCTGATAAGCGGCAGAACCCGTCTGACCTAGGCTTGGGGACGAGAACACGTCGGCGATCCTGGAGGCGGCAGAGGCCCGGTGCAGGACCAAGGGCATGGCCAGCGCCACCGTCTCCGCCGCATCCGCCGTGGCCTTAGCCGGCTTGGTAGCAGAAGCGGCAGCCTCAGCCCGCTTGGCAGTAGAGGTTATAGCCTCAGCTGACTTGGCAGCAGAGACTGCAGCTGATGCAGCAGGCCCCTCAGCTCCATCCGGTCGAGGTTCGGATGCGGTGGTGATGGTCGCGGAGCCGGCCAAGGACATCGCCTCACTATAAGAAATATAGGAGGAACACAATGAGCGAAGTGCAAGACAATAGCCACGCAAAGAAAAGGGGGAAAGAGCATGTACCCGGCGACGCTTGGCGCGGTAGCCGCGCCCCTTGGCCGGCGAACCCTCTTCGAGCCCCCGCCGGCTGGGGCGGTGCTGGTCAAGGCATCCCCTTCCCCTGGCCCGAGAGGCGGCGACCTCAGCCGGGTCCGCATCGACACCATGTGCGGCTGCTCAAGGGCACATGCAGAACATCAAGCCTAAGTCCAAAGAAGAGCAAAACTAACAAAGTCCAGGAACGCATCCTCACCAGCTGGGAACTTAGAGCCCTCGTCGGCCCGGGTGGGGAAGCGTTCCGGCTCCTGCGAAGGGAACTTCGCTGTCTTGAAGTCAGCCGATAAGAAGGGGAGATCGTGGTCCCCCATGCCGTCCTCCGCTAGTTGTGCCATAAAAAGCTAGTCAACAAGGGGTAGAGACGATACTGGTTGATCCGCAACTGAAATAGAAATAGGAAGAGAGAGAACCAGAACTGTTTCAGAGAGATACCAAAGTGTTCGTAAGTAATTCAAAAGGAGTTTTGAATAAAAGGTATTTAATATTTAATTAGTGAATTAATATTAAATATATTTATTTAATAAAAGGAAAAGGGCAAAACCCCCTACATGGGCCATCCTCGAAGGGGAGAAGGCCCAAGAGGGGAAGGCGATTGTCCCTAGGTGGGCCAAGCCGCATGGGTGGGGGGCTCCCACCCTGCCGGCCATCCTAGGTGGGCTTGGCGTGCGGAGGGGGGCTCCCCAAGCCGGAGGCCAGCCCCCCTCCCACCTCCTCCCAAGTTTAGTCCCACCCTAGGACCTGGAGGGTGGGAGTGCCTATATTTTTCCTATATAAAAGCGTGCCATGTCTCCCACATCTCATCCCACAATTGGCCTTTTTCATTCTCTCTCTCTCTCTCTCTCTCTCTCTCTTTCTCGTGCATGTTTTCACGTTTGAACGTGCTTCACGAGGTAAAGAATTCTCCACCAGGTGCACGTTGCCGTGCACCTAAAATCGGCCCGTATCTTCTTTTTCCGCTGCCTTGCTGGATCGGGGCCCGGGAGACGTCTTCTACACCGAAAGTGTGTAAAACTCCATGAGGCAATGTCGTTAGTGGTGATGGACACTTGAAGCCTTATAAACCTTGTGGTCGGCTGTGCTCGGCTTCATCAGCAACGTTTGTGCGGGAACGTAATCCCATGTCTGGTCTTCAAAGGTATGAATACCATATCCCACTCATTACTGTACAACTCCATAGATAGATCTTGTGTTGGTGTGTTCTCGTAGTAGGAATTTTTTTGTTTTCTTCCATGAAAGCCCTTCATTTGTCTCAATTTGTACTTCTTTTTTAATCAATCTTTTCCTGTTTTGATCCTGAAATATTATTTGGAAATAGAAAAATAATTGTGCGGTACTTTGAATGTACATAATAATTGCTACCATATATCAACAAACTTTGTTTAAGATTATCATTTTAGATATACCTAAAGTCAATATTTTGCTATTTTGATCATGAAAAATATTTAGAGATAGAAAAAAGAACCGTAGACATAGATTTGCCTCAAAATATGCATCAGCTTTAATACAAAATACATTCCATTATATAAGAACATTTTTTATAGATAGAAAAAAGAACATTCCATTATATTTTGCTATTTTGATCATGAAAAATATTTAGAGATAGAAAAAAGAACCGTAGACATAGATTTGCCTCAAAATATGCATCAGCTTTAATACAAAATACATTCCATTATATAAGAACATTTTTTATATGCATAATTGTTATGTAAATCGACAATATTGTTACAAAATAAGTTAGTTTTAAAAATAGAGTTTTGTAGGTATGGCTGATATCTCAAGAAGTGAGTATCTGCGAACTTGAGGTAGTACCTATTTTGAAAGAAAAAATTAGTTATATGAAACATGACAATTTTGGAGTTCATTAATGATGAATATCCAATTTGATCCATAAAAATATACATGTATGATTTTTGAGTATCCTGTCTGAAGTATTGATAAATATTTTGGAAGTGACGACTTTTCATTCCTATTGGAAACAGCATCTTTATTGTGAAACAAAGAGACTAGTGTGATAAGAAAAGCGTGTGAGTTTACAAATTAAAGCTAGTTAATTTTTAACCATGTTAGTTTTAATATTTTTAATGAGAACCTAAACACAATGAAATGGTGAATTAGTCACACATAATGACACACACAAGCTAGATTTAAACATATTTTCAACCCTCTCAATATAGGTTAAGTTCAAACTTGGGAACATATATGCATATAACACTTGTTTTAACTTTAAATTCACTTGCAAATACTAATAAAATAAAGAGGTTGTTCTCGCATTTGCGAGGGCCATGCTACTAGTTTGGTTTGAGAGATAACATGATGCCATATGAAAAACAAACATGGTTCACCAATGATGTCAATGAAGCCATTTTAATTCCATTGTGGTTAGAGGACTCGATCCCTTCTATGATTTAGGAGGCATGAAAGACTCTCTACTACAAAATGTATAGTGAAATTGCATCTCCTTGTCTTATTTCTCTGTAGATTGAATTATTTCAAGTTGGTCACATTAAACAATAGGGATTTCTATTTTTGTGCCCCTAGTTCATTAGTTATACTTAGTTTTTCCCAGCCGCTTAGTTTTTCCTCACTTTTCCCCTCTCTCCATTCTGAAACCCTCACATGCGCTCGGATGGGGGATGCCGTCTAGTCAAAGGCTTGACCGTTACATGCTAACAAGTGGGACCGCGTTGGGCAGGTCCTGCGTTGAGCGTTACGTTACATCACATCGACCGTTACATGCTGACAAGTGGGGCCAGGATACACGGCGGACCAGCCATCCGTCTCTCGTTGACTTGTGGGCCCTGTTTTTCCTGATTGTGTGGCCGGTGCAGCCAATGACAAATGGGACCGGCAAAGCCAATGAACGATAGGGCCGCTATGTGGAGCCGTCCTATGGGGCCTTTGTAGCCAATGACCGGTGGGGCCGTCATGTGGGGCTAGAGGGGGACACGTGGTGGTCATGTGGCAAATATGCAAATTTCAAAGAAAAAGTTTGGGAGATATGCAAAATTGGCAAATATAAAATAATTCACAGGTGGGGTCATGGATGACACGTCGGCTCTCTCTCTCATCCGCTCTCAGCCCCTAGCCCTGAGAAGCTCCTATCCCACCGGCGGACAGGGCAGCCATCGTTGGTGCATCGACACGTCGCCGGATCTGTCCTATGGCGGTATCAGACGGACTGCCGCGCTGCACCTCAACCATGGCTCTGGCACATGTTTTGTCCGCACGTATTGTACGTTGAGCCAATACCGACCGCAGGCTGGTCTGCCGCCCACGACGACCGGGATTTGGTTCCGCCGCCGTAGCTCGATGAACAGTCGCAACAATTGCTAGTAGTGCTTGCTAAGACCTATGCTCCTGCTTCGCCGAGCTTAATCGATTCGGTTCCCATAATTTCCTCGATATTGTAGGTCCAAATTAGTCCTCAATGTCTGGTTGTAGTGGGTACACCGGTGAGGATGGGGAATCGATCATGTCGTGGACACATTCTCCTTCTCCTACCACGTCGGAAGTGCATGTAGCTCCTTCTCTTTGTACTACCGTTAAATTTAAAGTGCTGACATGGCATGTCGGACTGATTCCAATTTGGTTTGTTTTGGGATTGTTACAGTGTGCTATGTAGGCCGATGATACATGGTACATTGAATACCAAGATGAATCAACTCAGTGGTCTAGCCATAGGATGGATTTGAAGGAGATGGTTGCCAAGTTAGGTGATGAATTGGCCTGTAAAAACCTGTTGATATTCGAGCTTAAGCGTACTTTCGAGGAAGAATTCAGAGCTTATTCGCAAAGAGAAGTTGACACATGACGTTGATCTTGCCGTATCTGATCAAGTCGTAGAAAATATAAAACATGAACTTCAAGTGAAGAGGGGGGATAGTAGATTCATGTGGGCAATTTTAGTAGTTGTCATCTGCGTCCTAGCAGTTATTGTATGCGGTTGTGGTGAAGGGTGGCACGTGTAATGATTAGTTGAATAGATAGCTAATTTAGAGAGTAGAATTGTTAGTCAATATATGGTTGTGAGTTCCTGCTAATTTAGTCACTTTGTTGTCCCAAAGGTCGAGAGAATGCATTGTAGTACCCGAGTTGCTTTCCATTGGAATTAGCGGTCCCAAAATTGTCGATAGAATGCATTGCAGGGCCCGAGTTGCTTTCCACTAGATCTAGCTGCCCATAGTTGGCGTGCCAAATGCCTAGAGGGTCAAGTTGGGGCCTATCAGTTTTGACTGTTCTGTCGCTGCCATCGTGGCTGCCATGTAGAGTTGCAGCGTTGGCGGTAGCATCCATTCCTCGTTCCAAATTAGTGGCTGAGATTGTCAATCCAAGTTATTTGACTCAAATTCCTCAAGATACAACCGAATCTAGTCAAATCTAAATCGACTAATTTGGGTCGGAGGGAGTACTACTTATGAATCAGCTTTAGAGCATATCCACCATCCTCACTGCTCAAATATATATCAATTTTGATTCAAATCATACATATTTCAACCAAAGCGATTCTAACTGCTCTTGGTTTTCTACGTGGGAGGATAACATATCTTAACGAGGGAGGGCCAAGGCATTTATACAAACCCACCGGAGATTGTCAAAGCAAGTACTACTACTTATGAATCAGCTTTAGAGCATATCCACCAGTCTCACGGCTCAAATACATGTCAAATTTATTGAAATCATACATTTATATTAATTCACGGGATTTTGGTTCAAATTGGGCTTAAATTTGTCCAAATTTTAAGTGCACGGTGAGCTAGCGGCCCTCCCCGTTGTATGTGTATTTCAAGAAGTACAGGCAAAGTGCTCTCATCCAGCCTTCACCATCGAAGTGCACCTCGACGTGCCAACCACGACCTGCCTCCCGTAGCTTTGGTTCATTAGGGCTTGATTTGCACCGTCACAGTGATGTTGCGAATGATGGCTTCAATCGTCTTGGCATCAATGACCACTGTTGGCACCACAGTCATAGATGTTGCGGATGATGGCTTCACTCGCCGTCGCATCGGTGACCACTATCGGCGCCACAGCCATAGATGTTGAGGATGATGGCTTCCATCCATGTCTTTCATCGATGGCCACTATCGGCACCACCGTCGTTGCACTGATGTTGCGGATGATGGCTTCCGTCGGTGTCTTTCATCAGCAACGGATCTGAGGATGTGAATAGAAGTGAGACAAACAGAGACAGAAATTTTATACGGTTAGATCCTCACCGCCGCCCGCCGTTCTAGCACCCGTGCTTAGATCCGCGCTGCCGCAAGCCGTTCTGACCCCCACGCATAGGTTCGCACCGCTGTACGTCGATAGGAGGGGAGGAAGATGTGGCTGGTATATGTGCGACATGGAAAGGGAGGGAGAGACATCCATCCCGTCGGGTTGTCCTCTCCGTAGCCCAACGGGAGGGAGATACCTCCAACCCGTCGGGTCATGATGTATCCAATGGTGTCTGGCCAAGATCTGTGTGACATACATCCCTACCAATCAGAGTGCAGCCACACTGAGCGCTAGTTGATGCGGCTGGTATACGTGTGTCAGGGAAAGGGAGGGAGAGACATCCAGCCTATCGGGCTCTCCTCGTCGTACAAGGTTAGGTGCGCCCATCGGGAGAGAGACCTCTAACCCGTCGGATCATGATGTATCCAACGGTGGTTGGCCAAGATCTGTGTGACATACATCTCGACCAATCAGAACGCTAGCCAAACTGAGACATGAGAGAGGGGAAAAGTGAGGAAAAGTTTAGCGGGAGGAGAAAACTAAGGAAAACTTTAGCGGGAGGGGAAAACTGAGTAGAGCTAAGGAAAACATGGGCGCTCAGGTAAAAAATGACTAAGGGAAATTCAAGCTTTTGGCATAAAAATGGAAAATGTGTTATTTGAACAAAATAATCCATCTTGGCCGACATTATATTGTTTCCACCTCAAAGATACACAAGTGTGCCAAATTTGGCCTCATTTAGACAAAGTATGTTTTGGGATGGGTTATCTTGGAGGTTGACTGAGTAGAAAGCCATGCATCTTCATAGCTAGTAACTCATTCCAAGAAGTGGTTTAGGGGAAAGTCCATCTCTCTTTATTTCCTTTTTATTTATTATGCATGCTAGGTTTTAGTTAATATAACAAGACTCCATGCGAAGGATGCACTATGTTTTGACTTCTTTTTTGAATTAAACTAACACTAAAACATTTATTTGAATTTAATCACTTAGAAAAATAAAAATATGGATGATTACAAGTAAATCTAAAATTTCCAATTTTACATGGTAAATCATTCCAGGATACACAAGTGTGCCAAATTTTGGATCAATTGGTCAACGTTTTCTATGGTTTAAGCCATGAACTAGCTAAACCCCATGTGTTGACCACATGTAGAGGGAAAAACTCAGCAGTTCTAAGCAACTAGGTGCATGACAATAGAAACTTGCAATAACACATACATTATGGGGTTATCCAACATACAAACTTGGAAGCATCACAAACATTGACAGTAGTTCAAATTCAATACAAACATTGACAATAGTTCAAATTCATCATAAAAATTCAAATTAATAATTCAAATTCATTTTTTCTTGCTCCTAGTGTTTTTGCTAGATTATTCTCGGAGTTCACCATCTTGCTCCGGGTGATCCTGGATGGAATATTCTTGGAGTCCACAATCAGCTTCTTCCGTTTGTTCCCTTTGTTCATTTTCTCTGCATCAAATGAATCAAGTGCTTCAGTCTGTCGTACAATTGGTTCAACCACATTTCGATTCATTGGTTCATACGGTTCAAAACGCATTGCCATCATTTCTTCAATATCCTCTTGTGTAATTCCTTTACTTTTGAAATTTGCTTCTAACGAATAAATTCCTTCAATCTCCCATGCATTTGGTGCAATCTCCCCTTCATTTGGTTCAATCTCCTCTCGATCCATTGGTTCAATAACCCCTCCATCTGGTTCAATCTCCCCTACATTTGGTTCAATCTCCTCTCGATCTGTTGGTTCAATCTACAATGTATCCATTGCTTCATTCTCCTCTCATTCAGATACTTCATTCTCATCTGCATTTGCTGCTCCCGCCTGATCATCCATTCCATAAGCTGGGTCCACTACATTTTTACAAAGCCTATCAATGTTCCCTAGGACCCCACAATGTTTGCACTTACATCGTCGAGGTGGTGCACCACCCTCTCCACTAGCTCTCATCCTATTCTTCCTTGGCCTACCTACTGGTCTAGTAAAAACTAGAGGGTATATCTTGAAGCCTGGATTCACTTCCATCCATTGGTCTTTTCCCAACAAGGCTGGAACATTCTGAGCATATGTTGCCCTAAATTTCACAACAGAGAAATACTCTGACACGTACTGATCAACTTCACCCTCTTCACCTACTAGAACACCCATGAAAAACAATGCATGTATGCAGGGTTTCCCACAGAGCTGCCATTGCCTGCAATGGCATGTCCTGTCAGCCAAACTCACTAGATACCTCCATTGTCTATCTTTACTATCAGTGTACCTTACCTCAGCCTCCATTCCTTTTCTAATGCATTTCATCTTCAATTGTTTTGCCCTGGCATGCAAAGCCTTAATCAAATATGGGAGGATGAGGTGACCAGCATATACTATTGATGCAATTCTTTGACACAAATCAATCTTTATCATGATCATCTTCCTAATCTTATGAAATATTTTCCACAACATAAGCTCTTTCAATGACTTGACCTTTGCATTGAAACTCTCTGCAAGGTTACTTGTCACATAGTCTACCTTAAAAATTTCATTGAATTGGCTTCTTGACCATACCATTCCATGATGTGCATCCAAGTACTCCTTCACCGCAGGTTTTTGTTTATACAATACTTCCAAATGATACAAATGCTTCCTCAAACTGCATGTGTATGAAGCTGGCCATAGGTTGTTAGTATAAACTTTACCCTTGAATTTCTTTGAAAAATTCTGCACTAAGTGCACATACATTCCCTATGCTCCACTCCGAGGAATACTGCTTCTACAGCTTTCTCCAAACCTTTGCAAGCGTATGTGTGGATAGTAAGTCCTGGTGGATGACCTATAAGGTCGTGCAAATTCTCCAGAAACCAAGTCCAACTTTCCTCTAACTCAATCTCCAAAACTCCAAAAGTAACAGGGAACATCCAATTGTGGCCATCAACCGCAGTAGCAGCTACTAGCTGTCCTTTAAATCTGCCACGAAGAGTTGTTGCATCCATGGCCAAATAAGGCCCACAACCATCCAGAAACCCTTGCCAGCAAGGTTTGAAACAAACAAAATCCCTTCTAAAGCACTCATTCTCCATTATCTTCCTCTTATTTTTTACTGAATTGTATGCTTGTCTATCTGTACAACACTACCTGGACTAGCCATCTCCACTTCAGCTTTGAAGCTGTAAAGCAACTAAAAACTTTCATTCCATGGACCATTGATCCTATCAAGAGCTATTTCCCTTGCATAGAACATCCTCATGTAAGGTACTATAATATTAAACTTTTCAGAAACTTTTTTATGAGCATTGTTGCACCAAGTGATAGCTTTGATCTTATCCAATCCATGATTGCATCTGCCAACCACCTAGTATTTGCTAGTTTTGTTTTGTTCTTTGGTTGTCGCCCTTGAGGTGGACAAGAATGTTCAAATCGGTTACCTTTATCTAAAACATAATGAAAATGTCAGGTATAGTTAACAAATTCTACACAATGATCTAAAATACACAATTGGTTGTAATACATGAACCAAACTGCTCCTGAGCATAGTGGATGCGTGCATCCTCCACCTACAACTCCTATATGGGCACTTCACTATGAACCTTGATGGCTTACTCTTAATAACAACATAATCATTATTGGTGCAGATGCAATATGTAGTAAGGGCATCATGACAGTCCCGCATTGTTTCAAATACGGTGCCTTCTAAAATATTAGGATCGTTCCTGTCCCACTCAATTACTGGCAAGTCCTCACCATCGTACTCGGCTAAAACAAGACTATCATTGTTCTCCTCGTTCTCTTCTTCATCAGTGTCATCAAATCTAGCACTGTGAGCCAATTCCTCCATGTATTGATCCTCTAGTGCCTGTTTACTGAATCTATCCACCAATTCAGGAAACATCAACTCATCCTCATCATCTAGTGGAGGCGATCCCTCGGCAAGCTCTGCTTCGTCCTCCACATCGGCCGCACGAGCGATTTGGCTTACACTCGCAGTGCGAACAGATGGTACTGCTGTGGACCTACAAGGAGCGTAGGGGTGCACACTATTAGTAGAGACAGCAGAGACACATGATGCCCGACCACCTGATGATGCCTGACCACCAGATGATGCTTTAGCCCTCTTTCCCGTGTGTTCAACTTTAGGTTGCACATGGAGATGAATTCAACCAAAACGTTCGACAGCATTCAAAGAGAAAAGCATTACCAGATGAGATTCGCTAGTTAGTGGGAGCAATCTTTTCTCGCTAATTTTGAATATTGCAAATCAACTGAATCACCGATGGCTCAATGTTGATGTAGAGATCGTTGGGGAACCCCAAGAGGAAGGTATGATGAGCATAGCAGCAAGTTTCCCTCAGTTATGAAACCAAGGTTTAATCGAACCAGTAGGAGCAAGGAAACACCCCAAAGGTGTTGCTAGCTGAGCCTTGGCAGGGCGCACTATCGGTGCTAGTAGCAACATGGAGACATGCACAACACAACCACAGAACTCTGTCCCCAACTTGCGATGAGGTTGTCAATCTCACCGGTTTTGCTGAAAACAAAGGATTAAACGTATCAAATGGAAGAAAGTAATAGTTTGCAGAAAGTAAACACAAAGCAGTAAACAATTTGTAGATTGAATGTAAAAGAAAGGATCGGGGTCCATAGTTCACTAGAGGTGGCTCTCCTTAAGATAGATAACATGTTGGGTGAACAAATTACGGCGGGGCAATTGACAAACACCGAGAAAGCAATACATGCATATACTAATCATCTTGACTCCTCTGGAACTTGATTGGGCATTACAACATTATACATAGACCGCCATCCAACTACATCTATGACTAATAATCCACCTTCAGGTTATCATCCAAACCCCCTCCAGTATTAAGTTGCAAGAAACAGATTATTGCTTTACAAATTGCGTGTAATTTAAACAATGTGATTGTTCTATGAACAAAGGATTGTTGTTTTCTCCCTAGTAGAAACAGCACATCTACTAGCTTAGAGATTTCTATCACTTCCCCAGATTACTAGAGGCATGAACCCACTATCGAGCATAAATACTAACTCTTGGAGTTGCTAGCATCACCTTGGCCAAGATACCTACTAACAACGGAAAGCATGCAAGATCACAAATAACAAAGACATGATAGAATCAATAATCAATCTGAAATAGCATCTCAATATCCATCAGATCCCCGCAAACACAACATGTAGAATTACAAATAGATGATCTTGATCATGAACGGAGCTCAAAAGATCTAGACATGAAAGCACAAAGGAGGAGAACCAGCCATCTAGCCACTACATGGACCCGTAGTCCAGAGATGAACTACTCACGCATCACACCGGAGGCTTGCATGATGATGAAGAAGGCCTCTAGGGTGAATTCCCCTCTCCGGCAGGGTGCCAGGAAGAGCTTCAGATCCCTCTCGATCTAGGGATGGAGATGATGGCCGCTACAGACTCTTTCGTGGATTTTTGATCGGGTACATAGGATTTTCCTCCCGAGGGCAATATATAGGCGGAAGGAGAGGCCGAGGGGGTGCTGGGGTCGGCCAGACCACCCCCTGGCGCGGGCTAGGCCTGGCCACGCTACCAGGTGGTGTGGCCGGCCCCCAGCCCTTCTCCGTCTCGTATTTTGGCATCTGATGTCTTCCGGAAAAATAGGCACTTTGGCTTTTGTCCTGTCCAATTCCGAGAATATTCATTTTCTGACTTTCCTAGAACCAAAAACAGCAGAAAACGGGCAGCTAGCACTGTGGGTCTTGTTAATAGGTTAGTCCAAGAAATGATATGAAAAGTACTCCAAAGTGTGGACAAAACACAAGAAAGTAGATAAAACCAAGCATGGAACATCAAAGATTATAGATACATTTGCAATATATCAACATCCCCAAGCTTAACTCCTGCTCGTCCTCGAGTAGGTAAGTGATAAAAAGAAAGAATAATTTTTGAGGTGACATGCACCATCAAAGACTTGATCAAAGTATTTGTGAAACATTCGAAGCTGGGATCATAGTACTTCAATCATAACATGAAAGACAAAGTTCTAGCAATAGGACAAAGAAACTATGATGCAACATGAAAAGGCACAAACAAAAGATAACAAAATAGTATTCAGCTTGTCCCTCATAGAGTAGCAAATATAAATTCATAGGATAGCTTCAAAGTTCATAAGAGTGACTAGATATAATTAGTTTTAAACAAGCAATATCAAGTTATGCATCAATCAACTAGTCTTGGGACAATGCACATAGAACTAAGAAGGGCCACTATGCTCTCAAAGTAGGTGCATAAAGGTGAAAGGTGGAGACTCAATATAATGGTAGAAGAAAGGCCTTCATAGAAGACCGAACATCATGCTACTCAACTTTAGTCATGAGTAAGATCTTGTCATTGTAAGTACATATGTATCATAAAGAACCGCCAACGGGGTACCCCTTGCACATGATACAGGAGTTATCCCATAATCAAAATGACAAGGCAAGCAGACAATGAGCATCTCAGTGATCTTTTTATTTTTGTATTTGCATAGGTTTTTATTGAGGATGCTTCATAGAGTGCTCATTATGGTGATGCTGCAATTGAAGGGAATATGCTCGAGAGGCAATAATAAAGTGGTTATTATCTTATTCCATGTTTATGATAAATGTTTATTTTGCATGCTATAATTGTATTAATTGGAAACGTTAATACATGTGTGTCTAATAAACAAAATACAAAGTTCCTAGTAATGCCTCTCATATAAACTAGCTTGTTGATTAACAAGATGATCAAGGTTTCCTGATCATGGACATTGGATGTTGTTAATAATGAGGTCACAACATTGGTGGAATGATGTGATGAACATTCATCCGAAGTATAGCATTTCGATCAAAGTCATTATGTTTATATTGCTATAACATCATACGAAGTAATCTTAGTCCTTAGACCATGAGATCATGTTAATTGCTAACACCGGAAGAGTATCTTGATAACATCAAACGTCACACCGTAACAGGGTGACTATAAAGGTGGGTTTAGTGCTACAAAGGTGTTATGTTGAGGCTCATGGATCAAGAATGGGATTTGTCCATCCCGATGACGGATAGATATACTCTGGGCCCTCTCGGTGATATCACATTAAGATAGCTTGCAAGCAAGTGATGTGATCACTAGAATGTTATATCATGGGAACGAGAAAAGAGTACATGTCGGCAACGAGATTAAACTAGGTATGGAGATATCGATGATCGAATCTTGTACATGTAATATATCGCGAGACAAAGGGATTTAGTTACTAGCGTTAAAGGTTCTCACAATCACATAAGTTATCGTTGAATGTGTGGGAGTCAGTACGGATCTCCAGGTCTCGCTGCTGATTATTGATCGGAGAGGGGTCTCGATCATGTCTACATTATTCGCGAACCGTAGGGTGACACACTTAAGGGATACCGACACCATTTGTAGCAAATATGTTTCAGATAAAGATTTAAGAAAGCGCTGGAATTATTTCAATAGACACCGAAACTGTTTCGAGTGAAATTGCTGAAATTGGTTCTGCATGTAATATTGAAATGTTGTAGGGTTTTTAGGTGAATGTTTGTTAATTAAAGTAATTAACTAAATTCTGAATAAAAATAATAAAAGAGTTTTATTAAATGAGAGAGCATTAAATTTGGAGAAATTGAATGCATTTAAAGTAGAGACTTTAAAAGAGAATGTGAAGGGGCATTTTAATGTGGAGGGGGTTACCACCACATGAATGGGGGAGGTGAAGGGACACCCTCCCCTCCTCCTATAAAAGGCCCCCCTCCCACTCCTTCTTCCACACACCTCCTCATGAAGGATCTCTCTCCCCCTCTAGTATTATTCCCCCATGGTCTCGGATTAGCGACATACTTGTTCCCGGTGGCTTTATCTAGAAAGGAGTTGCTGCTTCCGCTGCTTTTCTAGAGCGAGGGATGGAGGTTGTCAGGGTACCGGACGTGTGTTCGATCACAGATGCACCGCTGCTTTGCGGTGCTGGACTGGGTGGTGGTAGACTTGCTAGAGCTGGATCTGAAGGACGTGCTGGAGCCGGACATGCTGGACTTCATCACGATCTTGAGATCGGCAAGTGTATGACTACATCATCCACGAGTTCCATCTTGTTAACAAAGCTTTGTTGTCTTCGAGGGTAAGTTCTCTCTGGATGTATATCCACCCGTTGCTTGTATCTAGTAGATAGATCTTGGTGTATAGTTCTCATCGTAGGAAAAATTTTGTTTTCTATGCTGCGAACCCTTCAGTGGTATCAGAGCCTGATCTATGCGTAGGTGCTTTGCACGGGTAGTACACATATGTTTATATGTGGGCGATGATGATCATCTTATTGCTTCTTTCATGTATTTAGGATATTGGTGGCATAGTGGGATGAAGCGGCCCAGACCAACCTTACATGTCATCGTACATGAGACCGGTTCCACGACTGACATGCAACTAGTTTTGCATAAGTGGCTGGCGGGTGTTTGTCTCTCCTACTATAGTCAATATCTGATTTACAACGAGTTGCTAATAACTTGGTTATCCTCGTTGTGGTTCCATGTTCGTAGGTAAGAACGGTTCTATCTCCGAAATTCCTAAGCCACGTAAAACTTGCAATGGATAAATTAGAGGCGTCTAGTTTTGATAGTTGTTGGGCTAGTGTCATGATATGGTAATGTTGTAAGTAGATGTATGATAGATACTCTTACAACACACCTAACATGTAAGTTCCATAGACCTTGGTCTTACACACAAAGGAATGATAGAGATCATACCATGATGCATATGATAGAGATCAAATGCATGGACCATATCATCTCACTTTACACATTAGATGTTTGCATCTTATATTGCTAGTTTGGCATTTTAGTAGCATTTTAAGATGATCCCTCATTTAGATATCAAGATAAAATGTGTTCTTCCTTAAGTATGCACCGTTCTATGGATCGTGTTTCGAGACATCACGTGATGATCGGGTGTACTCGACTCTGCGCTTCCATACAAACGGGTGTAAGACAGTTTTGCACATGCGAGTACTAAGGTTCTTACTTGGCGAGCCTAGCATGTACAGACATGGCCTCAGAATATGGACCGAAAGGTTAAGCATGAGTCATATAGTTGATATGATGCCCATATTGATGCTCGCCTTTGAAGCTACACCGACTCACGTGATGATCGGACTTGGTGTAGTGGATTTGGTTCATGTAATCACCAAAAAGGCACGAGGGATGTCGTTTTTGAGTGGGAGTTCATTTCTAATTTGGATTAGTCGAACTCAATTTGTCATAAACTAAATCAAAGTGAATTTGCATAATTTGTTGTAGTCATTGGCATCTGTTCACTACCTTATGCTTAGTTTTAATTGAGATAATGGAATTATAGAATTCTGGATATTTACTTTACGAACTGGTATCGTATTGTTTTGAATGTCAATTTAAAGTTTATAAGTCCTATTGCAAACTTTCAGCAAACTCCATTTACTCCATGAAGTTCAATAAGTAGTATTAAATCAAGAGTAAGAATTCCAATGTTAGTATCTAAAGTATCATGTTTACCTCCATGATTATTGATATTCAAAAGTTGTTTTAATATCAAGATTATCTAGGAGCTGAAAATTTGTTTCAGAAACCATCATGTGTGGAAGATATTGTGATATCTGAAACAATTTTTTTGGTTGCATTATGATAGAGTATAATTTAGCAAAATACATGTTCTCATATTGTATGAAAATTTGTGAAGGATGGAGATGCTAGGCATCTGGATCTCCCAAAAAGGTTTTGGGAACTAATATTATAGTCGCGATTCTTCCTTACAGGCTATAGTAGCTTGATCATGAAAGTTGTCAAGATAAGGATGAATAGAAGATGTAAGTAAAATGTTTACTACACTAATATATTACTAAAGAATGGATTTTTGAAAGAACACCAAACATTTGATGATGGTGATCCACTTCAAAGTGCAAGTCCAAAGGTATTAGTATTTGACTATATACACTTTGTACTATGTGTCATGTGAATTACACCACTATTGATGTTGATAGATTCTTTTAAAAAAGAAAAGGAATTGTTGAAAGAGAATCTATAAAATATTTGGCAGAAAAGAAAAGGTTGGAGATGTCCAACTTAGGTATATAGAAGATATACATGTTATGGCTGTATTCCTTGCTTGTTAAACAATGTGGTTCTGAGGTATTGGATACCGAATTGGTTGGTGTGAAGTGTCATACAGGACAACACAATTCATGAACTGCAACGACCTAAGTAACTCGCAAAAGAATAAGTGATGATGTTCATCGAAAACAAATAAAGTGTTATTGTGTTTTTCGTTGTCGTCAAACCTAGCCTTCAAGATTTGTTTTAATAATTGTTATTTTGTTTCGGTATTACGAGAACAATGGTTGTTCAAATAATTACCATATTCCATAAAGGATGGATGAACTTTTACAAGTCTTGTTGGAGAAATCACATCCATAAACATTATTGCTAAAATGTCGTAGGGCAAATGATTGGAAGATCACTTATGAAGTGACAACGTTGTTTGAATTATATTGGAAAGTAAACATGAAAAAACTCCATGTTGATGGATTTTTGGAGTCTTCGATTTTGATAAATTGACGCTTGTGAAACTTTCCTCGAGATAATTGAAACTCCGTTCATAGGCCAAAGAAGAAGGGATGACTAGCTTATTGGAAATTGTGCATGCTGATGTGCATAGTCTAGTATGTGTAGAAATTATGCGATGGATCTTTTTGCTTCATATGCTTTCTCCAGAATTTGAGTGAATATATCTATATATTTACTTAATAAGGAAGTGTGAAACATTTGAAAATTGTTCAAAGACTTTGAAGATGAAGTGGAAAATCATTGTAACAAGAAAATAAAGATTTTATGATTCGATCATAAAGGAAGATATTTGAGTTACATGTTTAGCAAAAACACCTAAGATTTGAGGAATTGTTCCATGATTTTTGTTTCCCGATAAACCATAGGAGTATGGCATATTCGAGATATGAAATCAAACTATGTTTGACATGATAAGATCAAAGGTGTCATTTATAAAACTGCCATTATGTTTTAAGGATTGAAGCTTTAGAGACTACCGCTTTTACACTGAAAAGAGCACCATCGTGATCCGTTGAAATGACACCATATAAGTTATGGTTTGGGATAAAACCCGAATTGTCTTTTCTTAAATTTTGGTATGCTATGCATAAGTAAAATGTTTACAACCAAAGTCGGATAAGCACGTCTTTGTAGGTTATCCCAAAGAATTTGTTGGGAATTTCTCCATAACACTGAGGACAAAAGAGTTTGTTACTTGGAACGTCAAGTTTCTTGAGAAGGAGTTTTTCGTGAAAAGTTAAGTGGGAGGACAACAGAACTTTGATAAGGTTGTTGAACCTTAGCTATATATGCTAACTAGCATAGCGCCGGAAAGTGTCCCTGTGGCGGCCACAATGCTCATGGCTCCCGTGATTACAAAGGTTGTGATCTCGGAGATTAGAGTTCCTATTGAACCGTGTGGGTCGGTGAGAATCAAATAGTGTGATTTGATAAGCAAGTCGTTATTGTTTCGACAATGATGAACCGACTACATGCAAAGAAGCGATGATGGTCCCTGACTCCATAAAATGACTAGAAGTCATAGAATCCGTGATAGTATCCATACACGAGAAATCAAGTTTCTGAACTTGGAAGACCCTCCGGAAAGGCGTGAAGCCTATCGGTCGTGTTTGGATCTATAAAGAAATAGACATGGATGTTCAACATCTATGAAATAGTCGACATGTCGGAAAGAAGTTTACGGCAATGTTCAAGGAGTTGACTATGACAAGATTTGATCTTTCATAGCGATATTTAGTCTTGACGGATTAATGTAGCAACCACTACATATAATTTGGTATATGGTAGTTGAATAAACAAAACAAGGTTCTTCTAATAGAATGGTTACCTAGGACGTGTACAAGACACGGCCCGAAGGGTTTTGTTAATTCAAAGGGTGCTAAAAGGGCATGCAAACTTCAATAGTTGAAGTAAGCATAGCGGAGTTGGAATCTTCACCATGATGAAACTGTTAAATGAGTTTAAATTCATCGGAGATGATGAAGATGCTTGTATTTGCAAGAAATTAAGTGGGAGTGCTGAGACATATTTCTAATACATTATGTAGAGGACATATTGTTGATTGGAAATGATGTATCTTGTATTGACACAAGTTCAGAATTTCATTAAAATAAGATTTCGATGAAAGACTTGGGAAAAACCGGAATATTTGGCATGAATATCTATATGGATAGATTGAGGCGCTAATATGGTTGTGCCAGACATACATATATGAGATATTGAAAGGGTTCAATATGGAAACAACAAGAAAGGTTCTTGCTGCATGGAAAGGATTGTATCAAGATTCAAGTGTTTCAACACTTGGTGAGTAAAATCACATGAAGATTTTGATCGATTATACCATGTTATGTATATATCCAAAATGTCCTATGCTCTAAATGTTATGAGCACATAACAGAATGATTCATAAGATAATCATTGGACAATAGTAAAGATATTCTTATGAGCTTTGGAAGAACTAAGAATATATCATGTATAAGTGACAAATAGTTAAAGGTAGTTCATTGTAAAGTGTTACATTGATACTAGTTTTGTCACAAGATACAAATTAAATTTATCTCAATTTAGACTATGGGTAGAACAATGTAATGGAAAGGATGTTCCATGATGTATTTGGATGAGTTCCAAAGTTGAGACATTGTGACGGATACTACAACAAAAGGCTAAGTATATAACTGCTATAATAGCAGCAAAGGAGGGCATTTGTGTCGAGTAGTTTGTTATCAAACTAGGTGTGGTTCAAAGTGGGCTAATACTATCAAGATATACTGTATGACAATAATGTCAACATATTTTAACCCGAACGAACTAAAGGTCTCACGAAAGGACCAAAATTTATACAATGCCATGTCATTTGAGAATGAGTGATGCGTAGAGACGCAAAGACATGCAAATACACACGGACCTAAAACTGTCAGATCCGGAGATTATGTTAACCACTAGCAATCGCGTATATGCAACACTAGAAAGCCATAGGTGTTCAATACGCAAAAAATTTCAAACTAGATTATTGACTCTAGTGCAAGTGGGAGACTGAAGGGAATATGCCCGAGAGGCAATAATAAAGTGGTTATTATCTTATTCCATGTTTATGATAAATGTTTATTTTGCATGCTATAATTGTATTAATTGGAAACGTTAATACATGTGTGTTTAATAAACAAAATACAAAGTTCCTAGTAATGCCTCTCATATAAACTAGCTCGTTGATTAACAAGATGATCAAGGTTTCCTGATCATGGACATTGGATGTTGTTAATAACGAGGTCACAACACTGGTGGAATGATGTGATGAACATTCATCTGAAGTATAGAATTACGATCAAAGTCATTATGTTTATATTGCTATAACACCATACGAAGTAATCTTAGTCCTTAGACCATGAGATCATGTTAATTGCTAACACCGGAAGAGTATCTTGATAACATCAAACGTCACACCGTAACAGGATGACTATAAAGGTGGGTTCAGTGCTACAAAGGTGTTATGTTGAGGCTCATGGATCAAGAGTGGGATTTGTCCATCTCGATGACGGATAGATATACTCTGGGCCCTCTCGGCGATATCACATTAAGATAGCTTGCAAGCAAGTGATGTGATCACTAGAATGTTATATCATGGGAACGAGAAAAGAGTACATGTCGGCAACGAGATCAAACTAGGTATGGAGATACCGATAATCGAATCTCGGACATGTAATATATCGCGAGATAAAGGGATTTAGTTAGTAGCGTTAAAGGTTCTCACGATCACATAAGTTATCATTGAATGTGTGGGAGTCAGTACGGATCTCCAGATCCCGCTGCTGATTATTGATCGGAGAGGGGTCTCGATCATGTCTGCATTATTAGCGAACCGTAGGGTGACACACTTAAGGGATACCTACACCATTTGGAGCAAATATGTTTCAGATAAAGATTTAAGAAAGCGCTGGAATTATTTCAATAGACACCGAAACTGTTTCGGGTGAAATTGCTGAAATTGGTTCTACATGTAATATTGAAATGCTGCAGGGGTTTTTATGTGAATGTTTTTTAATTAAAGTAATTAACAAAATTCTGAATAAAAATAATAAAAGAGTTTTATTAAATGAGAGAGCATTAAATTTGGAGAAATTGAATGCATTTAAAGTAGAGACTTTAAAAGAGAATGTGAAGGGGCATTTTAATGTGGAGGGGGTTACCACCACATGAATAGGGGAGGTGAAGGGACACCCTCCCCTCCTCCTATAAAAGGCCCCCCTCTCACTCCTTCTTCCACACACCTCCTCATGAAGGATCTCTCTCCCCTCTAGTATTATTTTCCCATGGTCTCGGATTAGCGAGATACATGTTCCCGGTGGCTTTATCTGGAAAGGATTTGCTTCTTCCACTGCTTTTCTAGAGCAAGGGAAGGAGGTTGTCAGGATACCGGACGTGTGTTCGATCACGGATGCACCGCTGCTTTGCGGTGCTTGACTTGGTGGTGCTGGACTTGCTGGAGCTGGATCTAAAGGACGTGCTGGAGCCGGACCTTCTGGACTTCATCACGATCTTGAGATCGGCAAGTGTACGACTACATCATACACGAGTTCCATCTCGTTAACAAAGCTTTGTTGTCTTCGAGGGTAAGTTCTCTATGGATGTATATCCACCCGTTGCTTGTATCTAGTAGATAGATCTTGGTGTATAGTTCTCATCGTAGGAAAAATTTTGTTTTCTATGCTGCGAACCCTTCAGCAAGTTTCCACCATGATTAGGCATGGCATTTCTCTAACACATACAAAATCCATGATCTTACAAGTTCCACTGTTATTTCACACCGCCGGGATCCATAAGCAAAAGAACATGATATCAACGGGGTACAAAGTACAAGTGCAATGTTGGAAGCGTTCCCCATGATACATGGTTCTGCTAATTTCAACTTATAAAGCGCAAGCATATACGCAACAAAGAAGGACCCAATGGTTCAAGTTTATTAGATGCAAAAAAGTAAAGTGTGCCATCAAGTTCATGAGAGCTTTAATCACTCGTTTTCTCATAACAAGTTTAATTTGGAAGATAAACAAAAGCATGAATATACTTGGAATAGCATATGCTAGTAGGTAGGTATGGCGGACTCTTTGGAATAACTTGGTTTAGGGAGTTGGATGCATGAGTGGAACTCATACTTGGTTGTAGAGGCTAGCAAAAGACTGGGAGCGACAAACTAAGAGAGAAATAATGGTCATAATCATGCAGAGGGACAAAACATCATTAATCAAAGCATAAAGTGATACTACAAGTTGAAAACTAAAGGATCATAAAGGCTATGGTGACTTGAGATAGTCATAACATGGTGTGAGCATGTGCCAAGTCAACCCAAATAAAGCATCAAAGGAGAATACCACTATACTATGCTTTAATATGCTAAAACAACGCATGATTCATCCAGGGAACATTAAGCAATCTCAATTGTTTATAACAAGTCATGCTACAGTAAAGAATACTAAGCATAGAGCCAAAAAAATATCAAGCATGGCATGACAAAGCATAGGCCATAGTCAAAAACAAGCTCTCTTTAACACTTAAGCATGAACTTTCCTACTCTTTTCCAAACCAAACCAAACTATTTGAAAACCAATGTATGAAAGAGGGGGTCCAACCAATTTATTCAGCAAACTAAGAAAACCAAGCAAACGAAAACCAAAACGAAAATGAAATAGAAGACGCTCCAAGAACAACACAACTATGCATGAAACAATAAAAATGAAGCGTTTGGAAGAAACCTGCGATTTTTATTGATGAAGAGGGGGATGCCTTGGGCATCCCCAAGCTTTGACGCTTGTACTTCTTGGATATTTCTTGGGGTGACACGCGTGGCATCCCCAAGATTGAGCTTTAGTCCATCCTTCATGTCATTACCCATTCCTTCCATACACCTGAAAATTTTCCTTCATACAAAACTTCACACAATCTTTATTAGCAACGTTAGTGCACTCAAGATAATAGGTCTTAAGATTCAGTTCCAACACCAATAAACTTCCATTAGAACACTATATACTGAAGCACTTCCCTAAAAAAGCTCAATTCCCCAAAAGAACTCAAAAAGGAACCAACAAGAAGCAAATGCAGAAAATGGCAGAAATTTGTCAAAACAGACCAGAAGGTAAAGACGAATTTTTTCGAAGACCTTCTGTTGCTCAAATCTAAAAGTGTTGAACTAACTAAAGTTAGATAACAACCTGGGGCAGAAGCACAAAAATCCACGCCTCAAAAGGACGTTCAGATATTTTACACGAATTTTTATGGTGAAGCATAGAAATCTGTTTCGGGACAACAACTTTCCCAATCATTATTTCTCTCTCATTAGAGGTTACTCTTGGCACAAAAAGCAAATAAAAAGGATAAGGAGAGGTTATTACTTAAGTAATAACTTCCAAGACTCATATAAAACTTTTGGGTTATCTCCCAATAAGTACTTTTCTTTAACGCCTTTAAGTTAGGCATAAGAAGCAAGAAAAAGAATCAAGTGTTCTCAAATGAAGAAGCATTAAGACAAAATTTTGTTTTCATAGGAGAAGCAAAATAAATCTTCTCTCTCTTCTTAGGGGAGTGTTCAATACCTTTCTTGAGTGGGAGTTGATATTTAATGGTGCCTTCTTTCATATCAATAATGGCACCAGCAGTTCTAAGAGAAGGTCTTCCCAAAGTAATAGGACAAGAAGCATTGCATTCAACATCCAAAACATAGAAATCAACAGGGACATAGGCATTGTTAACCATAATAAGAACATCATTAAGACTCCCCATGAGTTTCTTTTTAGCATTATCATCAAGTGGGGCATTCAAATAGCAATCTTCAAGTGGAGGCAAATCAAGCATATCATAAATCCTTCTAGGCATAATAGAAACACTACTATCAAGATCACATAAAGCTTTGAAATCAAAATCATTCACTTTCATATTAATGATGGGTTCCCAACCATCTTCTTGTTTTATAGGAATAGAAGCTTTATGTTTCATCTTTTCTTCTTTAATTTTTATAAGAGCATTAGTAATGTGTTTTGTAAAGTCCATGTTCATGGCACTAGCATTAGGACTTTTAGCAAGCTTCTGTAGGAACTTAATAACTTCAGAGATATTGCAACCATCAAGATCAAAATCAAATTTATCATCTAAAGTAGTAGAACTATTACTAGCCTCAACCCTAGTGGTAGTGATAGTAGAAACACTAATGTTTCTAGCAATTTCATCTTCTCTTTCCCACTTAGCATGTAATTCAGCTAATAGTCTAACATTTTCATCAATTCTAACTTGTATAGCATTAGTAGCTACAAAGGGATTATCATTAGTTTTAGGTTTAGCAGCCATTTTATTCAAAGAAGATTGAGCTTCAGCCAAAGATGCTATATTTCTTCAGCATTAGAGAGTGTTTCCTCAATAGTTTTATTGAAAGCAGTTTGCTTACTAATAAAGTCTTTAAGCATAACTTCAAGTTCAGAGGGAGCACTCCTATTATTGTTGTAGGAATTTCCATAAGGATATGGCTTATAATTGTTGTTACCAAAATTATTCCTATAAGCATTATTGCCAAAATTGTTATTTATTATGAAGTTCACATCAACTTGCTCTTCTTGAGAAACCAAAGAAGCTAAAGGAACATTATTTGGGTCAATATGGGGTTTCCCATTAACAAGCATAGACATAATAATATCAATCTTATCACTCAAGGAGGAGGTTTCCTCAATAGAATTTACCTTCTTACCTTGTGGAGCTCTTTCAGTATGCCATTCAGAATAGTTAACCATCATATTATCCATAAGCTTTGTTGCAGCACCCAAAGTAATGGTCATAAAGGTACCTCCAGCAGCAGAATCCAATAGGTTCCTTGAAGAGTAGTTCAATCCTGCATAAAAAGTTTGGATGATCATCCAAGCAGTCAGTCCATGAGTGGGACAATTTTTTACCAAAGATTTCATTCTTTCCCAAGCTTGAGCAACATGTTCATTATCAGATTGTTTAAAATACATTATTTCACTTCTCATAGATATAATCTTAGCAGGAGGATAGTACTTTCCAATGAAAGCATCTTTGAATTTAGTCCAAGAATCAATATTATTCCTAGTTAAGGAATTCAACCATTCTTTAGATTTTCCTCTCAAAGAGAAAGGAAACAATTTCAGCTTAATAATATCACCATCTACATCCCTATGCTTTTGCATCTCACAAAGTTCAACAAAGTTATTTAGATGGGCAGCAGCATCTTCATTACCAATACCAGAAAATTGTTCTCTCATAACAAGATTGAGTAAAGCAGGTTTTATCTCAAAAAAAGTAGCTTCAGGCACAGGTGGAGCAATAGGTGTGCTCATAAAATCATCGTTGTTGGTGCTAGTGAAGTCACACAACTTAGTGTTTTCAAGAGTAGTCATTTTTTTGTGTTTTCAATAAATAAAGCAAACTTGTAAAACTATTTTTTTGTGTTTTTGATAAAGAAACAAGCAAACAAAACAAAAGTAAACTAAGCAAAACAAAAATAACAAAGTAAAGAGATTGGTTATGAGGGACTCCCCTTGTGAAGATGTCCTTGACTCCCCGGCAACAGCGCCAGAAAAGTGCTTGATGGCTTAGTGTTAATGTAGAGCTTGTTGGGGAACCCCAAGAGGAAGGTATGATGAGCACAGCAGCAAGTTTCCCTCAGTTATGAAACCGAGGTTTAATCGAACCAGTAGGAGCAAGGAAACACCCCAAAGGTGTTGCTAGCTGGGCCTTGGCAGGGCGCACTACTAGTGCTAGTAGCAACATGCAGACCTAGACAACACAACCACAGAACTCTATCCCCAACTTGCGATGAGGTTGTCAATCTCATCGGTTTTGCTAAAAACAAAGGATTAAACCTATCGAATGGAAGGAAGTAATAGTTTGCAGAAAGTAAACACAAAGCAGTAAACAGTTTGTAGATTGAATGTAAAAGAAAGGACTGATACGTCCATTTTTTATCACTATTCTATATCATAATTCACTGTTATTCATTGATATATTTCGTATTGAGAGGTGATACTTATGTTATTTCATCTGTTTTTGCATGGTTGATGACTTTTGGAGCATGGACCACTGCAGTCAGGATTCTGATGGAAAAGGTGCTGTTTGGAGGCAAAATTCGTGAAGATCAGAAAATTCGGGAAAATATACGGAAAATCCTATTTTTCCAGAAGACTAAGGATGCAAGAAGACAGAGTGGAGATGGGCCACAGGGGGCCCACACCACCCCCTGGCGCGGGCAGCCCTAGGCTGCGCCAGCAGGTGGTGTGGCCACCCTGGCCCACTCCAGCCTCTCCCCTCTGGCATATATCATCCTCCCGAAACCCTAAGACTCAGGGAGCAACCACAGAAAGATTCCGCCGCATCTGCGGGGCGGAAAACACCGAGAGAGAAAGATCTCTCCGGTAAACAGATTTCTGCCGAGGGAATTCCTTCCCGGAGAGGGGAGATCGTCGCCATCAACACCATCATCAAGCTGGACTTCATCGGGATCATCATCATCACCACCATCATCACCATCAGCACCCTCATCACCATCTCCATATTGCTGTAACAATTGAGTTGAATCTTGCATTAGTTCATAGGGGAAACTTTCCCGATGTTGATTACTCTTTGTAGTTGATGCTATTGAGTGAACCCTTGAATTATTGTTTATGTTTAGATTGTTATACATCATTATTCCATCTATGATCATGATCCATATGATGTCTTGTGAGTAGTTCGTTTTGTTCTTGAGGACATGGGAGAAGTCATGTTGTTAGTAGTGGAGTTGTGTTGAGAAAGATTCAATAGTTTGATATTTAAGTTGTGGTGTACTTCTTCTAGTGGTGTCATGTGAACATCGACTACATGACACTTCACCTATATGGGCCTAGGGGAATGCATTGTGTATTTGGATACTAATCGTAGGGGTTGCCGGATTGACAGAAACCTGAACCCCCGTTAGGAAACCATTGCACAAGGGACGTAAGGGTCTTAGAGTTTAAAGTTGTGGTTAGGTTTCTACCTTAATTACTTTCTTGTACTTACGGATGTTTGCAAGGGGTATAATCACAAGTATGTATTAGTCCTAGGAAGGTCGGTACATTACCACAGGTTCACCCACACAACACTTAGCAAGCTAAAGAAGATTAATCAACTATATGAAGCGAAAGCACTTGACAGTCTTCCCATGTGTCCTCGAGAACGCTTGGTCATCTTAAGTAATACAACTGGCTTGTCCTTTGCTGCATAAAGGATTGGGCCACTTGCTGCATTTATTCCTACTGTCTTTCATTTACTCGTACTTTGTTTACTTGCTTTATCGAAAACCCCTAAAAATCCGTTTGCTAAGTATTTTTGCAAATAATTCCTGATCCATACCACTAGCCGCACCTTCTGCTCCTCGTTGGGTTTGACACTCTTACTTATCGAAAATACTATGATACACCCCCTATACTTGTGGGTCATCAAGACTATTTTCTGGCACCGTTGCCGGGGTGTGAAGCGCTATTGGAGAGTGAAACTGGTAAAGTAAACTTCTACTGTGAGTATTGTTTACTTCTGCTAGTTGCTTTATTTTCGTTATGGATAATTCACTGAGTTTCTTATTTGGTAATGCTAATACCACTGCTAAGGTAGTAGATAAGCCACCACATGCTGAGAATGATGTTTTTAAAATACCTACACGAATTATTGATCGTGTTATGGATAACTACTATGTTGGGGATGAAACTGTCCATCCCGGTGATCATTTACTCTTTATACACGAATTATGCGGGTTGTTCAAGTGTGTAGGTATTACTACAGATCAAGTTAAGAAGAAGTTATTCTCATTATCACTAAAAGGAAGAGCTGAGAAATGGTATAAGCTGCTGAAGAATGGTCAAACTCTGGAATGGTAGGAAATAGTGCCTCTCTTTTATTCAAAGTTTTATCCTCCTAGTGAGATTCATAAAGATCGGAATCAAATATACAACTTTTGGCCTCTTGATGGAGAGAGTACAGCCCAAGATTGGGGGAGATTGAAGTTACTAATGCTCAAATGTCCCATTCATGAGCTCCCTAACAATATTATTATCAATAACTTTTATGCAAGGCTCCCTCTACATGACAAGGATTTATTGGATGCTTCTTGTGCTGGATCATTCACTCGTATGGAAGAAGAAGCTAAATGGGATCTTCTGGACCGTATTCAAGATAATGCTGAAGCTTGGGAGAATGACAAAGGTAGAAAGTCAGGTATAAATTATGATTATGAATGCATTGAATCTTTTATGGGAACTGATGACTTTCAAAATATTAAAAATGCTTATGGTCTAGACTCTCAAGCTATTGCTTCTTATTTTAAGGCTTTTGCTTCCTATATTGAAGTTCCTAAAAAGAAGTGGAATAAGTATCATGAGCCTTACAAAGATGTTGCTAAGAGTGTTCCTGCAAGATATACTGAAGTTTATACTGCTAATCATGTTTTACCTAAACCTTACATTGAGAAAATGCCTTTCCTAGTCAAGGTAAAGGAACATTCTATGATAGCTAGTATGGTTAATGAAAGTACAAGTAAAGCTGTTGAACCTAATAAACAAATGGTTGGTGAACCTATAATAGAAAATGTGAAAGACTTTGTCACTAAATATGAAAAACAGGGACACACTATCCTTTGTAAGGATACCTCTAATATTGTTTCACAAAGTAGTGTTATGAGAGCTAGTATTCCTGTGTTTTCTATTAGGATAAGTGATCATTGCTATGATAGCCCTTGTGATAGCTATATTGTTAAGTTTATGCATGATACTGAAAGTTACTATGAGAGAGGGAAAGGTGTTCTTATGCATCTAAATAATATCAAGTTTCCTCGTTTTATGCTGAAAGTTTTTATGTTGCACTTGTTTTGCCTTTTTATGCAAGTAGCCTCTGGTTTCAACAACTTGTTTGTTTACAAAATTCCCTTGCATAGGAAGTGGGTTAGACTTAAACGTGTGTATTTTTGCTTCTTAATGCTCTCTTTCACCTCAATTCATATTCCTGAGTGAGCATCTTCACAATCATCATGCCCATCTTAATGGCTATAAAGAAAGAGCTTTTTGGGAGACAACCCAATTTGTTTTTGCTTTCGGTTTGTTTTTGTTTCTTTGAGTCTTGGAAGTTATTACTTCGGTAATAACTGATCCTTATCTGTTTTGTTTGGTTTTTGTGTCAAGATCAACCTCTAATGAGAGAGAAGTAAGATTTGGGGAAGTTGCTATCCCGAAACAGATTTTTGTGCTTCACCGTAAAAATTCGTGAGAGATCTCTGTATGTCGGATTGAGTTGTAATTTTTTGTGCTTCTGCCCCAGCTTGTTATTTAACTTTCGTTAGTTTTGCATGTTTTGATTTGAGCAACAGAAGATTTTCGAAAAAATTGATCTTTACCTGCTGGTCTGTTTTTGACAGAATTTGCCACTTTTGCATTTGCTTCTTTATTCGATTTCCTTTTTGAATTCTTTTTGGGTTTTCGGAAAGAGTTGCTTCGGTAGATTATGTTTTGATGGTTTTCAGTTGAAAGTGGACTCAAAAGGTTTTATCACTTCACTTTTACTAATGTTGCTAATAAGAACTATGTGAAGTTTTGTGTGAAAGAAATTTCCAAGAAGTGGAGTCAATGGTGTAATAAGGAAGAGAAGGGTTTTATGACTCAAGTAATAAGTGTATGAAGATAAAGATATTGATGTTATTCAAGTGGTGACTCCGGAAAAATCCACTAGATACCAAATTCAGAGACCTGCAGAGTCTGTTTTCAAATAGGTAACAGTTCTGGTAAGAAAAGTTCCGCGAAAATACTATCCAACTATATTTTTGCAGTTTTTAGTCAGTAAGGAAAGCTACGAAGCGAAAAAGGGACGGAAATGGAGCCAGGGTGGCTCACACCACCCAGTGGCATGGGCCCACCCCTGGCCGCGCCACCAGGTGGTGAGTCCACCCGAGACTCCGCCTCCGACCCGTTTTCACCCAGTACCTTCCTCTTGTTATGAAACTTCGTAATATATAACCCCCCGTATCTTTCGAGGTTCGTATATCGTGTTTTCGTCGTGTTTTTGTTTGGATCTGTTTCTGCCAGGTAGAATCCCAGATTTGGAGCCACAATGTCTTCCACTGGATCAGCCGGGGGAGACTCCTTAGAAGATATCATCAACCCATACATGAGAGAGTTGAAGATTCATCCCAAGGAGTTGTTGCTCGAAGATGGGGAGCTCCGGATTAAAGAAGTTCAAGGCTCTAAAGGTGAAGGAAGTCTGGAGGACAGGATGGGAGCACTGGAGCAAGAAGTCTTTAGGTACAAGAAGATGGCGGAGCGCGAAGTGGATATCATCCATAAGATTTGTTCCGAACTCATCACCGAGCACCAAAAGGAGACTACTGAGATCAAAGATGAAGTCCTCTCACTCTGCCAAACAACGAACAAACTGCAAGCACAGTTCTATGATGTTCAAAACCAAAACTATGAGTATGAGGCTAGATTTAAACGCATAAGTGCTGCTGCAAGTTTCAGGATGTTGGAAACCACAATGTCCTTTGTTGATGGGAAGCCCTTACCCTGGAAGACGGACGAAGATGAGAGGATACCACCACCACCAAAGGAGTAATTCGTCATCAGGTTTGGCATCCCCTTGGTTTGTTCCAAGCTTGGGGAAGTGCCGCGGTATCACATCACTATCTTCTATCTTTTTACCTTCTTAGTAGAGTCATATTATGAATAGAGGAGTTATTATGTAGTATGGTTTGGATTATGGAAGTGTCCCCTCTCTCGTTAGATATGTATCCCTTGGTGTGAGTTGCCGTTATGGAATATTAATGAGAAGTTCTATCATTCACTCTTTTGCATAGCTTATATTAGTTTTCAATTCGTGGTTATATGATTGATCTTGTTGTTAGTATTGGTATCACTTTGGGATCATTGAGTTAATTTAGTTGGTTTTGGCAAACCTGGCTCGGTCAGTAGCACACTATTTTTGAGGGTTGAATGAAAAAGATAAAAGTACTCTAAAGAAATATAATTTCATCATCTTTCTTTCTTGATTTGCTCATAAGTTTAGTTTTCTCTGGTTAAGATCTTTTGTGCTTTTGAGGAAGATTGCATGTTTGTCTTTATCACTTGTATGTTTGTTTGTTTCCTTCAACTCTTATACTTGCTACCCAGACTTGCTAGCCAAAAACCTGTAGTGAGAGGAAATTCTTCTCGTGCATCCACCTCCTTTAAACCAAAACCTTTGCCATTTGTGTCCACCATACCTACATATTAGAACTATTGCTATTCCAAGTAAATTCTTGTTTTATCTATCTCCCAAATTAAACTTGTTATGTGAAAATTAGTGATTAAAGCTCTCACGAACTTGATGGCACACCTTACTTTCTTGCATTTCATAAACTTGAACCATTGGGTCCTTCTTTGTTGCGTATATGCTTGCGCTTTATGAGTTGAAGTTAGCAGAACCATGTATCATGGAGAACGCTTTCAACACTGTCATGGTACTTTGTACCTAGTTGATATCATGTTCTTTTGCTTATGGATCCCGGTGGTGTGAAATAAAAGTGGAACTTGTAAGATCATGGAGTTTATATGTGTGTTAGAGAAATGCCTGGGCCGCTAGCCTAAGCCATGCCTAATCATGGTGGAAACTTGCAGCATAACTGTAGTGACCATTCTATGAAGCATCCTCAATAAAAACCTATGCAAATAGCAAATAAAAAGATCGCCGAGATGCTCACTGTCTGCTTGCCTTGTCATTTTGATTATGTGATAGATCCCGTGTCATGTGCAAGGGGTACCCCGTTAGAGGTTCTCAATGATACACATGTATTTACAATGACAAGAGCTTGCTCGTGACTGAAGTTGAGTAGCATGAGGTTCAGTACTCATAAGTAAGGGGCATGGGACTTCAATTTATAACTTGTCAAGCATATCCTCTTAGTTGTGTCACTTTAACCTTAATCACCAAAAGATGCCTATGATAGGGGCAATGAGAGCTGAAAGCTAGTAAGTATCATAATTTTTGGGAGATCTTTATGAGACTCGCAAGGCCCTTTCTTTTACTTTGTAGATGAGTCAGTAAACCTACTTCCTCTCTATCTCAGCACATTGCTCTTATTTTGATGTTTACTACTTTGAAAGCTATCATTGAAAAACCAGTTATTTGTGAACTCCAGCAAATTATTAACTATTCTTCGACCAAGAGCTAAGTTTGCCATTACCAATTATGATTCACTTTATGTATCTTTATTGTGTTTCCTTTAACTATTGCAAGTTGAGTTATATAATAGTGAGTTGTCTTCTATTATGATCTGTGCATTTGATGAATGTGATGCTTCTTGTCCGTATTCTTTTATCGACTCTTCACTCCATAAACCTGAGGCCATGTTTATTGAGTTCAGTTTCGCTTGGGGACAAACGAAGTCTAAGCTTGGGGGAGTTGATACGTCCATTTTGCATCACTATTCTATATCATAATTCACAGTTATTCATTGATATATTTCGTATTGAGAGGTGATACTTATGTTATTTCATCTGTTTTTGCATGGTTGATGACTTTTGGAGCATGGACCGCTGCAGTCAGGATTCTGATGGAAAAGGTGTTGTTTGGAGGCAAAATTCGCGAAGATCAGAAAATCCGGGAAAATATACGGAAAATCCTATTTTTCTAGAAGACTAAGGATGCCAGAAGACAGAGTGGAGATGGGCCACAGGGGGCCCACACCACCCCCCGACACGGGCAGCCCTAGGCCACGCCAGCAGGTGGTGTGGCCACCCTGGCCCACTCCAGCCTCTCCCCTCTGGCATATATCATCCTCCCGAAACCCTAAGACTCAAGGAGCGACCACAGAAAGATTCCACCGCCTCTGCGGGGCAGAAAACACCAAGAGAGAAAGATCTCTCGGCAGACAGATTTCTGCCGGGGGAATTCCTTCCCGGAGAGGGGAGATCGTTGCCATCAACACCATCATCAAGCTGGACTTCATCGGTATCATCATCATCATCATCACCACCATCATCACCCGCATCACCATCTCCATATTGCTGTAACAATTGAGTTGAATCTTGCATTAGTTCATAGGGGAAACTTTCCCGGTGTTGATTACTCTTTGTAGTTGATGCTATTGAGTGAACCCTTGAATTATTGTTTATGTTTAGATTGTTATACATCATTATTCCATCTCTGATCATGATCCATATGATGTCTTGTGAGTAGTTCGTTTTGTTCTTAAGGACATGGGAGAAGTCATGTTGTTAGTAGTGGAGTTGTGTTGAGAAAGATTCAATAGTTTGATATTTAAGTTGTGGTGTACTTCTTCTAGTGGTGTCATGTGAACATCGACTACATGACACTTCACCTATATGGGCCTAGGGGAATGCATTGTGTATTTGGCTACTAATCGTAGGGGTTGCCGGAGTGACAGAAACCTGAACCCCCGTTAGGAAACCATTGCACAAGGGACGTAAGGGTCTTAGAGTTTAAAGCTGTGGTTAGGTTTCTACCTTAATTACTTTCTTGTACTTACGGATGTTTGGAAGGGGTATAATCACAAGTATGTATTAGTCCTAGGAAGGTCGGTACATTAGCACAGGTTCACCCACACAACACTTAGTAAGCTAAAGAAGATTAATCAACTATATGAAGCGAAAGCACATGACAGTCTTCCCATGTGTCCTCGAGAACGTTTGGTCATCTTAAGTAATACAACTGGCTTGTCCTTTGCTGCATAAAGGATTGGGCCACTTGCTGCATTTATTCCTACTGTCTTTCATTTACTCATACTTTGTTTACTTGCTTTATCGAAAACCCCTAAAATTCCGTTTGCTAAGTATTTGCAGAGAATTCCTGATCCATACCACTAGCCAGCACCTTCTGCTCCTCGTTGGGTTCGACACTCTTACTTATCGAAAATACTGCGATACACCCCTATACTTGTGGGTCATCAAGGACCGGGGTCCATAGTTCACTAGAGGTGGCTCTCCTTAAGATAGATAACATGATGGGTGAACAAATTACAGTGGGGCAATTGACAAACACCGAGAAAACAATACATGCATATACTAATCATCTTGACTCCCTTGGAACTTGATTGGGAATTACAACATTATACATAGACCGCCATCCAACTGCATCTATGACTAATAATCCACCTTCAGGTTATCATCCGAACCCCCTCCAATATTAAGTTGCAAGCAACAGATTATTGCTTTACGAATTGCGTGTAATGTAAACAATACGATTGTTTTATGAACAAAGGATTGTTGTTTTCTCCCTAGTAGCAACAACACATCTAGTACCTTAGAGATTTCTGTTACTTCCCCAGATTACCAGAGGCATGAACCCACTATCGAGCATAAATACTAACTCTTGGAGTTGCTAGCATCTACTTGGCCAAGGTAGCTACTAACAACGGAAAGCATGCAAGATCACAAATAACAAAGACATGATAGAATCAATAATCAATCTGAAATAGCATCTCAATATCCATCGGATCCCCGCAAACACAACATGCAGAATTACAAATAGATGATCTTGATCATGAACGGAGCTCACAAGATCTAGACATGAAAGCACAAAGGAGGAGAACCAGCCATCTAGCTACTACATGGACCCGTAGTCCAGAGATGAACTACTCACGCATCACACCGAAGGCTTGCATGATGATGAAGAAGGCCTCTAGGGTGAATTCCCCTCTCCGGCAGGGTGCCAGGAAGAGCTTCAGATTCCTCCTGATCTAGGGATGGAGATGACGGCGGCTACAGACTCTTTCGTGGATTTTTGATCGGATACTTAGGGTTTCCGTCCCGAGAGCAATATATAAGAGGAAGGAGAGGCCGAGGGGGTGCTGGGGTCGGCCAGACCACCCCGTGGCGTGGGCCAGGCCTAGCCGCGCGGCCAGGTGGTGTGGACGGCCCCAGCCCTTCTCCGTCTCGTATTCTGGCATCTGATGTCTTCCGGAAAATAGGCACTTTGGCTTTTGTCCCGTCCAATTCCGAGAATATTCATTTTCTGACTTTCCTGAAACCAAAAACAGCAGAAAACAGGCAGCTGGCACTGTGGCTCTTGTTAATAGGTTAGTCCAAGAAATCATATGAAAAGTACTCCAAAGTGTGGACAAAACACAAGAAAGTAGATAAAACCAAGCATGGAACATCAAAAATTATAGATACATTTGCAATGTATCAATCACCATTGCTCCAGGGGAATTTAGAATATATTTTATTTTTCAAATCTCTGAGAGTTATGGAGGTTGCAACCACCGCTGGGAAGTAAAATCCAGAGAGATACCGTTCACAACCACGAATTATGCTAGTATCCAATTTAACCGCCAGCCGAAATGTCAGCGTTGGATCAATCCTATTCGAAAAGTAAGGCAGTTAGCTGAGCACCGGAGGTTCGCGCTCAATTACTGCCTATAATCAATCCATAAATGGAAACAATACTTACCCAGGTGGAATCCATGCGTTAGATCCCTCCGATTCCACCCAATCTTCTCCGCGCTCGACAGGGAGGACTGGTACACCCGCTGGCGTCGCATACTATTCCGTGAAAGGGGTAGATCTAGCGGGGGAGGAAGCGGAGCCGGAGTAGGCTCCATGGCTAGGGCGAGGGGGCGGCTCGGGGGGCGAGGATGACATAAGGTAGGAGGGGCTCTTAGGTAGGAGGGCACGACGGCTGGGGAACGGAGCGGAGGGGCGGTGTGGGAGCTGTTTTAGGCTTGGAGCGAGAATGGCCGGTCCGACATGTCTCCATGCGGCCCCACCCTTCACCACGTATTCAAGGCCTGTCCCAACGTGGCCCCACCCTTCACCATGTATGTAGTACCCGTCCTAACACAGCCCCACCTGTCAGCATGTAACGGTCGAGACGACATAATGTAACGCTCAACGTAGGACCCGCCTAACGCGGACTCACCTATCAGCATGTAATGGTCAAGCCTTTGACCTGACGGCATCCTCCGTCCGAGCGCATGTGAGGGTTTCAGAATGGAGAGGGAAATGAGAAAAACTAAGCAGCTGGGGAAACTGAGTACAACTAACGAACCAGGGGCACGAAAATAGAAATCCCTAAACAATAATAAAAAGACCAATGAGATCATCCCTGTAATAATATCTGTTTAGGAAGGATAATAATATCTGTTTAGGAAGGAGCAAAATTCAATTTGAACATGATTGCCTTAAAATAATCTCATTTCATGCGGGCACACTACATATGTTTTTTGGCTTTATACTCTTAAACACTCATAGGCGGCTATGATGTTATATGTGATCTAACGCTCAGGGACAAAGGTCGATTGTTATGAAATAATCTCCGACAATACACTTTTCAACAAATTAGAAAGAGTTTTGGATGCAATCTTATATAAGATGTTACATAAGCTAATCGGTCTAAGTTCATAAAGAAGAGTTAGATTTTGAACTTTAAATATATTATTCATTGAAAATAGAACATATTCTCTACGGGCCCGAAGACATGAAGAAGCACATAGAGAAAGCCCAATGCGCGAAGAAACAAAGCGCAAGAAACAATGGAAGATGCAGAACACAGTCCAAATATAATCACACACGTAACCTTCATTGAAGGAACTAACAAAACCATTCTTTTTCCAAAAGAAGGAGCATTTGCAATACGTAGCTACATTGCCATCGTGGTTAGAACTGGTTCTGATACTTGTATCTTCTATGGAAATAGCCGGAGTTGGTAGTCACTGCCACAACAAAGATGTCGTGTACCAGAAGGACACAAGGGATCTTGATACCCCTTTACTTTGGCAGTGGGCGGCAACAATACTCTAGAGCATCGTCGTGAGGCTAGAACTCAAGAACACACAAAGATTTTATCCAGATTCAGGAAAAGGTGAAAGTTACCATATTCTCTGCTTGTCGAGTAACTTAGACGAGGAGAATTGCTCTCTCCCTCTCACTTGGCCCTGGTCCTCCTTTCATAGTTTTAAGGGGATACCATAATGGCCGGTCTTAGCCTTCTGCTACTTCCTTGCCCGCTGTCTTTGTGCTGTAGGAGGCTGGCGGCGTGCGGGCCTGCGAGTCTCGCGAATAATGGTGGTGGTTCTAGATGTAAAAAGTATTGATCTACTATTGTTTCATATTTTTTGTTTGTGCCCATGTGGGGTATATAAAATGGTACAAAGAGGGGAGAGACTTGGAGTACAAGTAGATGTCGAATCCTAGTCTATCTCTAATCCATGTAGTACTCTAACTTGGAGTACAAGTAGATGTCGAATCCTAATCTATATCTAATACGTATACTATTTTGACATTCCTCATCATTCGTAGAGGGAGAGAAGTGGATGACTGTGACTGGAATTGAAGTCCATCGTCTTCTCCTCGTCACTATCAACCGTGTCTCTGATGGACATGATCATGGCCAACACCTAGGGATGGTGATTGCGTCCCCTTCTGGTGCCTCTATTCCCTCCCGCAGTCACAGGGGCAATGTCATGGACGCAGGTGATGATGTGGACACTATTGAATGGAGTTGTTGCCGATGTGTAGCTGTAGACATTGTTGTTGATGTCAATATCGAGGTAGCCGGTCGTTATGTAGCCGTGATCGAGGTGGGTGTGGTCGATGTCATAGTCGTCGTATGTTGTGTGGCCGCCAGTGCCGGAGGCGCAAAAAATTTGCGCAGTTTTTTAGACGGAGCTGCAGTTGTGAATATTTTGCACCTTAAAGAGGTACCATTGGAGGCGTCTCTTGGACGCGGTCATAAGTGAGACCATCAGTTTTTCCAGAACTGGAGGAACCCACCAAACACACATGGTTTTGTTATAACCGTATGTGCGTCGTAAGGGCATCATAATTGTGATGCCGGTTTGTTGATGCAGTCTTAGCCGTCGGGATTGTGGACACGGTCATTCCGTCGTCATGCCTTGCAGTACGTGCACTGTGAGAGGGCGTCGTAGTTGTATGTCCATCATATGGACGGTGTAGCGGCGGTGGTGATATGTTGACGAAGATGTTGATGAATACCACATTGATGTAGACCTTCGCGATGATGTTGTCGGCGATGTCGAAACAGGCGTGACGTAGAGCGTCGCTTGAAGGCGTCCCTTGCGGCAATGTTGGTGTCAGAACATGCCCGTAGTTTGATGGTTTCATACAGGCTGATGTAATTATTTGGCTTGATGATATCCGGCTTGGCGCAATGTACTTATACCTTGTGGCGTGACGTTGAGGCTTGCTTGATGTCTGTCCTTGTTGATCTGGTCGCACTGTCGAGTTCTGAAAGGCTCCACTGTCGAACTTCCATGGACGAATATGCCTGAAGATTGCTGGATTGCATTGAATTTGGTCGGGCGTACCCATGTTTTTGGTTGGCCGTTGGTTTCAGCGGAAGCGTTGGGAAGCTCTGATATCTTTTACCATCATGTGTCATATCTTTAACAATCCATGGTGAAGTTAGATACGGAGAATGTCAGGAAAGCTGGAACATCAGGAAAGCAATGGTGATTTGAGTCATTATGGCGACGAGGAACTGGATATGTGATCTGTGACTCGCAACAGCAAATGTTTGTGGAGGCAACAACACAGGAGGAGTTCCCAGTCTTATCTTACAGAGCGAAAATCCAAGGTCTGTCCTTAATTGGTTCTGCCTAGCAATGACCTTGTTGAAGGCATTGTTTTGCGAGTGAGGACTTTCTCCAGGGTGAAAAACTATGATCTTTGATCGGGCAAAGACGGCGGTTGCGCATTGTTTCCTTCTTGAAGGCGTCGCTATTGGAGTGGTTAGACTAATGGTGTTATTTTGGAGGTGTAGTGTCGTTGCTTCGAAAAATCGATCTCTATAGCGGCACTTTTTTTTTTGTAATTCTTTTTCTTTGTTCTAGGTTGTGTGCATCCGTCAGGCTAATAAGACATGCGTTATTGCAGAGGCTGGAGGTAATTAATATCTCCTAATATTAATATATACTCTTTTTCAAAAAAAAGACCGCCCATCTAATAAGATGGAGGGGAGACATAGTGATACACGACAAAGAGGTAGAGAGCACTACTCGACAAGAGTATGTGCTCCGTCTTGTCCCATCTTTTGACATGGGCCCTTGAACCGAGAAGGTCTTCTCGGTTTCGTCCTTATTTTCTATGCGTGGGCCGACTTAATCGGGCCGATTAGAACATATCCGGCGTCTTAAATGGATTGCCCGGTGAAGATGTTCTTATGCTTTGCAAAAAAGGAAAAGCACTGGGCGAGAAGCAAATCGCAAGAAAAAGTGGAAAGCGGAGAATACAAACCAAATATAATCACATATTTTGTCGACCTAGAATTAACAAGATCGAGATTTTCTGAATAACAACAAAAACACAAGACGGAGCGTTAGCAATCCGTATCTACATTGCCATCATGGTCGACTAGTTCTGATACTTGTATCGGCTGGCGCAAAGCAAGACATAGCCAAAGTTGATAGTCAGCGCCACGGCCAAGGTCCAGTACAGGTTGTCGAGCCTCCCCTAATTGATGTTCCCCGTAAGCCACGCCGTGACTCGCCTCACGACGTCGACGAACGCCGTGCTAAGGTAGAACCCCATGGCGACGAGCAGCGGCGCCATAGCCGTGGCCAAGCTCCTCAACGTCTCGGGGAACTCCAGATAGTAGAAGGCCATGGTTGCTGGGAAGTGGAGGGCCTCCCCGATGCCTACGGTAGCAAGAGGGAAGACCAGCCACAACACGGACATGGGGGTAACCCACCCGCCGGCCTCGTTGGCACCATGGAACACGGGCACGATGCTTAATCTTCGGCGCTCCACCAGCGCCGCGACCACCATGCCTGCTGTGTTCACCACGTGACCGAGCCCCACGCGCTGCAGGGCTGACGGTAGCATGCCGGTGATCCTACGCCAGAGCGGGAACATGACACGGTCAAGGACCGACGACGGTCATTTTAAACTATATTATGTGAGATAGTTTTGCTAGAGAATAAGATCTATCTATCTAAACTTCAATATTACACATTTGTAAATAAAAATTAAGTAAATCATAAATCATTACATATAGTTTAAAATGACCATAACTAAGTAAAAAAATAAAAAAATGCGAGACATTCGCGTGGCGTCATAGTTGGGAGCAAAAAATTCAATTTTGATATATTGATTATGTCTCAAAAAACCTTCACAAAATGATCTATCTCATTCGAGGTTTTCTGAATTTCGGGTCAAAGTACCAATATTAAGGTTAGAATTGTGACATAGTTTGTGATAATGTGTCCATGTTGTGCATGCTTGTGAATCATGGGATGACGAACAATGTTGCAGGAGGAAGTTTTCCTTTTCGTCGTACGGAAAAGCCATTTTCTATTTTTGGAGCTCAAAAATTTGGACGTTTTGTGAAGCAACACCAAATGGTGAATACAAAAATGCTATCACCCATTTTTCAAAAATACTAGACCACCTTACATGGACAATGTCCCAACCGGATATTCATAAACCTTTCTGTCCATCCCGACTAAAAAAGACAAATTCCTACTGAATCGGTAGGAAGTGGGTCAGATATGAACTGCAGGTACATGATCTGATGCTCATGATTTTTTAAAAAAATTTATTTTTAGGTTCATAATATGATGTTTTTTCAGAGATCCAATGCAAGTTTGGCGAGGCTCAGCCCCGAGCTAAGAATCTTCATGCCCGCCATTCGTTTAGCGTTTTGTGATAGTTTAAAATGACCATAACTAAATCAAAAAAATCAAAAAATGCAAGAACTTCGCGTGATGTCATATTATGTGATATAGTTGGAAGGAAAAAATATGAAACTTGGTATATTTATTATGTCTAAAAAAACCTTCACAAAATGACCTATCTCATTCGAGGTTTCCTGGCTTTCGGGTCAAACTACCAATGTTATGGCCACAATCGCGACATAATGTGTGATAATGTGCCCATATTATGCATGCATGTGCATCATAGGATGGAGAACAATGTTGCAGGAGGAAGTTTTCTTTTTTGTCGCACGGAAAAACTATTTTCTATTTTCGGAGCGCAAAAATCGGTGCGTTCAACACAAAACGGTGAATACAAAAATGCTACCACCAAATTTTTAAAAATACTAAACCACCTTACATGGATAATGTCTTAACCGGGTATTCGTAAACCTTTCCGTCCACCCATGCTGAAAAAGACAAATTACTGCTGAAACGCTAGGAAGTGGGTCAGATATGAACTGTAGGTACATGATCTGATGCTCATAATTTTTTGAAAATTATCATTTTTAGGTTCACAATATAATGTTTTTTCAGAGATCCAGTGCAAGTTTGGCGAGGCTCAGCCCCGAGCTAAGAATCTGAATGCCCGCCGTTCGATTAGGATTTGAAGATAGTTTAAAATAACCATAACTAAATAAAATAATCAAAAAAATGCGAGACCTTCACATGGCGTCATATTATGTGACATAGTTGGAAAGAAAAATATCAAACTTGATATATTGATTATGTCTCAAAAAAACCTTTACAAAATGACCTATCTTACTTGAGGTTTCCTGGTTTTCGGGTCAAATTACCAATGTTATGGCCACAATCGCGACATAGTTTATGATAATGTTCCTATATTATGTATGCATGTGCATCATGGGATGGAGAACAATGTTACAGGAGGAAGTTTTCCTTTTTGTCGCACGGAAAAACCATTTTCTATTTTCGGAGCTCAAAAATCGGGGCGTTTGGTGAAGCAACACCAAACGGTGAATACAAAAATTCTCCCACCCATTTTTCAAAAATACTAGACACTTTATATTGACAATGTCCCAACCGGGTATTCGTAAACCTTTTCATCCACCCCTGCAGAAAAAGACAAATTCTTGCTGAATCGGTAGGAAGTGAGTCAGATATAAACTACAGGTACATGTTCTGATGCTCATGATTTTTTGAAAAAATTATTTTTGGGTTCACAATATGATGTTTATTTAGAAATCCAATGCAAGTTTGGCGAGTCCCAACATCGAGCTAAGAATCTTTATGCCTACCGTTTTAAAGGGCCAATGAAATTATAGGTAGAATCGCGACATAGTTTATGATCAGTTGATATGGGCATCATATTTGGATTCCTATCATTTTTCTAATCAATTTACACATATTATTTGTCGAATTCCGATTTACGGATTTACAGATATTAATTAATCCATATTAAATAGAAAAATACAAAAAAATAAAATCATTATATTTTTATTTGAATTCAATAATGTTTTTACTTATTTATTGTTGTTTGCTTAAATAATTGTTTGTAATTTCAAAAAATACAAACATGTGATATGATGATATAAGAGTTAATAGGATAGATATCATAGTATTGACAACAAGGTATAAACTGTTTTGCGGATACATATTCTGAAGGAGCGGAGAAGTTAAGCGTGCTAGGGGTGGAGTTATGAGGATGGATGACCGATTGGGAAGTTTGACCAAGACAGTAATTTGATCAAAGATTAAGTGTAATTCGTGTAAAAAATGTTCCAAGTGTGAGATTAACGAGTCAAACAATTCAAACATTAAAAAGGGTTGAGAAAAAAATCAATTTTTTTTATTTTTGCAACCCGCCGTTACGTTATGCCGATGGTAGCTACGCCGAGGGCTGCCGTTGGCGTAGCCTACGCCGACTGCTTTTTTTATACACCGACGACCTCCGTGCGCTCCGCCGAGAGATCTTTGTCGAGGAGCTACACCGAGGGCAGCCCTCGGTGTAGCCTACGCCGACGGAGATCGGGGCTACGCCGACGGATTTTAGCCCTCAACGTAGCTTGCCATTCCTGTAGTGTTTGCTTGGAGCACATTCGCTGGCAGAGTGTGCGATGGCATCATCTCCGACGTAGTACTGCGCGTGTCTCTCGCCGACACGACCCTTGCGCACGGTGGCGACAACGACCTAGTCCAGCTCCGAGTATGGGCTTCCCTTTGGCACGGGCATCCGGTAGTACCTTGCCGTGCACCCATGACGATCATGGCTAAGTTGATAGTCATCGCGAAGACACCAAATCCCAGGGCCTAGGACTACGCCGTCCTTGATATACAAGATGTCACCAACCATGAAGGAAGCGTAGAGGAACACGAAATACCAGTTAAAGAAGATGTCTTGGTCCTGCGACCTAATGAACTGGTCCAAGCCCATCGTCGCCATAGTAAAACGCGTCCCGCCGGTGCCAATGGCGAGAAGGAACACAATACAGTACATGACAGCGAGCTGCCTCGGCATCCCTTGGTGCTTTATGGATGTAGCTCGAAATTATAATTATTTTTTAAGCTTCGTCTATTATAATTTTATATAAAAAATGATATGGCATATACTTACTATATGATTCTAACGTGCAAGGTATGTGCAACTTACTAGTAAGATATATAACATGGAAAACTTTGAACATCGATCGTCGGATATACATTGACAGATTAAAAAATTGTTGATTGTTGGATCTCTTGCAAATTCAAGAAAGAATCTATCGCGCTTACTTGTAGTTCAAATTTGACCTACTTTCTTTAAATTGACATAAAGTTATTTAAGTGAATAGGTGTAGTTAGATAATATATAGGAAAGCTTGAAATGTGCTAAGACTAGAAAATTGTAACAAAACATGGTCCGCTTTTTCTAAAAACTGGGTGGTGGCACTTTATTTTTTGACTAGGGTATGTCCCGAAGGAGTGAGATGCTTCAGTAATTAACACAGTTAGTGGATCTGTACATATTACACCAAGGATCTTAAAAAAGTAAAAATTACATCCAAGTCTATACATTTAACACAAATGATCCTATAATCAAGCAATGAAAATTAGTAGTCGGGTCCTGCTCCTCCATCGCGGAGCTGAGCCATGCTCTTCGTAGTAGTAGTAGTAGTAGTAGTAGTAGTAGTAGTAGTAGTAGTAGTAGTAGTAGTAGTAGTAGTAGTAGTAGTAGTGGTGGTAGTACTAGTAAGCTGCACATGACTTGCACATGAAACTCACATAATATATAGAAGCATGACATGTCATCAGTATATAACATTATAATAGATAAAGCTCGAAACATGTATGAATTTGAGCCACATATCTAAAGTATGCGTGTATATTTGGTTCTTAAACTTTATATCATGTAGAAATAAACGTTTATTAGCTACCTAATAATTGAAAATTCTAGAACCATGGTCTACAGAAACGATCGAGAGGATTCGACAATGAAGTGTGTTTTGAGGTTTTTCTACATATATAGCATTCATTGTGCTAAAGACTATCAACAGAATCTTGTAGGTGCTAGAATGGAAAAGAAGATCCAACGGTTAGCAATGTTGGGATTTGCAAGTCTTGATCGAACATTCAATATTCAAAGTAACTCATACACTATATAGTGGTAATGGTAAGACTAGTACATGCTTCTCATTTTTCAAGGCAAGTACTACACATTAGAGGACGTAATAAAAAAGTATTTTATTTTTTCTTTGTTTTATTTGAAGGTTTACAAAACGGGGTCAAATTCATCGCATGCCAATTCTTAGCACGGAGTTAGTTGCATTTTTAAAAAATCTCTGTGGTGCTTGATATATAGACATCGTGGATCCCTTCAGACGATGTTTGGAAAATTCAAGAGATATCTATCGTGCTTACTTGTAGTTCAAATTTGAGCTAATTTCTTTAAATCAACATAAAGTCTTTTAATTAGGCATATCTAGGGAATGCTGAAATTTGCTAAGACTATGAAATTGTAAGAAAACATGGTCCCCATTTTTTTTTTAAATCGACGGGTGGTGGCACTTTTTTTACTAGGGTATGTCCCGAGGAAGCGAGATTATCTTCAATCAATTAACTCGGTAAGTGGATATGTACATGTTATAGCAAGGACCTCAAAAAATGAAGATTACATCCAAGTTCATATATTTAGCATAAAGGACCCTAAAATCAAGAATGAGAAGTAGTCTTGTCATGCTCCTTCTTCACCGTGGAGCTAATAAGCCATGTTCTTACTAGTAGTACCATGCACTAAGTTGCGCGTGAGACTCACATAATATACAGAAGTATGACATATCATCACTATGTAAAATTATAATAGGTAAAGCTCAAAATAATTATAAAACCGGGCCACGTCCATATGGTGTATATTTGGTTCTTGCATATTATATCATCACTAGTAAAAGGCACGTGCCACGCACATATAAACTATATGAAGTCTGATTTAACAAACATTAAGTCAATAGTCTTGTTAGAGAAAAAAAGGCACACATTAAGTTTATTAATAAGAACTATCTACACATATTGAGAATACAATACCGTGCTATGAAATTTCGGGGGTTGTGATATGATGGTTCTATAACATGGTGTAGTTTGCTCTAGGTACTATTCAATACGAATCCAGTTGTTTTGAACCATTGGATTTAATAGCCCAATGTTCAGGATTGATGCTATGGATCCTATTCCAAACTGCTCCATTATAGTGGTAGAGATGTAGAAATAAACGTTTATTAGCTGTCTAATTCTTAAAAATTCTCGTACCATGGTCTAGAGAAATGATAGAGAAGATTCTAGAATGATGGATAATTGTGTTTTGAGGTTCTTTATATATATCGTTAATTGATATAAAGACTATCAACAGAATAGAATGGAAAAGAAGATCCTACAGTTGGCAATGTAGGGATTTGCGAGTCTTGATCTGGCCATTGGATCTAACAGCCTAACGGTTAGAATTGGTGCTATGAATCCAAGTCAAAACTACTCCATTATAGTAGTAGAGATAATTCAAAAACATTGGCGATGATGCTATATGTGCATTACCGAACAACTTTTGGATAATCTCAAGGAAAAACAAGGCCACGTGTATCAATGAGCGTGAATGGGCAATAAGAGTTGTGAGGACAGATTACTTGTGGGGCCTAGCAACTCCACATTTTTTCTTGTTTTTTAATGAGCTTACCTTATGGATAGCCTTGATATCATTGCTCAGGCGCACTAGATTATTCACGTTAGCGGAATAGTAGGTTTTTAAAATTTTCTTTTAAACATAAGGTTGAACACTCCCAGCCATAGTGATTCAAAGATTATCAATAAAGCGCGATTTATTGATTAGGTGGCTGAGTGGTTGACTCCACATGTGAATGTCATGTAGACATGATTTTTACTAGGAAGGGCAAACACTAATAAATGTTTATAGGAAGGCTAGGAAATTGGAAATTGTGTTGTATTGATAAACCTTTGCGCTCCTCTCCCTATAGTCAGATTTTAGCAATTCCATACAAAAAGGTTGTTGGACATGCTCTAAAACCCAATAATTTTCTGTTTAAATAAGGACAATAGTGATTAGCTCGACTAATTAATTGCGCTCTACATATGTTGTACTACTGTACTTCATAGAATATGCTATGTGTGCATGACCGAACAACTTTTGAAAAACCTGAAGGAAAACATGCCCGCATTAATCAATGAGCGCGTAATAAGGATGACAATGTGTAGGGTATCAGTAGGGTAGAGCAATATCATACCCACTCTCGTTTAGTTAATTGGTATAAAATTCTACCCATACCCATACTCGCGAATATAAAACTTTACCCATACCCATACCCGGTGGGTACCCATACCCGTTGGGTAGGTTCCCAGCCAGTTGATCCAATAGTACACAAGTTGTTCATAATTTTACGTTCACCGATAGTATATTTGACAAAAAAAATAACCATCTCTACTCAATAGTAGGTAGACAAGTACATGAAAATTATCGAAGTTTAGAAGTCATGGTATCATACTCTTCCCTAGGTTGCTCGGTCCCATAGGTTGAAACTCTACAGGTAAGTTTTACTACTATGTTAGTTTAACTAGGTAGGGTATGGGTATACCTAACCGTGCATGTACCCATGACTTAACATATTAGGGTATGGGTATTACCCATGGGTATAAAAGTGTGCCCATACCGTACCAACGCAGGTACGGTACCTGCAGGCACTCGTGGGTAAAATTAACATCCTTAGCACGAAGGGACAATAAGAGTTGTGAGAAAAAAGTACTTGTGGGGCCTAGCAAATTTCACATTTTGATGAAAACATCGTCGCTGCTTACCTTATGAGTGGCTTTATGTCGTCGCTCGGGCGCTAGATTATTCACGTTAGCGAACTAGTGGGTTCCAATTTTTTGTTTAGAATAGAAGTCTGAACACTCCCAACCATAGTGATTTAAAATTTATCGATAAAGGGTGCTTTATTTTTTTAAAGCTCAGGACGCTTTATTATTACACTCGATTCCCTATCCCACCGGTCTACCATTCTACTATTATTACTTGAACTATGGATAAATTCAAATTCAGTCGAGTTGGTTGAGGCTTCAATCGTAATTTTCGGGCGCACTACCTGTCTTTGTGACAACATCTTTATACGCATCGTTTATGAATGGATATAATACGAAAATATATCAATGCAATAGTATTTTAGAGCCTACCAAAGCAATACTTTAGTTTTCTCTCTTCTTAGTTTCTTCGAAAAGGGGTCTGACCTCTTTCCCAATTATTTTAAAAAAGATAGTTTTGGAGAATACTTCATTTTAAACCCGTATTATTTGTTGGAACCAAAAACTAAAAGGTATTTAATAGTTCAGTTTATTCGGAAATCAAAATATTTTCTAAATAATTTAAAAATGCTTTGATACCAAACTTGGTCTTAATATCTGAACCGAGCCAATCTGGGCCATGAATGATCAATATTTAGATGCCAAATGGCCAAATGGGGCCTTAATTTCTGAACTAAGGAAGCATGGGCCATGGATGATCACTGATGTGCCTGTCGGCCTTTGATTTCAGGGAGTATAGCTTACCAATTTCCTACTACTTGGACTGTACATAAATCAGAATTTAGTCGAGTGGGAAAATCTCCCACTATCCAATGTTTCATACATCTTGGAATCCCCCTTTGACTCCTAGTGAAGTCGGTTCATTGGGGATTCAATCGCAATTTCCCTACTCAGTACCTCTATTGACCCGCCCCTACCACCGACCCCCCCAGCCCCACCCACACACACACAATCCTCGCCCCAGACTGTGCAAGCCATGCGGAAAACCCTAGATCTACCTTCACCACCTTAGATCTGATTCACCGTCATCGTCGTGCACTGCACCAGATCTGCTTCATCGACCTACTCTCCTAGCATGCCAAACACATTCCCACCGCTGGGAATCTGCTTCTTCGCTGTTGTCGTCTAGCCCTCGGAGGAACCCCTGTTCTTCTTCACCTTCGCCCACAAGCACCGCAACTGCAGCACCCTCGACAACCTCGACGTCACCACCCAGGATTCATAGGATGCCTAAACACCGTCTCGACCGAGGTAACCATATCTCCTTGGAGTTTGGTAAGATAAATATGTAGCAGTTAATTGTATTTTGTATTGGTGCTACTTTTGTAGTAACTTACAAGTACTATACTTGTTACCCATATCTTCCTAAATAATATTTTTTGTACTCCCTCCGGTCCATATTATTGTTGTCAACTTTATCTAGATTTGGATGTACCTAGTTAAGAATTTAGACTAGATGCATTTGTATCTAGACAAAGTTGAGAACATTAATATGGACCAGAGGGAGTAGTCAAGTTTAACCATAAGGCATTCAACTGTGATTTTGTATGTCATGGCGAAATATGAGTCATCCAACGGTTAACACATTTGTTTCCATTATCTACTTTATTAAGTGCCCATATGTGATGCAGTTATAATTTCTCTCTGGCTTCGCGTAGGCTATGGCACTAACTGTTAGTTCCCGTTTGATGTTGTTCTCCTATCTATGCAGTACACATTTACATTCGTTATACTACTTCCACTAAGATGTCTATTTTATTTGCTTTTGCTTATCCCATGATTCTTAACAGTTTGTTGTTGTTACTCAATGAAAAGGTGCAGTTTACACTAGAAATCGTAGAATGAATGGCCCCTATAATCTCGTAAGTATCTATTACTTTTGTATCACTTCATGCGAACATTTGTGAGACTGGAACCTTTTTGTGTTTACTATTCGCTGCACTATTATGGACAGGCCCAACACTGAAGTATGGAGACCACTAGTCCAATTACTTGATGCAGCGGACATCTTCGATGATTATATCTGTAACCAGATCAGCAACCCTGAGACTCTACATAGAGCTACTGTAAGCACGCTCCCCTTTTTTAAGGTTTAAGTCCCCTGGTGTCATGCCATTTACTCTAGTTTTTGTCGGATGCATTAGGGTGATTATAACAAGGCCAGATATGCAATGGTATCCAATATAACATAAACAGAAGGATCATAAGCAACCGCGCACTTCAAATCTCACTCTCGTATATGTCACGTGTATGGCTATTTTAATATGAGGCAGATGATAGTACACTTTTTCTTTGGGCAGACAATCAAAAAATTTAAACAATCTGACCGTTTGATAGATTGTTTGACCATTTCTCTAAATGATTTGGCTAGTCTATTAGAGGCACATGTCTATTTCTAATTTGACTGAGGCACTATAATAGTTCGTAGATGATTACAACAATATCACCGACCTAAGTTTCTGATCCAACTTCACATTGAGTATACTAGTTAAAATTAGCTACACTATTTAAATGCTTATTTTGTTTTTTGGTAAATGCTTTTCTATCAGTTTAAGGAGCTTTAGGAAGGGCATTGCACTTCTTTTTGATTGCATTTGCTAGATTTGCATTGTCCTGTGCCTGCCTAGTTATGCTCTCAGTTGCTGGATTCATTACATTCATAATTCACGCATTCTGCTTTGATTAGTCTGCATGAGGTCCTTGTGTTGAGTGCTTACATTGCTATAACAGACCAAATAATCTTTTGAAAATCTTTGAGAATGAACATGGTAGTTTTGTTCCTATGTATGATGTTGTAACTTCTTTTATCTTAGTTTCAGCCTTCATCAAGTAGAGCAGTCATTTCACAGGGCAGAAGTGACAGTTGCACAAGATCTCATCCCGCTATGAAGTCTACTGTTCTAGGTATTCCAGAAGAAAGAGATGTATGATGCCCTGCTGTTACTAATTGCTTTCTTCCTTTTAGCAAAAGGACTGTTTTGAAATTCATTAGTTTTTGTTTTCCTTGGTAATGATGTTATATGACGTTTCTTTTTGTTTTAGGTTGCAAATATAAATATGGAGGCAGAACAGAAAACAACTACCTCAGGTGTAGATCTCTTTGGATAGAGTAGCAGTGAAAATGTGTATTGCTCATGTAGGTACACGATCTCGACTGCTCCATACATTCCAGTAGAAATATTTTTGGTGTTGTACTCCAAGATGCACTTGATGTAGTTAGACAGGAAGCCAACAAAACAGATACAATAGTCTCCATAGAAAGGAAGGAGTTATCTGAGTTGAAAAATAGGCAAGCTTTGACAGAGAATCTACTTAATAATATCCTCAACAAGTATCATTGTAATCCCGTCGTTACATGTGAGGCGGTGCGAGCTCCCTAAAAGGAACATTTTTTAAACTGAGATTATATTGTTTATCAGTTGTGTTGTACTCCGATGATGCTTTACAAGCTATGGAATTTTTCAGGACTGTAATAATTTACTATTTTCCAGTTATAAGTTTTTTTCCATAGTTCCAGAATTTATTTAGCATTCTAGAGAACTTGTGTTCTTTGTTTATCCAATTTTATGTCCTGACAATGGATCTAAGTTAGATAGGCTTAAACAGCAGCAGGCCCACAACGGTTGTACCAGTCCTTGATGTGCCACCAATCAATAGTGACGGGCCTACACTGATGTCATTATACTATAGAATTTGACAGCAAAAGGTCTAAATAGTAAAAGGCTAGAACGGTAAAAGGCCAGAACAATAAATAGCCATAATAGTAAATGGCCAGAACTGTAAATGGGCATAACAGTAAAAGGCCATAACAATGAAAAGCCAGAATAGTAAGAGGCTGATATAGGAAAACGGTAGAACGCTAGAATAGTAACAAGCCGAAAACAGTAAAAAGGCCAGAACAGTAGGAGGCCAGAACTTTTGCAGGCCAGAAACTTAGCAGCCCGTTTATGGGACTGAATAGTAGAAGGCCAGAACAGTGAAAGTCCAGAACGGTAAAAGTCTAGAATGGTAGATGGCCTTAAGGGCCCATGATGGGTGCGAGATAAGTGACGGGGCCGACCACAGGCCTTAAAAGTAACAGACAGACTTGACCCAGGCGAGGAATGGGCCACACAGTATTGGACCAAGGTGGGCCTTTTGTAGGATGAAACAGTATCGGGCCTAAAAGTTCACAGGTCGCGGCTGGCTGCACTAATGGGACCATTTCAAACAGTATAGAACGAAACAATAATGGGCCTTCTTCTTATTGGGCTCTCCTCATGGGCTAGCCCACTTAATATTTAGCAGGCCTTGGCTAGGCCTGGTTTCTGCCACGGTTTCTATGACCGTTAACGGTGGTAACCGACCGTTAACAGCGGGTGCCACGTGGCCGTTTGCATGACGTCAGCAGTCAACGCAGATGGCAAACAAAACTACGAGGGAACAAGTTTTCGTGGCTGAAGGGTGCGATCCACCACGGTCGAAAAAAATCCGTGGTAGATTCTTTTGTGACAGCGCTTTTGCCATGAAGGCTGTCCATTGTAGAAGACTTTTTAACCATGAAAATTGGGCCTTCAACCACGAAAATTGTTTGTTGTAAAAGCCAACTTTTCTTGTAATATGATCTCATGGTCTAAGGACATTGAGTTACTACAAATGTTAGAGCAATATAAACTTGAGGACATGATCGTATTGCTACATTTACTTCGGGTAACTGTTCTTCATATCATTCTCCAATGATATGACCCTGCTATTAACAACATCCAATGTTCATGATCAGGAAACCTTTGATCATATGTTAATCAACAAGCTAGTATTAAGAGAGGCATTACTAGGAATCTTTTTTTGTTTATAAATTAGACATGTATTAACGTTTCTAGTTAACACAATTATAATATGAGAAATAAACATTTATTATAAACATGGAATAAGATAATAACCACTTTATTTTTTTCTTCTCGAGCATATTCCTTTTAGTCTCCCACTTGCACTAGAGTCAATAATCTAGTTTGAAAAACTTGTGCATTCAACACCTATGGCACTTTGGTGTTGTATATACACGTTTGCTAGTGGTAAACATAATCTCCAGATCTGACACTTTCAGATCTCTGTGTGTTTGCATGTATTTGCGTATCCACGCATCACTCATTCTCAAATGAGGTAGATTTGTATAAATTTGGTGAGACCTTAGTTCCTTGGGGTTTTAAAACATGTTGATATAATTGTCATACAATATATCTTCATAGTACTAGCCCATCGAACCACGCCTAGTTCCTTTGCTGCTACCATAGCATTCTTATACTTAGCCTTTGATTTAGTATCCATCACAATGTCCATAACTTTGGAACTCATCCAAATCCATCATGGAACTTACTTTCCATTACATTGTGCCTCCTTAACCTATAGTCTAAATTGAGATAAACTTAATTTGTATCTTGTGACGAAACTAGTACCAATGTAACTCTTTAAAATGAACTATTTGTACAGTGCCAATGTAACACTTTACAATGAACTATCTGTATAGTGTCAATGTAACATTTTACAATGAATTATCTGTCACTTCTATATACAAAATATAATTTTAGTTCTACCAAAGATCATAAGAATATCCTTACTATCATCCAATGATCATCTTATGAGTAACCCTAGTACATGCTCATAACATTTAGAGCATAGGACATATCTGGATATGTACATATCACAGAATGATTGATTAAGATATTCATGTGATTTCACTCACCAAGTTCAAAACACTCGAATCTTGATTCAACCTTATCCATGAGGCAAGAACCTTTCTCGTTGTTTCCATATTGAACTCATTTAATATTTCATCAATGTATATTTGGCATAACCATATTAGCATCTCAATCTATCCATATAGACATTGATTCCTAATATTCGGGTTTCGCCCAAATCTTTCATTTAAATCTAATTTTAATAAAATCCTTAACTTGTGTCAAATAAAAGATACATCATTTCCAATCAACAATATGTCTACACAATGTATTAGAAATATGCCTTAGCTCTCCCACATAATTTCTTGCAAATGCAAGCATCTTCATCATTTCTAATGAAATTTAATATTTTAACAATTTCATCACGGTGAAGATTTCAACTCCGCTATGCTTGTTTCAACTATTGAAGTTTGCATGCCTTTTTAGCATCCTTTGTTTTAACAAAACCCCTCAAACCGTGTCACGTACATGTCCTAGGCAACTATTCTATTAGAAGAACGTTGTTTTTTTTGATCAACTAGCATACACAATAATTGAAATATGTAGTGGTTGCTACACTAATTCGTTCATACTAAATATCACTACGAAAGATCGAATCTTGTCATATTCAACTCTTTAAACAATACCGTAAACTTTTTACCGACACATCGGCTATTTCATATATGTGAAACATCCATGTCTGTTTATTTATAGATCCAAATACAACTGATATGCTTCATGCCTTCTAGAGGGTCTTCCAAGTTCACTAACTTGGTTTCTCGTGTATGGAACTATCACTAATTTTATGGCTTCAAACCATTTGGTGGAGTCAGGGCTCATCATCGCTTCTTTGCATGTAGTCAGTTCATCATTATCAAACGGTAATGATTCAATCTCAAATCATAGTATTTGATTGTTTACCCGACCTACGCGGTTCAATAGGAACTTACATCTCCGTGACCACAACCTTTGAGGCACATGAGCCATGAGCATTGTGGCTGCCCTCAGGACACTTTTCGGCACTACGCAAGTCAGCACATATAGCTAAGGTTGAATAAACTTATCAAAGTTCTATTTTCCTCCCACTTAACTTTTTGCGAAAAGTTCCTTCTCAAGAAATTTGAAATTTCCAAGCGACGAACACTTTTGTCTTCGTTGTTATAGAGGAACACCCAACGGTTATTCGGAATAACCTGCAAAGACATGCTCATCCGACTATGGTTGTAAACTTTTTACATATGCCTAGCATACCAAAATTTACGAAAAGTCAACTTGGGTTTTATCCCAAACCATAACTAATATGGTGTCATTTAAATGGATCACGATGGAGCTCTTTTCAGTGTAAGAGCCGTAGTCACTAAAGCTAAATCTTTAAAATATAATGGCAATTTATAAACAACAGCGGTGATCCTACCATGTCAACCAAGGTTTGATTACATTTCACGAACACTCCATACTCCTATGGTGATTCGAGAAACGCAAATCCATGGAACGATTCGACAAATCTTAGATGTTTTGCTAAACTTGTAACTCAAATATTTTCCTTTATGATCCAATCATAAATTCTTTATTTTCTTGTTATAATGATTTTCTACTTCATCTTGAAATCATTTGAACATTTTAAAATGTTTAATACTTCTCCCTTATTAAGTAAATATACACATGTATTTACTTCAATTTTGGAGAAAGCATATGAAGTTTAAATCCATCGCTCACGACTACAGATAATAGACACTATACATCAACATGCACTATATCTAATAGGTTAGTCGCTCATTCTTCTTTGGCCCATCAACGAGGTTTTAATTATATCGAGAAAAGTTTCACAAGCGTTAATTGATCAAAATCAAAAGACTACAAAAATCCATTAACATGGAGTTTTGTTCTTGCTTTCTTTCCAATATAATTTAAACGGCGATGTTACTCAAAAGTGATATTCCAATCATTCAACTTGCGACTTTTTAGCATTAGTGTTTATGGACATGATTTATCGAACTAGATTTGTAAAAGTTCATCCATCTTCTATGGAATACAGTAATTATTTGAATAACCTTTATTCTCATAATACCGGAACACAATAACAAATATTAATACAAATCTTGAAGGCGATCTTTGATGTCAACGAGAAACACAATAACACTTTATTTGTTTTTGATGAATATCATCACATATTCTCTTGCTAGTTACTTAGGCCATTGTAGTTCATGAATTGTATTGTTCTGTATGACACTTCATACCAAAAAAATTGGTATCCAATACCCAAGAACCACATTGTTTAACAAGGAAATAATACACCCATGACGTATATATCATCTATACATAAGATGGATTTTTTCACTCTTTTTCCTTTCTGCCAAATATTTACTAGATTCTCTTTCAGCATTACATTTCCTTCTTAAAAGAATATATCAACATCAATAGTGGTGCCATACATATGACACGTAGTCCAAAGCATGTATAGTCAAATACTAATACCTTTGAACTTGCACTTTGAAGTTGATCACCATCATCAAATGTTTGGCATTATTTCAAATTTAATTCCTTTTAGTAATCCTTTTAATGTAGTAAAAAAATTACCAACATATTTTATCCATCCTTATCATGACAACTTTCATGATTAAGCTACTATATCTTATAAAGGTGAATCGCGAATATAATGTTAGTTCCCAAAACCTCTTTGGAGGATCATGACGCCTAGCGTGTCCAACCTTCACAAATTCGCATACTATATGAGAACATGTATCTTACTAAAATTATATTTTATCATATTGCAACTAAACATTATTTCAGATATCACAATATCTTCTACACATGATGGTTTCTGAAACAATTTACAGCTCCTAGATAATGTTGATATTAAAAAAATTCAATATCAAGAATCATGGAGGCAAGCATGATACTTAGATACTAAGGCTGGAATTTGTTACTCTTGATTCAATACAACTTATTGAATTTCATGGAGTAAGTGAGGTTTTTCTGAAAGTTTGCAATAGTACTTTAAACTTTAGATTGACACTCATAAAACAATACGATACCAGCTCGAAAGTAAAAATTCTAGAATCCTGTAGTTATATTATCTCAATCATAGCTAAACACAAGGTAGTAAACAATGCCAGTAACTACAATGAACAATGCAAATTTACTTCGATTCAGCTTATGATAAATTGTGTTCCACATTAATCATATTACTATGTGAAATCCCACTCAAAAACGACATCCCTCTAGTCATTTTTAGTGATTACACGAACCAAATTCACTACGCCACGACCGATCATCACGAGTGGTGGCACAGCTCCAATGGCGAGCATCGTATGGGAATCATATCATCCATATGACTCGTGCTTTACCTTTTGGTTCATGTTCTAAGGCCATTTCTGTACATGCTAGGCTTGACAAGTAAGAACCTTAGTATTCGCATGTGTAAAACTATCTTACACCCGTTGTATGCAAACGTAGAGTCTATCACACCTTATCATCGCGTGGTGCTTCGAAATGATGAACTTTCTTAATGGTGCATACTAAGAAAAACATATTATTATCTTGATATTTAGTGGGAGGGATCATCTTATAATGCTACCGAGGCAATCAAATACTACCGAGGCGATCTAATAAACACAAAATTAGATGCATCAAAGGATAAACTTCACATGCATATGTAATGTGACAAGATATGGTCCTTCTCACATTCAATCTCAATCTTGTGCGTCTTGGTATGATCTCGATCATTCCAATGGCATGCGACCAAGTTCCATAGTGCCACCACCATGGTTGTTCTCCACTAATCTAATTACCTAGATTTCTATTTTCCGGCACGGAGGCCATAAAATAAAACAACAACCATATTTCCTATGATGGGAACTACTAAGCACCAAGATCTATCTACCTAAATTCAAGCAACGGGTGGATATACATACATAAAGGACATACCCTTGAAGAGCAACAAAGTGTATCAAGATTTGACTCGTGGATGATGTAGTCGATCGCTTGTTGATCTCAAGATCAAGAGGAAGTCCTAGCGCCATAAATCAGTAGCGCATCCGTGCCCGCACACACGTCCGGTCCACCGAACAACCTCCACCTCCTTGCTCTAGTGATGTAGCGAAATCAGCAACTCCTTCCAGACGAAATGCCACCGGGAACATGTATCTCTCTAATCTAAGACCATGGGGGAATAATTCTACAAGGGGAGAGAGATCCTTCACGAGGAGGTGTACTTTGTGAGGGATGAGAGGAGGGCCTTTTATAGGGGAGAGGGGGCAGCCCCTCCCATGGCCGGCGGCCAAGGTGGTGCCCCCACCTCTTCCATCATTCATGTGGTGGAAGATGCACTCACATAAACATGGCTCCACTCACACTTCCACTCACATGCATTAAATTTCCACCAAAATTAATGCAACTCTCGTTTAATAAAACTATTTTATTTATTTTATTCAGAATTTTTAATTACTTTAGTTAACAAACATTCACATAAAACCCCCAGCAATATTTCAATATCACATGTAGAACCAATTTTAGCAATTTCACCCGAAATAATTTCGGTGTCCATTGAAATAATTCTAGTGCTTTGTAATTCTTTTTTCTAGAACACATTTGCTCGTAATAGTGTTGGTATCCCTTAAGTGTGTCACCCTATGGTTCGCGACTAATGCAGACATGATCGAGACCCTTCTCCGATCAACAATCAGCAGCGGGACCTGGAGATCCATACTGACTCCCACATATTCAACGATGACTTTTGTGATCATGAGAACCTTTAATGCTAGTAAATAAATCCCTCTATCTCGCAATATATTACATGTCCGAGATTCGATCATTCGTATCTCCATACCTAGTTTGATCTCGTTACCGACATGTACTCTTTTCTCGTTCCCATGATATAACATTCTAGTGATCACATCACTTGCTTGCAAGCTATCTCAATGTGATATCAACGAGAGGCCCCAGAGTACATCTATCCGTCATCGAGATGGACAAATTCCACTCGTGATCTATGAGCCTCTACATAACACCTTCGGAGTATCTGAACCCAGCTTTATAGTCACCCTGTTATGGTGTGACGTTTGATGTTATCAAGATACAATTCTAGTGTTAGTGATTGACATGATCTCATGGTCTAAGGACTAGGATTACTTTGTATGATGTTATAGTAATATAAACACAATGACTTTGATAGAAATGCTATAATTGGATACATAGAATAAACATCTAGCATACACTTGGATACATAGAATAACAACTTTATTAATTCCTCTCGAGCATATTCCCTTCAGTCTCCCACTTGCACTATAGACAATAATGTAGTTTACATAGTTATAAATCTAACACCCATGGAGTTCTGGTGTTGATCATGTTTTGCCGCAGGGAGAACTTTAGTCAATGGATCTTGCTACATTGAGGTCCATATGTACTTTACAAATCTTTATATCTCCATCCTTGACATACTCGCAGATGGAGTAATACCGGCGCTTAATATGCTTGCAACTCTTGTGAGACCTTGGTTCCTTGGCGTTGGCTATGGCTCCATTGTTGTCACAATAGATCACCATTGGGTCCAATGCACTAGGAACCACACCTAGTTAAGTTATGAACTCTTTCATCCAAAACGCTTCCTGCGCCGCTTCTGAAGCAGGAACATATTCCGCCTCTTTTGTTGATCCAGCCACCACAGGGTGTTTGGAGCTCCTCCAAATAACTGCTGCTCCGTTCATGAGAAATACATATCCGGATTGAGACTTAGAGTCATCCAGATCGGTGTCAAACATACCATTGACATAACACTTAGCGACCCGCTCTTCTTCACCTCCGTACACAAGAAACATTTCCTTAGTTATTCTTAAGTACTTAAGGATATTCTTGACCGCTATCCAATGTTCCAAACCTAGATCAGATTGGTACCTACTAGTCAAACTAATAGCATGTGCCACATTTGGTCTTGTATATAGCATGACGTACATTATAGAGCCTATGTCTAAAGCATAGGGGATCTTATCCATTATCTCTCTTTCTTCCGCCATAGCTGGACTTTGAGTCTTACTCAATGTCTTTCCTTGCAACATAGGTAAGAACGCCTTCTTACTTATGTCCATTTTACAATTCTTTAAAATCATACCAAGGTATGTACTTTGTGATATACCAATTAGGCGTCTTGATCTATATCTATAAATCTTAATGCCTAATATATATGATGCTTCACCAAGGCCCTTCATTAAAAATTTGATGTTTAGATAACTTTTAACACTATTTAAAAGATCTATATCATTTCAAATCAATAATATGTCATCCAGATATAATATCAGAAATTCCACATTGCTCCACTCACTTTCTTGTAAATACAAACCTCTCCATAAGTTTGGATAAATCCAAACTCTTTGATCACCTCATCAAAGCGGACATTCCAACTCCGGGATGCTTGCTTCAGTCCATAGATGGATTGCTGAAGCTTGCATACTTTGTCAGAATTGCTAGGATCGACAAAACACTTTGGTTGTATCATATACAACACATCTTCAATATTACCATTGAGGAACATAGTTTTGACATCCATCTGCCATATCTCATAATCGAAATATGCAACAATTGCTAACATAATCCTAACCGACTTTAGCATCGCTACGAGAGAGAATGTCTCATCGTAGTCAACTCCTTGAATTTTTCAAAACCCTTTTGTGACAAGTCGAGCTTTATAGATGGTCACATTACCATCAGCATCAGTTTTCCTTTTGAAAATCCATTTATTCTCAATAGCCTTTCGGTGGTGAGGTAAGTCCACGAAGGTCCAAACCTGGTTTTCGTACATGGATTCTATCTCAGATTTCATGTCTTCTAGCCATTTATTGGAATCCGATCTCATCATCGCTTCTTCATACGTCACACGGTAATCTATTTCATCAACCATGAAATTCATGACAGGATTTCTGTACAGTTCAGGAGCTGCACGTGTCCTGCTTGGCCTGTGAGGTGGTAATGTTCTATTTCAGAGTTTCATGATCATTATCATTAGTTCCTTCTTCATTCGGTGAAGTCAACTCTGGAACAATTTCTAGCGCTGCGCCACTCGCCTTTTCATGAAGAGAATGTTTAATAACCTCTTCGAGTTCTACCTTCTGACTACACACGCCTTTCGCGAGAAACTCTTTCTCTAGAAAGGATCCATTCTTGACAGCGAAAACCTTGCCCTCGGATCTGTGATAGAAGGAATACCCAATTGTTCCTTTAGTGTATCCTATGAATACTCATTTTTCTGCTTTGGGTTCGAGTTTATGAGGCTGAAGATTCTTCACATAAACATCGCATCCTAAAACTTTAAGAAATCACAGCTTAGGTTTGTTTCCAAACCATAATTCATAGTGTCTTCTCAACAGATTTAGATGGTGCCCGATTTAAAGTGAATGCAGCAGTTCCCAGTGCATAACCCCAAAATGACAGTGGCAAGTCAGTCATAGACATCATAGATTGAACCATATCCAATAAAGTACGATTACGACGTTCCGACACACCATTACGCTGTGGTGTTCCGGCAGGCGTGAGTTGTGAAACTATTCCACGCTCTCTCATGTGTGTGCTAAACTAGTAACTTAGATACTCACCTCCACGGTCAGGCCGCAGAAATTTGATCTTTCTATTACGATGATTTCCCACTTCACTCTGAAATTCCTTGAACTTTTCAAAGGTTTTAGACTTGTGTTTCATCAAATAGATATACCTATATCTACTTAAATCATCCATCAAGGTAACAAAACAAAGATATCCACCTCGCACCGACACACTCATTGGACCACATACATCAGTATGTATGATTTCCAATAAATCTGTCGCTCGTTCCATTGTACCAGAAAACGGGGTTCTGGTCATCTTTCTCATAAGGCATGGCTCACATGTATCAAATGATTCAAAATTGAGTGATTCCAAAAGTCCATCAGAATGGAGTTTCTTCATGTGTTTTACGCCAATATGGCCTAGACAGCAGTGCCACATATATGCAGATATATCATTATCAAGTTTAATCCTTTTAGCATCAACATTATGAATATGTGTATCACTACTATCGAGCTTCAATAGAAATAAACCATTCATCACAGGTGCATGACCATAAAATATATTATCCATATAAATCAAACAGCCATTGTTTTCATATTTAAACAAATAACCCGCTTCGCATTAAACATGATCTGAATATAATGTTCATGCTTAGCGCAGGCACCAAATAACAATTATTTAGATTTATCACTAATCCCGATGGCATATGGAGAGGTAGCGTTCCGATGGTGATCACATCAACTCTTGATCCATTGCCGACACGCATCGTGACCTCATCCCTTCCTAGTAGTTGCTTGTTACGCAGCCCCTGATTTGGGTTACATATATTAGAAACCGAACCAGTATCAAATACCCAGGTGCTACTGTGAGTACTAGTCAAGTACACATCAATAACATGTATATCACATATACCTTTGTTTGCCTTGCCAGCCTTCTTGTCCACCAAATACTTGGGGCAATTGCGCTTCCAATGGCTAGTCCCTTACAATAATAACACTCGGTATCAGACTTAGGGCCAGCTCGGGATTTCTTTTCAGGCGCAACAAAAGATTTGCTGCCCTTCTTTCCCTTCTGTTTACTCTTCTTATCTTTCTTGAAACCAATGGTCTTATCGATCATCTACACTTGATGTTCTTTCTTGATCTCCAATTCTGCAGTCTCAAGCATTGCCAGAAGCTCAGAGAGAGACTTCTTCATGCCATGCATGTTATAGTTCATCACGAAGCTTTTGTAGCTAGGTGACAGAAATTGGAGAACATGATTTATTCCTAAGTCAATGGGAATCGTTATTCCCAAGGACACAAGCTAATCAGCGTACCCAGACATTTTGAGTACGTGCTCACTAACAGAGCTATTCTCTTCCATCATGCAGCTCAAATACTTTTCAGAAGCGTCATAACTCTCTATGGTAGCATGGGTATCAAAAATCATTTTCAATTCACCCTTGGTATCAAAGGCATTGCCATTCTCGAGACGCTTTGAGAGTTCCGGCTCTAGCGCATACAGTATGCCGCAATAAACTAAGTTGTGGTCCTCCTGACGAGTCAAATGGACATTCTTTTCCTCGTCAGGGGCATCAGGAGCTGGTGGGGGGCCTAGCCGCGCTTCTAGCACATATTGCTTTTGTGCAGCATTGAGGAGAATGCTCAAATTCATGGCCTAGTTGTTAAAGTTGCTACTATTCGTTATAAGTTTCTCTTTCTCCATGAACACATTGAAATTAAAAGCAGGTGGTGCCATCTACAACAGAATTTGTAAAGTTTAGACTAAGTTTGTGATAGATCCAAATTACAAATGAACTCCCACTCAAAAACAACATTCCTCATGTCTTTTTGGTGATTACTGATATCTTGCTAACGTATCCATAATTTTTGATGTTCCATGCTTGGTTTTATCTACTTTCTTATGTTTTGTCCACACTTTGGAGTACTTTCTATACACTTTCTTGGACTAACCTATTAACAAGAGCCACAGTGCCAGCTGCCTATTTTCTTCTATTTTTGGTTCCAGGAAAGTCAGAAAATGAATATTCTCGGAATTGGACGGGACAAAAGCCAAAGTTAGCGTTTCACCGAGGGACACACGAAACCAGAATACAAGACGAAGAGGGTCCAGGGGCTGCCGCACCACCTGGTCATGCAGCCAAGCCTGGCCTGCTACAGGGGGTGGTCTAGCCGCCTTGGGCACCCCCTCGACCTCCCCTTTCACCTATAAGACACCTCCGATATAGAAACCCTAAGGACCCGATAAAAATTCCACGAAAGAGTATGTAGCCGCCGTCATCTCCATCCCTAGATCGGGAGGGATCTGAAGCTCTTCCCGACACCTTGCCGAAGGGGAGTATTCACCTTGGAGGCCTTCTTCATCATCATGCAAGCCTCCGGTGTGATGCGTGAGTAGTTCATCCTTGGACTACGGGTCCATGTAGTAGCTAGATGGCTGGTTCTTCTCCTTTGTGCTATCATGTCTAGATGTTGTGATCTCCGTTCATGATCAAGATCATCTATTTGTAATCCTACATGTTGTGTTTGCGGGGATCCGATGGATATTGAGATGCTATTTCAGATTGATTATTGATTCTATCATGTCTTTGTTTTTTTGAAACTCTTGACAGTAGGTGTTGTCCTACTGTCTTTATATTACTTTAGGATTCCCCAAGTTGGGGAAGCCTAGAAAGGTTACATGTGTTCCTGTGGCAGAAAACTGATACATGGGGTAGAGGGAGCAGAAAGGAGTAAAGGAATGAGCTACAAAGAATTACAAGTATTGTGTATCTCTTGATGAAATTCAGGTTTAGTCCTATGCACCAGTAGTCTAAAGTCCTGCTGAAATCTGTCCTTCCATGAGTCAACAGAGGGAGTAATATTGTTAAAACACAGATCATTCCTCTCTTTCCAGATACTCCAGGTTGCTACAATAGCAATTTCCATAAACAACTTGCTTGTTGAATTCTTTTTCCCTCTTTCAATGATGTGCAGGCGATCCCCATTGTTGTCCCAGATCATACCAAGAGCCTGCCAACATTGTTTACTGAAAGAGCAGTCGAAGAAGAGGTGTTCCACAGTTTCCTCACATTTATTGTTACATATTAGACAATCAAAAGCAGAAACACTATTGTAGTGTCTAAGTTTGAGCATGTTTTTAGTATTCAGTCTGTCAGAGAGTAATAGCTAGCAGATTTTTTTTAACGTTGGTGTACATTTGCTCTTCCATAACCAGTTGAAAGAAATGTGTGTTTCCATCTCTCTGAAGCAGAATTGATAGAATGCTTTAGCTTGATAGTTCTCTGATCCCCAAGTGTAACTCCAGATATCCTTTTCAGAGTCAGTAATTTCTACATTTCTGACTTTTTTCTGCAATCCTTTCAGTTCATCCATAGCCTGAGGCGAAATCGGTAAAGAAAAATTTGTGGCAAGGTCAGGGGCATTGAGAAATTCTGCCACCGAAGAGTCCTCTTTAGATGTAAAAGAGAAGGCTCTAGGGAACATTTTAGCTGCCACCCCTTCCAGCCAGTTATCCTTCCACATCAACACTGTGTTCCCAGTTTTAACATTACAATAAGTAATCCCTCTATAAATTGGGAAAAGTTTAACAATATCCCTCCACTAGAAAGATTCACAGGTTTCAGAGGCATGTGGAATTTTCCCAATATAATATGTGTTCTAGATTAAAGATACCCAAGGGGTGTCTATTTTGTTGTAGAACTTATGTAGGAACTTCAGAAGCAGTGCATCACTCTGGATTTTAAGATTTAGAACACCCATACCTCCTTTATTGTTTGGTCTACAAACCTTGTTCCAGGCAATTAAGGCATTACAATGCTCTCCTGCCTCATCCTTCTTATTCCATAAGCAATGTCTCCTGATCTTGTCCACATGTTCAATTATTTTTGGTGATATCTTAAGAGTGAACATAGGGAACATGAGAATGCAAGTTAACATTGAGTTTATAAGAGTTGTTCTACCACTATAAGACATCAACATATAATTCGCAGAAATATTCCTCTCAACTCTGTCCACAAGTGGCATAAGATCAGTCATAGAAGGCTTGGTGGTTCCCAAAGGCAAACCTAGGTAAGTAAAAGGCATTTTCCCAATTACACAGCCAAGAAGGGTAGCCAGCTCTTTAGTAAATTGATCATTAATATTCAAAGGAATCATAATATATTTACTATAGTTGATATGAAGACCAGTGGAAGCAGCATAGGTATTAAGAATGTATTTCATTGTAATAACTTGATTAGTCTTGGCAGGCATGATAATGATTGTGTCATCAGCATATTGTACCACTGGGTAATCCATATTTGGGTTGCATGGAATTGGTGACTCCAGTGTATTAATAGATAAGGCTCTATTGATTGCAGATTGAAGGAGGTCAGCAGCAAGAACAAAAATAAGAGGTGAAAGAGGATCCCCTTGTCTGACACCCCTTCTACAGTGAAATTGTCTTCCAGGGACACCATTAAGCAGAACAGAGGATTTTCTAGAGTCAAATATTATTTTAATCCACTTAAGCCACCTGTCATCAAATCCCATTTGTGTCATTATTTTAATCATTGCCTGGTGGTCAATTGTGCAAAATCCTTGGCAAAATCTAGTTTGAGTAAGATTATTTCCTTCTTAGATTGCTCACATTGATGGATGAATTCAAATGCCCAGGCTAAGTCTTGGATGGATCTTCCTTTAATAAATCCATATTGTTTCTTATGCACAATTCCAAGTACCACCTTCTGTAGTCTGTTTGCAAGAATTTTTGTGATGATTTTGAGGCATCAATTGAGTAAAGTGATAGGTCTACAATCATTAATAGATTCAGGTGTACCCTTTTTTGGGATCAGGGTAATATATCCTACATTTATGCTTTCCAAATTTAGGTTTCCAGTATGGAAATCCTGGCATAACTTATAGATATCATCTTTAATGATATGCCAACAAGTCTTGATAAACTGCCCATTAAAGCCATCAGGACCTAGAGCTTTGTCAGGAGGAATTTGCTTGACCACTAAATTAATCTCATCAACTATGAAAGGTTCAGAGAGTTTGTCAAGTCCCTCAATGGGCTTAATGAGGGCTTAATGAGGATTCTGTGTAGTACCCAATCTTTCCTTGAAAGCATGAAAAATAGCTTTCTCTTTGTCCTCATGGGTAGTTGCCACAATACCATCATTCAATTTCAAATGAGATATGTTGTTTCTTCTGTATCTTGTAGTAGCCATAGCATGAAAGAATTTGGAATTTTCATCTCCAAACTTTGTCCATCTAATTGTACATCTAGCTTTCCAATACTGCCTTTTGTAGTCAAGTAATTTGAGGATATGTTTCTTAATGATCTGTCTAAAATTTCCTTCAGGAATTGTTAACTGTCTTTTGTCCTCAGTTTTATCTAGTTCCATGAGAGCTCTATTAGAATTATCAATACAGATAGATAATTTGGAGATAGATTTGCTCCAAAATTTCAGATCATATCGAAGTCTTTTAAATTTGGCATTCAATACTGTAGCAATGTTCCCTTTAAATACAGGCTTGTTCCAAATGGAAGATACAATATCAAAGAACCGAGAGTGAGCAGTCCAAAAGGATTCAAATCTAAAGGTCTTAGATCCAGGAATTGTAGTCTGTATAGAAATCACACATGGTGTGTGATCTGCAGTAGGTTTACCCTGGGCCAAGACAGTAGTAGCAGGGTAAGACTCAGTCCAATGAAGAGATGAGAAAACCCAATCTAATTACTCCAACAAAGGATCTGATTGCATATTAATCCAAGTAAACCTTTTGCCTTTTATTGGAATTTCAGTGAGTTTTTGAGTTCTAATGAATTAATTGAAAGTTAACATATCTTGGACATTCCCTCCGGGTCTGTTTCTATTTTCTGGTGGTCTTATGAAGTTGAAATCACCCATGGTTAGCCAATCCTCATTGTATGGAATTTGAAGATTCATTAACCAATCAACAAAATCATCCCTGAGAGTACCATTGCAAGGACCATACACATTAACCAAAGTCCAGGCCATGGCAGATTAAGTTGATGTAAAATGCATAGAGATAGCAAAAGGTTCACAATGCATAATCATACTAGAGAAGACAGAGCTATTCCAAATAATTATAAGACCACTAGAGGCACCATTAGATGGAATATAAACAAATTCATCCAACCTCTTAGGGCAACAAGACTTGATAAAGGAGGAATCAAAATGATGTTTCTTGGTTTCTTGCAGACAAACTATAACACAACCACTAGAATTTATGGCATTTAGCAATGACAGTTGCTTCTTCCCAGCATTAAGCCCTCTGATGTTCTAACACAAAACAATCCATTGTTTGTGATTATTCATTACAATATAAAACTTATTTCTTAGTTGCCAAAAGCTCCTTAGTAGTGAGCTCAACTTCAGGGACACCACAAAGCTTCACACCAATGTTTTGCAGTACAGCAACAGGAATAGGTGGAGGAAGAGCATCATCTTCAGCATCATTCACCTCCTGGACTTGTCCTGCAGTGATCTGTAAATCCTTAGCTTCAATGGCAGTAGGAATTTTCCTCGTCTTGACCTTTGATTTACCCTTCTTTCCATCTACTAGCATGTGAACCTTGAAGCCATCATATTTGGTGCTTCTAGGACTCCTTCTAACCTGGGAAGTCATCAGAGGCATATTGAAATTATTAACATCAGTTACTCTGTCAAGAAATTGTTGCTTAACAATATTATCATGAAAACCAGAGATGGCCACCTCCTGAAAGCCCAGGTCCTCTTACATAGCCTCTGAAAGGTGACTCAGCTCCCTGGATGGAGTTAAGTTAAAGTCCATCTTTCTAGCAACATTCCTGAACAAGGGGCTAGAGGAGAGTCTCTTCCCAAGCACCACACTCACATTATTAAAAGTAGGCAGTGAAGATAGAAGTCCCATGTCAACCCAAATATCCCTTTTTAATTTCTACAAGACAATGTTCTAGATAATTGATAACTTAAGCCTAGTATGAGAATCAAGTGGATTTAAACCACAAACCAGAGCTTTTGCAAAATCCAGACTGTCCACTTCACTGGATGAGAGGCTCTTCCAGTGAGGTATAAATGAATTAGCTCGAGACAGAGCTAAGGTGTTGGCCTCAATAAAGGGTTCAGAAGCAGTCTGGAAAGCATTCACAATGACAGTGCTAGAAGAGGAAAAATCTTTAGACATAGGACTGTCAACATTATCATTCCAAGCAGATAAAGGGCTATAAGATACATTGGTGGCAGGAGGTGGGATCCTAGCTTCAATAGTGACTCCTTGCTCAAGAAGAATTGCTTGGAAATTATAGAGAGGGGGTGAAGCAATGACATTATCTAAATCAGCAGCCATCTCCTGGTCTAACTGAGGGTTCTGAACAGGTGCATGTTGATGCCCCTGATTATGGTTATTACCCTGCCCTCCTTGCACACCATTTTTCTAGAGCCAAGCAGCCAATTGTTGTTGATAAATCTGTTCAGCAGTTTGTTCAAGGCCATAAAAAGGATGAGGATTTCTATCTTCAGGTTCTGGGTCCTCACGGGGTGGTGGCAGGTCATGTATGTGTGCATTCCAGTCACTACTACGGAGAATATAAACTGGCACAGTCCAGGAATTTCTTGCCCCACCTAACTGAGAAATAACTAAACTTTTTGGGATGAACTTTGGGTTTGCCACGACCACCTTAACTAGAACATATTTCAAGTGTTCCCTAGGCCTATGCCACATTGTGAGTAAGCCAAAATCCTCAACAGCACTACAGATATAGGAATTAGTCTGATAATCTGCAGGAAAGCCTGGGAAGAGTATCCAAGTTTGTCGACCAAAGGAGGCTAATCTATGGTTTCTAGCCTGGTCATGCCTCACAAATGTGATAGTGGTCATTTCATCAATTTCAAAGGTGGTTCCTACCATAGTGTCAGCTTTTAGAGTATCAACCAGGGTAAAACTTCCTAGACCAAAAGGATGATCATCACACTGGGCAACCTCAAACCCACTGTCATTCAGCAGCCCTTCAATAGTGTTTCTCATATCAGATCTAAACTGAATCGGAATAAATCAGTTTGGTTCAGCAATGACAACATTGTAATGGTTTAGAGGAGCAACAAGATCAACCACAAGAACAGAGCGAACACGATGATCAGAAGGGCCATGATCAATAGACATACCGTTCGGGATGAAAGCAAGGGGATTCACCGGGAAGTTCGCCATTGCAATCATTCGGCCAGGCTTTACTGTAGAGGTTTCCGCCGGTAGCTCCGAAGACGAAGAGGCAGGCGTTTGGGGAATATCTACGCAAGGCTTGGTTTGTTTCTTAACAACCCAGGTTTTCCGACCCAATAAATCGGTCCGATTTTGTCTGATACGGTTCTGTTTTGGTATCCAAATTTGTCGGACCAATTTTTGTTCAAGTTATAATGCTTGGCCCAATGACCCAGATCTTTGCAAAGAAGACATCGTAGCCCAGTAGCGCAATCACTAGAGAGGTGGCCCGGGCCCAGGCAAGAGGCACAACAGATCCCACTGGATCGGGAACAAAACTTACACTTGCGACCCAATTTTCGACAGCCAAAACACATGCCTGGGCGATTTGTAGATTGGTGATAAGCTAGCCCACAACGAGAGCATCGGCCCAAGTATTCAAACACCAGAGTCTGTGGAGGCAAAGCTGTCAATTTAAGTATCTCCAAAATATCTTTATCAACGTATCCAGAGGATCGGAGATCTTCTAATTGTTCCAGCACCAAAATAGGTAGCCGATCGCAGAGTTTGCGGAAGAAGCTGTCGTTGACAAATTTCAAATTTGAAATAATCTTCTGATCCACCAAAACCGGATCTTTGAACGTGCCAAAGAAAATTTGATCAGATGATCGCTTAGGATGATCCACAGACGAAAAGGTAGACTTGAAGGATGCCATTTTCTGATCTGATGAAACCCGATCATTCACTGAATCACGCAGAGAAAACTTTGATAAAACTTGAGCAGAGTGATCGGAAGTATCTGACCGTGCATTTGCCTCCAGAATACTCAAATTGTGTTTCAGATTAGTATGACTACGCTGAGAGATATCAATGATTTCCTTAGAAGATCGATCCATTGAATTTTCTGTATGAAGAAAACCAGACATCACAGGGTATGTTCCTCTAAAAAGAGAAGAGTGACAGATGAAATCTGGCCAAATTCGGTCTCTAAGCCCATAGATAAAATGACCCACTTGATTAAAATCCACCGAGAATTTGAATCTTCGATCACTTAATTGGAAAACCTTGTAGAGACGACAATTACCCCCCAGACAACATTGCAAAGCCAAACTCACAGATTCCTCTATTAATGGAAAAGAGGCGCAGGAGAAAGAAACCACCAGAAAGAATTCCTTGCCGCCAGAGGGGGAGAAATGAACCAAAGTCCCAAAATGTCGATGCACCTGATCTTCCAAGGCTAGCCCTAGGGAGAAATCCCAATGGAGAAGCCCTTTCATAGCCGAATTTGTTAGAAACCATGGTCGTCGTGAGAGGTGGAGGAAGGGGGGAGGGAGGTGGAGGTGGAGAGGAGAGCCATCGTGGTTGATACGTTGCTAACATTATCATGTCTTTGTTATTTGTGATCTTGCATGCTTTTCGTTGTTAGTAGCTATCTTGGCCAAGTAGATGCTAGCAACTCCAAGAGTTAGTATTTATGCTCGATAGTGGGTTCATGCCTCTAGTAATCTGGGGAAGTGACAGAAATCTCTAAGGTACTAGATGTGTTGTTGCTACTAGGGATAAAACAACAATCCTTTGTTCATAGAACAATCATATTGTTTACTTTACACGCAATGCGTAATGCAATTATCTGTTGCTTGCAACTTAATACTGGAGGGGGTTCAGATGATAACCTGAAGGTGGATTATTAGTCAGAGATGCAGTTGGATTACAGACTATGTATAATGTTGTAATTCCCAATCGAATCTCAAAGGAGTCAAGATGATTAGTATATGCATGTATTGCTTTCTCGATGTTTGTCAATTGCCCCGCTGTAATTTGTTCACCCAACATGTCATCTATCTTAAGGAGAGCCACCACTAGTGAACTATGGACCCCGGTCCTTTCTTTTACCATCAATCTACAACTGTTTACTACTTTCTGTTTACTTTTTGCAAACTATTACTTTCTTCCACACAATAAATTTAATCCTTTGTTTTCAGCAAAACCGGTGAGATTGAAAACCTCACTATAAGTTGGGGGCAAAGTTCTATGGTTGTGTTGTGCAGGTTTCCACGTTGCTGCTGGCATCGGTAGTGTGCCCTGCCAAAGTCTAGCTAGCAACACCTTGGAGTTGTTTCCTTGCTCCTAATGGATTGATAACCTTGGTTTCATAACTAAGGGAAAACTTACTGTTGTACTCATCATACCTTCCTCTTGGGGTTCCCCAACAAGATCGTTAATACACGAGTTAGCAAGTATATTTTCTGGCACCGTTGTCGGGGAGTCAAGGACATCTTCACAAGGGGAGTCCCTCATAACCAATCTCTTTACTTTGTTATTTTTGTTTTGCTTAGTTTATTTTTGCTTTGTTTGCTTGTTTCTTTATCAAAAACACAAAAAAAATAGTTTCACTAGTTTGCTTTCTTTATTAAAAACACAAAAAAATGACTACTCTTGAAAACACTAAGTTGTGTGACTTCACTAGCACCAACAACAATGATTTCATCATCACACCTATAGCTCCACCTGTTCCTGAAGCTACTTTCTTTGAAATTAAACCTGCTTTACTCAATCTTGTTATGAGAGAACAATTTTCTGGTATTGGTAAGGAAGATGCTGCTTCTCATCTAAATAACTTTGTTGAACTTTGTGAGATGCAAAAGCATAGGGATATAGATGGGGATATTATTAATCTTAAATTGTTTCCTTTCTTTGAGAGGAAAAGCTAAAGAATGGTTGAATTCCTTAACTAGGAATAATATTGATTCTTGGACTAAATGCAAAGATGCTTTCATTGGAAAATACTATCCTCCTGCTAAGATTATATCTATGAGAAGTGAAATAATGAAGTTTAAATAAGCTGATAATGAACATGCTGCTCAAGCTTGGGAAAGAATGAAATCTTTGGTAAAGAATTGTCCCACTCATGGACTGACTGCTTGGATGATTATCCAAATCTTTTATGCAGGATTGAACTATTCTTCAAGAAATCTATAGGATTATGTTGCTGGAGGTACCTTTATGACCATTACTTTGGGTGCTGCAACAAAGCTTCTGGATAATATGATGGTTAACTATTCTGAATGGCATACCGAGAGAGCTCCACAAGGTAAGAAGGTAAATTCTGTTGAAGAAACCTCCTCCTTGAGTGATAAAATTGATGTTATTATGTGTATGCTTATTAATGGGAAAGCTCATATTGATCCAAATCATGTTCCCTTAGCCTCTTTGGTTACTCAAGAAGATCAAGTTGATGTGAACTTTATAAGAAATAATAATTTTAGCAACAATGCCTACAGGAATAATTTTGGTAATAATAACTATAGGCCATATCCTCCCAATAATGGTAATGCTTATGGAAATTCCTACAACAATAATAGGAGTGCTCCCTCTGAACTTGAAGTTATGCTTAAAGATTTTATTAGTAAACAAACTGCTTTCAATAAAACTATTAAGGAGAAACTCTCTAATGCTGAAAGAAATATAGCGTCATTGGCTAAAGCTCAATCTTCTTTGAATAAAATGGCTGCTAAACCTGAAACTAATGAGAATCCCTTTGCTGCTACTAATGCCATACAAGTTAGAATTGATGAAAATGTTAGACTATTAGCTGAATTGCATGCTAAGTGGGAAAGAGAAGATGAAATTCCTAGAAACATTAGTGTTTCTACTATCACTACCACTATTGTTGAGGCTAGTAATAGATCTACTACTTTAGATGATAATTATGATTTTGATCTTGATGGTTGCAATATCTCTGAAGTTATTAAGTTCCTACAAAAGCTTGCTAAAAGTCCTAATGCTAGTGCTATGAATATGGCCTTTACAAAACACATTAATGATGCTCTCATAAAGATTAAAGAAGAAAAGATGAAACATAAATCTTCTATTCCTATAAAACAAGAAGATGGTTGGGAACCCATCATTAATATGAAAGTGAATGATTTTGATTTTAAAGCTTTATGTGATCTTGATAGTAGTGTTTCTATTATGCCTAGAAGGATTTATGATATGCTTGATTTGCCACCATTGGAAGATTGTTATTTGAATGTCCCACTTGATGATAGTGCTAAAAAAAACTCATGGGGAGTATTAATGATGTTCTTATTATGGTTAAAAATGCCTATGTCCCTGTTGATTTCTATGTTTTGGATGTTGAATGCAATGCTTCTTGTCCTATTACTTTGGGAAGACCTTTTCTTAGAACTGTTGGTGCCATTATTGATATGAAAGAAGGCACCATTAAATATCAACTCCCCCTCAAGAAAGGTATAGAACACTTCCATAAGAAGAGGAGAGAAAATTTCTTTTGCCTCTCCTATGAAAACAAAATTTGCTCTGAATGCTTCTTCATTTGAGAACACTTGATTCTTTTTCTTGCTTCTTATACCTAACTTAAAGGCATTAAAAAAAGTACATATTGGGAGATAACCCAAAAGTTTTAGATGAGTCTTGGAAGTTATTACTTTTTATTTGCCTTTTGTGCCAATAGTAACCTCTAATGAGAGAGAAGTAATGATTGGGAAAGTTTCTGTCCCGAAACAGACTTCTATGCTTCACCATAAACATTTGTGTAAAATCTCTGTATGTCGTTTTGAGGCATGAATTTTTGTTCTTCTTCCCCAGGTTGTTTTCTAACTTTCGTTAGTTCAACACTTTTTGATTTGAGCAACAGAAGGTCTTCGAAAAAAAATGGTTTTTACCTGCTGGTCTGTTTTGACAGATTTCTGCCATTATTTGCATTTGCTTCTTGTTGGTTCCTTTTTGAGTTCTTTTGGGGAATTGAGCTTTTTGAGGGAAGTGCTATAGTAGCTTGTGTTTTAATGGGAGTTTTATTGGTGTTGAAACTGAACCTAAAGACTTATTATATTGAGTGCACTAATGTTGCTAATAAAGATTGTGTGAAGTTTTGTATGAAGGAAAAAATTCAGGTGTATGGAGAGAATGATGTAATGAGATGAAGAATGGACTAAAGCTCAAGCTTGGGGATGCCACCCCGTGTCACCCCAAGAAATATTCAAGAGGTACAAGCGTGAAAGCTTGGGGATCCCAAGGCATCCCCTTCTTCATCAATAAAAATCCCAGGTTTCTTCCAAACACTTCATTTTTATTGTTTCATGCACAATTGTGTTGTTCTTGGAGCGTCTTCGTTTTTTGTTTTTGGTTTTCGTTTGCTTGGTTTTCTTAGTTTGCTTGAATAAATTGGTTGGACCCCCTCTTTCATATATTGGTTTTCAAATAGTTTGGTTTGGATTGGAAAAAGAGTAGGAAAGTTCATGCTTAAGTGGTAAAGAGAGCTTGCTTTTGACTGTGGCCTATGCTTTGTCATGCCATGCTTGATATTGTTTTGGCTTTATGCTTATTGATCTTTGCTATAGCATGACATGCTATAAACAATTGAGATTGCTTAATGTGCCTTTTAAGAATCATGCGTTGTTTTAGCATATTAAAGCATAGTATTGTGGTATTCTCCTTTGATACTTTATTTGGGTTGACTTGGCGCATGCTCACACCATGTTATGACTATCCCAAGTCAACATAGCCTTTATGATCCTTTAGTTTTCAACTTGTAGTATCACTTTATGCTTTTGATTAATGATGTTTTGTCGCTCTGCATGATTATGGCCATTATTGCTCTCTTAGTTGGTCGCTTCCAGTCTTTTGCTAGCCTCCGTAACCAAGTATGAGTTCCACTCATGCATCCAACTCCTCAAACCAAGTTATTCCAAAGAGTCCACCATACCTACCTATTAGCACTTGCTATTCCAAGCATATTCATGTTTTTATCTACCTTCCGAATTGAACTTGTTATGAGAAAACTAGTGATTAAAGCTCTCACGAACTTGATGGCACACTTTACTTTTTCTTGCCCTTAATAAACTTGAACCATTGTGTCGTCTATGTTGTATATGCTTGCACTTATATGTTAGGGATTAGCAGAACCATGCTGTCATGGGGAACACTTTCAACATTGCACTTGTACTTTGTAGCTAGTTGATATCATGCTCTTTTGTCTATGGATGTCGTCGGTGTGAAATGAAAGGAGAGCTTGTAAGTCCATGGAGTTATGTATATGTGTTAGAGAAACGCCTAGGCCGCTGGTCTAATCCATGTTGTCATGGTGGAAACCTGCAGCGTAACATAATGAGTTGTCTATGAAGCATTCTTCTTATAAAAAAGAGTCAGTTATTGAGAAAAAAGAGAAAAAGAAAAGAAAAAAAGAGATATGAGAAAAGAGGAGAAAGAGAAAAACGCACCATTTTCCTATGGTAAATAAGAAGATTGCTGAGATGTCCATTGTCTACTTGCCTTGTCATTTTGATATGGGGATTCTTCCGTATCATCGGGCAAGGGGTACCCCGTTGGCGGTTCTCTATTATACACATGTACTTACTATGACAAGAACTTACAGGTAACTAAACTTGAGTAGCATGAGGAGCGGCCCTCGTATTCAAGGGACATGAGATTTCCAACTTATACTTTGTCAAGCATATACTCCATAGTTTGTTCACTTTAACCTTAATCACTTCAAGATGCTTATGATAGGGGCAATGAGAGCTGAAAGCTAATAAGTACCATAATTTTTGGAAGCTCTTTATGAATCTTGAATCTCTACTTCCTTCTATGAAGTCCCTTCTTTTACTTTTATGTTGAGTCTCCACCTTCTATCTTTATGCACCTACTTTGAGAGCATAGTGTCCATTCTTAGGTCTATGTGCATTGTCCCAAGACTTGTTGATTGATGCATAATTTTGATATTGCTTGTTCTTAAACTATTGTATCTAGTCACTCTTATAAACTTTGAAGGTGTCTTATGCATTTATGTTTGCTACTCTATGAGGGACAAGCTGAATGCCACTATGCTATGTTTTCTTTATGTGAAACAAACAAACATCTTGCAAAGCATTGCTATTCATGAATCTTTTGTTTGTGCCTTTTCACGTTGCAACATAGTTGCTTTGTCTTATTGTTAGAACTTTGTCTTTCATGTTATGGTTGAAGTACTATGATCCCAGCTATCAATGTTTTACAAATACTTTGATCAAGTTTATGATGGTGCATGTCACCTCAAAAATTATTCTTTCTTTTTATCACTTACCTACTCAAGGACGAACAGGAGTTAATCTTGGGGATGTTGATACGTTGCTAACGTATCCATAATTTTTGATGTTCCAAGCTTGGTTTTATCTACTTTCTTATGTTTTGTCCACACTTTGGAGTACTTTCTATACACTTTCTTGGACTAACCTATTAACAAGAGCCATAGTGCCAGCTGCCTGTTTTCTTCTGTTTTTGGTTCAGGAAAGTCAGAAAATGAATATTCTCGGAATTGGATGGGACAAAAGCCAAAGTCGGCTTTTCACCGAGGGACACACGGAGCCAGAATACGAGATGGAGAGGGGCCAGGGGCAGCCACACCACCTGGCCGCGCGGCCAAGCCTGGCCCACGCCAGGGGGTGGTCTGGCCGCCTTGGGCACCCCCTCGGCCTCCCCTTTTGCCTAAAAGATGCCTCCGATACAGAAACCCTAAGGACCCGATAAAAATTCCACGAAAGAGTCTGTAGCCGCCGTCATCTCCATCCCTAGGTCGGGAGGGATCTGAAGCTCTTCCCGGCACCCTACCAGAGGGGAGAATTCACCCTGGAGGCCTTCTTCATCATCATGCAAGCCTCCGGTGTGATGCGTGAGTAGTTCATCCTTGGACTACGGGTCCATGTAGTAACTAGATGGCTGGTTCTTCTCCTTTGTGCTATCATGTCTAGATCTTGTAAGATCCGTTCATGATCAAGATCATCTATTTGTAATCCTACATGTTGTGTTTGCGGTGATCCGATGGATATGGAGATGCTATTTCAGATTGATTATTGATTCTATCATGTCTTTGTTATTTGTGATCTTGCATGCTTTCCGTTGTTACTCAAATTGTGTTTCAGATTAGTATGACTACGCTGAGAGATATCAATGATTTCCTTAGAAGATCGATCCATTGAATTTTCTGTATGAAGAAAACCAGACATCACAGGGTATGTTCCCCTAAAAAGAGAAGAGTGACAGATGAAATCTGGCCAAATTCGGTCTCTAAGCCCATAGATAAAATGACCCACTTGATTAAAATCCACCGAGAATTTGAATCTTCGATCACTTAATTGGAAAACCTTGTAGAGACGACAATTACCCCCCAGACAACATTGCAAAGCCAAACTCACAGATTCCTCTATTAATGGAAAAGAGGCGCAGGAGAAAGAAACCACCAGAAAGAATTCCTTGCCGCTAGAGGGGGAGAAATGAACCAAAGTCCCAAAATGTCGATGCACCTGATCTTCCAAGGCTAGCCCTAGGGAGAAATCCCAATGGAGAAGCCCTTTCATAGCCGAATTTGTTAGAAACCATGGTCGTCGTGAGAGGTGGAGGAAGGGGGGAGGGAGGTGGAGGTGGAGAGGAGAGCCATCATGGTTGATACGTTGCTAACATTATCATGTCTTTGTTATTTGTGATCTTGCATGCTTTTCGTTGTTAGTAGCTATCTTGTCCAAGTAGATGCTAGCAACTCCAAGAGTTAGTATTTATGCTCGATAGTGGGTTCATGCCTCTAGTAATCTGGGGAAGTGACAGAAATCTCTAAGGCACTAGATGTGTTGTTGCTACTAGGGATAAAACAGCAATCCTTTGTTCATAGAACAAGCGTATTGTTTACTTTACACGCAATGCATAATGCAATTATCTGTTGCTTGCAACTTAATACTGGAGGGGGTTCGGATGATAAACTGAAGGTGGATTATTAGTCATAGATGTAGTTGGATTATGGTATATGTATAATGTTGTAATTCCCAATCGAATCTCAAAGGAGTCAAGATGATTAGTATATGCATGTATTGCTTTCTCGATGTTTGTCAATTGCCCCACTGTAATTTGTTCACCCAACATGTCATCTATCATAAGGAGAGCCACCACTAGTGAACTATGGACCCCGGTCCTTTCTTTTACCATCAATCTACAACTGCTTACTGCTTTCTGTTTACTTTCTACAAACTACTACTTTCTTCCACACAATACATTTAATCCTTTGTTTTCAGCAAAACCGGTGAGATTAACAACCTCAAGTTGGGGGCAAAGTTCTGTGGTTGTCTTGTGCAGGTTTCCATGTTGCTGCTGGCGCCGGTAGTGCGCCCTGCCAAAGTCCATCTAGCAACACCTTGGAGGTGTTTCCTTGCTCCTACTGGATTAATAACCTTGGTTTCATAACTGAGGGAAAACTTACTATTGTACTCATCATACCTTCCTCTTGGGGTTCCCCAACGAGCTCGTTAATACACGAGTCAGCAATTACATGAACCAAATCCACTACACCATGTCCAATCATCACGTGACTCAGTGTAGCTTCAAAGGTGAGCATCTATATGGGCATCATATCAACTATATGATTCATGCTTAACCTTTTGGTCCGTGTTCTGAGGCCATGTTTGTACATGCTAGGCTCGCCAAGTAAGAACCTTAGTAATCGCGTGTGTAAAACTTTCTTACACCCATTGTATGAAAGCGTAGAGTCAAAAACACCCAATCATCATGTGATGTTTTGAAACGACAGACTTCCTTAACGGTCCATACTTAAGGAAGAACAAATTTTATCTTGATATCTAAATGAGGGATCATCTTATAATGCTACTAAAATGCCAAACAAGCAATATAAAATGCAAACATCATATGCATAAAGTGAAATGATATGGTTCTCGCACTTGATCACTATCATGTGCATCGTGGTATGATATTTATCATTCCTTTGTGTGTAAGGCCAAGGTCTATGGAGCTTACACGTTAGGTGTGTTATAAGAGTATCAACTATACTTCAACTTACAACATTACCATATCATGGCACTAGCCCAACAATAATCTAAACTAGATGCTTCTAATTTAGCAATTGCATGTTTTTACGTGGCTTAGGGCTTTCGAAGATAAAACCAGTCTTACCTACGAACATGGAACCACAATGATGATAAACAAATTATTAGCAACTCGTTGTAAATCAGATATTGACTATAGTAGAATAGACAGACACCCGCTAGCCACTTATGCAAAACTAGTTACATGTCAAGCGTGGAACATGTCTCATGTGCGAGGACATGTAAAGTTAGTCTGGGCCGCTTCATCCCACTATGCCACCAATATCCAAAATACAAGAAAGAAGCAATAACATGATCATCAACTCCCACATACTCTTATGTGTACTACCCGTGCAAAGCATCTACGCATAGACCTGGCTCTGATACCACTATTGGGTTTGCAACATAGAAAAAAATTCCAATGATGGGAACTACTAAGCACCAAGATCTATCTACCTACATACAAGCAACGGGTGGATATACATCCATAGAGAACATACCCTTAAAGACCGACAAAGTGTAACGTGATTTGACTCGTGGATGATGTAGTCGATCGCTTGCCGATCTCAAGATCGAGAGGAAGTCCTAGCATCGCAAATCAGCAGCGCATACATGGTCGCACACACGTCCAGTCCACCAAACAACCTCCACCTCCTTGCTCAGTGATACAGCAAAAGCAGCAACTCCTTCCAGACGAAAACCCACCGTGAACATGTATCACGCTAATCCTAGACCATGGGGGAATAATTCTAGAGGGGGAGAGAGATCCTTCACGAGGAGGTGTACTTTGTGAGGGAGGAGAGGGGGGCAGACCCTCCCATGGCCGGTGGCCAAGGTGGTGCCCCACATCTTACATGATTCATGTCGTGGAAGCTCCACTCACATAAACATGCCTCCACTCACACTTCCATTCACATGCATTAAATTTCCACCAAATTTAATGCAACTCCCATTTAATAAAACTCTTTTATTTATTTTATTCAGAAATTTGTTAATTACTTTAATTAACAAACATTCGCATAAAACCCCCTGCAATATTTCAATATCACATGCTGAACCAATTTCACCCAAAACAATTTCGGTGTCCATTGAAATAATTGCAGTGCTTTGTAATTATTTTGTCTAGAACACATTTGATCCAAATGGTATCGGTGTCCCTTAAGTGTGTCACCCTACGGTTCACGAATAATACAGACATGATCGAGACCCTTCTCCGATCAATAATCAGTAGCAGGACCTAGAGATCCATACTGACTCCCACACATTCAACGATGACTTATGTGATCATGAGAACCTTTAACGCTAGTAAGTAAACCCCTTTGTCTCGCGATATATTATATGTCCAAGATTCGATCATCGGTATCTCCATACATAGTTTGATCTCGTTACCGACATGCACTCTTTTCTCGTTCCCGTGATATAACATTATAGTTATCACATCACTTCCTTGCAAGCTATCTCAATGTGATATCATTGAGAGGGCCCATAGTATATCTATCCGTCATCGAGATGGACAAATTCCACTCTTGATACATGGGCCTCTACATAACACCTTCGGAGTATCTGAACCCACCTTTATAGTCACCCAGTTACGGTGTGACCTTTGATGTTATCAAGATACTCTTCTAGTGTTAGTGATTGACATGATCTCATGGTCTAAGGACTGGGATTACTTTGTATGATGTTATAGCAATATAAACACAATGACTTTGATCGTAATGCTATACTTCGGATGAATATAATGTTCATCACATCATTCCACCAATGATGTGACCTTGTTATTAACAACATCCAATGTCGATGATCAGAAAACCTTGATCATCATGTTAATCAACGAGCTAGTTTATAAGAGAGGCATAACTAGGAACCTTTTATTTGCTTATTAAACACACATGTATTAACGTTTCCAATCAATACAATTATAGCGTGCTTAATAAACATCTATCATATACTTGGAATACATATAATAACAACTTTATTATTGTCTCTCGGGCATATTCCCTTTACACATGCCCTGCAAAAACAAGTTAGACGTCTTCTAATTTAATTTTTCATAGCTTACGTGGCTTTGGGTTTTTTAGGAGAGAATCGCTCTACCTACGAATTTCAGCCACAATGTTGACAATCAAGTTATTTGCAAACCGTTGTAAATTAGATCATGAGTATGTTGGGAGAGACAGACACCCGCTGAGCCACTTATGCAATACGACTTGCATGCCAAGCGTGGGACAAGTCTCATATGCGAGTACATGTAAAGTTAGTCAGGGCCGCTTCATCCCAACATGCCACCATGATCAAAATTTACGCAAGTATGAAACAACAAGACTATCAATGACCACATCTATATGTGTTCTAACCGTACAATGCATCTACGCATAGACATAGCTTCGATACCACTGAAGGGGTTCGTTGCATAGAAAACAAAAAATTCCTACGATTGCAACCACCAAGATCACATCTAGGAGGTACATGTAATAGTTTCAGATGGACTCAGCCTCGAAGACCGTAACACGAGATAACATTCTCGCAAACAAACATAGATGATGTAGAGTGTACAAGACCATCCTCAAGGATGCGTAGACAATCAGCGCCACAAGGGGGCAGCGCCGCCGTAATCGGTCACACGTACGGTGTGTCAATGACTCCCGAACCCTCGCTCCAGCCAGGGAGCGGAAGTAGTGGATCCCTGGGAACTCCAACAACACTACGCCATGGTAGAGATGGTGGAGGAGAAGATATCGAGCAAGGATTCTCCTAAGCACCTTTTATGGTGGCAATGGACAAGGCTAGCAAGAGGGATAAGATGCCAACCTAAGGGGCCATGGCGCACAGCCATATGGCTGCCCACACCTCTTCCCTAACTATGTGGGTGGACTCTCCACTCACATAAAAATAATCTCCACTTTATCCCATTTATTCTCAACTAAAAATTTAAGAGTCTCTTCATTCAAACCACTTTTAATTAACTTGATTTAATGTCACTCATTTAATGAACACATTAACAATTCGATCCCCAATGCTATTCTGATACACTGAAACTATTCCGGTAGATTTATCAGAACAAATTCATGCATGTCCATTATCTTCTCCTGTGTTCCCTATCCACTCAATTGCGTCGACTAAACTTAAGTGTGTCTCCCTACGGATTCGAGAACTATGTACACATGATCGATACATTCTCCAATCAATAATCATTAGTGGGATCTAGAGATCCATAATGACTCCCACTAGTTCCACGAAAATCTAGTGATCGTCTGAACCTTTTTCGCTGTAATCAAATTACTTTTGTCTTGCAATATTTTTGACTTGTCCAAGATTCAATTACTCGGTATCATCCATACCTTGTTTAATCTCGTTCCGAACAAGTACTCTTTTTCTCGTTCCTATGATATAACATTCTAGTGATCAAATCACTTGCTTGCAAGCTATATCTATGTGTATCACCGAGAGGGCCCTAAGTATATCTCTCCGTCATCTGGATGGACAAATCCCACTCTTGATCCACGAGCCTCAACTAACACTTTCCAAGTACCCGACGACACTTTTATAATCACCTAGTTACGAAGTGACATTTGATGTAATCAAAGTACCTTTCCGATGAAAGTGATTGACGTGATCTCATGGTCTAAGGATATTGAGTTACTACGAATGTGATAGCAATATAAACTTGAGGACATGATTGTATTGCTACATCTACTTCAGGTGACTGTTCATCATATCATTCTCCAATGATATGACCCTGTTATTAATAACATCCAATGTTCATGATCAGGAAACCTTTGATAATCAGTTAATCAACAAGCTAGTAATAAGAGAGGCATTACTAGGAACCTTTTCTTTTTTTATAAATCACACATGTATTAATGTTTCTAGTTAACACAATTATAGCATGAGAAATAAACATTTATCATAAACATGGAATAAGATAATAACCACTTTATTATTGCCTCTCGGACATATTCTTTTCATAGGGCACTTGCACAATGCCTGCACAACTAATCACGATGTATGTCCCGCATATCAGACAAGAAGATTGGCTTACCAAATTTGAAATCTTTTGTCTCAATTCATATTTAGCCACGAGAAATCTATGGTTGTGATCTCGTATATTTTGTCGCTTCGTCGGGTTCACGGACGCCGTCGACCCGACGGAAACGGTGAGAACCGGCACCGCCAATGGATCGCCCCCATTCGATCTTCTCTCAGAGGAGCAGGTCCGCACCATCACCCTCCTGGCCTCTGAGTACGACTTGGCCGCTAGTGACGCGGCCGGGAGCGATAGGGCTCTCTGAAAATCCGCTAACAAATCCACTAATAAATGGTAGTCAACAATTGGTAGTGCAACCCGACGTGAACAATTAGTACGGGTCCACCGACTCGGTCACTATCGGGTCCCCCGACCCGGTCGTCGGTGCCGGGTCCTCCGACCCCTTCACCCTGTTTAGCATTGCTGCCTCTTCGGCTTCGTCCTCCGAATCTCTACCGGATCGGCTAATAGCTTCACTAGTTGTTTCATCTTCGAGGCGAGACTGGTCAAAGTGGGCATCCGCTTGGAGCTTTGCTCATCAATGATCTCCATGTCACTGACAAGCTCTTCGAGGCTCTGGCTAGCCTCAACCTCGTGGCGCTTATGGCCACGAGTCTTCGGAGGCACGGAGACAGGCTCTTCTTCCTCCGCGGCCTCCTCCCCGTCCTTAGAATTGTCCCCTTTGTCCTCGTCGAGGAGCTCCTCCAGCGTCTCTTCGTCCAACAGAGGCATCCAATGCTCCAGGGTCTGGAAGGTATGTGAATGAAAGCAACACGCGAGTCAAGTAAGCGACTCGGAAATGCAAGTGAAAAGGAAGTGACTACAAACACATAGAAGTACTTACTGTGGGGGCTAGCCTGCTACTTGGATTGTACAGAGTGAGCCCCTCCTGGATATCAACGACGGTCACCTCTGTGATCTTCTTCAAAGCCACGGAGGAATCCTCCGTGACCCAAACGTATGGGCTTGACCTTGAAGGTTCAGATCACCCGCTGTATTCATACATCCAACTGGCTCGAGTGGCGAGTGGCACTAGTCATCGTCCTAGCTAGCAGTTGAAGAGGTTGATCGTCTTCAACCCTCCTCCTCGAGATTGGACATTCGGGTGCGCATCTCGGCCATGACCACCTCTTGGCCTTGTGGAGCGTGTGCACCAATAGCCGCTACAGATTACTCTGCTTTGTAGTGTATGCCGGGACAGCCAGCTCCCTGGTCGGGGTGGATTCCATGACGTAGAACCAGAATTTCTTCCACTCGCTGGCCCCCTTCTTCGGCAACATCAACTTGACAAAACTGGTGTGGGGCTTTACCTAGAAGGTAACACCGCATGCGGCCAGCAAAGGACATCCTTTCCCTTCGCGGTTGGCCTGGCCGTGGAACAGCTCTAGCCAGAGCGGGAAGTATGGGCGACAACCCAATTAACTCTCGTAGAAGGCGATGAAGACTGCCAGCTGCTCGATACTATGTGGCCCTAAGTCGGAGGGCTTAATATGGTAGAATTGGAGAAATTGCCTGAAGAAGATGGAGGTGGGAAACCCTAACCCATGGTCCATATGGATAATGAAGGAGATGAACTCCCCCGGTCATGGCTTGGGATCACTATTGCCTGCTGGCGGAACTCACCATTGACCCTTCACAAGGATCCCCGTGTCCTAGAAGGACTACAACAGGGTTGTGGAGCACTTGGATTTGGACCAGGCAGGCGCCATGAGCACGAACTCGCACGGTCTAGAATCGGATCGGGTGCTCGCACGAAAAGGAATAGGAAGAAAAATAGGAAACACGAGTGAGGATCCATACTCCCCTCTACCACTCGCCTTATTTAGTGGCGCTGCCCGACGATCACGAGCTAGCCGTTACTTCATGGTAATTCTGCCGAGGTTACCATTAGGAATTACCTAACGGCTAGTTTGACCAAAGCTGATGGTCCAACTTCAACCAAACTAGTCACTCGAATCGCTCACTCCACTCGACTCACTCACTCCAGTCGCTCATTCCAATCAATTAGGAGAGGCGACTCAAGAACCAAAGCTGCGACTGAAAACATACCAAAGATTATCCCTTCATTGGAGGAGTTCGTCACCGATTCGACTGGACATCCACTCAGACTTGCTTACTCTGACTGCCAAGTCAACACCTTCGCAGAACCCCTGACGCACTCAGGGACTAATGATGGGTATATACCAATCGACGTATGCCTAGAAGGGAGATTCGATTGGCTTAGGACCACAGCTAGTGGGCCTGCTGGTACAGCGACTGGAAGGAGACTTCAAATGAAGCCCGACGATTGGAAGCTGAATGCCCAAGACCCTAACTAGGCCCAGTCGGATTAGTTCAAACCCTCCAAAACCTAAACTAATTCAGTTCTAATCTTGTAAACCCTAGTGAGGAGACCCTATATAAACCTTCCTAGGGTACTCGTTATACTCACGTCCTATTAGCTACCCCATCCAAGCAACACGCTTCCTAGCCGATGAGCTCATAGATCTTGTAATCCACTTGCCATTAATACAATCTAGAAGGAAGTCGGTCTTTATCCTACGGGGCGCCGAACCTGGGTAAACCCTTGTCTCTGCCCTCAATCTCGATCCGCGGATGGTGACTCGCTCTTGCCCCGAATCATCTCAATCGCTACCCCTGGTAGCGACTGCCGTGGCCATTCCCACGACACACATGAGAGAGTGTGGAGTAGTTTCACAACTCATGCCTTCCGACACACCACAGCATAATGGTGTATCGGAGCATTGTAATTGTACTTTATTGGATATGGTTCGATCAATGATGTCTCTGACTGAATTGACACTTGTTTTGGGGTTATGCACTAGAAACTGCTGCATTCACTTTAAATAGAGCACCGTCTAAATCCGTTGAAATGACACCGTATGAATTATGGTTTGGAAACAAACTGAAGCTGTCATTTCTAAAAGTTTGGGGATGCGATGTTTATGTGAAGAAACTTCAACCTAATAAACTCGAACCCAAAGCAGAAAAAAGTGTCTTCATAGGATACCCTAAAGAAACAATTGGGTATTCCTTCTACCACAGATCCGAGGGCAAGGTTTTTGTTGCCATGAATGGATCATTTCTAGAGAAGGAGTTTCTCACAAAAGGTGTGAGTAGTCAGAAGGTAGAACTCGAAGTGTTTATTGAACCTTCTCTTCATGAAACGACGAGTGGTGCAGTGCTAGAAATTGTTCCGGAGTTGACTTCACCTAATGAAGAAGGAACTAATGATAAAGATCAGGAAACTCCGAAAGAGGACACTACCAAACCTTGTAGGTCACGCAGGACACGTGCATCTCCTAAACTATACAGAAATCCTGTCATGAATTTCATGGTAGATGGAAATGATGACCCTGCGACGTACGAAGAAGCGATGATGAGCCCGGATTCCAACAAATGGGTAGAAGCCATGCAATCCGAGATGGAATCCATGTACGAAAACCAGTTTTGGACCTTGGTGGACTTACCTCACGTCCGAAAGGCCGTTGAGAATAAATGGATTTTCAAAAGGAAAACTGCTGCTGATGGTAATGTGACCATCTAAAAATCTCGAAGTATCGCAAAAGGGTTTTGAAAAATTCAAGGAGGTGACTAAATGAGACTTTTTCTCCTGTAGCGATGCTAAAGTCGGTTAGGATTATGTTAGCAATTGCTGTATTTTTTGATTATGAAATTTGGCAGATGGATATCAAAACCGCGTTCCTCAATCGTAATATTGAACAAGAGTTGTATATGATACAACCAAAGGGTTTTGTCGATCCTAAGGATGCTGACAAGGTTTGTAAACTTTAGCGATCCATATATGTACTAAAGCAAGCATCCCGGAGTTGGAATCTCCGCTTTGATAAGGTGATTAAAGAGTTTGGATTTGTTCAAACCTATGGAGAAGCTTGTATTTACAAGAAAGTGAGTGGGATCTCTGTGGCATTTCTAATACTATATATGGATGACATATTATTGATTGGAAATGATACAGATTTTTTAAATAGTGTTAAAAGTTACCTAAACAACAAACTTTTGATGAAGGACCTTTGTGAAGCATCATACATACTAGGCATCAAAATCTATAGATATAGATCAAGATTCCTAATTGGGTTATCACAAAATACATACCTTGATAAGATTTTAAAGAATTTTAAAATGGACGGAAGTAAGAAAGGGTTCGTACCTATGATACAAGGCAAGAAATTGAGTAAGAATCAATGTCCGGCTAGAGCAGAAGAAAGAGAGATAATGGATATGATCCCATATGCCTCAGCCATATGCTATATAATGTATGCCATGCTATGTACAAGACCGGATATGGAACATGATATTAGTTTGACTAGCAAGTACCAGTCTGATCCAGGTTCTGAACACTGGTTAGCGGACAAGAATATCCTTAAGTACTTGGGAAGGACTAAGGATATGGTTCTTGTGTACGGAGGTGAAGAAGAGCTCGTCGCTAAGTGTTATGTTGATGCTAGCTTTGACACCGATCCGGATGACTCTAAGTCTCAATCCAGATACGTATTTCTCTTGAATTAAGCAACAATTAGTTGGAGGAGATCCAAACAACCTATGGTGGCGGGATCAACAACGGAGGTGGAATATATTACTACTTTAGAAGCAGTGCAGGAAGCGGTTTGGATAAAGGAGTTCATAACTGAACTAGGTGAAGTTCCTAGTGCGTTGGACCTAGTGGTGATCTATTGTGACAACAATGGATCCATATCCAATGCTAAAGAACCGAGGTCTCACAAGAATTTCAAGCATATCGAGCGCCGGTTTCACTCCATCCGCGAACATGTCAAGGATGGAGATATAAAGATTTGTAAAGTACATACGGATCTGAATGTAGCAGATCCGTTGACTAAAACTGTCTCCCTAGGGAAAAACATGATTAACCCCAGAAATCCATGGGTGTTAGATTTATCACTATGTATACTAGATTATTGTCTCTAGTGCAAGTGGGAGACTGAAGGGAATATGCCCGAGAGACAATAATAAAGTTATTATTATCTTATTCCAAGTATATGATAGATGTTTATTTAGCTTGCTATAATTGTATTAATTCGAGATGTTAATACATGTGTGTTTAATAAATCAATACAGAGTCTCTAGCTATGCCTCTGATATAAACTAACTCGTTGATTAACAAGATGATCAAGGTTTCCTGATCATAGACATTGGATGTTGTTAATAACAAGGTCACAACATTGGTGTAATAATGTGATGAACATTCATCTGAAGTATAGCAATACGATCAAAGTTATTTTATTTACATTGCTATAACATCATACGAAGTAACTTTAGTCCTTAGACCATGAGTTCATGTCAATCACTAACATCCGAAGAGTAACTTGATACAATCGAACGTCACACCATAACAGGGCGACAATAAAGGTGGGTTCAGATACTCCAAAAGTGTTATGTTGAGGCTCATGGATCAAGAGGGGGATTTTTCATCCCGGTGACAGAGAGATATACTCTGGGCCCTCCCGGTGATATCACATTGATATAGCTTGCAAGAAAGTGATAAGATCACTACAATGTTATATCAGGAACGAGAAAAGTGTACTTGTCAGTAATGAGATCAAACTAGGCATGGGAATACCAATGATCGAATCTCAGACATGTAATATATTGCGAGACAAAGGGATTTAGTTACAAACGTTAAAGGTTCTCACAATCACTAGAGTCATTGTAGAATGTGTGGGAGTTAGTATAGATCTCCAGGTCTCGCTGCTGATTATTAATCGGAGAGGGGTCTCGATCATGTCTGTATTATTCGTGAACCGTGGGGTGACACACTTAAGGGATACCGACACCATTTGGATCAAATATGTTTTAAAGAAAGATTATAAAAGTGTGTGGAATTGTTTTGATGGATACCAAAATTATTTCGGGTGAAATTGCTAAAATTGGTTCTGCATTTGATATCGAAATGTTACAGGGGGTTTATATGAATGTTTGTTAATTTAAGTAATTAAAAAAATTCTTAATAGAATAATTAAAATAGGTTTATTAAATGAGAGATGCATTAAATTTGGTTAAAATTTAATGCATGTGAGTGGAGGAAGTTTATGTGAGTGAAATCTCCACCCATATGAATGAACGGAGAGGTGGGGGCACCACCTTGGCCGCCGGCCATGGGAGGTTCTTCCCGCTCCTCCTATCACTTCACACCTCCTCGTGAAGGATCTCTCTCCCCCTCTAGATTATTCCCCATGGCTTTAAATTAGCGAAGTACATGTTTCCGGTTGCTTTATCTGAAAGGAATTGCTGCTTCTGCTACTTTGCTGGAGCGAGGACGCCGAGGCTGTCAGAGGACCGGACGTGTGTGCGATCACGGATGCACTACTGAGTTGCAGTGCTGGACTTTCTCACAATCTTGAGATTGTCAAGCGAACGACTATATCGTCCACTAGTCCAATCTCGTAAATCTTTGTCACTCTTCGAGGGTAAGTTCTCTATGAACATATATCCACCTGTTGATTGTATCTAAGTAGATAAATCTTGGTGCTTAGTTATTCACATCGTAGGATTTTTTTTCTATGTTGCAAACCCAACACGACCGAGAGGTCATCTTCCATAGTGGAGCTCCGAACCTTCTCAACCATGGTCGCAAACACTGTGTCTCCCTTGAGAATCATTGTACCTCCTGGTTGGGTTAATACAGTAGGTGATACGTCTATGTACGCGTGTAGTTATGGGACAGTTCTTTTTGTGAGATTCGAAAGGCACACGTAATATGTTGCCTGAAGGTTTGGATATGAATTTGGGTACAGTAGTGCACCCTTGTAGGGTAAATCTTTTCGAGAGCCGTGTGTCCACAGTTATGAACGCCTTAGGAGTACAATGTCATAATTATCGACAACGCCATTAATATCTTGCCTCTAATAATATGACTACTAATTAGTCTTACCAACTAAATAAATGCTTAACTAAAATTGCAACGTGTGTGTTCCACGAGTGGACTTAATCGACTAGTTTTCGAGGAGAAAATCTTTGGACGGGTTATACTTAGTGTTATACTCTTGTTAGTGCTCTCTCATCTCGTTCTAATAACCGAAGTTATAGCGTGTCTTTATACGTCAGATAGTGCAAGCTTTGCTACCACTGTGCCCATCATACCCATGTAGGCGAGAACCACTGAACTCTAAGACTCGTTGTGTACTGGCCTCAGTACTGACTGCTCTCTTTGTTTTTCTTTTACCCTTTGTCGGCACGGCTTTGGTTTTGACAGGTTTTTGACTGACGGCGTTAGCAAGCTTACCATTCCGGCTTGGTCTGGATAGGTTTTTGGACACCTCTTGGTTATTCTTTAGGACTCTTAGTCCGATTTGGTTCTTATCCGTACTTGGATACGATTTGGCTTTCTTTATGATTTCTATCGTTGTATTGTATCATATGTATTATTGACTCTCGGGTTATTGTGTCTATATATGTTTCTTGTGGATTATGTTGTAAACTATTGTGATATAACTAATTGTAATAAAATCCGCCCACATGAAAGTGACTGGTGGATGTCTTTGAATCGTTTCTGTGCGGATTTTGACGGAGTTGCTAAAATCTACATAGACCCGACTCAGGGGCATTACAAGCTTCTTACGGATTTCGATATAAATTTTGTTTTTATTGAGATGCTTTATATTGTTTGATATTTATTTTAATGCTAGAGTCCTATTTACAAAAAGAAATTGGACTACACAAAAAGGATAAAACTGTCTCTAAGAGCATCTCTAGCAAATACCGCATATCTGGTCAAACCCGCAAAATTTGCAGTATTGGTCTACCAAAAAACGGCCCGAACAGATCCCGTAAAAGTTATCAAAACCGTAAAAATTTGTAGCTCCTCCCATATTAGTCCTCGTGTACAACATATATTTAGTTTTGGAGGCTGGTTTTCCAGTAAACTACAAAACGGTCAATGCTTCCCTCCATCAAAAATTCACCGTCAACTGCTCCCGTCTACCTCCGACGATGCCACCGTCGCCGCCTTCTAAACTCGATTCCGGCGAGGTGGCTCGATTCCCATGCCAATCTACAACAAGCGTACGAGGAGATCTCGATTCCGACGAGGTGGCTCGATTCCCCATGCCAATCTACAACAAGCGTACGAGGAGATTCGATTATCTACATCAATTGTTAGTTTACGAGCCGTAAATCATTGTTTTATTTGGCCGTCAATGTTGGAACCCGAGCAGCAGCTAGATGCCGGTCGGCCGGCCAGCCACATCCATACATCAAGGCAAGGCCGCATGCAGCTCGCAAGGCCGCGCATGCACGCGGCTAGGCAAGGCCAGGTATGCACGCAGCTAGGTAAGGCAGTATGCACGCAGCTCGCCGGCCACACGCGCGCAGGCAGGGGCTGGGCGGTGGTGGGAGCCGGGAAGGGGCACGGGCCGGGTAGAGGGTGTGCGCCAGGGGTCTACACGCCCGTGAGGAAGACGACTCTGCGAAGAAGACGGTCTACACCCAGCCGGCGACCGACTACGGCGGTGGAGGACGGTGGATTTCCTCTAATTGACTGCAGCACGGCTGATGGTTTTGGAGTGTGACTGGCATGTGCCGCTGTCGACAACACTTCTACCGACCTTGTAAGTATGTTGTTGCAACAACACCAAGCTTTTTTCAACAGCAACAAAAGGACACAAGACGGAGTGTTAGCAATCCGTAGCTACATTGCCACCGTGGTCAATTGGCTTTGATACTTGTATCGGCTGGCACAAAGCAGGAAATAGCCGAAATCGATAGTGAGTGCCACGGCCAAGGTCCAGTAGACGTTGTCCAGCCTCCCCTGATTTATGTTCCCCGGCAACCAGGCCGTGACTCGCCCGACGATGTCGATGAACGCCGTGCTGAGGTAGAACCCCATGGCGATGAGCAGCGGCGCCATAGCTGTTGCCAAGCTCCTCAACGTCTTGGGGAACTCCATATAGTAGAAGGCCATATTTCCTGGTAAGTGGAGGGCCTCCGCGATGCCTACAGTACCAAGGGGGAAGATGAGCCACATGACGGACATGGGGGTAACCCACCCAGCCGCCTCGTTGGCACCATGGAGCACTTGCACAATGCTCAATCTTCGGCGTTCTACCAGTGCTGCTGCCACCATGCCTGCAATGTTCACCACGTGACCAATCCCTACGCGCTGCAGCGTGGACGGGGGCGTGCCGGCGATCCTACGCCAAATCGGGAAGACGACACGGTCGAGGACTGGGGTGATCGCGATGAAAGCTAAGAGTGAGCAGACGCCGATGGACCCTGCCGGGATCTTGAAGCGGTGGCCAATGGAGCGGTCCATGGCGAGGGCCTGTAGGATGATCATGCCGATCATGATGCCGATCGACATCGCTACTACTATGCCGGAGGACCATAGAGGGAAGACGGCGAGCAGGGACTTGAGGTCCTCGACTTGCTGCACCCTGCACAGCCGCCAGTCGCTCGCACGACGGACAACGGATGTCTCGCTTGCAGTGATCACGGCGGCACGATTAAGAAATCTGCAAGATATGATTAACATATCATTCGAGAACGCGAGCATCCTGGTTCAGAAATATTAATGTCCCATCAGGGAGAAAAGGAATGCCGAACCTTAGTCTTTTGCTTGGAGCACGGTCGCTGGCCGAGTCCGCGACTGCATCTTCTCCAACGTAGTACTGCACGCGACCTAGTGCGCCCTCGTCGACGTGACCCTTGCGCAACGCAGCCACCATGACACGGGCCAGCTCCGAGTATGGGCTGCCCTTTGGCGCAGGCATCCGGTAGTACCGCGCGCCCATAAGGAGCATGACCAAGCTGAACGCTGTCGCCGCGAGGCAGACACCAAATCCCAGGGCCCAGGACACGCCGTCCTGGATATAAACGATGGCCGTGTGGCCAAGCACGAAGGAAGCGTAGAGGAACACGAAGTACTAGTTAAAGAAGGTGTCCTGGTCCCGCGAGCTGCTGAACTGGTCCGCGCCCATTGTCGCGATAGTAAAACGCGTCCCGCCGGTGCCAATGGCCAGAAGGAACATGGCACAGTACAGGACGGCGAGCTGCCCGGGCGTCCCGTGGTGGCACACGGCAGACGGTGATGCACAGTGCGGCGGCCGCAGGGACGGCAGCGTTGCGGATAGCGTGAACAATACGAAGGACTGCAAAATAAGATTGGATGGGCTTGTGAGTACTCCAAGACGTTTAGTAGGAGGTAAGTGTCGTTTGAAAGAGAGAAGAAGGTCCAGAGAGGAGGGAGGCAAGCAGGCAGCACGTGAACACACCAGAACGTTGATGGCTGCGCCGGCGATGATGACAGGGAAGCAGCCGAAGTAGGAGTCTGAGAGAATGGCTCCGGCGACGGGCACGAGGTAGAGCGAGCCGCGGAGGATGCCGACGATCTGGGTCGCGTCGATGCTCTCGACGTTGTACTCCTTGATCAGGTAAATTTGCAGGTTGGTAGTCGTCCCGTCGATGGCCAGCCCCATCGCAAGCATGCTCCCTGCAGGCTCACACACGTCTATTCGTCAGTACGAGAATTAATTGTGAATTGTGTGCGTTCGCACGTGCGTGAGAGATAGACACAGATCATGAACCAGCTATGAAGGGAAGAGTGATCCATCCTCCTTGCTTTGTGTCTGCCTTCGGTTGCGCTTCTTCATCAAATGGCTTCAGCTGAGGTCTCGTCGTGCTCTCCGTCTCTGCCATTAGTCTTAAGCCTGATGCCTACAGTGGGGCTTGAATTAGGTGAACCATAGACATAGGTGGTAGCTTATATAGAAGGCAGCATACACCAGGTAGTCTCCTGCTGGGGTTGGATATCTTCCAGAAAACATGATCGACGGGTGAGCGCATATATTTTAATTTTTATAAGAGCAAATTTCATTGTCTAAGGAACTCGTGAGCTTTATTGATTAGGCAACAATTTTCCTACGATCATTCGTGACGGCCTCCGACACACAGGAATGGGTAGATCGTCACACCACTAGTACAGTTCTTGTCTAAATGCGCTGCTCCGTTTCTGGTGTGACCACGTTTAGCACACTAATATATTGAAAATCCTTCAAAAGTGTAAGGTACGAGAAACCACATCTTAGGTGGCCTTGTATTGCTCATTATATAAGAGGATTACAGGAAGTCTCGATTGCATATAACACAGACATATATCTAAGGAATACACACGCATACGTATCTTACATCTATATAAACACGTGTAGGGTATGTATTCTAACAAAAAGTTTTTGTCCTTCACAATATTTTTTTAGCCTAACAGGAGAGCTGTTGATTTTCATTGAAGGAGGAAAAGAAAAGGACCTTTACAGAAGCCGCACTACCAGCGGCAGGCCATGAGGCCTCCTCTCGCGGCAGAACATCCTTCGCGCCGGCAAGAACCCACAGGCGAGCCTTGCCGGCGATCCTATTACAGAGAGCAACAGCTGAAAGCTCTACCCGATTAAACATTGTACGATTGTGTTCTAACCAAATCTCCCAGAGCAACAACCTGGCAAGGGTGGCCGCACGTCTATGGCGTGAGGTGATCCACGGCAAGACGTCTCCGGACGGTGGCGCATGCTCGAGGTCAGGGCATTGCAGTGCCCTACTAGCCAGCGTCCACAACGAGCGTGACGAACAGATGTAGAGGTGTCTCGACGTTGCGAATGCACATGGGGCCGAAATAGTGGTTAGGGAGACCGTGGCGCTGAAGTCGGTCCGTCGTCGAGACTCGCGCGTGGAACAAAAACCATAGGAAGAACTGACACTTGGCCGACGCCCAAATGCGCCAAACCAGGCGTAGAGGAGATGGCAGAGAAGGCAGGAACTGGTGCAGATAGGCATCACGCGGGCTATATGCGTCGAAGGCCGATAGCCAGCCAAAGGAGTCCGTTTGTCCATGGACGAGTACCACCGAGAACACGCGCGCGCGGAGGCCGATGAAGTCGTAGAGATGGGAGGCAAGGATGTGGCCGCGAAGATCTTTGAGCCAACTGTCATTGGTAAGGGCATCTTGGACCGAGTGTTTCTTGCGCCTTGACAAGCCGAACAGACCAGGCCAAAGCAGCTTCAGCGGCTGGCCAAGCCAACTGTCCTCCCAGAAGCTGTTGCGGGAGCTATCCCCAAGCGTGACGGAGGTGGCGGAGGCAAATAGTGTTGGGCAACGCGTAGAACCAGGCCGAAAACAAAAACTTTTCTGCTCCGGCTGCAACCCCGGCAAGCCACCCCATGATCCGGCCAAGGTCAAAGGCAATAGCTCGTACCTCTTAACGCGCAGGTACGGAAGCTGAGGAAGCGCGCCATGTGGTGCCTTATGTTCTCCTCGTCTCGTCCGTCTCTGTCGAACTGCTCGATCCTGGGACCACCTCGCCGCCGGCTCCGTACTCCTCCTCCTTCTGCCTCCGACTTTGCCGCCCAATGCTGCCGACGAGCACCGCAGGTGTGGTGCCTCTACTATCTCACACACGTACATGGTGGAATAGTAGCAAGTGAGATGCTAGTCTCGGTCTTTCCGCTGCGGGACATGAAAGTGGAATTGCCAAGTCTAGCAAAATCTTAGGAAGCAGCACTAGATTGTCTTGTGTACCTCCACCCATCTTCCTTTATAAAGGAGAGTGGGTGAGGGCACACAACACTCTTGTCCCACGGTCCTAAACTCTAACCCTAGTCAAAGTGGGTCCAACCTATTGACACTTGTTCCTGTCCTAACAAGTCCAACTTGCTGGCTTGTGATAGTCGGATCATCATCCTAGTTCTACTCTCTTAAGTGTGTGATCTCGCAAGCTTACGGTAAGCCGGACATAACTCAGTGATCATTCAATTAGACCAGTAGCTAAGTGACTTTCCGACTAGAGCTGATAATCAGTAGCGGTCTCTAGCAAGACTTGCTGACTCTCGGTTTACGCAAGTGCTCTCAATGTGACGATATGTCCGAGTCCCTTTGCCTCACGATATTGGTGATAAACCGCAGGGGAGATTCCGTCATTCCAGTGCCGGTTTAACTCTCTTCTCGTTGTAGTGATAAATGATTCCCTCCATCTTCACTAAGTCGGACTACCTCGACCAACACTTGATCGAGTAGCGTATGGCCATGCTTATGAATCATATCACACGAGAGGGCCTAGAGAATATCTCTCCGAGATGGAGGGGCAAATTCCCTCTTGGCTGATCCATGTCACGCATCTTGTTTCGAAGTCAGCCCAAGACCACCCTTATGACTCCCAATTACGGTGAGCGTTAGATGGAGTCAAAGCCGGCTTTTTCACAACTTGAATTATGCGATCTCCTTAGGTCTAAGGATTTTATTGTGTTAGTCGGAACGTATGATGGTGTGCTCACGTCCTACTAACCTTTAGATCGGTCTAGCTATCATACCTCTTCCGACTAGCCAATGCAAGGCAGATAGCATCGCCATGCTCATGACACGTGAAACATTGTGATCTTCCGACTTACAAACTAGTCTCGGCAGTGGGTGTCCCTCCCAACCTCAAACGACTAAGGACAAACTGGCTAAAGGTAGATACAAGTATATGATTCCACCTGCCAGAATTGCAGTGACACATACAACTAGCTTTAAGCTGGATACTATGTGACAAATACAAGGCAAAATATGAGCCTCTAGGGCATCCTTTCTAACAATCTCCCACTTGCACTAGAGTGGAACACTCATGCATCTCCAGGACTTAGGCATCTCATGCCCATCGCTCTAACGTGCGCCTCAAACTTAGGTTGTGGAAGCATCTTGGTCAACGGGTCTACAACATTTGCATCCATGTGTACCTTGCATAGCTTAATTTCTTCGCGATCGACAAATTGCCGAATCAGGTGAAATTTCCTAAGTATGTGCTTATTCTTCTCGTGTGCTCGTGGCTCCTTAGCTTGTGAAATAGCACCAGTATTGTCACAATACACGTCTAAAGGGACTGGACGATCCCGGAACAACCCCGAGTTCAATCAGTATTTTTTTGATCCAAACTCCTTCTTTTGCTGACTCTGAGGCAACAACATACTCAGTTTCCATAGTAGAATAGGCCACTGATTCTTGCTTGGAACTTTTCCAGCTCACTGCACCTCCATTCACTATGAACACATAGCCGGATTGCGAGCGCGAGTCATCCAGGTCGGTCTGAAAGCTAGCATCCGTGTAATCATTTGCATCTAGATCTTCCTCACCACCATAGACTAGGAACTCATCTTGAGTACGTCAAGTACTTAAAGATATTATTTACTACTATCAAGTGGCTTTTGCTAGGATCTAACTGATATATTCTCATTACACTTAGAGCATAGGAAATATCCGTCCTAGTACATATCATCGCATCCATGACCGATCCTACTACCGAAGCATAATGGATCCTCTCCATCCGACCTCGCTCATCAGCCGACGCTGGGCATTGAGTCTTAGTAAGTCGGATTCCATGTGCAATCAGTAAGAACCCCATCTTAGCGGAATCCGTATTGAACTTCTTTAATATCTTATGCAGATATGTACTCTGACTCAAACCTATGAGTCTCCAGGATCTATCTCTAGAGATCTTAATTCCGAGTATAAATGCTGCCTCACTCATGTCCTTCATTTAGAAACACCTTCCCAAAGAATTATTGGGTTCTTGCAACATTGGAACGTTGTTTCCGACTATCAATATGTCATCTACATACAGTAGCAGAAAAAACTGAGCTTTCGCTAAATTTCTTGTATACACAAGAGTCTTGTTCTCTTTTGATGAAGCCAAACGATTTGACCACTTTATCAAAACAAATGTTCCAACTCTGACTTGCTTGCTTCCATCCATAGATGGATTTTGAAGCTTCCAAACTTTGTTAGGACAAGACGGATCAACAAAACCCTCAGGCTGTATCATATACACATCCTCGGTTAAATTTCTGTTAAGGAAAGCCGTTTTGACATCCATCTGCCATATCTCCCAATCGAAATATGCAGCTAGTGCTAACATGATCTTACCGACTTAAGCATCACTACTGGCGATAAATTCTCGTCATAGTCAACTCCTTAAACTTGTCGGAACCCTTTCGCGACAAGCCGTGCTTTATAGACAGAAATATTTCCGTCTTGGTCAGGTTTCCTCTTAAAGACCAATTTGCTCTCGATAGATCTTACACCATCTGGCAGATCTACCAAGTTCCAAACTTGATTGTCGTCCATGGAATTTAACTCGGATCTCATGGCTCCAAGCCATGACTCGAAATTAGCACTTCCCATCGCATCTTGATAAGTAGTCGGCTCATCGACGTCCAGCATAAGTATGTCTCCACATAATCTTGTTGATATTCATGGCTCTGGTGCATTTGCCGGCACAGGCACAACGTTCGACTCAACCTCCAAGGATGCCGACTTGCCCTGAGTCGGTGAATCCCGAATTTCTTCGAGGTGCACCCTATTCCCACTATCTTTTCAGCTTAGAAACTCTTTCTCCAGAAAGACACCATTTCGAGCGATAAACACTTTGCCATCTTCCCGGTTGTAGAAATAGTAACCCAAAGTTTCCTTAGGGTAGCCTATGAAAAATACCTTATCTAACTTTGTCAACACCCGGATTTTTAAGTCCAGATGACTATTATGCCATACATCGCAATCCCATGATTACCATTTTTGCGAGACATAACATAATTGGTATCACAGTACATCATCTATTACAAACCATAATAGTCTTACAAATAGTTGATCTCATGATCAAATCTTAATACACACCAAAGCAGCGGAAATAAACGTAGTAGACTCCATCTTCATTTTCACAGGCAATGCTGACGATGGGAGATGATCCTAGTTATCATAGACCTCCTGATGTCCGTCCTCCGAATAGTCCTCTTAATAGTCTGTCCATGGGAATATCCAGGGACAAATCCATGAGTACTCTTAAAGTACTCGCAAACTATCACTAACACAAGTAAGGTAATGCTAGCGGGAATCCTAAGCTCTAGTCTTGTTTGCAACAAGCCAAGTTTATTTTAGAAGAACTTTGTAGTAAAGATCTAATTTAGTTCTCTAGATTACTCAAGTGGGAACCTAGTTTTCATTTTCACAACCCTGTTATGGTCAAGTCAAAGTCATAGTTCAAGTCACAAGTCATTTTGAAAACATCTGACAACGAAATAGTATGGCCACTCCAAGTGTCCATAATCGCGGATGCGGCTATTCGAATAGTTTGACACGCTATAGAGGTGGTACACTTTCACCACAAAATTCGATACATCCGTCAGGGATAACCCTGAATCATCATACTTGGTATGCAGAAAATCAATCCTAACCTTTCAATTACACACCATAGTCTAGGCACCTCCCCTATGAGTTTGGCCTCCCAGCCATGGCCATCTGCCATCTGCCATCCCGGGAACTGCATAGGTGGACATTCATATTCACGAGGTAGCCTCAGCTTAACCTCTTTCCACAAGGGAACCCATACTAAGACATATAAACTTCAAGTTAAGCCCTACCCAAATTAGGTATTGTGGTTGCACGGTAAAAGTTGGAATGGTATCGCATCCGAACCCAACCATCAGTTTTTTTATCAAAGTCAAGGCACATGCCTCATTCGGTATCATCTGCAAATCATTGTGTTCCAGTAGCCATGTCCAAAACATTTCAATAGAATGACTCATCATTCTAAGGTTTTCATACTCATTTGCTCCAAGTGTTCCCATCTAAAGTGATCAAGTTTAGTTTAGCACTAGCCACTATCAATGAGAGTATCACTATTGAGGCGTGCTAATCAAGTGTAATTACCCAAGACTAGTTCTATGCTCTTGATGGTATCCATCTTATTTTCCACTAATCACAATTAATTACCTAGGTAAGAAACTTTGGTAAAGGTAAAAGAATAAAGCTTGTAAGTAAAACTTGGGATTGGTATAATCAAGGTTGCATAACCAAAATATGCATAGTGCATCTTGCATAGGTTAGCTTGCATGGATAACTTGCCTTGGTTGGTGAAGTTTTCGAAGTTCTCTTATTCTTCGTAGTACTCCTCCTCCTCGTAGCTCGGGTCGGCACTAGCATCTATAAGGAAATACGAAATACACAATCACCAAACAATACTTAGCTACTTCTATTTAGCACACAAGGGCTCACACTAGATGATCTAGCATCATCTCAATCATCACATGAAATATTGACATATTCTTATTTATCTTATTTTAGAAATGCAATTTCTACACATTGAAAAATACTTAACATTTAATATTCTTCAATTAAAATATGGGATCATGTTGACACATGTCATCACCACATATTCCAATACTTGGGAATGTGATTTAAATAGGTTGGCATACATTACAAAGTTGAATATTACTATTTAATAGAATTAATATGACTACAAATGCCTATATAGCATCCTTTTAATTCTAGCCCAAGACTACTGCATGTAGAACTAAATATTTTTACATATTCAGATAGAGCATGACAAATTTGATTTTTGAGAGTTGGAATCAACTTAAAAGATTTTATGGTTGATTTTAGAAAAATGTTTGAAGTTGTAAAAGTCTCTGCCTTTTTATTTTTACTATGGGTTATCTATAATTTCAAATTGTTTTTATCCAACGGGAGTGGTTATATATTTTCATTACCTTTCTAACAAAATTGGAATCATGCAATTTGGTTGAGTAAATTTCTCTAAATTTAATTTTAAAATCACTGACAGAATAGGGTTTTGAATTAAATGGAAAATCTAAATTTGAATCTCTGGCAACACGCGGGAATGATAATGGGCCAGCCCAGCTACACGGCACGCGTAGCGGGCTGCACACAGGCTGGTCCCACGCGTCAGCGGCTGTGTCTAAGTGAAACGGTATGGGCGAATCTCAGTCGCGCGATTAGAGAGCAAATCAACGGCTCAGCATCGTCATTTCCGTCACACTAAGCACGAGAGATTCTAAACCTAGCTCTACGGCGGGGTCGTCAGGGCCTTACCAGGGCTCCAGCTAGGTCCGGCGAGGTGGGCAAACGAGCTGGTAGATGACGGCAGTTTGGATGGTGGTCGCGGCAGCTCCTGGGGTGGATCCAATCGATGGCTTCGTTCCACCACAGCATCGGCGGGCTCCGGTGAAATTCCGGCAATGTAGTGCTCGCCTTGCTCCGGTGAAGGGTCAGGGGGGTTTCTGCGGGAGAGGTGTGTCAAGTGGTGTGCAATTGGAGGCAGGGGAGGGGCCTATTTATACCCCCGGTGAGGGAGCATTGCGGCATGGCTCGGGCTCGTCGGTGACGTCACTGCATGGGGCTATCGGCATGGCTGTGGGCATAGGTCGACGCGGTGCTCTACGGTGATCATCATGTGCATAGTGGCACGGTGAGGCACGGTCTTAATTGGACGGGAGACGTCCATGCTCTGCTCAGGTACCGCGGTGTTCGTCATGGCGTACGGTGGTCACGGGGCACGCGGCATCGAACGGTCGTGTCTGGGAGGTTGCTGGTGACGCGGCGAATACAGTTACACAAGAAGAGAGCTAGGCGCGGCGTGCTTGCGCGGGGACAGCTCGACGCTCTGGCGTGTGCTCGGCATGGCAGAGAGATAAATGGGCGCGGCGATCCTGGCGTCTTCACTGGCTGTCGTTGGCCGAGGCGTGTACTGGGGAGTGTGGTGAGGTCACACCTATCTGCTAGTGGTCGTGGAAGAGGGTGGCAAAGCTTGTGGCATCGTGTCCATGCTCGACCAGCATGGCATGCTCGGGTACGGGCTGACACTGGTCATGGGAGCGAGTGAGCGGTGCTAGCTGCACGGGCTGGTACTGGGGGTGATCATGGGCGAGTGAAAGAAGCTCAATTGAGTACAATGGTGAGGACTATATTGATCCAAACAGTATATAGTTGGTAGACTTGTACTGTGCCTGCTAAGTGTTTGATTAAATAGCCGCATGAACTAAACATTTAAATTTTCAAATTATATTTGGTGAGTGTGTTGGTCATATGCTTGAGTGTCTTTGGTTGCTAGGATTTGTTAATTGGAGAAGGTTTAGTTGGTTCTTGAAAAATGGCTATCTAGATGCATACACTTGATTCAATTTTGAAATATCCCTCAAATAGATTTGAATTTGTTTCTGTAAGTTTGTAAAGTTCACTTGTGTTCATTTTCACTTGGTCTAGCAAGGGGAGAAAAGAAATAGAATTGTTTTTTGTTTGAAATCATTTAATAGAGATGCCCAAAGTAGGCTAGGTGTTAACTTTGGCAAAAATGACCATTAGGTCATTGCCTCATTATTTGATTTTTTTTTGATTTGATTTTGTTTGGATTTGACCTAGATGATATTGTTTTGATCCTCAAGCTAATCATTATCTATATACCTAATAATAAAGGACAGATTGTTTCTTCTGGTCCAACTCTTTTTTGGACCATTCTACCTTCCCACCAAAATACATAATACCACCAACGCCACCACCCGTAAGTTAAAAAAAATCAATTCGTATCTTGCCGTGGCCGAGCATCGTCCTCCATCGCATCGTATACCTAAAGGAAACCAGGATCGAAGCCTTTGTTTAAAAAAAGGATCGAAGCCTTACTAGGTCGGCTAGGTCCATCCCGATACGAATCGACCGGATCTGAACTGTCCTTGCGTACGTGAGAAAAATGGCCGGGCGCAATTGGTAAGTCATGAAAATCAGACTAAAGCTTTCTTTTGTACGTCAAAAGGATCATCCGCAATCGTCGATTTTGTGCTTCACCTAGCGTATCAGGTCAGGTCTGCTTTTGGGGCCTCCCTTCCAAAAGAGTCCAGGTCTACGTATCGCTCTACCTCATATATATATTGCTCGATAGAGGAACGAAACGTCCGTCCCCATCGTACAAGGCGAAACGAGGGATTGCCTTCTCGAGCAAGGCAAGGGTTCCGCCCGCTTTTTGATTTGATTTGTTGTTATCTTGGCTATCATGGTGGCTCCACAAGGGCTCGAGCAGTAGCAAAAGGATGCGTTTTAATTGGCCTTGCCGCCCGATTCCCGACATCCGAGATTTATGTCGGTGGCCGTGTTGTGCCGGCCAACTCTCGCTGTCCGAGACTCCAGGTCTTCTCCTTGTGTTCCAATTATGTCTGCGGCGGCCAGGACATAGGCGTCGAGGAGAGGCATAGACCTCAAGCCCTAGCCGTGGAGTCTCGATCTTCTACTTCCACTACTACTGGCGTCATCAACTATAGAGCAGCTTGAGGGTCAGCTCTGATAGCTGCTAGACGTCATGGAGGCTAACCGTGCGCCGTCGCTCCCTGTTGCTCCGTTCTCGCGTCAAGTTCATGCGAGAGTAGTGGCTGCCAGCGCCCACTGGTGCCTTATGTTGTGCAATAGCGTTGCTCTCGTGCACGATGGGGCTGCAAGGCAAGTTCCTGAACTTCTGATGCATTCAAACCTCAAGCTAGGTGTGGTGTTGCGGGTAAATTCCTGCATATTGGAGATGGTGCTTGCCCTTAGGATCACAGTAGAGACTATCGTACATAACTAGATGAAAATTTGAAAAGAACAACCGTTTCAGATAGCTGAGATAGGTACTTGCACTTTATTTTCTGATACAGGAAGGGATAGGAGATACCGGTCAATGCAGAAAAGTGTGTGGCACTTCACACAAACAGAGACGACGACTGCCAGCACTGCTTGATGAGAGAGCCACCACACGATGCTAACCGGCAGCAAAACGGCCCGCCCAAGACCCCAAGCAGCCAGACTCAATGTCGATGACACATAAGCCATGGCCCAACATCAATTGTACACATCTTACTTCGACGGTCATCTTTAATTAATACATGGTATGACACACATTTTGTCCACCTGCTCAATTACAACAAGCCTCTCTCACTTATATACCTTCACAAGTTGTCTGAGGTATCGGAAAGGTAACTCGGGAATCAACAAGCAACTAGCCACATGCTTAAATCTAAGGGATTGTGGGCATGAATAAATGATTTATCGTGGCCCAGCTATATGATGTGCATAATTAAAGGAGGAGCATGTGGGAGCACTAAAGAAGAGTACTCCTCAAGCGAAGAGCCAAGGGAACCCAGTGTCACACGAGTATTATTAATTCAGGATTTCGCTAACCATGATGATAACAAGGAGATGTGTCAACCGGAATGGTTTATTGGAGTGGTTGAGTATTTTGCTTCTTCCGGTGCAACACACAGGCACTTTCGCTAGTCATCTATAACAATCAAACATGGCATAACAAGCATTCATACATCATTAATAAATACACATGCATTCATATAGTGTTTAATATTAAAAAGTTTTTGTTAACCCTAATTTTGGATGATTTGAAATTGATAAACTTATTTATTATTTTTGAGATGTTACAAATCTTCCCTCCTTAAATAGAATCTCGTCCCGAGATTCAAGAAAAACTAGGAACTAAAGAGATTGGGAAACTCAGTCCTAATATAATGTTCTTGCTCCGAGGTGGCTTCTTCTCCAGTATGGTTACTTCACTGGATTTTGAGAAACTTGATACTTCTGGTCTGGGTGGTTCTCAAGGCTTCTTCCAAAATATGAATGGATACTTCATGATAGGTTAAATCCTTGTTAATATCCACGGCTCTGTGATCGATGTTCTTGAAAACTTTGGTCTTCTCCGGAACTTCTAAGAATTTACGAAGTAACGAGATATGAAACACATCATGAACGGCTAACATCTCTTCAGGCAGTTCTAGCTGATAGGATACTTCTCCTCGGGGACTTAAATCTTAAAGGGTCCGATATATCTAGGGGCAAGCTTCCCTTTGAGTTGAAAATGCTGCATTCCTTTCAAGGGTGATACTTTGAGATACACAAAATCTCCGACCTTGAAGGTCAGGTCTCGACGTCTTTTGTCAACGTAACTCTTCTGTCTGGATTGAGCGGTCTTGAGGTGTTCACGGATCTTGTGAACCTTCTCTTTGGCTTCTTGTAGGATGTCTAGTCCGAATATCTAGCTCTCTCCTACTTGCGACCAATTCAGGGGGTACGGCACTTCCTTCCATACAAAAACTCAAATGGGGCCATTTACAAACTAGCTTGATAACTGTTGTTGTATGAGAATTCTGTGAAAGGCAGACAATTTTCCCATTTAGATCCATATTCTAACACACAGGCTCTCGACATATCTTCTAGTATCTACTTTACTCTTTCCGTTTATCCGTCGGTCTATGGGTGATAAGTTGTGCTGAAGTTCAGTTTGGTTCCTAATCCTTCTTGGACTTTCTCCCAAAACCGCGAGGTAAACTAGGTCCTCGATCTGACACAATGGTCTTGGGGGTTCCATGCAGACTGACTATTCTAGCAATTTATAGATCTACTAGCTTCGAGCTTTGATAGGTGGTCTTAACGGGTATGAAATGAGCTACTTTGGACAGTCTATCTACTATGACCCAAATGGAAACATTTCCCCTACTAGATGTAGGCAAACCTGTGATGAAATCCATTCCAACAGAATTCCATTTCCATTCCAGAATCTGCAATGGTAGCAAAAGTCCTACGGGTCCCTGATGTTCCGCTTTGACTCTCTGACAGATATCACACTTGGTGATATAGCTTCCGACTTGTCTCTTCATTTTGTGCCACCAAAATTGCTCCTTCAAATCCTGATACATCTTCGTTCCTCCCAGATATATAGAATAAAGAGTGTCATGGGCTTCCTGCATAATAACTTGCTTTAACTCTGAATCTGCTGGCACACAAATACGTCCTTTATACCACAAAACTCCTTCTTCATCTTCAGTGAATCCGGGTACCTTCCCTGTACCGATACGATGCTTAATTCCATCGATACTGGCATTTCCTTTCTGGGCTTCCTTTATCTGACTGATCAAAGTGGGTTGAAGTTCAATACTGGCTAGAAATCCTTCACTAACTAGCTCCATCCTAAAATTCTCCAACTCCTCATGCAAACTTGGCTGGTCTTCTTTAATCATGGTGTTTAATCTATATGGCAGTCTACTAAGAGCATTCGCTACCAGATTGGCCTTGCCGGGGTGGTAGTGAATGTCAAGGTCATAATCCTTGATTAACTCTATCCATCTCCGTTGCCTCATATTCAGCTCCTTCTGGGTGAAAACATACTTCAGACTCTTGTGATCAAAATAAATCTCATAGCGGTTACCCACAAGGTAATGACACCATGTCTTCAAGGCTAAAACTACGGCTGCTAGTTCTAAGTCATGGGTGGGATAGTTCTTCTCATGTTGCTTTAGTTGTTGGGACAGATATGATATTACTTTGCCTTCCTGCATCAACACACATCCGAGACCAAACTTGGATGCATCACAATATACATCAAAAGGCTTCGTGATATCCATCATGATCAAAATTGGGGCTGAAATCAATCTCCTCTTGAGATCTTGAAAACTTGCTTCACATGTGTCCGTCCATTCAAACTTCTTATCTTTCTTCAACAATTGGGTCATTAGCCTTGCGATGCTTGAAAATCCTTCAACAAACTTGCGGTAATATCCGGCTAATCCAAGAAATGCGCGGACTTTGGTTTAACTGGTTGGGGCCTTCTATTCTTCAACATCCTTAATCTTGGCGGGATCGACGACAACTGCTCCTGCCGACAGGATATGTCCTAGGAATCCTACTTCCTTTAACCAGAACTCACATTTGCTAAACTTGGCATACAACTGATGCTCTCTAAGGGTTTCAAGGATGGTTCTTAGGTTCTTCTCATGTTCTTCTTCTGACTTGGAATAGATTAGAATATTGTCGATAAGAACAATGACAAACTTATCCAAGAAGTTCATAAAAATCTTATTCATGAAATAACCGGGGGCATTGGTTAATCCAAATGACATGACATTGTACTCATCCAATCCATATCTGGTAGTGAAGGCAGTTTTTGGGATATCCGTTGCGTGAATCTTCAATTGATGATAACCAGTTCTAAGATCAATCTTAAAAAACACTCTGGCACCAGTCAGCTGATCAAACAGATCTTCTATCTTTGGCAGTGGGTACTTGTTCTTGTTGGTGACGTCATTCAACTTCCGGTAATTCGTACACAAATGGTTGGCACCATCTTTCTTGTCCACAAACAAAACAGGTGATCTCCACGGTGATGCACTTGGTTGTTTCAGACCTTTCCCCAACATATCATCAAGTTGCTTTTTTAGCTCCACTAATTCAATTGGGTTCATACTATAGGGTCTCTGAGCTATGGGTCCAGTTCTAGGAACTAGTTCAATGATAAACTCGATATCCCAATCTAGGGGCATACCGGGTAATTCATCTGGGAACACATCGGCGTATTCACAGACTACTTTGGCTTGGTTTATGGTTGATTGGACTAAACTCTTGTTGCATTTGAATTGATGGGGCAGCGTCTCGGACACATGCTCTACTGATACTCCGGTGCTACTGGTCATGGTTATGGCTTTCTTGGCACAGTCTATTAATCCTTGATGTTTCGACATCCAATCCATTCCTAGTACTACTTCCAATCCTTTGGTTCCAAGTACTATTAAGTTGGCATAAAAATCTATCCCATGTATTCTGATAGGCACGTCCTTGCAAATTTTCCTAGCTTTGGTGGTTGACCCAGGTATTTGAACTATCATAACATGCTTCAAATTTGTTGGTTGAATTTTACTAGTGCATGCAAATTCTTCTGTAACAAACGAGTGCGATGCTCCAGAATCAAACAACACCCTTGCAAGTACTGAGTTAATAGAGAACATACCCAACACGACATCTGGCGCTCCCTAGGCTTCTTCAACATTCATGTGGAACAGACGGCCGGTACGGTTGTGCGGGTTACCTGGGGCAAACCTCTTTCTAGGTTGGACACGACACTGCTGCCCGACAGGTGCAGTGACATTGGTGGCTACAGCAAGCTTCTTGGGGAACTCATTGGATTAGTGACCCACGACTCCACATTTAAAGAAGGTTATCATGGACTTATCCTTCCTTGCAACAGGCACATCATTGCTTCCAGTCCTTGGGGCAATATTGTTGTTGTTGTTGTTGGTAGTGGTGGACCTTGGCAGTGCACGGTTGAAGTTCTGGGGGTTGCCGGTGTTGTTGTTGTGGCCTCCGGGCCTCGGGTTTCCTCTACCACGACTGGGATAGTTCGGACAGGACATAGGGGGTATGTTGTTTCTTGGTGCAAATCCGGCAGACGAGTTGGGGCGGTACTTCGGGGTATGGTGGGGTCCAGGTTGGTGCATCATATGACGCTTGCGGTTTTCACTAGCTTGATTGATCTTTCCTTCCATCTGGATAGTAGAATCCACTAGAGCTTCTAGGTCATCAAAGGGAATGTTGACTAACATCGTCTGCATCTCATCATGCAGACCATTCAGGAATATTTCCTTCTTCTTTGCTTCGGTGTCAATCTCATCAGCAGTATACCTAGCTAGAGACAGAAATTTGTCATGGTATTCCACCACCGTCATTCTTCCTTGCTTCAATTCCCTGTATTCATCCCTCATCCGCTTGATCAAACCTGGGGGCACATGGGTCCTGCTGAACTTGAGCTTGAATTCCTCCCAAGTCATCATCTGTCCTCCGTTCATTGTACGAGTGTTTTTCCACCATGATCTTGCATAACCTGCTAGATAGTGGGTGGCAAATAGTACTTTCTCCGCAGCATCTACTCCTGCAACTTCTAGGTTGTTCTCCATTGTTTGCAGCCAGTCATCAACATCTAAGGGCTCTTCAGATTTGCTAAACATAGGAGGATTGGTGTTTTGGAAGTTCTTGAGCTTAGATCCATGGTGATCCTGGTTTCCATGGCCCTGGTTGTTGTGTGCCATCCGGGCGATCTGCTGAAGAGTGGCTAGATTGGCTTGACGGTCGGCTCTACCGGCTTCACGATCTGAAACTAGCATCTGCAGAATCTGAAGCATCAGATCCTGGGATGAGTTGCTTCCACCGGGGTTTCCATGAGTCATTTGATGATTGAGATAGATCATAAGACAAGGGGGAAATGTCTATGGCTTAGGGGTTTGGTTCAAAAGATTTAAACTTGAGTATTGCTAAGGTTTGAAAATCATAACTCATTTTCATTCATTCCAAGCAACACACTACAACTACTAAGCAGATGGTTTTAAGAACCATTCTTTCATGCTACGATACAATGGGACTGGATACAAATTCACACCTAGGGCAGTGCTCTAGTGCGACTACTCATCATCAGAACTGGTGGGTTCTTCATCATCTAGGAAGTCTGTGTTCTCCTCATCGGTGTGGAACTCTGTAGCGATGTCCTCCAGGTAGTCATCATCATCACTGAGGTAAGAAGTGATATCACCACGGGTATCTTCACCTTCTTCATCCTTCTCCTCAAGCTGAATCTCCTGGTCATGGATGGTTTCTTCGAGGGTTGCCACCTTCTAACGGAGGCGAGCAATGATGCGGTCTTTCTTGTCACGCTGGCGACGAAGTGACTTGCGCTCCTTAGGTAGGATGGCGAGGGTCTGGTTCTTCTCGGCTGCAATAGTGTGATTCTGGTTGGCGTAGGCACAGGCGTTGTCCAACTCCTTCTGGGTCTCGTGCAGCATGAATTCAAGGTGATCCACATGGTGCTTCAGCTCCGGATGTCCTGGCATGGCCAAATGGCTATCCCATAGAGTCACATATTGCATAGTGAGCGAAGCGAGTGCCATTGATCTGGCTGATGTTCTGCGCACACAGACACGCAAGTGCCTCCTGCATTGCCCTAGCTAGTCCATCCAACCAGTTGTTCTCCCTCAAGGTAAATTGTATCTTCTCCGAGGTGGGTGGCTCCATCTTGCCTCTCAGATCCGCAACGATCAACCACTGCAGTTCTCCTCCTGGCTGATCATTGAGTTGTGCTTTGAAGAACTCGGGGTGCGGGCGTCCAAGAAACTCTGCTAGATGGCTTAAGTCCCTCTCGAAGATGATCTCTCCTCTGTTGCCCAGCTGATAGAACTTGTTGTACTTGACTTCCATCTATAATAAATTAGGATGAGTAAGTTAGTGAGGTGATCAAGTGTGTCAAATTTTATGTAGAATTGTAAGAATTTTGAGGAACATGTGAAACTTTTTTTGAAAGAATCTCAGGGATAAGAGTGGGAATATGTTTTCATAAATACTCATTTCCATTGTTTTGAACCTAGGTTTTTCATACGTCCATTCTAACTAGGGTCTCCTATGGTCAGGATGGCTCTGATACCAACTTGTCAACACCCGGATTTTTAAGTCCAGATGCCTTTTATGCCATACATCGCAATCCTAGGACCATTTTTGCGAGACATAATAGAATTGGTATCATAGTGCATCATCCATTACAAACCATAATAATCTTACAAAAAGTTGATCTCATGATCAAGTCTTAATACACATCAAAGCCGCAGAAATAAACATAGTAGACTCCATCTTCATTGTCACAGGCAATGCTGACGATGGGAGATGATCCTAGTTATCGTAGACCTCCTGATGTCCGTCCTCCAGATAGTACTCTTCATAGTCTGGCTATGGGAATAGCCAGGGACAAAGCCATGAGTACTCTTAAAGTACTCGCAAACTATCACTAACACAAGTAAGGTAATGCTAGTGGGAATCCTAAGCTCTAGTCTTGTTTGCAACAAGCCAAGTTTATTTCAGAAGAACTTAGTAGTAAAGACCTAATTTAGTTCTCTAGATTACTCAAGTGGGAACCTAGTTTTCATTTCCACAACCCTGTTGTGGTCAAGTCAAAGTCATAGTTCAAGTCACAATTCATTTTTAAAACATCTGACAACGGAATAGTATGGCCACTCCAACTGTTCATAACCGTGGACGCGGCTATTCAAATAGTTTGACACTCTGTAGAGGTGATGCACTTTCACCACAAAATTCGATACATCCGTCAGGGATAACCCTGAATCGTCATACTTGGTATGCGGATAATCAATCCTAACCTTTCAATTACACACCCTAGTATAGGAACCTCCCCTATGAGTTTGACCTCCTAGCCATGGCCATCTGCCATCCCGGAAACTGCATAGGTGGACATTCATATTCATGAGGTAGCCTCAGCTTAACCTCTTTCCGTAAGGGAACCCATACTAAGACATATAAACTTCTAGCTAAGCCCTACCCAAATCAGGTATTGTGGTTGTACGGTAAAAGTTGGAATGGTATCACATCTGAACCCAACCATCAGTTTTTTTATCAAAGTCAAGGAACATGCCGCATAAGTATCATCTCCAAAACATTGTGTTTCAATACCCATGTCCAAAACATTTCAATATAATGACTCAGCATTCCAAGGTCTTCATACTCATTTGCTCCAAGTGTTCCCATCTAAAGTGATCAAGTTTAGTTTAGCACTAGCCACTATCAATGAAAGTATCACTATTGAGGGGTGCTAATCAAGTGTAATTACCCAAGACTAGTTCTATGCTCTTGTGTATCCATCCTATTTCCACTAATCACAATTAATTAACTAGGTAATAAACTTCGGTAAAGGTAAAAGAATAAAGCTTGCAAGTAAAACTTGGGATTGGTATAATCAAGGTTGCATAACCAAACAATGCATAGTGCATCTTGCATAGGTTAGCTTGCATGGATAGCTTGCCTTGGTTGGTGCAGTTGTCAAAGTTCTCTTCTTCTTCTTCGTAGTACTCCTCCTCCTCGTAGCCCGGGTTGGTACTAGCGTCTATAAGGAAATATGAGGTACACAATCACCAAACAATACTTAGCTACTTCTATTTAGCACACAAGGGCTCACACTAGATGATATAGCATCATCTCAATCATCACATGAAATATTGACATATTCTTATTTATGTTATTTTGGAAATGCAATTTCTACTCATTGAAAAATACATAAGGTTTAATATTCTCCAATTAAAATATGGGATCATGTTTACACATGTCATCACCACATATTCCAATACTTGGGAATGTGATTTAAAGAGGTTGGCATATATTACAAAGTTGAATATTACTATTTAATAGAATTAATATGACTAGAAATGCCTATATAGCATCCTTTTAATTCTATCCCAAGACTGTTGCATGTAGAACTAAATATTTTTACATATTCAGATAAAGCATGAGAAATGTGATTTTTGAGAGTTGGAATCAACTCAAAAGCTTTGGTGTTTGATGTTAGAAAAATGTTTGAAGTTGTAAAAGTCTCTGGCTTGTTATTTTTACTATGGGTAATCTATAATTTCAAACTGTTTGAATCCAATGGGAGTGGTTAAATATTTTCATTACCTTCGTAACATAATTGGAATCATGCAATTTGGTTAAGTAAATTTCTCTGAATTCAATTTTGAAATCACTGATAGAATAGGGTTTTGAATTAAATGGAAAATCTAAATTTGAATTTCTGGCAATGCGCGAGAATGATAATGGGTCAGCCCAGCTACGCGGAGCGCGCGCAGCGGGCTACACTCAGGCTGGTCCCACGCGTCAGCGGCTATGTCTAAGAGAAACGATATGGGCGAATCTCAGCCATGCGATTAGAGAGCGAATCAATGGCTATTCTAAACCTAGCTCTATGGCGGGGGTCGTCGGGGGCTTACCAGGGCTCCAGCTAGGTCCGACAAGGTGGGAAAACGAGCTGGTAGACGATGATGGTTGGGATGGTGGTCGTGGAAGCTCCTGGGGTGGCTCCAATCGATGGCTCCATTCCACCACAGCAAAGGCAGGCTCTGGTGAAATTCTGGTGATGCAGTGCTCGCCTTGCTCCGGTGAAGGGTCAGTGGGGTTTCTGGTGGAGAGGTGAGTCGAGTGGTGTGCAATTGGAGGCAGGGGATGGGTGTATTTATACCCCCGGCGAGGGAGCATTGCGACATGGCTCAGGCTTGTCGGCGACGTTGCTACAGGGGGCTATCGGCATGGCTGCAGGCATAGGTCGACGCGGTGCTCTGCGGCGATCGTCATGCGCATAGTGGCATGGCAAGGTGCGGTCTTAATTGGATAGGAGACGTCCATGCTCTGCTCAGGTACCATGGTGTTCATCATGGCATACCGTGGTCACGGGGCACGCGGCGTCGAACGGTCATGTCTGGGAGGTTGCTGGTGACGTGGCGAATGCAGTTATGCAAGGAGAGAGCGAGGTATGGTGTGGCTGCACGGGGATGGCTCGGCGCTCTGGCGTGTGCTCGGCATGGCAGAGAGATAAATGGGCACGGTGATCCTAGTGTATCCAATGGCTGTCGTTGGCCAAGGCGTGTACTGGGGAGTGCGGTGAGGTCACGCCTATCTGCTAGTGGTCATGGGAGAGGGCGTGAAGCTTGTGGCATCGTGTCCATGCTCGACCGGCATGGCATGCTCGGGTACGGGCTGGCACTACTCATGGGAGCAAGTGAGCGGTGCTAGTAGCACGGGTTGGTACTGGGGGTGATCGTGGGCGAGTGAGAGAGGCTCAATCGAGTACAATGGTGAGCACTAGATTGATTCAAACAGTAGATAGTTGGTAGACTTGTACTGTGCCTGCTAAGTGTTTGATTAAATGGCTGCATGAACTAAACATTTGAATTTTCAAATTATATTTGGTGAGTCTATTGTTCATATGCTTGCGTGTCTCTGGTTGCTAGGATTTGTCAAGTGGAGAAAGTTTGGTTGGTTTTTGAAAGATGTTATCTAGATGCATACACTTGATTGAATTTTGAAATGTCCCTCAAATAGATTTGAATTTTTTCTGTAAGTTTATAAAGTTCACTTGTGTTCATTTTCACTTGGTCTAGCAAGGGGAGAAAAGAAATAGAATTTTTTATATTTAAAATCATTTAATAGAGATGCCCAAAGTGGGCTAGGTGTTAACTTTGGCAAAAATGACCATTTGGTCATTGCCTCATTATTTGATTTTCTTTTGATTTGATTTTTTTGGATTTGACCTAGATGATATTGTTCTGATCCTCAAGCTAATCCTTATCATCTATAACAATCAAACATGGCATAACAAGCATTCATACATCATTAATAAATACACATGCATTCATATAGTGTTTAATATTAAAAAGCTTTTGTTAACCCTAATTTTCGATGATTGGAAATTGATGAACTTGTTTAATATTTTTGAGATGTTAAAATCTGGAGAAAAGCCAAGGTTGGCTTGTTGCCCGTCCACATCTCATCTGGTGTCTTTTCTACTGATTTATATGGTATTTTGTTTAGTGTTATCGCTGTTGTATCGAGACAAAAACCCCAGAATGATAAAGGTGGATCCATCTTACTCATCATCGACCTTACCATGTATAACAAGGTTCGTTTCCACCTTTCCGACAAACCATTTATCTGAGGTGTTCCTGGCGGGGTGAGCTATGGAGCTATTCCATATCTCTTGAGATGGTCATCAAACTCATGGCTCATATATTCACCTCCACAATCTAATCATAGAAACTTAATATTCTTGCAGAGTTGGTTTTGCACTTCACTCTAGAACTCTTTGAACTTTTCAAAGGTTTTCGACTTGGATTTCATCAGGTAGACATATCCATATCTACTGAAATCATCTGTGAATGTGACAAAATACTCATAACCACCTTTGGTTGTCGCGCTCATTGCACCACATACATCACTATGTATCAGTTCTAGCAAGATAGATGCCCTCTCGCAAATCTTTGCGAAAGGTGTCTCGGTCATCTTTCCCAACAAACAGGACTCACATGTTTTGAACGGTTCCAAGCCGTACAAATACAGGAGTCCATCACCATGGAGCTTCTGCATGCGTTTCCAGCTGATATGACCAAGGCAACAATGCCATAGATAAGTAGAACTAAGATCATTCAGCTTCAACCTTTTAGCATTTAAGTTATATACTGATTTACATTCAAGATCAAGCACAAAAAGTCCGGCTTGGATAGATGCATAGCCATGAAACACATTATTCAAATAAAAGGAACAACCATTATTCTTAATATTTGACTCATAACCCTGCTCCATCAAACATGAGGCGGAAAATGATGTTTTGGCTTAGTACAGGAACATAATAACACTTATTTCGTTCTAGTACAAATCTGGAAGGTAACTGGAGTTGCATCATCCCTATGGCTAACGCAGGAACTCTTGCTTTGTTTCCGAATCTAATGTCAATCTCCCCTCTAGCCACGCTCCTATGCCTTACCAGTCCCTGCATCGAGTTACACACATGAACAACCGATATGGTATCGTATACCCAGGTGCTGCTAGGAGTGTCGGAAATATAAATGTATATAACATTTACAACAAGTGTACCTGAGTCAGAAGTCACAGTTCCACTCCTGGCTTTATCCACCTTGTACTTCTCGCAGTTCTTCTTCCAGTGACCCTCTCCCTTACAGTAAAAGCATACTGTACCCGGAGGTTTTCCTGGCTTGCCAGTCACTGATCCGACACTAGGACTTCGATCTAGTGTGCCATATCCCTTTGGCTTGGCTTTCTTAGACCAAGACTTCTGGTCTTGGAAGCGTTCTCCCAGAGAATTTGCTTGACTTCTGTGGACAACTCCATGAAAAATCACGGAGCTATGATTCAGCTATGTTTCCGATATCCTCATTCAGCATAGTGTTTTGACGTAGATGATGTTGATGCTACTGTCACTGTCCATGAGGGTCTTAGAGAAACCAAGGTCGTCGACAAGTGGATTGATGACTAGAGCGTACTTTCCTTGCCTGTGTGGCTTAGGCAGATGATCGCTTTGGTCAAAGGTGATTGTAACTTCCGACCAGTCCAGATACTGAGGGACAGCCGGGACAGTTGCGTTGAGCTCATGCATCACTGCCTTTTTGACCTTAGCTAGTTGGGATCCAAGGAAGCAGACTTAGGTGTCTTTCTTGGTTGGGAAGATCTTGTTTCCATCCGACAAGGGATTTGAAGCTTCCACCTCCTCCATGTAGGAATCTTCCTTCAACTCCTTGTCTTTGTTAGAATTTTTCTTTCCTTTTCGTCGCTTGGCCCTGTAGCTAGAGGATTCGTCTTTCTTGATGTTGTCTTTGAAGAGACACTCAACATTGGTGTGGGATGAGCCCCCGTTTCCATCCAAGTGATGCACACACATATTGTTGGCGATGTCGACCCAAGAGTAGGTTTTACCAAGTTGCTGGTCTCCTCTACCTTGGACTCTGGAAGTTCCATGACCTTGTCTCTGGCTGCCTCCGCGGCCTGCTCATCCTCCAGACCCGAAAGTTGCATTGACTGTTGTAGTTTCTGGATTGGGTTGTTCTTCCGAGGTGTTCTTGCGTTTTGAGGCCGGCTGTTTCGGTTGTTTAGCCGATTGTGGCATAGTTAGTACATTTAGCAGTCCCTCTGAGTCATCATCAGTGTCGGCGTGTTCTCTTGCCATCTCTATCATGTCCCCCAGATCAACACTTCAAGCGATGATGCATTAATCCGATTGGGAGTCCCGTGATGAATGCTTCGATCGCGGTTTGGTCGTTTACTCCCTCGCATGAGTTCTTCATGTCGATCCATCGTCCGAGGTAGTCCTGGCAGGTTTCTTTGGGTTTCTGGATGCATCGCTGTAGGTCTCCGACCGTGCAGGGCCTCCTATATGTTCCCTCAAAATTCCAAAAGAAAGCACTTTGCATGTCATACCAGCTGTGGATGGTGTTTTCCGGAAGTTCATTGAGCCATAATCGGGTGCTCTTCCTCAACATAAGCAGGAGATACCAGGTCGTGACCAAGCTGTTTCCTCCTTTGGAAATGCAACAGGCCTAGAAGAAGTCCTAGAGCTAGGTGTCTGGCCGAGCCACACCGTTGTAGGGTTGAATTGCCTTGAGATAGCAAATCCTTCCAGGAAGTTTGTTTGTCGTATGCACGGTCTGAAGCACTATGGATCCACATAGATATTATCCGACTTGTAGCGCCACGCCTCAATGTTTGAGTTGATTCAGTGCCTAGCATCACTTGGTGACAGAGAGCGCCATCTTGGTTGTTCGTTGTGGCTATGGTGCCCATGAGCCAGACTTCTAGTTCTTCTGCCACCTCCTCTGTTGCGGCGCCCCCTGGCCTCCATGGGAGACGTTATGGTGGGTACTTGGTGGAGAGGGTGGTGGTGGTGGATTGTTGCCCCCAGCCAGGGCTTTGTGATGACAGCCACCATGCTAGCTTGATCCAGCGTGGTGTTCGTCGTTCCTTTGTCCGTCATTGCTGTCATTGCGAAGTGGCTCAGCCAGAAGGCTTGTATGTCCAGGAGGGGGCATCTTTTGCGGGTCTTGCTCCTAACATTATGCTTCTTCATCTTCCCTGCGATTGTTTGACTATCGGTAGGAAGTTTGATGCTGGACCATTACTGCAATGATTTCTCTCTCTATGGCCAGAGCGATGTTGCTCCAGCTTTGTGCGGGTTTGTGCCGCTATGATGAAGATCCGGTTCTTGAATAGTTGTCTTCCCGAGGGTCTGAATGGTAATGTCGTTTGGCTCCCGTCGGGGCCTGACATCTTCTTGTTGCTCCATGGAATCCTAGCTTGCTACCATGGAATATGGCCCCACCCATCAGTGACCCAACACCGTCAGACTCGCGAGCTGTACCGAGCTTGTGGGAAGCTCGGGCTGAGCTCCATTCTGTACCTCGCGTGCAGCTTTGAGATGGCTCAGGCTCGAAAGCCCCATACCAAGCTTTTCTTGGGATCAGCCCGAGGTGGACCGAGTTGGCTCATGTCCATCTATACATGGGCATTTTGGCCCGGCCTAAGCTTTCTTGAACTCGCCCCGAGTTTGGCTCTGCCAGCTAGAGATTTAGCCGATCCGAGCCCATTTATGGATGTCCCCAATTGGGTACGGGGCCAGGTTTGGCCCCCATACCGCACCTGACCTACCTCCCCTCCATTGCGACCCACCTTCAAACCCATCGTTGTGTCAAGATCTCCACTAGACCCGCCACCCAACAGGTTCTCAGGACCCGGCGGGTACCCCCGTGGTTTTACATGGTAGCGCATGCTGGCCATTGCTGGAATCCAGAAGGAGCACGCCGGCCGATGGCTAGAGAGAGCGTGGCGGTCGAATGCGGAAGGTGAGCAGTGGTGGAACAAGATGAGAGAGGTGGCGGTGAGTAGCGTCTGCACGAGATGACAAGGCAAGCGGCGACCACATGAGATGGCAAGCGGCGACAACCCAAGATTTGCATCTCAGCGATGGGGATGTGGGTCTTTATCTGCACATGGTGTGTGCGTTTGGTATGGGTGTGGCCGCGTGAGCCGTTTTCTGCGTGCGTTTCCATGGGATTGTGGGGGCTAGAATAAGGATTAGTGGATTTCGCAGGTCTGTGGGTTGGTAGGTACGGGTTAGCCACCTCTATAACCTCCTCTGCTAGACCCGTTGTTTCTGCATTGTTACTGATAAATATACATGCGGGTCTCAACTAGACCCTCCCAATTAGTGCGGGTACCCGTCAGGTTTGCGGGTTTCATGTATCCATTGCCATCTGGAATCCCATTTTCTTGGACCGCACCAAGGTCGAGCCGATCCAGGCTCGGCTCGGTCCATCTTGTCTAGCTCGTTCTATGCACACGGCAACCACGAACAAAATATGTCTCTCATGTTCCTAGTGACCTACAACTCGTCATGAAAATAGTCATGATATGACATGATGGTGTGGTTAGACCAAGAAAATCACCAAGTTAGTGCTGCCAACATATAACTCAAATGCACGCAGACAAGTTGTTCGATGAAGTGAATACGTAATAAACTTTACCATGGAGCCCCTCCACAGTCGCCATGGCATCGTTGTGCCACACCACAGTGTCGGAGCTCACTTGCAATGCCACCTCCCTTCCTCTTGTTCCACGACATCCTTGCTCGATACCATGGAAGATGGCCCCACCCGTCAGTGACCTAACACCGCTAGGCTCGCGAGCTACACCAAGCTGCTGGGAAGCTCGAGCCAAGCTCCATTTTTTTGGATCGCATGTAGCTTCGAGGTGGCTTGGGTTTGGTATCTCCGGACCGAGCTTTTGTAGGGCTCGGTCTGAGCTGGACCGAGTTGGATCACGTCCATCTAAAGATGACTTGGGCTGATACTTCGTAATTTAGATCCAAGTCATGAACACCACACACAAGGAGCCTATTTTAGTCCTTAGATTTCCTTGTCCAATTTGTATATATAGCGTGGCTTCCTTTTTTCCTTAAAACCTGCTGGTTGCCTCTTGTACACTTTATCTTCTAGAACACCATAAAGAAACATGTTCTGCACTTCTAACTAGAGAAGTTGCCATACATGGAGAAATCAAGAGACAAAACAAGGCGAATTGATGTAATTTTGATAGCTAAACTGAATGTATCCTCATAGTCAATAAAGTATGTATGTTTCAAACCTTTGGAAGCAAGTCTAGCTTTGAAGTGACCAACAATATCATCAGATTTCCGCTTGATCTTGTACACCCATCTAAAATCGATGACATTTCCCTACCATTGCGTCGAAATGATATGTTAGGTATTGTTAATACACAATGCATCAAACTTAGCAGACATGGCTTGTTTCCATCGAGGATCACCAATTGCCACGTATCAGGTTCACCTATAGCACAGACACCACCCTAGTGAATACTACCAGGATTTTTTTTGCGGTCGATGAATATCATTTTGAGAACGCGTTACCGCTCATGTTGGTTGTACAGACAGAGCTACCAGTGTAGATTATGTAGAAGATCTAGAGCTGGTGGTTGAGGCAAGCCTACAGGAGACATGCGCATGTGTAGAGGGTGATGCACGGTACCCGCAGACTATCCTATCGATGCAGTGTGGCTGCTGGGTCTATAGCGGGGGATTGTTTGTTTGCGGCCTGCAAGTTCATGGGCGAGTGCATGGCGGTACCCAAGTTGCCTGTAATTGCCGCGTTTTGTAAAGTTGGGCTACCAACTACTCAGAGGGGCCATTTCGATGCAAACTCATCTCACCCCTGCCAAATACAAACATTTCGTTAAACTGCCCCGTGAAGTAGACGGTCGGTACCCACATGTCGGTTATTTGTCCGTGATGCGAGCGCCAACGCGGAAAACCTCTTAGGCAAATCGAGGAACTAAGTGGATTGGATGCGTTGACCAATTGCACAAATCCATTCCCTCCTTTCCCCTAGCATCGGCGGCATCGAAATCCACCCTCCAAGCAGGACGATCCCTTCGGACATTTGACTTCTGGTGCCAAGTTGCTGCGCCTAGTCGCTGGTCCTGAGCTCCAATGGTGCATGTCGTATCCGCTGTTGCGAGGCTCTATCCCGCCTCCGCCGCCGACGAGCCGAGCAACTCGGGGGATGGTAGATCCTACTGCCAAGGAAGAAGAAGTTCTGGCTACATGTGGGTGAGCTACCCTTCTCTTTGCTATTCGCACTAATTATAACTGCTAGCTGGCTACTAAACCTAGCATTGTTTGTTAGCCCAACGCTGACAAACATATTTTGTCCACAGTTTTCTGTCAAGTAGGATCTCCGCGGACCACCCTTACCTGGTTACGGTAGTCCTCTTCAGGTACGACTCTAAATCAACAAGGGTGAAGGGCAAGTGGTATGGACACCATTGTATCACGATGGAAGAAGCGCCTGCGCAGATCTGCACTATATCTGGTATGGTTGCTGCTCTACGTAATCATGATGAATTATGGCCGAAGCAGACTGCAAAGTTCAGCTTCATGGATGAACGTGGCATCATGGTTCCTCTAACGTGTGATAGTCAGCTAATTGGATTGATGAAAAGGTATGCTTCGTCTTGCATGTTTGAGCTGAATTGTGATGTACTGGATGTGGAAGTTGCTGCAACTGGGAGTCGCCCTTCTATTCTTGGACAGGGTGGTCGCTCGAACCCAATTTTGCTGCTCGAAGAAGGTAAAAACGAGTGGAAAGATGAAGCTGGACACGATTCTGGTGCTGATTGTCCCAGCGATGCAGAGTACGTGAAGCTAAGAAAATTGGCACCAAGGAAGAGGAAGAAGGCAGGAAATGAAGAAGCCAGTGGACGTGAAGGCTTGGCACCCAGGCTACAGAAGAAGGCTGCTGGCAATGAAGATGCATAGTAATATGTTGAACTTGAACCTATATATGTAATTCAATTAAATTCTGGAGCTCTGTGTGTGGCACTTTGTTGGGTGAAACAATCTACCCACGTTCTCTGAGTAAAATGTACCGCGACTTAGGATTTGAAAATGCCCGAGTCAGTAGTTGAATCCGAAATTGTGATTGTGCCACTACTATCTGAAAACACGCAGCACCAGTTCCACGATTGTTGAGGGGCGGGAGGTCTCCAAATTCGATGGAATGTAAGTGGCATAGAAATAAATTATTTAAGCTCCCACACTCCACGAAGTAGCAACTTATTTCAGATGCTGCACAACGACGTGGCAACATAAACAACAATGGCAACCAATAATACCCAGATGCTTGAGCCCGTCTATCTCACCGCCTCCCTGCTCCTGCATCCCCTACATCTGGCGAAGCTCCCGGATCTCCATTAACTGGGTGTACATGCTTCCACTTTATAAATTGTGGTTGTGCCATTTTCATGCGGCACAATCCATGTAGATTATGTTTAAACAAACCACCAATGTTAGAATACCACCATGATCAGACAAAAGGAAGTAATGCAAGGTTAAGACAGATTAACGGGCGACCAATTTTTTTCCTCCCAAGACTCCGGGACCACTAGTTCAGACCGCTAGGTCAACAAGTACAACTATTACAACTTAAAAAGGCACGAAGCTCAAGCTAAATAGAACTAGTTATCACACATCTCCTTGATCTTCCTAATCTTAGCCCGATGCGCATCTTCCTGCGAGAGCAAGGATCGAATCGTCTGCTCCTTCCTTTTAGCATCTTCCTTGTACAACTTCAATTGTTTCTCTGCATTTTTCCTCATGCACTTGTCAATACTCATAGTTGTGAACTGCAGGACTTTGGCCTGGTGAAGATCATTCCTTGCTTGAGTCAGTTCTTGCTCTGCTTTAGCCTTCATGGCCAACACCACATCCCTCTCCTTCTCGACTTTTCTAACCTCGTCTTGCACCCTCCTGCGATATCGGTTAAGCTTGGTCGTGTCATCTGGTTCCCACAGCTTCATCTCAACACTATCAAGAAGTGAGCTGAATACGGATTCTTTCAACTCAACAGTCATTTCCCATAGTTTGTCCAGCGTTTTCTGCATCGATTTGGGCCACTCTGGATCTACCCATTTGACAACACCGCAACTTTCGCCTTGCATCGTTGCACGATGTCCTTGACACCGTAAAAACCTCCTGCCTGCATTTCGTCCTTCGAATGCTACAAGTTTAGCGGGCACATATCCATGTTTACATAGCAGAGGAATGTCTTCATCCGCTAAACCGTGTTAGTCGGAGTCATACAGCGCCTGGTTAGCCTAACACATTATACGCGCATGAGTAAACAGAGTAGATCTAGCTAAAAATAGATAACTGGACACATATGATAGAGATAGAGATGAGACAACTCACATCGAAATCACCATCCCTATTGTCACGACGCATTTCCTCGCCGTCTCCCCTTGAACCTATGGCGAGAGGGGAGGGGGTGGCTGCTGGAGAGGGGATTGGGATGGAGGCGCTGTCGGCTTGCGGCTATGGCAGGATGGGAGTGAAGTGGGGAAAGTGGCTTCGAGGGGAAGGAAGAGAAGTACGGGGAGGAAGAGAAGTAATGGGGACGTGACACTGGAATATGGCCCACTGAACTCGTGAGTCGTGACACTCACAACAGGGGAGCGCCCTGTGTTGCCAGTTTGTCCAGAGCAAGCGTGGCCAATCATGCCGCAGAATAGCCTACTCGCGGATCGCTCTCACGAAGACCATCCCAATCGTCCAGGCGCCCCGATCGAACGGTATGTAACAATCATCACGCAGAACAACTGTGTTAGGGCGTGCCTTCTAGAAGACTCGGTCTAACGGTCACCATGGGGGGCTAAGGTTAGGGCTCTCCTAAGATTAGGATCCATATGTGGTTTATGAGAAGAACACACATGCAATGACACTGGTGATATGTAGTTTGTGAAAAGAATACACATGCAATGACACTAACTGTGGTTAATGAAAAGAGCACACATGCAATGACACTGGTGGATAAATGTGTGTTTTGTGAGAAGAACACACATGTAATGACACTGGGTGTGGTTAATGAAAAGAGCAGACATGCAATGACACTGGTGGATCCATGTGTGGTTTGTGAGAAGAACACACATGCAATGACACTGGTGTATCCATGTGTGGTTTGTGAGAAGAACAAACATCCAATGACACTGGATGTGGTTAATGAAAAGAGCAGACATGCAATGACACTGGTGGATCCATGTGTGGTTTGTGAGAAGAACACACATGCGATGACACTGGGTGTGGTTCATGAAAAGAACACTCATCCAATGACACTGGTGGATGCATATGTGGTTTGTGGAAAGAATAGACATGCAATGACTCTAGCTGTGGTTTGTGGAAAGAACAGACATGCAATGACTCTAGCTGTGGTTTGGGAAAAGAATACACATGCAATGACTCTAGTTGTTGTTCATGAAAAGAACATACATCCAGTGACACTGGTGGATCCATATGTGCTTTGTGCAAAGAACATACATGCAATGACTCTAGCTGTGGTTTGTGAAAATAACACACATGCAATGACTCTAGTTGTGGTTTGTGAAAAGAACACACATCCAGTGACACTGGTGGAACCATATGTGGTTTGTGGAAAGAACATACATGCAATGACTCTAGCCGTGGTTTGTGAAAAGAACAGGCATGCAATGACACTGGTCGATCCATGTGCGGTTTGTGAGAAGAACACACATGCAATGACACTGGGTGTGGTTCATGAAAAGAACACACATCCAGTGACATTGGTGTTTCCTCATGTGGTTTATGAGAAGAACACACATGCAATGACACTGGTGATATGTGGTTTGTGAAAAGAACACACATGCAATGAATCTAACTATGGTTAATGAAAAGAGCACACATGCAATGACACTGGTGGATCCATGTGTGGTTTGTGAGAAGAACATACATCCAATGACACTAGGTGTGGTTAATGAAAAGAGAAAACATGCAATGACTCTGGCTGTGGTTTGTGGAAAGAACAGACATGCAATGACTCTAGCTGTGGTTTGTGAAAAGAGCAGACATGCAATTACACTGGTGGATCCATGTGTGTTTTGTGAGAAGAACACACATGCAATGACACTGGTGTGGTTCATGAAAAGAACACACATCCAATGACACTGGTGCATCCTTATGTGGTTTGTGAGTAGAAGAGACATGCAATGACTCTGGCAGTGGTTCATGCAAAGAACAGACATGCAATGACACTGGTGGATCCATGTGTGGTTTGTGATAAGAACACACATGCAATGACACTAGGTGTGGTTCATGAAAAGAACACACATCCAATGACACCGGTGTATCCATGTGTGGTTTGTGAGATGAGAAGACATGCAATGACACTGGGTGTGGTTCATGAAAAGAACACACATCCAATGACACCGGTGTATCCTTATGTGGTTTGTGAAAAGAGCACACATGCAATGACACTAGTGGATACATATGTGGTTTGTGAGAAGAATAGACATCCAATGACACTGGGTGTGGTTAATGAAAAGAGCAGACATGTAATCACACCGGTGGATCCGTGTGTGGTTTGTGAGAAGAACACACATGCAATGACACTAGGTGTGGTTCATGAAAAGAACACTCATCCAGTGACACTGGTGGATCCATATGTGGTTTCTAGAATGAACAGACATGCAATGACTCTAGCTATGGTTTGTGAAAAGAACAGACATGCAATGACTCTAGCTGTGGTTTGTGAAAAGAACACACATGCAGTGACACTAGTTGTGGTTCATGAAAAGAATGCACATCTAGTGACACTAGTGGATCCATATGTGCTATGTGGAAAGAACATACATGCAATGACTCTAGCTGTGGTTTGTGAAAAGAATAGACATGCAATGACTCTAGTTGTGGTTTGTGAATAGAACACACATCCAGTGACACTGGTGCAACCATATGTGGTTTGTGGAAAGAACATACATGCAATGACTCTAGCTATGGTTTGTGAAAAGAACAGACATGCAATGACACTGGTGGATCCATGTGTGGTTTGTGAGAAGAACACACATGCAATGACACTGGGTGTGGTTCATGAAAAGAACACACATCCAGTGACTCTGGTGTATCCTTATGTGGCTTATGAGAAGAACACACATGAAATGACACTGGTGATATGTGGTTTGTGAAAAGAACACACATGCAATGACTCTAACTATGGTTAATGACAAGAGCACACATGCAATGACACTGCTGGATCCATGTGTGGTCTGTGAGAAGAACAGACATGCAATGACACTAGGTGTGGTTAATGAAAAGAGCAGACATGCAATGACACTGGTGGATCCATGTGTGGTTTGTGAGGAGAACACACATGCAATGACACTGGTGTATCCATGTGTGATTTGTGAGAAGAACAGACATCCAATGACACTTGGTGTGGTTAATGAAAAGGGCAAACATGCAATGACACTGGTGGATCCATGTGTGGTTTGTGGGAAGAACACACATGCAATGACACTGGGTTTTGTTCATGAAAAGAACACTCATCCTATGACACTGGTGGATCCATATGTGGTTTGTGGAAAGAACAGACATGCAATGACTCTAGCTGTGGTTTGTGGAAAGAACAGACATGCAATGACTCTAGCTGTGGATTGTGAAAAGAACGCACATGCAATGACTCTAGTTGTTGTTCATGAAAAGAACACACATACAGTGACACTGGTGGATCCATATGTGGTTTGTGGAAAGAACATACATGCAATGACTCTAGCTGTGGTTTGTGAAAAGAATAGACATGCAATGACTCTAGTTGTGGTTTGTGAAAAGAACACACATCCAGCGACACTGGTGGAACCATATGTGGTTTGTGTAAAGAACATACATGCAATGACTAGCTGTGGTTTGTGAAAAGAACACACATGTAATGACACTGGTGGATCCATATGTGGTTTGTGAGAAGAACACACATGCAATGACACTGGGTGTGGTTCATGAAAAGAACACACATCCAGTGACATTGGTGTATCCTTATGTGGTTTGTGAGAAGAACACACATGCAATGACACTGTGATATGTGGTTTGTGAAAAGAACACACATGCAATGACTCTAACTGTGGTTAATGAAAAGAGCACACATTCAATGACACTAGTGGATCCATGTGTAGTTTTTGAGAAGAACACACATGCAATGACACTAGGTGTGGTTCATGAAAAGAACACACATCCAATGACATTGGTGTATCCTTATGTGGTTTGTGAGAAGAACACACATGCAATGACACTTGTGATATATGGTTTGTGAAAAGAACACACATGCAATGACTCTAACTATGGTTAATGAAAAGATCACACATGCAATGACACTGGTGGATCCATGTGTGGTTTGTGAGAAGAACAACCACCTAATGACACTGGGTGTGGTTAATTAAAAGAGCAGGCATGCAATGACTCTGGCTGTGGTTTGAGGAAAGAACAGACATGCAATGACTCTAGCTGTGGTTTTTGAAAAGAATAGACATGCAATGATACTGGTGGATCCATGTATGGTTTGTGAGAAGAACACACGTGCAATGACACTGGTTGATCATTGTGGTTTTGGAAGAAGAACACACATGCAATGACTCTGGTGGATCCATATATGGTTCATGGAAAAGAACACACATGCCATGACTCTAGTGGATCCATATGTGGTTTTTGAAAATAACACATATGCAATGACTCTGGAGGATCCATATTTGGTTTGTGGAAAGAACACACATGCCATGACTCTGGTGGATCCATGTTTGGTCTGTGAAAAGAACACACATGCAATGACTCTGGTGGATCCATATGTGGTTCATGGAAAGAACACACATGCAATTACTCTGGTGGATCCATATGTGGTTTGTGAAAAAGAACACACATGCAATTACTCTGGTGGATCCATATGTGGTCTGTGGAAAGAACACACATGCAATGACTCTAGTGGATCCATAAGTGGTTTGTGGAAAAGAACACACATGCAATTACTCTAGTGGGTACATATGTGGTTTGTGGAAAGAACACACATGCAATGACTCTGGTGGATCCATATGTGGTTTGTGAAAAGAACACACAAGCAATGACATTGGTGGATCCATATGTGGTTTATGGAAAGAACACACATGCAATGACATTGGTGGATCCATGTGTGGTTTGTGAAAAGAACACACATGCAATGTCTCTGGTTGATCCATATGTGGTTTGTGAAAAGAACACACATGCAATGACTCTAGTGGATACATATGTGGTTTGTGGAAAGAACACACATGCAATGAACACTGGTGGATCCATATGTGGTTCATGGAAAGAACACACATGCAATGACATTGGTGGATCCATGTGTGGTTTGTGACATGAACACACATGCAATTACTCTGGTGGATCCATGTGTGGTTTGTGGAAAGAACACACATGCAATGACTCTGGTTGATCCATATGTGGTTCATGGAAAGAATACACATGCAATGACTCTGGTTGATCCATGTGTGGTTTTTGAAAAGAACACACATGCAATGACTCTAGTTGATCCATGTGTGGTTTTTGAAAAGAACACCCATGCAATGACTCTGGTTGATCCATGTGTGGTTTGTGAAAAGAACACACATGCAATGGCTCTAGTTGATCCATATGTGGTTTGTGAAAAGAACACACATGCAATTACTCTAGTGGATACATATGTGGTTTGTGGAAAGAACACACATGCAATGAACACTGGTGGATCCATATGTGGTTCGTGAGAAGAACACACATGCAATGACACTGGGTGGGGTTCATGAAAAGAACACACATCCAATGACATTGGTGTATTCTTATGTGGCTTTTGAGTAGAACACACATGCAATGACACTGGTGATATGTGGTTTGTGAAAAGAACACACATGCAATGACTCTAACTGTGGTTAATGAAAAGACCACACATGCAATGACACTGGTGGATCGATGTGTGCTTTGTGAGAAGAACAGACATCCAATGACACTGGGTGTGGTTAATGAAAAAAGCAAACATCCAATGACTCTGGCTGTGGTTTGTGGAAAGAACAGACATGCAATTACTCTAGTTGTGGTTTTTGAAAAGAATAGACATGCAATGACACTGGTGGATCCATGTGTGGTTTGTGAGAAGAACACACATGCAATGACACTGGTTGATCATTGTGGTTTTGGAAAAGAGCACACATGCAATAACTCTGGTGGATCCATATATGGTTCATGGAAAAGAACACACATGTAATAACTCTAGTGGATCCATATGTGGTTTGTGAAAATAACACATATGCAATGACTCTGGTAGATCCATATTTGGTTTGTGGAAAGAACACATATGCAATGACTCTGGTGGATCCATGTTTGGTTTGTGAAAAGAACACACATGCATTGACTCTGATGGATCCATATGTGGTTCATGGAAAGAACACACATGCAATTACTCTGGTGGATCCATATGTGGTTTGTGAAAAAGAACACACATGCAATTACTCTGGTGGATCCATATGTGGTTTGTGGAAAGAACACACATGCAATGACTCTAGTGGATCCATAAGTGGTTTGTGGAAAAGAACACACATGCAATTACTCTAGTGGGTACATATGTGGTTTGTGGAAAGAACACACATGCAATGACTCTGGTGGATCCATATGTGGTTTGTGAAAAGAACACACAAGCAATGACATTGGTGGATCCATATGTGGTTCATGGAAAGAAAACAGATGCAATGACATTGGAGGATCCGTGTGTGGTTTGTGAAAAGAACACACATGCAATGACTTTGGTTGATCCATATGTGGTTTTAAAAAGAACACACATGCAATGACTCTAGTGGATACATATGTGGTTTGTGGAAAGAACACACATGTAATGAACACTGGTGGATCCATATGTGGTTCATGGAAAGAACACACATGCAATGACATTGGTGGATCCATGTGTGGTTTGTGACATGAACACACATGCAATTACTCTGGTGGATCCATGTGTGGTTTCTGGAAAGAACACACATGCAATGACTCTGGTTGATCCATATGTGGTTCATGGAAAGAATACACATGCAATGACTCTGGTTGATCCATGTGTGGTTTTTGAAAAGAACACACATGCAATGACTCTAGTTGATCCATGTGTGGTTTTTGAAAAGAACACACATGCAATGACTCTGGTTGATCCATGTGTGGTTTCTGAAAAGAACACACATGCAATGACTCTGGTTGATCCATATGTGGTTTGTGAAAAGAACACATATGCAATTACTCTAGTGGATACATATGTGGTTTATGGAAAGAACACACATGCAATGAACACTGGTGGATCCATATGTGGTTTGTGACAGGAACACACATGCAATGACATTGGTTGATCCATATGTGGTTTGTGACAATAACACACATGCAATGCCATTGGTTGATCCATGTGTTTTGTGGAAAAGAACAAGCATGCAATGAACTCTACTGGATCCATACGTGGTTTGTAGAAAAGAACACACATGCAATGACACTAGGTGTGGTTAATGAAAACAGGAAACATTCAATGACACTGGTGTATCCATGTGTCATTTGTGAAAAGAGCACACATGCAATGACACTGGTGGATCCATGTGTGGTTTTTGAGAAGAACACACATGCAATGACTCTGGTTATGGTTAATGAAAAGAGTAGACATGCAATGACACTGGTGGATCCATGTGTGGTTTGTGAGAAGAACACACATGCAATGACACTGGGTGTGGTTCATGAAAAGAACACTCATCCAATGACACCGGTGTATCCTTATGTGGTTTGTGAGAAGATCACACATGCAATGACACTGGTGGATCCTTGTGTGGTTTGTGAGAAAAACAGACATCCGATGACACTGGGTGTGGTTAATGAAAAGAGCAAACATGCAATGACATTGGTGGATCCACGTGTGGTTTGTGAGAAGAACACACATGCAATGACACTGGGTGTGGTTCGTAAAAAGAACACTCATCTAGTGACACTTGTGGATCCATATGTGATTTATGGAAAGAACATACATGCAATGACTCTAGCTATGATTTGTGGAAAGAATAGACATGCAATGACTCTAGTTGTGGCTTGTGAAAAGAACACACATCCAGTGACACTTGTGGATCCATATGTGGTTTGTGGAAAGAACAGACATGCAATGACTCTAGCTGTTGTTTGTGAAAAGAACAGACATGCAATGACACTAGTGGATCCATGTGTGGTTTGTGAGAAGAACACACATGCAATGACACTGGGTGTGGTTCATGAAAAGAACACACATCCAATGACACTAGTGTATCCTTATGTGGTTTGTGAGAAGAACACACATGCAATGACACTGGTGATATGTGGTTTGTGAAAAGAACACACATGCAATGACTCTAAGTGTGGTTAATGAAAAGAGCACACATGCAATGACACTAGTGGATCCATGTGTGGTTTGTGAGATGAACACACATGCAATGACACTGGGTGTGGTTCATGAAAATAACACACATCCAATGACATTGGTTTATCCTTATGTGGTTTATGCGAAGAACACACATGCAATGACACTGGTGATATGTGGTTTGTGAAAAGAACACACATGCAATGACTCTAACTATAGTTAATGAATAGAGCACACATGCAATGACACTGGTGGATCCATGTGTGGTTTCTAAGAAGAATAGACATCCAATGACACTAGGTCGGGTTAATGAAAAGAGCAGACATGCCATGACTCTAGCTATGGTTTGTGGAAATAACAGACATGCATATGACTCTAGCTGTGGTTTGTGAAAAGAACAGACATGCAATGACACTGGTGAATCCATGTGTGGTTTGTCAGAAGAACACACATGCAATCACACTGGGTGTGGTTCATGAAAAGAACACACATCCAATGTCACTGGTGTATCCTTATGTGGTTTGTGAGAAGAACAGACATGCAATGACTCTGGCTGTGGTTCATGAAACTAACAGACATGCAATGACACTGGTGGATCCATGTGTGGTTTTTGAGAAGAACACACATGCAATGACTCTGGCTGTGGTTCATAAGAAGAACACACATGCAATGACACTGGTAGATCCATGTGTGGTTTGTGAGAAGAACACACATGTAATGACACTGGGTGTGGTTCATGAAAAGGACACACATCCAATGACACCGGTGTATCCTTATGTGGTTTGTGAGAAGAGCACACATGCAATGACACTGGTGGATCCATGTGTGGTTTGTGAGAAGAACAAAAATCTAATGACATTGGGTGTGGTTAATGAAAAGAGCAGACATGCAATGACTCTGGTTGTGGTTTATGGAAAGAACAGACATGCAATGACTCTAGCTGTGGTTTGTGAATAGAACAGACATGCAATGACACTGGTGGATCCATGTGTGGTTTGTGAGAAGAACACACATGCAATGACACTGGGTGTGGTTCATGAAAAGAACACACATCTAGTGACACTGGTGTATCCTTATGTGGTTTGTGAGAAGAACACACATGCAATGACTCTGGATGTGGTTCATGAAAAGAACACACTTGCAATGACAGTGGTGGATCCATGTGTGGTTTGTGAGAAGAACACACATGCAATGACACTGGGTGTGGTTCATGAAAAGAACACACATCCAATGACACTGGTGGATCCATGTGTGGTTTGTGAGAAGAGCACACATGCAATAACACTGGGTGTGGTTCATGAAAAGAACACACATCCAATGACACTGGTATATCCTTATGTGGTTTGTGAAAAGAGCACACATGCAATGAAACTGGTGGATCCATGTGTGGTTTGTGAGAAGAACATACATCCAATAACACTGGATGTGGTTAATAAAAAGAGCAGACATGCAATGATACTGGTGGATCCATGTGTGTTTTGTGAGAAGAACACACATGCAGTAAACTCTAGTGGATCTATCTTGGCATAATTTGATGTATGCCATGATGTATTTCATTATACAAGACACTCACTTTCGATTTTTATACTACTTAGTTTTGCCCTTGGTTTTTTGATACTACTCAGTTTTGCCCTTCCCCTCTCTCTCTCTCTCTTTTGTAGAAGCCCAAACCTGTGCTCACTCTGTCTGTTACGCCCTGATTGGTTGTCACAGTTGTCACGCGGATCGTGCGCACCAACCGTTGATCCTGTGTGATCAAACGATGATCGTTGCACACATCTCGCCCTTCATAGTACAACGTGAGACAGCACGGACGTCTCCCTCTACTAGAAGGAACACGATGCCGTCTATGGAAAAAGTCGTTGAGTGGTCATGTCACGTTTAATCTAGTCTGCAAAGGCTAGTACTGCTACTACAACACATGCATAGGGCAACGGGGTCATCGAGTGCACGGTTGTCGACGGGACACTCCAATTTATTCCCACTTGATTTTAATAAGATATATCCCATTTTTACGCAGCGCTCTTAATCCCAGTTCCAACTGGGCCCTACCGCAAGTAACTTCCATGAGTCAAGGGCCCCCCTCGAGTAGATCTAACATTGTTAGAAATTGGTTCCGCGCCACTTGCATGAAGTAGAATCGAGGTCTACCATGAGTGTATTTTCAATGCAGCTCTAAAGTGGAGATCGTGGTTGTTTCAAAAAAAGGGAACCCAAAAAAAGGTGGAGATCGTGGTAGCCCCCCCGCCCCCCGCCCACCACACGTGTCCACTCGAGGACTACGGATGGTCCGGTGTTTATAAACCCGCTCGACCTTCTTCTTCCATGTGCTCGTGTCATCTCCCCCCAATATGTATAGTCCCAAAACCCCAATATGCACCTACCGCGCGCGTTGAAGCTCCCTCGCTTGCACTACCTCCTCTCCTAGGTGCGCCATGAAGCGTGCGCGTGGAGACGAGCCGGAGGTGAAGCCAGTTGAAGGCGCAGCAGCAGATGGCTTGGTCATTGCCAAGCAGGCGGAGGCTTCTTCTCTTGGCACGAACGCGTCGTGCCGTCGAGGGTTCGAGCTCATCCGTCCAGCCAGTAGCCGTCACCGCCGAGCAGCAGGTGGCCGACAATGTCGTGGCTAACAACGTCATGGTGCTAGCGGCAGATCTGGATGGGAGGCAGGCGGTAGGCGGAGGCAATCCGGTGCTCTACATCAACGACCCTATCATCGTCCAAGAAATTTTCGACGCGATCACGGAGAATGAAGAGTTCGAGGAGGAGGTCCCTGATGAGGAGTCCGAGGTACTAGATTGCTAGCTTCTCTAGTCACAACCGTAGATTTCACTGTTCATACATAGGATTTGCTCAATCGTGTACAGATTCTTTTGCTCTTGAAGTAGGGTAGTATATATATGGTTCAATTGGTCGATTGATGCATCTGCCATCTAGTCACAAAACCCCAATCCGTCTAGTCACAAAACCCCAATCTGCTCATCTGACATCTAGTTGAGTTTGCTAGTTGAGTGTTGATTTCGATACACAACATGCCTATAACATTACATTTCTATTCCTTACTGAGCTCAATGATTCATTTTTTCCCCAAAATAGTGCAAGGGCATTTGATGGTATTGTTTTCTTAGGGATGGTTAGTGAACCTGAGGCAACAATACACATAAACAATATAGGTTGTGCTATTGGTATTTTGGTTCTCTGACTCCATCTCTGAAAAAATGAGGCCCTAATTTTTTTCTCATATGATACCTATATATATAATCTTTGTATTGTTTCTGATCTATGAATGTGTCGTATGATGCATACGTATATCCCTGAATATTGTTTTGTACAATTACATTTCAATTTCTTATTGTGGTCAATGATTCAAATTTGCCCCAAAGAGAGAAAGACACATTGGTGTTAGATTTTTTCAGGAATGAGTTAGTGAACCTGTGGCCATGTACAAGATCAATATAAGCTATGCAATTGTTACTTGGTTCGCTTACGCCATCCATGAAGAATCTTATGAGGCTGCAATCTTTATTCTATATTCATAGAACTATGATATTTGAATTATCTATTACATGCATTCATAGTGTATAAGAATTACATTTCAGTTTGTCACCGAGGCTGATGATTGAAATTTGTCCCAAAAGAGATCAAGGGGAGACACGTATGATGGTGTCGTGTTTTAGGGATGGGTTGGTGAACCTGAGGCAGCAATGCACATAAACAATATAGGTTGTGTTGTTGGTACTTTGGTTCTTCAACTCCATCTCTGAAACAAATTATGAGGCCCTTGATTTATTCTCATATGGAACTACATATATGATCCTTGATTTGTTTCTGATCTTTGAATGATTCGTATGATGCATATGTAAATGAATGGTTTTGATCATAAGCATTTTTAACATGTACCTGATGCTTAATTTGTTGATTTTTTATTTATAATTACAATATTTAGGCTTATTTTGGTACCTGACTATGTATATCCCTGAATAATGTTTTGTACGATTACATTTCAATTTCTTATTGTGATCAATGATTTAAATTTTTCCCAAAAGAGAGGTAGACACATTGATATCAGATTTTTCCAGGGATGAGTTAGTGAACCTGGGGCGATGTACAAGAACATTATAGGTTGTGCAATTGTTACTTGGTTCACTAACTCCATCCCTGAAGAAACTTATGAGGCAGCAATCTTTATTCTACATACACTCTGATGCAATTATTTGTCACTGTGTTGAGATGAATTGATATATGAACTGATCATACTATTGCTGAGATGCTTTCTCTTTGATATCCACGGATATATTGTCTTACATATACATGTTGTTAATTCTTGAGTTGTAATACAATTAAATTATATGTATGAGTTCTAAGTTACATTCTTAAAAATCAATAGGAGGATGATGATGAAGTGGACGATAGCAAGGTATCCAGGGACAAAAAGAGGCCGCTACGTGCTGAGGCGGTTACGGTGTGGGCTAATCCGTTTCTACCGTAGGGGGAGACTGTTTTGCCCATTCTGTGGCAGAGCAATCAACATGGACATCAACAACATGATCGAGCATGCGGTGGACATTGGCAAAGGCGAAGGAAGAAGGCATAGGCCGATTACCTTGGCGCGTCATGCAGCCTTCAGAAAATTCCTCCGGGAGTACGTCAGGACTGGCATGTATCCCATCGACTAGGCTGTCCCTACCTCCTGCTGATATGCCCCTGCCCTACTAGGCGTCTCCGTGTCCCGGCCTCCTGCTGCTGCCCTTGCTTTTATTTTGTCTCAATTAATTATTATTACCTATGTGTGGCATGTAAGACAATATATCCGCGTGGTGTCTGTGGTGAACCTTCTATATATATATATATATATATATATATTAATCTACTCCTTTATATGGAGTGTCTTAAAATTTCTAGTGTTCAATTATATTACTGATCATGCTCATGCACATTACAAAATATTTCTAGTGCTCGATTATATTATAATTGTCAAGGAATACATGAACAAGTTAAATTGGTTGAAATTTCGTATCGAAGTAACTAAATGATCTCACATCGGTGGTGGACGTTGGCAGAAGCCGAATGCATCAGCCAAATACCTTGGCACGGCACACAGTCTTCACCAAATTCCTTACAGGTTCAATAATGGGTTGCCGCCGCCCAACTCCGGATTCGCTTACAGGTCCAACATGGCAGAACTTGAGCTACCACAAAGACCTCGACAGAGGTGGCAGAATTGGTGCGGGTGCGACCACGGTGATGACGAGCTCGAATTCTGGAGGAGGAAAACAGGACCGAGCATGGTCGACACAGTGACAGATCTCACCGGAAACCAATTTTCGTCTCCAAGCTGTGCCATGGGTGATGCCATGGTGAGGCCGAGCTCCGACTCGGGAATGGGAGGAGAGCGGGGCCGAGCAGTTTCATCATGATCCAGCTCTGTGCCATGGCCGCGATCACAGATTGCCGCTCCGGGGAAGAAGAAGACGCGTAATGGATGCATGCGCCAACGCTGCAAGCCTAATTGACTCCTAAGCGACGAGAGCGACATAACGGCAAGAACTGACAGGGGGCCCAACTTAACGGCCGTTAGCCTGATATTTTTTATTGAAACGTAAAGTTGAATTCGTGCCAAAAAAGATCCTCTGAGTATTTGGCACGCCAACTATAGTCATCATGGCTGATTACAGGCAACTTGGGTACCACGTTGCCTGGGCATCCCAACTTTCGGACCGTAAAATGATATTCTCCTGTAGCAGAGGGAGCAGAAGATTCAGAGGTTCTCTGCACGGAGGGAGGGGACGGGAACGACCTATCTGACAATGCCAACTATTGGTGTCAGCTCTTGATGAGTGCACATGGGAATCCTGTGACGGTGTCGATCCCACGGTTTATTCTGTCGTGGTTGATCCTGATACTAATGCGCTATTCATTTGGGATCTAGTGCCCGCCGAATTTGCTAGCCACATTCGATCTTGTTGCACACAATTCTTAGAAGCAATATCGGTGGCGTTATCAGCCCAAAGGTATTTGTGAGGTATTCGGTAGGGTAAGAATCTCGACACGTAAAGAGGCTCCAGCATTAGGATGAAGATCGTGCAAACGGAAAAAAGGGGACTCGACAAAAACGATGTCACGTGAAATATAGACGCGGCATAGAAATATCTAGGCATTTGTGTCTTTTGTGCATGTTAGCCAACAAACACATATTGTTTGGAATAAATTGGAGCTTCCTATCATAATAGGGACGAAGATTTGGCCCAACGGTACAACCAAAAGTGCAAAGAAGATGATAGTTTTCTTGTTCATGGCCAATGACCTTTCTATGTACATGATTATAAGATATGTGGATGTTAAAAACCTCTCATCCCAGAATTTTAAGGGCATGTAGGATTGAGAAAAAAAGTGAGAGTCCTACTTCGACATTGTGTCAATGTTGTCTTTGGACAGAGCCATTTTGTTGGTGTGCATGAGGACACAAAGCATGGTGTGTGATGCCAATGAGTTGGAAGAAAGAAATCAACTTTTGATACTCACCACCCCAATCAGCTTGCACGGTAATGATCTTGTTTTCAAAAAGGCGTTCAACATATTTTTGAAAATCATGAAAAAATTGAAAATAATTAGATTTAGTTTTGGAAGATAAATCAACATGAACTTGTTTTAGTCATCGATAAAACAAACATAATAATTCTTTTTATTGATAGCGTCGAGTGCATGGCCCATTGCATCTGAAAAAAGTTATAAAGGACTCGATGAAACACTCAAAGACCTAGGACCCGGAAGTTGATAACTTTTAGTCTTTTGATAGACGTCACACACATGAACTCATGACTAGACTCCTTGGATCAAGGAAGACCAGAACTCTTGATGACTTCTCAGACAGTTATTGAGACTTACTTGTGAGGATGTGGTGGTAGAGGGTAGATGGCTTGCATCTACCACAATGAAGAATTTTTTTTCACGAAAACGCAAAACTTTGCGTTTCGATTTATTGATAGAAAAAAGAAGTCATCATTACAAGCCTAAGAAAAGGCTGAAACACCCACCACTCAAAACAGAGCATGTTAGAGTATACGTGTACGGTTTGGTTAGTCAGGATAGAGATAGATCTTGTGTCTTGTATTGCACTCCAAGATGATCCCTGTACGCCTATATATACTCGCCCATGAGGCTCAATAATACATCCAACATATTCCGCCAATCCCTCTCCCTCTTTATCCTTCTATATGGTATCACCCTAACCACGATTCTCCTACCCTAGACGCCACCCCCTCCTCCCAGGAGCCGTCGTCTCCCCCGCCCGCAAACCCTAGCGCCGCTGTCCCCATGGCACCACGCTAGCCGCCGCACACACTTCCACGCCGCGCCGCCCCTGGGGATGTCGATCTACATGATCTCCGCCGGGGGCCACGCAACCCGTACGCAGGGTTTGTCCGCCTATCCGTGATCGGCTGCCCTGTATGTCTTTTTTCTTGAGGTTTTTATTTTTTGGTTTACCGATCTTAGATCGGATTGATTCGCCCACCACCGTCGTCATCGCCGCGCCTCTACTCCGACCATCGACATCAAGAATCTACACCGCGCCCGTGCGCCTGCCTTTTCCGTTGTTGCGCCTGCCATGGCAGGCTGCCGTGCACCACAGACGGCTACTACACCTTCCTTGGAAGGCTGCCGCGGCTGCCCCCCATCAGATCGTCTTTGTCGTCATCGTTCGGGACTTCACCGACAACACCGCCATCGAATCCGATCTACGCGTCGTCCACGCCATAACGCATATGGTGCACTGTTGGTCTGATCAACCGATCCCACGCCTGTCTACGCCAAACACGTCCCTAAGCATGCGCCTACCACTGATCGAGCTACGGGCTGCCGCTGTGTCGCCCCGTCGGGCCGCAGCGCCGCCGCCCTTGGTCCACGCTACCGGCTTCCAACGCGCCTTGCTTGGCGTGTATGTCGCTGGTGGTCTCCCAGCCGTCGACTTGTGCCCTGCAACTATGCCACCCCCTCTGGTCGTAGCGTGGCTGCACGCAGTTTACTTCGCCATCCTCATGCATCGACGACCTCGGCTTTCACCGCGCCATATCCTAAGGTGCAGATCGTAACCGTCTGCACATGGTCTTCGTCACGCTGTCGGGTCTTCCTCACCTACTTTGAGCACCACCACCACGCTTCACAAGGTAACCTGCAGGGCGCCCTCTCGCCGTCGCAGGTCCCGCTGACTACCCCATTGCCACTCCAGACATCCATCATGACTACCCTAGGTCGCCGATTTTTTCACCGCCTTCTACGTCTTTGTCCACTACATCTTCGCCGCCAGCGTCATTGATGTCTACGAACTTTTATTCTTGTAGACAGTTGTTGGGCCTCCAAGTGCAAAGGTTTGTAGAACAGCAGTAATTTTTCCCTTAAGTGGATCACCCAAGGTTTATCGAACTCAGGGAGGAAGTGGTCAAAGGTATCCCCTCTCAAGCAATCCTGCAATCAAGATACAAGAAGTCTCTTGTGTCCCCAACACACCCAATACACTTGTCAGGTGTATAGGTGCACTAGTTCGGCGAAGAGATAGTGAAATACAAATGGTATGGAAATAAAACAACGGTGCCAGAAGATAGCTTGATGGCGTGGAAGAGACTAAAGGAAAAGTGAAATAAAGATGGAAGCAAGTAAACATGTAACAGATCTAGTAGCAAACGGTCTTTCAATGCTTAGAAACAAGGCCTAGGGATCATACTTTCACTAGTGAACACTCTCATATAAATATATTATCTTCATGATACTACTCTGAACTACTCTCCGGTTGGCACTCTAATCCATGGTAGGGCTATAACAGCACACCTCAAAGTAAGCCTTTCCCATCTAGATAACCCCACACTGTCACCTTGAGCACTAGATGGTTCCAACAAACACCACAATTTCATAAAGACATCCAACTCCAAATATAACTCATATCAAGTATTTGTAATCTCTAGCCTAAGTGCCACCATGGTGTGCACACTGTCAACTTCACACACATGGGGAGAGCAGAGATTTATCAAAGCACTTGAGTAGCAAGGTAGATCTATAGATTACAAGATCATGATCTCAACAAGATCATTCATAGAGAGAGAGAGATGAACACGTAGCTACCGGTAGAATCCTTAGCCTCGAGAGAGAACTACTCCCTCCTCATCATGGGAATCAGCAATGGTGATGGAGATGGTGGTGGAGATCGATGGAGATGGCTCCGGGGGCACTTCCCCGTCCCGGCAGGGTATCGGAACAGAGACTTTCTGTCCCCCGAATCTCCCCTTCGGTGGCGGCGGCGCTGCGGAACTTTTCGTGAATTTTTGATTGATGATTTAGGGTTTCTGCCTTGGGAGGAATATATAGGCGAAGGAGGCAAGGTCGGTGGCCAGCCAGGGGGCCCACACCATGCCCTGGCGCGGCCTGGGGTACCCGCGCCTTGGGGGTGTGGCCAGGCCCTGGACCTCCTCCGTCTCGTATTCTGGCTCTGTGAGTCTTCCGGTAAAATAGGAACTTTGGCTTTTGTCCCGTTCAATTATGAGAATATTCATTTTCTGACTTTCCTGGAACCAAAAACAGCAGAAAAGAGGCAACTGGCACTGTGGCATCTTGTTAATAGGTTAGTCCAAGAAATCATATGAAAAGTACTCCAAAGTGTGGACAAAACATGAGAAAGTAGATAAAACCAAGCATGGAACATCAAAAATTATAGATACATTTGCAATGTATCAGTCATCTTCTCATCCCCGACTACACCACCTTCTACTCTACTCCGACAACCGCGGACAGCACCGACATCTCTTCCTTTGCTGCATTTCGTGTCGCAACCGCTCTGGAGGCTTCCTCTGCTAGTCTTTCTGATATAGCGACAAGTTCATGATGGTCCCTGCCCCCGCACGCCTGGTACTGGCAACACCGGGAGTGCCTTCGTCCCCGACATGTTCTCGAGTCTGGCAAACTCGGATCGGCGCCTCGTCTTCATCGGCTTCAACAACATCTTCTTCGGCATCGACCCCTCTACGACTGCCTCGACCGTGTCACCGACGAGTTCTTCTTTGCATACTAGGTTCTGACAAAACTAGAGTGTGGCGCCCCGCAAAACCACTACTAGAAAATCGCGTTGTTTTTGTGCATTGCATCATCATGACCGCATGCTCATGTCATCATGCCACATTGCATTCGAGCATCGTCATGTCATCTTGTATTTGTTTGCATAAAACTATCTTCGAAAATCTATTTTTGTCTTCTAAATGCCCCGTCTTTATTCAAACACAAAATCCGGGTCTCCGGAATATTTTGTTTTGACCACCAATGGATTTCAAAAGCCCCGTTTTAAATAAATAAAATGTTTAATTATTTTTAGGGGGCAGCCATACCGGGCCGTTCCGACCCAGTCGGCCACCCCCAGTACAAAACCTAGCTATCTAAACCTTTTCCTACCTAGTCCTATTCTACCCAGCCCCCCTCCACATCACCCCGTCCTATCCCCTCTCGCCACCTCACCTCTCCTTTCCCCCCCAACCTATCCTAGCCTGCCACCTCAGCCGACCACTTCCCCACCTGATCGCTCCCCTCCTTCCCTCCGGCTTTTTCCCGCCCAGCCGCCGTTCCAGACCGACAGCAAGCCACCTGGGCGCGCGCCCCGCGACCGCCCCCACCTGGTCTGCCCGGGCCCGGCCCCACGCGCCCCTGACCACCTCGTGCTCCACCCGCCCGGCCCCCCACCACTCCCCACGCGCTGCCCCTCTCTCTCTCCCCCGGTCCCACCCCCACCGACGCGTCCGTGACCCCGATCGCCACCAACCACACCCCGCAGACGCGCCTGTTCCCTCCCTCTCTCTCTTCCCCCACCTCCACCTGCCCTCCTATGCCTCCCGACGTAGCAACCGCCGCCCGTCCTCGACCCCGTCGGCTGCGCCTGCCCCTGCTTCGCGCCCGCCAGCGAGCTCGCCTCCCCCGCCTGCCTCTCTCCTCTGTAGCGCACGACCCCGCCATCCCCGCGGCCCCAACGCCGCCCGAGATCTCCCGCCGTCGCTAGTGGCCGGTCGCCCGCCGGTCCGTCTCTGCCGCCGGCTCCTCTCCGTGACGCCCTGCGAGCCCTCTCTCTGCCGCCGGCCCGCCGTGTCCCTTCTCGTCGCCTGGATCTCCGCCGCCTCCGGCCAGTGCCTGGGCCGGCCCCACGCGTCGCCAGAGCCTGATCCCCTCCGCCTCCCCCTGGCCACGTCTGGGCCTGGCCCTCGCCCCGGCCTCCCGCGACGGCCGCTCCGGCAGCAAGCCGCCTTCCTCCTCGCCTCCCAGCGTGGCCTCCCTCCTCCCGCTCAGGGCTCGCCCGGCGCTGCCCCAGCCGGCACATGGCCGTGGCTGCCCCTGGCCGAGCTCAGCGGCGAGCCGCCGCTCATCTTCCCTGCTCCCTCCCCGCGTCGTCTCTGCGAGATCCTCCCTAGGCGCCCTTCTCCACCGAGCACCGCAGCCGCCTCTGCCCCTCCGCTCCAGCGCGCTGCCAAGACGACAGAGCCGTAGCTGCCGAGAAGCTCCAAGTTGGCGTTGGTGTGATGTGCTGCTGCTCAGTCCTATGGCAAGACACACGAAGACCTTTCGGTTAACAAGGCAGGGATGTGGTATGTGCTGTGATCGAAGACCGAAGACCCCAATGATGCGAAGCCCGATCCCGGTGATCCGAAGATCGCTCCTGGAGTTCGAGACCCGAACCCGATGAACCATCGACGTTGAACCCTCGGAACGACAAGTTCTCCATCCTAGAACGCCATGCCCTCCTGCGAGGATCAGGTGCCGCCGGTATGACAAGATCTTCTCGGGACATCGAGTTCGCCATCACGGAGGACAAGCACGCCTTCAGGGAACCGAAGACACGGAAACCGCAAGACCTTCTTCCCGGGACACCAAGATCTCCGCCGTGAGACGACAAGACCGACGACATGGCCCGACGACCGCGGATGCGATAGAATCGTCTCTCGGACGCCAAGTTCTTCGACCCCGGGGACCGATCCATCGGAACGCCAAGCCCTTCTTCTGAACCCGAGTTCTTCGTCACAGGCGTCAAGGTCTTCTTCCCGGACCCGAAGACCCCGGTACCCGATCCACTCAAGTCCGCCATCGACGACAAGATCGACACCGACCAGGGCGGATCCGATGTGCCCCCGACACCAACCAAGTTCTTCTTCCCGGATGCGACAAGATCTACTTCCTTTATCCGAGACCGATCCTGTCGAGCTGTTTCCGCCCCTGTCGAACCCCGAACCCCTCAGAGCACAAGTTCGCAAACCCTAAATGTGATTCCCTATCCGAGACCCCATTATTTTTATAATATGACATTATCAACTGATGCATATTAAATTGTTCTTGCATGCATACTTGTCTGTGGTTTGGGGGCATTATGCCAATTCATCTCATAATTAAATATGGAGTCCATCTGCGGGATATCGTTGTCTTGCTCCGGACTCCATTTAAATTGGTGTAGCGAACCGATGCCATGTTTCGCCCTGTTAATCCAACACTTAAATTTCGGGGGTTCTAAATAACTTGAACCACTCAATTAATTGTCGGGACCCCGGTTCTGCTTAATATTGCCTAAATGCACCGCATAATTGCCATGTCATACATCATACATGCATCGCCGTAGTATTAAATAGTGCATCTGGTGTTTATTCTAGTGTTTTGCTTCTTCGCGGATAAGGCCGTTGAGTTGATGTGAGCTTCGCCCCGATCTTCGGTTGAACCTTCGACAATGTTTTCAGGCGAGCACCTCCCCCTTTCTACCTATCTTACTTTTATAGTCTTTATTTCCTCCTGTTGATCCATTGCTATCTGTGTTGCGATGCTATAGTTTTCGTACCCGTGATATCCCTTGCAGCCTTATATTGCCTTGGACACATCCTATTACCTGTTGTTGGTAGATAGTTGGACTTGCGCGTCGTAGTCGCTTGCTCTAGTGCTGTTGCGTCTCGTCCAGTACCACAGTTGTTGGAGTGTTGCCGCATGTTTAATGTTGGAGTTGATCAAGACTTTAATTACTGTTTAATAACTAAAATTGAAGTAGGTAATGCAGAGGCACCGGTGGGTGATAGACAATATTTGGTTTCCGACCGCTCACTGGTGTCCCGTAGGACCCCGAGTTCTTGACACCTGTTCCGAGATCGAGCGCGCTAACCACATGTGGGATGTGTGGGCACCCCATCGATTTAGTACCTGATTCCAAGTATTGTACTGGGGGCCACAACTAGTTTGAGGTTTTATTTACTATCATGTACTTATGCCATGCTTTACTGCTTTATTTAAATTGTGCGAGGTACTGCACACTGTACTGTTTAGGATTGGGACACGTTTTCGCTGTATCGACAAGCCCAGTCATCTTTTCAGGTTCCCAGTCGTTTACAGCCGTCCACCCAAACCCTGAGTCCGTCTCGGAGACCGGCCGACTTCGTTGCGGGTAGACTTAGTGGGGTGGCCCCCATGTACTTGCTTTGGGTCTGGGAAACGTCATGACTTAGGCCCCGCCGACATACCGATGGGTGTATGTTAATTGATCTGGCAAAAAGGGTCGAAGTGCGTGTGGATATCTCATGCTAATTGCGTGTGGATACTTTGGTGCACCCCTGCAGGGTTAAATCTTTTCGAAAAGCCGTGTCCGCGGTTATGGACGACTTGGAGCACAGTTCTCGATCATAGACAACTATAACTAAAGTTTACTGTTATAAATTGACTTGTTTCCGATATGACTAGTAATCAGCTTCACTGCAACAGAATGGCTAAATAAAAGTATCAACCACTGCTGGGTTTTGGGATATCTCATGCTAATTGTATCTGACTAGTAAGTGTCGCAACTACAACGGAATGGTTAAATAAAACTGCCCACTGCTTATTTTATCAGGATGACTATCTACATTTGACTAGTAATTGCCGCAACTATAACGGAATAAATAAAACTGCCAACTGTGTGAATTCCTCGGTTGACTTTCTCGGTTGGTATCGAGGGGGAATACCAGGATGGGTTTGTTTGGTGTTAGGATCAGGTTGGATCCGAATAGGTGTTTCTTATCCCTCTCTGATAGCCGACAGTTATATCGAGTCTCTATAGGTTGTTTAGTGCATGCTGCGCTGCCGCTTCAGTCCACCATACCTATGTAGGCGAGGACCGCCGAATTCTAGCCTCGCCGTGTACTGGCCTCAGTACTGACCGCTCTCTCTTTTTCCTTTGCCCTTTGTCGGCACCCCTTTTGTTTAAGCAGGTTTTGAGATCGACGTCGTTAGCAGGGTTACCCTTCCGTCTTGGTCTGGGCAGGGTTATGGATGCCATTGGTTATTCTTCAGGGCTCTTAGCCCCATTTGCATCTTGTCCGTAGTCGGGCGCTATATCGTTTTCAGGGTGATTTGGATCTTTGTACGGTATATATGTATTCTTGACTCATTGAGTCGCTGTTGTATATATATCTGTTCTGTGGGTCCCATCGAGGACTGTTGTGTAATGTTATTACTTCGTTTTCCACCCGCACGAAAGTGCCTGGTGGGCACCTTTGAATCGTTTCTATGCGGGTTTGGCGGGAATCGCTAAAACTTGCATAGGGCCGATTCTGAGGGTGTTACATAGAGTGTGCGTTCGTCCCCGACATGCTCCTAGTTCTGGCAAAACTATGGCCGCACCTCGTCCTCGACGGCTCAGACTGCATCGACACCCTCAATGACTGCCTTGACGCATCTCCGTCATCCTCCTCACGCGCAATGCGCATGCGGCTTTACGTGCGGCTACCTCGACACCGGCATCGACGACAACGACATCGACCACGGCGACCCATCGCATGGCTACCTCGACCATGGCACCGCCTCACGCTCTCGGCTCCCTCGACATTGGCATAAGGGCTACCACCTCACTTGAGCATCATCATCTTACTCTACAGTCCAAGCTACCCCGCCGCGACACCGTCCACGATGTTCCCGCTAGGACTGCGAGGGGATGCAGCCTACTGGATGCTACTTCGGTTTATCTCCAGTCTGACCATCCACGATGTTCCAGTTGTTCATGACGCTACCGCTACGACTACGGGGGATGTTAGAGTATACGTTTACAGTTTGGTTAGTCTAGGATAGAGATATATCTTGTGGCTTGTCTTGCACTCCAAGATGATCCTTGTACCCCTATATATACTCGCCCACGAGGCTCGATAATACATCTGACATATTCCGCCAATCTCTCTCCCTCTATATCCTTCTACAAACCACGACTACATGTAGACACAAGTTACAACGGAAACCTCCAACCTAAACATGGCCTAGAAGCCCATCTCATAAGCACTGGGTCGCCATAACCCACCAAAGCCCCCGAGGGGGAGGGGAACACCAATTCTGCAGAGAACGATAGAATCAGGTCACCCCTACTATGGAGATTCCAAGACGCTGCAGACTAAAGGTCTCGCCTCAATCCGCCAACCACCAATGGCACCCTGAAATGTCGGACCATCCTAAATTGCCACAACCCTAGTCCATCGCCACAAGTAGATACTACCGCCAGCCGACTCTATCGAGTGCTTCCATGTGTCCAAGATGCCGCAGCACAGGATCCTCCGCCGACCGCTACCCATGCCATCCAAAGTAACCATGCTCGCATGACACTGGTGCACACCGGCTCCGATAGAGGGTCACGACGCGTGTCATCGGCTCGCATTCCAGCTCAGACCCCAATTTCCAAAAACAGCGCCTCCAAGAAGGTAGCGACATCACCATGTCGTCGTTGATACGTCCATTTTGCGTCACTATTCTATATCATAATTTACTATTATTTATTGATATATTTCATATTCAGAGATGATACTTATGTTATTTCATCTGTTTTTGCATGGTTGATGACTTTTGGAGGATAGACCGCTGAAGTCAGGATTCTGATGGAAAAGGCACTGTTTGGAGGCAAAATTCGCGATGATCAGAAAATTCCATAAAATATATGGAAAATCCAATTTTTCCAAAAGATGAAGGATGCCAGAAGGGGGAGCGGAGTTGGGCCACAGGAGGCCCACACCACCCCTGGCGCGGGCCACCCCTGGCCGTGCCACCAGGTGGTGTGGCCACCCTGGCCCACCTCCAGCTCTCCTATTTGGCGTATATTATTCCCACAAAACCCTAAGACTCGGGGAGCAACCACAAAAATATTCTGCCGCCTCTACGGGGCAGAAAACTGCAGAGAGAGAAAGAGCTCTCCGGCAGGCAAAAATCTGCTAGAGAAATTCCTTCCCGGAGAGGGGAGATCATCGCCATCAAGCTGGACTTCATCGGGTTCATCATCATCATCTCCCCCATCATCTCCACCAGCACCATCATCACCACTCCATACCGCTGTAACAATTGGGTTGAATCTTGCATAGTTCTTAGGGAAAACTTTCCCGGTGTTGATTACTTGTTATAGTTGATGCTATTGAGTGGAACCATTGAATTATTGTTATGTTCATATTGTTACTTATCATTATTTCATATCTAATCTTGATCCATATGATGTCTTGTGAGTAGTTCGTTTAGTTCTTGAGGACATGGGAGAAGTCATGTTGTCAGTAGTGGAATTGTGTTGAGAAAGATTCAATAGTTTGTTATTTAAGCTATGGTGTTATTCTTCTAGTGGTGTCATGTGAACTTCGACTACATGACACTTCACCTTTATGGGCCTAGGGGAATGCATTGTGTATTTGGCTACTAATTGTAGGGGTTGCCGGAGTGACAGAAACCTAAACCCCCGTTAGGAAACCTTTGCACAAGGGAGTGTAGGATCTCAGAGGTTAAAGCTGTGGTTAGGTTTTATCTTAATTACTTTCTTGTACTTGCGAATGCTTGCAAGGGGTTTAATCACAAGTATGTATTAGTCCTAGGAAGGTCAGTACATTAGCACAGGTTCACCTACACAACACTTATCAAACTAAAGAAGGTTAATCAACTATAGGAAACGAAAGCACTTGACGATATTCCCGTGTGTCCTCGAGAACATTTGGTCATCTTAAGTAATACAACCGGCTGTTCCTTTGCTAAAGGAACGATTGGGCCACTTGCTGCATCTATTATTATTGTCTTTTATTTACTCGCACTTTATTTATCTGCATTATCAAAAACCCCTAAAAATCCGTTTGCTAAGTATTTATAGAGAATTCCTGCTCCAAGCCACTCGTCAACACCTTCTGCTCCTCATTGGGTTTGACACTCTTACTTATGGAAAATACTGCGATACACCCCCTATACTTGTGGGTCATCAAGACCATTTTCTAGCACCGTTGCCGGGGAGTGAAGCGCTATTGAAGAGTGGAACTGGTAAAGGAAACTTCTACTATGAGTATTGTTTATTTCTATTAGTTACTTTATTTTCAATATGGATAATTCACTTAGTTTCTTATTTCGTAATGCTACTACCACTGCTAAGGTAGTAGATGAACCACCACCTGCTAAAAAATGAAACTTTTAAAATACCTACAAGAATTATTGATCGTGTTGTGGATAACTACTATTTTGGAGATGGAACTGTCCATCCCGGTGATCATTTGCTCTTTATACACGAATTATGCGGGTTGTTCAAGTGTGCAGGTATTACAACAGATCAAGTCAAGAAGAAGTTATTCTCATTATCACTAAAAGGAAGAGCTGAGGAATGGTACAAGCTGCTGAAGAATGGTCAAGCTCTTGAATGGGAGGAAGTAGTACCTCTCTTTTATTCAAAATTTTATCCTCCTAGTGAGATTCATAAAGATCGGAATCAAATATACAACTTTTGGCCTCTTGATGGAGAGAGTAAAGCTCAATCTTGCGGGAGACTGAAGTTACTAATGCTCAAATGAACTATTCATGAGCTCCCTAACAATATTATTATCAATAACTTTTATGACTCTTCATGATAAGGATCTATTGGATGCTTCTTATGCTGGATCATTTACACGCATAGAAGAAGGAGCTAAATGGGATCTTCTAGACCGTATTCAAGACAATGCTGAAGCATGGGAGAATGATAAAGGAAGAAAGTCAGGTATAAATTATGATTATGAATGCATTAAATCTTTTATGGGAACTGATGACTTTCGTAATATTAATAATGCTTATGGTCTAGACTCTCAAGCTATTGCAACTTATTTTAAGGCTTTTGCTTCCTATATTGAAATTCCTAAAAATAAATGGAATAAGTATCATGAGCCATATAAAGATATTGTTAATAGCGTTCCAGCAAGAAATACTGAAGATTATACTGCTAATCATGTTTTACCCGAACCTTACATTGAGAAAATGCCTTTCCTCATTAAGATAAAGGAACATTCTATGATAGCTAGTATGGTTAATGCAAGTACAAATAAAGATGTTGAACCTGATGAACAAGTGGATGATGAACCTGTAATAGCAAATGTGAAAGACTTCATCACTAAATATGTAGAAGATGGACACACTATCCTCTGTAAGGATACTTCTAATATTGTTTCACAAAGCAGTGTTATGAGAGCTAGTGTCCTTGTGTTTTCTGTTAGGATAAGTGATCATTGCTATAATGGTTCATGTGATAGTTATATCGTTAAATTTATGCATGATACTAAAAGTTATTATGAGAGAGGGAAGACTGGTCTTATGCATCTCAATAATATTAAGTGTCCTTGCTTTATACTGAAAGTCTTTATGTTGCACCTATTTTGCTTTCCTATGCTAGTAGCCTCTGATTTCAACAATTTATTTTCTTACAAAATTCCCTTGCATAGGAAGTGGGTTAGACTCAAACATGTGTATTTTTGCTTCTTGATGCTCTCTTTTACTTCAATTCATATTCTTATGTAAGCATCATTCAAATTATCATGCCCATCTTAATGGCTATAAAGAAAGAGCTTTTTGGGAGACAACCCAATATATTTTTTATCTTAGTTTGTTTTTGGTTATTTGAGTCTTGGAAGTTATTTCTTCTGCAATAACCTCTCCTTATCCTTTTGTTTAGTTTTGTGTCAAGATCAACCTCTAATGAGAGAGAAGTAAGATTTGGGGAAGTTGTTGTCCCGAAACAGATTTTTGTGCTTCATTATAAAAAATCGTGAAAATTCCCAGAATGTCCTACTGACCTATAATTATTTGTGTGCATGACCCAGGTTATTATTTAACTTTCATTAGTTTTGCACTTTTTGATTTGACTAACAGAAGATTTTCGAAAGATTTGATCTTTACCTGCTGGTCTGTTTTGACAGATTTTTGCTACTCTTGCATTTGCTTCTTATATCGATTTCCTTTTTGAATTCCTTTTTGGGCTTTCAGAAGGACTTGATACAGTAGCTTATGTTTTGATGGATTTCAGTTAAAATTAAACTTAAAGGTTTATTATCTTGCATGCACTAAAAGTTGCTAATGAGAATTGTGTAAAGTTTTGTGTGAAAGAAATTTCCAAGTTGTAGGAGAAAATGGTGTAATAAGATGGTGAATGGTTAAATGACTCAAGCAATATGTGTATAAATATGAAGATATTGATGTTATTAAAGCGGTGACTCTGGAAAAATTTATTAAAGACCAAGTTCAGAGACCCGCAGAGTCGGTGTTCGAATAGTTAACAGTTCTGGTAAGAAAAGGTCCGCGAAAAATCTGTCAATTTATATTTTTGCAGTTTTGATCTAACATGGAAAGCAATGAGTCGAAAAAGGGATGGAAACAGAGCCCGGGTGGCTCACATCACCCCGTGACACGGGCCCACCTGGCCGCGCCACCAGGTGGTGTGGCCACCCCGGAGCCCGTCTCCGACCCGTTTTCTCCCAGTACCTTCCTTTTGCTATAAAAATTCATAATATAAAATCCCCCGAATCCCTCGAGGTTCGTATATCATGTTCTCGTCGTGTTTTCGTTTCGACCTGTTCTATTCAGATGTCGTTTTAGGGTTCGTTTTCAGAGGACTATGAGCTACGACGTCGGTGCGAGCTCCATCGCGACCTGGAGCAGAGGACCTTCGTAGGATGGGTGGAAGAAGAAAGGATCGCAGCGAGGCATGAAGATATGGATCAGAGCATCAAGGAGGAAGTGAAGGTCATGTCGACAGGCATGAAAGGACAAGGGCTGATACCTCCAATTCTAAACCTCAGTTCCTGCCCTGTAGCGGTGGAAGCTCTACGGGCCACTTATGAGTTTTGCGATAAGTACCGAGTCCTGAGGAGAAAGGTGGATATACTACAAGAAGAGAATAACAGGCTCCACAAGATCCTGGAAGATTATCTCACTTTCATCGAGAGAACTCCACCACCACCGAAGGAGTAATTCGTCATCAGGTTTTGGCATCCCCTTGGTTTGTTCCAAGCTTGGGGGAGTGCCGCGGTATCATATCACTATATTTTATATTTTTACCTTTTTAGTAGAGTCATATCATGAATAGAGAAGTTATCATGTAGGATGGTTTGGATTATGGAAGTCTCCCCCCTCTCGTTAGATATCTATGTATCCCTTGGTCTGAGTTGCTGTTATGGAATATTAATGAGAAGTTCTATCATTTACTATTTTGCATATTTTCTTTTAGTTTTCAATTAATATTATATGATTGATCTTGTTGTTAGTATTGGTATCACTTTGGGATCATTAAGTAAATTTATTTGGTTTTGGCAAACCTGGCTCGCTCAGTAGCAACACTATTATGAGAATTGAATGAAAAGATAAAAGTACTCTCAAAGAATATAATTTCATCATCTTTTTTCCTTGATTGGCTCATAAGCTTAGTATTCTCTAGTTAAGATATTTTGTGCTTCCAAGGAAGATTGCATGTTTGTTTTTATCACTTGTATGTTTGTTTATTTCCTTCAACTCTTATACTTGCCACCCAGCCTTGCTAGCCTAAAACCTGTACTGAGAGGGAATGCTTCTCGTGCATCCAATACTTAAACCAAAACATATGCCATTTGTGTCCACCATACCTACCTATTAGCACTATTGCTATTTCAAGTAAATTCATGTTTTTATCTACCTTCCGAATTAAACTTGTTATGTGAAAATTAGTGATTAAATCTCTCACGAACTTGATGGTACACTTTACTTTTCTTTCCTCTAATAAACTTGAACCATTTTGTCATCTATGTTGCATATGCTTGCACTTATACATTGGGTTTAGCAGAACCATGCTGTCATGGGAAACGCTTTCAACATTGCACTTGTACATTGTACCCAGTTGATATCATGCTCTTTTGTTTATGGATGTCATCGGTGTGAAATGAAAGGGGAGCTTGTAAGTACATAGAGTTATGTATGTGTGTTAGAGAAACGCCTGGGCCGCTAGCCTAAGCCATGCCTAATCATGGTGGAAACTTGCAGCATCACCATAGTGATAAATCTATGAAGCATTCTTCTTATAAAAAAAGAGATAGAGATGAGAAAAAGAAGAAAAAATGAGAAAAGAGGAAAGAGAGAAAAAAACACCATTTTCCCATGGTAAATAAGAAGTTTGCTGAGATGCTCATTGTCTGCTTGCCTTGTCATTTTGATTATGGGATAGCTCCTGTATCATGTGCAAGGGGTACCCCGTTGGCGGTTCTCTATGATACACATGTACTTACTATGACAAGAACTTACCGGTAACTAAACTTGAGTAGCATGAGGAGCGGCCCTCGTATTCAAGGGACATGAGATTGCCAACTTATACTTTATCAAGCATATACTCCATAGTTTGTTCACTTTAACCTTAATCACCTAAAGATGCTTATGATAGGGGCAATGAGAGCTGAAAGCTAATAAGTACCATAATTTTTGGAAGCTCTTTATGAAACTTGAGATCCCTGCTTCCCTCTACGAAGGGCCTATCTTTTACTTTTTAGTTGAGTCAGTAAACCTATTCCTTCCTATCTCAGCAAGTATTTTGAGCTGTTGTGTTTCATTCATTCATATGATGATTTATTCAATCATGTTTCTTATGTTCCTTGTTTTGCACATTGCTCTTATGTTAGTGAATATTACTTTGAAAGCTATCATTGAAAACCCCTTCATGATTGAACTCCTGCAAATTGTTAACTATTCTTTGACCAAGAGCAAAGTTTGCCATTACCAATTATGATTTACTTTATGCATCTTTATTGTGTTCCCTTTACTTATTACAAGTTAAGTTATATAATAGTGAGTTGTCTTCTATTATGATTTATGTGTATTGATGAATGTGATGCTTCTTGTCCGTATTCTTTTATCGACTCTTCACTCCATAAACCTGAGGTCATGTTTATTGAGCTCAGTTTTCACTTGGGGACAAGCGAAGTCTAAGCTTGGGGGAGTTTATACGTCCATTTTGCATCACTACTCTATATTATAATTTACTATTATTCATTGATATATTTCATATTAAGAGACGATACTTATGTTATTTCATCTGCTTTTGCATGGTTGATAACTTTTGGAGGATGGACTGCTGAAGTCAGGATTCTGATGGAAAAGGCACTGTTTGGAGGCGAAATTCACGAAGATCAGAAAATTCCAGAAAATACATGGAAAATCCTATTTTTTCAGAAGATGAAGGATGCCAGAAGGGGGAGCGGAGTTGGGCCATAGGGGGCCCACACCACCCCCTGGCACGGGCCACCCTTGGCCACGCCACCAGGTGGTGTGGCTACCCTGGAGAATATCATTTTGTGGCCCGAAAGTTGGGATGTACAGGCAACGCGGTACCCAAGTTCCCTGAAATCAGCCGGGATGACTACAGTTGGTGTGCCAAATACTCAGAGGGTCTTTTTCGGCACGAATTCAACTTTACATTTCAATACAAAAAATCAGGCTAACGGGCGTCAAGTTGTCCCCCCTGTCAGTTCTCGCCGTTATGTCGCTCCCGTCGTTTAGGTGGGGTGGCTGTCACGTAGGCTTGCAGCGTTGGCACAGTGGATAGGACAACACCCCCTACCCAGTGTATTGACGTGACAAAATAGGGCACATGTATCGGCGTTATAATTATTTTTGGTTTACTCAGAAGCAGGAATGGCCACCGCCACGCGTCTCTCCTTGGACTTCCGTCCCAATCGTTAACCCCTACCATAAAAGCGCATTGACGGTTCCACCGTTCCCCTGCCTCGCAGAAACCACTCTTCTTCTTCCTGTCATCTACTATCTTCTTCCCGTATTCTCCTTGCCGCCATGGAAGGTCTACGCACTCTAGAGACAAGCTTCACTACCCATGACAACAAGAAGATAGACGTTGTCTACACCAACGAGGAGGAGACAGTGGTGCGTGTCCTGAGGATGTACGAGGGTTGGCTTGGGATAGACGAGGACAAGTTTGTGGGATTGGACCTCGAGTACACCCCGGAGCACCCATATGAAGGGAGTGAAGTCGCCGTCGTTCGACTGGACATGCGGAAACATGTCCTCGTCTAACACCTCTCCCGGTTTGTAGATCTTCTCTCTGTAGCTAACCGCATTTAGGGTTTTCTCCTCTTGTTCTTTATCCACTTGTTCATCTTACAACTTTCTGGATTTTATTTAGGACCAAATAAATTAGGGTTTGCCTATGTCTCAATTGACTGAGATTTTCTTTAGTCTCAATCACCTAAGAAAAATGCAACCGTAGTTGAAAGAAATGTGCAACTCATTCAGTCGACTGATAAATAGCAAAACCGAATAAATTATGACAATACAATGTTGAGAGTCTTGATCTTGCATTTACTAAACTTTTCAAAATTATATTGAGATGATGATCTTGCATTGACAAAATATTTGTAGTTACAAATTTTGGTGATGAAAAACTACACACTTTCAGGACAGACAGGAAATGTCCGGCGCAGCGCCAGTTCCTTGTAGAAAAGGGAATTGTTTTCTGCACTGTCGATAAAAGAACTAATTTTTCAAAATTGTATCAAGAGGAAATTATAATTCCTGCGCACAAGTGGATCAATATTTAGAGTCTTGTCAATATCCTAGGGGGCTCGAGGAAGGATAGAATGGCATCACTCGCAACTAGAATCCTCGATGAGTCGTACGACAAAATGAAGGAAGATTTCCCTACGGATAGGCACGATTTCTAGGACGAGTGGCCGTTGTCTGATATAAACCTGAAGTATGCAGCCATAGATCCATTTTTTCTACGTTACCTCGTATTTTGCCCTATTTGCAAGAGGGAAGACGAGCTTAGGGGAGCCCTTTGTAGAAAATGCGGAATAGCTGAGTTTGAAGCTGAATATGCAAAGAAATTGGCTGCATCTGAAGCAGCTGACAGAGAGGCTCAGAAGCAGCTAAAAGAGAGCTTGCAGCTGAAGCTGAAGCAGCTGACAGAGAGGCTGTAGCTGAAGCAGCAAACAGAGAGGCTGCATCTTCTAGCGGCAACAATCAGGTATGTGATGCACCGCTAATTGTGCCACAGGATGCTGAAGATAGGGAAGCCAAGTCAGATCCCAGGTGGGACAAACTTGCATTGCGTGAGCTGTGGAGGGCCAATAATGTAAGATCCACCTGGAATGATCGCAGTTGGTCGCCTAGGAACGATGGCAAGTGCCTCAAGTGGTCTAATGAGAAGTGAATTAAATTTTACTTCTTAGTGTTATGTTTCTATTTTGTGGAACTCAGTTAGCTTGTCAAGATGGCTAGCGCCTCAAGTGAGAGTAGTAAAATAAATTTAACCATCTTTGTGTTATGTTTATGTATGTGTATTGTATCTTGTCAAGATGGTAGCTCGTTAACTAGCAGTTTGAAAGAGTACCCTTTTCCTCTCTTGCTAAACAGATATTTTTCATTTTTCCCAAATTGGTAGCAAATCTAGAGAAGATTCTCACTTTGATATTTCGTTCCCTTTTGGACCTCTTTTTGCCTCCAATCAGTTAGCAAATCTAGAGCAGCAAATCACACCAGGCAGAATACATTCATTCAGAAAACAAAACAAATGTAGATATAGCTGTGCACAGCTAAATAGGATATAGCAATAGAAAGTAGGTTGCTTAACAAGGTTCGATGCATTCAGCCAGAAATAGGATATAGCCACGAGACGAGGGCCTCCTCGCCGGCAGCCACGGAGGCGACGATGGCCACCTTATCCTCCTCGGCCATCGCCGGCGCGGACGGGGTATTCTCGGGAGTTTGCGGATGCTGGTGGGACAGTGGAGAGGGTTGTGTGGGGCCAGTGAGCTCAATAGTTAAGGTGGATAGAAGCAAGGCACGTTTCGTTGCACCACCGTGCAATGCGCCGTGCAGTCTACTGCACCGTGCACCGCGACACGCGCACAGTACATCACGTTTTTTTCCCAGGCCATGCATGGCAGTTCTATATTGAGCCGCATGCAAAGGGCGCACACACAATTTTTATGTACGAAGTTTGACACGACCCTAAAATTGGCGATAGTTAAAAGTAGAAATGTAGAGGGGGAGGTAGGTGGCTGTACGGCGAGATTTGTGGGGTTGTGCTAGATTCGCTAGAGGGATGTGTTGATGACTGCGAGTGACTCGATGAACCGGGGATGTTAGGTCTCGTCGAGCTCAGCTGTTCGGCCTCCGGCTAGCGCGTGCAAGCTTCTTACGGTGGGACCCAGTTGGAAGTGAGATTGAAAGCCGCTATGTAAAAAATGGGATGTGTCTTATTAAAATCAAGTGGCAATAAATTTCAGCTGTCCATCGATGACCGTGCACTCGATGGCGCGTGTGTTGTGGCGTAGTAGTAGAAGTAGTAGGCTTTTCAGACTTGACTAAATGTGACATGACCACTCGACGATTTTTTCCATAGACGGCATCGTGTTCCTTCTTTTAGAGGGAGACGTCAAGATGGTAGCTCGTTAACTGGCAGTTTGAAAAAGTACCCTTTTCCTCTCTCGCCAAATAGATATGTTCATATTTGCCCAAATTGGTAGCAAATCTAGAGAAGATTCTATCTTCGATAATTCGTTCCCTTTTGGACCTCTTTTTGCCTCCGATCAGATAGCAAATCTAAAGCAGCAAATCACACCAGGCAAAATATATTCATTCAGAAAACAAAACAAATGTAGATATAGATGTGCGCAGCTAAATAGGATATAGCGATAGAAAGTAGGTTGCTTAACGAGGTTCGATGCATTCAGCCAGAAATAGGATATACTAGCTAGAAAGAAGCTGTAGGCACATCCTGCACGCGCCCGCGCCTCCGCCTCCTCCTCCTCCATCCGACGCTTCCTCCACTTCTTGCTGCCCAGTCCCTTGATCTTGGGGACCTTGGGCCTGATTAGAGCGATGCGACCCTCTTTGATGGCCAACCGCTGGAGGTTTCGGAGGTGAATGCCGAGAGCCCGGTGTTCAGCGATGTAGGCGTTGATGTTCACGGTCTTGCGCTCGCCGCCTTTGTGGATGCCGGAGCCCCATGACCTCTGCATGCTTCACTAAGGAGAGGAAGTCGGTGCGGTCGGGGCCACTCGCTCAACTGTAGGTGATCCCCTTGCAGAACGGGCAGTGCCAGGGGCCGCCCCTAAACAAGGCGGCGTACTTGCCGGCTCGCAACCTCCTCAGCACCTGACGAGTCTTGGTGTGTATGGACTCGTCATCACTACAGACGTCGCTGCCAGAAACCTATTGGAAGAAAAGGAAAATGGGGGAGTAAATGATGTAAGAAGATTGAGCAATCGAAATGCGAACAAGCGAATCCTAATAAACCAACATCTAGCATCCAACGATGGGAACGGTAGAAGAACCAGGGGAGGGGAGCAAACCCTAGTTACCTCCAACCATGGGTCGTCGATGCCGGTGTCATAGGGGTTTAGCGGAGCGATGTACTTATCTGGATCGTAGGTGCCCCAGAAGTGCTTGATCCGCTTGTGACCGGCAGGGGCCTCCTCGCCGGCGGGGGGCTCCGCTTCGGCGGCTCCGTCGGTAGCGGGGACGGGGGCCTGGACGGGAACGACGGCTGCCATTGATGCCTCGACTAGGGCCTAGACAGGGACGGCGACTGCTTTCAATGCGTCAAGGAGGGACGGCGAGGAGACGGGGGCCTCCTCGCTGGCGGCCTCGGAGGCGACGATGGCCACCTTATCCTCCTCGGTCATCGCCGACGCGGATGGGGTATTCTTGGGAGTTTGCGGATGCTGGTGGGACAGTGGAGAGGGTTGCGTGGGGAGAGTGAGCGAGAGTGGGAGTGGGTGTGCGGAGAGGGGCTCTATAGTTAAGGTGAATGGAAGCAAGGCACGTTTCGTTGCACCACCGTGCACCGCGACACGTGCACGGTACGTCACGTTTTTTTCCCGGGCCATGCATGGCAGTTCTGTATTGAGCTGCATGCAAAGGGCGCATACACAATTTCTATGTATGAAGTTTGACACGGCCCTAAAATTGGCGATAGTTAAAAGTGGAAATATAGAGGGGAAGGTAGGTGGCTGTATGGCGAGATTTGTGGGGTTGTGCTAGATCGGGTAGAGGGATGTGTTGATGAAGGCGGAGACGTTAGGTCCCGTCGAGCTCAGCTCTTCGGTCTCCGGCTAGCGCCTGCAAGCTTCTTACGGTCGGGCCCAGTTAGAAGTGAGATTGAGACCCGCTGCGTAAAAAATGGGATATGTCTTATTAAAATCAAGTGGCAATATATTGCAGCTGTCCATCGACGACCGTGCACTTGATGATGCATGCGTTGTGGCGTAGTAGTAGCAGTAGTAGGCTTTCAGACTTGATTAGACATGACATGACCGCTCGACGACATTTTCCATGGACGGCATCGTGTTCCTTCTTGTAGAAGTCTCGCTGAGGGAGACATCCGTGCTGTCTCACGCTGGGGCCACGCTGTACTGTGAAGGGCACGACGTGTGTAACGATCATCGTTGGATATCACAGAATCAACGGTTGGTGCGCACGATCCACGTGACAACTGTGATAACCAATCAGGGAGTAGCAGACAGGGTGAGCACAGGTTTGTGCTTCTACGAAAGATAAAGAGGGGGGGGGCAAAACTGAGTAGTACTACGTACCACATAAAACCAAGGGCGATACTGAGTAGTATAAAAATGGAAAGTGAGTGTCTTGTACAATGAAATACATCGTGGCATACATCAAATTATGCCAAGATAGATCTACCCATGAACCACACATGGATCCACCAGTGTCATTGCATGTGTGTTCTTTTCACAGACCACATATGGATCCACCAGTGTCATTGCATGTGTGTTATTCTCACAAACCACGTAAGGATCCACCGGTGTCATTGCATGTGTGTTCCTCTCATAGACCACACATGGATCCACCGGTGGCATCGCATGTCTGCTCTTTTCATGAACCACGGTTAGAGTCATCACATGTCTGCTCTTTTCATGAACCACAGCTAGAGTCATTGCATGTGTGTTCTTCTCACAAACCATATCATGAACCACACCCAGTGTCATTGCATGTGTGTTCTTCTCATTAACCACACATGGATCCACCAGTGTCATTGCATGTCTGCTCTTCTCATTAACCACAACTAGAGTCATTGCATGTCTATTCTTTTCACAAACCACATATCACTAGAGTCATTGCATGTGTGTTCTTCCCACAAACCATATCATGAACCACACCTAGTGTCATTGCATGTGTGTTCTTCCCATGAACCACACATGGATCCACCAGTGTCATCACATGTCTGCTCTTTTCATGAACCACAGCTAGAGTCATTGCATGTGTGTTCTTCTCACAGACCACATATCACCAGTGTCATTGCATGTGTGTTCTTCCCACAGACCATACATGGATCCACTAGTGTCGTTGCATGTGTGTTCTTCCCATGAACCACACATGGATCCACCAGTGTAATTGCATGTGTGTTCTTTTCACAGACCATATATGGATCCACCGGTGTCATTTCATGTGTGTTATTCTCACAAACCACGTAAGTATCCACGGTGTCATTGCATGTGTGTTCCTCTCATAGACCACACATGGATCCACCGGTGGCATCGCATGTCTGCTATTTTCATGAACCACAGTTAGAGGCATCGCATGTCTGCTCTTTTCATGAACCACAGCTAGAGTCATTGCATGTGTGTTCTTCTCACAAACCATATCATGAACCACACCCAGTGTCATCGCATGTGTGTTCTTCTCATTAACAACACATGGATCCACCAGTGTCATTGCATGTCCGCTCTTCTCATTAGCCACAACTAGAGTCATTGCAAGTCTGTTCTTTTCACAACCCACATATCACCAGAGTCATTGCATGTGTGTTCTTCCCACAGACTATATCATGAACAACACCCAGTGTCATTGCATGTGTGTTCTTCCCATGAACCACACATGGATCCACTAGTGTCATCGCATGTCTGCTCTTTTCATTAACCACTGCTAGAATCATTGCATGTGTGTTCTTCTCACATACCACATATCACCAGTGTCATTGCATGTATGTTCTTCCCATAGACCACACATGGATCCACCAGTGTCATTGCATGTGTGTTCTTCCCATGAACCACACATGGATCCACCAGTGTCATTGCATGTGTGTTCTTTTCACAGACCACATATGGATCCACCAGTGTCATTGCATTTGTGTTGTTCTCACAAACCACGTAAGGATCCACCGGTGTCATTGCATGTGTGTTCCTCTCATAGACCACACATGGATCCACCGGTGGCATCGCATGTCTGCTCTTTTCATGAACCACAGTTAGAGTCATCGCATGTCTGGTCTTTTCATGAACCACAGCTAGAGTCATAGCATGTGTGTTCTTCTCACAAACCATATCATGAACCACACCCAGTGTCATTACATGTGTGTTCTTCTCATTAACCACACATGGATCCACCAGTGTCATTGCATGTCTTCTCTTCTCATTAACCACAGCTAGAGTCATTGCACGTCTGTTCTTTTCACAAACCACATATCACCAGAGTCATTGCATGTGTGTTCTTCCCATAGACCATATCATGAACCACACCCAGTGTCATTGCATGTGTGTTCTTACCATGAACCACACATGGATCCACCAGTGTCATCGCATGTCTGCTCTTTTCATGAACCACAGCTAGAGTCATTGCATGTTTGTTCTTCTCACATACCACATATCACCAGTGTCATTGCATGTGTGTTCTTCCCACAGACCACACATGGATCCACCAGTGTCATTGCATGTGTGTTCTTCCCATGAACCACACATGGATCCACCAGTGTCATTGCATGTGTATTATTCTCACAAACCAAGTAAGGATCCAACAGTGTCATTGCAGGTGTGTTCCTCTCATAGACCACACATGGATCCACCGGTGGCATCGCATGTCTGCTCTTTTCATGAACCATAGTTAGAGTCATCGCATGTCTGCTCTTTTCATGAACCATAGCTAGAGTCATTGCATGTGTGTTCTTCTCACAAACCATATCATGAACCACACCCAGTGTCATTGCATGTGTGTTCTTCTCATTAACCACACATGGATCCACCAGTGTCATTGCATGTCTTCTCTTCTCATTAACCACAGCTAGAGTCATTGCACGTCTGTTCTTTTCACAAACCACATATCACCAGAGTCATTGCATGTGTGTTCTTCCCATAGACCATATCATGAACCACACCCAGTGTCATTGCATGTGTGTTCTTCCCATGAACCACACATGGATCCACCAGTGTCATCGCATGTCTGCTCTTTTCATGAACCACAGCTAGAGTCATTGCATGTGTGTTCTTCTCACATACCACATATCACCAGTGTCATTGCATGTGTGTTCTTCCCACAGACCACACATGGATCCACCAGTGTCATTGCATGTGTGTTCTTCCCATGAACCACACATGGATCCACCAGTGTAATTGCATGTGTGTTCTTTTCACAGACCACATATGGATCCACCAGTGTCATTGCATGTGTGTTATTCTCACAAACCACGTAAGGATCCACCGATGTCATTGCATGTGTGTTCCTCTCATAGACCACACATGGATCCACCGGTGGCATCGCATGTCTGCTCTTTTCATGGACCACCGTTAGAGTCATCGCATGTCTGCTCTTTTCATGAACCACAGCTAGAGTCATTGCATGTGTGTTCTTCTCACAAACCATATCATGAACCACACCTAGTGTCATTGCATGTGTGTTCTTCTCATTGACCACACATGGATCCACCAGTGTCATTGTATGTCTGCTCTTCTCATTAACCACAACTAGATTCATTGTAAGTCTGTTCTTTTCACAACCCACATATCACCAGAGTCATTGCATGTGTGTTCTTCCCACAGACCATATCATGAACCACACCCAGTGTCATTGCATGTGTGTTCTTCACATGAACCACACATGGATCCACCAGTGTCATCGCATGTCTGCTCTTTTCATGAACCACAACTAGAGTCATTGCATGTGTGTTCTTCTCACATACCACATATCACCAGTGTCATTGCATGTGTGTTCTTTCCACAGACCACACATGGATCCACCAGTGTCATTGCATGTGTGTTCTTCTTCCCATGAACCACACATGGATCCACTAGTGTCATTGCATGTGTGTTCTTTTCACAGACCACATATGGATCCACCAGTGTCATTGCATGTGTGTTATTCTCACAAACCACGTAAGGATCCACCGATGTCATTGCATGTGTGTTCCTCTCATAGACCACACATGGATCCACCAGTGGCATCGCATGTCTGCTCTTTTCATGAACCACAGTTAGAGTCATCGCATGTCTGCTCTTTTCATGAACCACAGCTAGAGTCATTGCATGTGTGTTCTTCTCACAAACCATATCATGAACCACACCCAGTGTCATTACATGTGTGTTCTTCTCATTAACCACACATGGATCCACCAGTGTCATTGCATGTCTGCTCTTCTCATTAACCACAGCTAGAGTCATTGCATGTCTGTTCTTTTCACAAACCACATATCACCAGAGTCAGTGCATGTGTGCTCTTTTCGTTAACCATATCATGAACCACACCCAGTGTCATTGCATGTGTGTTCTTCCCATGAACCACACATGGATCCACCAGTGTCATCGCATGTCTACTCTTTTCATGAACCACAACTAGAGTCATTGCATGTGTGTTCTTCTCACAGACCACATATCACTAGTGTCATTGCATATGTGTTCTTCCCACAGACCACACATGGATCCACCAGTGTCATTGCATGTGTGTTCTTCCCATGAACCACACATGGATCCACCAGTGTCATTGCATGTGTGTTCTTCCAATGAACCACACATGGATCCACCAGTGTCATTGCATGTGTGTTATTTTCACAAACCACATAAGGATCCACCGGTGTCATTGCATGTGTGTTCCTCTCATAGACCACACATGGATCCACTGGTGGCATCGCATGTCTGCTCTTTTCATGAACCACAGTTAGATTCATCACATGTTTGCTCTTTTCATGAACCACAGCTAGAGTCATTGCGTGTGTGTTCTTCTCACAAACCATAGCATGAACCACTCCCAGTGTCATTGCATGTGTGTTGTTCTCATTAACCACACATGGATCCACCAGTGTCATTGCATGTCTGCTCTTCTCATTAACCACAGCTAGATCCACCAGTGTCATTGGATGCATGTTCTTTTCATAAACCGCATATGGTTACTAATTAACCTTAGGAGATCCCTAACCTTAGCGTTAGACCGAGTCTTCTAGAAGGCACGCCCTAACACAGTTGTTCTGCTTGATGATTGTTACATACCGTTTGATCGGGGCGCTTGGACGATTGGGATGGTTTTCGTGAGATCGATCCGTGAGTAGTCTGTTCTGTGGCATGGTTGGCCACGCTTGCTCTGGACAAACTGGCAACACCGGGGGCTCCCCTGTTGCGAGTGTCACAACTCACGAGTTGAGCGGGCCATATCCCAGTGTCACGTCCCCATTACTTCTCTTCTTCCCCGTACTTCTCTTCCTTCCCCTCGAAGCCACATTCCCCACTTCACTCCCATCCTGCTGTAGCCGCAAGCCGACGGCGCCTCCATCCCAATCCCCTCTCTGGCAGCCACCCCCCTCTCACCATGGGTTCAAGGGGAGACGACGAGGAAACGCGCCGTGACGACAGGTACGGTGATTTCGATGTGAGTCGTCTCATCTCTATCTCTATCATCCGTGTCCAGTTATCTATTTTTGAGCCAGATCTAATCCGTTTACTCATGCACGTATGATGTGTTAGGCCAACCAGATGATGTATGATGCCGACTATCACGGTTTAGCGGATGAAGACAGTCCTATGCTATGTAAACATGGATATGTACCCGCTAAATTTGTAGCGTTCGAAGGACGAAACGCAGGCAGGAGGTTTCTATGGTGTCAAGGACATCGTGCAATGATGCGAGGCAGAAGTTGCGGTGTTGTCAAATGGGTAGATCCAGAGTGGCCCAAATCGATGCAGAAAACGCTAGACAAACTATGGGAAATGACTGTTGAGTTGAAAGAATCCGCATTCAGCTCACTTCTTGACAGTGTTGATATGAAGCTATGGGAACCAGTTGACACGACCAAGCATAAGCGAGATCTCATGGGGGTGGAAGACAAGGTTAGCAAAGTCGAAAAGGAGAGGGACGCGGCGTTGGCCCTGAAGGCTAAAGCAGAGCAAAAACTGACTCAAGCAAGGAAGGATCTTCACCAGGCCAAAGTCCTGCAGTTCACAACTACGAGTATTGACAAGTGCATGAGGAAAGATGTAGAGAAACAATTGAAGCTGTGCAAGGAAGATGCTAAAGGGAAGGAGCAGATGATTCGATCCTTGCTCTCGCAGGAATATGCGCATAGGGCTAAGATTAGGAAGATCAAGGAGATGTGTGATAACCTGTTCTATTTAGCTTAAGCTCCGTGCCTTTTTTAAGTTGTAATAGTTGTACTTGTTGACCTAGCGGTCTGAACTATTGGCCCCGGAGTCCTGGGAGTAAAAAAAATTGGTCGCCTGTTAATCTGTCTTAACCCTGCATTACTTCCTTTTGTCTGACCAATGCCCCTTGGATATTCCGCCCGTCGCTTCGTCGTCCTCGTGTACATATAGGAGGCGCCACAGCTCGTTGCTTTGTCGCCCATCCCCTTGCCCTCTCCAATCTCCACCGTGTCGTCGCTTCGTCGTCCACCCCCTCGCTCCCTCTCCAATCTCCACCGTGTCGCCATGGAGATACCCTCGCTGAACTTCTACGAGGCGGTGATGTTCGCGCACTTTGACATCCTCGCGCCGCCGGCCGCGACGGTGCCCCACGGATGGCACATCAGCTATGCGGGGGTGTCGGGGGCTCCGCTCCTCATCCTCGGCGGAGCCGTGATGGAGAGCAAAATCGCGGCGCGCCGCCGCCAGATGCCTGCATGGAAGAGGGTGTTGCCTCGGTACGCGGCGGCCAACCCATACTGGCCGGCGCTGTTCAAGAAGGAGCAGAAGGCCAAGATTGGCAACCGCAACGTTTACGGGCGCGTGGTGCACCGGGATCTCCGCAACCGAGAAGGGCGGGAGAGGTTCTGGTCTATCCCTGGATGGACCAAGTTCACCATCATCGCCGGTGCTCGCCGTGAAGAGGTGCTCCGTCTCGCGTACAATGCGGAAATCGTGGAGGTTCTGTCCGACGAAGACGAGGAAGCCGACGGCTCGGAGGACAGCGGCAGCGGAAGTGAAATTGTTGACTAGTGGTTGAATTAATGTAGGATGTGAAATCGCATCTTTGTTTAGAAGAATTTGTGGTTGAATTAATGAAATGCCTCGATTTAGATCTCTGTCTCGATTAATTTGTGGAAGAATTTGTGATTTAGATCAATTTCTGCCTCGATTTAGATCTCTGTCCTGGATTGGGAACGTGACCGTGGACCAATGAACCCTTTTCTACTAGTGTATTCTGACATTAGTGGTTTGTTTAAACGTAATCTACATGGATTTGTCCGCATGCAAATGGCACAACCACAATTTATAAAGTGGAAGCACGTACACCCGGTTACTGAAGATCCGGGAGCTTCGCCAGATGCAGGGGATGCAGGAGCAGAGAGGCGGTGAGATAGACGGGCTCAAGATTAGGCCAGAAAGTGGTACCGATTTCCTTCTCATCTAGGTATTATCGGTAAGAACATTGTTGTTTATGTTGCCATGTCATTGTGCAGCATCTGAAATAAGTTGCTGCTTCGTGGAGTGTGGCAGCTTAAATAATTTATTTATGTGACACTTACATTCTGTCGTATTTGGAGACATCCTGCCCCTCAGCAATCGTGGAACCGGTGGATCCTTGTTTTCAGATAGCAGTGGCACAATCACAATTTCGGATTCAACTACTGACTCGGACATTTCCAAACCCTAAGTCGCGCTACATTTTACTCAGAGAACGTGGGTAGATTGTTTCGCCCAGCAACGTGCCACACACAGAGCTCCAGAATTTAACAGAATTACATATATAGGTTCAAGTTCAACACATTACTATGCATCTTCATTGCCAGCAGCCTTCTTCCGCAGCCTGGGTGCCAAGCCTTCATGTCCACTGGCTTCTTTATTTCCTGCCTTCTTCCTCTTCCTCGGTGCCAATTTTCTTAGCTTCACGTACTCTGCATCGCCAGGACAATGGGCACCAGAATCATGTCCAGCATCATCTTTCCACTCGTTTTTAATTTATTTCATCTCTAATCTTGATCCATATGATGTCTTGTGAGTAGTTCGTTTAGTTCTTTAGGACATGAGAGAAGTCATGTTATCAGTAGTGGAATTGTGTTGAGAAAGATTCAATAGTTTGTTATTTAAGTTGTGGTGTTATTCTTCTAGTGGTGTCATGTGAACGTCGACTACATGACACTTCACCTTTATGGGCCTAGGGGAATGCATTGTGTATTTGGCTACTAATTGTAGGGGTTGCCAGAGTGACAGAAACCTAAACCCCCGTTAGGAAACCTTTGCACAAGGGAGTGTACGATCTCAGAGTTTAAAGCTGTGGTTATGTTTTTATCTTAATTACTTTCTTGTACTTGCGGAAGCTTACAAGGGGTTTAATCACAAGTATGTATTAGTCCTAGGAAAGTCAGTATATTAGCACAGGTTCACCCACACAACACTTATCAAACTAAAGAAGGTTAATCAACTATAGGAAACGAAAGCACTTGACGATATTCCCGTGTGTCCTCGAGAATGTTTGGTCATCTTAAGTAATACAACTGGCTTGTCCTTTGCTAAAGGAAGGATTGGGCCACTTGCTGCATCTATTATTATTGTCTTTTATTTACTCGCACTTTATTTATCTGCATTATCAAAAACCCCTAAAAATCCATTTGTTAAGTATTTACTGAGAATTTTTGCCCCAAGCCACTCGTCAACACCTTCTACTCCTCGTTGGGTTCGACACTCTTACTTATCTAAAATACTGCGATACACCCACTATACTTGTGGGTCATCAGTCGCTGTCCGATCCAGCTCCCAAAGCCCGATCTAGGTTTTCACTCAGAGGATTACACCACATGAGATGGAGTGAATCGGGGGTCCTCGACAACGTGACCAGGGAGGGAAACGACGCCCGAGGGGCGCCGCCCTCGCCGGCACCGACAAGGTCGGACAGGGCCTTAGCTCGGAGCGCCACGACCACAAGCATGCCACACAACCTCGCACAAACACCGCCACAAAGACCTAGTGCCCCGGGAATTACGTTAGCCCGGGAACTCACTTAGCCCGCCATCTTGCCAACAAAGGCCACCACGCGCTACACATCGAGGACCGCATGGGATGCCAACGTTCGCCTCCCGCCGGACTCCAACCACCCAGGCGCAACTGACCAAGTTGGTCATCGCGCATCAAGCACACCTCCGAATAGCCTACGACCTCCGGTCTTTCCGGCCGCCGCAACACCCACGCAGCCATCGAACCAAGGAGGGAGGAGGAGGAGGTGGCTGAAACACCCTGCTTAGGGAGACTCAATAGGCCAGGTCCCGCCTGACCCAGATCAGGCCCGAAAGGACCTAGATTTGGGCCTATAGATCCACGCTGGCTAGGGCCCGCCTGACTCAGATCTAGCCCAAAAGGGTCCAGATCTGGGCCTTTAGATCCGCTTCGCGAGGACGCCCTCACCCGCGCCACCCCGGCCGTCTAGCAGTGTCGTGGGCCGCCATCGGCGCCACACCTAGGTGCCAGGAGGACCTCACCCGCACCCACTCCGGCCAACACCGTCGCCATTGCTAGCGCCGCAGCACCTAGGCGCCATCGCAGCCTAACACCTCTCAGCGTCGTCGCCGTCGCTGCAACACCCGCGTTGATCTGCACCCGTGGTGGCCAAAACCGCAGGCCCGCTCAGGCCCATCTGGGCCACGAGCCTGCCCCGAGCTCTCTGCCGCCGCCGCCACAAGGACGCCTCCATCGCGGGAGAGCAACGCCTCAACCGAACGCGGCTGGGTCACGCGCCTCGATGGACTCCTGCATCCACTCGCCACCGAACGCCGCCAGCCCACCCCCCCTCCGCCGTAGAATAGGATGCCACCGTTGCGCCAGGAAGAAGGCCCCGCCACCGTCGCCGCCCGGGCTTTGCCCGGTAGGACCTCTGGCGGCGGCGGAGGGGAGGGGATGTCGGGAGGGGGGCTCTCTGCCGGCGGCGCGGTTGCCCCCCGTGTCGCCTGGGTTAGGCGACGCGGGGGTCGTGTCTCCTATTCCGTTCTGCGTTGGTGATACTAACTGTGACTCACAATGAAGAATTTTTGTTGATGCCCAATCCTTAGTAAAAAAGAAATGAGGATGAATTTCAGTAAACATAACATTATCACATGTTAGTTTGTATGCGGAGATCAATTTTTTGATGGTTTAGGAATATGTATAACCTTCTTAAGATGAAAATCATGATTTCAGGTATGATAAGTAGATTAACCAATATGATCTATGTTCATACCTATGCCAGTAGCAGTGTGCACTTTCACGTGGCCGTTGTACCTCTCTCTCAGTGAGAGTTTCTCAAGACCTCATTGTTAGCAATAATCTTGCCTAATTAGTGTGTGAGTCCTAGTACATGTTGGAGTATGGTCGTGTTGTAGTGCAACTAGGATAGAACTATAGCACGTGTTGTTAGTTTAGGAAAGAGTGGAGTTTGGTTAGTACTAATTGGATTACTAGTCCGTGTAGGTCTAGGAGTTCAACATCGAGTCAGTTTGGTCTTATAGCTCGTGCGATGTATATATACATAGCTTCAGGTGTTGAGTTTTGTACCGCAAGATTGAGAATAAAATAAAGGAAAAGAACGGGCACGATATGTTCCCTTGGCCGTAAGATTTTTTCGAGCGTGCTTGATTATCTAGTTTGATATAGTCGATATGTGGTCAAATTCCAACAATTGGTATCAGAGCGAGGTCGAAGATTAGAAGTCACGCTTTTCCCGGGGAGGCGACGCTACTAGCGCCTCGGGGCGGGCGACCAGATGGAGACGGCGAGCATGCTGTCATCGGTGAGGCGGCGGGCGATCGTTGTTCGACGGAGCGACAAGGAGGAGTCGGCGAGTGGGCCATCATCAGCAAGGTGGCGGGCATCGTCGGCGGGAGCGCGTCAAGTTCTTCGGGAAGGTGGATAGTCGTTGATGGGAGTGGTGGTGCCGAGGAGCGGTGCCGGAAGGCTCATCAATATCGTCATCAGGGAGAGTGTGACTCAATTAGTCAAGTGTATACACGTTTGCGCGTGTGTTAGCGTCGTGTTAGTGTGAGTTATCGTCGTATCCAAGTGCTCGTCCCCGTAAGGATCCGTTGCAGCTAGAGCGAGTCACAGTTGAGGTGTGCACGGTGTTCCGTGAAGTTGTGTCCATGTCCTCGTGGAGCGTCCTGGTTGCGGCCAGCGTGGGTTCAGTGCGATGCCGAAGTCGGACGGTGCTTCGAGAAGGTACCGTAAAGCGAGAAGGTGTGCGAGCAGTAGAAGGAGAAGCTACCGCAAGCAAGTACAAGAGGAGTATGGTGCGAACCGAGTGTGCGGATGCCAGCAATAGTGATGGCACATAGGTGCGAACCGAGTGCGGCAGGGGCCAAGCAATGGCGGTGGCACAACATGGCAGAGCAAGAGAGGCGATGCATGTTGCCTGCGTGGTCATACTGACTGTACGGACATGACAATAAAGACGATAAAGAGGTGACGTGAAGCTGCACGAGTCAAGATTGGGAGGAGTACGAGGATACGACAAGTCAAGATTAGGAGAAGATTGTTAGCAATAATCTTGCCTAATTACTGTGTGAGCCCTAGTACATGTTGGAGTATGGTCGTGTTGTAGTGCAACTAGGATAGAACTATAGCACGTGTTGTTAGCTTAGGAAAGAGTGGAGTTTGGTTAGTACTAATTGGAGTACTAGTCCGTGTAGGTCTAGGAGTTCAACATCGAGTCGGTTTGGTCTTGTAGCTCATGCGTGTATATATACATAGCCTCAGGTGTTGAGTTTTGTACCGCAAGATTGAGAATAAAATAAAGAAAAAGAACGGGCACGATATGTGCCCTTGGCCATAAGATTTTTTCAAGCGTGCTTGATTATCTAGTTTGATGTAGTCAATCTGTGGCCAAATTCCAACACTCATGTGATATGATCGCTAGCGACTGAATTGATGTACCTTCTTGGGTCGACTCAATAAGAGGTAGATGCCGACCTTGACATTTTATCCTCGCCATTGCAGTCATGGTTGAAGCACTCCAAGCATTTGATCTCCTCGTGCATGGGCCTTCTGTAGAGCTAACAACAAATACGGGGACACCATTTTTGTTGTTGTTGATGTGGTGGCCGCCTCGTTGTAGTCATTGTGTGCATGGTTATTGTTGTTGTCATTCTGTGAACGTTGGTTGTTGTTTCAGCGATCTCTATGATCTTGATTGCCACGGGCACCACCAGGAACTCCATGATATCCGCCTCGCTAACCGGAGTGGACAGAGTACTGGAATGACATGCCACCACCACCTCTGCCCTGGATATCGAGCCTCGTATCTAAGCTTGGAAGGTGAGCGTACAAATTTCTCAAAGCCACTGGCTCCATCCCTGTGGTCATGGCGGAGACGAGAGGAGAGGGTAGCAATCCACATCGAGACTAGGGAGGATGTAGGTGGCGAGGTCGTCGTCGTACATGTTCTAGCCTACTGACGCCATGTTGTCGGCAAGGTTCTTCATCTTGTTGACCTAATCGGCGATGGAGAGTTCCTTCTTCTGGGTGCGTGCTAACTACATGCAGAGTTGTATGATGCGTGAACGAGACCGCGATGAATACGTACCAGTAATAACACTCTAGACTTGAGTAGAGGTTTCCATCCTGGAAACTTGTGTCATCACCTGGTGAGATAGAAGCGATAGGAGGAACCCGATGACTCGGACTTGGAGGAGCTGCTCGACGACGAGCTAGAGCAGACGGCGGTGATACTCGCGACGGCGGCGGTCACGGACGTGCGGCCGAAGAAGCGGAAGGGCTCGACCATGGGGCGGCTGTGCATCCCGCGGAACCATTTATTATTTGTTCGCCACCATTGGGAAAGGCATGGCAACTAGGATTTATTTGTGTTTCCAACCATTTGTTGTTTGCTTCATTTGTTGTTGTACCATTTGATTCATATTGTTCGAAAACATTTGATCCAATTTGTATTGTTTGTAATGTATGACAGTAAACATTCGTGTAATAACTCGGATTATTGTTGTATTTGCCGTATCAATTTGTGTAATAATTTAGATTGTGTTATTTTGAAAAACCCTTTGCATCCGGTTTTGTTTACGGGCCGAAAAATAGCCGCGCAGTCCAGACGCGCCAAACGCGGCCCGCATACAAGCATATTCGGAATATGCTTGTATGCGGGCCGCGTTTGGCGCGTCTGGACTGCGCGGCCGTTTTTCGACCTCCAAAACGTGTTTGGGGTGGCCTGGATAGGCGGATATGGGGTTTGCGGTTTTGGGGATATGCTAGAGATGCTCTAATACCTTAGCCTCTTCTACACTTTGGCACCATGATAGGTATTTCCATTCGGAAAGTATGATATTACCAAGATGATCCCACACAATGATGCCTAGCCTGCTCTCTTGTTCGTACTATCCCAGCCTACATCATCATTTGCTTTGAGGTTACCTGAGCCTTGGGCTGTCCATGGAGAAGACAGAGGGCCCTCGGAACAATTAGCACTATCATGTAAAATTGACTACTTCCAGTTAGGGATTGTAAGCACGAATGTGTTTGTACTTCAAATTTTTACAACCCCTACTTTCACATTTTTTAGCCCCTACTTTCACATTTAGCTGTAAAGTTTTGCCAGCTCTTACCCTTTCGAAAATATTGGGAGAAATCTGCTAGTGGGTTCCGATCATCAAGTGTAGTGGCATGTCATATCGCAGGCGTTGTCCTTGCCTTTTTCCGAGACCACAGGTGATTGATATCCCCTTACCCTAAAAGGGCATGACTCATTTGGTTTGTTTTGTTAGAGTTATGTTTCTATTTATGATAGTCTTTTAGCATCCTGCATATTGGCCTTTGGCCTCTTCATTGTACATGTATAAATTATGGCCTTTGGCCTCGTATCAATCCAAGTTGCTATTCACCGTAACGTGGTATCATGAGCTAAGGATTTTTTTTTCCGCCGTCGGTGGCTGCTGTTCCTCGCACCCAGTGTGCTGCTCCTTCCCTACGTGTGCTGCCGTTCATCTTCGCAGCCACGCTGCCTGGTTTTACCCGACGTCGCTTCGTCCGGTCGTCTGCAAATCAATCGCGTGGAGACTGCTGCCACTCGCCAGGATCTCAAGGCCGCGAGGTTGTGCCTACCGGATCCCGGCCCATCCTGCCAAATTGTGCCGCCGCTGCCTGGTCTTCTTCCACGGGGCCACCTCTGCCGGCTCGTGGCCTCCGCGGCACTCGCCGGCTCGCGGCGCTTCGCTGCCCCACGTCGGCTCGCGGCGCTCCGGTCGCCCCCTCTCTCTGGCTCGCGGTGCTCCGCTGCCCCACTCCGGCCCAACTTCGGGGCCTCCAGGTCCGCCTCCAGGTCGTGATTCCGGCGCCTCCAGGTCGAGGCAGCCTGCTGGTTTGGCTTGCGGTCGATTCCCCTGTTCGGGTGTGGCCAGATTGTTTTTCATCTCAGCTTCCAGTACCGCGCGTGGCCGCATCAACAACCGCCCAGACTCTGCAGTTCTGATCTGTTCCGTTCAGTACTGGATTTATTGATTGGGCTGATCTAGTGTTTCGAGTTATTGCCAGTACCATATATCTGATTGGTAGTTGAGCTGTTTTGGGCTTCCGATTGGTAGTTGAGCTGTTTTGGGCTGATCTGTTGGTTTCGTGTCTCTACCAGATATACCATATATCATACTGGATATCCTAGCAGATCAGTTGGCACACGTACTATGTCTTCTTCATCTGGCTATGCGGCGGCCCCTCGATGCCCGTTGATTTTTGATGGGACAAACTATACTGAGTTTGTTGGCTTTATGCGTATTCACATGCGTGACATTAGTTATGGGGTGTTCTTTCCGGCGAGGTTCCTTGTCCACCGTATTCGATTCTTCCGGTAGCTCCTACCCGCCGACGCCACCAGTTCATGCAGTAGATGCTTCTGAGGCTGATAGGAATGCAGCCACAATTGCTCATGACGATGCGGTTGCCGCTTATGAGCAACAGTTCTCGGATTATTTAGATGCTCTTTCTGTTTATCGTGATGATCTGACCACTTACACTCAGTGGTGTGATGATGATGCTCGTGTTGTCCTCAGTTCTAGTGTTTTACCTCAGTTTGCTTCGGAGTTTATGAGCCTCGGTACCGGTTTTCAGATGTGGACTCACCTTCGCCATCGCTATCAGCCTTCTGGTGATACTCTATATTTGTCTGTGCTACGTCAGGAGCATGCTCTTCAGCAGGATGACTCCACTATTGATGAGTTTTACAGGGAGAGTTCTGCTATCTGGCGTCAGCTTGACTCTCTTCGCTCAGCTGTTTGTGGTGCTTGCCCGTGTTGCTAGACTGTGAGGTCAGATTTGGAGTTTCATCGCACACATGAGTTCTTGTCTCATCTCCGTAAGGACTTTGAGCCTCGACGTGCTCATTTGTTTTCTCGTAGTCGTGTTCCTATTTCTGAGGTGCTTACCGAGCTTCGCGCAAAAGAGACTCGCCTCTGCAGTGCTAGTTTGCTCCAGGTTCCATCTGTGCTCGCTGCTCGAGCTCCTAGTACTCCATCTGCTACTCGAGCTCCTACTACTCAGCCTGTGACACCAGTATTTTCCCGCTCAAGTACTCCGCCACAACTGCCCACTTCTTCCGGTAGTGTGGGGCGCCCTCGTACTTGTACTCACTATGGATACTGCGACAGAGATGGTCACCCTGAGTCTGATTGCTTCAAGAAGAAGCGTGATATGCGCAATAGGGAGCAGACTTCTTCTCATGGGCCCCGTGCTTCTTAGACACCATCTATCGTCTCTCTGACTGAGCAGGATATTGTATCACTTAAACGTCTACTTGCTGCTTCAGGTTCTTCAACGGGTACTGTAGGCTCTATGACTAGTGCTTCTAGTGCTGACCGGCCACCATCTACATAGTCAGGTACATCCGCATGGGTTTTGGATTATGAAGCTTCCTTTCATATGTCTTCTAATTCTTCTGTCCTGTCCTCTCTTAGATCTCTTGATATTCCTATTAATGTTCTTACTGCCGATGGTACTTCTCTTTCTATTGCTAGTCGAGGCACTCTGTCCACTCCTTTTTCTGTTCCAGATGTTTCACATGTTCCTCGTCTTACCATGAACTTGTTTTCTGCCGGCCAGCTTACCGATTCTGGTTGTCGTGTCATTCTTGATGTTGATTCTTGTTCTATCCAGGATCGTCGCACGAAGGCTCTGGTTGGGGCTGGCCCTCGCCGCCATGACTCTCAAGGGCTTTGGGAGTTAGATTGGCTTTGTGTTCCTTCTGCTGCCACAACACCTGCTAGTCCATCTACTTTTGTTGCTTCAGCCACTAGCTCCTTCCAGCAATGGCATCATCGACTTGGTCACCTTTGTGGTTCTCGTCTTTCATCTTTAGTTTGTCGAGGTCTCCTGGGGCCTGTCTCGGGAGATGTCTATTTATAGTGTCAGGGTTGTAGGCTTGGTAAACAGGTTCAGTTACCTTATCCTACTAGTGACTCAGTGTCCCGTCGTCCTTTTGATTTAGTACATTCCGATGTGTGGGGTCTGGCCCCTTTCACTTCAAAAGGGGGTCATCGATACTATATTATCTTTATAGATGATTTCTCTCGCTACACTTGGCTTTACTTTATGTCTTCTTGTAATGAGGTTATCTCTATTTATAAGTGTTTTGCTGCCATGGTACACACTCAGTTCTCTACGCCTATTCGTGTGTTCCGTGCTGATTCCGCGGGCGAGTATATCTCCAAGATGTTGCGTGGTTTTCTTGCTGAACATGATACTCTTGCTCAGTTCTCTTGTCTAGGTGCGCACACTCAGAATGGTGTGGCTGAACGTAAGCATCGTCACCTTCTTGAGACGGCTCATGCGATGATGATTACCGCCTCTCTTCCGCCTCATTTTTGGGCTGAGGCTGTCTTCACTTCCACTTATCTCATCAACATTCAGCCCTCAGCTTCTCTACATGGTGGTATTCCTCTAGAGAGTCTTTTCGACCGCTCTCCCAATTATTCGGCACTCCGCTTGTTTGGTTGTGTTTGCTACGTTCTCCTTGCCCCCCCCCGAACGAACCAAACTGACAGCTCAGTCTGTTGAATGTGTTTTTCTAGGATACAGTGATGAGCATAAGGGTTACCGGTGTTGGGATCCTGTAGGTCGTCGGATGCGTATTTCTCGAGATGTGACTTTTGATGAGTCTCGCCCATTCTATCCCCGACCATCCTCCTCAACCTTTTCAGCCGATGACATTTCTTTTCTCACGTTTCCGGATACACCTCCCGTTGTGCCTCATGTTCCTACTCCTCATCTCAATTTTATCAACCCGACATCATCTTCTCCTATGGTTTCTTCCCCTTCCTTGTGGCATGACTCTCCACCTTCATCACTGATGTCATCCCCACCTCCATCACCTCCGGTGGTTCCTTCTCATCCTACTTTTCATTTTCATTATACTCGTTGTCCACGTATTGTGGATGAATCTACTGACATGCCATCTACCTCTGGTGCACCGTCTTCCTCCTCCCAGCCAACTTATCATCTTCGTACTCGGCCTTGCCCTGCCGCCAAGCCGTCTTGGCCGGAAGAAAGGGCCGCCCCCAGTTGTGCCGGGTACGTTTTTCTCCCTCCCCCCTTGGTGCTTGTTTGTTTTGCCTTGTCCTTGTTTTTCTGACTTTAGCCTGTTTTGCTCTTGTCTTTTCCTCTTTCTCTTTAGCGCACTGGTTTCTTTTGGCACCGCGAGCCCGGCTCGGATGCCAGCCGGGTCGCCGCCTCGCGCCCCGACGGATCCAACCGGCGCCTCCCCTTCCTCTGAGGCGTAGCCTCCTTCTCCTCCTCAAGCCGAGCCGGCTGCCCCCTCCCAGCCGGAGGGTCCCCAGCCGGAAGTGACTCGCGCCCAGCCGGAAGGCTCCTCCGCGGGCGCGCGGGGGGCTACTGGCAAGGAGCTTGTCGTGGTAGGCGACTCCGACTCCGACGAGGCGCTCGGGGAGGAGAGGCAGACAGCGGTGCTCACGGCGAAGGAGTCCTTGGCCATCAACGCCGTGGACGACAACGCCTCTTCCGCCGCTTCGCTGTCGGATCTTGCCGCCACGCTCGAGCTGGCGGTGAAGGAGATCCGGCTGCTTGAGGCCGCAGCCGGTGGGAACCGGCCGCTGGAGCAGAAGCTTGCTGCAGCCAACGGGACCTCCCAGAGTAAGCCCGCCTCATTCGTCTGGCTTTTTTGTTTAATAGTCGGCTTCGTTGCAGCTGTCCTCGTGTGCGCCCAGCGCGAGATCGATCGCTTGAAGAAAGCGAACGACCGGCTGAGCAGGTCCAACTCCACGCTGTGCTTGCAGAACAAGGACTGGCACGCGCGAGTAGACGGCTTGGAGGCTACTGTCAAGGAGCGCGACGCCTCGCTCGCTAGCCGGGTCGAAGCCCTCTCCCTTCTCAAGGCCCAGAACAAGGACCAAGAGAAGGAGATAAAACGGCTAGCGGTTAAGGAGAAGGCGCTGGTGGAGGAGCTGATGCAAGTCGGCCACACCGCCAAAGGTGAGTTCTTTCTTCCGTCTTCTTTTCTTTCCGGATCCGGTAGCCGGTAGCCGGATTTGACTCCTCTTTTCTGACAGCCTTTTACCCCGGCATAGACCTGCTGGCCTACAACCGGCTGCAGGAGAACTGGCCGGGAGCGCAGCCGACGGCTCAGGAGCTCGTCGTTCTTCTTGGCGAGGAGGCCGCTAAGCTTCGTTAGGCGGCGCGGGGCATCTTCTCCTTTATGTGGCCGGATGCTCCGGTTCCGGAGACGATGGCGCAGCTGGCGGCGAAGGTGGGAGAGGTGCCGGCTACGATGGACCGGCTGCGGGATCTGGCGGCGCGGGGTGGAGCGGAGATGGCCCTGGCGCTGATGCTTTCCTGGTACAAGGATGCTCGCGTCGAGAAGATCGACGGGGGCTTCCGCACCGGAGCCGATCTTGCCGCTATCCGCCAAGCCCATCCGGAGCTTCGCGGGTCCGCCATCAAGATTGCCGACTATGTGGATCCGGACGAGGTGCTCACCGACTCGGAGTCCCTCGACACTCCGGATGCGGAGTCCTCGATGCCGCTGTCCACCAGCGCCGGAGCCGGAACGAGCATTGCGGCTCCGCCCCCGCCTCCAGCATCTGCCAGCCAGGAGCGTCCCCGTGGCAAAGGCCCTGCCGTTTAGCTATTGCCCCGGGATGCCGGGTGTATTTGTCTTGTTTTTGATTATCGTAAAACTTGTCTATCTGTACCGGCTATCTTTGATGCCGGGTAACTCTCGGGAGCTTCATCTCCCTTTTGCTTGTTAATATTGAATTCTTGGGTCTTCCTTTATTTGTGTGTTGCGTTTTCCTTTGATATCTTTGTCGGCTCGCTTCGCCCGGCTGACCTAGCCCGGCTACATGCTTTTAGCCGGATGAACTACACCTCCAGTGGGGGTGCGCCAGCGCACCCACTGGGTGTAGCCCCCGAGATTCGGAGTAGCTGGCGTAGCCAGGTGCTTCGAATCTTCCTTGTTCTTCCCCGCTCTTCTAACTTCATCCGACTGGCCTCGCCCCAGTCGGCTGCTTTCGTTGGCTGGACGCCTTCAGCCGGGGGAACCAACATTCCAGTGGGGGCGCGCGAGCGCACCTACTGGGTGTAGCCCCCGAGATTCGGAGTAGCTGGCGTAGCCAGGTGCTTCGAATCTTTCTTTTCTTTTATTGCTCCCGCCCTTGCCCTCACCTGGGCTCCGAACTGCCGGCTAAACTCCCTTAGTCGGCCAGGAACTACAAGATTCCACTGGGGGCGCGCGAGCGCACCCAGTGGGTGTAGCCTCCGAGATTCGGAGCGCTTGATGAAGGCAAGGGCTTTGAATCTTCTTTTCTTCTCCTGAATTCCGACTCGAAGTAGTCGGACAAGAACGCACATGTGCATGCACGTACATCTTCATAGGTTAATAGGTTAGTCCGTCAAATCGTATCCGAAAAACGTCTTATTTTTTCAAAAACCGGCTTGCTCCTTTCTAGGCGCTTAGTCGCTTTCTCGTGTATTCAACTGTTTTCGCTGCGTCCTTGCCGGGCAGCCTGGTTGCGGTCTGCAGCCGGAATCGAAGGGAGCTGACAGTACATTACGCACGGTACTAGCGGCTTAGCGGCTGGATTGGTTTAAGCTAGTTGCTGGGCCGGGACGCCCGATCTGTTGCGCCTCTTCCCCGTTTTTCATGTGGGATACCTCGGGCTTTTGCTCTTGCTAGCCGGACAGTCGGGTTGCGGTCTGTAGCTGAGACGAAGAGTGGGCCTCTGACATCATCGCACACTACTCAGCCGGTTAGTTGGCTTAACAGGCCGGGCCAGCGAGCGAGCCCCCGGGTTGGGGTAGCCAGAGCCGGAAAGATTTTTAATCGGAGAACAGGTACGCACACATTTTCAGAAGAAGCCCCCGAGATTCTCGTGGGAGTCCGCATTTTTATTTATGAGGTTTTCGGGATACATACACTGTTTGGCGACTAGGTGTAAAACGGGCGCAGCAGGGCCGTGTTCCACGGACGTTCGGTCTCCTCGTCCAATTTGTCCATCTTGTTCTTGCGCGGCTGCTGCGCGTCGATGAGGTAGTAAGAGTCGTTGGGCAGTGCCCGACTGATGATGAAGGGGCCCTCCCAGGGTGGTGATAGCTTGTGCATGCCCTTCGTGTCTTGCACCAGCCGGAGAACCAGGTCACCCTCGCGGAATGCGACTGGGCGAATCCGGCTGGAATGGTAGCGGCGTAGTCGCTGCTGGTACAGGGCGGATCTGGACAGGGCCAGCTCGCGGGCCTCCTCCAGGTGATCTACCCCGTCCTCCCACGCCTCCCTGTTGGCCTGTTCGTCGTAGAGGAGCTTGCGGGGGGAGTCGAATTCGATGTCGGCGGAGAGGATGGCTTCCGATCCGTAGACCAGGAAGAACGGCGTGTAGCCGGTTGATCTATTCGGTGTGGTGCGGAGGCTCCACAGCACAGCCGGAAGTTCTTCGATCTAGCATCCGGGTGACCGCTCCAACGGCTCGATGAGACGTGGTTTGATGTTGGCTAGCACCAAGCCGTTTGCTCGTTCAACCTGCCCGTTGGACAGTGGATGCGCAATGGAGGCGAGGTCTAGCCGGATGCCCTTGTTGCTGCAGAACCAGGCGAAGGCCCCCTTGACGAAGTTCGTGCCGTTGTCGGTGATGATGTTGTTGGGGTAGCCGAAGCGGTTGATGATGTCGGTGAAGAAGGTAACAACCGTCGCCCCGTCCAGCTTCCGGATAGGCTTGGCCTCGATCCACTTTGTGAACTTGTCTACCGCTACCAGCAGGTGGGTCATTCCCGCGCGAGCTTGCTTGAAGGGCCCGACCATGTCGAGGCCCCAAACCGCGAAGGGCTAGGTGATCGATATGGTCTTGAGCACCGAGGTTGGCATGTGCCTGATCTGCCCGAAGCGTTGGCACCCCTTGCACGCGCGGACCAGCTGCTCGGCATCCTCGAGGGCGGTGGGCCAATAGAAGCCGTGGCGAAACGCCTTGGCAACTATCGCCCTTGACGAAGCGTGGTGCCCGCACTCGCCCTGGTGGATGTCCTTGAGTAGCCGGTAGCCTGTGTCTACGTCGACACATCTTTGGAAGATACCGGATACACTGCGCTTGTATAGCTCGCCGTTTATGATGGTGTATGTATGCGCGCGGCGTCGGATTTGTCTGGCCTCCACCTCGTCATCCGGGAGCTTGTTGTTGGCGATGTAGTTCATGAAGGGCTATGCTCAGGATGGCACTTCCCGGATGACGAGGACGCTCCTGTCGTCCGGCTGTCGGGTGTCGGTGGGCCGTCCGGGTGGGGTGTCCGGGGCGGCAGTCCCTGAGCCACTGGGCGAGCCGGTAGCCCCCGGGTCCTGCGAGCCGGAGGGCACCGCCTGGCCGGAGTTGGCACGAGTTTTCTTCTTTGGTGGCTCTACCGGCTCCGCCTCCGCTGCCCCGGCTGCCGGGATGCTCCCCGCCCAGATGATGGAATCTGATTTCGGCGACGGGTCGATGGATGGCTTGCGTAGGTGCTCCAGGGAGACCCCTGGTGGGATGGCCTGCCTGGTGGACCCTATCTTGGAGAGCGCGTCGGCTGCCTCGTTCTTGGTGCGGGGGGCGTGATGAAATTCACATCCGTCGAAGGAGGAGCTGAGCTTCTGGATGTGGAACCGGTAGAGGGCCATGTTGGCATCTCTGGCGTCCCATTCCCCGGATACCTGTTGTACCACCAAGTCCGAATCGCCGAAGCATAGGATCCGGTTGACGCCGGTTTCCTTGGCCAGCCGTAGCCCGTGCGCCAGTGCCTCGTATTTGGCTACGTTGTTGGAGGCCTTGAAGTGGATCTGCAACACGTACTCCAGCCGGTCTCCCTTGGGCGAGGTGAGCACGATGCCGGCTCCCAAGCCCCCGAGCATCTTCGACCCGTCGAAGTGCATCCTCCAGTGGTCCAAATCCAGAACCGGTGGGAGATACTGGGTCTCAGCCCAGTCGACGAGCAAGTCCGCCATCGCCTGTGACTTGATCGTGAGCCGGGGCTCGTACTGGATGGAGTAGGTGGCGAGCTCGATGGCCCATTTAGCGACCCGGCCGGTGGCGTCCTTGTTGCCGATGATTTCCGAAAGGGGTGCGGTGCACACGACCTTGATCGGGTGCTCCTGGAAGTAGTACTTGAGCTTCTTGCATGCTAGGTACACGCCGTAGCACATCTTTTGGTAGTGGGGGTAGTTCTGCTTGGAGAGGGAGAGAACCTCGCTGAGGTAGTAGACGGGCCTCTGAACTTGCTGAGCCTTGCCTTCCTCGGGGCGCTCCACCACCAGGACGACGCTGACGACCCGGATGGTGGCTGCTATATAGAGCAACATCGGCTCCTTGCTAGCCGGTGTGGCTAGAACCGGCGCCGTGGACAGCATGCGCTTGAGTTCATGAAACGTGGTGTCGGCCTGCGAAGTCCAGGAGAACTTGTCCGTCTTTTTCATTAGCTGGTACAACGGAAGTGCCTTCTCCCCTAGCCGGCTGACGAAACGACTGAGGGAGGCCAGGCATCCGGTGAACTTCTGGACTCCAAGCAGGTTCTTGGGCGGTTGCATCCTTTCGATGGCCGCGATCTTCTCCGAATTTGCCTCGATGCCTCGCTGAGATACGAGGAAACCGAGTAGCTGGCCGGATGGTACTCCGAAGACGCATTTTTCCGGGTTCAGCTTCATCTGGTACTGGCGGAGGTTGCCAAATGTTTCTCGCAGATCCTCGAGGAGGCTGCGCTTTTCCTTGGTCTTGATGACTACGTCATCCACGTAAGCGTGCATGTTTCGGCCTATCTGCGAGTGCAAGCATTTCTGCATACATCGCTGATAGGTGGCGCCTGCGTTTTTTAGGCCGAAAGGCATGGTTACATAGCAGAAAGCCCCGTAGGGGGTGATAAATGATGTCTTAATCTGATCAGCCGGGTTTAGCCGGATCTGATTGTATCCGGAATAACAATCTAGAAAGACAACAATTCACAGCCGGCCGTGGAATCGATGACCTGATCGATACGGGGCAAGGCGAAGGGGTATTTCGGGCATGCCTTGTTCAGGCTGGTGTAGTCGATACACATGCGCCAGGTCTTGTTCTTTTTCAACACCAGGACTGGGTTCGCCAACCAGTCCGGGTGGTATACTTCCATAATGAACCCGGCTGCGAGGAGCCGGGTGATCTCGTCACCGATTATCTTTCTCTTCTCTTCTGCGAACCGGCGCAGAGGTTGCTTGACCGGCTTGGCATCCGGACGCACATGAAGTGAGTGCTCGGCGAACTCCCTCGGCACACCCGGCATGTCCTTGGGGGACCATGCGAAGATGTCCCGATTCTCACGGAGGAAGTCGACGAGCGCGCCTTCCTATTTGCTGTCTAAGCCGACACCAATGGTGACAAACTTAGTCGGGTCGGAGGGGTCGAGCAGGATCCTCTTCGTCTCCTTTGCCGGTTGGAAGGCTCCTTCTCCAGCCGGTTTGCTGCTATCCGGGATGTCCTGCTGGGCCATGGCCACATTGCGCATGATCGCGCGCTTTACTTCAGCTACGATGAGGGCCTCTGCTAGTTTGGAACCGGCTGAGGCGCACTCCATCGATCTCCTGAAGCAGTCGGCGACGGTGATCACGCCGTGGGGTCCTGGCATCTTCGTCTTGAGGTATGCGTAGTGGGGGACGGCCATGAACTTGGCGAGGGCGGGGCGCCCGAGGAGAGCGTGGTAGGAGCTCGTCAAATTTACCACCTCGAACCAGATTGGTTCGCGGCGAAAGTTCTCCTCGGTCCCGAAGATGACGTCCAGCTGGATTTTTCCCAGCGGAGCGCAGGCTGGCCCCGGCAGTACGCCGTGGAACGTCGTGGTAGTCGGGCGCAGGTCGCTTTCGCGAATGCCCAGCTTCTCCAGCGAGGACTGGTAGAGGAGGTTGAGGCTGCTGCCTCCATCGATGAGGACACGCGAGAATCGGCAGGTGCGCGCGTTGGAGACGATGAGGGGGTCGAGCACCATGGCGTAGCCCCGGGAGTCGGCAGGTGCTCCGGTTGATCTGCCCGGCTCCAGGTGATGGGGGTTTCCGACCAGTTCAGGTACTGGGGGACCGGGGAAACGATGGCGTTGACCTCCTTGGAGCGTCGCCTGCAGCTGTGCTTGTCGTCCTGCTCCGTCTCGAAGATGTGGTAGGCGGCATGCGGCTGGGGGTAGCCGTTGTTGTTGTTGCCGCCGTTACCATCATTACCGGCTCCCCTAGCCGGTGGTGGGGGTCCACCCGGTGGGGGAGGCGGGAGACGAGGCTGGTTTCCCTGGTCCTTTAGCTGCCGAGTCCAGCTGCAGTTCCGGGTGGTGTGCATAGCCGGTTTGAAGGGACCGCTATGCCACTTGCATGGGCCATCAATCATCTAGTCGAAGGTGAGCCAGGGCTTCTGCCTTCTTGCGTCGTTAGCCGGTGCGTCGGGCGCACCCTCTATTGCATTGACCTGCCGCGCGTGGTAGCGAGGCTTCTGTTGCCTGTCCTGGCGGTCCCCGTGGAACCGGTTGTCGTTGCCGTGGCGTCTGGAGGATCCGGCTTCACCAGCCGGATTGCTCGGACGGTCGCGAGCCGGCTCCGTGGGAGTCGGACGGCCTTCCGCGTTTACTCGGAGGGGCTTCTTCATGGCGGCATCTGCCGTGGCGTACTGGTCGGCAACCGTCATGAGCTCCACCATGGTTTTCGGCTCGTCACACAGTAGCCGGTGGCGAAGCATGGTGCCCTCTCGGCATCCTTCGATGAAGAAACCAATGGCCTGGCTCTCCAGGATGCCCTCGCAAGTGTTGCGGAGCTCCGTCCACTTGGCGAGGTACTCGCAGTCGGTCTCGTGGTCGCCCTGGACGCACAAGGCCAGGTCGCGCGGGCGTCCTGGGCGCTTGTACGTGCCGTTGAAGTTGCGGACGAAAACCTTCTCGAAATCAGGCGAGACGTTGATGCTGTTGGGCGCGAGGCTATTGAGCCAGGTCCTTGCCGACCCGGTTAGCATGAGGGGGACGTAACGCACGGCTGTGCGCTTATTCCCGTGGGCGATGCCGGCTGCCGTGGCGTAGTCGGTCAACCAGTCTTCCGGCTTCATGCTGCTGTCGTACTTGGGGGTGTCCCTAGGCAGGGAGAATTTATCCGGAAATGGCTCGTTCCGGATGCGGGGTCCGAAACAAACCGGTCCGGTAGAATCTTCCTCTTCCGTGACGCGCGCTTGAGCGAGCAGCTCGATGCGGTCGCGGGCATCCGGACAATCCGGGTTGGGCGCGCCCACCCGGCCCGAGAGGCGGGAACCGGCTGGTCTGGGTGCTCCGGCTGGCGGGGGTGGAGGTGGCGGGTTGCTGTTGACCGTCTGCTCCTGGCGCGGCTGACCCCTGTTGCCGGAGCTGCGACGCCTGCTGCGGGCCCTAGCCGACTGAGGGGAGGACGCCTGCTGCGTGTCACGTGGTGCGTCCCTGCTGTTGGCGGGTAGCCTGTTTTCTCTGGAGTAGCTAAGGTCCTCCTGCGTTTGCCGGTTAGCCCCGTCCTGCTCGTCCGCGACGCGGAGGAGCTCCTGGATGCGGGCGTGCTGGCGGGCCCGCTCCTCGCCCTCCAGGCTGGGTAGTTCCTCTGCTGCGGCTCACGCCGCGCGCAAGTTCTTGATGGGCGTGCTGTAGGTGGGCCGTGTAGGGGCAGGCGCGGGATCCGGTTCTCCGTCCTTCTCCATCCTGCCGCCTAGCTCACCGCCTCGACGTCGTACCTGGCCGCGCCGGCTCGGCTCCACGGTAAGCGGGGTGAGGCCGTGCGCGCGGTCATACTCGCGCCTGGCGATCTCCAGCTGCTTGCGGGCTGCTGCCAGCTCCATGGCCTCCTGGAGGAGGATCTGTCTCTCCATGGTGAAGTTGGCCTCCTTCTCCTCCGGGTTGTCCCCGATGGTAACCGGCGTCAGGAGCCGATCAATGGCATCCTCGACCGGGTTCTGAGGCTGCGAAGGAGCGGAAGTTCCGACCTCGTCCACGCCTCGGTCCCGCGGCCGGCGGGTCTGCGAGCTGGATCCGGCCATCATGACCTCCAGGCTACAAGGTGCGGCGGAGGTGGCGCCGCCTGAGCATGGCGGCCCCGCAACAGAGACGATTTCCCTAGGGAAACGCTCCGGGACGGTGGCGACGTAGACGGGGAGATCGCTGAATAGCAGAACGGTGCCGTTTGCCGGGAAGGAAGTTCCGGCGAAGCAGGAGGCGTTGTCGATGACGCAGTCGAACTTGCCAAGCGTAAGCACCAGGCCGGAGGCCACGCGCTCACCGGATGAAGTGCGGGGTCCCGTGCGGAACGTGACTCCGGTCGAAGCCATCCGCCCCACGGTGGGCGCCAACTGTCGTTGTATTGGGAACGGCAGTACCTAAAAAGGTTAGATAGAGGTGTGTGGACTAGTAGGGAAGCTATCGACGGCGTCCGCAGGCGAGATTGGATACGAGCGAGCGTAGCGGGACACAAGAAGTACCCAGGTTCGGGGCTCTCGTGGCGAGGTAAAGCCCCTACTCCTGCCTGATCTGACTAGGTGAAAAATACGAGCTACAAGTGCTCCTCGAGCTGTATCCTTTAGCTACTGCCTTAAATGAACTGAGACCAACCCTTTCTACTGAAGCCCTCCCTCTCCTTATATAAGAAGAGAGGCAAGGGTCTCACTGGCTAGTCCGGCTGGCGGGCCCCACAGGCGGGTCCCAGCCGGCTAGTCATCTACAGTACCCGGCATGGTATGTCACATCGGTGTATGAGCGGTATGGCTGTAGTAGGCACAGTGGACGCCGTGCGAGCCCGGCGTCAGCACAGGCCACTGTTCCCCCATCAGCCACGCCAAGTCTTCGGTATGGGCGGGTGGTTGCCCGTCTTGTCGTCGTACAGGGCGTACCGTGCATTGATACGCACGTCGTCCTGTCCCTCTGATTGGATCCGGCTACGTAGTTGTATCCGGCTTCCCCTCCAGGGTCCGGCTACTGGGTGATAGTCGGTCCCTCCTATCCTGTCCGGCTGCATCTGGTCAGCCGGCCGAGACCGACTGTCCTGTTTCTTACTCGGGTGGGGTATCCGGGGATCATCCCCCTGACAATGGTGTTGGGGTAATCTTTGCATAAGTACACTGCCATCTCAGGTGCACGGTTACATACATCACAGATGGGGTAATGATTCCAACCTCTACTAGCAAGGTTATCAATCGTGAGAAGCTTTCCATGGATGTCCATCTAGGCGAAAAGCTTCCACTTAGGTTTGGCATGAGCATCCCATATTTTCTATGCAATTAACTTGGGGTGGCTGACATGGAATTGAGTGTGGTAGGCAGAGCTAGAACTATAGGATCCATCTTCGGTTAAGGTCTAGGAGATCATCTCAGCTTGACCAAGTGCTATCTGCATTCCTTCCACCACGTCCCAAACCATGAGGTATTGGGAAAGTTGCACAGGAGAGTTGAGACGTGCAATGGAGAAAATCCAGTTGCCATGAAATACTCTTTGGCCACGCTTCTATTTTTCCTCGAGGAAATCGTGCAGAGATCCGGCGCCCACAGTCTGATTGGGCCCAACTCAGACCAGCTGTCGTGCCAGAAGGAAGCAGTCCTGCCATCTTCAATGCTAGTCTTTATGAAGGCTTTGAAAAGGTCCATGATGATGTCATCACATATGAGCTTGGACCCCACCCACGTACGATGGTCCATCCACTATAGCCAAGGCCATCTTAGTCTAAGAGCGCGACCAGTCCTATATAGGTCCGGCGTGCCTAGGCCGCCATCATCCTTAGGCCTACACAACATGGTCCAGCCAGCCAAGGATTTCCCTTGTGTTGCGTGCTCTCCTTCATCAACCTCCTCCCCCCCCAAGACGAAGTTTCGAGCGATGTGGATAATCTTGTACCTAGCCCTCTTAGACAGGGGGATGACTATGGCATGGTAGGCTGCAATGGCCATGAGGACAGACCTGTCGAGGGTGATTCTACTAGGTAGAGCCAGGTTTTCCCCATCCACCTAGGCAGCTCTCCGACAATCTTATCAATCAGGTGTTGAAGGTTGACCTTTTTAAGCCGCCGGAAGTGTAAGGGCAGACCCAAGTACTTCCGAGGAATGTAGCAATATTTGCTGGAAAGGCCAAAAGGATGTCTAAAAGATCTATGGCTTCACATCTGACAGGAAAAAACTCTGTTTTCCCAAATTGGCGATGAGACCACTTGCTTTACCAAAACAATCGAGGATGGCAGTGATGGCCTGCAGTTCTTTTTTCACGGGATTGACAAAAATTCCAGCATCATCGGCGCACATAGAGACTCTGCAGCGAGGCACATGGGGTCTGATTTGGCTTAGAAGCCGCATAGACTTCTAGAGACTGCTTTCAGTTTGGTTAGAGTCTTGATCTTTTTTCTACGATGTGGTTTTGTTGGGTGTAAGATAAAAGGCCTGTATAGCTGATGTAAATTTTCTAGGATAATTTTTCTCCGCTGTATGTTTTAAATTGTGTTGGGCTTATCCTACCAATTTATGTGCTTTTAGCCGAGGCTAGCATAGTTGTGGTGTTGCTTATGAACTTTCTAGTTTGCTTTCTTCTAATGGAAATCGGGGCAAACCCTTCAATAAAAAAGAGGCTGCCTTGCAAAATTTCTATACTAGTGAGCGTCTAGATTTAGAATTCTTTTGTCCGCCCAAGTACTTCTTTTTAAACAATGGCAAAAGATTTCTCCTATTTGATTAATTAAGAAGACGAGTCATGACATGAAAAAGCCAAAACTAAAAAAAAGCACGGAATTACTCTCTCAATATTACAAAACCCAAGTTCTTCGTACCCATGGTGGCCCAATTTTTTGCCTCGCCCTTAATAATCTCAAGAAGAATAGGGGTGGCACGGACTTCTTGTGGAAGACCCTTGTGTTACTCTCGTTTGAATTGGTCCAACTAGTAATCATGGTGATGGATGCCATGCCCTTTCACATGGAGGTGGATTTGTGAGTGATCATGGTCCACCAATCCTTGATGGAAAGATCCGATGGCCAATCTTACGTATGAATATATGGAAGCCTGAGTCATCCCCTTACAAGGTCCCAAAGCCTTTTGTGTGATGATATTGGGTGAAGAGGTACGCCACCGTCTCTTGAGTTTGCTTGCATAACAGGAAAAAAGCCACAATTCGTCCACCCCCTCTTCTCAAGACAATTCGCCGTCAATAGCCTATTTTAGATGGCTAATACGGTGAAGAATTTTATCTTCGTGGTTCCCCAACCTTCCAAACCAACTTGTTCAAGCAAATGAGGATGGATCTGAAAATTTGAGCATTATATGCTGACGTAGTGGAATATTTACCATTGTGTGTGAGGTTCCAAACAATTGTGTCCTCCACATCCTCTCTAAGTTGGATGTCATTGAACTCTCCCCAAAGTCTTAAATATTCTTGTATGTGAGGAATGGTCAATTTTGTGTCCATCTTTATGTTTTATATCCATGCTACTAAGCAAGGCTTAGTTGACCTTCCATTTTTCAGAGTAGATACTTCATAGATGAGCGGTGCAATATCTTTAGGATTTTTTCCGTTGAGCCAAGGGGGTCCCCAAAAACACGGAATGTTCCAATTGCCAATCGAGATAGTAGTGGCGGCGTAGAAAAGGCTCATGTACATAGAGTCACAAGGTACACAGTCTTACCTAAAGATTTGTTGGGTCTCTCTATTCAAACCATGACCACCTTAACCAGATGGCGCGCCTAAACTTCTCTAGGTATAGAATCCCAAAACCTCCAATCCTAGCAGGTTTACATGATGTTTCCCAATTAATCTTCCCTTTACCACAGAGATCTGTCAAGCAGGTGTTGGGGATATACTTTCCCGGTATCCTCACAGTTCCTCACTGACCAGGGTGGCCCACTTCGGGTTAGAGCTTTGCTTCACGGGCGGCCCAGTCAGGGAGAAGAAACAGAGTCCAGTCCGGCTACAGGAAGGCCCAGAAGACTTATCGACTTAGGCCCATAGTGTTACTTGTAGTTCAAGATATACTCTGTAACCGACTCTTAGTCGTAGCCGGATAGATCTCTCCTATAAACCCTAGACCGGATATCTATATAAGCCGTCCTAGGGAGAGCCTTTAGGGCACCCAATAGTCTACAATCTCAACTCGCACAGGTGAATCCTTGTAACCCATATTCCGGCTCTGCCATATTACTGGATTGCTAGCAGGAGTAGGATCCGTCCAAAGCCGGCGGATTCGAACCTAGGTAAACTTGTGTGCTCACCGTCCCGGAACACCGTACGTCTCACACCCCTCTCTTCCGCACACCTCGAGGACCCCCTCATGGCGTACTTGTCATCAATCCAACGACAGTTGGCGCCCACCGTGGGGCAAGTGAGCTTCGGATCTATGTTCCGAGCGGAATCTACAAGAATCGGAATTGCAAGACCATCGCCGTTGGTCGCATCCTGTACGCCAGCGATGTCCCTCTCATCGTTCTCGACGAGACCTGGATTCCGGCTAGGGAGGCTGTGACTGCCTACACCATCATGTCTTTTGGCGAGATCGATGTTTACATCGGCTTTTATGAACCTGCCCCACCCACCCCAGCGGTGATGATAGAGGCAGAAGAAATCTCTGGATCCCCTTTGTCCGCGGAGGCGGCAGAGTTCCGGATCTCAGAAAACCCTAATCCCACCCAGCCCGCACCAGTTGTGGAGATAGTGGAGAAATCCAAGCCTGAAGCAGACCTGGCGATCCAAGTTGAATCTGGAGTGGATCTCCCTGGAGAGGCCGAATCCCAGATCAACCCACCCGCTGAAGTCGAAATCCAGGAGGAGCATAGCAATGACACTGGTTCCGGCTCTGATGACGCCGGGACAGACAAGCCTTTTCTGAGTTACACGCTAAGACGCATGATGATGCAAGATGCAAGCATAGACGATATTCTCGAGACCATCAGGCGTTTCGAGGAGGCCGATCGCGAGAGCCGCAAGTATCTCAGGAGGCACGCGTCGCACTTTATCGGATATGTGCAATCCGGATCCGGCTCTGCCGATGCTGGAGACAACACCGACTCTGTGGTGGAGGCGATTGGAACAAACGCCGACGTACCCGCATCCTCGGATGAATCGATGACGTCAGCAGATTTTTGAAAGTTCTCCGTGGAATATGAAGAGGAGTATAACTCCAAAGCTGTAGAGGAAGGAGAAGCCAGACATGAAGGATCCGGGGAAAACTCTCCCAAAGCGCAGGATGACATGGAAATTGGAGATAATCCCGAGGTCCAGATGTCCGAAAGTAACGATCAGAGCTTCACTCCGGGAAACAGACCCAAAGCCGTCTTTGTTACCGGCACTGCCAAGAAGGCAAAGAAGAAGAACAAGAAGAACAAGACCCCGGCGAAAGACCCTCCGACAGAGGAGGTTGTTGCCAAGGAATACGAGGAATACTCGGATGGAGCACTTATCCCAGACGAGCCCAAAAAAGAAGAGTCGGTGGATGGACACATGATCACTGAAGATGCGCGTAAACTCATCGATGCTGCATTAACCACACCTATTCCTACAGCTGCAGAACTTACTGCTGAAGAGCTAGACGAGAGGGCACATGCCCTAGAAGTGCGTCGTCAAGTACTCCTCGACGAAGCCAAAAACATTGAGGAGGAAAAGAAACGAATGGCATCTTCGGAGAAGTACAACTCTAGGCAACACCAGAAGACCAGAAAACGTCATACTGATGACAACCAATTTCCGCAGATTCACAAAGTCCTTTTCGAAGGAGAACTTGGTATGCCTCGATGCGACAACAACGGGAATTGGGTGTATCCAACGCCAGTACAGAACACCGTTGCGGCTCGGGAAATCCTATCAGCTAATCCAGGCCTGGAGCAGATCCGGTTGGGAATCAAACTACTCAACAAAGGACTGGAGTAGCAAAAGGTCGCCCTGTCTGGAAGTCAAAAACTGGTCTCAGATTCTGACCAATGTCACACAGATCTGGCATGGGCCAACGTAAGACCCTAGCGTGTTCCGGAACAGCAATATCATTCCGACCATTGGGAAGATAATCACTCAAGAACCGAATCTTCAGGACAGCACCACAAAGCTGCCCGTGACTGGCGTAACGTTAACCCAGTTGCAGAGCAAGAGGAAATTGCTGCACTGAATCCGAGGAACCCTCCCCGGTGAGAATCGAAAGACCGCAGGGAAGAAGATAAAGAGAAACGTCGGGAGGAGGACCGACAAAGAATGCCACCTCCTAGACATGCAAGCCGTCCGGATGACGGACGAAGGAACGACGGACACCGTGCCGAGACAAGCGGGCAGGGGGTTCATCACAATGAAGACCCTCCCTGGAACCGGAATAATGATGCTCCGGATGGAGGCCGGCGATCAGCCGGAAATAACCCAGCTGCTCCACCCTCTCCGCCAAGTAGCCATCACAACGGCTCCCAAGGAGGCCAAGGAGGGTGTCGTGGTGGAGGAGGTGGTGGCAGAAGCCGAAGTCCGGCTCCAAGGCACCGCAGCCATACCCGACACTCAGGACGATCTCTATCCCCAAATGACGCAAGGCACATGATCAACACCAATATAGAAGCACGGTGCTATGAAAATGATGATATATACGTGGGCCCAAAGTGCTTCGGACCATGCATAAGAGCTACAAGATTCCTGGAAGGATTTTCTATCTCAAGACATATTCAATCCTACGACGGTATAGCTCGGCCAGATACTTGGCTACAGGATTTCTTCCAAGCTTGTTGCATCGCCAAAGGCGGAAACAGCCTGGTCGCAACCCGATATCTCCCACTCATGTTGCGGAAGACGGCACGATCATGGCTTAATGAACTTGCGGAGAACACCATCCACAACTGGTATGACATGCAAAGTGTGTTCTTTCGGAATTTCGAAGGCACATACCAGAGGCCCTATACGGTCGGAGACCTAAAACGTTGCACCCAGAAAGCCGAAGAAACTTGTTGGGATTATCTCGGACAATGGATCGACACCAAGAACTCTTGTGAAGGAGTAAATGACCAAACTGCGATTGAAGCTTTCATTGCAGGTCTCTGGTTTACTGCGTCATCGCTTGAAGTGTGACATGGTCACTAATTTGGAAGAGATGATAGAAACAGCGAGCAAGTATGCAGATGCTAACGACGATGCAGGGGGATTACTCAATGCCCTGGCTATGCCATAGTCAGCAAAACAACCAAAGCAACAAGCTCAGAAGCGCAAGAATACCTCGGAAGAGAAACCCAACGCGGAAACGGCAGTGGTCACTGCTACTTTCGGGTCTGGAGGACGAGGAGGACGTGGCGGTGGCCGCGGCCGCGGTTGTGGGACATCAAGAGTCCAGGGTAGAGGATACCAGCAACCCGGAAAAACCTATTCTTGGGCCGGCATTGCCAATAACCCATGTGTGCATCACTTAGACGCCAATGGGGGCTCGTCCCACACAAACGCTGAGTGTCGTTTCAATGACGACATTAAAAGAGATGACACCGCTGGCTACAAAGCTAAGCGAAAGAAGGGAAAGAAGAATCCTGAGAAAGATAAAGAGACCAAGGAAGATTCCAACATGGAGGAAGCTGATGCTTCAAATCCCAAGCCGGAAGGGAAGAAAACTTTTCCAACCAAGAAAGACACTTATGTCACCTTCCTCGGATCTCAACCAGCAAAGGTTAAAAAGGCAGTGCTACATCAGCTCAATGCAACAGTTCTGGCTGTCCCCCAATTCTTGGACTAGTCGGAAGTGGCAATCACATTTGACCGTGCTGATAATCCGCCTAAGTTGCACATGCGAGGAAAATACGCCTTAATCATCAATCCACTTATTGACGGTTATGGTTTCTCCAAGACTCTCATGGACAGTGGCAGCAGTATTAATATTCTATATGTCGAAACGCTATGCCGGATGAAGATCTCGGAGACCCAGCTGAACCACAGCTCTGTGATCTTTCACGGGGTTGTCCCAGGAAGACAAGCAAATTTCCTAGAAGAAATCACTTTGGATGTTACCTTTGGAACTCCAAAGAACTATCGGACGGAGGCACTTTCCTTCGAAGTGGTCCCATTCAAGAGCGCGTACCACACTATATTCGGACGTCCGGCTTACTGGGCTTTTGTGGCTCGTCCGTGTTACATTTACAATATGATGAAAATTCCAGGTCCCAATAGCGTGATCACTATCAGGGGAGACCCGAAGAAAGCGTGAGAGTGCAAGGATGGAAATGCCGCCTTTGCTGAAGCCGTGCTGGATGCCCAGGAGTACCAGGAGATCAAGAAGAGCATAGATCCGTCCGAGATGCCCGCAACAAAAAAGGAGGTGACAAAGCCGAATCTGGAGTTCAAGGAATCAGAAGAGACGAAGAAGACGCCGTTGAAGGATGATGACCCCTCCAAGGTGACCTAGATAGGCGTAGGCCTAGATAGCGCATAGGAAAGCGTGCTCAGCAAGTTCCTCAAAGCAAATCAAGATATCTTCGCATGGCAGCCATCTGACATGACCGGAGTATCTAGGGAACTTGCCGAGCACTCTTTAAATGTAAACCCGAATGCTAAACCCGTCAAACAGTCCTTATGACATTTCGGCGATGAAAAGCGTAAGGCAATAGCTAAGGAACTAGCACGGCTCGAGTTAGCCGGATTCATAGAAGAGGTCATCCACACTGAGTGGTCGGCCAATCCTGTAATGGTCCCTAAAAAGGACACCACTGATTTAAGGATGTGTGTTGATCATACCGCCTTGAACAAGGCTTGTCCCAAAGATCTGTTCGCTCTGCCTAGGATTGATCAAGTTATCGATTCTACGGCAGGCTCGGAACTCCTCTGTTTTCTCGACGTATATTCTGGTTATCACCAAATCTAGATGAAGGAATCTGACAAAGTCAAAACTTCATTCATAACCCCCTTCGGAAGCTTCTGTTTTGTTACGATGCCCTTTGAGCTGAAGAACGCAGGAGCTACGTACCAGCGCATAATGCAGTGTTGCCTCCACGACCAACTCGGACGCAATGTACATGCATATGTGGATGATATTGCGGTGATGTCCAAAAAGAAGGAAACATTGATTTCCGACTTGAAGGAAACGTTCGCCAATCTACGAAAATACAACATAATGCTTAATCCGAAGAAATGCTTCTTTGGAATTCCAGCCGGAAAATTGTTAGGTTTTATCGTCTCCTAAAGAGGCATAGAGGTGAACCGAGACAAAATCAAGGCTATACTCAATATTTCCAGGCCAACTCGCCTGAAGGATGTACAAAGACTAACTGGTTGCATCACTGCAGTTAGTTAGTTTGTAAGCCGGCTCGGTGAAAGAGCCGCACCATTATACAAACTCCTAAAAAATACCAAGGATTTTGTGTGGACCGACGAAGCTGAAGCTTCACTACAAGACCTGAAGAAAGTACTCCCATCTGCTCGTATCCTTGCTGCGCCGAAACCACAGGAACCGATGTTGCTCTATCTTGCTGCGACAAACAAAGTCGTCAGTATCGTTATGGTAGTGGAGAGACCGGAGGAAAATCAGGAACACTTGGTGCAGCGTCCGACTTACTTTGTCAGCGAGGTCCTGACAGAATCAAAACAGCGGTATCTGCACTATCAAAAGCTGGCTTATGGTGTGTTCTTAGCATCTCGTAAGCTACGACATTATTTTTTCAGGAGCATCCAATTACCATGGTGAGCACAACTCAGATGAGAGATATAATCAACAACAGTGACGCCACAGGACGCGTCGCCAAATGGGTCATAGAGCTTTCAGCTTTTGATATTGAGTACAAACCTCAGACAACAATCAAATCCCAAATTCTTGCTGACTTTTTTGCTGATTGGACAGAGACGAACGAGAATATGACCCTCCCTGAGTCGGAATATTGGACCCTATATTTTGATGGGTCTAAGGCTCACGGGGGATCGGGGCTGGCGTGGTGCTCAAATCACCCCAAGGAGATAACTTCTATATGTGTTGCAGATCTACTTCACAGCGACAAATAATATTGCCGAGTATGAAGCACTGCTACATGGAATCCGGATTGCTAAGGATATCGGCATCTGACGTTTGATGTGTTACAGAGATTCGGATCTTGTTGCTCAGCAAGTGTCGGATATTTGTAATGCAAATAAACACATGGCAGCATATAAAGTTGTCGTGGATGATTTATCTAAATCGTTCGAAGGGTTTGAGGTTCAACACATCCCTCGAGCAGAAAACGAGGAAGCAGATGCACTATCTCGGATAGGCTCTGCACGGAAAGAGGTCCCGGATGGCGCTTTTTTAGAGCACCTCAAAGTTCCCTCAATAAAGGGAGTAGATGAGGAATATCCGACCAAATCCGACTCACCTCTAATAGCAGTTCTGGCTGCAATTCCTAGCTGGACTCAACCCTACCTTGATTATCTGGTAGATGGCAAATTACCCAAAGACGAGGTTCTGAGCCAACAGATTATCTGACGAGCGAAAGCCTATAATATAGTTAAAGGTGAGCTCTATAAGAGGAGTGTGTCTGGGGTCTTTCAGCGCTGCGTATCTCCGGAAGAAGGAGTGGAAATCTGAAGAGAAATCTATGAATGCGAGTGTGGTCACCATGCTGTAGCCAAATATTTAGTGGCAAAGCTTTCAGACATGGTTTTTTCTGGCTTACAGCCAAGGCAGATGCCAAACGGCTAGTCAAGATGTGCAAGGGCTGCCAAAAGTACGCCAAACAAGATGATCAGCTGCGAACAATACCTATAACATGGCCTTTTGCGGTCTGGGGGCTTGACATGGTAGGACCGTTTAGACGGGCTCCAAGTGGATTTATTCACCTCTTAGTGATGGTGGATAAGTTCACCAAATGGATTGAGGCTAAACCCGTCACTAGTTGTGATGGAGCAACAGCCAAAAGATTTGTCGAGGATGTCATAATCCGGTATTGTTATCCATATAGTATTATCACGGACAACGGGAGTAATTTCTCTATGGGAGAATTGGCCGAATTCTGCAACAAACAAAATATCCGGCTTGACAGTGCGTCAGTCGCACATCCACAGGCTAATGGACAAGTCAAAATAGCAAATGGTTTAATCCTACAAGGCCTAAAACCGAGACTCGAAGCACCACTACGACGTGCTGCGGGGGCTTGGGCAGAGGAATTACCCTCTATAATATGGAGTTTACGAACAACTCCGAACAGGTCAAACGGATACACACCTTTCTTCTTGGTCTATGGCGCAGAAGCAGTTCTTCCTAGTGATTTGATTCACACTTCTCCTAGAGTGGCCGCGTATATCGAAGAGGATGACGAGATTTCTCGACAAAATGATCTCGACTTAGTCAAAGAAGTTCGCGTCGTTGCTGAAATGAGATCAACAACCTATCAGCAGAAATTACGCAAGTACCATAGTCAGAGAGTCAGAAACAGATCTTTCAATAAAGGCGATTTGATTCTCCGGCTTGTGCAACAAAGAAAGCATAAACTTTCCCAATATGGGAAGGGCCCTTTTTAGTTAGTCGAGTATTGCACAATGGTTCAGACTACTTAACTGATATGAGGCCAGTCAAAGAAAGACCTGCTACTAAGAAGAGAAAGAGAGCTGGAGGCAGTACAAATCCGGATGAATTAGACAGACCATGGAATATTGCTCAGCTACGTCCCTTTTATTCTTAGTTTATCCTTCTTTGTAATCATACATATGTACATGTTCTGTGAGAAATAAAAGTTTTCGTTGCCTCAAGTTTTTTCTGAGAAGTTTTTACCATCTTATTTCTGAACAATCATGTCATAGTCGAAAATCCCAGAATACTTGAAAGTACTTTATGCTCATGTTTGTTCTGGTTTAGATTTCCGATTCTAAAAATGCTACCTTCGGGTATAGCTCTAAAGTTTCTAGTTTATACTTTGGTTATTTGTCTGATTGCCGGATGCGGGCATTTTCCGAGTAGTGAATTGTTGGTACTGGAAGCCGGCTTTGTTTCCGAGTTTAAACTGGTTTAGCAATTGAGCTCCGTTGCTCGGCAAAGTTTCCGTGCAGAAAGTTTAGCCGGCTCATGAAAGGGACGAGGCGGAAAGCCAGATAAACGATAAGTATAGACAAAAAAGTATAAGTGCTTATGCAAACATTTCAGGCACACAAAAATTTAAGCCAACAGTGCTGAATAGATTAAATCTTGGCACTAGCAAAAGTATCATACTGCATATTTACATACCCATAATGTTTTCAGAATAATACATTTGTTTCTGATAATCTATGATGCAGGAGAGGAGGTAGGAGCTGCTGGCTCGCTGGGCACATCAATCGCGCCCTGATAACGATCCGAGATGTCCAAATTTGATATGGTTTGGCCATTGTAGGAAACTTCGGTTGCTTCTTCAGGAGGCGGAGGCGGCGTGTCCACGCGGGTGAAGAAGGGAGTGTCGTAGTTGGTTAAGTCAGCTACATGTCACCCATATCCGACGCAGGAGTCCATGATGGCCTTGATGTCTTGCTCCTGTCCGTCTTCATCCACAGTAGAATACCCTCTGGTCACTTGCCATATCTCCATGCTTCCATGGTGGCTCATGACCATGATGAGAGCGTTCTGCGCCACGGATCGCGCGTAGGACATGTTCCAGTCCTGGACAAGCTGCGGCATCTCCTTTGCTTTGTCCCGCACCTGAAAGTTGGACATGCTATGCATGTCCGGAACCTTCAGAGCTTCGCCAATATCCTCAATGGATTGGCGGAAGTCATGAAGCAGATCACCGACTTGGGTAAGCCGGTGGGTGCGAGGCTCGGTAGAAGTGGAGTCCGTCAAGTTCAGAGGACCTATACATATAATGCAAAACGGTTAAGTAAATCCGACATCGAAAGAGTCGAAGAATGTAGACAAGTCAGAGAGATGGAAACATACCGAAGATGATGTCATCAACTTTGGTCTTCTCTTCCCGAAGACTCCGGAGTTCAGCCCGGAGTGCCTCGGAAAGGTCCTTCTCTCTGCACAGCTCGTTGTTGAGATCCGAAATTTTCTGCTCGTGGAGTGTAATTTTGCGATCATGCTCCACGGTGGCCATGGAGGAGGATTCGAGAACTTGAGCTATGCTCTTCTCATGATCCGCCTTAAGCTGGTCAAGCTCTCGGCGGAGATCCTTGTTTTCCACCACCAAGGTCTTCAGATTTTCGGCCTCTTCTATCATAGCACAGGACTGCTTTATCAGTGTTGTAAGTCAAAAAGAACAACAGTTCAGCAAAAAATATTCGACTATGAAAACACAAAACAAGGTTGGAGTCTCGGAATGTTTACCTTCGGCCTCATCCTTGGAAACCTTCAGCTCAGCATTCTTAAGTCGGAGAGCTCTGATCTCTCTCCACTTATTACAGACATTCTTCAACAAATCCTGGTTATATGAATTAACTTTCTATAAGTCAGAATACCCAGAGCCAGAAGTCTACTGAAGACTCAGGCTAATATTGTAGCTAATATCAGCACGAGCCTTGGGGGCTACACTAGTTCATTCTTTGGCATCCTAAGGAAGCATAAACCCGGATTGTATATCCAACTTCCTGCTTGGGGGCTAGAGGATATGATATAAAGTACAATAAATAAAAATGTGAGTTGGAATTTCGACTTACATGATGTTCATGTGTGAGCTTGCTCAGGCACATGTTCACCTCGGTGGTAACCTTCTCGGTGAGGGTGAGTGGAATAATTGGAGGTGGTGGAAGCACACCAGATCTTAGTTCCTCGTTGCGAAGGCAGGCTTGTTCAAGAAGGTCGGAGTACTTGATGTCCTCCGCTTCTTGTGCTTCTTCTTCGACAGAGAGATTTCGGCTCTCCAGGCATTGTCGGGCCAGCAGCTGGATTTCCTCCGCAGATTTCCGAGACAAGCCAAATTTGGCAAGTCCCGGATTGTTCAGGAGGTTTTCCGTGAAAATATCTGCCGAGGGATCATTACCCGAAGAGGGTTCACCCTTATCAAAACCTGAGCCACCCATGGTGGCGTCAGTCTACGACTCAAGGGTCGCTGGCCCTATGGAGGGAGCCGGATCTTCTGCGACAACCGGCGATGGAGTAATCACCAGCGTTGCAGAAGGTTGAGGGGCAGGAGTCGGAGGAGTTGTGGCAGGAGAAGCCATACTCAGTTTCGTATGCCGCAGAGGCTTCGAAGAAGTTCCCTTCCCCTTGCCCTTGATGAGCTATTTAGCTCTGAGAATGTGATAGAATAGAAAACATTACATCTCAGAAGAAAATATGAGTAAAGTACAAAGGCGGAAGTTGTGGGAAAAGTTACCTCTTCACGACTGTCACTTCCTTTGTGCCGACGGCCACTGTCAGAGCCTTGCGCTTCCTAGGCACAACATCTGGCAGTGGAACCAATTCCTACTCCTGAGAAAACTCCGGAGGATATCCCTCGATAGGAGCCAGTTCCGACTCGGGGAGGTTGGCAAGATGAAAAGAAGATAATATCTCAGTATTGTGAAATAACTTAAAGGTGAGACACATAAAAAAGGGTTTATTGTTAAAAGCTTACCGGAACTACAGGGTCTTCCGCTGTGTGCATGTCTAGAGACAAGTCTGGAATCTTTCTCTCAATCCGCTCCTTGATCAGCCATTTGATCTGGCTTATGTAATCTTGTGGCTTTAAAGCCTTAGGACTGATGCGGAGGGAGTCATTCTTTGACGCCGTGATGGAATGCATCATACGGTCACCATGGTGCCGGAGAGGCTCGATCCGACGTGCGACCCAAGATTGGACTAAGTCGGACCCTCGCAGGCCCTTGTGTTTTATCAGATATTCGATCCACCTCTTGGCGAGGATCAGATCATTACTGAGAGCCGGAGGTGCCTCATCCCAAGACGCTAGGGCCGTGGCAGCTCTGTCGATGAAAGCCTAGCTTTGCCAGGAGCAGGAATATCCTTATGGTAAAAGAAGGTGGCCGACCACCGTTTGACCGACTCACTAGCTGAAATGCGAGCATAAGTACGCTCGCGTCTAACTGAAAGGCTAATAGTGCCGGTAATATAAGGATCACCGGCAGTGATGGAGTTTCTACGGACATGAAAGTAGAATCAGAATAAAGTGAGACTCGGCCTAATGCCGATATATCCCTCACACAAAGTCGCATAAGCGCTCATATCTAAGATGGAGTTGGGAGGAATATGGTGAAGCTGAACACCGTAATGATCTATCACCTCGGAAAAGAATTCTGAGGGAGGGAAAGACAAACCTCTGTCGAGGTGGGTGCCGAAGTGTACACGCTCATCGGCGTGCGGGTGGGGGATGGCTTCGCCGAAACTGCTCTGCTAGTCGCCGGCGCAGAGGAGCCCTTCATTCTCCATGCCTTGGAGCTTCTCGTCATCGAGGAGACACGAGATCCAAACCCCACGGTTGCTTTCTTTCTCTGCCGCCGCTGCGAAGCCAGCCAAGCCGAACGATGAAGATGAAGCCATTTCTCCGGGGAGCCGGTGATCTTGGATGGGCGGCGCTGGGACTCTGGGAAGCAGAGGAGCTCTGTGCGCAGGGGAGAGGTGGAGGAGAGGAAACGGCAAGGGAATAGGTGAAGATGAGGAAAAGGAAATCCTCACCCCTTATAACCACCTAACCGCGCCAAGATTCGTGCAAAAGCCATAGTGTAACCGCCACGCATCGTGGAAGGAACTAGGAAGGTCCCACGCAATGATTACGTCGCCTTGATCTCCACGTACGCATTGAAACGGCGCCTCGGTTCCGCGAATGACAGACCCACCAACGGTCGTGCTGACAGGATGTTTGTCAGTGACGTGACTTGACCATGACCAGTGTCAGATGACGTCGGAGACCAAGTTTCGGCTTGGTTTGAATATCAAGCTAGGAAATCCGAATAACATACTGATAGGTCCGACTTACTTTTAAGACCCGGATCGTATCTTTTGTTTTGAAGTTTCAGGAACGCTTCAAGATTCTGCAAGCCGAAGATTAAGCTAGATGATGATGAATCTGACTTTGGATCTTGGAGACTTCCGGGGGCTGTGTTGGGGATATACTTTCCGGGTATCCTCACAGTTCCTCAGTGACCAGGGTGACCCACTTCGGGTTAGAGCATTTCTTCACGGGCGGCCCAGTGAGGGAGAAGAAACAGAGTCCAGTCCGGCTACGGGAAGGCCCAAAAGACTTACCGACTTAGGCCCATAGTGTTACTTGTAGTTCAAGATATACTCTGTAACCGACTCTTAGTCGTAGCCGGATAGATCTCTCTTGTAAACCATAGGCCGAATATCTATATAAGCCATCCTAGGCAGAGCCTTTAGGGCACCCAATAGTCTACAATCTTAACTCGCACAGGCGAACCCTTATAACCCATATTCCGGCTCTGCCGTATTATTGGATTGCTAGCAGGAGTAGGATCCTTCTAAAGCAGGCGGATTCGAACCTGGGTAAACTTGTGTGCTCACCATCCCGGAACACCGTACGTCTCACACCCCTCTCTTCCGCACGCCTCGAGGACCCCCTCATGGCGTACTTGTCATCAATCCGACGACAGCAGGGCCGACCCGGGGGGGCATGGAGGGGTGGCCACCCTGGGCAAAATAAAATTAGGGGGCCTCCCTAGATGTATGCTCTATATATGGACTAGTATAAATCCAAGGAAAATGACACTACGGTTTTGCGGTATGCCTTTCCGAATGGGATAGATTGGGCACTTCTATTTCCCGGACCCATGCGTACATGTGTGGTTGTTGTACCTCGACCTTATCAAACCGATCACATCAAATTGTAATCAGCACGTTCTATAGACCCTTCTGTTTTGTAACTCCCGGGTGTTATGGTCTATCTCGAGTCCCGAGGTCCATTAGGGCCCTGATCGCCATCGCTTGTTGCTCTGAACTCTCTCTTGGTCGCAATTCACTAGGGGGATGTTCCTTCTCCTTCTTTTCAATTGTTTCCCAAGGAAGGCTGCTAGTTGCTTGTCCATGCCTACCCAGGTATCAAAACGTGTATCCGAATTCTCCGTGGATTTGGGTGCCAGTTCATGTTCATGATGCCTTAATTCTAGTTCGAGTATTTGTTATTTAATTTAGAGTGTGGTTAACTAGTAAATAATTGAACAACTATTTGAAATATGTAGTGTCTCAAGAGATGTTAAATGGTTTGGAAACTCTATGCATCAAGAGCAATTTATTGGACGAGATTGATATTGACTAGACTTCTCTTTGCGTACCCCGGGACATGGCCAACAGGCAGAACGTCTGATGATATCGCCACACTACATTTATGTCTAAGAGAAAAGATAGAATATTCATCAGGAAAAGCGGTTACATAGGTTCTTCATGTGTCTCTAGTTCTGTTATCATTTCATAGGAGTTCGTTGGGGCGCTAGTGCCTACGTTGGTATCCGTAGTATCTTGCGCACTGCCGGTTGAAGCATACCGTCTAGAAATTAAAGAGAAAGCTAAGATAACTCTATTAAACAATGTTTTGATAGATCAACATATCAATAAGCTTAACAACGGTTTATCATACAAAATAATTATGTCCATGCATACATTACAGAAATAAGTAATAAGTAGTACCAAAGCTTGTATTCAATGATCAGATAATGTCCCGTTCCTCTCTGTGGCAATGTACACTCACCTGCTTGTTTCATTCTACTCTTTGGTGGTGGCTCTGCGTAATAGACGTTTGATGCATCTAAAATGCATATGTGAACTTTGTATTTTATTGGCATATATTCCCACATAGTTGCATCATATTAGTAGTTATTACCAATGTTCTTAATGATTTCGGGGATTTTTTAAACAATCCCCTCTCCTCTAGTTCTAACTATGTTTGGCAGAATATACCTTCTGTTAGTCTTTTTGACATTACAGGAGCTACGAGACTCCAAAAAGGACAAGATCAGAAGCCACGGTTCAATTTTTTTGAGAAGCATGCAGAAGTCCTAAGAAGTACCAGCGGAGATTAATAGGTTGCAAATGAGGCCCAGTGGCGCGGCCTCCTATACTGGGCGCGCCACCTGGGGTTTATTCCTCTTCGGCCGTCCAATTCGCCTCAATATTTTGCCCACGGACATGTTTTGACCTAAAATCGTATATATATATACCCTCTCCCTATCGTCCTGGACACATACAGATGCGGATATCGAAAACACCAAAACAGAAAGTCTATTGGCCACCGCTGGAGGAAGATTGGAGGGGGGGCCTGATGTCTACGCACTTCTATTCTTGTAGACAGTTGTTGGGCCTCCAAGTGCAGAGGTTTGTAGAACAGCAGCAAATTTTCCCTTAAGTGGATCACCCAAGGTTTATCGAACTCAGGGAGTAAGTGGTCAAAGGTATTCCCTCTCAAGCAACCCTGCAATCAAGATACAAGAAGTCTCTTGTGTCCCCAACACACCCAATACACTTGTCAGGTGTATAGGTGCACTAGTTCGGCGAAGAGATAGTGAAATACAAGCGGTATAGATAATTATAAGTGGTAACGGTGATAGAAAATAACTTGATGGCGTGTGGTTGATGTGGGAAAAGACTAAAGGCAAACTGAAATAAAGAAGGAAGCAAGCAAACATGTAACATATCTAATTGCAAACGGTGTTTCAATGCTAAGAAACAAGGCCTAGGGATCATACTTTCACTAGTGAACACTCTCTCATATAAATATATCATCTTCATGATAATGCGCTGAACTACTCTCTGGTTGGACACTCTAATCAACGGTAGGGCTATAACAGCACACCTCAAAGTAAGCCTTTCCCATATAGAAAACCCCACACTGTCACCTTGAGTACTAGATGGTTCCAACAAACACCACAATTTCATAGAAAGATCCAACTCCAAATATAACTCATAACAAGTATTTGAAATCTCTAGCCTAAGTGCCACCATGGTGTGCACGCTGTCACTTTCACACACATGGGGAGAGAAGAGATCTATTAAAGCACTTGAGTAGCAAGGTAGATCTATAGATTACAAGCTCATAATCTCAATAAGATCATGCATAGAGAGAGAGATGAACACATAGCTACCGGTGGAACCCTTAGACTCGAGGAAGAACTACTCCCTCCTCATCATGGGAATCAGCAACGGTGATGGAGATGGTGGTGGAGATTGATGGAGATGGCTCCGGGGGCACTTCCCCGTCCCGCCAGGGTGCCGGAACAGAGACTTTCTGTCCCCCGAATCTCCCCTTCGGTGGCGGCGGCGCTGCGGAACTTTTCGTGGATTTCTGATTAACTATTTAGGGTTTTGGTATCAGGAGGCTCTTATAGGCGAAGGAGGCAAAGTCAGTGGCCGGACAGGGGGCCCACACCATGCCCTGGCGCGGCCTAGGGTTGCCCGCTCCTGGGAGGGTGTGGCCACCCTGTGGCCCCTCTCCGACTCTCCTTCTAGCTCCGTGAGTCTTCCGGGAAAATAGGAACTTTGGCTTTTGTCCCGTCCAATTCTGAGAATATTCATTTTCTGACTTTCCTGGAACCAAAAACAGGAGAAAACAGGCAACTGGCACTGTGGCATCTTGTTAATAGGTTAGTCCAAGAAATCATATGAAAAGTACTCCAAAGTGTGGACAAAACATAAGAAAGTAGATAAAACCAAGCATGGAACATAAAAAATTATAGATACATTTGCAATGTATCAACATCCCCAAGCTTAACTCCTGCTCGTCCTCGAGTAGGTAAGTGATAAAAAGAAAGAATAATTTTTGAGGTGACATGCACCATCATAAACTTGATCAAAGTATTTGTAAAACATTCAAAGCTGGGATCATAGTACTTCAATCATAACATGAAAGACAAAGTTCTAGCAATAAGACAAAGAAACTATGGTGCAACATGAAAAGACACAAACAAAAGATTCATGAATAACAATGCTTTGCAAGACGTTTGTTTGTTTCACATAAAGAAAACATAGCATAATAGTATTCAGCTTGTCCCTCATAGAGTAGCAAATATAAATACATATGACACCTTCAAAGTTCATAAGAGTGACTAGATACAAATAGTTTAAAACAAGCAACATCAAAGCTATGCATCAATCAACAAGTCTTGGGACAATGCACATAGAAATAAGAATGGCCACTATGCTCTCAAAGTAGATGCATAAAGATAGAAGGTGGAGACTCAATATATAATGGTGGAAGAAGGGCCTTCATAGAAGGAAGTAGAGATTCAAGTTTCATAAAGAGCTTCCAAAAATTATGGTACTTATAGCTTTCAGCTCTCATTGCCCCTATCATAAGCATCTTGAAGTGATTAAGGTTAAAGTGAACAAACTATTGTGTACATGCTTGAGGAAGTATAAGTTAGGAATCTCATGTCCCTTGAATACGAGGGCTGCTCCTCATGCTACTCAAGTTTAGCCAATAAGTTCTTGTCATCGTAAGTACATGTGTATCATAGAGAACCGCGAACGAGGTACCCCTTGCCCGATGATACGGAAGAATCCCCATATCAAAATGACAAGGCAAGCATACAACGAGCATCTCAACAATCTTCTTATTTACCATGGGAATATGGTGCTTTTTTTTCTCTCTTTCCTCTTTTCATAATATCTCTTTTTTTCTTTTTCTCTTTTTTTCTCAATATAGGACTATTTTTTTATAAGAAGAATGCTTCATAGACAGCTCATTATGGTTACGCTGCAGGTTTCCACCATGTCAGCATGGATTAGACCAATGACCCAGGCGTTTCTCTAACACATATACATAACTCCATGGACTTACAAGCTCCCCTTTCATTTCACACCGACGACATCCATATACAAAAGAGCATGATATCAACTAGGTACAGGTACCAAGTGCAATGTTGAAAGCGTTCCCCATGAAAGCATGGTTCTGCTAATTCCCGACAAATAAGTGCAAGCATATACAACATAGAAGACACAATGGTTCAAGTTTATTAAGGGCAAGAAAAGTAGAGTGTGCCATCAAGTTCATGAGAGCTTTAATGACTAGTTTTCTCATAACAAGTTTAATTTGGAAGGTAAACAAAAGCATGAATATACTTGGAATAGCATAAGCTAGTAGGTAGGTATGGTGGACTCTTTGGAATAACTTGGTTTAGGGAGTTGGATGCATGAGTGGAACTCATACTTTGTTGTGGAGGCTAGCAAAAGACTGGGAGCGACAAACTAAGAGAGCAATAATGGCCATAATCATGCAGAGCGACAAAACATCATTGGTCAAAGCATAAAGTGATACTACAAGTTGAAAACTAAAGGGGACCATAAAGGCTATGGTGACTTGAGATAGTCATAACATGGTGTGAGCATGTGCCAAGTCAACCCAAATAAAATATCAAAGGAGAATACCATTATACTATACTTTAATATGCGAAAACAAGCATGATTCATCCAAGGCACATTAAGCAATCTCAATTGTTTATAACAAGTCATGCTACAACAAAGAATACTAAGCATAAAGCCAAAACAATATCAAGCATGGCATGACAAAGCATAGGCCACAGTCAAAAACAAGCTCTTTTTACCACATAAGCATGAACTTTCCTACTCTTTTCCAAACCAAATCAAACTATTTGAAAACCAATGTATGAAAGAGGGGGTCCAACCAATTTATTTAGAAAACCAAGAAAATGAAAAAGCAAAACAAAAACGAAAAAAAAGACGCTCCAAGAACAACACAACTGTGCATAAAACAATAAAAATGAAGCGTTTGGAAGAAACCTGGGATTTTTATTGATGAAAAAGGGGATGCCTTGGGCATCCCCAAGCTTGGACGCTTGTACTTCTTGGATATTTCTTGGGGTGACACGCGTAGCATCCCCAAGCTTGAGCTTTAGTCCATCCTTCGTCTCATTACTCATTCCTTCCATACACCTGAAATTTTTTCTTCATACAAAACTTCACACAATCTTTACTAGCAACATTAGTGCACTCAAGATAAATAAGTCTTAAGGTTCAGTTCTAACACCAAATAAACTTCCATTAGAACACTAGATACTCTAGCACTTCCCTCAAAAATCTCAATTCCCCAAAAAAACTCAAAAAGGAACCAACAAGAAGCAAATGCAGAAAATGGCAGAAATCTGTCAAAACAGACCAGCAGGTAAAGACGATTTTTTTCGAAGACCTTATATTGCTCAAATCAAAAAGTGTTGAACTAATGAAAGTTAGATAACAACCTGGGTCAGAATCACAAAAATTCATGCCTCAAAAAGACATTCAGAGATTTTACACGAATTTTTATGGTGAAGCACAAAAATCTGTTTCGGGACAACAACTTTCCCAATCATTACTTCTCTCTCATTAGAGGTTACTCTTGGCACAAAAAAGCAAATAAAAAGGATAAGGAGCAGTTATTACTGAAGCCATAACTTCCAAGACTCATCTAAAACTTTTGGGTTATCTCCCAATAAGTACTTTTCTTTAACGCCTTTAAGTTAGGCATGATAGTTTGAGAAGATGCTCACATAGGAAATATAAATTGAAGTAAAAGAGAGCATCAAGAAGCAATTTTAAAGAACATTTAAGTATAACCCACTTCCTATGCAAAATAATCTTGTAAATAAACAAGTCATGAAAGCACAAAGCAACAAGCATAGGAAAGCAAAACAAGTACAACTTCAAAATTTTCAACATAAAGAGAGGAAACTTAATATTGTTGAGACACATAAAACCATGTTTCCCTCTCTCATAATAACTTTCAGTAGCATCATGAATAAAATTAGCAATATAACTATCACATAAAACATTCTTATCATGACCCACATGCATAAAAGAATTGATACTCTCCACATAAACATAGTCATTCTTATTAATTTTAGTGGGAGAAAATTCAACCAAATAGCTATCATTATTATTCTCATCACCATAATCATCAAATATAGGAGGCATATTGTATTCATAATTAATTTCCTCCTCAATAGTAGGTGTACTAAAAATATCATATTCATCATTGTAATCATCATATATTGTTATATTGTCATATGATGTATTTGTCATATATTGTATTTGTCATATGTTGATATGAGGCATATTGTCATATGATGATTACAATGATGAATATGATATTTTCAGTCCACCTACTATTGAGGAGAAAATTAATTATGATTACAATATGCCTCCTATATTTGATGATTATGGTGATGAGAATAATAATGATAGCTATTTTGTTGAATTTGCTCCTACTACAATTAATAAGAATGACTATGTTTATGTGGAGAGCATTAATTCTTTTATGCATGTGGCTCATGATAAGAATGTTTCATGTGATTGTTATATTGTTAATTTTATTCATCATGCTATTGAAATTTATTATGAGAGAGGGAAACATGGTTTTATGTATCTCAACAATATTAAGTTTCCCCTCTTTATGTTGAAAGTCTTGAAGTTGCACTTGTTTTGCTTTACTATGCTTGTTGCTTTGTGCTTTCATGATTTATTTCTTTACAAGATTCCTATGCATAGGAAGTGGGTTAGACTTAAATGTGTTTTGAATTTGCTTCTTGATGCTCTCTTTTACTTCAATTCATATTTCCTATGTGAGCAATTTCTCAAACTATCATGCCTAACTTAAAGGCGTTAAACAAAAGGACTTATTGGGAGATAACCCAAAAGTTTTAGATGAGTCTTGGAAGTTATTACCTCAGTAATAACCGCTCCTTATCATTTTTATTTGCTTTTTGTGCCAAGAGTAACCTCTAATGAGAGAGAAGTAATGATTGGAAAAGTTGCTGTCCCAAAACAGATTTCTGTGTTTCACTGTAAAAATTCGTGTAAAATCTCTGTACGTCCTTTTGAGGCTTGAATTTTTGTGCTTCTTCCCCAGGTTGTTATCTAACTTTCGTTAGTTCAACACTTTTTGATTTGAGAAACAGAAGGTCTTTACCTGCTGGTCTGTTTTGATAGATTTCTGCCATTATTTGCATTTGCTTCTTGTTGGTTCCTCTTTGAGTTCTTTTGGAGAATTGAGCTTTTTGAGAGAAGTGCTACAGTAGCTAGTGTTTTAATGGAAGTTTTTTTGGTGTTGGAACTGAATCTAAAGACCTATTATCTTGAGTGCACTAATGTTGCTAATAAAGATTGTGTGAAGTTTTGTATGAAAGAAAAATTTCAGGTGTATGGAAGGAATGAGTAATGAGATGAAGGATGGACTAAAGCTCAAGCTTGGGGATGCCACGCATGTCACCCAAAGAAAAATCCAAGAAGTACAAGCGTCAAATCTTGGGGATTCCCAAGGCATCCCCTTCTTCATCAATAAAAATTCCAGGTTTCTTCCAAACACTTCATTTTTATTGTTTCATGCACAGTTGTGTTGTTCTTGGAGCATCTTTGTTTTTGTTTTTAGTTTTTAGTTTGCTTGGTTTTCTTAGTTTGCTTGAATAAATTGGTTGGACCCCCTCTTTCATGCATTGGTTTTCAAATAGTTTGGTTTTGATTGGAAAAGAGTAGGAAAGTTCATGCTTAAGTGGTAAAGAGAGTTTGTTTTTGACTGTGGCGTATTCTTTGTCATGCCATGCTTGATATTGTTTTGGCTTTAGGCTTAGTATTCTTTGCTGTAGCATGACATGTTATAAACAATTGAGATTTCTCAATGTGCCTTTGAAGAATCATGCGTTGTTTTAGCATATTAAAGCATAGTATTGTGGTATTTTCCTTTGATGCTTTATTTGGGTTGACTTGGCACATGCTCACACCATGTTATGACTATCCCAAGTCACCATAGCCTTTATGATCCTTTAGTTTTCAACTTGTAGTATCACTTTATGCTTTGATCAATGATGTTTTGTCGCTCTGTATGATTATGGCCATTATTGCTCTCTTAGTTTGTCGCTCCTAGTCTTTTGCTAGCCTCCGCAACCAAGTATGAGTTCCACTCATGCATCCAACTCCTAAAACCAAGTTATTCCAAAGAGTCCACCATACCTACCTACTAGCATATGCTATCCCAAGTATATTCATGTTTTTATCTACCTTCCGAATTAAACTTGTTATGAGAGAACTAGTGATTAAAGCTCTCACGAACTTGATGGCACACTTTGCTTTTCTTGCCCTTAATAAACTTGAACCATTGTGTTGTCTATGTTGTATATGCTTGCACTTATTTGTTGGGGATGAGCAGAACCATGATGTCATGGGGAACGCTTTCATCATTGCACTTGTACTTTGTACCTAGTTGATATCATGCTCTTTTGTCTATGGATGTCGTCGGTGTGAAATGAAAGGGAAGCTTGTAAGTCCATGGAGTTATGTATGTGTGTTAGAAAATGCCTGGGCAGCTGGTAGCGTAACCATAATGAGCTGTCTATGAAGCATTCTTCTTATAAAAAAAAGAGTCACATATTGAGAAAAAAGAAAAAAAATATATGAGAAAAGAGGAAAGAGAGAAAAAAGCACCATTTTCCCATGGTAAATAAAAAGATTGCTGAGATGCTCGTTGTCTGCTTGCCTTGTCATTTTGATATGGGGATTCTTCCGTATCATCGGGCTAGGGGTACCCCATTGGCGGTTCTCTACGATACACATGTACTTACTATGACAAGAACTTACCGGTAACTAAACTTGAGTAGCATGAGGAGCGGCCCTCGTATTCAAGGGACATGAGATTTCCAACTTATACTTCGTCAAGCATATACACCATAGTTTGTTCATTTTAACCTTAATCACTTCAAGATGCTTATGATAGGGGCAATGAGAGCTGAAAGCTAATAAGTACCATAATTTTTGGAAGCTCTTTATGAAACTTGAATCCCTACTTCCTTTTATGAAGGCCTTTCTTTTACTTTTATGTTGAGTCTCCACCTTCTATCTTTATGCACCTACTTTGAGAGCATAGTGGCCATTCTTAGTTCTATGTGCATTGTACCAAGACTTGTTGATTGATGCATAGCTTTGATATTTCTTGTATCTAGTCACTCTTATGAACTTTGAAGGTGTCCTATGCATTTATGTTTGCTACTCTATGAGGGACAATCTGAATGCCACCATGCTATGTTTTCTATATGTGAAACAAACAAACATCTTGCAAAGCATTGTTATTCATGAATCTTTTGTTTGTGCCTTTTCATGTTGCAACATAGTTGCTTTTTCTTATTGCTAGAACTTTGTCTTTCATGTTATGATTGAAGTACTATGATCCCAGCTATCAATGTTTTACAAATACTTTGATCAAGTTTATGATGGTGCATGTCACCTCAGAAATTATTCTTCCTTTTTATCACTTACCTACTCGAGGACGAGCAGGAGTTAAGCTTGGGGATGTTGATATGTTGCTAACGTATCCATAATTTTTCATGTTCCATGCTTGGTTTTATCTACTTTCTTATGTTTTGTCCACACTTTGGAGTACTTTTCATATGATTTCTTGGACTAACCTATTAACAAGAGCCAGAGTGCCAGTTGCCTGCTGTATTTGGTTCTAGAAAGTCAGAAAATGAATATTCTCGGAATTGGACCGGACAAAATCCAAAGTCGATATTTTACCGGAAGACTCACGAAGCCAGAAGACGAGACGGAGAGGGGCCACACCACCTGGTGGCGCAGCCAAGAAAGTCTCTGTTCCGGCACCCTGCCGGGACGGGGAAGTGCCCCCGGAGCCATCTCCATCGATCTCCACCACCATCTCCATCGCCGTTGCTGATTCCCATGATGATGAGGGAGTAGTTCTTCCTCGAGGCTAAGGGTTCTACCGGTAGCTATGTGTTCATCTCTCTCTCTATGCATGATCTTATTGAGATCATGAGCTTGTAATCTATAGATCTATATTGCTACTCAAGTGCTTTAATAGATCTCTGCTCTCCCCATGTGTGTGAAGTTGACAGTGTGCACACCATGGTGGCACTTAGGCTAGAGATTACAAATACTTGTTATGAGTTATATTTGGAGTTGGATGTCTTTATGAAATTATGGTATTTGTTGGACCCATCTAGTGCTCAAGGTGACAGTGTGGGGTTATCTAGAGGGGAAAGGCTTACTTTGAGGTGTGCTGTTATAGCCCTACCATGGATTAGAGTGTCCAACCGGAGATTAGTTGGTAGTAGTATCATAAAGAGAAGATATTTATATGAGAGTGTTCACTAGTGAAAGTATGATCCCTAGGCCTTGTTTCTAAGCATTGAAACACCGTTTGCTACTAGATCTGTTACATGTTTGCTTGCTTCCATCCTTATTTCATATTGCCTTTAGTCTCTTCCTACCCGTCAAGCTATTTTCTGGCACCGTTGTCTTATATCTATACCACTTGTATTTCACTATCTTTTCGCCGAACTAGTGCACCTATACACCTGACAAGTGTATTGGGTGTGTTGGGGACACAAGAGACTTCTTGTATCTTGATTGCAGGGTTGCTTGAGAGGGATACCTTTGACCACTTCCTCCCTAAGTTCGATAAACCTTGGGTAATCCACTTAAGGGAAAACTTGCTGCTGTTCTACAAACCTCTGCACTTGGAGGCCCAACAACTGTCTACAAGAATAGAAGTGCGTAGACATCAAGCACCAAGTTCAGCCCATTAGGATGATATAAAGTTTATAAAACATATGGAGTAGCAATTTTCTACACCAACACTGTTTAGTAAACAAATCCTCTAACTTTTTTTGTAACTTCGAATGCGCTCATATTTAATATGAAGTTACAAATTTTCATCATATATATGCACAAGAATTTTTTAAAATTCCTGACATGTTTAAGTGGTCGAAATAAATATGTTTTGCGACTACTAAAAATCTGGACAGATTCTGCCTTGTATTTTTAAGCCATTCTTTTGAGTCTCAAAATGATTTTCCATGGTTCTTTTTATATGATAAGAATGTAGAAAATATGATATAATTTATGGACACTAAAAAAGAAATTTTATTTAAGGATTATATGGCAAATAGGTATATATTTTTGTACCACTAATGTCACCCCATAGAAAAGAAATGGGAGAAAGTTTTGTGTTGAAGTTTTTTGACAGGGAATGGAGGAACACCACACTAAGAGCTATCCAAGAATTGTGAAAACCATAAGCTTGGTAATTCCCAAGGCACACCACTAGACTTATCAAATTCTCGGTTTGCAAACCTCTAAACTTTTTTTGAGCAACATAAGATGATCATAGAAACTTGGAGCGTCTTTATCTAGTTTTATATTTAGTTTTGCATGTCACCTTTGAAATAAATGAGACCAGCATGATAGATGTTTTGAATACCTAAGAAAGGGATACTGAAATTAAAAATAAATTTATTTGTATGCTATTATAAGAAAAAGGGAATGAAAACAAAAAGTTGAAATACAAGTTATGATAAGTGTTACTTGTTTCAAATACTTTGATGAATGATATTTTTCAAGTGCCTTTTTTGGTGCTACCTTTTGTTCACTTGAATAAATGGTTAATTTTAAGGATATTTTGTTTTATAAGAAATGATTATCACTATAGACACTTTGGCATGCTTGTAGATTTCTTTTTGATATCCCAAAATTATCAAACAAGCTAAAGACTTGTATATCCAAATACCTTAAACTCCAACAACATACACCATAACTACCTATGTGGCACTTGCTATTCCAAGTATAATATATGTGTTATGCCTTCAAGTACTTCAAAATAATCTCTTTTATAGTTTAAAGCTCATGAGAAAGTAAGATGTGGGGGTGAAAACCACTAGAGCATGCGACCATTAAAATAAAATAGAATGTCAAACAAAAGTATGACCATTGGTAATTCAAAGTTATGTGTTTGATAGTTTATAAGTCATTTGTTAGCCAAACCATTCTATCATGGAGAAAGCTTTCAACATTGCACTACTTTTCATTGATATCATGTTATTTTGGTTGTGGATGCTCACTAATGTGAAATAAAGTGGAAGCACTCAATAAGCTTTCTAGAGTTTGTATATAATTAGAGAGATGCCTATGACGCCAACCTAAGCCATGCTATGCATCGTGGTGGAAGTTTATAACATGAATATTCTATGAAGTATTCTCAATAAAAATCTATGAAAATAGCAAATAACATAAATTGATGATAAGTTCATTTGTTTGTTCGTCTTGTTATCTAAGTATGGATAGACCCTCAGAAATAGACTCCTCATACAAAGGGGAAATATGTACCTCAGTTGAGATTTCTGTTTGAAGCTATATGCCTACAATGACAAATCCTCTAAATTTATCCTAAGTTGAGTAGCATGATGTGTGAGTACTTGTGGTCAAGGGCATGCAACATTCAACTTGTAATGGGTAAAACACATAAATCATACCTAATTCTATCAATAAATAATGCTTGGAACACCACTCTTATGATCACCGTTGACTTGATCTATATATCTCAAAACTTTATTTTATGCTCCTACATATATTTTATTGAAGGACTAGCACATGTGTTCCCTGCTTACTTTGTATTACCAAAAAGTGTCAAAAGATAAAAAGACAAAAGATTCTTCCATAATTCTATAGGTTCATCTAAGCATGCTCAATTGTTCATGGTACTTTTATTTGTTTCAATAGAAATAAACTTATCATGAAGCTTGTTTGTAGTGTATAAGAGATATCACTTTATAGCTCACTTAATTATTTCTATTCTTTGAAGATTGAACCTTGTAAACTTTGTGTGACAATGATATAATGTATGACATGAAACATAGCAACAAACTCCAAAGTCCATGTTTAGTTTTATCACCTTCATGCTCGAGGATGAGCATAGGTTAAGATAAGGGTTGTTGATGCATGTAAAATGCGTACATGAACTTTACAGTTTCTTGACACATATTCCCACATATTTTTATCATATTAGTAATTATTACCAATGTTCTTAATGATTTCGGGGATTTTCTAAAAAATCTCCTCTCCTCTGGTTCTAACTCTGTCTAGGAGAATATACCTTTTGTTAGTATTTTTGACATTACAGGAGCTACGGGACTCCAAAAAGGGCAAGGTCAGAGGCCTTAGTTCAAAAATTTCGAGACATCTAGCAGGCCAAAGAAGAACCATATGATATTAATGGGTTGAAAATGAGGCCCAGTGGTGCGGCCTCCTATACTGGGCACGCCATCTGGGGTCTTGTCCCCTTCGGTCGTCCTGTAAACCTTGATATATCGCTCACGGACATCTTTTGACCTAAAAAGTCTTTATATACCCCCTATCGGCCGTTCTAGACACATACGTAAGCAGAGACGGAAAACACCAAAATAGAGAGTCTGCTAGCCGCTGTCGGAGGAAGATTGGAGGAGGAACCGCTGCCGGAATCACCTCCGGTGGCCTCTCCTCCTTCACCAACAGCTCCTCATCACTCTCCATGATGAGAGGGGAGTATTCCACCCCCTAGAATATGGGTTTGTGGTGGTAACTATATCTAGTGTTGGATCTTTTATGGCTTTTCATACTTTATAAATAATCTATGATGCATGTAATGGTTTGATCTGTGCAAAATACCTTGTTTACCCATGTCATGAGGTGTATGACACCACCAAGTGGAGGTAGATGAGAGAGATGTGGTAATACGTACAACAAATAAATTATTGTATTAGTGTTTGGAGTGTTTTCCATTAAAAAGTATAATGTATGTAGATAATGGGTGACCGAGTGACATCGGCATATGTATTGAGTGATAGAATAAGCTAAACATCTTTTATCTAGGGGTAAAATGGGAGAAGTATGATGTGTGGTGTGACAATAACCAACGCTAGCCTTACGAGAGTGACCTAGTACCACAAATGAGTATTTATTTCAACTATGTGTTTTAGGACATGTATCTGGCTTAAAGTTACCATTAAAACATGACAATTATGTGTACTATTATTATCTATAACATGATCATCACCATGGATAGAGAGAGAGGATTGAGTGAATCCATGAACCCATATCCACTGTTCCTTTAAGAGTAAACTCATGTCTTTTCCTCATGCACTGAAGAGGATTGGCGCACTTCTACATTATTGTTTGTTACATTTTACTTTCAAGAATTAAATCAACCTCCTCATTACATTAACTTGTTTAGTGTATAAATAACTAAAACTTGTGACACTTTAGTTGTAGAGAATAAATAGATTTTACTTCTTGATCCTACGGATTGATACTCCACTTCCACATTGAAAGGTGTACTACAATGATTCCCTACTCTTGGGAGTTATCAACATTATGGATTTAAATTTAGCGTACGTGGGACAGGTTCGCAAAATGAAAACATTTGCACGTATACTTATAGTCAGAGTCAGGGTTTCTGCTGGTTGGGGAGGAGTCCATTGTGTCAACCTTCAAGACATTCTTCCCCTTGTGAAGTACTTCCTTACGATATCGATGTTCCATGTAGACTTCTTATAGAGGATACCTAACATGCAACCCGGTAGCTCTGAAGCATGACTACGTCTAAGGAAAAAAAATTGACTGGTTTCCCAACAATCGCCTCGGCGACACACCCCACAAGCAAGAACTCAGCTTCGGTAGAACCATCCGTGGAATCATCATACATGTAGTAAATGAGTTTTTGACACTCACTATAGAATCTTGTACACACGCTCGTACTAAACATGCTTGGAGGCCAAAATAACCAGTAGCACTTCACGCACAAGCAGATTTGTAACAATAACCATGCACTTACCCACCACACGCACTTATCAAGCAGATTTATAACAATAACCGTGCACTTGTATAGCCCGTTTTAAAGATGAAGAAAAAATATACTGACCGATCATTCTACGAACAAAAAACACGAGCAAGGAGTAGCATATGAAGCACTCACCAAGTGGCCGATTGGATCAATAGCATGGAGTTGCACCAACATCATGCAAGGTATCAGCCGCGCACGTGTGCGAGGTCCCGCGATATGTGGCAGTTTTTCTATCAGTGACAACATCTATATGGGACGGTCAAGATAACTGTGTCAGGAAGAAAAAATCAAAATAAAACATCGACCGGGGTCTTAGTCTAGAGAAGTCGGGCAAAAGAGAACGTACCTTGTTGTCATGGAGATGGCGTGATGATCACTCGAGTCGATGTACCACTTGCAAGCATTGTTCCTGCCAAGAGTGCCTCCGCCTTGGCCGTCATGACCATGCCGACCAAAATAGCTCTTACTGACCTAGCATGACACATAAAAAACTCCTCGTTTGTAGGGAACTCGGTTGGTTGGTCACGCCAAATAGCCATGGTCACTTTGTTGCCGGTATAAAATATTTAGACGATCACCTTAGCTAAATAAATTTTGTTCAAAAGGAAAACAACTCATGCCACATAGGAGTTGTCTCTAAGGAAGACACTCCACCTGTTGAGCACCACACACTTTCTTGTTTTTACGTCGTGTCCTACGACACAAACAATCTGAAGATCAGACACACCAACAATGATCCTAGTGAGGTCTTTACAAATATGGAAAAAAAGGCTATCTGTCCTTAAAAAAAATCCCAATATAGCTATAGACAAAAGGAGAAACACTAACGTACCAACATAGTGTGAAACGTCTCCAATGAATACAGGACGATCGAGAAATGCCACGATATCGCCTATGAGTTTTGTAAACTCGGCAAGATATTGTACCACCTCGTTGATGATGGTACATCGAGTGAGATGAATCATTAGGTCGCCATTGACAACATGATAGCCGATTGGACCGTTCGAACAATAAACCACCGAAGTACGTATATGTGAACTTCCTCTAGAAGCTCTCAAGCTAGTGAACATATGTTTTCCCGATTTCATCATATATCCCATTGCCTTGAAAACTCACGAAAGTAATTTTGTAGTGAGTCGTTTTCTGAACAAAAGTAAAGAAGGCACTGAATCACATTACCTTAGACCATATCTACACAAATGACGGTCCATTGTACACTCTGTTTCAACAGTCGTATGCGCGAGAAACCCTTATGACCACCACCTAGTCCATATCACCCATCCGAAGCTCCGATACAAAAACAAATGTAGGCATCTGCGGTAAAAAGTATGTCATAACAACCATGAAAAAGGATATGGCGGTAAACTCGACCTGGCCATTAGTGACACAGATGGTAGTGAAGGGGTTCCATGGAAGAAAACAAAAAATTTCCTATGATGAACATACCTAGCCAAGATCGATCTATGCAGATGTAAAGTAACGAGAGGGTATTCGGTGTTTATACCTTTGAAGATCAAACACGGTTAATGTTCCACGGGGAACGTGGATGATGTAGTCGAGCTCGTTCACCTCAAGGCCGCGAAGATCCTCGCAAGTCATCCATTTTCCTTGTACGACATAGTCGACCTCAAGGTTGTGTCGACGTCCAAGCTCCAAGCTCCAAGAAAAAGCACCACAAGTGGCGGTGCATCGTGGCCTTACACACATACGGTGTAAAGACGTCTCTCTGGCTCTAGTCCAGCAAAGCAGCAGAAGAAGATTGATCCGAACTGAGTCGAACAGCACGACGTCGTGCGTATGGTGGATAAAACCCTATCCTTATGCAGTTCCAATCATGGAAACACATGTGAGGGAGAGGGAGATAAAGAGAGAAAGGCACAAGCCAATTGATGGGATGGACTTGGGGAGAGGGGTGCCCCTCTTTATATAGGTGGAAGGGCCGACCATCCCCCATACAGGCCACACATGGTGGGTGGGCCCACTAGGGCCGGCGGCCACCCTCTGGCCTTCCCTAGGGCCTGACCCCCATAAATCCATTTTACATAATATTTTGAGTATTAATTCATATAACTAATATTAAATAAATATTATTTAATACCTATCATTCCAAAATACCTTTCGGACCCCTCTGATCATCATCGGATATCCCCGGAACCATTCAGGTATTACTCCAAAACTATTCCGGAATTCTCTTTCTTTTCTCTTTCGATCTTGAATCAATCCCTAAGCATCATCTACCCTTAAGTGTGACACCCTACATCTTGGGAATACATAGACATGATCGAGACACCTTTTCGATCAATGACCAACAACGGTATCTCGAAACACATGATGGCCCCCATGCATTCCATGAATAGCTTGATCGCTTAAACCTTGAATGTTGAGTCTCATTTCCTTTGCTGTACGATACGAAATTTGTCTAAGATCTGATCTCCGGTATCGACATACCTAGTTCTATCTTGTTACCGACAAACACATTTACTTGTTCCTGTGATATTACATCCCCATGACCTAGTCAGATGTTTGTAAGTTTGTAGATGTAATCTCACTTAGTGGGCCAAGGGTATCAATTCGTCACTCGGATGGGCAAATCCATGTCTTGATACATAGGCTTCAAAAGTTCTTCTATAATACCCAATACATACCTTTATAGTCACCTAGTTACATTCATGACGGTTCATCTGATCAAACCAGCTTCGGGAGACGGTGGTTAATATGATCTCACAGTCGAAGGACTGAATCACTACACTTTGCTAAATATCACAATGTTGAACTTTGTGACTAGATCACATTGCAATACTAGGGTTGGATGTTGTCCATCACTTCATTCATATAATAAAGTGACATTATTTTCAGTTGTTGTGTTAGAGTCCATGATCGGGAAACCTCGATCATTAACTGCCCAATAAACTAGTCTAGAGGATACTAGCCACATGGTTTATTTATATACCACACCTGTATTAATGTTTCTACTTAATACAGTTATAGCATGATACAAAACTATTACGAACTAATGAGATATGTTAATAAAAACATCTTTATTATTGGCCTCTAGGGCATATCTCCTTCAGTCTCCCACTTGCACTAGAGTCAATAATCTAGTTACGCATTTTAACTCATGGCATTCCGGTATTATCCACACGCGTTGCTTGGGTTAACGCAAATATCCAAAACTGACACTTTCATCTCTGTTTGTAATTTCTTGTCCATGCATCACTACGCATTACTCATTCTCGAATGAGATGGCTTTGTATTATTCAGTCTTCTGGTAATACCTCAATTCCTTAAGAAAAACTATGTTGACACTATTGTCGTACAATAGATCTTCATAGTGTAGCCCAGTTGGAATTGCACCTAGTTTTGATAACAAAACTATTTTACACAAAACCCCTCTATATGCTACTTCTAAAGCAGTCATATACTTAGCCATCGTTGTAGTATCCATCACAATGTTATAACTTTGGAAACTAGTCCAAATCCATCATGGAACTTTCTTCCATTACACCGTGCCACCTTATTTCTAAACACATATCCTAATTAAGATAAGTTTCATTTGTATATGTGCCAAAAACTTGCATCAATGTAACTCATTACATTGAACTATTTCATCACTTCTACATACATAGCTTATTCATGTTTCTTCCAAATTAGACAATAATATCATTACTATTGTCCAATGTTCATCTTATGAATCATTATAGTATATGCTCCTAACACTTAGACCATAGGACTCATCTAGATATGTGAATATCATGGCATTCATGATTAATCAAACATGAGGTTTCACTTATCATTTGTCAACACAATTGATCTTTCTACCATATGGCAAGAACTTTTATTGCCATATATTGACCAGGAGACACAGATATCTCCCACTTATGCCACCATATTAAACTAATTCAATATTTCATATATGTACTCTAGCATAAATATATTATCATTTCAATATATCAGAATAGACTTAGATGTCTAATATTGTGGTTTTTCCTAAGTCTTTATCAAAATCCAAATTCAATGAAATTCTTAATTCGTGTAAAATTAAAGATACATTATTTCCAATCAGCATAAATCATTGGAAATATGTCTTAATGCTACCACTTAATTTTTTGTAAACACAACATCTTTATCGTTCTGATGAACTTAAGCTCTTTAAAGTTTCATCACGTTGAAGATTCCAACTCCACTATGCTTATTTCAACCATTGAAATTTGCATATATTTTAGCACCTTTCAAATTAATAAAACCCTTTGGATAGTGTCATGTACACATCCTAGTTAATCATTCTTTTAGAAGAATATTGTTTTGTTTATTCAACTACCATATCTCAATATGTAGTGATTGCTGCAATAATCCGTACAGACTAAATATCGCTATGGAAGATCCAATCTTGTCAAAGTCAACTTCTAAACTTTGTCGTAAACTACTTTCTGACAAGTCGAACATTTCACTAATGTAAACATCTTGTGTCTTTTTGTTTATAGATCTATTTACGTTTTGAAAATCTTCACGCCATCTTGAGGGTCTACCAAGTTCATAACTTGATTTTCGTATATGGATACTACCACGAATTCTTTATGGCTTCTATCCATATAATAGAGTTAGTGATCATCATCGCTTTTTTGCATGTAATCGATATATCATTGTCCAACAATGACACTTTGCCTTCAAAGCTTGTTTATTTGATTCTCACCTGATCCACATGGTTCAATAGTAACTTAGATTTCCGAAACATATAATATTTGTAGAAACGATAGCCATGAGCATTATAGCAGCCTCTAGAACACTTTCTGGCGTTGCGCTGCTCTGATCATGTCACTTAGGTTCAAACAACCACATATAAATTTTTATTGTCCTCCCACTCAAATTTTCACGAAAAGTTCATTCTCAGAGAACTCACCATATTAGCGACAAACACTTTTGTGTTTAATGTTACGATGGAGGAATTCTGAACGATTACTTTTGGGATAACGTACAAAGACGTGCATATCGGATTTTGGTTTCGTAATTTTTTTACATATTCCCTGCGTACCAAAATTTAAGAAAAGACAAAGTGGGTTTTACCCCTTGCCATTTCAACGGATCATTATGTTGCATTTTTACTATAAAAGCGATATGTCACTATCCCGTAATATTTTAAATTATAATGATAGTTTTATATTTATTCTTACCAAGTCAAATCAGGTTTGATTATATTCTCAAAACATTCCAAACTCCTATGGTGCTTTGGGAAACTCAAGTTTATGAAACAATTTCATATGTTTGCTAAATTTGTAACTCAAATCTCTTATTTTATGATCCAATCATAAACTCTTGATTTTATAGTTATGATAATTTCTTTATTCGCAACAACTTTATCAAAGTCTCTAGAAACTCGAACGTGCCATAACTCTTATAGTGTTGTTTCTATGAATCTAGATGATTTGTTCTCCACGTTAAAACCTTTGAACATGTTTCAAATGTCTTATACTTTTACTCATTAAATAGATATACTCATGTATCTATTCAAGTTCTTGGTAGAAGTATATGAAGTAGAGTAATCCACCACTCACGGTTTTACATAATCGACCTCATACATCAATATATATTATTTCCACTAAGTTAGCCGTTTGTTCAACTTTTTCCATGAACAGAGTATTAGTTATCTATAGGAAAGTCTTACAAGAGTCAACTCGTTTGAAAACAACTTGACTCCAAAATTCCATCAAGATGGATTTTCTTCATGTCTTTCTTTCCAATATAACTTAAATGGTGGTTTCACACTTAAGTGAAATTCTAATAATTTTTGTCTTGCGACACTTTAGGATTTAGTTTTATGAATGTTTATTTCGCCAACAAGATTTATAATGATTCATCCATTAACTATGGAATACATTAATTATTTGAACAACAGTTTGTTCTCACAATAAAGGAACCAGACAATAATTATTTAAATAAATCTTAATGGCTTGGTTCTTGATATAGATGACAAACATAATAACACTTTATTTGTTTATCGATAAACATCATTACCATATTCTTTTGCTAGTTATTTGGACCAATGTATTTCTTATATTGAGTTTCCTTGTATAATACTTCATACCAACCAATCTAGTATCTAATACAAGAGAATTACATTGTTTTAACATGCAAATAATATATTCATAACATATATATCTTCTATATACCTGAGCTAGACAAATCCAATTCATTAATTTCTGCTAGTTATATTTATGGATTCTCTTTCAACATTTTCATCTCTTTTAGAAGAATCAATTAACCTCAACAGTGGCATCAATCACATGATACTTAGTTCAAGTGTATTAGTCAAACACTAATACTCTCAAACTTGCACTTTTGAAGTGATTCACAATCATCACATGGTTCGTGTTCTTCCGTATTAATTCATTAGTAACCTTTTAGTATAGTAAATATCTTACCTATACCTTTTTATTCATCCTATCATGACATCTTTCATGATAAAACTACTATAGGTCATAAGAACGAATGTTTGTATAACTTTAGTTCCCAAACTTTTTGGGAGCTAGGTACGCCTAGCGTCACCATCATTCGCAAATGCTCATCCAATATGTGATTTTGTTTCCAACTAAATTATACATTTATCATGTCGCAATCAAACAATGTTTCAAATATCCGAAGATCTTTTACAAAAGATGATTTTTGAAACGAATGTTTCAGCTCTTAGATAATCTTGACACTAGAATCTTTCTTTCCAATATCAAGTATCAGGGAGGTAAGCATGATATTTTAGATACTAACTTTTGGAATCAATTACTCAAGTATTAATACAATTATTAAACCTTTATGGAGTAAGTGTGGCTTTTGTTGAAAGTTTGCTTTAGAACTTTTATCTTTAATTTGACACTCAAACAATACGGTACAAAGTACATAAAGTAAGTATAGAATACTATAGTTTTATTATTTCAATTACAACCAAGGTAGTCTATAACGGATACCAACTATAACAACTATGCAAATTTACTTAGATTATTTAGTTCATAATATGAGTTCATTACCAGAACTCCCACTCAAACAAACACCCCCAAATTCTTAGTGATTACATGATTCCTTTACACCGTATCATCCTCGATCATCATGGCCTTTGATACAACTGCCAGGATAGATATCAACAAGCGACTCATGCTTAACCATTCGGTCATCTGTGTTCCGAGGCTATGTTTGTACATACTATGCTCGCTGATATTAACCTTTAGTGTATTTACAGTGCATACATGGCTTACACTCACCGTATGCGGACGTTGATGTGTTTGCACCCGATCATCACGGCTTGCTCCACAACGATGGACTTTCTTGGTAGTGCACACTAATAGGATAACACACATATTAGAATTATGTTGAGAGATCATCTTATAATGCTACCGTCGTATGTCTAATACTAGCATAACTAGTAGGGTGACCCACGCATTTGCACAGCTAAATTTGTTTTTTGTATTGTTAGATGTTTTGTTAATAGAAAAAAAGAAATAACAATTATAAAGATACATGTTGAGGAGATATCATGTGAAAACTTATCTGCTATTGTTTTCCAAGGTATCTTCTTGTCTCGTGGTAAATGAATTTAAGTCAAATTCTCCTCCACGTGATTTGTGACAAAGTAATATTTAAGACTGATCGCCCGCCATTAAAAATCAAAGCCTTTTAGACTATTTTTAGCTTCATATCTTCCATGCTTCCTTGATCCTTAGTATCTATCTTTAATCTAGAAAAAATTGCCGTTGATAACTGAAATTAAAATATTGTTGACTTGTACTTAAACCATATGTTCTCTTCGACCAAATTACTCATCATCGTCTATAACATAGTATCTTTTTTGTTTATGCAATTTTATGTATCTTGAATTCTTTGTTTTTTCGAAATGAGGAGCGGAGCCTCGGCCTCTGCATCAAATGATGCACACAACCTTTATTTATTATTAGAACCACATTGTTTGACAAAAGCAATTATAAAGATCATACAAAGCGGAACCGCCAAAGCTAGGCACTGAGCAAAACCGATAACTGTATCGCCAGCTCCCAACAAGATCTATTAAACCCCTATCTACCTGTTTCGACCCCCCATGGTCACCCACACTGTTGCCACTCGCCAAGAGAAGCTAGAGTGCCTTGGCACGGCGGCGCGAACTCAAGTAAAAGGAGTCCTAGAACTGCCCAGCATATCCACGGAGTTGCTCCCACGCACATGCTCCGGAAGTCGCTGCCTTCAAAATCTTCCGCCAATCCGTCGTCAGCACGTAGATCAATGCACAGACTCACGCCACACCAGCCACCGACACCACCTCCCGCGCGCTAGCCGCTCCACCCTCCTGCCGCTTCCATCCAATGCTGCTCCACATGCATGCTCCCAGGAGAGAATGCAACAACGACACCGCGGTACTGCCATCGCCCGACCCAAAGATCTTAGGGTTTCCCCCGAAGTAGCACGATTGAGGTCGACACAAGGTGCACGACGATGCCTTCATCAAGGTAACGACATTGTAACGCCGCCATCGCCTGCCAATGGCTCGGTTTTCACCGGCACCTATGTATCCCCGCCTCGCTGCTGGGACTGGAAGACGGATCGCGAGATCTGCCTAACCAGCCGCAGGCAGCCACCTTCGACGAAGATGACCACCTCCACCAAACCCAGGGCCCCCGCTGATCTCTATAGCCAGTGAGAACTCCAAAAGCGATGCCCTAAAGAGGGGAACGGTGACAGGACACCGACATTGCTCGATCCCTCGGGATCTGAGGTTTCCCCTGGAGTTTTCTTGGCTAGAGGGACAAGGGGCACCAGATCGCCATCCGCCACATAGCTGCTCCTCCGGCCATGCCGCAACTGTCGCGCGCCAGAGATGCCATGCTGCTGAGGTGCCGACACGCACCCCATCCGCAACGAGGATTGGTGTCCCGCGCCGCCGATCTACGCCGGGGAAGACAAGAGATCCCCCGCCGCCGATAGCGCCTAGGCAAAGCCTGGCCATGACCTTGGTGGCAGCAGGGGAGAGAGGAGGGAGGGGAGTTGGGGGGCTGAGGTGACGGCTAGGGTCCCCCCCCCCCCCCCCGTCGCCACACCGGGGTGAGAGGAGGGAGAGGTGGGAGGAGCAAGACTTGACCTCCCTGTGTTCGGCAGGCACCCGTATCTTGAATTCCTATTATTTTTTATTTTCCATGTTTCCAAGGCAATATATTATCCATGTATACTCTCTCTCTCTCTCTACATGACCTGTCTTCGAATCGCGCCATATTATTTTGTATCAATATCATTTCACGCACTTAAATATAGAGTTGTCCGTTTAGATCCTTATATATTTTCCTATATAACATTGTTTTCCTTTCTTGAAACCATAAGCTTTCTTTAATTATTTTGTACATGTACATATTTTTTTATCCTTTCAAGTCAAACACATGAGAGAGCGAGAGTTCATGCATGCTCCACTCATTGTTCTTTTCATCGCCTTTTTTCTTCTCCCGAATGTAGGTGTGTTTATAGATTTAAGCAACAATTACATGTTGGTATATTTATGTCGGTCCTCATGTGTTATCTTTGTGCTACACTGCATTTTGCATGTACTTCGATGATTAATCAAATTCATAAACTCTTTTTAGTTTATTTTCCAAATTACTGCAAGTCGGCAATTTAAAATATTCCTAAAAAGATTAGTTCTTTTTGGACTTCATAGAGTACGTGCTAAAAATAATTTGTACGCAGCTTCGTTTATTCTCCACATTATTGCAACTATTTTGCTATTAGTTATTTATCAATTCATTTTACATAAAAATAGCCTAATTAAATTTCTGCAGTTTGCTTGCTGAATGTATGAAGGGAGGTAGAAACGAAATAGGTAATTTTTTAGACGATAAAGCAGGGAAAGTCTTAGACAGATATAAATATGATAGTTTTTGTTTGCTAAATTCCTGTCCTACCAAACATAACCCGAGCGTTCTTTCAAGTTTGGGCAGCATAATAACACGTGAATAGTAATTGGGCATTGATGGATCTTTTTTTCCACTGTAAATTTTCGGTTTTGCTAGGGAACTTCTTACGTCTCAGTTGCCTCTTTCACAGTTTGATTTAGCTCGTGATTCGTGCAAAGTAAAAGTTACACATGAGTTGCATCTAGGACGTAACTGAGAATTTAATGAGTTGTTCTACATGGCTGCGGCAAACAGAGTCGTCATCATCATCATGGTGCTGGAACAGCCAGAAGAAAAACAGGAACACCTGGTGCAGCGTCCGACTTATTAGCTCAGCGAGGTCCTGACTGAATCGAAACAAAGGTATCCTCATTATCAAAAGTTAGCCTATGATGTGTTCTTCGTATCCAGAAAGCTACGACATTATTTTTAAGAGCACAAGATTACCGTGGTGAGCACAGCTCTCATGAGAGATATAATCAACAATAGCGATGCTACAGGACGCGTTGCTAAGTGAAGTATTGAGTTAGCAGCTTTTGACATTGAGTATAAATCTCGTACAACAATAAAATCCCAGATACTTACCGATTTTGTCGCTGATTGGACAGAGACGACAGAAAACAGAAGTCTCCCAGAGTTGGAATTTTGGACTTTGCACTTTGACGGGTCAAAAGCGCTCGAGGGCTGCCGTGGTGCTCACCCCAAGAAGACAAATTATTATATGTGTTGCAGATTCACTTCACGGTGACAAATAACATTGCCGAATTTGAAGCCCTGCTGCATGGAATTCGAATTGCAAAAAACATCGGCATTCACCGACTCATGTGCTACGGAAATTCGGATCTAGTTTCTCAGCAAGTGTCCGACATCCGCAAAGCCAATAAGCACATGGCAGCATATCGAGCTGTTGTGGATGAACTAGCAAAATCGTTCGAAGGGTTTGAAGTTCAACACATTCCCTGAAAAGAAAAAGAGGAAGAAGATGCTCTATCAAGAATAGGCTCTACACGGAAAAAGGACCCCGGATGGTGCTTTTATGGAGCACTTAAGAGTTCCCTCCATCACAGGAGTTGATGAGGACTATCCTACCAAATCCGACTCACCGCTCATAGCAGTTCTGGCTGTAATTCCCAGCTGGACAAAACCCTACCAAGAATTCTTGATAGATGAAAAATTACCCGAAGACGAAGTTCTAAGCCGACAGATTGTCTGACAAGCAAAATCCTACAATGTAGTCAGTGGTGAGCTCCATAAGCGTAGTGTATCTGGGGTCTTTCAGTGCAATGTTTCTCCGAAAGAAGGAGTGGAAATCCTAACGGAAATCCACGAAGGCGAATGCGGGCATCACGCCGTAGACAAATATTTAGTGGAAAAGGCTCGACAAAGATTTTTCTGGCTTACAGCCAAGGCAGATGCCGATATGCTGGTCAAGACATGCAAAGGTTGCCAAAAGTATGCCTAATCCGGCTGATCAGCTGCGAACAATTCCGATTACATGGCACTTTGCGGTCTGTGAGCTTGACATGGTAGGACCGTTGAAACGGGCTCCAAGTGGATTTACTCACCTCCTAGTGATGGTGGATAAACTTACAAAATGGATTGAGGCTAAACCCGTCACAAGTTGTGATGGAGCAATAGCCAAAAGATTCGTCGAGGATGCTATAATCCGATTGTATATCCGCACAATATTAATTACAAACAACAGGAGTAACTTCGCAATGGGAGAACTTGCCAAATTTTGCGATGATCAGGGGATCCAACTCGATATTGCATCAGTCACACATCTACAAGCCAATGGACAAGTCGAAAGGGCAAATGGTTTAATTCTTCAAGTCCTCTGTCCCAGACTTGAAGAACCACTTCATCATGCTGCGGTGGCTTGGGCATATGTGTTCCATCTCTTATATGGAGCTTAAGAACTACTCCTAACAGGTCAACCGGATATACACCCTTCTTCTTGGTCTACGGTGCAGAGGTAGTCCTTCTGAGTGATGTTATTCAGACTTCTCCCCGAGTCGCTATGTATATCGAAGAGGATGTAGAAGTTGCTCGACAAGATGACCTTGATATAGTCAAGGAAGTTTACATCATTGCTGAGCAGAGATCTACAGACTATCAGCAGAAGTTACGCAAGTATCATAGTCAGAGAGTCAAAAATCGGTCTTTCGAGAAGGGCGATCTAATTCTCCGACTAGTGCAAAAAATATATTGGTTCACGCATGAAAATAATAATTTTTCCTATGCCAAGAACCCTAATGCTAGGAGCTATCTATTAGTAATGCAGTAACGGGAGGGGCTTTTCGCGAACTTACCCTTGAAGACCGAAAAGCGTTGTCAACGCTCAGGAGAGCGTGGTTGATGTAGACGAACCGAAGCCGACCACGAGGTCGTGTTCAAGTCCCGACAGCTCCTGCGGCTCCAATGACTCCTTAAAGCCCCAAGTGTTGCACCTCGCAGGGAGTTACACATGTCCAGTGCCTGACGGTGACTCCTGCTCCTCCGATCCAATAAAAGTTGTGGAAGTAGAGCTTCTAGATCCGAATCTCGCAGCGCGATGATTCTCTGCAGTGAAGAAGACTCCTGATCGCGCGATCCAGACTTGGGACCACAGTCACGGGAGAGAGAGAGAATCAACTAGAAGTCTCCCCAATAGAGAGGGAACCTTTTATTGATTATTGTTTATTTAATTTGTCAGAATACCTCTCTTTATATAGGGAAAAAACCACCCCATAGGTAACTATCTTAGCCATGTGGGACTAAACAAGAGATATGGGAGAGGGGGAGCGCTGGCCGCTGCCGGCCAGGGCCCAAGGGGGCCCCATGCGGAGTGCCTTTGCCCAGCCGGCCACCCCCCCTCCTTATTCCCTTTGGTCTTTCCCTCATGGGCCCTTTTCCCTCCGGATTTTGGCCTAATTAGGTATTTGACCCTTTTTAATTCTTTTTATTTTATTGAATAAATATAAATGAATGAACAAATCAATATTCAACATTCACTGACATATTATTCAATCCCCATTGATGTGGAACTCATTTCCTCTCATTCCGAACATCCTCCGAACTTACCGAAACCCTTTCGGTTTTCTCTCTTCTCTTTTCTTCGGTGATTCTGCTAATTCGAAAACATTCTCTGAGCATCATATAGCCCGTAAGCGTGACACCCCATGGTTCGGGAACACTCCAGACATGGACGGGACCCTCCCGCGATCAACAGAGGAACCTAGATGGCCATATGATCCATGTGCATTCCACGAAATCTTTCGTCGTTTGAACCATGAACGTTGTGTCATATTCCTTTTGTATTTCGATACATGGATTGTCTAAGATCTGATCAATGACATCACCATGTTGTGTTCAATCTCGTTACCAAAAAATGCTTCTTGACTCGTTCCGATAAGTGATATCCCTTTATGAAGAGAACCGTTTAGGAACGCTTTCCGTTGCACTTTTGAACACTCTGATGCAGGGTTTTGAATCATCATCGTGTTTTTTCACTATCTTCCACAAGCTTCACATTCGAGAACATAAACTTTCTCGAGAAAGCACCAAAATTCAAGCAACACTAGTTTTGCCTTTCTTTTGGTTCTAGCCATGGATTTCGTATTCAAAGTTTCCAACGAATACTCTACAAGGACTTATTCACCATTGTTTTGGTTATATCGAATAACTCCAAAACTTTCACGATGATCCATACAAGATATGGCACCGATATCATGAATTCAGATGGTTCACAATACATTGTAATTGAGTGTTTACTATTTCTAACTAATGGTCTTTACATTTACACTACAACAATTTATTCGGCGCCATCTATTCATCCACTTGATCACATTGCGAATGTTTGGTGTATCAAATGCATTGCATTTCACAATTTCTTATGCCTGTCTTATAACGTCGACTCTCATTACTATTCATAAAATCATAGTAATTAGATTCTCTTTTATCTTCAATACCCTGGGATGATGAAATACTTCGATCATATCAAATAGTTTCATGGTCATGTTTTCTTCAGTAAACCTCTTTACAAAATTCAAACAATTACAAAATGATAATCACCACTTCGTTGAAATACGATACATCGAATATGTATTCTCTTTCAACTATTCATCAAACACTTTGTATTCATGCAATACGTGGTGTTTAAGTTATCTTGCCGAACTTGGGCATGATTCATATGTGACAAGAAATCAAATATCTTTCACATATTATCAACATAGCTTCAAATATTTAAACAATGGTTTCATTCAAACTGAATATATTATTAAGTTGGGTATTTCAAGGCATTTTCAATATTTTACAAATATTCATGCATTATCAATTTAGTTTCATAACCAGGAAAATTCACACATAATCGAACAAGATATGAACACAAAATAGAAATCATTCATAGAAGCAAAACAACTTCTTGTTACAAACTCATATGAATAACTGTCTCACGAAGTGTGAGACACACTAAAGAAGTTCACAATCCATCGATTACAATAACCATCCAAAAACGATAAACTAATAAATGTCGAGGGAGTGTCGTTGGCCATCATCATCATGCTTGCCATCAACACGCAATGTCACCTCCTCTCCAGCAAGTAGCTCTAATGCAGAAGGAACTGTTTTCACCAAAACAGAATATGTATCAAATACTTTAACACTGCAATACGTGTATGCAAGATTATAACATTTATAAAACTGTATATAAAATATATAACTTTGTCATCGATGACGTCTCCAGCAATGGTTTCAACCTTCACTTTCCTGAAATGTGATATGAACTCATGGAAATCATGTGTTCCCCATCACCTCTCATGATGCAAGTCTTGGCGTGTGCTTGGTAGCTGGGAGGCAGCAACCAAAGCACAACGCCATTTGCAAAAGAGCTCATCAACCAGTTATCCAAGAAGTATGCAAGCCTCATGTACGCGTCATGCATGCGCTCCAAGTGGTCATTAAGCGAAGAGTTCTCCTCCATCTTTATGGAGAGGAAATCTCCCATCAGCTCATGCTCCCATATGCGAGCTTGATCCACGAAATGGGATCTATGCTATACCATTATTTTACGAGGGTCAAGGTTACCCACAATTGTCCACAGCTCATCGACCATTCCAAAGCGCATCATCACGGATATGAAGGTGGACATCTCACAACGGTAATAGCGGTCTTCCTGCTGCTCTGGGATCTCATAGAAATAGGGATGATCCAAATCCATCTCGTCGAGTATATAGTCGACCATATCATTCTCACTAAGGAGAACATGGAGATGCACAACCCACATAGAAAAGTTTGATCCTTCTAGTTTGAGATTTTCTCCATCCAACCAATCGTTAATAGGGAAGGTAGCATTAGGGAGAACCATTTTCTAAATTTATAACTGCAAAAGGAATTTAGACTAAGTTTATGATTATATGAGTTAAAACAATAACCCCACTAAAAACTTCTATCCCTAGAAGGGTTTTAGCGATTACACGATCCCTATTCACTACACCGCCCCCGATCGTCACGGCCAGTGATATAGTTGCAAAGGTTTATGCCGAAACATCGATCACATCATTCATGCGACTCGTGCTCGATCTTTTGACCATCCGTGTTCTGAGGCCATGTCTACACTTGCTAGGCTCGCCAACTCAACCTTGTGTATTCGTTGTGCAACATGGCTTACACCCACTGTATGCAAACACAGATATGTCTGACACCCGATCGTCATGGCCTGCCTCATATTGGAGAATTTTCTTGGTGGTGCACACTAAGGGAGAACACATATATTGGTATTTTTTATTAGGGATCATCTTATTAGGCTACCACCGAGTATCTAATACTAGCACACAATAAGATGCATAAACAATAAACATTGAATGTAAGTGTGATGAGATATGCTCCTTCACGCTGCGATCTCCATCCCGCGCCTCCAGATTCTAGGACCAGGGTTCTGGCACCATAGGCACCGGGGTACTGGTGCACTCCGGCGTGGTAGTCCATCATATCCATGACCATCTACTACTACTTAGCAACATAAAGTATACTACTTTACCTTTTCCACAACCATATCACATCACAACGCCCCTGCAAAACAAAGTTAGACGCCTCTACTTTATCTTTGCATGTTTTATGTGGCTGATAGGGCTTTCGCACAAGAACCATTCTTACCTACAAACTTCCACCACAACGGTGATCAAGTATTTGTCTCTACTACACCCCTTTCAGGGCCCTCTGTTGCAAATGGCATACCAACTAATGCGAGAGAGACAGACACCCACCAAAGCCACTTTATACGGTACAAGCCGTATGTCAAGCGTGGACCAGTCTCGCAAATGAACGCGTAAAGTTGGTTGGGGATGCTTCATCAAGCATTACTATGGTATACAGAAGTAAACATGGGAGGGTAACAACTAAAATATCAACGCCCACATGCTACAACTCGTGTGTTCTACCCATACTAGCAATACTACGCATAGATCTAGATCTGATACCACTATAGGGGTTTGCACATGAAAACAATAATTTTTCCTATGCCAACAACCCTAATGCCAGTACCTATCTATTAGTAATGCAGTAACATGAGGGGATTTTTGTGAACTTACCCTTGAAGACCAAAAAGCGTTGTCAATGCTCGGGAGAGCGTGGTTGATGTAGATGAACCGAAGCCGACCTCGAGGTCATGTTGAAGTCCCGACAGCTCTTGTGGCTCCAAACGACTCCTTAGTGCCCCAAGTTGTCAACACCCGGATTTTAATCCTAGATGCCCGTTGTGCCATACCTCGCAATCCCAGGATTACCATTTTTGCGAGACATAACAGATTGGATATCACAGTACATCATCCGTTACAAACCATACATAAGGTCTTACACAAATAAGGATCTCATGATCTAGTCTTAATACAACACGCAGTAGAAATAAAAGATAAGCGTAGCAGTTGGGTCCATCTTCAGGGGCACAGGCAATACGGATGAAGGCAGATAGTCCTAGTTATCATAGCCGTCCTGCTGACCATCATCCTGGTAGTCTCCTTCATTGTTTAGCCATGAGAATAGCCAGGGACAAAAGCCATGAGTACTCTTTAAGTACTCGCAAACTACCATTAACAAGTAGTATAATTCTAAAGTAAAGTGCTAACTCTAAGTTTAACTATAAAGTTAAATTTGAAACCTAAGCTGAGTTCAGAAGCAAAGAAAGATAAAACAAAGTTCTAGAATCACTTAAGTTGGGAAGCTATTGTCATAAACACAACCCTGTTGTGGTCAAGTCAAGATTCATCATTCCTTTCATAAGTTATTTTGAAAACATCTGACAACGAAACAGTATGGCCATTCCAACTGTCCATAATCGCGGACGCGGCTATTCGAATAGTTTGACACTCTGTAGAGGTGGTACACTTTCACCACAAGATTCGATACATCTGTCAGGGATAACCCTGAATCATCATACTTAGTATGCCGATAATCAAACATAACCTTTCCTTTACACACCCTAGTATAAGCACCTCTCCTATGAGCATGGCCTCCCAACCATGACCATCTGTCATCTTGGGCACTTCATAGGTGGACAACATTGAGAGGTAGCCTCATCTCAAACCTCTCCCGCAAGGGAACTAATACTAATGCATATAAACTTCCGGCTAAGCCTTACCCAATTCAGGTATTGTGGTTGTACGGTAAATTTGGAATGGTATCGCATCCGAATCCAACCATTAGTTTTATAAAAGGGCTAAGGCTCATGCCTCAACATTTTCATCATCATAAACCATTTGTGTTTCTCAACACATGTCAAAACATCTCAATAGAATGACTCATCATTCCAAGGTTTTCACAATTCATTTTCACCAAGTGTTCCCATCTAAAGTGACTCAAGTTTTTATCCAACTCTAAACTACTAAGTTAAGAGTGTTCACTAAGGTGGAAAGATGGGATAAATCTCATGCCATAGAATGACATCTAAAGTTATCTAAATAGGTCAAGTTTTATACTCTTTATGCTACCTTCAAAACAAGTAAAGGACTTTGTGTAAAGTAAAGGAAGTAAAGCTTGAAATTAGTACTTGGGGTAAAGAATAGTAAAAGTATTTTAACCAAAGCATGCCTAAAGCATCTTTGCTAAACCATCTAGTTTAATCCTAGCTTGCTAATAGTAGCTTGCCTTAGTTGGTGCAGTGGTTGAAGTTGTCTTCCTCCTCTTGGTAGAACTCCTCCTCCTCGTAAGCTTGGTCAGTACTATCTTCTATAAATACATACGGAGGACACAATCACCAAACAATACTTAACTAGTCTACTTAGCACTCTAGGGCACATACTTGATGATCTATTATCCTCACAAGCATCACAAGTTGTATTAACTAGTTTCATTTCTTTTATTTAAGAAAAGTAATTTCTACTCATTGAAAAATAACTAAGATTTCCTATTCACCACTTAAAATATGGGATGAGGTGGACACATGTCATCACCACATATTATAACATGTGGGAATGTAATTTAAGGGCTGGTTCATAATTACTTTGGTTTAAGTTCATTATTTAATGATTTAAAGTGACTAGAAATGCCCATATAGCATTATTTTGGTACTAGTCCAAAGTCACTGCATGTAAACCCAAATATTATTACATTTTCAGATAGGTATGGTCAAATGTGATTTTTGAGAGCTGGAATCAACTCAGAAGCTAATTTGGTTGCTTTTATAAAAATGATGCAAGGTGCAAATGCTTCTGTTTTGTTATTTTTACTAGGAGAGATCTCTAAGTCTAATTGAATTAAATCCAACGGTCTTGGGTAGATATTTTTAGTAGCTTTCTAACAAAATTGGAATCACTCCATTTGGATTTGTAAATCTCTCTGAATTGAATTTCAAACTAGGGGATAGAACTAGGTTTAACTAAAATAGAAAAATCCTAATTTAAACTAACTGGGTTGCGCGGGAACACTAACGGGCCGGCCCAGTGACACTACGCAGTGCGGGGCTCAGCTGACAGGGGGGTCCACCGGTCAGCGGCTCATAACGCGCGAAGCGGTACAGGGCGATGTGGGTCGTTGGATTAGAACGGGGATCAACGGCCAGGGATCGTCGTCGACGATGGACCTGTCGCCGGTGAACTCTAACCCTAATGGCTCAGTGGGGGTGCTCAGGGGGTGTACCAGGGCTCCAACGATGACGACGAGGTGGGAAAATGGACTGGTCGACGGCGAGCTCTGGGATGGTCGAGGTGGCTCCGGGGGTGGTCGGAATCAGTGGCGCCCTTCTCCTCCAGAGGCGGCCTGCTCCGGTGCAATTCCGGCGAACGGTTGCTTGCCTTGCTCCGGGGTGAAGTTGGGAAGGTCCAGTGAGGTGAGGGGAGGTGAGTGGTGTGCAGAGAATGGCTGGGGGTGGCCTCTATTTATAGGACGACAACGCGACCGAGAGGCATGGGCGGGCGACTCCGGCGAGGGCTGCATAGCGTGCTAGCAGCGTGGCTCGAGGAAGGGGGCGGTCGCTGGTCTCTTGACGGTGCTCCACGAAGTGAATGCGGGCCTAGGGGCGGTGGTATGCGGTCGGGCGAAGCTGGCGCTCTGAGCGGCAGAGGTGGCGGTCTCCACGACGAGTGGTGGCTATGGTGCGTTGGGCAGTGAATGCGCATGTCTGGCGTGCTCCCTGGGTCGTGGCGGAGCGGTGGGCGCGGGCTACGGTCGAGGGGCGGCGTGTACACGCGTGTCGGGTGTGGCGCTCTGTCGTGTGCTCGGCATGGCGCAGACAGGCTGTGCGCGGCGCTTTGGCGGTGGTCCATGGTCTGGCTTGGCTCGGGGAGGGGACAGAGGGTGGCGGTGAGGTGAGAGCTAGCTAGTAGACATGGCGAGAGGGGGCGAGGTGGTCTGCTGCGGTGGTGGCATGGTCGGCCGGCCAGCATGTGCTCGGCATGGATGGCATGGCCACTAGGGGATAGGGGAGGGGTGATAATGGCATGGTTAGATCATTTGGAGACAGAGGGAGTGTTTGAGGAGAATTGGGTGCAAAACCCTATTCAGAACAGTAAGCTAGATATTAGGTGCAAGTAACTTAGTTTGGAATTTTGAAAAGATTTTTGGTGGGTGTGCTAGTGTTAAGCTTGAGACTCTGTGGGTGCTTGGGTTTTGAAAATTGAGCTTGTTTGAGTGGTTTTTGAAATAGTGGGATCTTCCCATATGATAAAGATTCAATTTTCAATGCCAATTAAATTTAGTGTTGGAATGTTTTTGGCAGATCACAAAGTGGGACTTGGTACAACATTATGTGTACTATCAAGGGGTGCAAAGATCCATAATTGTTTCTGTTAGGTTTTGAGTACTAGGAATAGCCAAAGTAGGCATGCTGATTAAAATGGCACAAATGACCATTCTTATCTTTTATTCATTTTGATTTGTTTTTCTTTGGGATTTGTTTGGGAATGATTTAGATGATGTTTATTTTACCTAAGAATCATTTTACAAGCAATGGATCACTTAATCATGGCAATTCAAACAACTCCTATTTTAAATGCACACACATATGAATGCTTTAATATTTTTAATTTGGAAAAGTTTTTGTTAACCCTAATTTTGATGATTTGGATTAAAGTTTTGGGATGTTACACAAGTTTTGCATCTCGCAGGGAGTTACACACGTCCGGTGTCTGACGATGACTCCTGCTCCTCCGATCCAGCAGCAGTTGCGGAAGTAGAGCTTCTAGATCTGAATCCCGCACCGCGACAACGCTCTACGGTGAAGAAGACTCCTAGTCGTGTGATCCGGACTTGAGACCACGGTCATGAGAGAGAGAATCAACTGGAGGTCTCCCCAAAAGAGAGGGAACCTTTTATTGATTATGGTGTATTTAATTTGTCAAAATACCTCTCTTTAGATAGGAGAAAAACCACCCCATAGCTAACTAGCTTAGCCATGTGGGACTAAACAAGGGAGAGGGGAAGGGATAGCCCCCGCTGGCCAGGTCCCAAGTGGGCCCACGCGGGGTGCCTTGGCCCAGTCGGCCACCCCCTCCTACTTCCTCCCTTTGGTCTTTCCCTCATGGGCCCTTTTCCCTCCGGATTTTGGCCCAATTAGGTATTTGACCCTTTTTAATTCCTTTTGTTTTACTGAATAAATATAAATGAATGGACAAATCAATATTCAACATTCACTTACATATTATTCAATCCCCATTGATGTGGAACTCATTCCCTCTCATCTCGGACATCCTTCAGACTTACCGAAACCCCTCCGGTTTTCTCTCTTCTCTTTTCTTCGGTGATTCTGCTGATCCCAAAACACTCCCTGAGCATCATCAAGCCCTTAAGCGTGATACCCCATGGTTCGGGAACACTCTAGACATGGTCGGGACCCTCCCGCACCAATGATCAATAGAGGGACCTAGATGGCCATGTGATCCATGTGCATTCCATGAAATCTTTCGTCGTTTGAACCATGAACATTGTGTAATATTCCTTTTGTCTCTCGATACATGCATTGTCCGAGATCTGATCAATGACATCAACATGTCGTGTTCAATATCATTACCAAAAAATGCTTCTTGACTCGTTCCGATAAGTGATATCCCTATGATCAAATTACCCGTTGTGCAGCTATTGGATTTAACTTCTCCGAGTGGGCCCTCGACTATCTTTTCCGTCACGCAGATGGACAAATCCCTCTCTTAACACATATTGCCTCAACTATTCCTTCGAATACCGGAACACACCTTTATGATCACCAAGTCACCAGATGATGTTTGATGCTATTAAAGTACCCTCGGGTAATAGTGATTAATACGGCTTCATGGTCTAAGAAATATGATACTATGTCTATTCTAATCATTGTGACATGATCGGGTCACGATTCTTAGGTTGGTTATTGTTCATAATCTCATTCTCCCAATGAGGTGACTCCATTTTCAACTGGCATAAATGCCACATGATCAGGAAACCTCGATCATCTATTGACCAATGAACTAGTGACTAGAGTTTCACCAGGAACTCCTAGTTGTTTATAGATCACACGTGTATTGTTGTTTCCTTTCAATACAGTTATAGCATGATATAAAACTTAATCATAAACTTTATGAAATATGATAATAATCCATATGATTTGTCTTTAGGGCATAGTTCCAACAAAAAAGAAAGCATAAACTTTTCCCAATTTGGCAAGGGCCCCTTATGGTTAGTCGAGTATTGCACAATGGATCTTACTACCTAACTGACATGAGGTCGGGCAAAGAAAGACCCGCTACTAAGAAGATAAAGAGAGCTGGAGGCAGTACAGATTCATATGAATTAGACCGTCCTTGGAATATTGCTCAGCCACGTCCATTTTATTCTTAAAATTTCTTTCTTTGTAATCATATCAATGTACATGTTCAAACTGAAATAAAGTATTGGTCTCAATGTTTTTTCTCAGATGTTTCATAAAGTACCATCTTATTTCCGAATAATCATGTCATAGTCGAAAATCCCAGAATACTTAAAAGTACTTTATGCTCATGTTCGTTCTGATTAGATTTCCGATTCTAAAAATGCTACCTTCGGGTATAAGTCTAAAATTTTAGTTTATACTTGGTTTTTTGTCTGATTGCTGTATGTGGTTATTTTCCAAGTAGTGAATTTTTGGTACTGGAAGCCGGCTTTGATTTCGGATTTAAACTAGTTTAGCAATTGAGCTCCGTTGCTCTGCAAAGTTTGTGTGCTGAAGGTTTGTTGGCTCACAAAAGGGACGAGGAAGAAAGGAAGATAAACGATAAGTATAAACAAAACAGTGCTTGAGTATTTTTTCTAAGAACAAAAATAAAACCAAAGTGCTAAGAAGTAAATCATAAGTTCTTTCAAGCTAGCACAACAAAAATAATATCATAGCTATTACATGAAATTGTTTTTCAAAATAACACATTGTTTTTTCTAGCGATCTTTATGATGCAGGTGAAGACGGAGGATATGTCGGCTCGTTCGAGACGTTGATGTCTGCAAGTGCATAGATCGTTTGTAGCTATTTTCGAAGTATAGATCGATCCCACAGGGATCCCAAAGGTAAGTGTTTATGAATGAAGTCTCTACCACACTCAAAGTTGTCACATGTCTTTGATTAAATTAAGTGCAAGTCTGGAAATAAAAATGAAATTTGGATCAAACTGGATGTATTTAAATAAAACTAAAATGTAAACTTCAGGAATAAAAAGCATAAAAGTAAAGAACGATTCGATTATTTATGGTTTTTTGCAGATGACAAAGAAGGCGTGGGGAGATACAGTTCATGGTGATAGTGACTCTGCCAGGTTGACGAATGATAAGTGTAACAATTATAATCTTATAAGTATATCTGTAGGCGAGCAACCCATAAATAGTCGAAACTGCTCTTGGTAGATTTCATCCCAACTTCAGTAATCCTACTAGTCTGTTACCAAAACCATAGTCAGTCACTAGACGATTAAGATCCTTCAGGTTGCTTAGCAATTAAGATCCTTGGATCGGACTAATGCAATAAGCACAGTGGTTCCTCGTGATCCTCTAGTCAAACTAGTTTCCCATTGATATCCCCGTGTCACTCGGGGGGTCACCGGTCTGCTAGCGAGCAAGATCCTATCTATGTAGAATAAATCATCATGTTGTCTGGGCCCTTAATTGGACAACAAGCATTAGACATCCCACAGATAGTCAAGCACACATAATATAATAATTAAAATCAATCACAAACTAATGGAAAATATATGGAGGCACATCACATCTCACCAATCCCTTACATCTCCCATGCCCAAGGAACTTACTCACACGTGAGAGGAGAAAACATCATCGATATAATTAAGTAAAGGGGGTTCTTCTTGATATTACTGTGGAGATCCATAATAATAATAGAAAAGTAATCCAACACAATTCAAGATAGGAAGAAACAATCTCAAACCCTAATCTCGCAAAGTGAAGATTTCTCTCTCAAGTACAAGTAATGGCTATGAGGGTTGGATGGCTAAGAGGTCAAAGATCGTGGAGCGAGATGAAGAACGTCTTCCCCTTCTTCTCTAGATCTCTTCTTTATCCCTTCTGGATGGGATAGAGGCTACTGTGTTATGATTTCGCATCCCTCCTCTTCAAAAAGGTTGTCCCTTTTGACAAGACGGAGGCGGCGGCAACTATACGGTGGCAACTATACGACCGGAAAATATTCCTGCCATATAGTTTCTTGTTAAAGCTTCTGTACGCCTCCCTTGATTGCTTCCAAATAGAGTCTTGCTTGTTTTCGCCTGAATATTGTCTTTCTCTTCTTAAAACCTTATGTTCATGTTCAGAACCTGAAACACACATTAAAAACCTAGTTTTCTTCGCTACCGAAGTATTAGCGTTAGGTAAAGCTAGAAAACAATCAAATCCAGAAGAAAACCATCAATAAAAACCATAAAAAATATATCGAATCTCATAGCTATCAACTTCCCCAAGCTTAGATGTTGCTTGCCCTCGAATGACAAGAAAATAAGGAAGAATAGCGGAGATTCGAGACTGAAAATAAAAGAACTTACATGCTCGGATTGGTGTCAAATTCTTTTCTTCGCAATTCCTGCAATCTTAAACATGATCGTACAAGTATTCACAAGATTGGACTAAGTCCACTTCCTAATCACGCATATCTTGTTAGCAAATAAATCATATGCGCGAGCAAGTGTCAAAAGTTTATCTAAGAAAGTGAAACAAATTCTTTTGGTGTCTCTCTTTGTTGAGAGATGAAAACTTTTTGCTCTTGTTTCTTTAATCAATTAAGAGTACTCAAGTTGGCACGAAAAACATTCAATTTAAGAACAACTCATCTATTCCCACGTCAAAATTTCAAGAATCTCAAAGCACCTTTTTCCTTTCCTTGTTTTTCAAAAACTTGAGCCCTTTCATAGAGAAATCATGCCACTATTTTTAACATATTAATTAGGACTTTGTTGCACACTCGTAACCGTGCCAATAGATATCTATTAAGCAATAGTGGGTCAGAGGAGTAATACAAATTCACTTGGAACGTGAAACCATGAGGAGACTAAAATTTTACCCATCATAGCATTGCTGGTACAGACGTTTACATAACTCAATAGCCGAAATCAAGTGGTTTCACACATTTAGATCATTCGTTGGCCCGCGGAGTGAATAGTTTCCCATGGAGCACGATAGTGTTGTAATGACACGCGTAAACAAATATCTTACTATAATTATTAGAAAAAGAAGTGGCATAATCTCTACTACTTCTAAGCATCCATTTTATCAGACAATTTCATTCAAGAGTGCTATCGAGTCTATTTACATTAAGCTCAAATGGGGTTGAGTAGTTCTGAAATCAAATCCTTTGGGCTAAACATGGACTCAAGTCATCTTTTGGATGCTTTTTCTTGTTGTAAAAATGTCGGAAATATTTTTAACCAAGTTCATTGCTCATTATTTCAAACCTAAAAAGGAGACACTGGAAAAGTAATAGAATTTATAGGATAACAAGCTAAGTGGTGAGTGGCTCAAGTGTAAGCGAGTAAATAATTGTAGGGTCAATTCAAAGTTGCAGAAAAGGTGATGAAAGGAATGTGATACCTCCTCTTGCTTTCTTCATTCTCGTACTTGAGTCTAACCCCTCTATATTTCCCTATTGCCAAGTCACCTGAAATTGAGAAATCTCTAAGAGAAACAAAGGAAAAAATTGCAATAAAAGTTACAACTATTTTTTTGTGTTTTTGGTTTAGGAATGCGAACTAAAAGTAAACATGCAATTTTGAAGAAGTAAAATAAATCAAAAGAAGAAATAAAATATGAATGCAAGGTTTAGAGGTGTTCAAACCTCCCCAAGGCATAGGCTATTGCCAGGCTCAGTTGTTGCCGTCATTTACGGCAGGTGCGGATACTGCTGGTAGTAGTCAGGGAAGTGGGTCATGAAGTGACTGAAGTTGTGAGTTAAGGCACTAACATCCTCATTCACTCTTTGTAGCATGTGGTCAATCTCCTCAACGCATTGGTTGAGGTGCAGAGACTATTGATAGGGGACGTTATTGAACCCTGCTGCTGCTGATTGGGCCATGGGTCCCAGGATCCCCCTGTTGCTGCTGCTGCTGTCCCTCCCAAGCAGGGTTGTATTCCTGCTCCTGCTCCTGTTCATCCTCATCCTGCTTCTCTCCTTCTTCATCTTCTTCTTGATCAGGCTGGATCCAGTTGTCCTTCTCCACCATCGTGAAGGCTTCTGGACAGGGCAACAGAACCTGCTCAACCTGAGCATCATCAAGATAACAAAACTGATATGCTCGGAGCCTCTTGTCAGCTCAGTAAACACCGAGGAAACCACAAGCATTCATATATTTGACATCCAAAAGTTTGGAGCCGTCAATAGGTTGTATCACAGGTAATGTAATGTTCAATGCTAGGGCAAGGTGTGTTACCAATCGACTAATGCGAATGTCACCTTTCATTTTGTTGCTCTGGTGGTGAAGTTGCTGAAGGAGTAGATCCGTAGGATTGGGTCTTTGCAGTGCATTGGGGAAGAGTGCCTTGGTGATCAAGGCCATGTCCGCATTAGCCATGGAACCGGTATCTCCTCTTCCCAATAGTGTATTGGCAAGGAACAAGGCGTAGTAGCAAATTGTTGGGTTCTGAATGGTGGACATCTTCTTCTAGTAGAAGTCCCTGCCACCATTAATAGAAATAACCTCCCAAGTTTCTCCACTTGAGATGCTATACAAATTTGTAACAGCTGACTCCACATTATGAGGGAGGCCAAAAGCATCACAAAATTGTTGGAAAGTTATTTCATATGGCTACTGGTTTATGGTGAAGCTTACTGTGCACGGATTACCTTTCTCCTTGTGGTCGTCGTAGAAAGAGGTGAGGAACTCATAGGTGAGCTTGGTGTAAGTATTGTGGCCTGCGTAGGCGAGTAGTGATAGCCTTGCTTTTTCACACATGAGGTCGAAGTCCGCCCTCAACCCTGCCGCGGTGAGAAATCTATCATCGGCCCAACGTGTGGGCACCACCCTCCTTGATGAAACCATGGCCAACTTGCTGTTGAGCTCGGCCCAGAGCCCCGAGCTCTCGCCATGTTGGCGCTTACTCTTGCGAAAAATGCTACCAATTTTGTTCATCTTGATGCACTGAAAAATTTCACCATGAAACCTTAGGCATATAGTTTCTACATGATATACAAATGATTCTACATGGAAACATTTAATCCTAACGTTAGAAATCAAAAGGAAAAACAAAATAATCTTGAGTTCATACACTAGATGAATGTGAGAGTTTCAACCATGGAATTCTGAAAATAAAGCATGGATTGGGAGAGAAACATACTGATCTGTTGATTCCCCAACTGAAACGAACGAAATCCATGAAGAATCAAGAAATCTAGGTGGGTTTTGAGGGGTTTGGAGAGGGAATATGAGAGAAAAAGTGAGGAGGAGGAAGAACCCTAGCCGCCCCGGTGCGATTAAGTGGTCGCACCGAACTATACGGTCGCAACTATACAGGCGGGATAAGTAGTTCCCGCCATACAGTTGCGACGGGGTCGACAATTAGGGTTTCTTTATGCCAGATCACAGCTATACAGGTGTAACTATATGGCCAGATCAAAATGGTCCCGCCGTGTAGTTGGTAAAACCTTCTAGAACCTCGAGATAAATTTTCTGAAATAGGCATCAATAACTACACGGCCAGAATTTTTATTCCCGCTGTATAGTTGGTCGTCAAACCTTCAGTATCCTGGAAAAGAAATTTGACAAAGGCATCGATATCTATACAACCGAACTATACGGCCGGAATTTTTATTCCTGTCGTATAGTTGGTCGTTAAACCTTCTGTACCTAAGAAAGAAAATTTGTCGATGGCAAAGATATCTCTACGGCCAAACTATACTGCCAGAATTTTTATTCCCGCCGTATAGTTGGTCGTTAAACCTTCAGTAGACATCAAAAAAATTCTATTTCTTTGAGAATTCTTTCTTATCCTGAAACTTAGCAAAACACCTTGTTTTTTATAGAAAAATGACAGTAAAAATTGTCGACCAAGAATAGGATGTATAGAGCAGGATTTTTAGTACTACCGAACTTATTCTCCTCAAGTGGAGATTCACTTTTTAATCTGGACAAAATGATTAAGCTAGTTTTTGTAGATAAAACTCAAACTTTTATTTTTATACTTATTCTAAGCTTATTCAATCGATATTTCTACTACTTTTTAACAACTGCATCTTCACGGGCGTGCTTCCGCAAGAATGTCTGTGAAAAAGTTGCAAGAATGCGATGAACATTTTATTCTTTAATTTTTTATTAATGTGATGGGTTGACTCCCATTAAGCATTTTATTAAGAATGGTTGAATAATTCAACACCTTCTCTGTTCTCGAATTCTTACCTTGGGTTCCCCCTTATCAAAGGCACTTACCACATGAACTCGTTTTGCCGGTGGAATATATCTTTGTCGTGCTTCTAGCTTCTTCAGAAAATACCAGATGATTTCAGCATCATAAACATTGAAGATTATTTTTCCCTCAGCACAATCAACTGACGCTCCTGCAGTACTAAGGAAAGGTCTTCGAAGTATTATGTATAATTTTTCATCCTCTAGCATTTCAAGAATAATAAAATCAGTAGGAATAACATGCTCATCTATTCTAAATAGAACATCCTCAATCATACCAATGGGTTGTTTAGTGGACTTGTCAGCCATCTGTAAAGTGATAGTAGTAGGGGAATACTCCCCTAATTATAACCTTTTATAGAGGGAATATGGCATTACACTAACTCCTACACCTAAATCACACAAGGCATTTGCCGTCGGATTAATGACAAGTACGTCATGAGGGGGTCCTCGAGGCGTGTGGAAGAGAGGGGTGTGAGACGTACGGTATTCCGGGACGGTGAGCACACAAGTTTACCCAGGTTCGAATCCGCCAGCTTTGGATGGATCCTACTCCTCCTAGCAATCCAATAATACGGCATAGCCGAAATATGGGTTACAAGGGTTTCGCCTGTGCGAGTTGAGATTGTAGACTATTGTGAGGGTGCCCTAAAGGCTCTCCCTAGGTCAGCTTATATAGATATCCAACCTAGGGTTTACAGGAGAGATCTATTCGGCTACAACTAAGAGTCGATTACAGAGTACATCTTGAACTGCAAGTAACACTATGGGCCTATGTCGGTAAGTCTTCCCGGCCTTCCCGTAGCCGGACTGGACTCCGTCTCTTCTCCCTGACTGGGCCTCCCATGAAGCAAAGCTCTAACCCGAAATGGTCCACCCTGGTCAGCGAGGTACAATGAGGATACCCGGAAAGTATATCCCCAACAGCAGCCCCCGGAGGCCTCCAAGATCCAAAGTTGGATTCATCATAATCTAGTTTGATCTTTGGCTTGCAGAATCTTGAAGGGTTCCTGAAACTTCAAAAGAAAAGATACGATCCGGGTCTCAAAAAATGAGTCGGACCTATGAATACGTATATTCGGATTTCCAGCTTGAAATTCAAACTAAGCTGGAACCGGGTCTCTGACGTCATCTGACACCAGTCATGGTCAAGTCACGTCACTGACAGACATTTTCTGTCAGCACGACTGTTGGTGGGTCCGCCTTTCGTGGAACTGAGGCCCCGTTTCAATGCGTGCGTGGAGATCGAGGCGACGTAGTCATCACGTAGGGGGTTTCTCAGTTCTTTCCACGACGCGTGGCACGTTTTACTGTAGCGTTTACACAAATCTTGACGCGGCCGGTGGATATAAGTGGTGAGGATCCTATTCCTCACCTCCCCTTACCAGCACTTTGCGTCGTTTCCTTCTCCCCTATGCCTCCCATGAACCTAGAGCTCCTCTGCTCCCCAAAAATCTCCAGCACCGCCCATCCAAGGTCACCGGCACACCGGAAAAATGGCTTATGCATCATCTTCCGGCACGGCGGCGACGATAGTGAAGGCAACACCGATGGAGAAGGAGATCAATCGTGGGGTTTGGATCTCGTGCGTCCTCGACGACGCCAAGCTCCGTGGCATGGAAGAAGAAGGGATCCTCCATGTCGGCGACTGGCGGAGCGGCTTTGGTGAAACCATCCCCAACCCTCGCAACGACGAGCGAGTGCACTTCGGCACTCACCTTGACAGAGGTCTGAGCTTTCCTCCCTCATATTTCTTTTTCGAGGTCATAGATCATTACGGAGTTCATCTCCATCATCTCCCCCCGAACTCCATTTTAGAGATGAGCGCATACGCATCTTTGTGCGAGGGGTATCTCGGCATTAGGCCGAGCCTTACTCTCTTCCGATATTATTTCCATGTCCGGAGAAATTCCATTACTGCCAGTAATCCTTATATTATCGGTACTATTAGTTTTTCGGTTAGGCGAGAGTGCGTCTATCCTTGGATTATGGCCAGTGAGCCGGTTAAGCAATGGCCGTCCACTTTTTTCTATCACAAGGATATTCCCGCTCCCGGCAAAGCTACTGCTTTTCCGGCTTTCGTCGATGGAGCCGCCACGCCCCAAGAATCCTGGGATGAGGTCGCTCCGGCTCTCAGTGACGATCTGCTCCTCGCCAACAGGCGTATCGAGTTTTGATGAAACACAAGGGCCTGAGAGGGTCCAACTTAGTTCACTGCTGGGTGGCACACCGGATCCAGCCTCTTCAACATCATGGCGATCGACTGATGCACTCCATCACGTCGTCGAAGAAGGATTCCCTCCGCATCAGCCCCAAAGCCTACACAGCAAAAGATAATGTTTGCCAGATCAAATGGCTGATAAGGGAGCGAATTGAGAGGAAGATTCCAGAGTTGTCCCTGGACATGCATACAGCGAAAGATCCCGTTGTGCTGGTAAGCTTCAGCAGCAACTCTTTTTATGTGCTCATCTTTATATTATTTCGCAATACTGAGATACTTCTTCTTTTCAGCTTGCCGACCTCCCCGAGTTGGAGTTCGCTCCTATCGAGGGATACCCTCCTAAGTTTTCTTAGGATGAGGGAGAATTGGTTCCACTGCCGGATGTTGTTCCTCGGAAACACAAAGCTTCGACAGCGGCCATTGGCATAAAGGAAGTACCCATTGTGAAGAGGTAATCTTTCCTCACAAGGTCTTTGTATTATAGGTCTTAATTCTTTCTGTGATGCAATGTTCCATGTTCTATTACCTTCTCAGAGCTAAACAACTCACCAAGGGCAAAGGGAAAGGGGTTACGTAGAAGCCTCTACGCCAGTCGAAACTAAACTTAGTTTCTCCTGCCGTAGCTCCTCCGACTCCTGTCCCTCAGCCTTCTGCAGCGCTAGAGATTACTCCATCTCCGATCATTGCAGAAGATCCGGCTCAACCAGCAGAGCCAGTGATCCTCGGATCACAGACTAACGTCACCATGGGTGACTTAAGTTTTGATAAGGGTGAACCCTCTTCGGGTAATGATCCCTCGGTAGAGGTCTTCGCTGATAATCTCCTAAGCAATCCGGGACTTGCCAAATTTGGCTTATCTTGGAAATCTGTAGAGGAGATCCAACGGCTGGCTCGGCAATGCCTAGAAAGCCGGACTATCTCTGCCGAAGTATAAGCACAAGAAGCAGAGGATATCAAGCACTCTGATCTTATTGAACAAGTCCGTCTTTGCGACGAGAAGGTGAGGACCGGCAAGCTTCCAACTGCGCCAGTGGTCCCCCTAACCCTCGCCGAGAATGTTACCACTGAAGTGAATGCGAGTTTGAACAAACTCGCTCGTGAACAATATGTAAGTCAGAATTCCAACTCATGTTTTTCCTTATTTCATATCATATCTTCTAGCCCCCAAGCATGAAGCTGGACAGTCAAATCCAGTTTTATGCTTCCTTAGGATGCCAAAGAATGAACTAGTGTAGCCCCCAAGGCTCGTGCTGATATTAGTAAAAATATTAGCCCGAGTCTTTAGTAGAATTCTCACTCTGGGTATTCTGACTTACAGAAAGTATATTCCTATAACCAGGATTTATTGAAGAATGTTTGTAACAAGCGGAAAGAAATCAAAGCTCTACAACTTGAAAATGCTCAATTGAAAGTTTCCAACGATGAGGCTGAAGGTAAACATTCCAGAACTGAAACCTTGTCTTTTATTTCATAGTCGATTTTTTTTCAACTTTTGTTCTTTTGACTATAGCACTGGTAAAGCAGTCCTGTGCTATGATTGAAGAGGCCGAGAATCTTAAAACCATGGTGGTGGAAAACAAGGATCTCCGCCAAGAGCTGGATAAGCTTAAGGCGGATCATGAGAAGAGCATTGCTAAAATTCTTGAATCCTCCTCCATGGCCACCGAGGAGGGCGATCGTAAGATTACGCTCCAAGATAAGAAAATCTCGGATCTTAGCAACTATTTGTTCAGAGAGAGGGACATTGCCGAGGCACTCCGGGATGAACTCCAGAGTCTTCGGGAAGAGAAGGCCAAAGTCGACGATGTCATCTTTGGTATGTTTCCCTTTTTGTAACTTATCTTCATCTTCCGACTCTTTGGAGTCCGGATTTATTTGATTAACCCCTTTGCATTACATGTGCAGGTCCTCTGAACTTACTAGACTCAGCCTCTGCCAAATCTCGCACCAGCCGGCTTACCCAAGTCGGTGATTTGCTACATGACTTCCGCCAATCCATCAAAGGTATTGGCGAAGTTCTCAAGGTTCTGGATATGCATAGCATGTCCGGATTTGAAGTGCGAGATAAGGCCAAGGAGATGCCGCAACTTTTCCAGGACTGGAACATGTCCTACGCATGAACCGCAGCGCAGAACGCTCTCACCATGGTTATGAGCCACCATGGAAACATGGAAATCTGGCAAGTAACCAGAGGGTACTGCAAGGTGGATGAAGAAGGACAGGAGAAAGACATCAAGGCTATCATGGACACCAGCTACGACACTCCTTTCTTCACCCGTGTGGACACGCCACCTCCGCCTTCCGAAGAAACAGCAGAAGTTTCCGACGATGATCAAACCGTATCAGATTTGAACATCTCGGAACGTTATCAAAGCAAGGCTGATGTATCCAGCGAGCTGGTAGCTCCTACCTCTCCTCCTACATCATAGAGTATCAGAAACAACAATGTGTTATTCTGAAAACAATTTGGGTCTGTAAATAAGTAGTATGATTCTTTTGCTAGTGCTAAGCTTTATTTTATCTATTCAGCACTTTTGACTTTAATGTTATGTGCCTAAAATGTTTGCATAAGCACTTGTATTTTTTGTCTGCACATATCCTTTATCTGGCTTTCCGCCTTGTCCCTTTCGTGAGCCGGCCAACTTTTAGCACGGAAACTTTGCCGAGCAACGGAGCTCAATTGCTAAACCAGTTTAAACTCAGAAACAAAGCCGGCTTCCAGTATGAACAATTCACTACTCGGAAAATGCCTGCATCCGAGAATCAGACAAATAACCAAAGCACAGACTATAAAATTTAACTTTATACCTGAAGGTATCAATTTTAGAATCGGAAATCTAAACCAGAACAAACATGAGCATAAAGTACTTTCAAGTATTCTGGGATTTTCGACTATGACATGGTCATTCGGAAATAAGATGGTAAAAACTTCTCAGAAAGATTTTCAGGCAACCAAGACTTTATTTCTCATTGAACATGTACACATATATGATTACAAAGAAAAATAAACTAAGAATAAAAGGGACGTAGCTGAGCAATATTCCATGATCTGTCTAATTCATCCGGGTTTGTACAGCCTCCAGTTCTCTTTCTCTTCTTAGTAGCAGGTCTTTCTTTGACTGGCTGCATATCAGTTAGGTAGTATGAACCATTGTGCAATACTCGACTAACTAAAAATGTCCCTTCTCATACTGGGGAAAGTTTGTGCTTTCTTTGCTGCACAAGCCGGAGAACCAAATCGCCCTTATTGAAAGACTGGTTTCTGACTCTCTGGCTATGATACTTGCGTAACTTCTGCTGATAGGCTGTTGATCTCATCTCAACAACGACGCGAACTTCTTCGACTAAGTCGAGATCATTTTGTCGATAAATTTCGGCATCCTCTTCAATATATGCGGCCACTCTAGGAGAAGTGTGAATCAAATCACTAGGAAGAACTGCTTCTGCGCCATAGACCAAGAAGAAAGGTGTGTATCCGGTTGACCTATTTGGAGTTGTTCGCAAACTCCATATTACAGAAGGTAATTCCTCTGCCCAAGCCCCCGCAACACGTCGTAGTGGTACTTCGAGTCTTGGTTTTAGGCCTTGTAGGATTAAACCATTTGCTCTTTCGACTTGTCTATTAGCTTGCGGATGTGCGACTGACGCAATGTCAAGCCGGATATTTTGTTCATTGCAGAATTCGGCAAGTTCTCCCATAGAGAAGTTACTTCTATTGTCCGTGATAATACTATGCGGATAACCATATCAGATTATGACATCCTCGACATATCTTCTGGCTATTGCTCCATCACAACTAGTGACGGTTTTAGCCTCAATCCATTTGGTGAATTTATCCACCATCACTAAGAGGTGAGTAAATCCACTTGGAGCCCATTTAAACGGTCCTACCATGTCAAGCCCGCAGACCGCAAAAGGCCATGTTATAGGTATTGTTCACAGCTGATCAGCCGGCACGTGAGATTGTTTGGCGTATTTTTGGCAGCCCTTGCACGTCTTGACCAGCCATTCGGCATCTGCCTTGGCTGTAAGCCAGAAAAAACCGTGTCGGAAAGTTTTTGCCACTAGAGATTTGGCTACAGCGTGGTGATCACACTCGCCTTCGTGGATCTCTCGTAAGATTTCCACTCCTTCTGGAGATACACAGCGCTGAAAGACCCCAGATGCACTCCGCTTATAGAGCTCACCACTAATTATAGTGTAGGCTTTTGCTCGTCGGACGATCTACCAGCTTAGAACTTTGTCTTCGTGTAATTTTCCGTCTACCAAGTAATCGAGGTAGGGTTGAGTCCAGCTAGGAATCACAGCCAGAACTACTATTAAAGGTGAGTCGGATTTGGTCAGATATTCCTCGTCCACTCCTTTTATAGAGGGAACTTTGAGGTGCTCTAAAAAAGCGCCACCCGGGACCTTTTTGCGGGCAGAGCCTATTCGAGACAGTGCATCTGGTTCCTCATTTTCTGTTCGAGGGATGTGTTGAACTTCAAAACCTTCAAACGATTTAGATAGTTCATCCACGACAGCCCTATATGCCGACATGTGCTTGTTTGCCTTACAGATATCCGACACTTGTTAGGCAACAAGATCCGAATCTCCATAACACATTAAACGTCGGATGTCGATGTCCCTAGCAATCTAGATTCCATGCAGTAATGCTTCATACTCGGCAATGTTATTTGTCATCGTGAAGTGTATCTATAGTACATAGAAAAGTTTATCTCCTTGGAGTGATTTGAGCACCACGCCAGCCCCCAAGCGCTTTAGACCCGTCAAAATCAAGGTCTAGTATTCCGACTCTAGCAGGGTCATATTTTCCGTTGTCTATGTCCAATCAGCGACAAAGTCAGCGAGGATTTGAGATTTGATTGCTGTACGAGGTTTATACTCAATGTCGAAAGCTGAAAGCGCTATGCCCCATTTGGCGATGCGTCATGTGGCGTCACTATTGTTGATTATATCTCTCATGGGAGCTGTGCTCACCACGGTAATTGGATGTTCCTGAAAATAATGCCACAACTTACGAGATGCTAAGAACACACTGTAAGCCAGCTTTTGATAGTGTGGATACCGCTATTTTGATTCAGTTAAGACCTCACTACGATAGTAAGTCGGATGCTGCACTAGGTGTTCCTGATTGTCCTCTGGTCTCTCCACCACCATGACGATACTAACGACCTTGTTTGTCGAAGTGAGATAGAGCAACATCAGTTCCCGTGGTTCCGGTGCTATAAGGATGGGAGCAGATGAGAGTACCGCTTTCAGGTCTTGTAGCACAGCTTCAGCTTCGTCGGTCCAAACGAATTTCTTAGTATTTTTCAGGAGCTTGTATAGTGGTGCGGCTCTTTCACCGAGCTGGCTTACAAACCGACTGACTGCGGCAATGCAACCAGTTAGTCTTTGCATGTCCTTCAGGTGAGTTGGCCTGGAAATATTCAGTATAGCCTTGATTTTGTCTCGGTTTACCTCTATGCCTCTTTGAGACACGATAAAACCTAACAATTTTCTAGCTGGGATCCCAAAGAAACATTTCTTCGGGTTAAGCATTATGCTGTATTTTCGTATATTGGCGAACGTTTCCTCCAAGTCGGAAATCAAGGTTTCCTTCTTTTTCGACATCACTGCAATATCGTACACACATGCATGTACATTGCGTCTGATTTGATCGTGGAGGCAACGCTGCATAGTGCGTTGGTACGTAGCTCCTGCGTTCTTGAGCCCAAAGGGCATCATAACAAAACAGAAGGTTCCGAAGGGGGTTATAAATGAAGTTTTGACTTTGTGAGATTCCTTCATCCGGATTTGGTGATAACCGGAATATGCGTCGAGAAAACATAGGAGTTCCAAGCTTGCCGTAGAATCGATAACTTGATCAATCATAGGCAGAGCGAACGGATCTTTGGGACAAGCCTTGTTCAAGGAAGTATAATCAACACATATACTTAAATCAGTAGTGTCCAGGGACCATTACAGGATTCGCCGACCACTCAGTGTGGATGACCTGTTCTATGAATCCGGCTAACTCGAGCCGGGCTAGTTCCTTAGCTATTGCCTTACGCTTTTCATCGCCAAAACATTGTAGGGACTGTTTGACGGGTTTAGCATTCGGGTGTACATTTAGAGAGTGCTCGGCAAGTTCCCTAGGTACTCCGGTCATGTCAGATGGCTGCCATGCGAAGATAACTTGATTTTCTTGGAGGAACTTGACGAGCATGCTTTCCTATGCGCTATCTAGGCCTACGCCTATCTGGGTCACCTTGGAGGGGTCGTCATCCTTCAAAAGCATCTTCTTCGTCTCTTCCGATGCCTTGAACTCCAGATTCGGCTTTGTCACCTCCTTCTTTGTCGCGGGCATCTCGGACGGATCTATGGTCTTCTTGATCTCCTGGTACTCCTGGGCGTGCAGCACGGCTTCAGCAATGGTGGAATTTCCGTCCTCGCACTCTCGCGCTTTCTTCGGGTCTCCCCTGATGGTGATCACGCTGTTGGGACCTTGAATTTTCCTCATATTGTAAATATAACACGGCCGAGCCATAAAAGCCCAATAAGCTGGAAGTCCGAATATAGTGTGGTACGCGCTTTTGAATGGGACCACTTCGAAGGAAAGTGCTTCTGCCCGATACTTCTTTGGAGTTCCAAAGGTCACATCCAAAGTGATTTCTCCTAGGGAATTTGCTTGTCTTCTTGGGACAATTCCATGAAAGATCACAGAGTTGTAATTCAGCTGGGTCTCTGAGATCTTCATCCGGTGTAGCGTTTCGACATATAGGATGTTATTGTTGTTGCCACCGTCCATGAGAGTCTTGGAGAAACCATAGCCATCAATAAGTGGATTGACGACTAAGGCGTATTTTCCTTGTCTGTGCAACTTAGGCGGATGATCAACATGCTCAAACGTGATTGCCACTTCCGACCAGTCCAAGAATTGAGGGACAACCGGAATTGTTGCGTTGAGCTCATGTAGAGCTGCTTTCTTGACCTTAGCTGGTTGAGATCCGAGGAAGGTGACGTAAGTGTCCTTCTTTGTTGGGAAATTCTTCTTCCCTTCCGGCTTGGGATTTGAAGCATCGGCTTCCTCCATGTCCGAATCTTCCTTGGTCTCTTTATCTTTTTCGGGATTCTTCTCTCCCTTCTTCCGCTTAGCCCTGTAGCCAGCGATATCGTCTTTCTTGATGTCGTCATTAAAACAACACTCGGCATTTGTGTGAGACGAGCCCCCATTGGCATCTAAGTGATGCACACACGGGTTATTGGCAATGTCGGCCCAAGAGTAGGTTTTGCCAGGTTGGTGGTCTCCTCTACCCTAGACTCTTCATGTCCCACGACCGTGTCCACAGCCTCCACCGCGCCCTCCTCGTCCTCCAGACCCAAAAATAGCAGTGACCACTGCTGTTTCCGTGTTGGGTTTTTCTTCCGAGGTGTTCTTGCACTTCCAAGCTTGCTACTTTGGTTGTTTTGCCGACTATGGCACAGCTAGGGCGTTAAGTAATCCCTCTGCATCATCATCAGCATCTGCATACTTGCTCGCTGTTTCTATCATCTCTCCCAAATCCGTGACCTTGTCACACTTCAAGTGATGATGTAGTAAACCAATTGGGAGTCCTGCAATGAAAGCTTCAATCGTAGTTTGGTCATTTACTCCCTCACATGAGTTCTTGGTGTCAATCCATCGTTCGAGATAAACTCGGCAAGTTTCTCCGGCTTTTTGGGTGCAACGTTGTAGGTCTCCTCCCATACAGGGCCTCCGATATGTGCCTTCGAAATTCCGAAAGAACGCGCTTTGCATGTCATACCAGTTGTGGATGGATGTCTTCCGCAACATGAGTGGGAGATATTGGGTCGCGACCAGGCTGTTTCTGCCTTTGGAGATACAGCAAGCCTGGAAGAAATCTTGGAGCCATGTATCTGGCCGAGCTATACTGTCGTAGGCTTGGATGTGTCTTGAGATAGCAAATCCTTCCGGGAATTTTGTTGCTCTTATGCGTGGTCCGAAGCATTTTGGGCCCACGTATATATCATCATTTTCATAGTGCCGCGCCTCTATGTTGGAATTGATCATGTGCCTTGTGTCACTTGGGGACAGAGATCGCCCTGATTGACGGCTATGGCAGCGGTGCCTTGGAGCCGGACTTCGGCTTCTTCCACCACCTCATCCGCCACGACGCCCTCCTTGGCCTCCTTGGGAGCCGTTGTGATGGCTACTTGGTGGAGAGGGTGGAGCAGCTGGATTGTTTCCGGCTGATCACCGGCCTCAGTCCGGAGCGTCATTATTCCGGTTCTGGGAAGGGTCTTCATTACGACGAGCCCCCTGCTAGCTTGACTCAGCACGGTGTCCGTTGTTCCTTCGTCTGTCATTCCCATTGCGGTGGGGCTCGGTCGGACGGCTTGTATGTCTAGGAGGTGGCATTCTTTGACGGTCCTCCTCCCGACGTTTCTCTTTGTCTTCTTCCCTATGATCGTTCTACTCTCGCCGGGGAGGATTCTTCAGATACAGTGCAACAATTGCCTCTTGCTCAGCAGCTGGAGCAACGTTGCACCAGGCACGTGCAATTCTGTGATGCTGCCCTGAAGATCCGGTTCTTGAGTAGTTGTCTTCCCGACGATCGGAACGGTGATGCTGTTCCGGAGCACGTTGGGGTCTTACGTCGTTCTAGGTCGGATCCGTGCGACATTGGTCGGATTGGGAGACCAGTTTTCCGCTTCCGGATTTTGCGGCCTTCTGCTGCTCCAGACCCTTGGTGAGTAGCTTAATGCCCAATGGAACCTGTTCCGGGCCTGGATTATTTGCCAGGATGTCTCGAGCAGCGGCAGTGTTTTGCACTGGTGTTGGATACACCAGATCTCCCTTGCTATCGAGCTGAGGCATCCCCGGATCTCCCTCAAAGAGAACCTTGTGAACTTCCGAAAATTGATCATCACGGGTGTGACGTTTCCGGGTCTTTTGATGCTGCCGACAGATGTACTTCTCTGCAGTTGCCACGCGTTTCTTTTCTTCCTCGATGTTTTTGGCTTCATCTAGGAGTACTTGGCGACACGCTTCTAGGGCCTGGGCCCTTTCATCTAGTTCTTCAGCAGTAAGTTCTGCAGCTGTAGGGATAGGTGTAGTTAACGCAGCATCGATGAGTTTATGCACACCTACGGTGACCACGTGTCCATCCATCGATTCTTCTTTTGTCTCGTTTGGGATAAGTGCTCCATCCGAGTCTTCCTCATATTCCTCGGCAATCACTTCCTCTGGTGGAAGATCTTTTGCCGGGGTCTTGCTCTTCTTGTTCTTCTTCTTTGCCTTCATGGCAGCGCCGGTAGCAAAGACGGCTTTAGGTCCGTTTCCTGGAGTCAAGCTCTGATCGGTACTTTCGGACATGTGGACCTCGGGATTATCTCTGATATCCATGTCATCCTGCGCTTTGGGAGTGTTTTCCCCGGATCCTTCATCCATGGCTTCTCCTTCTTCTGTAGCTTTGGAGTTGTACTCCTCTTCATATTCTGTGGAGAACTTTCGGAAATCCGCCGACATCATCGAGTCATCCGAGGATGCGGGTAAGTCAGTGTTTGTTCCGACCGCCTCCAGCACTACGTTAGTGTTGTCTCCAGCATCGGCAGAGCCGTATCCGGATCCAACGTATCCGATGAAGTGCGATGTGTGGGTCCTGAGGTAGTTGCGGCTTTCCTCATGGGCTTCCTCAAAGATCTTGATGGTTTCGAGAACCTCATCCACGCCCGCGTCTTGCATCATCATGTGCCTCAACGTGTGCCTCAGGAACGGTTGATCTGTTCTGACATTGGCAGGGCCAGAACCAAGGTTGTTGTTGAGATCCTCCTGGATTTGGACTTCAGCGGGTGGATAGATCTGGGATTCAGCCTTGCTAGGGAGATCCACTCCAGATTCGACTTGAACCGCAAGGTCTACTTCAGGCTCGGATTTCTCCACTATCTCCACAATGGGTGCGTGCTGGGTGGGATTAGGGTTTTCTGAGATCCGGAAATCTGCCGCCTCCGCAACCAAAGGGGACCTAGAAATTTCTTCTGCCTCTATCATCACCACTGGGTGGGTGGGATAGGTTCAGCGAATCCGATGTACACATCGATCTCGTCGAAAGACATAATGGTGTAAACAGTCACGGCCTCTCTAGCCGGAATCCAGGTCTCGTCGAGAACGATGAGAGGGATGTCGCTGGCATAGAGGATGCGACCGACGATGATAGTCTCACCGATTCCGATTCCTGCAGATTCCGCTCGGAATGCAGATCCAAAGCTCACTTGCCCCACGGTGGGCGCCAACTGTTGTCGGATTGATGACAAGTACGCCATGAGGGGGTCCTCGAGGTGTGTGGAAGAGAGGGTGTGAGACGTACAGTATTCCAGGATAGTGAGCACACCAGTTTACCTAGGTTCGAATCTGCCGGCTTTGGACGGATCCTACTCCTGCTAGCAATCCAATAATACGGCAGAGCCGGAATATGGGTTGCAAGGGTTTCGCCCGTGCGAGTTGAGATTGTAGACTATTGTGAGGGTGCCCTAAAGGCTCTCCCTAGGTCGGCTTATATAGATATCTAGCCTAGGGTTTATAGGAGAGATCTATCCGGCTATGACTAAGAGTCGGTTATAGAGTACATCTTGAACTGCAAGTAACACTATGAGCCTATGTCGGTAAGTCTTCTGGGCCTTCCCGTAGCCGGACTAGACTCCGTCTCTTCTCCCTGACTGGGACGCCCATGAAGCAAAGCTCTAACCTGAAGTGGGCCACCCTGGTCAATGAGGTACAGTGAGGATACCTGGAAAGTATATCCCCAACAGCATTGTGTATATCTGTTTTGCCAATTGAGCATGAAATAGTCGGTATTCCGGGATCTCCCGATTTAGACAATAGCTTCCCATTAGTAGGATAACTAGTCACCATGGCAATGATATTAGTTATTTCTTTATTTCTACAAAGAATATCATGGAGGAATTTAGAATAGTAGGAACTTTTATTGCATCCATAAATGGACTTTCCAAACAAAGATCACCAAGTGCCTTTTTGAAAGAATCATAGATTACCTGATTCGGTGCTTTCTTTTTTCGATCTGGATAATGAAGCTTTTACTCAACTTTTTTATTCTTGTCTTTTACCTTTTGTGGGGGATCAGGCTCTTTTTTTCTTTCTTTTGTTGTTGCTTATCGCTCTTCTTCTTTTCTACTACAACAACTTCATCTTCATTGCTTATATCTTTTTCTTCTCTTGGATTGACTGTCTCTACATCAGAGCCATATTTGTCATCCTGTGCATCATTCTGGTCCTCCATGGTTTGATCTTGTGTTTCTGGAGAAGTTTCATCTTGAGGATCCACCGGTGTATCATATTCTTGGCTTGCTTTGAGCAAGGCTTTTTCCTTCCTATCTTTTTCAGCTTCATATTCTAGTGGTCCTAATGGTCATGTAACAGCTGCACCTCCCCTTGTAACGACATTAGTAGAAACAGGAATTCCTATATCATCTTGAAGAAAAATTTGATAACCAGATGCTATTTGTTCACATTGGGTTTCAATCATACTAAGGTACTTATAAAATAATTTTATTTCTCGACCAATCTCATCATAATTTTCTGTGAGTTCCGCAAAAATCTTCTTATGTCTTTGAAATTGCTTATGCAGGTTATTATGAGAGTTTGCTTGTCGATGTTTAATTCTTGAAAAACTTTTCTAGTTTCATCTTCTTTAGTAAAAACTTGTAACAAGTCTACTTTGTTTTTCTTAACCAGTATAGAAGGTATACCTTTTTCTTTCATTGATTTGCGTACTTTAGGCATAAGATCAGGAGTTATACGAAGTATCCCTTTTTCTAGCTTAGTGCCGAAATTAGGATTATATAAAGAGTCATTCTTAGCCCTAGTAGACATCAATTCCAAACATGCTTTATTAGTTAAAGTATTTATCGATCCTCATGCTGACAAGTCAAGCAAATTTCTGCATTGAGTATTAAGACCATGGTAAAATAAATGTAAAATACTATTGATCATTCCAAAGAATCTATTCCAGGCCTGTGGGTAGTTTTCTCCCATGTTTTGACTAAAGTTGCCTATATTCGTTCTAATTTTAGTTACCTTTTTAAAAGGATTAAACCTGTTTATGAATTTAACAATACAGTTTTTCCAACATTTAATGTAATGACGAGGGAGAGAATATAACCAGTCTAGAGCCTTACCTTTAAGAGACCAACGAAATAATTTTAGACGAGAGAAGTCTCTTGGCAAACCTTTTGGTCCAAGCGATGTTATCACATCATCATACTCTCTAAGATGTCTTCATGTGTCTTCATCTTCCCTTCCACTGAAAGCTTTTTCCTGCAAATTTTTCATAATTCCACCATCAAATCGATATTCTCTAACTCCAGGATTAGGAAATTCTATTGGTTTTTTAAGAAAAGAAGAATTTGGAGCACTGTACTCTCTAAGAGTTTTCTTAGGTTTCTTGGGAGTTGTCCTGTAAATGTACATAATTTCCATAAAATCACTCAAGTTTTCAACTTCAACCTTAGTTGATCTTAAAAGTTTTTCATTAAATGTTGGGACCCTTTGTCTCCTAGGGAGACCATTTTGTAGTAGTAACATCTGAAATGTCAAGAGACATTTACTTAGCGCTTAGCTCCCTAGCAACGATGCCAAAAATAGCTTGATGTCTGCAAGTGGATAGATCGTTTGTAGCTAGTTTCGAAGTATAGATATCGATCCCACAGGGAGCCCAAAGGTATGTGTTTATGAATGAAGTCCCTGTCACACTCAAAGTTGTCATAGGTCTTCGAGTGAATTGACTGCAAGTGTGGAAATAAGAATGACATTGGATGTATTTAAATAAAACTAAAAAATGTAAACTTCGGGAATAAAAAGCAAAAAAGTAAAGAACGATTAGACTGTTTATGGTTTTCTGCAGATCACAAAGAAGGCACAGGGAGATATAGTTCATGGTGATAGTGACTATGCCAGGTGGACGAATGATAAGTGTAATAATTATAATCTTATAAGTATATGTGTAGGTGACCAACCCATAATTAGCCGGAACTCCTCTTGGTAGATTTCATCCCAACTTCAATAATCATACTAGTCTATTACCAAAACCATGGTCAGTCACTAGACGATTAAGATCCTTCAGGTTGCTTAGCAATTAAGATCCTTTGATCGTACTAATACAATAAGCACAGTGGTTTCTCGTGATCCTTGAGTCAAACTAGTTTCCCATTGATATCCCCGTGTCACTCGGGGGTCACCGGTCTGCTAGCGAACAAGATCCTATCTATGTAGAACAAATCATCATGTTGTCTGGGCCCTTAATTGGACAACAAGCATTCGACATCCCATAGATAGTCAAGAACACATAATATAATACTTAAAATCAATCACAAACTAATGGAAAATATATGGAGGCACATCACATCTCACCAATCCCTTACATCTCCCACGCCCAAGGAACTTACTCACACATGAGAGAAGAAAGCATCATCAATATAATTAGGTAAAGGGGTGTTCTTCTTCATATTACCATGGAGATCGACAATAAGAATAAAAAAGTAATCCAACACAATTCAAGATAGGAAGAAACAATCTCAAACCCTAATATTGCAAATTCAAGATTATAATCATTAACTTTCTGTAAGTCAGAATGGTAAACGAGAGTTAGAAGTCTAGTAAGACTCGGGCTGCTATTTTAACTAAGTTAAATATCAGCATGAGCCTTGGGGCTATACTAGTTCATTCATTGGCATCCTATTAAAGCATAATTTCGGATTCCTATCCAACTTCATGCTTGCGGGCTAGAGGATATGATACAAAATATAATAAAAGAGTCGGAATACGACTTACATGATGTTCATACGTCAATTTGTTGAGGCTCATGTTGACCTCAGCAAAAACCTTCTCGACGAGGATTAAAGGAATTACTGGTGGAGGCAGAATCGCACCAGCCTTTAACTTCTCGTCACAAAGACGGACTTGATCAAGAAGCTCCACAAGTTTAACATCTTCGGCTTTTTGAGCCTCCTCCTCGGCTGTGATATTGCAGGTCTGCAGACAGTGGAGGGCCAGCTTCCGGATTTCTTCTGCGATTTTCCGAGTGAGGCCCAGTTTTGCGACACCCGAATTTTGCAGAAGGTTCTCTACGAAGGTCTCAGCTGAGGGATCATTACCCTTTGCGGGTTCATCCTTATCAATTCCCGAGTCACCCACGGTGACGTCGGTTTGTGAACCAAGGTTTCCTGACTCTTAAGACTAAGCTAGAACATCTTCAACATGTGGAGATGAAGTATCCTCCGGTACTGATGATAATATCGGGGTAGGAGTCGGAGGCGGGGCAGCAGGTGCTAGAGTCATCTTTTGCTGACGCAAAAATCTTACCCGGATTTCCTTTTCCCTTTCCCTTGATGATTGTTTTAGCTTTGGACGGTAACAGATTAAGATTGTTACAATTCAGAAAGAATATGAGATAATACACAAAACCTCGTGAAGAAATTTACCTGTTTACAACTAGCACTTTCTATGTGCCAACAGATACAGTCGAAGTTTTGCGCTTTCGGGTAAGCGCCTCCGAAATAACTCAAGATCTTCATCCTCCTGAGGAGCCAAATCCTCAGGTGGATATCCCTCGAGGGGAGCAATCTCCAACTCGGGGAGGTTGGCAAGCTGAAAGACGAATTATCTCATCATCACAAATAAAATAAATATAGATGAGCAAATGAATGAGTATGAAAGAATCAGTCATAAAATGTTACTGGTGTCAAGGGCTTCTCGACCGTGAACATGTCCAGGGAGATATCTGGAATCTTCTTCTCCACCCGCTCCTTAATCAACCACTTAATCCGGGTCTCAGAATCCTTGTCATGGATCGAGAAATGGCTAATCCTTAGACTGTCCTTTCTGCTATTGGTGATTGTGTACATGAGACGATCACCATGGCGCTGGAGGGGTTGAATCCGACGTGCTAGCCAGTAGTGGACTAAGTCAGATCCCATTAGGCATTTGTGCTTCATCAGATATTCAATTTGACTCTTGGCACGGATCAACTCTCTAGTAAGAGCTAGTGCGTCCACATCCCAAGACACTTGGGGAGCGGCAGCACCATCAACGAAAGCCGGCAAATCTTCTTGTTTGTTGGGAGCTGGCTTATCCTTATGATAGAAAAAAGTGGAGGCCATATTTTCACTGACTCGCTGACTATAATTTAGGGTAGACTCGGTCTCTCCTAAAGGTCAGGCTCAGTGTTGCGGTAATGTATGGATTACTAGTGGTGATGGAATTTTTCCGGGTGCCAAAGTAGTACCGGAATAATGTAAGACTCGGCTCGATTCCGAGATAACCCTCACAAAGGGATGCATGGGTGCTAAGCTCTAGAATCGTATTGGGGGAGATTATGGAGTTAAACTCCATAGTAATCGATCATCTCGGAAAATAACTTCGAGGGAGGAAAGCTCAAACTTCGGTCCAAATGGGTGTCAAAGTAGACTCTCTCGTTGGCGTGAGGAGCGGGAACAGTTTCACCGAAACCGCTCCGCCATTCACCGACACGGAGAAGACCTTTCTTCTCGATGTTGAAGAGTTTCTCGTCGTCCATCACACAAGGGATCCATACCCCACGATAGTTCTCCATCGCTGCCACCACTGTTGTCGTTGTCGTGCCAAAGCTAGAAGCGTTAGCCATGTGGTCGGAGGGGAAGACCTTTGGTGGGTGGTGCTGTGAGGATTGGGGGAAGAAAGGGGGAGAGGGCGCTGGGTCATTTGGAGGAGGAAGAGGGCAAGGGCGCTGGTGAGAGGAGAATGAAAGCATCCCAACCCCTTATGTATCACGCCTGCGCCAAGATTCGTGTGAACGCACTGCGGTTTGTGCCACGCGTCGCGGAAGAAACATGGCAACTTCCGTGAGAATATTGTGCCTCCTCAATTTCCGTGCGCGCATTAAACGACACCTCGGTTCCACACGAAGCAGACCCACCAATGGTCACACTGATAGGAATGTATGTCAATGACAAGACTAGACCTTGACCGATGTTAGGTTACGTCAGAGACCAATTTCCGGCTCAGTTTGAAATCAAGCAGGAGAAAACCATAATGGAGTATGGACAGGTCCGACTCATTTTGAGACCCGAATCCTACTTTTGTTCTGGAGTTTCAGGAACTCTTCAAAACTCTACATCCGAAGAAGAATCAAGCTAGACGATAAAATCCGACTTTCGATCTTGGAGGCTTCCGGGGGCTACTGTTGGGGATATACTTTCTGGGTATACCCACTATGAATCGCTGACTAGGGTGGCCCACTTCTGGTTAGAGCTTTGCTCCACGGGCAGCCCAGTCAGGGAGAGAAGATGGAAGCCCATCCGGCTACGGGAAGACCCAGAAGACTTACCAACTTAGGTATGTATAGTTACTTGTAGTCCAATATGTACTTTGTAACCGACTCTGTATCATAGTCGGATAGGTCTCTCATGTAACCCTAGGCCGGATATCTATATAAGCCATCCTAGGGACTAGCCTTTAGGGCAACCCCACAACTTACAACCTCAACTCGCACAGGCGAAACCTCTCTTGTAATCTATACTTCTGGCTCTATCGTATTATTGGATTGCTAGCAGGAGTAGGATCCACCCATCGCTGGAAGATTCTAACCTAGGTAAAACTTGTGTGCTCACCATCCCGGAACACCGTCGTCTCACACCCCATCTTTCTCCATGCCTCAAGGACCCCCCCTCCCGACGTACACGTCTTCAATCCGACGACAGGACCAGAACTCTACCTCTAAAAAAGGGGACCATAAATCTCCATACAACAACACTCCCCACCACAGCTGCCACTTCCTCTTTTGTGCTTACCTGCACTCAGGAAGCACACCTGGTCGAAGCTACGTTGGCGAGGTGCTGCATCAACTTTTCTCTGATAGTTCTCTGGTACGATGTGCATCCATGTTGGCGAGGAGATGCATCTTTTCATCAGCACGTCCTCTTCTTCCATGTGGCATGGGATGTCTGGTCTCCCGACCTACGCCGCGGCTTCTCCCTGCGAAAGGTTATTTAATCATTCACATGTAGTCTTTATAAATCCCATCAAATGCACTGTTGATATGTTAATTACTCTAGTCTTAGAGTGGTTATGTACTTTAGATCAAGATATGCAATAGGCCGACCTTGTGCTCGTCCTTTTTAATCCCTTCAAATGCATGGTTGATTTATTAATTATTACTCTTCTCTTACTGTGGTTGTGCACTTTAGATCTACATATGCACTACGTCAACCTTGTGTTGGTCTTTTTTAACCTCTTCAAATACACGGTGAATTTTATAATTATTACTCTTCTTTTAGTGGGTTGTGCACGTTAGATCTACATATGCACTAGGTTGGCCTTGTGTTAGGTTTTTTAATCCATTCAAATGCATGGTGGATTTGTTTATTACTTTGATGTTAGTGTGGTTGGACACTTTAGAGTTACATATATGCATGATGGATTTGTTAATTACTTTGTTGTTAGTGTGGTTGTGTACTTTAGATGAACATATGCATTTTTCTATTTGTTATGGTCTTTTTAAATTCTTTCAAACGAACGGTGAATGTGTATAACATCTATATTAATATGTTCTCATTCTGTACTTATAATAGGGATATTATTTTGGTAACATTACATAGTACAAATGCAAGTGAAGGGCAAGGGATGCCTGGTTTTTAGCAACCTTTAAACACCGTGGATTTAAAAAAATTAAGGACGCCCACCTTTCTTTGCCTTCTCCCACAACATCTAGAGCTGCGTGTAAGTGAACAATTATTTCAATTTTCACATGTAACAATCTTTCTATTTTTTTCGAAATGAAGACGTAGCTCCAGCCTCTGCATCGATAGATGTGTGCGGCTCTTTATTAATTCTATCGAGCATTCAGTTTTACAAAATATTACAGCATGGGTCGTATAGGGTTGAAACATGAATCAACCATCTAAAAAAGAGAGAAAACATGAAGTGGCTCTGCACTAACATGTTAACCTATGATCAAAACGTCAGCTGCACTGGTTGTAAAAATCCCGTGCCACCTGCTCTAGCCGGTTGCAGTAACCATATCTTGACGTTTGTCCGTTGGTTGAAGGAAAGACCACAAATAAATCCAGTGAGTAGCTAAAGAAATGACCTGTATAAAAGAAGAGTGTTTGGCATTCTTACAGTAGAGAACATGTAGTACTATATTTGCAGATTCTTGGAGCAATACTTGCAGGAGCGGAAATGTCTGACCTGCAACGTGTGGCGTCTACCGTCTTTGGAGAAGCGATATTACGAATGAATTATTCTAGCGGCAACGTGGTGCATGGTGATGGTGACTAAAGGATAAGTGGAGTAATCTTCCATTTTATCCTTGAAAGGTCACCGACACGAAGACAAAAAATGTAACTAAGAAAAGTTATCTATTTTCCTATTTTTGTGTATCTTCTCATTTGTCTAGCTACCAAAAAAATCTATGTCGCAATTGTATGTAAACATATGATATATCTGATGTGCAATCAAATAAAATTGAGATTAGTTATTGTATTTGCATACATTTACTAGCATCCTGGGTCTGCACTACAGACAGTTCAGAGTAAAAATATTTGGAAATGTCTGGAATCAGCATACGGCTAGCTACAACTAATCATGTGTGAAATAATCTGAACACATACGATCATACAACATAAATCGTTTGCAATCATACGGAAGCACATACGGTCAACAAGGAGCTCGTCTGCGAAGGTCCATTATTTCGTAGACAGTTGGATTTCTGGAATCGTATACCCCTTCACACAAGGTAAGTTAAACCTTGCCCGCGGGGGCTCATTGCCCACCCACGGTAGAGACGATTCGATTCGTTGTGTGTGAATGACAATTTCCACCATGTGTGGATGCCCGATCAGTACTGGTAGGAGATTTATATGGGTACTGGAATCTCTTTGTAAAAATAGCATAATAGATGGTACAAAACTTATGTGCTAATTCCTATGAGGGTACCCCGCCGCCGCCAGTAAAATGCTGTTATTGGAGCATATAAAGAAAGATGACAGTGATTTCAAATTCAAAGATCATTTCCCACCCGTTATAATTACTTTCAAGTCACTTTCAAAAAATTCAAACCAAAAATATCAGCTAAAAGTAACGACAAAAAATGTCAACCAAAAATTCTTAAACTGAGTTGTACACACAAGTCCGTGATTAGCTCGGAAGACAAGTTGAAACAGGTTTTTTTTTTTGAAATGGAGGTGTTACCCCCGGCCTCTGCATCAAAAAGTTGCACGCAGTCTTATTTATTTATTATTCAACGAAATCTTATAAAGAGAATATAAAGATCAATTGAAGCCACCTCTCTAAAACAACTTGATAAAGGGGGTGGCCCTGTCAGAACACTCTAACCGCACACCAACGCCCATCATCAACATACCGGAGGTCCCAAAACCGCCCCGGTAGATCAGGAGTACAAGCCGGTCCAGCTGATCCGTAACGCACACCATCGTGCACGCTCAATCTTCTGATGCCGTCATCTTCCGCCAACCCATCTTCAGAAGGATCAAAATAATTCCCTTATCAGGCCTGCCGTCAACGCCACCAAGACGTCAAACAGCGCCACCACCCTGTACGCGTCCATCAGATACACGTGCGGTCGCTGCCGAGACCCCTCGTCACCATGCCGCCGAGTCCCGTCAACCGACGCAGCTAGAAACCACCGGAAGGTCCGTCGTGCGTAGCACCTACCGAACCAGGCATGACATAGCGTAGCACCTGATGGTTAGGCATGAATTGACAAATCCACCGGCGTCTCTGTGCAAGATGAAGCTGCTCCACCTTCTTCCCCTTTGATCAATAGCTGCTCCAAAAACGATGCCCCCAAGAGGAAAAACGGCGTCGAGCGTTGTCATCATCCGATCCAGGATACCCAGATCTAGGGTTTCCCCCAGAGCAGCTCGAGTTAGACGACGAGAGATGCAACGACGATGCCTTCAACAAGGTTACGGCGTTGAAAACGCCGCCATCGTCCGCCATGACCGAAGTCGGCGCGGTTTTCACCGGTAATCCCATCTCTAGAAACTCGTTGTTTAGATCGACAAACGTCGGCCGCCCTCGGGATAAACCTGAGGAACGCCGCCATCTGAACCACCTTAGAGCCCCGCGGAAAACGCTCCATCGCAGCGCCGCACCACTGCTGAGCAGTACCACCGTCGCTCGCTGCCGCCCTTCGTAGATCGTGCCACTGTCGGACATGACAGATCTGAATCTGGACAGATCATCTGCACTAGGCCGCGACTCCACCATTCCGGATGATCCACGCGCCCACCGCCGATCCGACCAGCGCCGCCATCCTTTTGGTGAGAGGGAGTAGCAGGCCGGCGCCGCCACGGGGCAGGGAGCGGCCTCCAGCACCGCTGGCGACGACCTCCGTTCCCCAGCCCAGCGGACTTCCTCCATACCACCGTGTGGTGTGAGAAATAATGTGTAGGGGTATTGCACGGTACCTCAAAGGGTCCGGCCTATCTCATTATATATGGGGGTAGTGTTACAATACAGGTACAAGTACATGTTAGTAGAGTCCTATACAGATACGTCCATCACCCTCCCTCAATCTCAACAGGGGTACAAATGTTGAGATTGCGTCTAGAGAACTGAAACAATGGTAATAGGAGAGGTTTAGTAAATATGTCTGTCAACTGATCCTTGGATGATATGAACCGAATCTGCAACATCTTATGCGCAACTCTTTCTCGAACAAAGTGAAAATCAACCTCAATATGTTTAGTCCGTGCATAAAATACTGGGTTCGAAGAAAGGAACGTTGCACCAATATTGTCACACCATAGCACAGGTGGACAACACTGAGGAACACCAAGTTCAGCTAGCAAGGCTTGTACCCATATCAATTCTGTAGTGGCATTAGCAATCGCCTTATACTCAGATTCAGTACTAGAACGAGACACTGTAGCTTGCTTTCTAGCACTTCAAGAAATCAAATTACCACCGTAGAAGATGGCATATCCCCCGGTTGATCGCCAATCATCAGAATTATCAGCCCAATCCGCATCGGAGAAAGCGGATAAAATATCAGGAGGCGACGTAGGCCGTCTCAAGTGCAGACTATATGTCAATGTACCATGAACATATCGCAGAATACGCTTCACTGCTGCTCAGTGAGTACAACGAGGAGTAGAGAGAAACTGACACACCTTATTCACCGCAAAGGCAAGATCAGGCCGGGTCATAGTAAGATACTGCAAGCCACCAACAATGTTGCAATAACGAGTAGACTCATCTACTGAAAGTAAAGTGCCATCAATAGAATTCAGCTTATCAGTAGAAGCCATAGGAGTAGTCACGGGGGTACACTTCAACAGACCAGCACGCCGGAGGAGCTCAAAATCATATTTCTGCTGACTAAGATGAAGACAACCAGGGGAACGCTTCACCTCAATGCCAAGAAAAAAATGGAGCTCACCAAGATCTTTGAGAGCAAACGAGGACCCCAGCTGGACAAGAAGGCGATCACTAGCAGTAGAGGAGGAACTCACCACAATAATATCATCAACATAGACAAGCAAGAATATAGTAATCTCAGGTCTCTGAAGAATAAAGAGTAAAGTGTCAGCAGTAGATGCAACAAACCCAAGACCAGAAAGAACAGCACTCAAACGAGCATGCCAAGCACGAGGAGCCTGTTTCAGTCCGTAGATAGCCTTATCAAGTCGACAAATATAACCAGGACATGATGAATCCTCAAAACCAGGGGGCTGACGTATGTATACCTCCTTCTCAAGAACGCCATGTAAGAAATCATTCTGAATATCTAGCTGCCAAAGATACCATCCACGTGTAAGAGCCATAGACAGCAGTAACCGAATAGTAGTGGGCTTGACAACAGGGCTAAAGGTATCCTCATAGTCAAGTCCATATCTCTGTTTAAACCCCTTTGCAACCAAGCGTGCTTTGTATCTCTTAATAGTACCATCAGATTTCTGCTTGATCTTGAAGACCCACTTGCAGTCAATGATATTAATTCCATGGCGAGGAGGAACGAGTTGCCAAGTCTTGTTGGCTTGTAGAGCAGAATATTCAGTCTCCATAGCAGCACGCCAGTGAGCACAAGTCACAGCATCATCATGATTGCGGGGCTCATTATGAACATGATCAACAACCCGAGACGCATTCCAAGTGACGGTACCATCTGTCCGCTTCTTAGGCTGACGAACACCATGCATAAGTCTGATGGTCATACCAGGAGGAGAGGCAGGTGATGCTGACGGCGTCACAGATGGCATGCCAACCAATGGCAAGGCGGGCGACGTGGAGGAGATTGCTATACCAGGTGAGCGTTCGGGCGTAGATGGGCCGGCAGACGGCGGCCCAGCTGGAGGCGAGCCGGCCTCGGGTGCATGGCTAGCGCCATGCATGTGATCGACGTGATCGCCGTAATCGACGTGATCGACGTCGACTGGATCTGCATCATCCAATAGTTCGAGACGAGCTCCTCTTCCAACACCTGCACCATGGTTAGGCAAAAGAGATGGTGTATATGCAACATCAACAAATTGGTCAGGAGTCGAAGGAGTTGTAACGGTAGACGGTATGGTGGAGTTTTGTGGTAAGTGAGCAAAGTGAAAAATTATCTCGTCAAAAACAACATCACGAGAGATATACACTCGGTTGGTAGGAATATGGAGACACTTGTAGCCTTTATGGATCGAACTATAACCAAGAAAGACACATTGTTTAGAACGGAACTCAAGCTTGCGATGATTATATGGGTGGAGATGCGGCCAACATGCACATCCAAAGACTTTGAGAAAAGTATAATCAGGCGTCTCTCCAAGGAGGCGCTCAAGAGGAGTCTCCATATTAATGAAACGGCTAAGCAAGCGATTAATAAGAAAACACGCTGTGGAAAAAGCATCACCCCAAAAATGATACGGCGCCGAGGCATGTGCAAGAAGAGTTAAATCAGTGTCAACAATGTGTCTTTGTTTGCGTTCAGCAGTGTCGTTCTGTTGATGTGTATGAGGACAAGAAACTCGATGTGAAATACCAAGATCAGTAAAGAACTTGTTTAGACGATGATATTCACCCCCCCCCCAATCTGACTGGACATGGATAATTTTTTTGTTTAAGAGACGTTCAACATGTTTCTAAAACTCAATAAAGACATGAAAGACATCAGATTTGCGTTTCATCAAGTAGAGCCATGTAAAGCGACTGTAAGCATCGACAAAACTCACATAATACTCATGTCCACTTGTAGAAATAGGGCCAGGGCCCCAAACATCTGAATATATAATCTCTAAAGGGGAAGTAGTAACACGAGTTGACAAAGAAAACGGCAATTGATGACTCTTTCCTTGCTAACAGGCATCACACACTACAGCTTTATTGACTGACACTGAGGAAAGCTCATGACGGTGAAGAACGTGTTGAACTATGGGGGTGGCAGGATGCCCTAAACGTGAGTGCCACTGTTCACGGTAAACTCGGACACCACTGAAAGCTTGCTTGACGGACTTCTCATCAAGACAATAAAGCTCACCACGGCAACCTCCTCTAAGAAGAACGTCTCTCGAAGCCCGATCCTTAACAAGAAAAAACCAGGGATGAAATTCAAAGAAGACGTTATTATCACGTGTAAATTTTTTGACGGAGAGGAGATTATGTGTGATGTCAGGAACATGAAGGATATTTTTGAGATGAAGTGGATGTGATGATGAGGGAATAATAGAATGACCAATATGTTTAATGCGCATACTTGAACCGTTCGCAGTTTACACTTGTTCCTTGCCGTTGTAGGGCTCGTGGACGCAGAGCTTGGCGAGGTCGTTGCTCAAGTGATCGGTAGCCGCCGTATCAGCATACCAGGCAGGATCGATCGGGTAGGAAGGTTTCGCGCCATAGGAGATGTTGTTGGTGTTGTTGGCGCGAGTGTTGGTGGCAGCGGCGTTGGCGGAGCGGTTGGTGAAGACAGCCAGCCGCGTCTCATTGTAGCGCCCGTCATTGCCGGCACCTAGGTGCGCGGGATCACACCGCTTGAAGCAGCAGGAGGCGACGTGGCCGATCTTGCTGCAGATCTGGCAAGTGGGACGGTTGCCACCGCCGCCACCACCAGAGGGCGGGCCTCCGCCTCCTCCACTGCGAGAAGAACCGCCACCATCTACACGCAACTGCGGCGGCGGTGTCGGCTGGTTGAAGAAGGAAGCCGAGGGAGGCGGCGGGAAGGCGGCACCACGCGCCCTGAAGTTGATGTTCGCCATGTGAACGTCGGCACCAAGTTCCGCACGGCGTGCGTTCATGCGCTGCTCGGTAGTGAGGAGCTGCGCGTAGACGTCCCGGACCGGCATCGGATCACTGAGCACCCTTGCCGAGACCATCTGAACGAGAGCATCATAGTCACCATCTAGCCCTGCACACAAGTAACAAGTAAACTCGTCGGGGCGTAGCGGCTGACCAATGGAGGCCAGGACATCTGCCATGGACTTGATCTCATTGAAGAACACGGAGGCAGTCTTGTCTAGCTTCTTGGCCTTGTTGAGCTCGCCGCGGATCTGCATCGCACGCGCCGTAGATTGCGAGGCGAAGCTTGCGGCTAGGGTTTCCCACGCCTCATGGGACGTGGCCACCATCGTCATCATCCCAAGCACACTCTCTGGAGGGAGCACACAATGGCGGAGAGAATGGCCTGGTCCTTTTGGTGCCAGGCCGCATACTGCGGGTTGGGGATGGTCGCCGGTGCACCAGTGGTTCCAGCCGCAGGGTTAGGGATCATCGCAGACAGACACCGGAGGGTGCCATCGACGAACCCAAAGAGTAGATTGCTCCTGAGTATCGGAACAACCTGGGTCCTCCAGTAGATGAAGTTGTTGAGGTTGAGGCGGACGGTGATCTGCCCCGTCAGATTGATGGGCGACGATGGGATGACCGAGGTCGCGACGGTCGCGCCGGCCATCGTGGAGCTGAAGAGGCCCGGGAAGGCGGCGCTGACGGAGCCCGAGGAGAGAGCCGAGGTAGCAGTCGAGGTAGAGTTTGACACCGGCGTGAGGTCGGGCGGTAGGCGGAAGCGAGATCGCGGCGGCACCGAGAAGAGAGTCGGCGGCGGCGGCGATTTTAGGGTTTAGGCCGGTTTCGGCTCTGATACCATGTGAGAAATAATGTGTAGGGGTATTGCACGGTACCTCAAAGGGTCCGTCCTATCTCATTATATATAGGGTAGTGTTATAATACAGGTATAAGTACATGTTAGTAGAGTCCTATACAGATACGTCTACCATGTGGGAGCCAAGAGGTGCTAAATCCTCGCCGCCCCCTTCCTCGGTGGCGCCCGGCTTTGTCTGGCGCCGGCCTCGGGGGGCGACGAGGGGAGGGATCACGGGTGGGGGTGGGGGCGGGGAGTTTAGGGTTTCGCCCTCCGGTCGCCTAGAGGGGGAGACGCGAGGGGATGCTGCAGCCCCTCCATTCTGAATGACCAAGATAAGTTGAAACAGGTATGTGCCCTGCGTAGCAAATTGCCTCTCATAGTCCGTAACACTCACCATTTTAGAAGTTGTGTTATCCATGCTGCGGTGATGCCACAAGTTTCGTGAGATTATTCCCAAAGCGTGTTTTTGTGCTAAGTGTCTATACCATATATAGATCACTTGTCCCTCAAAAAAAAAAAAGATCACCTGTTCCAGACAAAAAGCTGCACTACCACGGCGTGAAGCTGCTTAAAACCGGTCCGGCAGATTCGCAAAAGGGCAAAAAAAAAGGTCAGGCAGCGTGCAAAGCACTCTGCTAGCTAGGCTCGTCATTAGCCGTAGTGGGGTTCTTTTGAAAATGGGAAAAAGGTCCTCTGTGTGCATTAATTGATGCACATGGTCTCTTATTTTATTACTCCCCCTCCGTCTTAAGATAAATAACGTTACCATCTAGACAAGTCACGATCACTTATTTTAGGACATACTCCCTCTGTTTCAAATTACTCCGTGCGTACTCTTATCTAGGTGGACTAGTATTTTCTTATTTTTTATCCAAAAAAATCCTAGAATTTTTGAACTAGATAGTATGAAATATGTAGTAGCTATTTCAAAAATCTCGAGAATTTTTTGAATGAAAAATAAAAGAATATTAGCCCATCTAGATAAGCGTGCATGCGGAGTAATTTGAAATAGAGGGAGTAGAGTATTATTTATTCCAAAATGTATATCATATATGGCAAGTTGATACATGAATCAACCACTCAAAAATGAAAAAGCCATAAAAACATGAAGAATGAAGTGGCCGGTCAGCAATCCGTAATCCTTCTAAAGGCCGCCAGCTGAACTCATTGAATAAATCATGTGCTACCATTTTCAAGTGGCAGCATCAAGAAGCCATGGCCGGTCGCAGCACCTCCGGCTGTAGTTATCTATTGTGTAGCCAACGGAATAATCTGCAAAAAGGAAAGATTCTTTATTTTATAAAGAACAAAATTATTACGTGTGTTCTATATGTCCAAAGTAAAGCGCAAACTTCCATCTGAATTTGAACTTTCTCTTTTTTATAAACCCCATGCGACCAATTACCAAACAAGTTCGTTATATTAGTTGAGGACGATATATTAAAAGATATGAATAACACGCCAAACAACCTTTGCTAGCGGACGATCTATAAAAAAGTGGTGTATTGTTTTATCCCGATCACAAAAAACAACATTTTATATGTCCTTACCATTTTCACCTAGCAAGATTATCTTTAGTTAGTATAACTTTGCGATGGAGAAACCCCATAAAAATCCTAACTCTTAGTGGTATTTTCATTTTCCAAATATACTTTCAAAGATATGGGGTATGCCTATTCATGTAGTCTCAACAAAGAGATGTGACTGAAGATATCCCAGATATCATTATCTTCCAAACAAACACATCCTTTTGACATGTTAAATGAACATCTATCTAACATCGAACTAATTTTTTTTTTGAGAAACACAGTACAAACGCAGACGCTCACAATACGCACATACACTCACCCCTATGAACACACGCACGCACACCCTACCCCTATGAGCATCTCCGAGAGACTGAGCCGGCGGGTCTTGAGATTGACGAAGTCACCGCAGGCGCATCGCTATCGACGGGAACGTCGCCTCCTACCAGGGCCGTCTCCAGAAATTTTAGGCCCCGGAGCGAAAAGTAATACGGGCCCCTAAAATTTTAAAATCCGTATATATAACTAACATAAGGAAGTATAATTTCACGTAATTATGTGTAATTCCTTCTGTTCATTGACCGGTTCATAACTAGATCATTTGATGTGATTTGATCGAGAATGGGTGATCAGGACGAACGGTGTGATTCCATTCCTCGTTTGCTCATGCTTCTGCCTTGAGTAAGTGGTCGCTCTACCCTAACTTAATCTCTAGTCAAGGTATCGGTTATTGGGTCAAGCAGACAAAATGCAACTTTTTAAATAGTTTCAATTTTCTCTAAGACCACATAAAAGTTGTTCATTCAAGCTAATGATCTCATCGGACGTTATCCAAGAATGTGATTTTTTTCAGCATTGGGATTTGAGCTTAAAGCAAACTCATATTATCAAAGTTTCTTTAAGTTTTAATGAGATCCATAGCTAAATATTAAAGTGGACACATGTGTATACCTCACAACAATGGCCGGTGGTGATTTCAAAACAAACTTTGATTTAATTACATAGTTTTAAAGTATAGGCAAAAATGGGAAATCACAGAATCCAAAAAATGATCTAATTATAAACTTTAAAAGTTATGTTGCTTTGTCAAGCGTCCTCTAGCCACTCACCAAATCACCATTTCATTCTCAGTTTCTCACGTCTTCCATAAGGTTGTTTTTTACAGGATAGGCAAATGATGCCATCTTGCTAGTCACGGTCTGTGCCCATAGCCAAAGACTGGCCCAAAAGCCCAAAACGGTTCACTTCTTCGTTCGATCTTCAATCTTCTTCTCCATCGCGACCGAGAACAGGCGCGATGCTCCCATGGCGGCGCTGTAATTTCTTCTGTCGTGATCTCTTGCAGATGTTGAGAAGAATTAAAAAGATTAAGTTAGGGTGGTCACTCCATCTCATAGTACCACGTCTTGTTCCTCTGATGGTGGCGAATCAACGTGGCTGGTTAAGATTTTGGGGCCCCTGAATTTTGGAGGCCCTGTGCCGTCGCACAGCTCGCACGTGCTTATGGACGGCCCTGCCTCCCACTGAAAGAATATTCCGCCTTTATAAGACACCAAAGCGTTAAACCTAGGGTTTGAACTCTGGTGGGCTGGGGGTACCATTGCCCTCCTAACCATCCAACCACGAGTTGGTTCTCATCTAACATCGAACTAAATGTAACCATCTTGTCCATTTGTTTTGTTAGAGCCCTTCTAAACACTATATTTAGAGGGTTACACTATAAAACATCAGTCACTGAAACATTTTTACGTCGAACGGTATCGTACATAGATGGATACTATTGACCTAACGGTATATCTCTAAGCTAAGTATCTTCCAAAAAAAGTGTAGACCTACTATTCCCCACTACCGAAACGTGTAGTGGAGGTCCTTGCGGTATATTCAGTAGGTGAGAACAAATCAATGTGAAAAACAATAATTAAAGATTTGGTTAAACCCACTTTAATTCTTTGTTTAACTGTGAGAGGTACAGATTGTTTTCATGTCTTCTAAGTCAAGCTAATTGGTTGGTCTGGCTACTAAAAAAGCATGATCAGGTGGTAACTTAGTTTATTAATAGGATACCTACGGTAGCTTAGTTTCGACTGTATTGGAGCAATTTCATTATCAAGTTGTGGAGTGATCTGCCCCAGCAAAAAAAAATGTTGGAGTGATCTGGAAAAGGGTCCTCGTGTTTTAAAGTTTTCTCCACTCCCTCCTATGTTCTCAGATTGTTGTAGATTTAGATGTATCTAGCACTAAAACATGACTAGATACATTTGAATATAGACAAATCCGAGAACACTAATATAGATCGGAGGGAGTAGAAAATCTTGTTCCTAGTTTCTCTTATAATACTCACCAGTGGGCTGCCCTCTTCTTCCTCCGCCATACCAAGGTCTGCGTGTTCTAGTAAGAATTCATTTCGTCCCCACCCACGACGGGGCGAACCCTAGGCGCGTCGTCCTAGTTCTTCTTCTCCCCTTCCTCCCCGTGCGGCACCGACGATAGTGGGCCTGATTCTACTCATGAGCTGGAAGGGAGGCGCGGGGGCTCCCGGTTGGCGGCAGTGCGTTGGGGCTATGGGGTGCAAGCTTGTCAACGGTGGGCATTGAGGCAGCGGCGGCCGGGAGGCGGTGCTGGTCAGCGGTAGGCGCGACGAGGCATGGAGCGGAGGCGACGGCGCTGTGCACATCGTTGGTCAGGCAAGTGGGCCAGATCTAGGCCAGTGAGTGCTCGATCTGGGCCTACAGGACCCCGAGCACCATGTCATGGGCTCTAGCCAGGAGGTTGTGCGCAGATGCCTTGGCCATGTGAGGCTGGAGCCAGATCCGAGCCAGGCGGGCCCTGATCTGGTGACCGCTAGGCAATTCCATCTAAGGTTGCAGGGTTCAACAGTCAAGCAACCCGGAGGCGTCATAGCTGCCTTGTTCGTACCTTATCCTATCGCGTGCTGGATCGTGCTGACCACCCTCGTACTATCCGTTGGGCCCGTCATGGTGGCAACTACCACTTGCTAGGTCTTGGATGTCGCGAGAGACGGGCTTGACCGGCGGCGGCGCGACGTCGCCTACGACGTTGCCTGTCCCTGGGTGTTTTGGCTCGGGTATTCCTTTGTGCGGTTGCTGCCGTGGGCCGGCCCACGGGGAGTGAGGTGGCGACGACACCGCTCATGGCTATAGGTGACAGAGCATGGCGGGTTTGGGCGGTGGTGGCGAGGGATGGTTCGGCACGAAGCTGTAGGTGTACGACCAGCGCCGGACCGACGGGAGTGTGGCCCGTGCGGCCGCACAGGGCCCCAAAATTTGGGGGGCCCAAAATTTTCAAATAGGCATATGTGCCATATAAGGCTTGCTTGGAAGTCCATTTAGTGGCCCGGTGGGAACTGAAAAGAGGGAATCCGGCCAACTCTACCTGATGCATGACCCCTGGCCGATTTACTGGTTCCTGCCTCCCGATTTTCTGAACTTACTGCGTCGATCGATTGAGGATCAGAGTCGGGGGACTAGCTGGGGCGGGGCGATCGATCTGATCAACGGCCTTCGGCTCCTTCGAGGCTGCTCACCTCGCCTGATGCCATGACGCCATGACAGCGGGCAATTTTCCAAGCAGTCCCAGCGCAACCTCTTGTCCTCTCATTTTCTAAACACTGTTAGTCTTCATCTATCGATCTTTAATTTCTGTTTGGTGCTGCCGGGTGTCAGACCGAGTGCAAAATATGTTCAGATTTGCTAACATGTCATGCTTACAAGCCTCAAGGTACTATCATTATGTATATACTCCGTATAATATTTTGGTTTAAAATAGTGAGCGTTGGTTTGCATACGCTAACCTAGGACTATAACTACATAGTCAAATATTAACAGGAAGTCTATTTTATGTTTCAAACTTGCGACGGTCAAGTGTTTAGAGAAGAAATCCCAATTCAATGGGCTTTGCAATCTAACACAATCTTGAATTGCAAAACACTACATATTTGATAATGTTATATTCGATACAAGACAACATTTTTTGACGGCCCGGCCATGTGGACGATGGTGGTGGCTTGGGCACAACAGCGTGGTGACGGGGCTTATAGGACCTGATCAGGGCCTGGCAAGCAGCTGGGCTTGATCTAGACCTACTCGGCCCTGCAGCTGCATCCGGACGGCGAACACCTCAGGTGGTGGAGGGCGAATCCCTTCCCCTAGGCAGCCGTGTGGCCTGGCGGCTGCTTGTTGTGGTGATTCCCTACCTTGTCCAATCCGCTGGCTTTGCAGTGTGATGTTGGTCGTGCCATGGACTCAAATGCGTGGATGCCGGGGTGGCGGCCCCAGAAGGTGGACTGCCCTGAAGGCTCTACGGCGGGCTACATGGTGGTGGTGTATCTCTCTGGTCCTGTGGATGGCATGGAGCGGATGGTGGGGGATCCTGGTGTTGACGGCGCTTCGGATTTGGCAGCTCCCAGATTGTGTTTCGGAGGCCTAACTCGGGGAGTGAGGGCGGCTGAGTTCTTGAGAGCGGTGCGAGGATTTTTTCGGGCGGAAGCTGAGCGCCTTAGTGTCAATGGCGGCGATGCATGTGGGTGTCGTAACCCTCTTGGGGGCGTCATTGTGTCTATCCTCCCCGCAGTATGGATCCGAGTGAAAATCCTTGGCCTCATGGTCTCGACAGCGGTGCTTTGCGTCGTTACCCTCTTGGGTGTTGTCGTCAATCCCTGATTACACTCGGTATCGTTCTAATGTCTCTAGTGGCAAGTTTTGGTTTTTTATGTGTTTGTTTATCCTTGATCTGTTTTGTAAGAGGTTCTCCTCACTATCTTGTATTGTATCAGTTCGGCTTTGTGGCTTTATTTATAAAATTGGACGAAAGACATATTTCGAGAGTATAATGCTCACCAATCGAATGGTTAGCGTATCAAATGCCTTTCGAATAAAGCGTGGGATTGTGCACGACCAGTGGACCTCGTGAGCGCGCCAGACCATTAAAGATGAACTAGGTAGAATGTCATACATCGCAAAAAAGGGGCTCTCTCCTACCAGTCAAGCTAATGGCAAGAATCTGTGCTAGCAGCGCCTCAGCCATGCACGCTCAGTCTATTATATTATATACTTAGCCATATCGTGTTCGTATAAAAGCTACAAAAGTACGATCCTGACTGTTCTTTGTTCCCTGAGCATTGTGCAACTTGCACTCAAGTATGCATGACGCGTTGATCTGATACAAATTACTTCTCGTAGGTTCAGGATCAGACCGAGTAAAATATTTCTGTATAGAGTATCGAGCTTACCCAAGCCTATTTATAGTGCGAGTAACATAGGTGGTAACATGCATGTCCAATGACGAAGGACGGAAAACATCTGAAGTAGGACGGACTCAAAGAAAATATAAATACCAGGGTCTTGATTTTTTTTATCCAGGAAACGCTTTCAACTGTTGTTGTCCCCACCAGTAAAAGCAAACGCAACTTAACAAGACAATAAATGATATGAAACATGATGTATTATCCAAATGTTAAGATAATCTCTGAAGTATTTAATTCTCCACATATGAATAACGAATATCCCAAGGCTATCACGCATGCTCATAATAAGATAAATCCCGACGATAAATCTTTGTAAGCCAAGAAATTTTATTCACATTGAACCTATAAAATGAGTTACTTGAGTCAAGACAAGAAGCTCTCAAGCAACTCTAACGACAAACCATCAAAGCAATTATCAAAATTAGTTTATTAGATTCTATATAAAAATAGAAAATGTCCACACTCCAAAATAATCAGTAGTGACCTAATGGCTTCTTGTGTTTAATGATTTTTTACTCATTGTTACCCTTTCATCGATACTTAGGATTGTGATATCATTGTTTACGCGAATTGTCATATTTCAGGAGGGCTCTAAACTATCATTTCTCCAGTTGAGCAAGCATGTCAATTAGAATTTTAAATCAATAATATATACAAACCAAAGTAGAAACATAAAGTATAAACCATCACATAACAAGTCTTGGTTTTGGCCACACGCCATAGGGTGGCCAAAACACTCTGTAAGTCCTTCTTAGATAGCCCATTTAAGATATTGTTTAGAGTCGAGTTTTATTAGATTGAGAATTAGCTATTACAAAGAGAAAGAATTAGTTTAAAACTAGACAACACCTAGTGCTTATTTTACTTCAAAATCAGTTTTACGGAGTGTTCATTAAAACAAGCATAACTTTTTTATACCAAGTATGTTTTCAGCGTATGGCCACTCAAATTTTTCAAAAAACATGCGTATCTAAACCTGTTTACCAAAAATCATGGTAGGGCATGCACTACCTTGCCCCGATGGGAGCTCCGCCCCTGTGTATGCCACTAAGAAAAAAAGCTGATGTGGCAATCATTTAATGAGGAAAAGGCAAATAGAGTAACATAATATGTTAACATCACATTGCGCTTACCAATGTATAATGAGTCTACAAATCAATTAATGAAATTATATATGTTATCACTCCTATGACACTCTCCACTATGGAGGAAATAACTTAGGCTAGTAATATATGCATGTTACTAGTCTAAGTTACTCTCCACTATGACCAATCTTACCGCAATTGTATTTTTTGAAATGGGCGCACCCGGCCTCTGCATTAATTTACGCATACAGCCATTTAATACTTTATTAGACAGGTTTATAAAGGATTACAGTTCAGGGGTCACACTGAGTCAACACAAAAATCAGTCATCTAAACAAGATCAACAACATGAGCTGTAAATATTCCATGCGACCGTCTCCAAACTGGCGCACCTAGAAACCATGGCCTGACGCTTCTCCATGCGCAGGAGAAAGGTCCACATATGGATCCAGCGAGTAACTAGAGGAATAATCCGCCAAAATGATGGAAACGTAATTTGTTATAGATAAAATTATTGCGAACATGTCAGATGTCCATAATAAAGAAAACACACCCACAAAGATGAGCTTTGTCTTCCTTTTGAACCCCATTCAACCAGTTCCCAAAAATATTTATTACATTTAATGGTGGAGTAATATTGAAAACAAATTAAGCAATTCTCCACAATACTTTGGCAAAAGGAAAAAAATCAAAGAACATATGTTGTAATATTTCATTTTGATCATAGAAATAATAATTCTTACAACCTTGCCAATTCCTTTTAGCAAGATTATCTTTCGTGGGAAGAACTACAAATATATAAGTATTAAGTGTAAAGGCATCACAAAAACAGTAGGTGGAGTCATCACTAAAAGGAACAGTTGATCAATAGATGACTGAGTAAATATGGAGACTACTAAAATGAAATGATTGCACAAAATTTCACAAGAGGTACATCTCTCCCACTCCTCTGAACCCCGTGAGGCGACTGGAGGGGAAAACACTACCGCCAACCACCGCTCCCCACCTCCCCCATCGCCCCAGGCATAGTCGGGCAAATCCTAGCCATCGTCGACGGTGGGGGAGGCCTCCTCGTCCCCTTTTACGAAGGATCAACACATGTTGTTGAATTCTTGGATGCTCCACCGGCGGTGGTGTCTATGATTGCATCAAGATCCAATCAGCCGAGTACATATTTCTATAGCTGCCGCTAAAACACGAGATTGATGATGATAGTGCCTCTTAGCATTGTTTTCATTGTTGGAGGTAGCATTTTTTGTATCCCCCATTTCCTCGATCAGGTGCTCTAGGGGAACCTTAGACCTGGATCTCTTGGATCGGACGTTGGTGACACCATGGTGCCGTTATCCCTAAAGGGGGCATCGTCTTTAGAGAACTATCTGGCGGGACTGGTTTCGGGGTAGAGGCTCCTATTGCATCAACGACAACGAGTTTTGGTGGTAAGGCACATCGTGGTCTCGGTATCAGACGCGAGAAGAATATGGTAGTGGTGTTGGCTGGCTTTATGGCGGCATCGACGACGGGCCTATCAAGGTGAGTGTCTATATCCCTCTTCCGAATATGGGTTAGTGGAATATGGGGGTGATGACTTCTAGAGCGCGTGTGCTAGTTCGCGCTGAGGGTCTGAGGGGCTGGTTTGTGCTCCCAGATTACCATTAGGCGGTTGGGTGAGGCCTCTGGTTTTATTATGATCTGCGTCCGTATGACATCGGGGCAATGGCCCTGACATGGTCACCCATATCGAATATATGGCAACCATTTATACTCATCATGGTGTTAGTCGGTGGGTATGGAAGGCCCATGGCTGCCACCTGGTGCACTTGCACGAGTAACAAGACTCGAGCCTGATAAGGCCCAGTTCTTTGCCGGTTCGGGGGAGTTGCACGGAGACCGGAGACTAAAGACTTGAAGTACATGGCAAGAAGAAGATAGTCGGCACTGTTTAGGAATCCTGCTCATGTACCTATACGGGGGACTTGTAACCCTAGGATAGCTATATATATAAATATAGCTAGGGATAGATCATAAATGAGAGAACCAGAGAATCGATAGCTAGAGAACAGATCACATAGAACAAGAACTTGCCGACTAAGCACAAAAGACTTACTCTATGGAACCTTGTAACCCGATATACAAGCAATACAACAAAGAAGGAGTAGGTCTTTACCTCTAGAGTGAGGGGTTGAACCTGCGTAGCTCGTATGCACCAATATCGTCCCCGATTCAACCTATGTCCTTGCGCTCCGCCCTGATGGTCCCTCTGAAAGAAGATTTCATGATCTCTATGTTTTGTGTGTTAGATAACAATGCCAAGGATTATACAATTAGGTGTTGAGTGTTGCAGATCATTTTCCCCAAATATAGCTAAACATGAGTTTTTGGGGGCAGATTATCCGCCCCTGTCAAGGGCTGTATTATCCGCCATACCCGTATCGCCAAAGGTGGACTTGGCCCGTCATGCTGTTCGGGGGCGGATATTCCCCCAGATTGTCTGGACAGGGCTGGAGTTTTGCCTGGGCCGGATAATCCGCCCCTAGGAATTTTCGACATGGCTGCCAAGGCGCGGCTCTCTGTTTCGGGGCCGCATTTTCCTCGGTTAATTCAACCCAGGCCGGAGAATTTGGTCCGGCCGGATTATCTGGTCCCTACTAGTGCCGTATTATCCGGCCCAGTTTCTTCAACCGGCAGCTTTTTGGATGGGGGTATATATACCCCATCAGATCCTCATTTCAGACCCTTCGGATCCCACGAAAAAGTGTTGTACTATTCATATTTATTCACGGGAGCCTCTAATTGAGTTGTGGATGCATGGATCGGTAATGTTGTAAAGGCACCGGTTCCCGCCTAGAAGGGTACCAAATAGTGGAAGGTGGATCATGCCTCTCGTGGCGAGGTCCATCGGATAATAGGGTGAAGCCTTTTGTGACGTGATGGTCTTAGTACCGCCCACCCCTCCAACCAGACGTACTTCCCTTAATAAGTCAGGATCCGCGGTAAACAAAATCCTGTGTCTCTGCATGCTCCACTACGGTTACCTCGTCCCTCACTCTTCGCCTTTACTCGCTTAGTAGATAGGTTGACATATAGGGAAATTCATCTTAGTTGCATATCTAGAGAATTTACCTTTGTGTTAAGCCTAAAATTGAAAAAGAATTAAAATTTAGAGTAACACCTATTCACCCCCCTCTAGGTTCCCATATGATCCATTTCAGTTGGTATCAGTGCCTCAACTCTTTATTCGAGATTTACCGCCTAAGATAGTATGGGTACTAAGGAAGCTGGTAGTGAGGCTAGGAATAAAGTCACCATGGATGATCTCAAGACCTTGGAAACAAGCTTGATTAAAACCATGGAGACCCAAATGCAAGAGATGTGTGAAATGGTAGCGTGTCTCATGCCACCCACAGCTCCTTCACCATCTTCCACTAAGGCTTCAACTCCTAATTCAAAGGAAAAATCTAAGGCTAACTCCACTAGAGATCATCGAAGGTGGTCTCCACATTGGATATCCAACCAATTTGACAAGACATGAAGTTGTCAATAGTCAACTCAATGCGACGGCTTGGCACATGATTCCGCTTGGTGTGGGTCCCAAGGACATGCCACACATTGAACATCTCAGCACCGCTAAGGAACCTTGGGATGCCCTCACCGATTTATTCATTGGAAATGAGAGCATGAGAATAAATAGGTATGATGCTCTAAGGAATCAAGTTGAAGGGTTCTATATGATGGACGGTGAGGACCATGAAGACATGTATATAAGACTCATGTCCATTGCCACCACATTTAGAAACCATGGTGCAACACATGTTGATGATGCTTGGATCAAGAGGAAGTATGTAAGTGCCCTCATGCCATTTGAGCCCACAGATTTGAAGATCCTACAAGGAAGACACAATTATCACCAAATGACTTCCAACGAAGTCATGCAAGAAATGGTTGCATTCAAAGTTGCGGCCAAGAACACTGAAGATTCTCGTGCATGAGCAATTGGAATGCAAAATGGTGTAAATGTTGCCTTCAAGGATAATGTTGTTGAATAAGAAGAAGATGATAGAAACCTTGGCATAGTTGCCATGAGCTATACCGAGGAGGTCAAATGTGCTCATGGTGAGTGCATGGACTTCTATGCAAGAAACTTTTGGAAGGACTCTGCCAAAGCAAAATCTAAGCTTGAACGCAAGAATGGGTCAAGTGGAAGAAAATAAAACGATCCAAAACTGAGGTCATGTTACAATTGTGGCGACCATTTACATTTCATAGTTGAGTGCCCCTATCATTGTAGAGAAGATCATGGAGGAAGACTTGTTCTCACGGAGAAGTCAAAGGCTCCTAGCAAGAAGCCATTTATCAAGAATAATGCTTCTTACAAGAAGCAACCAAAGATTGTGTTGGTAGCCCAAGAGGAGTACTCGTTCACAAGCAAAGATGAAGAAGGTGATGATAGTTCAAGAGAGGTGGCAGCCATAGCCACTACATCTACACCAACCGCTTTTCTCTTTGATTCTCTAAATGAGAAGTTCTCCAACAAGAACATCACTTGTCTTATGGCAATAGGTTCCGAGGTATCCCCTTCCATCACTTCCTTTCCTAAGACTACTATTAATGCTGATATGGATGATTCCACTACTCTTAAAGTTAAGGAAGAAGTTATTGCTATGGAATATTTTATAACTAACTTACAAGGTGAGCTAAAAATTCATTTTGAAGCTCTCATGAATCAACTCGCTCACTCGGAATAACTTCTCTAATAAAATGGCAGAATTGAAAGGGAGGATGCTATGGAAATAACATCCTTGAAAAATGCTTTAGAAGAATAAGAGGATTTTCGGGCTTCTCTTGAGGAAGAGGCTTGAGTCAATTGAGGAGTCAAATTATGAACTTATGGCCAAACTTATAAAGGAACAGGATCATGCTATTGCTAAGGTAAAGAAGCTAAAAAGGAGAATGTTGAATTTGGGGCTACTCATGCTAGACTTTTGGAGAAGCTAGAGACACTTGACATTGCTCACAATTCATTGGAGAGTGAATACTCTATTCTCAATGAGTCTCATGATCAGCTCGAAACTCGACTAGCCAAGTATGATGTTCCTAGCACCTCTACTTCAGTGTACAATCATGAAGAAATTCTCCAAGAAAATACTAGATTGAAAGATGAGCTTGCCAAGTCATCTCTTCCCAAAGGTAAGGAAGTTCTCGATGAGATCTTGGGAAAGCAAAGGAAAAACAATGTAAAGGAGGGACTTGGCTATGTCCCCAAGACCAATAAGAAGAAGAACAAGAAGAAGAAGGCCAAGAATGCTAAAGAAAAGACAAGCACTATAGAAAACAACACCACCAAGAACAAAACTGACTATGATGGTTTTGTAGGACTCAATAATCCTCATTATGAGTTATTTAGTGATTATTATGGTGATGTTTATGCTAGCTATATTGGTCCTTATGATAATTATATTGCTTGGTCTATTTGGGTTCCTAAGACCCTTGTTACTAACATGAGAGGACCCATTGAAAAATGGGTACCTAAAACCAAGAAGTAATTCTCTTGTAGGGCTATGCTTCCGGTGGGTCAAAATGGGTGCTTGCTAGTGAATGCACAAGTCATATGACCGAAAGCAAGGAGATAATTATGGTGATGAGGCCTAATCATGATCAAATAACTGTCTCGTATGGTGATAAGTCCAAGTCTAAGGTATTGGGTCTTGGCAAGGTTATGGTTGCTCACGATATCTCTCTCGTGGACGTCATGCTTGTTGAGACCCTTGGGTATAATTTACTTTCTTTCCGTGCCCTTGGTAATATGGGCTTTGCAGTTTTCCTTGATGATGATATCATGGTACTCTTATGGAAAAAGTCTCTCAAGGTTGCTTTTGTTGGGTACGTCAAAAACGACTTGTATGTGGTGGACTTTTCGAGGAAAACCACTGCAGGTATGATGTGCCTATTTGGAAAGGTCGATGTGGGTTGGTTATGGCATCGCCAGCTAGCTCATGTCAATATGAGAACTTTGCAAAGTCTTCACAAGGGTGTCCACATCCTTGGAATAAAATAAAATGTTTCCTTTGCCAAAGATCGTGTTTGCAGGGCGTGTGTTGAAGGAAATATGCACGACTCTCCCTATTGAAGGAAGACAATTATATCATCAAAGAGGATCTTAGATCTTCTTCATGTGGAAATCTTTTGTCCTCCATGTCATGCTAGCATCGGTGGGAAGAAGTATTGCTTGGTCATTGTTGATGACTATTCAAGATACACATGGATTACTTCTTCAAGCAGAAAAGTGAAACTCAACAAACCATCATCGACTTTGGCAATGAGGTTCAATGACATCACAATGTCCCCATTTTGGCAATAACAAGCGACAACGGCTCTGAATTGAAGAACTACACCCTGGATGAATTCTTAAGTGAAGAGGGGATAAGACATCAATATTTCGCTGTGTATAACCCTCAACAAAATGGTGTAGCCAAGAAAAAGCTTGACCTTGATGGATATGGCAAGATCTATGTTGGCTAAATTCAAGTTACCGTATAATTTCTAGGCTAAAACCATATCCACCGATTGTCACTCTTCCAACCAGATTTACCTCTGCAAGCTCTTGGACAAGACTCCCTATTTGATACTTATCGGTAACAAGCCAAATGTTTCATACTTCCGGGTATTTGGTAGTAAGTGTTTCTTTCTCATTAAATGAGTTTGTTTATCTAAATTCGAGTCTAAGGCTTTAGAAGGTATTTTTGTTGGTTACGGTGCCGAATCCCACACTTATAGAGTCTATAACAAGACCACTGCGATTGTTGTGGAATCTTGTAGTGTGGTGTTCGAAGAAAATGATGGCTCCCATGTGGGGCAAGTTGATGTTTGTGATACATGTGTTGAAATACCCAAGATGCCATAAGAAGAATGGTGTGGGATTCTACCGCCCTGTTGAGGAACCCCTTGTGGCAGATCGAGAAGTACAATGCTCTACTCGTGTAGAGCCCTCATATACACAAGATAAACAAACTCCACTTATTGAAGCAACTACTACACCGACATAACAAACTTCTGAGGATTGTCCATCTGTTAATCAAGATGGAAGTCTTAGGCCAGATTATCTGGCCCTGCATCACCCTCCTAGTCCAAGAACGACGAAGAAGAAGCTGAAACTCCCAGGACGGATTATCCAGCCACTCCCCCAGCCGGATTATCCAGCCCTAGAATCTCATAACAACAACGTCCTATTACAGTTGCTGAACAAGAACAAGGGAAAGTCTATCCATCAACTGTCAGTACTGAACAATCTGTTGATCAAGATCAAGCGGTTAGTCAAGATGAAGACCAAAATGATGAATATATTCCTCCAAGAAACAATAAGGAAATTGAAATTCGTCGCAAATCTCGAGAAGAATGAAACCTAGAACTCAGGGGTCACACACTTGATAAAGTGGTGGGTGATCTAAGGATAAGGGTGTCCACAAGGGGTGAATTAACAAGATTCAGCGATCATCAAGCACATATATCCATGGTGGAACCCAAGAAGGTTTTTGAAGCTCTTGAAGATCTGGACTGGGTTGTGGCTATGCATGAAGAGCACAACAATTTTGAGCGCAACAAAGTCTAGAAACTTGTTGAGGATACTAAAGAGTGACCCAATTTTATCGGCACAAAGTGTATTTTCAAGAATAAACAAGATGACAATGGAATTGTGGTGAGGAACAAGGCAAGGCTTGTGGCACAAGGTTTTTCCTAAGTGGAAGGCATCGACTTCAGCGAGACTTATGCTCCAGTGGCTCACCTTGAGTCCATATGTATCCTCTTTTATTATGAAGCTCATCATAATTTTAAATTACAACAAAGGGATGTTCAGAGTGCCTTTCTCAATGGTCATTACATGAGTTGGAATATGTTAAGCAACCCCCGGGCTTCTAGGACCCCAACTTTCCTAACCACGTCAACAAACTCGTTAATGCGCTCTATGGCCTTAAACAAGTCCCACGTGTGTGTGGTATGAGCATCTTAAAGAGTTGTTGTTAGACCATGGTTTTGAAGTTGGGCGGATTGACCCCACTCTTTTTACGAAGAAGGTTAATGGGAGCTTTTGTATGCCAATTATATGTAGATGACATTATTTCTGGCTTCACTAACCAAGCTTTTAACGATGAATTTTTAAAGCTTATGACTGACAGGTTTGAGATGTCCATGATGGGAGAGTTAAGATTTTTTCTTGGCTTCAAAATCAAGCAACTACAAGAAGGTACTTTCATTAATCAAGCAAAAAATATATAAGACATGCTCAAGAGATTCAAGATGACCGATCTAAATGGTGTTGCTACCCTGATGCAAACGAGGTGTCATCTTGAGTTAAATCCCAATGGTAAAGATGTGGACCAAAAGGTATAACGGTCCATGATTGTCTCCTTACTTTACCTCTACGCATCTAGACCCGATATTGTGTTGATTGTAGGAGTGTGTGCAAGGTACGAAGCGGATCTTAAAGAAAGCCACTTAGTGGTGGTCAAGAGAATCTTCCAATATTTGGTTCATTCTCCTAACTTTGATCTATGGTACCCCAAGGGCTCTAATTTCTCTTTATGTAGATACACGGATTCCGATTGGGCTGATGACAAGGATGATAGGAAGTCAACTTCTAGAGCTTGTTAATTTTTTGGAAGATCCTTGGTATGTTGGCTTCTAAGAAGCAAACTTGCATATCTCTCTCCACCGCCGAAGCTGAATACGTGGATGCTGCAAGTGCATGCATTCAGTTGTTATGGATGAGGCAAAATTTAAAGGAATACGTTGTCAATTGTGACAAAGTTCCTCTTTTATGTGACAATGAGAGTGCCATATAAATTGCTTATAATACGGTGCGACACACAAAGACTAAATATATTGAGATCCGCAATCATTTCATCCGAGACCATGGTGCTCGTGGAGACATTGACCTATCTTTTGTGAGCACGAAGAATTAGCTTGCGGATATTTTCATGAAGCCACTTGATGAAGCAAGATACTATTATCTGAGGAATGAGCTAAATATTGTGGATTCAAGGATCTTGACTTGATTTCCCTTGCTTACTCCCCTATATCTCATCCTCTTTTTGGTTTAGATGTGGGCATGGATATAGGGGGAGTGTGGTCCTAAGTATTGTACTAACACTGCCCCCATAATGCCGAAAGTGAGACAAAACATTTCTCTTAATATAATTATGTGAAATGTGAGCTTATTGATGAGTATTGGTCATGAACCCAAGATACATCTTCGTGGTGTCATACCATTTTCTCCTACATGGTGGCTTCAGCCACCGCCCTCTTCTTTGTGAAAAGTTGGTTCTTTGTGGGATTTTTTTGTTTTTATGTGCCTATTTTGTGTTATTATGGAAAACACACCAACAATTGGCTTTTCATTATCTTGGTTTTGGCAATTCTTGGTGTGTAGTACCATCTTAGTGTGGAATTCTAAGCCTAAGCCTTTTCCCTATCTCAAGACAACTTTCTATCTTGCACACAAGTCCTTTGTTAATCTTGCATGGGTTTTGTGGGGATGTGCTGGCCTGATTTCTGTGTAAACAAAAAATTCAGTGAGGGCTAGATTATCTGCCCCTAGTGTGGGCCTGATTATCTGGCCAGGGTGGTTTCATCGCATAAGGGCAGGGGTGTAGGGTGAGAGGGCTCAAACAGAGTAGCCACTCCCACCCCGACCCCCTCTATCTCCCAGTCACTACTAGCCATCCCCGCCCTCTCTGTTGCCATTCCAGCCATGGGAATATCCTGGTCTTCCCTGGATCTGCTTTCCCATCCCTCCGGGTACCTTCTCCTCCAAGTAGATCTTCCCATGAGTGAGTGTAACTCTCCCATTCTTCTCTTTTGTATGGAAGTTGCTATTTGCTGTTGAAACTTGGATTAGATGGTGCTCGTTGTTCCATATGCATGTTTAGAATGGTAGATATCAACCATTTTGCCCCATCGGTGTGTTTGTTGTTGATTTGAGTCAGATTGCAAAAATTCGCTAGGGCCGGATTATCCACCCCTGGCTAGGCCAGATTATCTGGCCTGAAGGTTCGAACCTGCTACTTTTCTGGCTCATATTACTGCAACACATGATTTCCTTGTCGATGTCTTTCTACTGTTTTAGCATTCCTTCCTAAACTTGTGTGTGTGCTTATCTCCTTGCTACCTCTCTCATTCTTTTCACAGGTGGCTCTCGTAGTCTGACTAAGATATAACAAGGACCATCCTCGTGCTCAGTACTTGATCCCCAACAAAGACAACAATTTTACTGACGAGGTAGAAGTGAGGAGACACCAAAGGGAGGATAAAAGGATGGTTGAGCGGGCAATGAAAGAGAAGAGGGCTAGGGATAGTTCAAAGAGGAAGGGAAAGGAACCAAGAGTGAACTACAAGATAATGAACATTGTTGACTATTCCACTCTCAGCTAGTGTGACTAGTTTGAGAATTTCGCTCGTGATGAGAGCCTTGAAGACCCTAACTTCTGGTGTGCACCTCCGAAGAATATCTTTGATGACATTTACTCCAGCTAGAAGATTCTGCCCATGCGCCCTTTGGACATGACCTCTGCCAAGAGTAAGCCCCAGTTTGCACAAGCTATCTCTATGACTGCTAAGATGTGTCTTCATTACCTCATGGAGATCCAGTGTGATTATGACTCCTCGCTGGTGAAGCAGTTTTTTTCCACTCTTGCGATTTGTGGGGATGAGGCTCGTAGTCTGAACTGGATGTCAGGCTCATAATTTGGATCCACCAACTTTTACACTTTTGGTCAGCTGCTTGGATACCCCTTCTAGGGTCGTGACACTTCATGTGGGCATCGCACATATAGCTCTCTTTGTCAGAACAAGGACACTTTACTATTTGCTTGCTATGGACCCAACGATGTTGTTGGGAAAGTTGCCGGTTTGCTGCCACTATATTCTCAGTTGGTTCTCATGTTCCGTGACTGCACCACTCCGAGTGGAGGCAACAATGATAGCATCTGTGGTCATGTGGTTAATATTCTGGGCTTTGCATATGAGTGTGCTACTAGTGAATACCCCTCTACTGATTACACTCTTGATGTTATGGACTTCATATATTAGGAGATTGGTGACGCCTTGTTAAACCGCCACACCATTCCCTATGCTTATTTCTTCATGATGCTCATCAAGCACTGCCTACCCGATGAGGATTTCAATGTTCCTCTTGATGGGGCTCACAAGGTTAAGAAGGTATACATAAAGAGGAAGACCACCACCTCTTTTGTCCCGGAGTCAGATACTTCCATGGCTAATGCTCGTACCAATGGAAGAACTCAAGGAAGGAGGCCTCCCGTCCCAACTATTTCTAGGGAGATCAAGCAACTCAACTGGTTCCAGTGGAACATTCTTTGAATAGGTGTGGACACACACAAGGGTCAGTATGAGGCTTACCATCAGTGCCATGACATGGCACACACCCAGCAACTCATCCTTCACCATGTGTCTGGAGCTCAAGGTTCGCTTCCACAGTAGGCCCCTCATACGCTCTATGCTCAATGGAACACCTCTAGCATCAACTATGGTGACATGGAGAAGTACTTGTTCCCAGCTCTGGCACGAGCGTCACCACCTCCTGCAGCTGACAATGAGGAGTATGATGATGAGGATCTGGACAAGGACAAGGACGAGGACGAGGACGAGTGATCTCCAGGGGTGTTAGCTTTTCTCTTTTCCCTTTTTGTCGTGTCAGTGCAAAAGGGGGATAAGTAGTTCTATTAGGCGTTCGAGGGGATTTGCATGGGTAAGGTACAAGCGTACTTGCTTTTTGAGTTTCTCTTGCCTTTGCTTGTACCCATTTTAGCGTTGAACTTTTATTTTCTTGATGGTGGTGTTGTGAGACTATGTTGGTTGGTCATGGGACTATGGATTTATCTCATACGAATCTATCACTATGATTATCTATGGATCTATTATTATGGTTAACTATGGATTTCTGGAATTATCTCTATGGATATATTCAAATGGTGTTATCCTCAGGAGTCTGAATATGAGGTTATTAAATTGTGTCTATCATTATAGTATTGAGGACTCCATTATGGTGGTATGAGATATCCTTCCCTAACTCATCATTTGATATTAGTTTCCAATTCATGAAAAAGTCTTGAACGTATGTATGTGCATTTGTATTCAAATGCAAACCTACTATATGCACACTTTTAGGGGGAGTCTTTTTCACCATTGGAATGATGATGTTGTAGGACAATTATTGCAAATCCTAGTATTGTCATCTAACACCAAAAAGGGGGATTGAAAGAACATTTCATGATCTCTGTGTTTTGTGTGTTAGATAACAATGCCAAGGATTATTTAATTTGGTGTTGAGTGTTGCGGATCATTTCCCCAAATACAACTAAACATGAGTTTTTGGGGGCAGATTATCCGCCCCACCTATATCGCCAAAGGTGGACTTGGTGCATCCTGCTGTTTGGGGGCGGATATTCCCCCGGGTTGTCTGGCCAGGGCTGGAGTTTTTGCCTGGGCCAGATAATCCGTCCCCTAGGAATTTTCGACAAGGCTACCAAGGCGCAGCTCTTTGTTTCATGGGCAGATTTTTCCTTGGTTAATCCAACTCGGGCTAGAGAATTTGGCCCGGCCGGATTATCTAGCCCCCACTAGGGCCTGATTATCCGGCCCCAGTTCTTCCAACGGCAGCTTTTTGGATGGGGTATATATACCCCATCAGATCCTCATTTCAGATTGCTCAGATCCCACAAAAATGTGTTGTACTATTCATATCGATTCAAGCGATATCAACTTGAACCACTCAAAGGCTTTGAGATTTGGGGAATCGAAGGATTAGGCTTTGATCTTGATCGGCACCAATCAAGATCTTCATTTACCCTCCATTCACTTGGAGGATTTTTGATCTAGAGTTTCTTACGAATATCTAGATCTTGGTTACAATTGTTGATAAAGTTGTTTCTTGTAGCAGGTTGTTGTCATCACGAGAGCCTCCAATTGAGTTGTGGATATGTGCCCTGATAGTGTTGTAAAGCATCAATTCCCTCCTAGAAGGGTACCAAATAGTGGAAGGTGGATCAGGCCTCTTGTGGCGAGATCCATCGGAGAACAGGGTGAGGCCTTTTGGGGTGTGGTGGTCTTGGTACCGCCCACCCCTCCAACACAGACGTACTTCCCTTAACAAGGAAGGAACTGTGGTAAAACAAATCCGGTGTCTCCGCGTGCTCCACTACGATTACCTCATTCCTCACTCTTCGCCTTTACTCGCTTAGTAGCTAGGTTGGCATATAGGGAAATTCATCTTAGTTGCATATCTAGAGAATTTACCTTTGTGCTAAGTCTAAAATTGAAAAAGAATTCAAATTTGGAGTAGCACCTATTCACCCCCCCCCTCTAGGTGCCCATACGATCCATTTCACCCTCACGCGATGGTACCCGTCATGGTATTCCCACAATATTTAGTGCCCACTATGGGGACTTCGACTCAAGATTTCAAGGATCAGGAGGGATTACAAATCAGTTTTACTATTGTTGTTGGCCAATTCACGTAGTTCGATAGCCTCAACTTCATCAATGAGGCGACATGGACACTGGTGAATCAGGTGGCTACTAGCGGTGCCATCCTTCCAATTGGATACATCCACATCTTCGCTAGATACCTCAACACTCATCCTGAGGACAATACCGTCTCTAACGCTGGAATGATAGATCTCGGCGAGGAAGCTGATGGCCTCATCAACCAAGCCGGTGATTATTAGGAATCAATTGACCCCTTGCTCGATGACGAGCTTGGAAGTGGATCCGAAGATGACTTCGGTCCAAACTCTAGTGGTGAGACGACCGAAGTCGGCATTGTCCACTACAAGAAATGTTTCAACTAGTGACCTTTTCTTAACAACCATGGATTTTTTGGTCATCGAACTATGACCATTGTGAACCAAATGGTCATTGGTGATCAGGGAGGGTGCAAACCTTAAAACAACGACCTTTTTTGCCAGGAAGGTCATAACTTGATTACACCAATAGATCATAACATAGACAACACTGGTCTATGACCTTAATTTTAGGCGACTACGATTAATTTAAACGGTCATTACTGCTAATACATGATTCGTTGAATCGACCAGACTGCCAACTAACCAGTTTCACCTACGTGTCATGTCCATGTGTTAATTTTCTGCCTACATAACATATCCACGTGTTAATTTTCTTCCAAGTGTCATGTCCAGGTGGCAGTCTGACATGTGGGACCCACATATCCACACTTGGGTTGACACACAAGCCCCATGCGGGACCCACAACAAACTGTAGATGGGACCCACGGAGCATCGCACCACAAACTGCATGCGGGACCCACGCAGGCCTCGCTCGTCAGAAATTAACTAGAAAAAAGAAGCGACCGGGGGGACTCAAACCCACGTGCTCCCTCCTTCCTTTACTATGCTAATGTCAACACCCAGATTTTTTAAGTCCAGATGTCTGTTATGCCATACATCGCAATCCCATGATTACCATTTTTGCGAGGCATAACATAAGTGGTACCACAGTACACCATTACAAACCATAATAAGGTCTTACAAATAAAGGATCTCATGATCCAGTCTTAATACAATCAAAGCAGCGGAAAGTAAACGTAGCGGGGCTTCATCTTTATGATCACAGGCAATGCTGACGATGGGAGATGATCCTAGTTGTCATAGACCTCCTGCTGTCCATCTTCCGGGTAATCCTCCTCATAGTCTGGCCATGGGAATAGCCAGGGACAAAGCCATGAGTACTCTTTAAGTACTCGAAAACTACCACTAGTATAAGTAGAAGTAAAACTAGTAGGAATCATAAGCTCTAGGTTTGTTTGCAAAAAGCTAGGTTTATTTCATAAAGCTTCAAGGGTAAAGACCTAATATAGTTCTCTACATTACTTAAGTGGGAACTTAGATCTCATGTCCACAACTCTGTTGTGGTCAAGTCAAAGTCATCTTTCAAGTCACAAATCCTTTTGAAAACATCTGACAACGGAACAGTATGGCCACTCCAACTATCCATAACCGCGGACGCGGCTATACGAATAGTTTGACACTCTACAGAGGTGGTACACTTTCACCACAAAATTCGATACATCCGTTATGAGTAACCCTGAATCATCATACTTAGTATGCGGATAATCAATCTTAACCTTTCAATTACACACCCTAGTATAGGCACCTGCCCTATGAGTTTGGCCCCCCAGCCATGGCCATCTGCCATCCTGGGTACTGCATAGGTGGACATTCATCACGAGGTAGCCTCAGCTCAACCTCTTCCGCAAGGGAACCCATAGTAAGACATATAAACTTCTAGTCAATCCCTACCCAACTCAGCTATTGTGGCTGTACGGTAAAATTGGAATGGTATCAAATCCGAACCTAACCATCAGTTTTTATGAAAGTCAAGGCTCATGCCTCATCAGTTTCATTATCAAACGATTGTGTTTTACAACATATGTCAAAACATTTCAATAGAATGAATTCTCATTCCAAGGTTTTCATAATCATTTTCACCAAGTATTCCCATCTAAAAGTAATCAAGTTTTAGCTTAGCACTAGCCACTAATATTGAGGGTATCACTATTGGGGTGCTAATAAAGTATAAGTATCCAAGACTAGTCCTATGCTCTTGATAGGATCCAATCTAATTTCCACTAATCATAATTCATTACTAAGTAAGAAATTGTAGTAAAGGGGAAAGTACAGCTTGGAGTAAAACTGGGAATGGTATAAGTAAAGTGACACAACCCAGCATGCCTAATGCATCTGGTATAAGGGCTTGCATATATAGCATGCCTATTTCTAGCTTGCACTGATAGCTTGTCTTGTTGGTTGCAGTCGTTGACGTTCTCTTCTTCCTCCTCGAAGTACTCGTCCTCGTTGTAGCTCCGGTCGGTACTAGCATCTATAAACACATTCAATATACACAATCACCAAACAACACTTCACTACTTCTATTTAGCACACAAGGGCTCATACTAGATGATCTAGCATCATTTCTATCATCATAATGGAATATTAACATTCTCTTATTCTTCTTATTTTAGAAAAGTAATTTCTACTCATTTTAAATCCTTAAGATTTAATATTCTCCAGTTAAAATAGTGGATCATGTTGACACATGTCATCACCATCTATTCCAACATTTGGGAATGTGATTTAAAATGGTGATCATATATTACAAGATTTAATATTACTATTTAATAATATTAAAGTGACTAGAAATGCCTATATAGCACTCCTTTAATACTAAGCCATGTTTCATATCCGTAAAACCAATTTTTTTACATATTCATGTAGAGAATGACAAATGTGATTTTTGAGAGGTGGAATCATCTCAAAAGAATTTATAGTTTATTTTAGAAAAATGTTTGAAATAGCAAAAGTCTCTGTCTTGTTATTTTTAGTATAGGTGATCTATAATTCTAAATGGTTTGAATCCAACGGGAGTGGATAGATATTTTCCGTACCTTTCTAACAAAATTGGAATCATGCAATTTGGTTGAATGAATCTCTTTGAATTCAATTTTGAATCAACTGACAGAATCTGGTTTAGCTAAAATGGAAAAATCTTATTTGAATCAACGGGATCTGCACGGGAAACTAATTGGGCCGGCCCAACTGCACTATTGGCACAGCGGGCTGCTGACAAGCGGGTCCTACTCGTCAGTGGATCATTCTAACCGAAACGGTATCTTTCAATCTCAGCCGTACGATTAGAACTAGATCCTATGGCTGAGGTTTGTCGTCTCCGTCGAACTGCTCCGGCGAGATACGAACCCTAAAACGGCGGTGGGGTCCCTAGGGACTTACCGGGCTCCATCTAGGGTCGGCGATGGGGGAAAATGGGGTGGTCATCGATGGCGGTTCGATTGGTGGTCACGGCAGCTCCTGGGGTGGCTCCAATCGCTGGCTTCCTTCCTCGACTGCAGCTGCAGGCTCCGGTCAAATTCAGGCGGGATAGTGCCCGCCTTGCTCCAGGGAAAGGTCTGGGTGGTTTCTGAGAGAGAGAGAGGAGTGAAATGGTGTGGAGATTGAGGGCTAGGGTGGATTTTGGAGGACCTATATAACAATTGGATTTTGGAGGACCTATATAAGGGGCCCTTCTTCCCCAATGGCTACCTAACCTTCCTTGCAAGTTTTCCCCTCCATTGCTAACCTTCTTGATCTTGCTATCTCTCAATCCCTCCTATGATTCTTGCATATTCTTGAGGGATTTTAAAGAGGAGATCTAGATCTACAATCCCACCTATCAATCTCTCCTCTAAGTGAGGGGAACATCTTGGGATCTAGATCTTGTAGTCTTGTGTGGATTTTCTCCATTGTTCTTCCTCTCTTATTCCCCCATAAGCCTTTATAGCTTTGGTGGAATTTGGGAGTGAAGGACTTGAGCACTTCTTGTGTTCTTTCCATTGCATTTGGTGCATCGGTTTGAGTTCTCGATGAGGATTCGATCGGTTTGAGTTCTTGGAACCCTAGACAGTTTAGTTGTTTTGCAGGTTGGTGGATTTTTTGGGGCCTCCAATTAAGTTGTGGAGCTTTCCCCCAAGCTTCTTTGTTGGGACCTCCAATTGAGTTGTGTAGAAGTGCCCCAATCTTGTGAGAGGTTTCGGATTGGTGCACCGATAGTGGAAGGGTGGATCGATCCCGTTGGGGTGAGATTCACAGGAGAACAAGGGAGGCCTTTTGTGACATTGGTGGTTCAAAACCACCCCCTCGCCAAATGAGACGTACTCCTGATACCTTTAATCCGGATTACGGATGTAGTATAGCTTATTTTTCCCTAGTACACCTAGGTTATCGAATCCTCGGGAAGCAAATGCATAGTGGAGTTACTTTAACGGACCTTCAGGAGTTTTAGAATTCCTTTAATGTTTTTACCGGACCAAGAGTTTGCATCTTTTTATGGTTGTTGATGATGGAGAGGGAGGGCCTAGGGCGTTCGGTTTCACCTGTAGCTGTGCAAAAATTCGGATGGGAATAAAAGATAGAAATAAAGTATGCATGTAATTGTTAGAGCAAGATAAATTATATGTGGGAAGTGCATCCATAATTGCTATTGCATCCGCAACCGCTTATAGCAATAACCTACTAGTCTCATCCATATAAGAAATAGAACTAATGATATGCATAGTGATGTCACTGTTAATCCCAAGTAAATCCCTCACATACAGTCGTACTACCCCTTCTGTCACTAGGGTTCCCAACCTGTAGATTAGTTATTAATCATACTCCCTATACCTAGCTCAACCCTCGGGGTCTTGGGTACCTGACAAGTCCTTAGATTGAGGCAAGAGAGGATACAATAATCATCATGTCATACAAACTAATACATGATCCCATCTATGATAAATAACATGCACAAACGCTACATGGCTAGGCCGAAGTCCTTAGCCCATGGAGAATTACTCACACATAGAGATGAGATCAACAATCACAAACATTATAATGAAAATCATAAGATTGATAGCAATATTCTTACAATGTCGCCAATCGAAGAAGAGATCTACTATTACAAGTGATGGAATATGGCTATAGAGATGGAGAAGGGTTTTGAGATCTGGAGGCGGCTGATGATCTAGGGCAGAGACTTTTGGACGAGGCATGCCTTTTTCTCGTTGCTCGAGGCTTCTTTGTATAGGGGTCCCTTCATGAAAGTTGGTGTATTTGACCTAGCGCTGGCGGCGCCAACTATACAACCAGAGCTATACGGCCGAAATTTTGTTCCGGTCGCTTAATTGGTCGCTAAAGTGTCTGCCTCTGCTTCATGGCTGCTGGTTTCTTCTGGTTGTTGGAAATATCGTATCTTTGACTTTAATGTAGTGATTCCCATCTTAAAACGACATTATCTGTGCAGCAAAAATTAAAGAGAAGGGATTGCATACCCCTTTGAATATTAGGCATTAGTGGCAGGGTTTAGAGAGATATTTCATCAAAAATATGAATAATATCCAGTTTAAATGTGGACATGGATGGATATATTTTAGATCCATCAACCTCCCCAAGCTTTTACTTGATCATCCATGAGCAAGAAAACCAAAATCAAAAAGGAACTCAACATTTAAACTGAAATAACCAGATGGTGATCTTACTCATGATTGGTAGTCTCATGTTTCCTCCACTTCATAAATCTAAAAAACTTCAGCATAGATAGAGTAATGTCAAGCATATCAGATGGGTTTTAGGCATCCTTATAGCGCATCAAAATTATTATTAACATGGATGATTCAAATGAGTAAACTTTATTCAGTGTCATGTAATCAACTCATAGGCTTGCCTTTGAATAATAAAGTATAATCATGTAAATTGAGAGTGTGAGAGTTATCATGAAAAGCACATACACGAGAGTATCTCAATTCTCCGACATCGATAAATCAAGACTTTTAAAGAACTACTTTTCTATTCTTTATCCTTCAAGAATTTCAGTTCTTGAGTAATTGTGAGCATGCCAAAGATTTTCATTAGTTTTATCGGGCTATGATGGACACTCGTGGCATCACTAAGGTTTTTGTTCCTTTTGCATAATGATTACTCATAACAGCCAGAGGAGTGATTCCATCATGATTACAGCTACCCGGGAGTGCCAAGAATCTTACCCACTATAGCATTGCTGCTACATGTGTTTAATCAACTCATAGCCGAAATCTAGGAGTTTCCTCCATGAACATCGTTCGTAGGCCAACGGAGTTGTTGGCATCCCATGAAGTTTGACACGCATAGAGCTATATCATTCGTATGATTAACAAGTCAAACTTTGGCATGCTCACAAAAACCGCTAAACATTAATTCAATCAAACCAATCCTTTTAAAGAGAGCTATCAAGTCAGTCAACATTTTCAGTGGTGTTTAGTTTCTCTAGAAATAAGCCTTCAAGACTAAGCACTGCAACACCCAAGCCGTCAATTGTAAGACTTCTTCTTATTACAATTGTTTAGCAATTTTTAGGCAAGACTTGCTTACTTATGAGAGCTGGAACAAAATGTACCCAACTAAATACCGATGCAAATGAAAATCTTACTACAATACAAAGACTCGCCCCACCAATATAACATCTCAACATTTACTACTAACTAGCATGGGTTTCTCAAACTTCAAAAGTGGGGAGTCATAAAGCATACCTCTCATGTTTGGTTCCACTTCTCTCTTCCTTTTTTATTTGTTTCTTGAGAACTCGAAGTCGATCACTCTCCTGCAATCATATGAACTTCGAGGAGGAAAGAAAAGAAAGAGGAAAAATAAAGAAAAATGGAGAAATCTTTTTGTTGTTTTTAAGAGAGGGAATTTAAAGAATAGAAAATTGGCGGCAAAGCTCGGCTAAAAAATATCGAAAGAAAATAGAAAGAACTAAAAATAAAGTGTGGGCGAAACCAACATGAGTGCTTATAAACTCAAATTAAAAACACAACCTCGAAATTAATAAAAGCAAATGAACGAAAAATAAAGATACATGAGGAAACTTCCTCAAGCTTAAGCTTTTGCAAGCCCTTCAAATCATTATGGTGTTGGGGATCGGTGCGGAAAACAAAAATTTTCCTATGATGTAACCCCAGAAACTGCCTAGGATCTATCTATGTAGTAATACGGTAACGGCCGGGGCATAGAGAATACATACCCTTGTAGACCGTACGCGGTTAACGTTCCGCGGGGAACGTGGTTGAAGTAGTCGTACTCATAGCCGATCTCAAGGTCGTGAAGCTCCTCGCAGATCACCCCTTGCTCCTTCGTCATCTTCTTCGTGCAATAGCTCTGACTCGCGACATTTAAGCGCCCCAAGTGTTGCGCCTCTTGTCTTCGTACACATCCGGTGCACGATGAGATCTCCGGCTGCCCGATCCCGCCGAGAGTGCGGAAGTTGATATCCGGCTAGGAATCTCTGCAGCGCAACAGCGTACTGTAGGTGTCCTTCGACCGCACAGCCCAAACTTGGGGCCATAGTCACAAGGTATAGAGAGAGGGAGGGAGAAAGTTAACCAAAGGACTTCTCAAGTTGTGTGTTTAATCCCACCCGTGGGCACCCCTTTATATAGGGGGAGGGGGTGTTCCCTCCCCTTTGGGTTTCCCATGTGGGACTATTCAAGGGACAGAGGGGGGAGGCGCATGGGCCTTCATGGGCCGCCGGCCAGGGGTGGACCCCACCCCAAGCACAGCCCTAGGCTGGCCGGGTGGGCCCCCTTGAGGTGCCTGGGCCTTGGCCCCTTGGCCCTTGGCCCTTCCCTCCTCTGGTTTTCCCTCATGGGCCATATTTCCCTAGGAAGTTTGGCCCATTAGTGGAATAACCTTTCAAATTAGATTTCAATATTATATTTAATATTAATTACATTAATTAATATGTAAATACATATTACAAAATCCATCTTGACCCGAAACACCTTTTGGTCCCCTTTTGATTTCCTCCGAACGACTTCGGATATTTCCCGGAATGATTCCGGTCCTTTATTCTTTCTCCGAACAACTTTGGATCTCTCTGCAGAACGATTACGACTTTCTCTCTTTCTCTGCTGTGATTCTATCTTACGAATGATCGCTCTCATCGTACCCTTAAGTGTATGCTCTCACGGCTCGGGAATGCTCTAGACATGATCTGTATCAATGATCGACAGAGGGACCAGGGATGTCCATGTGACCCCTATGCATTCCTGATGGCAATGTCGTTTGAACCGTCTAAATGTAGCATCCTCTTCCTTTTGTTTCTCGATACAACTTGTCCGAGATCCGATCACTGGTATCCCATACCTTGTTCAATCTCGTTCACAACAAGTTATGTTTTCTTGTTACCGTGATATTACATCCCCGTGACTTAGTCACATGTTGCAACATTTATAGATGTAATCTCACCAAGTCGGCCGTATGTATCTTACCCGTCATGTGGGTGAACAAATCCCGGTCTTGCAGTCACATGTCATCTACTGTTCATACCCAACGTACACCTTTATGGCCACCGCATTACCAGATGACGTTTGATGCAGTCTAAGCAGCCTAGGAAAACAGTGAGTAATATGAGCTCACGGTCTAAGGAGAAGGAGTCTAGGTATAGCTGTTGCGAACTATATGACTTGATCGTGTTGCAATCCTTTGAGGAATGTCCAACCACATCATTCTCCAATGATATGATCTCGTTGTCAGTCGGCATAAATGCCCATGATCTTGAAACCTAGATCATCTTCGTGACCAACGAACTAGTATGAATAGAGGCTACTAGGGACTTTCTTGTTTCATACCACACCTGTACCAATGTTTCTACTTGGCACAGTTCTACCACAATATGAAACTATTATAAACTAATTGAGATATGACAATAAAAACCTATTTATTATTTGCCTCTAGGGCATATCTCCTTCAGTCTCCCACTTGCACTAGAGTACAAATAATGTAGCTTGCATTTTACTTGTATAAACCATATGCCATATGCGTTTACAGATTATGCATGCTCATGGGAAACATCATGTCCATGTTCTGTTTTACTAGATCATTATGTCTTTTGCAAATCGTTAATGTCTTCCTAATTTCGACATTCACTCCATTATCGTATAATGGGTCGAAGTATTTGTTTGGCAACAAAGTGAGACTTTGTTTCTAGTGTTTATAATGATGGTCGTTTTTCACCGTTGCCATCTAAACTTCGAAACACACTTTGCTATCCTTTGTGTATATACTATAGTCATGGCAGCAAAACGAGGCCGGATTCCAGGAGCTTACAGTGACGTTAGATCAACCTCGAGGGATTTCTCATGGGCACTAGCCCTGGGACACATCATTCTATGTTAAAAGCGAACTAGCCCCGCCATAACATTATACATCACATCAGATGCAACCTTTATACTTCTATATCTATGTAGATCCTAGTGCATGAAATGCAACAATGCCACTTACATTGCTTCTTGCCATTTATGCACAAACTTAATTCTGGTTTAGTGATCAACTCAGGAATCACTTAAAGACACGTTCTTATAGTTAAGACTTCATCCTACCAACTAGAACCTCGGGTCACATTATGCCGAGTATACAACATGGTTGTATGGAAGAACCTATGACTAAGGCATAGGAGATGCAACACATCTCTTTCTTTCAACCATACTTGCAATACTAACTCAATGCTTCATATAGTAAGAACTACTTTCTTACCTTGTTCCATTCTGAGTTACTTCAGAATTTTTTCTTAGGACATTCCTGAACATCTTTCAGAATCAAGTCCAGGAAGCATTCGACATTTAGTGTTTATTAAACTCACCAATCTATCTCGATAGATCTTATTGTTTAATAACTTCAACTTCATCCTTATTTATCTAACTTAAATATTATTAACACCAATCACATCATTCACATACGTCGTTCACATATCTAGAATGATTTCACGCTCCTACTCAAATATGACATTCATGTTTGAGATCCAGGGATTTCACTAAGCTCCCACTCAAATATGACATTCATGTTTGAGATCCAGGGATTTCACTTAGCTCCCACTCAATATATGTCCGCTACATATTATGAATTAGCCAAGCTGATTTGCTCCCACTCAAATCTAGGTCCTCTCAATAATCTTGGGCATTCCAAAATTCTTTAATCATTATCAATTTAAGAATTCCAATTATGAGACTTCAATATCCACATATTGCTAGTGTAAATCCAAAAGACTTAAGCATCACTACTGTTGTAGTCAACTCCTTGAATTTGTCCAAACTTGTGACAAATCGAGCTTTTGTCATTCATTAAGTTTCATTTCCTTCTTATGACTTTGCAGTCATTCAGAAATATCAAGTAAACTTCTCTAGTTTCATAAGATCAAGTAATATTTTATGTTGTAATCTTAAATGTAACTTAATATAGGATCTTATGAGTCATAGTCATTTCTCGCACTCAGGTCCATCACGCTTCTTTGTAATTCGTAGGTATGTCTTGTTCAAAACATGACAAGTGAATCAAAAATATAATTCCACAAACTTGTAGAATATATATAATTGAATCCTACTTTCTTTAAGTAAAAGTATTCTTGAAACTTTATGATCATTATCAGTAGTTTCTTCTCTATTTGTAGATTTTGGATTCACGAAACAAATTCCACTGCGCCACTCAACAATCTAGAGGTAAGGTCAAATACCTTCTTTTGATCTTTTACTTTCTTCCACCTGTATCTTCATCAAGACACGTCAACTTTGGACAACAATAAGTTTGCCCCTTTTTGTGGAAGATGCATTCATAGCTTCCTAAGAATGCTCTGCAAAGACTTGTTTATTCGCCACGATTTCGACTTATCGAAATCTCGAGAAACTCGAATGTGCCATAACACTTATGGTGTTGTTTCCACGAATCTTTAGATGTTCCTTTGTATTTCAAATGAGTGTTTGCTTATTTTGATCTCTAACTCTAAATGACAACTATAACCCCGATAAGACATAATATTATACATTATGTATCTAATACATAATGATTATGATGTTTAGACATTTCAACATAGTTTGAATTCGTCCAATTATCATAATTTGTGAAACATCTTTCACAAGTTCCTTTTACGCTAAACTTAACTTGAATACTTTAGTCATGTCGATCAAATCGAAGAGACTTCGTATTCTATTTAATTTCAATATCCTTTTATTGTTGTGAACTCATTTGAACATTTCAAACATTTCAAAATTATGTTTCGTTAAGTAAATACACTTATTCACTTAAGTCCACAATAAACGATTTCAACTACTTGTTGAAAATATGATACATCATTATGTATAAGATTCAACATTTCTTCGCATCTTACCGTTTTACCAGAATGCGGAGTTTTAGTCATTCTGCCCAAGAGGCATGGTTTTGCAAAGTCTCTAGATTAAGCATCTAGGACCCCAATCTTTCATAAAGAACATGCAATAACCAAAATGACTTAAACTATAGTGTCTTTTCATTATTAAGCTTTGGATATATTTTAGCATTCTAATCCTTTATAAATGTTTAAACTATTATCATTAACATAGTGATGAGAATAACTTGTTTGTAATCGTAATGTGACCCTAACAGTATTGTTCATAAGAATAGTACAAACTGGCTTGTAACTTGTTCAAATGAATAATCGTCTCGCCAAAAGCAAGACACAGACATGGATTACAAATTTATATTCAAGTCCACTAATCCAAATGATAAACTTTGAGGAAAGTGGTGATGTCGGCCATCAACTGTTTTGCTTGCCGTCATCAAGCCACGTTGCCTCAAAACCAGCAATTCTCAAGCAGATCCTCCTGTTTTCACAAAACGGGACAAGTATCAGATACTTTGCAAAATGCAACAATTTTTGCAAGAACCAAATTTATAATTTGTATATCTTACATATACCTTTTCATTCATGACCTCCATCTACAATCAAGTCCTTCTAAGAGTTCTCAACTCTAATGCAAGATTGCTAAGTGTTTTTCCAAACATTCTCTTTTCATCCATGATGGAGGAAAACCCATCCAACGGCTCATACTCTGTGTGCCTTATTCTGTAGAATACAAAATGTATCCCAATTCTCCATCGAATGGAGAATGGCTTGTTGGATGATTATGGAGAAAACACAAACATTCCAAAGACATCGAATTATCTCCTAATGGTTATTGTATCAAGAAGAGAAGATCACCTTTTATGAGGATATCCCTCAGGCGTGGGTATTAATCTATGAAGTTGGACCCTTTTACTAAGTTCCAAAATAAGCAATATATTCCCATGGTCGCAAAGGACCTCAATGGGATAGGCCAAGGTCTATTAAGATATTTTCAAACAGACATCTAGACTAAATTTATAATCAGAGATCAATTTATAATTGGTCTCCACTAAAATTGTCATCCCCTAGACAACTTTAGTGATGGCATGATCCCTATCCTCTACACCTCCCCCGTGTTACACAACCATCAGTGCATTATCAAAGGTAGACATTCACTAATGCCAATCACATCATCCATGTGACTCATGCTCGATCTTTTGATCTCTTGTGTTCCGAGGCCACGCTTCTGTGGCGTGCTAGGCTCGCCAAATCTAACTTGTGTGTATTCGCTGTGCAACATGGCTTACACCCACTATATGCGAACGTAGATATGTCTGACACCCAGGCCTGTAACCCTGGATCGCCTCATACCGAAGAACTTTCTTGGTGGTGCACACACAAGGGGAACACGGAACATTGGAATTCATTAGGGATTATCTTATTTGCTACCGTTGAGTATCTAAATACTAGCACACAATAAGATGTAAAAACTGGTATCAACATCATATGTATAATGTGATACGATATGGTCTTTCTTACGCCTTGATCTCCATCGAGCGCTCCGACATGATCTCCATCGTGCCCTTGGTTTGACGCCAAGTCCACGACGCCGCCACCAGGTCGTTCATCAAAACAATGACTATCACTATACTACTTAGTAACAGAGAAGCAAACTACTTTACCTTTGTAACGACCAATGCCATATCATAATCACATGCCCCCTGCAAAATAAAGTTAAACGCCTCTACTTTATCTATTGCAAGTTTTACGTGGTTGTTAGGGCTTTCGTACTAGAACCGTTTCTAAACTACGAACTTTCCAACCACAACATGGATCCAACAGTTGTCTCTACTACACCCCTTTCGGGGTCCTCCATTGTATATGCTATATCAACTATCGAATGAGAGACAGACACCCGCTAGCCACTTATACGGTACAAGCCGTATGTTGAGCGTCGAACCAGTCTCGCGTACGAATACGCGTAAGGTCGATTCGGGCCGCTTTATCAAACAATACCGCGATATAAACAAGTACACGTTAGCGGGTAACAACTAAGGGATCAATGCACGCACAAAACTTGTGTGTACTGGCCATACAACACTCCTACGCATAGATTGGCTCTGATACCACTCTTGGGGATCGGTGTGGAAAACAAAAAATTTCCTACGATGTAACCCCAAAAACTGCCTGGGATCTATCTATGTAGTAATGCGGTAACGGCCGGAGCGTAGAGAATACATATCCTTGTAGACCATACGCGGTTAACGTTCCGCGGGGAACATGGTTGAAGTAGTCGTACTCGTAGCCGACCTCAAGGTCGTGCAGCTCCTCGCAGGTCACCCCTTGCTCCTTCATCATCTTCTTCGTGCAACAGCTCTGGCTCATGACATTTAAGCGTCCCAAGTGTTGCGCCCCATGGGCACCCCTTTATATAGGGGAAGGGGGTGTGCCGTCCCCTTTGGGTTTCCCATGTGGGACTATTCAAGGGAGAGAGGGGGAGGCGCATGGGCCTTCATGGGCCGCCGGCCAGGGGTGGGCCCCACCCCACGCACAGCCCTAGGCTAGCCGGGTGGTCCCCCTTGAGGGGCCCTTGGCCCTTCCCTCCTCCGGTTTCCCCTTATGGGCCATATTTCCCTAGGAAGTTTGGCCCATTAGTGGAATAACCTTTCAAATTAGATTTCAATATTATATTTAATATTAATTACATTAATTAATATGTAAATACATATTACAAAATCCATCTTGACCCGAAACACCTTTCGGTCCCCTTTTGATTTCCTCCGAACAACTTCGGATCTTTCCCGGAATGATTCCGGTCCTTTATTCTTTCTCCGAACAACTTCGGATCTCTCTGCGGAACAATTCCGGCTTTCTCTCTTTCTCTACTGTGATTCCATCTTACGAATGATCACTCTCATCGTACCCTTAAGTGTATCCTCTCATGGATCGGGAATGCTCTAGACATGATCTATATCAATGATTGACAGAGGGACCTGGGATGTCCATGTGACCCCTATGCATTCCTGATGACAATGTCGTTTGAACCATCTAAATGTAGCATCCTCTTCCTTTTGTTTCTCGATACAACTTGTCTGAGATCCGATCACTGGTATCCCATACCTTGTTCAATCTCGTTCACAACAAGTTATGTTTTCTTGTTACCGTGATATTACATCCTCGTGACCTAGTCACATGTTGCAACATTTATAGATGTAATCTCACCAAGTTGGCCGTATGTATCTTTACCCGTGATGTGGGTGAACAAATCCCGGTCTTGCAGTCACATGTCATCTACTATTCCTTCGGAATACCCAACGTACACCTTTATGGCCACCGCATTACTAGATGACATTTGATGCAGTCTAAGCAGCCTAGGGAAACAATGAGTAATATGAGCTCACAGTCTAAGGAGAAGGAGTCTAGGTATAGCTGTTGAAACAATGAACTATATGACTTGATCGTGTTGCAATCCTTCAAGGAATGTCCAACCACATCATTCTCCAATGATATGATCTTGTTGTCAGTCGGCATAAATTCCCATGATCTTGAAACCTAGATCATCTTCGTGACCAACAAACTAGTATGAATAGAGGCTACTAGGGACTTTGTTGTTTCATACCACACCTGTACCAATGTTTCTACTTGGCACAGTTCTAGCACAATATGAAACTATTTTAAACTAATTGAGATATGACAATAAAAACCTATTTATTATTTGCCTCTTGGGCATATCTCCTTCATATGGTGGTAGGCAAAATCGTTACTCCAGTTCGCAAATTGAGTTGAGAGGTTACTAGTTGTTTCTTGGAGATTCAAGGAGATGCTATGCATCCTCTCCACAGTCCCTCCAAGTTCTTGGAAGTGTTGGTATGTGGCGAACCAGGTTGATGGCTACTCCTCTTGATAAGCAACTTCTTTCTCCTCTTCTTGGTCCTCATCCTCCTCTGGAACCTCCTCCTCGGTTTGGTGTTTCTCAACCTGCAAGTCATATAGCAAACGTCCTTACTCGATACAGAAAAGACCATTAGGCATAAGAGCGGGGTAGAGACGCCCAGCTCCAGCAATATGCAGGTAATAAGCACCACCTCTCCTAGTGAGAATTCCACAAGCTTTTAAAGTAGAGAAACCAACACGCCACTTACCTAGTACGGGTTGCAAATCACCTAGGTCGATGCCTAGAGCAGTGGTAAGCACAGTGATGACGCCTCCACCTTTGATTGGTCCTTGGGTTTGGGAGGCTTGGTGCTCTAGGTAGCGCACAAGGATGGCACCCAAGTTGAGTGACAAGCCGCAGTTGATGTAAGCAGCCTTTGCAAGGACTAAGATTTCCTCCTCATTGAGTCTCGTGAACTCATTATGTGTCTGCAAGGTGTTAGCAACATAGAACAAATAGCGAGTTGTAGGATGTTGAATATTCTTCCCCTTGTTCACTCTAGTAGTGAAACTCATTCCATTATAATATTGTTCAGGGGAAGTGTTTAAGCCAGTACAGGATGCGCGTAAAGCATTATCATCATTTTTTGGAAAATTAAAGCATGTGCGCCATTCATCTAATGTTAAAGTGTAGTTGTTGTTCATAAGTTGGAAAGAAATCGTGTCCTCTCCTTGCCATAGTTTAACGGTGCTTTGCAACGAACTTAGAAATTCAATAGTTAAGCGGTGATAAGTAGGCACACCATTGTACACAATGTTTTGCAGGCCTGCTGTATTGCAAAGTAAGTTGAAGTCTTGTGAAATACCGAGTTGGTTCAATATAATGGGGCAAACCCACTTGCTGGCCTTCACTTCACGGTTCTTGATCTTGTTGAAGCGATCGAGTTGGGGCTCATCCCGAAACCGTATCTCCATGCATTCTTGAGCGACAGCCCGAGAAGCGCTAGTGGTTGCACGAGCACGAGTTTGGATCCTTGTGTTCATCATCTAAAAAATTGAAGAAAGACAAAAAATAAAACTTTTTTATCCAACAACAGTAAGTATATCACATTCTTCATCATAGCACACTAAAGAATCCTCTCAAAATAATAATCTAGGCAAGAGAATCATGGCAATTAGTTCATAGTAGGTCTCACCCTAGATTGATAATGACAATAGATCAAAGATGAATTTGCAAAAATTAAATGGAGGATCAGAGGAGAAACATATCGTAGATCACTTGTGTGCGAGGAAATCGAACGAAATTGAGTAGAGATGAAGATCTCTTGAGGTTTTGAGAGAGTTTGGAGGTAGAAGGGATAAAAAGACTGAAGTTTTGGAGTTAGAGGTACCTTCCCGTGCGATTTTGTGGTTGGACGCAACTATATGGCCGGAACAATGCGTTCCTGCCGTATAGTTGGCCTTCTATCAAAAAAATTAGTGTTTCCACTGTAGCGCAGCTATACGACCAGAACTATACGGCCAGAACAGTATGTTCCCGCCATATAGTTGGTCGTCAAACAGTCTATACCTGGGAAAAGAAATTATACAAAGGCATCGATATCGATACGACCGGAACTATACGGACATAACTTTTATTCCCGCCATATAGTTGGTCGTTAAACTGTCAGTACATTGGAGAAGAATTTGTATGGAGGCACCGATATCTATACGACCAGAGCTATACGTCCGGAGTTTTTATTCTCGCCGTATAGTTGGTCATTAAACTCTCAGTACATATGACAAAAATATTGTCGATGGCAAAGATATATATACGATCAGAACTATATGGCCGGAATTTTTATTCCCGCTGTATAGTTGGTCGTTAAACTCTCTGTATGCATCAAAAAAATTATGTTTCTTCGAAAATTATTTATTTTCAGGTAACTTAGTGATATACCTTGTTTTTGACAGTAAATATTGTCGACCAACAACAACATGAATAAAGAAGGATTTTTAGTACTACCGAACTTCTGCTCCTCGATTGGAGTTTTCTAGCACTCTTTATTAAACATAAACTTAAATTAAAACTTAAAACATAACTCAAACCTTTATTTCACATGGGTTGCCTCCCATGAAGCGCTCTTTTATGGTCAATAGCTTGACCTCAATGTTGCTCACTTAGGCCAGATGAGTGGATCGCGCGAAAGTAGTTGGCCTTCAAAGTGATGGCCTCCTTTTCATCATGCTTGGCTTTCTTCTTCCTAGGGAAATGAATAACAAAAGGATCCCGCGAAGGCAACTGAAGCTTCACGTTCTCTTCATGTAGATTAATCAAAGACTTAATAGTTCTTAAGAAATGAAGGCCTAATATAATAGGAGCAGTAGCATCTTCAGGCATGTCAACAATAACAAAATCAATAAGATTAGGACATCCTTTAATGTATACTAAAGTATTCTCCTTAATTCCTACAGCTTGTTTGTAGGTAGAATCTGCTAGATGCAATTTTAACTCAGTGATCTCAAAGGAGCCAAGATTTAGCTTGTTAAAAAGACTCTTTGGAATTGTTGATACGCTTGCACCTAGATCACAAAGTGCAGCTATCTCATTGGTTCCAATCTTAATCTTAATAGTAGGCTCAAATATGTCATCAAGCTTCACAGGTAATTTTTCAGCAATTTTCTTATATTCTTCCTCAAGCTCAAGTACCTTTATTGCTACCTGATTAACAAAGTGTTGATACATAGCTTCCTCAATACCTTCAATTACTGGAATCTTAACATTGATCCTTTTTACGAGATCTTCAACGGTTTATCTTGGTGAAGGGGCATTACTATAATCAAGTTCTTCAGGCTCCTCCCTTTGGATTCTCATCATCTTGAGGTCTTAAATAGGATTGGGCTCAGCTTTACCTGCAAATTTAGCTAGAATGAGAGTTTGACACTCAGTTATTTTACCTATTTGTGCCTGAACGATCCTCATTCTTTCTTGGAGGGCCTACAAATCATTTCTCAAACTTACAGCTTGGTTAGATAATTTACCAAGCATAGCATCATGGTTCTCTGTTATTTTAACAAGAATATTTTTTGTTCATTTTGTGAGTCTATAAAAGACTTAAGTATTTCTTGGAGACTACCATTACTAGTTCCCATATTATTATTAGAATTACATACAGGACTAGAATAGTGTTTCTGAAAAAATTAGGATTATAATTCTTCTTCCAAGCAGGGTTATAATCATTATGAGCTATGAAGTCTATTTCTTCAATATTTGTTTCTAGGATGGCTCTTACCTGGGTTTCCTTACCTTTCACGGCTAGTATGAGCTTATCCAACTTATCATTGAGTTCTTCATTCTCTTGTGGTGAGACAGAGTTCACCTTCTTCGTGTTTGATCTATCCACATGCCATTGGGCATGGTTGTCTTGCATATTGTCTAGCAGCTGCTTTGCTTCGGTAATATGTTTACCCATAAATGTTCCTCTAGCGGCAGTATCAAGCATAAACTTAGACACAGGGTTAAGAGAATTATAAAATAAATGGAGGATTAACCAATTTTCCATCCCATGACTAGGACAGTTTCTCATACATTCTTTCATCCTTTCCCATGCAAGCGCTAGTGGCTCATGCTCTTCCTGTCTAAAACCAGTAATATTAGATCATAGTTGCATAGTCTTTGCAGGTGGAAAAAATTTAGTCATAAATAAAGAAGTACATCCCACCCATGATGTAATAGTATTTTTAGGCAAAGCTAGCAACCAATCTTTTTCTCTTCCTCTAAGAGAGGAAGGAAATAAACGCAATTTGACTGCACCAAGGTGAACGTATTTTATATGCATCATATCACATATTTCAATGAAAGTACTCAAGTGCATACCTGCGTCTTCAATAGCAGAGCCTCCAAATTGATTCTATTGAACCAAATGTAAATAATGAGGCTTAATTTCATAGTCATCAGCAGCAATTGCTGGCTGAGTAATTGGAGTATGCAAATAATCATTGTTGGGAGTAGCAAACGTCTCAAGCTTCTTTTCAGCCATAGTTCCTATGTTTTGGGTTTTCTTAAACATAGAATTATAATAGTAAAAGTAAGAATTTAAAGGCTAACTAATTTTTTTTGGTTTTTCAAATAAAGACTGAAAGCAAACTAACAAAATTAAAACAAGAATTAAAACTAGCAAGGTTCCTAATAACCTCACCAGGGTAGCTATTGCTTCCCCGACAACAGCGCCAGAAAAAGGGTTGATACTTTCGATCTGGATTACGGATGTAATATAGCTTCTTTTTCCCTAGTAGACCTAGGTTATCGAATCCTCGGGAAGCATATGCAAGTTATTTTAACGGACCTTCGAGAGTTTTATAATTCCTTTAGTATTTTTGTCGGACCAAGAGTTTGCGTCTTTTTGTTGTTGTCAATGATGGAGAGAGAGGGCCTAGGGCGTTCGGTTTCACCTGTAGCTGTGCAATACATCTGATGGGAATAAAGGATAGAAATAAAGTATGCATGTAATTGTTAGAGAAACATAAATTATATGTGGGTAGTGCATCCATAATTTCTATTGCCTCCATAACCACTAATAGCAATAACCTACTAGTCTCATCCATAGAATAAACATAACTAATGATATGCATAGTGATGTCACCGTTAATCCCAAGTAAATCCCTCACATACAGCCGTACTACCCCTTTTGCCACTGGGGTTCCCAACCTGTAGATCATTCATTACTCATACTCCCTGTACATGGCTCAACCCTCGGGGTCTTGGGTACCTGACAAGTCCTTAGATTGAGGCAAGAGAGGATACAATAATCATCATGTCATACAAACTAATACATGATCCCATCTATGATAAATAACATGCACAAACGCTACATGGCTATGTCGAAGCCCTTAGCCTAAGGAGAATTACTCACACATAGAGATGAGATCAACGATCACAAACATTGTAATGAAAATCATAAGATTGATAGCAATAGTCTTACAATGTCGCCAATCGAAGAAGAGAACTACTATTACAAGTGATGTAATATGGCTATGGAGATGGAGAAGGTTTTTGAGATCTGGAGGCGGCTGATGATCTGGGGCAGAGACTGATAAGGCAGGCCTTTTTCTTGTCGCGCGAGGCTTCTTTATATAGGGTTCCCTTCATGAAAGTTGTTCGATTTGAGCTAGCGGTGGCGGCACCAACTAAACGACCGGAACTATACGGCTAGAATTTTGTTCCAGTCGTATAGTTGGTCGTTAAAGCGTCTGCCTCTGCTTCATGGCTCCTGGTTTCTTTCGGTTGTTGGAAATATCGTATCTTTAACTTTAATGTAGTGATTCCCATCTTCAAATTACATTATCCGCGCAGGAAAAAATAGAGAGAAGGGATTGCATACCCCTTTGAATATTAGGCATTAGTGGCAGGGTTTAGAGAGATATTTCATCAAAAATATGAATAATATCCAGTTTAAATGTGGACGTGGATGGCTATATTTCAGAGCCATCAACTCCTTTGGGAGGAACTCGGTAAAACATCATTATCTCCACATGCCTCTGTTATCTCTATACCCGAGCTTTTATTTATGCACCTTACTTTGTGATAGCCTTCGTGCTTGAAGTCTATATCTTGCTATCACATAGTTGCTTGTCTTGCTTAGCATAAGTTGTTGGTGCACATAGGTGAACCATAGTATATATAGGTTTTATCCTTGACAAAGTAAACGCTAGTTTTATTACGCCTTTGTTAAGCCCATCGCATAAAAGTTTTAAACCGCCTATTCACCCCCCTCTAGGCGACATTTGTGTCCTTTCAATTGGTATCAGAGCCCGGTCTCTCATTTTAGGCTTCACCGCCTTGAGAGTAAAGATGTCGACTAGGGGATTAGTGCACAATGAAATGTTCATATTCAATGGCACAAATTATGATATATGGAAAACTCGTATGCTTATTCATTTTTGGGACATGGACCCAAATTTGGAGCGTATTATAGATATAGGTTTTTCTCCTCCTATGGGTTTCGAAAATCTATCTTGTGAGGATGAGAAAAACTTATATCTCGATGCTCAAGCTTCTAATGTGCTTGTTAATTCTTTGAGCTATGTAGTTACTTCTTCAATCATACCTTTTTGGAGCGCTCAATATGATGTGTCCAACATTATTAAGGATGATTGTATTGCTTCCAATTCCGGCCATGATGAGTTCTCATCTTCTTCCACTTCACCAAAGTATGGCAAGACACAAGGTAATGATATGGTGAGTGGTGATGAATATTGCAATGTTGATAGTAAGCTTACTCTTGATGATCCTTCATCTCTATCTCATTGCAATGCTTCATCTTTGGACTTGAACACGTCTAGCAATATATATGATTTACATGCTAGTGTTGATAGTCCTTGCATATCATGTATAAATTACCTCAATAGATCTCATGATGATATGCTCTATTTTCCTTATTGCCATAATATGAATGCTTATGTTTCCTCTAGGTGTTGTGTGTCTAACAATGTATAAGAAATCGAATATTCTATTGGTAAAGACACGATTTTGAATGGAGCTTCAAGTAATTCTCCATCATCATCATCATCTCACGGTTCCCACCTATGCCTTATGGCTAGGGGTTCAAAGGTAACTCCTACTTTGGAACCCAATACCTCTTGTTATGATGAGAATGAGGATAATGAGGAAAAAGAGATTAATGTTGATGATTTATATGAAAAGGGTGAGATGGTTTATCATGCTCTTGTTAAGAATAGTATTGTTGCTCTAACTTTGTTGAAATCTTGGACTTTGCTATTAAGAGCAAATAACATATTCATAAGTTAGAAGCGCAAATTGAGGATCATGAGAACACCATTGATAAAATGAGTAGCCTTGAGCATGAGTATGCTAATCAAATTTCACATCTAAATGAAGCTCTTGAAGAGGAACAAACCACTAAGGAATCTCTTGAGGAGAATTTTTCTCTAGAGTTCTCTAGAGTTAAGGAATCTCATGATAGAGGTCTTAAGGTGGCTAGTGGTCTCAAAATTAAAAATGATGAGCTTCAAGTTGCTTATGCTAAACTCCTTGAGGATTTTTAGCACCTAAAAAATGGCTCTAGGGTCATCAAGGGTGAGCTCATCAAACTCACCGAGTCACATGAGCAACTTAAAGCCTCTTACTCCAAAGAGCTTTTGAAGTTGCCCTCACCTCTTGCAATTAATTATGATGCTTATGCTACTAACTCTATTTCTTGTGAAGCATCTATTTTGAAGGAGAATGTTAAGCTAAAGACTCAACTTGCTTTGCTAACTAGAAAGTATGGGATATTCGAAGAAAGTCATGGTAAGCTATCAAGCTCTCATGAGGATCTTCTAGCATCCCATGCTAGGCTAAAGTTAGCTCATAAGGCTAGTTGTACAAAGGTAACATCTTGTGAGCCTCATGTGGTCACTAGCACAATCTCTACAAATAATGCTATACTGCCATGTGTTAGTCCTTGTAATTCGTCCACTCAAATTATTGCTAAATCTTGTGATGAATTACATTCTTTGCCTTGTTTCTCCAGCAATGAAATTTATACTTCCTCTAGTATATGTATTGCCACTAACCATGTAGACAAAATCAAAGAGCTCAAGGTTCAAGTCACTTCTTTGAATAATGACTTGAAAAAGGGTAAAGAAGGGAAGACCACACTCAAAAGGATCCCGAGTGTGCAAAAAGTCCCAAATGACAAGAGTGTGCTTGGATTAAAATCCAATGTCAAGAACAAGTTCTCTAACAAGAAGAAATCCAAGAGCAACAATAAGAACGGCCAAGAACATGTCAAGCATTCTGCCAAGATTGTTTGCTTCAAGTGCAAAATTGAAGGGCACCATGTTAGATCTTGCCCCTTAAAGAAGAAGAAGCCTCTTGGTGAGATGAAAAAAAGGGAAGCGGCCTCTAGTTCAAGGTCATGGCCTACCTCAAGGTGGAGAAAGGCCACTTCCCAAGAATATTCAAGCTAATGCTCCCATTGTGGAGAAATCAAGTGAAAAGAATGGGAAGAGAAGAACTTGCTACTTATGTCGTGAGAAGGGTCACATCTCTTATTCTTGCACTATTGGTAACTCCTCATCCAACTCAATCATGATTGATGATGTTTATTCTCTTAGGAAGGATGAGGGTGGCAATGTGTTTGCCAAATATGTTGCTGCTCAAAGTGGTGTCAAGAAAAGAACCATTTGGGTTGCCAAGCCTATTGTGACTAACTTCTTAGGACCCAACTTGGTTGGGGACCATCAAGCTAAAACTTATCAATAGGTGTTTGTTGGAGGGCATTGGAGACTTGGCTACATCATGAGGAATTAAGGGTACTTCAATTATACTCTCTCAAAGCAAAGTAATTTATATTCTCATATCTCTATCATATATCCGTTGCTCCTCCTTGTGGTAACATGTTCTCAACTCTTTTACATTGAAAGTTACTTGCCCCTTGTGCATGTGTTAGTTTTGTACCTTGCATGTGTTTTGTATATGTTGTGCTTCCTACTTTCTTAACCTGAGAAATCAAGCTTATGTATGTTGGCTTGCACACCATGTATGTGTTTTATGTTTGAGCCTATTGCATCTTCTTCATATCTTAATTGGCTCTTGCGGGAGATTAATGGACTATCCCATTTTGGGGGAGTGTGTTGTCCTTTGGGGCACCTCACAATCCTAAATGTGTGTACATGAGGAATACCTCGCAGTATTGATAGTGCAATATTATCTAGTCTCTATGTGGTATGTTTCTCATGAGAAGTTCAAGTTCTATAATGTCCATTAATCATCTCTATTTGGATCATTTTGCCTCGTGTCGATATTTATGGTTTATCACATTATGGGGGAGTCATATGCTTAGTGCATATTACAAGCCTAGAAAATGTGAATATTCGAGGTTGTGTCACTTAGAATTGATATTGATAATTATCTAGCTCCTATGTGATACATTTGCTCAAACAAGTTCAAATTTGCTTGAATACGTTGTTTCTCATCTTTTGGATCTTGTTTGCATGAGATCTTTTTAGTATGTGTTTCCTCATATTTGGACATCTATATCCTCCATGGAAACTATTTGCTTCAAGTTACTCAAAACATTAATTATTGTGTAGCTATTTGGATTTATCAAGATTCTCTTCCTAATCATCGAGCGTAATTCTTATATATTGCCATATGCTTGTGTTATGAATATGATCTTGGATATCCTTGTAAGCTACCTCGGGGAAATTATCTCTCTACTTCTTGTCATTGGACAATTTGTACACCATATGTGGTAGAACCTATTGATCATATTCACATTGGTTTTTGAATGTTTATGTTGCTCCCAAGTTTTCCTTGCTAACTTTTGGATCTATTGATTTAATTGGTATTCTCGTATGTGTTACTTAATTTAGGTTATAGTGATGATCCCATTTGTGTGCATTTTGCATACAAAAGCAAAATTCGACATAATGCACTATTCATGGGGGAACTCTCCTATATTATTTAGAACACTCCTTTATGTTTCTTGCTTTGATCCATATTATGCTTTATGTTCTTGGAAGTTTGATCTTTTTGTTTTGATATTTTGTGCCACCATGAAAAGTGTTGAGAGTTTGGTTTAATTGTTGGAACCTTGATCTTTTGGGGAGTTAGCTTTGTCTCATTGCTTGTTTCGTGTTTTGACCTTTTAGAATGAGATAAATCCTTGAGCATTTGTATTTGTTTATCCGTTTTGCTCTTTGGCTTTTGCCTCGTTCATTTTTTGAACTTGGGGTCTATTATGTGTTGATTTGGTCCTTAATACGATTTGGACACCTTTTGTCCTGTCACACCCTTGTGTGTACCGTCTTGGTTTACTTTGTGATTTGTTCAAATTGTATCTCCTTGTTGGTTCTTGAAAGCCTTGTGCATGCATATTTACTACATGTTTATATTGTGCAATGCTCGCTTTCTTTGATCCAATATATAAGGGAAACTCCACCAAATCCCATCGGCTAAGATGTGCATGAAATTCAATTTCATATCAATATGCACATATTTATGTGGAGTCTCTCCTATGTATTATAGTTTATCTAACTACTTTGGACCCAATGAGTTTTGGGACCATTGGGTACTTGAATGTGTCATCGGTACATTGGAGATTCAATGGATGCTTGTCACAATAATAAGAAGATGTGGGGACTAAATGATAATTGGAAGCAAGCTAGGATGATCAACAAACTCATATCTACTTCATCCTACCAATGGTATCTCGGTAAAAAGTATCCCTCTTATGCATACTTTTCTAGCATCCAACCTTTGTGGTTGCATCATTGCATGATTTCCTTCTGTTGTTTTTATTATGGTTCTTGCAAGATTTTATTGTATCATCCTTATTGTTATATGAGTAAGTTGAGATGAATGCATATTTTGGGGAGTATATAAAAATCATGTCTATGATTCACCAATCCCAGCATATGCCAATCTAGCAATTCTATTGCCAATCATTTCCTCAATTTATCTCATGTACTATATGGATGAATTTGCAAGGTTTATTTGTTCTTTATGATTCTTGTTGCCTTTCGCAATGCAGTCCAACTATCTCTTGTTCCCTTGTGATAGTTGTGATGTATTAGTTGGTGTTTGAAGGTCACTTATGTTCAGTAAGATAAATTTGAGCCTTTGGCCATGCTTTCTAGCAAAAACCTTATTGGCATTATCTATGAATTTCGTTTGGATATCTTGTTCATTCTTGAGTATCCATTTTGTGTGTACATGTTTCTTTGTGGATGTATATCTTGGTGATTGTTGTTTATCTAGAAACTTATACACATGATTATGGCTAAAATCTCTAGTTGATATACTTTTGCTTTGGAGTCCACCTTGTGCTCCTATTTATTCTTTGGTGGCCCCAAAAGTTTTGCTTTGAGTGCTTGACCTTTTAATTTGCATCTTTTGGCACTAGTTGGTGTTAAGAAAGTTGATCTCTCATCCCTTTGTGTCGTTATGTAAGTTTTGGGGAGCAAGGATACCATGTTTATGCACTTTTCATTCAAAGCAATTACTATATTTGGTGCATAAACCTTGGGGAGCTTTCCTAATTTACCTAAGAACACACATTTGTCTTCTTGTTCTTGTTTGGTGTTTTGTTTGATTATGGGGAGTTAGGATTCCATAATTGTGCACCTTGTTGTGCATGAACCTCGGGGAGCTTCCTATTTTCATCTAAACACCCATTTGCTCTCATCATAATATCTTCTCTCTTGCTTGTGCTCGTGGTTTAATGATATAGAGGGAATGAGGATGCCATGTTGTGCATATTATATTCAAATGCAAATTATAATTTGTGCACAAACCTTGGGGAGTCTGCTCATATTATTTAAATCACTCTCATGTCGATCTTATCATAATATATATCTTTCTTTTGGTATCTTCCTTTTGTGAAGTGATTCTTTGGATCTTTTGATCGCTTGCTTCATCTGTTGATGCTTCTTCACCATTTTATTTCTTTTTAATCTTTGGATCCTCAATTTAGTTTGATTTCCTCCTGGTATTCGTCATTGGATACGTGCATTTGATTCTACTCATATTATGAGAAATGCACACCATATGGAGGAACTCTCACTAAATTGGCCTTCTAAAGTTTTTCACCCATTTCGGCAATCGATGCTAATGGGGGAGAAGTTTTAGAGGGTTTTAGGGAATTTGGTTGTGTGTTTCGAGTGTTGTACTTAAACACTTGCCCCGTGTGCTTTGCATCTTAGTGTGTTGCATGTCATCTTGAATATATGGAGAAAACTCCACCACCGGTAATGGTTGGCAATGTATGCAATGAAATTCATGTTCATCCAGATGTGCATAGTTTGTGGGGGAGTTTGCTCTATATTGTGGTTGTTCTAAAACCACATACTTGTGTTGTATTTGATGTTAGCACAATGTTTTGTTTGGTTAATTCCTTATATAAACCCTCTCAAAGGGATTGTCATCAATTACCAAAATGGGGGAGATTGAAAGTGCATGTGTGCCCCCATGTGTGGTTTTGGTAATTAATGACAATCTTTATGGACTTATGTTTTCATTGAGTTTTACCTGTAGGATTTGTCCATAGGCAATGCTTGAACCATATGTTGGCTTCAAGGTTGGGAGAAGAAGAAATTGAAGAAGATTAAGTGTTGACCAAGGTTTCAATGAGTGATCCGGAGATTGGTCAAGTGAGAGTTGAGCCTATAGCAAGTGTGTCTTGAAGACTAAAGTTGGAGTGATATCTCTTATGTACCCTCAAGACACCAACATAATGAATAAATAAGAAATGATGTGCAAGCTCAAGATGAGCCATCTCGAAGAGATCATTTTCTTGAAGCTTTCCATCCTATGGTGATCATGGATATGGGAAGATGATATTCCCAAAAGATAAGCTCTACCATAGTGGAGTATGGGGAGCAATTTGCAAGTCTTCACCAAGCTAGCGCAATCAAGAAATGTGTTCCATCTTGAGGTGGAGAAGATCGTCATCATCAAGCTCAAGTGGAATATGCGCAAGGCAGAGGTATGCTCTTGATAGGGTTTCCTTCTTACCGGTCTCGTGTTGTTAGTTGGAGAGACTAGTTTATAGGATAGATAGACGTACTATCAAGAGGGGCTCTCCAGTGAGTAACTTGATCATATCCTTCTGAGAGAGATCAAACCTTTGCATACTTAGCATCATCTTTCTTGGTTGTTATTTGGATCTTATCCATGTGAGGTTCCAGAGCTTCTGGTATTATTCATAACAAGCTCTAGTTCATCGAAAACGGATTTCATATGCATTCTCTATTGCATTTTCGATATTGGAGGTTTTACCTGTTTGTCTTTTAGAGATTGGTAAAACCTTCCATTATTTGGTTCTTATCCATGAGAGAATCTATAGCTTGTGTTAATCTTCATGACAAGTCCAAGTTCATCAAAACCAGATTTCATATGCATTCTCTATTGCGTTTTAGATGCTGGAGGTTTTACCAGTTCATCTTTTTGAGAGAGGTCAAACCTCTCGTCATTTATTTCTATCCTCCCTTGCTAGACTATGATGGTTCCCTGTATGATCTTGTAGAGTTTGTTGTCCTCTTTAAAACGAGCCGAAGATCATCAAAATTAGAGTCCAGATGCAAAAGTTATGTTTGTTTTCATATTGCTGGTTTTGTCAGTTTTGCCTTGGCCGGAATGTCTGGAGTGAATAGTCCGGACACTCCGGTGTCGCACAGAAATCTCATATTTCAGTCATGTGGATGCAATTCAGGTGTCCAAATCATAAACTACACGTAAACTGGGCGGAATGTCTGGCCCGCGCACTCTAGAGCTGTAATGGTTGGATTTTCGAGGATATAAGGGGCCCGTCTTCCCCAATGCTTACCTAACCTTCCTTGCAAGTTTTCCCCTCCATTGCTGACCTTCTTGAGCTTGCTATCTCTCAATTCCTCCTATGATTCTTGCATATTCTTTTGTGATTTGAAAGAGGAGATCTAGATCTACAATCCCACCTATCAATGTCTCCTCTAAGTGACGGGAACATCTTGGGATCTACATCTTGGAGTCTTGTGTGGATTTCCTCCATTGTTCTTCCTCTATGATTCCCCCATAAGATTTTGTAGCTTTGGTGTAATTTGGGAGTGAAGTACTTGAGCACTTCTTGTGTTCTTTCCATTGCATTTGGTGCATCAGTTTGAGTTCTCGGTGAGGATTCCATTGGGTAAAAGTTAGAAGCCTTTTACTCTTGGGTTCTTGGAACCCTAGACGGTTTAGTTGTTTTGCTGGTTGGTGGATTTCTTGGGGCCTTAAACTAAGGTGTGGAGCTTTTCCCCAAGCTTGTTTGTTGGGATCCTCCAATTGAGTTGTGGAGAAGTTCCCCAATCTTGTGAGAGGTTTCGGATTGCCACTGACAAGTGCACCGATAGTGGAAGTGTGGATCGATCCCGTTGGGGTGAGATTCATAGGAGAACAAGGGAGGCCTTTTGAGGCGTTGGTGGTTTAAAACCACCCCCTCTCCAAACGAGACGTACTCCATTGCGAGGAACTCGCTAAAACATCATCGTCTCCACGTGCCTCGGTTATCTCTATACCCGAGCTTTTACTTATGCGCCTTACTTTGTGATAGCCTTCGTGCTTGAAGTCTATATCTTGCTATCACATAGTTGCTTGTCTTTCTTAGCATAATTTTTTGGTGCACATAGGTGAACCATAGTAAACATAGGTTTTGTGCTTGACAAAGTAAACGCTAGTTTTATCCCGCCTTTGTTAAGACCATCTCGTAAAAGTTTTAAACCGCCTATTCACCCCCCTCTAGGCAACATTTGTGTCCTTTCACAAACCACATATATATTTCCTAGGAACTTCATATTTCTCCTCTATGGTTAACATAGGAGATTCAAAAATAATATTGGACTTTTACTAATAGCAGTGTCATCATGGACAACATGTATATAATTTTTATCCTCATGTATTATACATGGAGGGTTATCAAGAAGCATACTACCATCATCTAGAGAATTATAATATAGCATATCTAAACAACACTCCTCATTATTATCAATAATTTTACTAGTAGCATTACTAGCAAGTAATGGAGAATGTTAGTTTCATCATAATAGCATGGGTTTTCATCAATGACCATAGAGTTTTTAGTTAGACAATTATCATAGCATGGGTTCTCATAAATGACAAATGAGTTTTGAGTTTGAGTGTTACTATCATCTTTGAGATGTTCCCATACATCCCCAATCTTAGGATCGACCATATCTTCTTCTTCTTCTTCACTATTCTCCTCTTATTTGGATGCATGGGCATCCCCAAGCTTAGGCTTTTGTCATATTCTTCCTGCAAAACATTAGTTCTTCCCATGGCAACAAGAATATCTTTAGCATAGTCAATGACATAGGAATTATCACAAAAGTTTTCTTTGCAATGTGTCAGGAGAATAAAACTTATTTTTTAAGATCACGAGCTACAACACAAGATTCATACTTTTTATTAATAAGGGAATCCACCTCATGATCCCCCGTGAAGGCAATAAATTGATCAACTAGTCTCACGTCAAAATCACCATAATCCATCTCACTATATGAGGCAATCATAAAGTTATTGCTACCTTTGCATTGATAGTGTAGATATTTATCATTTTGTTTTGTGCAGCAGGACACATTATGTAACAGATAGTTCTTTAGCAATCTTATTAAATATTCAATAAATTCTTCCATATATGATCTTTCTTGAGAAAAGATATAATCAACTTCTTTTAATAATCTAAGTTCCTCATCTAAAAGTTCATCCATATCATCCATAGTGAAAGTAACACTAATTTTTATGTGTTTTTGATATAAGGAAAGTAAGTATAAAACTGAAAATAAACTAAAGAAAAACTCACAGCCAAGAAAGTTAAATAAGTAAACCTCCCCAAGCCTAGATGATTGTAAGATATAAAATAAACTAAAAATACAACTAAATGCAAAACTGAAAGTAAATCTAATATCTAGTGCATACAAGAATAAATGCCTAAGCACTACGCTCCCTGGCAACGGTGCCAGAAAAGTACTTGATAACCCGCAAGAGCAGGGGATCACTATAGTACCATTCAATGTGGAAGTAGGGTATCGATTCGCAAGAGCAAGAAGGAAAAGCTATCTATTCTCTACAACTAAAGTGTCACAAGTTTTAGTTGTTTATGCACTAAACAATGTATTGTAATAAGGAGGTTGATTTAATTCTTGGGAGTGGAATGCAAAAAAAAACAATAATGTGAAAGTGTCCCAATCCTCTTCAATACAAGAGGACAAGATAATGGTTTTCTCTTATAGGAACAATGGATGGTTCATGGGTTCACTCAATCCCCTCTCTCCATCTATGTTGATGATCATGTTATAGCTAAAAGTAAACACAATTTTCATGTTTCAATGGTAACTTTATGGTGGCTACATGTCCTAAAACACATAGTTTAAAGAAATACTCATTTGTGTTGCTAGGTCACCATTGTAATAAGGCTAGTGTTGTTTGTTGTCAGATCACACATCATACTTCTCCCTTTTTACCCCTAGATAAAGGATGTTTGGCTGCACTGTGTCACTCAAGACATATGCCGTTGTAAGTTAGCCACCCATTACATACATCATACTTCTTAATGGAAAACACTCCAACCACTAATGCAATGATTTATTTGTTGTGCGTATTACCACATTTCTCTCATCTACCTCCACTTGGTGGTGTCAAACACCTCATGACATGTGTAAAGAAGGCATTTTGCATAGTTGAAACCATTACATGCATCATCGAATATTTCTGAAGTATGACAAGCCATAAAATATCCAACACAATAGTAAATGCATAACAAGTGTTATGTCATACCACAATATCCACCATAAGAATTACATAGATAGATCCATAATCATGCAAGCCACATCATATGGACTTCAACAATGATCATGCATAGAGAGATTAGATCAAGTTACCACCACAAACCCCTAGTCCAGGTGATGGGGATATGCCGAATGGGGTATGCTCACCAGGAGGTTCCGATTGGGTCAAAGAACTCGCGAGTGGGCCTGCAGGACGGCGACAGCAATGCGACTAAGGAGTAAGCCTGGCGACTGGAAGCTGGAGGCCCAGGAGCATAGCTGAAGCCCAGACGGATTAGGTCAAACCATATGAATCCTTGACTAGTTCGGTTGTAAACACTGTAAACCCTAGTGAGGTCCCCCTATATAAACCTCCCTAGGGTTTCCTTTGTACTCATGTTCCATCATACACCTCTTCGAGCGACTTGCTTCTTAGACGCCGAGCTCGCCACCCCTATAACTCTCTCAGATGCAATATAATCTAGCAGGAATAGGTCATTACCCTCCGGGGGCCCGAACCTGGATAAATCCATGTGCATCCGTCCCCATCCCGCTTCACAGATGGCCACCAGCTCTCGCCCCCAATCTCATCAATCGCTACCCCTAGTAGCGACTGCCGTGGTCATTCCCACAACCGTGGCACCCACCGTGGGGCATAGCCGGACTGGCCTGAGTTCTGCGGCGAGACCCTACTCGCCAATCGATTGGCCGATCGCCACTGGCCGCATTATCGCCAGCAGCGGGATCCTCTAGATCCTGCCCAACAGCTACATCCCGGTGTTGTGCCCGATCACCCACAGGGCAGTGATGCCAGTCGGCACCATCAACCTATTCATCAGCTTCACTAACACAGTCGACCCGACAGGAACGACGATCATTGGCGGGCCACCACCACGCCGCGATCTGCTCTAGGAGGAGCAGATCCCCTCCATCAGCTGCCTCGCCACCGAGTATGACTCGGCCACCAGCAACGCGGTCGAGACTAACACCGCCACGGACGACGCGACTCTCCACGACAACACCGATTCCATGACCCCTGCTTCGATCGACGGATCCATCACCGCTGCATCACGCGAGGACTCCATCACGCAGGTCTCCAACTTTGAGGACTTCGAGGACCCCTCCATCCTCGGGATCTTCGATTCCGACTCCATCTCGTAGTCCCTCGAGGATCTCCGTGCTAGATCCAGTCGCTTCAATGCGATCTACATGGCGGCCAGCACAACCGTCCCGCCTGATCCATTCTCCACGCCGATCCCGCTGACCCCCACGGCAACGGAGGTGGAGGAAGCCCGCCTGCGCTTGGAAGAGGTGACACACAAGGAGCTCGCCGAGCGCGAGAAATTCCGCCTCGAGCGGGAAATGGTGCAGGAGCTATCGCTCTACCATCAGTGCTGCATCAGGACCCGCCTGCACTCCAACGTCCAGGGCCGCATCCTGAACTTCAAGGACGAGGGAAACCCCACTCGTGCAGCCGAGCGAGAATACTACGAGAATGCACCGCCCGACGGCAGCACTCGCCCACCACCCGGCGCACCGGCGACTGGAGCCCCGCCAACACCCATAGGTCGCACGCCTCCACCGGACCAGCCGCGAATCATCATCTTGCTGCAGGCCTGCGACGCCAACGGGCTCCCGCTGTACTCCACCCCCATGGACAACATCATCGCGGCAGACGCCATGGTCGCCCACCTCAACATCGAAGGAGAGGCGCGCTGCAGATCCAGTATGCCAAGTCCTTGCTCGCCAGGGCTGTCGAGTGATGACCCACAAGTATAGGGGGTGTATTGCAGTATTTTCGAGGGAAGTGAAACCCAATTTATTGATTTGACACAAGGGGAGCCAAATAATATTTATGAGCCTTAACAACTGAGGATTCAGTTCAGCTGCACATGGAAACAATCTTGCTCACAGCAGTTTATCAGTAGCAACAGTTTTGTAGTAGGAATAGTAAAGTAGAAGAAGTAGTAAAGTAAAGATAGCGGTAACAATAGAAGTAACAGTAGGATTCGAGTGCGGTAGGCATAGGGATGGATGGACGGGCGTTGCATGAACAAGACAATTCACATAGCAATCAAAACATAGGGAAATTGCAGATAAATAAGAATAAGCATCCAAGTACTAGATAATCCTAGGCATGTGTTCCATATATAGTCATATGTGCTCGCAATGAGAACTTGCACAACATCTTTTGTCCTACCAGCCTGTTTGCAGCGGGGCCTCAAAGGAACTACTGGCAATTAAGGTGCTCCTTTTAATAGAGCACCGGAGCAAAGCATTAACACTCCGTGAACACATGTGATCCTCACATCAAAGCCATTCCCTCCGGTTATCCCGATTTCTGTCACTTCAGGGCCATTGGTTCCGGACAACAACGTGTGTATACAACTTGCAGATAAGACCATAAACAATACTATCATAATGAATCAATAACATGTTCAGATCTGAAATCATGGCACTCAGGCCCTAGTGACAAGAATTAAGCATAACAAGTCGCAACAAAGTCATAAAGCACTAATAGAAGATACTAGGCACGATGCCCTAACAATCTGATGCCATTACATGAACGATCTCATCCAATCCCTACCATCCCCATAGACTACAATGGGGGATTACTCACTCATAGATGGGGGAAACATGGATGGTCGATGGAGAAGCGATGGTGATGATCTCCTCCAATTCCCCGTCCCAGTAGGGTGCCAGAACGGAGTTTCTGGTGCTGTTTCGTGGAATCTGGTTGTGGTGGCAGAGCGGAACTCCTTCTGGAAAAACGTCGCCCCCCCCTGAGTTTTTAGGTCAGAAGGCATCTTATAGGCGAAGAGGGAGACCGAGGGGGTGTCTGGGGAGGCCAGACCACCCCCTGGCGTGGCTAGGCCCAGCCCGCACGGCCAGGTGGTGTGGCTGGGCCCCAGTCCCACTCCGTCTCATATTCTAGCTCTGGGAGTCTTCTGGTGAAATAGGATTTTTGGCTTTTGTCCCGTCCAATTCCAAGAATATTCATTTTCTGACTTTCCTGGAACCAAAAACAGCAGAAAACAAGCAGCTGGCACTGTGGCTCTTGTTAATAGGTTAGTCCAAGAAATCATATGAAAAGTACTCCAAAGTGTGGACAAAACACAAGAAAGTAGATAAAACCAAGCATGGAACATCAAAAATTATAGATACATTTGCAATGTATCAACATCCCCAAGCTTAACTCCTGATCGTCCTCGAGTAGGTAAGTGATAAAAAGAAAGAATAATTTTTGAGGTGACATGCACCATCATAAACTTGATCAAAGTATTTGTAAAACATTCAAAGCTGGGATCATAGTACTTCAATCATAACATGAAAGACAAAGTTTTAGCAATAAGACAAAGAAACTATGATGCAACATGAAAAGGCACAAACAAAACATTCATGAATAACAATGCTTTGCAAGACGTTTGTTTGTTTCACATAAAGAAAACATAGCATAGTAGTATTCATCTTGTCCCTCATAGAGTAGCAAATATAAATGCAAAGGACACCTTCATAGTTTATAAGAGTGACTAGATACAAATAGTTTAAAAAAAGCAATATCAAGGTATGCATCAATCAACAAGTCTTGGGACAATGCACATAGGACTAAGAATGGCCACTATGCTCTCAAAGTAAGTGCATAAAGGTAGAAGGTGGAGACTCAATATAATGGTGGAAGAAAGGCCTTCATAAAAGGAAGCAGGGATTCAAGTATCATAAAGAGCTTCCAAAAATTATGGTACTTATATCTTTCAGCTCTCATTGCCCCTATCATAAGCATCTTGAAGTGATTAAGGTTAAAGTGAACAAACTATGGTGTACATGCTTGACGAAGTATAAGTCAGAAATCTCATGTCCCTTGAATACGAGGGCCGCTCCTCATGCTACTCAAGTTTAGTCACCGGTAAGTTCTTGTCATCGTAAGTACATGTGTATCATAGAGAACCGCCAATGGGGTACCCCTTGCCCGATGATACGGAAGAATCCCCATATCAAAATGACAAGGCAAGCAGACAACGAGCATCTCATCAATCTTCTTATTTACCATGGGAATATGGTGCTTTTTTCTCTCTTTCCTCTTTTCATAATATCTTTTTTTTTCTTTTTCTCTTTTTCTCAATATAGGACTCTTTTTTTATAAGAAGAATGCTTCATAGACAGCTCATTATGGTTACGCTGCAGGTTTACACCATGTCAGCATGGATTAGACCAGTGGCCCAGGCGTTTCTCTAACACATATACATAACTCCATGGACTTACAAGCTCCCCTTTCATTTCACACCGACGACATCCATATACAAAAGAGCATGATATCAACTAGGTACAAGTACCAAGTGCAATGTTGAAAGCGTTCCCCATGAAAGCATGGTTCTGCTAATTCCCAACAAATAAGTGCAAGCATATACAACATAGATGACACAATGGTTCAAGTTTATTAAGGGCAAGAAAAGTAAAGTGTGCCATCAAATTCGTAAGAGCTTTAATCACTAGTTTTCTCATAACAAGTTTAATTTGGGAGGTAAAAAAACATGAATATACTTGGAATAGCATAAGCTACTAGGTAGGTATGGTGGAATCTTTGGTTTACGGAGTTTGATGCATGAGTGGAACTCATACTTGGTTGTCGAGGCTAGCAAAAGACTGGGAGCGACAAACTAAGAGAGCAATAATGGCCATAATCATGCAGAGCGACAAAACATCATTGATCAAAGCATAAAGTGACACTACAAGTTGAAAACTAAAGGGTCATAAAGGCTATGGTGACTTGAGATAGTCATAACATGGTGTGAGCATGCGCCAAGTCAACCCAAATAAAGCATCAAAGGAGAATACCACTATACTATGCTTTAATATGCTAAAACAACACATGATTCATCCAAGGCACATTAAGCAATCTCAATTGTTTATAACAAGTCATGCTACAACAAAGAATACTAAGCCTAAAGCCAAAACAATATCAAGCATGGCATGAAAAAGCATAGGCCACAGTCAAAAACAAGCTCTCTTTACCACTTAAGCGTGAACTTTTCCTACTCTTTTCCAACCCAAACCAAACTATTTGAAAACCAATGCAGGAAAAAGGAGGTCCAACCAATTTATTCAGCAAACTAAGAAAACAAAGCAAACTAAAAACCAAAACAAAAACGAAAAAGAAGACGCTCCAAGCACAATACAACTGTGCATGAAACAATAAAAATGAAGTGTTTGGAAGAAACCTGGGATTTTTATTGATGAAGAAGGGGATGCCTTGGGCATCCCCAAGCTTTGACGCTTGTACTTCTTGGATATTTCTTGCGGTGACATGCGTGGCATCCCCAAGCTTGAGCTTTAGTCCATCCTTCATCTCATTACTCATTCCTCCCATACACCTGAAATTTTTCCTTCATACAAAACATCACACAATCTTTATTAGCAACATTAGTGCACTCAAGATAATAAGTCTTTAGGTTCAGTTATAACACCAATAAACTTCCATTAGAACACTAGATACTAAAGCACTTCCCTCAAAAAGCTCAATTCCCCAAAAGAACTCAAAAAGGAACCAACAAGAAGCAAATGCAGAAAATGGCAGAAATCTGTCAAAACAGACCAGCCGGTAAAGACGAATTATTTCGAAGACCTTGTGTTGCTCAAATCAAAAAGTGTTGAACTAACGAAAGTTAGATAACAACCTGGGGCAGAAGAAAAAAAATTCATGCCTCAAAAGGACGTACAGAGATTTTACACGAATTGTTACGGTGAAGCACAAAAATCTGTTTCAGGACAGCAACTTTCCCAATCATTACTTCTCTCTCATTAGAGGTTACTCTTGGCAAAAAAGCAAATAAAAAGGATAAGGAGCGGTTATTACTGAAGTAATAACTTCCAAGACTCATCTAAAACTTTTGGGTTATCTTCTAATAAGTACTTTTCTTTAACGCCTTTAAGTTAGGCATAAGCGAAAACTAAAATGGATAAAATAGAAGTAAGCGGAGATAATCATGGTGAAAACATTGTTTTGTTCAATGAAATCCTTTTGTTAACAAGGTTGATCAGGTCTTGTTACCAAAACAATTTCATATGAGACAAAACTTTGTATTCCACTAATGATTATGTTACCTCAACCTTGATAGCAATGGTCCCAATCATAATAGTTTCAAAATTTTCTCTTGGTATGGGACAATATATTTCTCCAACTTGAATGCCCTCAACATGTTCAATTGAATTCAAAACCATAAGTCCTATCAATCTTCTTGGGGAAATAGACAGTATGTTCCTTGTCATTAACATTGAAGGTCACCTTCTCTTGATTACAATTAATAACAGCTCCTGCAATATTTAAGAAAAGGTCTCCCAAGAATAATAGACATATTATCATCTTCAGGCATGATAGTTTGAGAGGATGCTCACATAAGAAATATGAGTTGAAGTAAAAGAGAGCATCAAGAAGCAAATTCAAAACACATTTAAGTCTAATCCACTTCCTATGCATAGGAATCATGTATGTAAATAAATTCACAGGGAACAAAGTGATAGGCATAGGAAGATAAAACAAGAGTGACTTCAAAACTTTCAACACATAGAGAGGTGTTTCAATACCATGAAGGCTTCTACAACCATATTTTCCTCTCTCATAATAATTTTCAGTAGCCTCATGAATAAACTCAACAATAGAACTATCACATAAAGCATGCTTCTCATGATCTACAAGCACTAGAGCTTTATTATAAACATTTTCAAAAGAATCCGCAGGAACATAACATTCATCCTCCTTTAGTAAGCATGGGGGACAATCAAATAATGTAAGGGATAAAGAGTTACTCTCATTAGAAGGTAGGCATGGGTAGCTAATCCATTCTTCCTCCTTTTGTTCATCACTCTCCTCCTCTTTTTCATCTAATGAGATTTCAGGTTCATCAATTTCTTCTTCCATAGGATCCTGCAAGGCATTAGTCTCTTCCATTTGTGGAAAGCATCTATTAATATATTCAAGAATATAGCCATTTTATTCCTTGTAATTATCAAAGCAAAATTTAAGTATACCATAAACCTCATATTTGTAAGGTGAATCATCAATATTTTCAAGCAAACTAGCAAGTTCAAAAGCACCCTTCCAAGCAATAAATTCCTCAATTTGTTCTGCATCATAAAATTCATAAATTCCCTTAACATAAGAAGATATGGTAACATTATCATTATACTCACATTGAAAAGGGAGGTGTTTATACCTCTTACAGCAACAAGATTTATCAAAGTAATAACTAATATTATAAGTAGATCACACGTTTCTAGCAATGATATACAATTTATCAATTTGTTCCCATAAGTGTTTCCCTTTTTGTGACAAGCGGTGTTCCTTATAATAGTATTTTTGATTTTCTATGAACCCACCTTGCCAATAAGATTCAGTTTCAAAGAAACCAACCATTGATAAAGAGCATGATAAAGCAAGACAATAACAGACCAACAAAAATAACAACTAGAGTAGGAACTAATTTTTTTTGTATTTTTGATAAAGAAACAAGCAAACAAGGAGGAAATAAACTAAGCTTGAACAATAGTGATTCCAAGTGTACTTGATAAATAAAGCTACGCTCCCCGGCAACGGCGGCAGAAAATAGTCTTGATGACCCACAACTATAGGGGGTGTATCGTAGTATTTTCGAGGGAAGTGAAACCCAATTTATTGATTCGACACAAGGGGAGCCAAAAAATATTTATAAGCCTTAACAACTGAGTTGTCAATTCAGCTGCACCTGGAAACAATCTTGCTCACAGCAGTTTATCAGTAGCAACATTTTTTTAGTAGGAATAGTAAAGTAGCATCAGTAGTAACGGAAAGACAGTGGTAACAATAGCAGTAACAGTAGGATTCGAGTGCGGTAGGCATAGGGATGGATGGACGGGCGTTGCATGGACAAGACAATTCACACAACAATCAGAACATAGGGCAATTGTAGATAAATAAGAATAAGCATCCAAGTACTAGATAATCCTAGGCATGTGTTCCATATATAGTCATACATGCTCGCAATGAGAACTTGCACAACATCTTTTGTCCTGCCAGCCCATTTGCAGCGGGGCCTCAAGGGAACTACTGGCAATTAAGGTGCTCCTTTTAATAGAGCACCGGAGCAAAGCATTAACACTCCCTGAACACATGTGATCCTCACATCAAAGCCATTCCCTTCGGTTATCCCGATTTCTATCACTTCAGGGCCATTGGTTCCGGACAACAACGTGTGTATACAACTTGCAGATAAGACCATAAACAATACTATCATAATGAATCAATAACATGTTCAAATATGAAATCATGGCACTCAGGCTCTAGTGACAAGCATTAAGCATAAAAAGTCGCAACAAAGTCATAAAGCACTAATAGAAGATACTAGGCACCATGCCCTAACAATCCGATGCCATTACATGAACGATCTCATCCAATCCCTACCATCCCCATAGCCTACAGCGGGGAATTACTCACTCATAGATGGGGGAAACATGGATGGTCGATGGAGAAGCGATGGTGATGATGATGGCGATGATCTCCTCCAATTTCTCGTCCCGGCAGGGTGCTGTTTCATGGAATCTGGTGGTGGCGGTAGAGCGGAACTCCTTCTAGAAAAACGTCGCCCCCTCCCCCTGAGTTTTTAGGTCAGAAGGCATCTTATAGGCGAAGAGGGAGACCGAGGGGGTGTCTGGGGTGGCCAGACCACCCCCTGGCACGGCCAGGCCTAGCCCGCGCGGCCAGGTGGTGTGGCTGGGCCCCAGCCCCACTCTGTCTCATATTCTGGCTCCGGGAGTCTTCTAGTGAAATAGGATTTTTGGCTTTTGTCCCGTCCAATTCCAAGAATATTCATTTTCTGACTTTCCTGGAACCAAAAACAGCAGAAAACAGGCAGCTGGCACTGTGGCTCTTGTTAATAGGTTAGTCCAAGAAATCGTATGAAAAGTACTCCAAAGTGTGGACAAAACACAAGAAAGTAGATAAAACCAAGCATGGAACATCAAAAATTATAGATACATTTGCAATGTATCATCGAGCAGTAAGCCACGGGAGTCGACCCACGAGGGCGGATGTATTCCCGCTCATCGGCAAGCAGGGCCGCCTCAAGCGGCCACCCAACTATCGCCAACGCCCTCAACTACCCACCGCCCGAGCCGCTGCCGCACCAGCCGCGGGCCGCCAACCCCGCCCTCTCAAACAACGAGCCGCGACCGGCGAACAACACGGTCACTGCCAATGGTCATCCCGTCGACACACGCACGCACATCATCAACAACCAGGCCCGGCGGGCGCGCCATCCCAATGACTTGAGGCACACCCTCAACAACCGTGGCGACCCCGAACCAAGGGGCTCGCTAAGCCGAGTCAGCCCCCAGTGCTTCGGACCAATAATCCGAGGCGAGAAGTATCCCGCCAACTTCAAGGCGTCCAAGGACATCGAAAAATACGATTCAACGTATGACCCAGCGATGTGGGTAGACACGTACCTTATGGTGATGGGAATCGCCGGCCACACCGACCTGCTCGCCGCTCGCTACCTCCCCCTGATGATGGTGTCGTCGGATTGATGACAAGTACGCCATGAGGGGGTCCTCGAGGCGTGCGGAAGAGAGGGGGTGAGACTTACGGTATTCCGGGACGGTGAGCACACAAGTTTACCTAGGTTCGAATCCGTCGGCTTTGGACGGATCCTACTCCTGCTAGCAATCCAGTAATACGGTAGAGCCGGAATATGGGTTACAAGGGTTTCGCCTGTGCGAGTTGAGGGTCTAAAGTATTGGGTGTTATCTGGTGCCCTAAAGGCTCTCCCTAGGACGGCTTATATAGATATCCGGCCTAGGGTTTATAGAAGAGATCTATCCGGCTATGACTAAGAGACTGTTACAGAGTACATCTTGAACTGCAAGTAACATTATGGGCCTAAATCGGTAAGTCTTCTGGGCCTTCCCGCAGCCGGATTGGACTCCGTCTTCTCTCCCCGACTGAGCCGCCCGTGAAGCAATGCTCTAACCCAAAGTGGGCCACCCTGGTCAGTGAGGAACTGTGAAGATACCCGGAAAGTATATCCCCAACAGATGGAGGGAGCGACTAGGCAATGGATAAACACCCTTCCCGTCGAGAGCATAGACTCGTGGGAGGAAATGGGCGACACCTTCATCAGGAACTTCGAGGGCTCCTACACACGCGCTACCACCATCGAAGACCTAGAGATATGCATCCAGGGACACCGCGAGTCGACCCACCACTGGATCCAGAGGTGGCAGGAACTGTGGATCAACGCATCCGACATCCACCCGAACACGATGATCCATTGCTTCAAGAACGCCTGCCGGTACGAGCCTCTAGTCACCAAGATCAAGAGGGTCTACCAGACGCTCGACAACATCCCCGACCTCCTCGAAATCGCCAAGCTCTACATGGAGGAGGACCCCAACCAGGACTCAAACGACGAGTCAGGAGGAAGACGCCGCACCAGCAGCAACGACAATGGGTGACAGCGCGACATGCGCTACATCAATACTCGCCTCACCAGAAAACGCCGCGTGGATGGGCGAGTCGACTTAGTCACCAACGCCAGCTATGGCCAATGCGACCCGAAGAACTTTCGTCGTGACGGAGGAAACTACCGCGACAGCGGCAATTATCGCTCCAACAACACGGTGAGGCCGAAATTCGACCCCACCGCCCTGCTCAACCAGCCTTGTGTCTACCACAGCAGGGAGGGGAAGCCCGCCACCCACACCACCGCGGACTACCACTCCTTAAAGGAGATCGATAAGGCAAGGCGGGCACGGGACGACCTCAACAATAACCCGCCAAGGGACAACAGCAACACCGGCGGCTTCGGCAACGCCATCGGATCGCTCCACACCTTCACTAAGCTCGGCACCAAGCGCGAGAAGAAGGTGCTCGCCCGCGCAGTCGCCGTCAACAAGGTGACTCAGGTTGACATCCCCCGCTTCCTCAACTGGTCCGAGCAAAGCATCACCTAGAGTCGCCAAGACCACGCGCCCAGGATCGAGTAGCTAGGACAAGTCGCCCTAGTGGTTAGGCCCAAAGTGGCCGACTACTGGCTGCCCAAGATGCTGATGGACGGCCGGAGGTCCATCAACATCATGTACTTGGACACATTCAAGAGGCTCTGCCTCCCAGAATCAGCGATCGAGTCAACCCTCACAACCTTCCACGGAATCATCCCCGGTCGGAAGGCGTACCTAATCTGCAAGGTGACACTGCCAGTCAACTTCAGCACACCAGCGAACTACCGCACCGAGCGGATCGTCTTCGAGCTGGTGAACTTCCACAGCCCCTACCACTGTGTCCTGGGGCGCTAGGCGTTCGCCAAATTCATGGCGACCCCACACTATGCCTACAACATGATGAAGCTCCTAGGTCCAAGCGGCATCATCACCATCCATGGCGACCCCGACATGGCCGTGGAATGCGAGGACAAATGCACTGAGCGCGTCGACATCATCATCACCGTGGAGACTAACCATGCAGACGAGCTCACGAAATATGTGGGCAGCATTTGTCGTTGGATTGATAACAAGTACGCCATGAGGGGGTCCTCGGGGCATGTGGAAGAGAGGGGTGTTAGACGTACGGTGTGCCGGGACGGTGAGCACACAAGTTTACCCAGGTTCGAATCTGCCGGCTTTGGATGGATCCTACTCCTTCTAGCAATCCAGTAATACGGCAGAGCCGAAATATGGGTTAAAATGGTTTCTCCTGTGCGAGTTGAGATTGTAGACTATTGTGAGGGTGCCCTAAAGGCTTTACCTTGGATGGCTTATATAGATATCTGGCCTAGGGTTTACAGGAGAGATCTATCCAGCTACGACTAAGAGTCAGTTATAGAGTACATCTTGAATTACAAGTAACATTACGGGCCTATGTTAGTAAGTCTTCTGGGCCTTCCCGTAGCCGGACTGGACTCCGTCTCTTCTCACTAACTTGTCCGCCCGTGAAGCAAAGCTCTAACCCGAAGTGGGCCACCCTGGTCAGTGAGGCATAGTGAGGATACCCGGAAAGTATATCCCCAACAGCAGCCCCCGGAAGCCTCCATGATCCAAAGTCGGATTTCATCATCGTCTAGCTTGATCTTCGGCTTGCAGAATCATGAAGGGTTCCTGAAACTTCAAAAAAGAAAGGAGTATATCCGAGTCTCAAATGAGTCGGACCTATGAATATGTTATTCGGGTTTCCAGCTCGAAATTCAAACTAAGACAGAACTTGGTTTCTGACGTAACCTGACACTAGTCATGGTCAAGTCACGTCACTGACAGGACATTTCCTGTCAGCATGACCATTGGTGGGTTCGCCTTTCGTGGAACCGAGGCGCCGTTTTAATGCGTGCATGGAGATCGAGGCGGCATAATCATCACACAGGGGTTTCCCAGTTCCTTCCACGAAGCGTGGCACATTTACTGTAGCATTTACATGAATCTTGACGCGGTCGGAGGATATAAGTGGTGAGGATCCTTTTCCCCATCTTCTTCACTAGTGCTTTCGCTGTTTCCTTCTCCTCAACGTCACCCCACGAACTCAGAGCTCCTCTGCCTCCCAGAAAACCTCCAGCGCCACCCATCTAAGGTCACCGGCACACAAGAAAATGGCTTCAGCATCATCCTCCGGCACGGCGGTGACGGCAGCGATGGCAGCGGCAGCGGAGAAAGAAAGCAACAGCGGGGTCTGGATCTCGTGCGTCCTTGACGACGCCAAGATCTGCATCGTGGAGGACGAAGGGCTTCTCTGCGCTGGCGATTGGCGGAGCGGCTTCAGCGAAACCGTCCCCAACTGTCGCGACGGCGAGCGGGTTCACTTCGGCACTCACCTCGACAGAGGTTTGAGCTTTCGTGCCTCAGATTTCTTCTCTGAGGTTATTTTTTTTAGGGTAAAACAGTAGGGCAAAAAGACCCCACTGCAATTTTTATATATTGTAGAGAGTTACAAAAGAATATTTACAAGACTCATTCCACCTCAAAGAAGAGGGATAAATTCTAATCAGCTATCTCCTGTCTAAATTAGTTTCAATCCAAACCTTAAGGCTCTGATAATACTTCTTCTTGATTCTAAAAAGGACCCATCTTAATTCCTGGGCTACAATAGCCTTCCAGGTCTCAATCGATGCATGCTGATTATTGAAAATTTCATTATTCCTGCAAATCCAAATGCCCCAAGTTCCAAGTAGCAGAATTTCCATTGCAAAAGGGACATTGAGGTCTTTTTTAATACTGACTAACACTTCAAAGATAGTTGGATCAGCCAAATTGACCTGAGAAATTTCAGCCCAGCAGGCTCTCGCAAAAGAACATTCCCAAAACAAATGTAGGCTGGTTTCTTCACTATTGCAGCCCTGGAAGACACAGTCATAAGATGCCAGCGAGAAACATTTCCTTTTCAGAAGGTTTCTAGTGTTGAGTCTATCAAGCAGTAAGAGCCAGAAGAAAAATTTGTGTTTTTGCTGGCAAGAAGATTTCCATAACCAAGAGAAATGTGGCTGAACCGGCTGGTAACCAGCTAAGGAGCAGTAAGCCTTTTTCACCGAATAATTACTGCCCCAAATGTAAGACCAACAATCAGAATCCCCTTCCCTGCCAGAATTGAGAATTTGTTCAAGACTTTGATATTCCTGATAAGCTTGCTGTGACAAAGGAAGGTAAAAAAGGTCCTGAGTATTTGGGGTATGCAGGAACTCACTGACAGAGATGTGAGGTTTTTTTGCATAAGAGAGGAGGTGAGGAAGCTTATGTTGGAGGCAGCTATCATTCCACATATCAGACCAGAAAAGTGTGGTTTTCCCATTTCCAACCAAGCACTTTGCAAGTCCTTTAAAAATGTCAATCAGTTTGAGGTGAGCTTTCCACCAAAAGGATCCCTCAAGACTTCTTCCAGAGAGCTTATCATTACAATAGTAAGTGTTCCAAACCAGATGAACCCAAGGAATATCCTTATGATTATAAAATTTATCCAAATTCTTCAAAAGAAGAGCAGAATTTTGAACATTAAGATCAAGAACACCCAAACCTCCCTGGTTCTTGGGTTTACAAACTTTCTCCCATGCTACAAGAGCAGTACCTCTAGCTTGAACATCAGTAGTTTTCTTTCTCCACAAGCATTGCCTCATATATTTAACCAACTGCTCCTTGATAGTGACAGGAAGCTCAAAACAGCTCATGTAATATATGGGAAGGGAAGATAACACAGATTTGACTAACTGCAATTTCCCCCCATAATTAAGAAAGTCAGAAATTCCACACAACCTTCTTTCAATTCTCTGAACAATAGGCAGGAAATGTTCCACAGCAGGTTTATTCAAGCTCAAGGGCAAACCAAGGTATGTAAAAGGCAAGGAACCAGTGAGGCAAGAAAGGGTATTAGCAAAATGCCCAAGCCTCTCAGAGTCCATGTTAATAGGCATCATGCTGGACTTGGAATAATTGACTTTGAGTCCAGAGGAGAGAGCAACAGTATGTAAAATTGCCTTAAGACACAGGAGTTGCTCAGAATCAGCCTTAAGGATTATTAAAGTGTCATCTGCATACTGAATCACAGGGAAGTCATGACAGAAAACATTCTCAGTGGGCAAAGAAAGAAGACCCAGGTTCATTGCTTTATTGAGGATACTTTGAAGAAGATCAGCAGCCAGAACAAACAATAAAGGAGACAAAGGATCTCCTTGTCTGACACCCCTTCTACAGTAAAAAAATTTCCCAGGCACACCATTTAAAAGCACAGAAGAAGAAGCAGACCCAAAGATCATCTGAATCCAAGAAATCCATTTAGCTCCAAAACCTTTGGCTTTAAGGATGTTGATGATAGTAGAATGCTCAATTCTGTCAAAAGCCTTCTCAAAATCCAACTTAAGAATTAAAATTTCCTCTTTTGACTTGTGGCATTGATCAAGAAATTCAAATGCCCAACCTAAACAGTCTTGGATAGATCTTTGCTTGAGGAAACCATATTGATTCTTGTGAACAAGTTTAAGAATGACTTTTTGCAGTCTGTTGGCCAGAATCTTGGTGATAATATTAAGGACACTATTTAGCAAAGAAATAGGCCTAAAATCAGCAGGGGTCAAAGGAGCAGCAATTTTTGGAATTAGGGTGATAAAGGAAGAATTGATGCTTTCCAAAGAGGCATTCCCTTCATAGAATTCCACAAGAAGACTCTTCACATCATCCTTAATAATAGGCCAGCAAAGCTTCATGAATTCATTATTAAAGCCATCAGGGCCTGGGGACTTATCATTAGGCAAATTTGTGATGACTTCCTCAATCTCCTCATCCGAGAAAGGCTTTTCCAAAGCATCCCTTTCTTCCTGGCTTAAGCAATCACCAGCCAAGTCATTAAGATTGAAATGCATTTCAGGCTTATCAGAAGAGCCCATTCTATTTTTAAAGGCATTCCAAAGAAGATTTGCTTTGCCATCATGATCATAGACCTCAAGATCAGAATCATCCTTGAGCATGGAAATGTAATTGTGCCTAAAAATTATGGTAGCTCTGGAGTGAAAGAACTTGGTGTTCTCATCCCCCAGCTTAACCCATTTGATTTTTCCTCTCTGTTTCCAATAAGTATTCTGGTCTTGTAAAAGAGAAATAATAAGATTTTTCAGGATATCCCTAAGATTCCATTCTTGAACCGTAAGAGTTCTCATTTCCTCCATGATATCAAGCAAGTCAATGGTGGCATTGACATTACAGATTTGTGCCTTTAGGCAAGGGAGCTGTTTGGCCCAAAGCTTCAGCCCTCTTCTCACATTTTTGAATTTAGCATTGATTTTTTTTGCAGAATCCATAAAACCCACAGGAAGGTTCCAGGCATTTTGAACAATAGCTTTAAACTCCTTATGATGTAACCAATGATTTTCAAATATGAACACCTGAGCTTTGGGAATCATTGTACCAATGGAAATGACACAGGGAGTGTGATCAGAAGTGGGCTTTGAAAGAGGAGCAACAAAAGTTGAGGGAAAACTCTGAGTCCAGGTAGCAGAAGTAAAAAACCAATCCAATCTTTCCAAGAGTGGATCCTTCTGCATGTTACTCCAAGTGAACTTTCTACCCTTAAGTGGTAATTCAATGAGACCCAAATTATTAATGGCTTCATTGAAGAGAAGCATACCATTCACATCTCCACCCAATTTATTTCTATCTGAAGGCTGTCTACAGAAGTTAAAATCTCCCATAATAAGCCAATCCACATCATCAGGCATATCAATGCTGCCAAACCAGTCCAAAAATTCAGACTTTTTTTCAGATAAACATGGCCCATAAATGTTGGAGAGGATCCAGGATTTATTGGACAAGAGGGAAGTCAAGGTTATGGAGATAGAAAACTCATTGAGAAAAGAAAGCTGTCCAGAAAACAGGGAGCCATTCCAAATGGTGATCAAGCCTCCAGATGCACCTCTGGAGGGAAGAAATTCAAAATTGGTAAATTTGGAGGGGCAAAATTTTTTAATGTAGGAGCTATCAAAATCCTCGCGCTTAGTTTCTTGGAGACAGATAATGTCACAACCAGACTCCTCAATTTTGCTTCTGAGAGCAGACCATTTTTTTCCAGAGTTGATTCCCCTGATATTCCAATTCAAGATCTTCCAAGTTCTTGTGTTATTCATTAAGAAACCAGAAGTAAGTATAGATATGGGGTGATATAAATAGTGTAATCACCCAGGAGAGGAAACAACAAAAATAGAGACAAAAGTCAACCCAGTTCAGGTTACCACAGAGATTATCCATAATAAGTACCATCCACATTGCAAATCCACAAACACAGCACACATAACAGGGAGTCAACAAGACTCCAGCAAAAGATATAGTTTGATACATTAGCACACTTAAGAAGAGGTCTTCTTCTTGGCTTGCTGTCCACAGGTACCAGCAGCCCTTGGCTTCTTCTTGCCACCAAATCCCAAGCTGGAAGAGGGCCCTCCTTTAGTGCTGCCTTTTGTAGGAGCCTTAACTACCACATCATTGACCTTCCCTTTCTTGAGCAGCCTCTTTTCCAGGTCCCCATCCTTGACCTTGCAGAATGAAGCAGCAAGATTTTTAACCACTTTGGAATTCAGGCAAGGAGGAGCAGCATTACAAACCAGGCAATCAACAATTTTACAATTTAAGTGACTTTTAAAACCCCCATTTAATTCAACAATTCTAGGGCTTCTTCTCACCTCAGATTCCACAAGAGGTTCCTTGCCCTTTCTCTTTCTAGCAGGGGTAGAAGGAGAGCCTGAAGATTTATTTGCTTCAATACCCATGCAAGAAGGAGGCATCTGGGAAAAGCTCTTATTAGGAATGATGAAAGAGATTGAACTTTCCTCAGCAATAGGTTCTTTAATAATTTCCCATAAAGGAGAAGTAAGAAATCCCTTGACCCAGATAAACTTCTCAGGAGTAGCAAGCATTAGAGTAATGAAGTTAAACCAACTTACAGGAATATCACACTTAAGAGAGCCCATTGGAGAAGATTCCTTCTGAATATGAGGAGCAAAATAATTCTCCCAGAGCTCCAAGCCTTGTTGGGAAAATCCCTGCTTGGCAACATGCACATCAGGGATGGAAATAAAAGTTCTCACCATCCCAATCTGAAGGTGAGCCTCATTTGGAGAAAGAAGATGCCGATCCTCCATCATCCAATCATCATTCCCAGGGGCCACCGTACTTGAATCCATAGGACTTCCTGCCCCCTCCTCAGCATCAGCATTGTCCTCCTCCTCATCAGCCAGATAGTTTTGAAGAATGTTCTGCAGGCCATCACCAATGCCAACCCCTTGTGGAGCAACTACAACACCAAGCTCCTCCACAGCCTCGGGCTCATTCACAGATTCATCATCAGACTCCCAGTCTTGAACAATGATAGCACCAGTAACTCCACTGTTCACATCCTGAGGTGGCAGATGTTGATTGTCAATAGGCATATCTTCTCCAGGAGCAATGACAGGGCCTTGAACAGGGGCAGCAGCAGCCTCCCAAGGACCCCAACCTTCAGCGTGCCCACCAGCAGGAGCAGGGTCTTGCACAGGGGCCATCCACTGACCCCACTCACCCCCAGGAGCAGGAGGGGGAGGGGGGAGGTGGAACCTGGGGCCCAAAGACTGGACCTTGCTCAGGAACTGGGTGTGGGTCCACATTGTCATCTGGCAGTGGGTCCTCCTCGGGTGGGCCCCCACCAAGCAAGTGACTCTGAAGAACTTCAACAGAAAAAGTCCATGACTCTGTCTCTACCAAGTCACCAATGGTAAACCTCACGCTCTTGGGGATGTCAACCAAGTCAGTAACACGAATCTTAGCAATAATCCTACCCTTCTGGTCAGGGTCCTCTCCCACAGAAGAACTTTCCCAATGTCAGCAAAGATAGCATTCAGATCCTCCGTATGCCAGTGGTCAAGGGGAGGTCCTACCAACATCACCCAGCACTCATTATTGAACTGAGTCCTACGCCAGTTATCACCCTCGTTGTGCTTCACAAAAGAGACATGCACATCTTGAAACGGAATCGGGCTCGCCGCAATGAGCCTGTCACGGTCGCTGACATGATGGAACTGCACATACGCAGACCCAAAGGGACAATCTTGAATATCTCTGAAATGCACTCCAACCTCATTGTTGAAGAAATCCACCAGGACACCATGAATATTCAAGAACGGAACAGGACCAGGAGGGAGGGGAAAATGTTAGCAATAGCATACTGTTCATGCGCTCTTGACCTCCGAGGCACCACCACCCTTCTAACACAATTTCTCCCAGCCACCTGCATAATCTGGAAGCCATTCGGCAGGAAAGGCGCAGGATCAATCGGAATGTTCGCCATTTCGACGTCCTTCGCCGGCGACGAGCAGGAGGGGAATGGGGTTTCAGCAGGCGGGGGAGTTGAGGAGACAGGGGAAGTGGTAGTTGTTTTTTTCAGCGAAGAGATGAACTCGTGAAAACTGCCGTGAAAGATGGGCCGGGAATGAGAAACCACCTGGGCCTTAAACCACCCCTCATACGATTTGTTGGGCCAACTACATTTAGGGAAAGAGGGAAATTTCAGAAAAGGAAGGAGACCAGGCAATTTAAATGCCGCGCGATTGGCGCCTCCCCCAGACCTGACCGGCGTTACCATCGACTTAACACCAACATTAGTGAGCACCTGAGCATAAGATCTGCCTTGAAGACTTGATTTGATCTCACCATTAATACGTTGCTCAATCACGGACGAATGACCCACAGGTGACGCAGGAAATTTGAGTCTTTGAAAAACCGAGCCACATTTACTGGAATGCTTTAAAGAAGGAGATTTTTTTGCACTTTCTTTTTTGTACGTGACAACTTTCCATTCCTTAGCAGATTCCTTGTAGAATACCCTTTCTTCATGAATCCAGTTCGGACCCCCATTACCCCAAAGATTGACATGAATCACAAAACAATGACATGAAAACTTTGAGATATCGTAGATCTCAAAACCCACTGCCCTTGAAGCAACCGAGAATCGAAAAGTTCTATCTTGAAGAAGCTTCACCTGGAATTTAGAAGCATTACCTCCAAAACAAGCTTGAAGAGCAAGACTAACAGTATGAAAGTCCAATTTAAAATTTGCTCGTCCAAAAGAACAGACCAGATAAAAAGGTCTCTTCCTGAAACCACCAATGAAATTAACTTGATGCCTGAATTTATCAAAAACCTTCTTCTCAAAATCACGCCCTAAAGAAAAATCCAGAGCAGGTCGGCACGAGGCAGCATCTTCAGAAGCACACCCAGAGGGGAGATTTTCCGAGAAATCCAGAGATCTAGGCACCAACTTCTCAATATTGGAGGAAAATTTCTTAACCAAAGGGCTTGGTAAAATTTGAGTACCAACCACCACCCTCTTCACCTGGAGATCAATAGAGATGCCAGAAGCCACCACCTCACCATGGACCAAGTATCTAGCATCGATCACAACCTCATTATGATTGAGGAGAACAAGCCTTTTTGAACTAGGAAAAAGCATGAGGAAACCTTTAGAAGGCTCAAAATCATCAGTCGGCAAAGAGGAGCAAAGTGCATGCCATTTAAGACCAGTGTCTTCATCTGATCCAGAGATGGTAGGAGATCTACCAAGAAAGCCAGATGAGGGAACCAAAGAATCATTAACACGAGAAAGGTGAGAGGGGAACCTCAAAACAGATCCAACAGAGATCTTTTCCCCGATTTCCAGACATCGCCCCTCAAGTGGGGAGCCTTTGGCGTTGAGAAGAACCAACCAAGAATCAGCCGAGACAGCGAGAGATCCTTCTAGAAACTTACCACCCGTGGTCACACCAGAGTAGGTGACCTTCCAGCAACCTCCAGAGGAATCCATGTCGGGCCTATGCCGGCGAGGCGCCGGCGAGAGCCGGAGGCCGACCAAACGGTCACCTCAGAGGAGCCTCATGCCTCACCGACGTGGGAATTTCGTGCTATCAAATTAGAGTATGTTGTTGCTTTCTCTGAGTTTATAGATCACTATGGAGTTCAACTCCATCATCTCCCCCCGAACTCTCTCTTAGAGATGAGCGCGTACGCATCTTTGTGCGAGGGGTATCTCAGCATTAGGCCGAGCCTTATTCTTTTCCGGTATTATTTCCATGTCCGGAGAAATTCCATTAGCGCCGGTAATCTTTATATTACCGGAAGTATTAGTTTTTCGGTTAGAAGAGAGAGCATCTATCCTCGGATTATGGCCAGTGAGTCGGTCAAACAATGGCCGTCCACTTTCTTCTATCTCAAGGATATTCCTGCTCCCAGCAAAGCTACTGCTTTGCCGGCTTTCGTCGATGGTGCCGCCACGCCCCAAGAGTCCTGGGACGCAGATGCGCTGGCTCTCAGTGATGATATGCTTCTTGCCAAGAGGCAAATGGAGTATTTGATGAAGCACAAGGGCCTGAAAGGGTCTGACTTAGTTCATTGTTGGGTGGCACGCTGGATCCAGCCTCTTCAGCATCATGGAGATCGACTGATGCATTCCATCATGTCGTCCAAGAAAGACTCCCTCCGAATCAGCCCCAAGGCCTACTCGGCCAAAGATTACGTATGCCAAATCAAGTGGCTGATAAGGGAGCAGATTGGGAGGAAGATTCCGGAGCTGTCCTTACACATGCATACGTCGGCAGATCTTGTTGTATTATGTGCTCATCTTTATATTATTTGGCAATACTGAGATATCTCTTCTTTTCAGCTTGCTGGCCTCCCCGAGTTGGAGCTTGCTCTGGATGAGGGAGAGTTGGTTCCACTACCGGATGTTATTCCTCGGAAGCGCAAAGCTCCGACAGTGGCTATTGGCACAAAGGAAGTGCCTGTTGTGAAGAGGTAATCTTTCCTCACAAGGTCTTTGTACTATATGTCTTAATTCTTTCCGAGATGTAATGTTTTCTGTTCTATTACCTTCTCAGAGCTAAATAGCTCACCAAGCGCAAGGGAAAGGGGTTGCCTCGAATCCCCTACGCCAGTCAAAGATGAACTTGGCTTCTCCTGCCGTAGCTCCTCCGACTCCTTCCCCTCAGCCTTCTATAGCGCCGGATATTATTCCATCTCCGACCGTTGTAGAAGATCTGGCTCAATCAGCAGAGCCAGTGATCCTCAGATCATAGACTGACGTCACCATGGGTGACTCAGGTTTTGATAAGGGTGAACGCTCTTCGGGTAATGATCCCTCGGCAGAGGTCTTTGCTGACAATCTCCTCAGTAACTCGGGTCTTGCCAAGTTTGGCCTTTCTCAGAAATCTGTGGAGGAGATCCAACGGCTAGCCCGGCAATGCCTAGAAAGCCGGACTATCTCTGCTGAAGAAGAATCACAAGAAGCAGAGGACATCAAGTACTCTCAACTTCTTGAACAAGTTCATCTTCGCGACAAGAAGATGAGGACCGGCGACCTTCCGACTATGCTAGTGATCCCCCTAACCCTCACCGAGAGGGTTACCACCGAAGTGAACATGAGTCTGCACAAACTCACTCATGAACAACATGTAAGTTGGAATTCCAACTCACCTTTTACTTTATTTCATATCATATCCCCTAGCCCCCAAGCATGAAGCTGGACAGTCAAATCCGGATTTTATGCTTCCTTACGATGCCAAAGAATGAACTAGTGTAGCCCCCAAGGCTCATGCTGATATTAGTAAAAAGATTAGCCCGAGTCTTTAGTAGACTTCTAAATCTGGGTATTCTGACTTACAGAAAGTTAATTCATATAACCAGGATTTATTGAAGAATATCTGTAACAAGCGGAGAGAGATCAGAGCTCTTCGACTTGAAAATGATCAACTGGAAGTATCTAGGGATGAGGCTGAAGGTAAACATTCCAGAGCTCAAACCTTGTCTTTTATTTCATAGTCGAATTTTTGTTCAACTTCTGTTCTTTTGACTTCAGTACTGGTGAAACAATCCTGTGCTATGATTGAGGAGGCCGAGAATCTGAAAACCCTAGAGGTGGAAAACAAGGACCTCCGCCAAGAGCTAAATAAGCTTAAGGCAGATCATGAGAAGAGCATTTCTCAAGTTCTCGAGTCTTCCTCCATGGCTACCGAGGAGCATGATTGTAAGATTGCTCTCCAGGATAAGAAAATCTCAGATCTCAACAATGACTTGTTTAGAAAGAGGGATATTGCCGAGGCACTCCGGGCTGAACTCTGGAGTCTTCGGGAGGAGAAGACCAAAGTCGACAATGTCATCTTTGGTATGGTTCCCTCTTTCTGACTTATCTGCATTTTCCGACTCTTTGGAGTCCGGATTTATTTGATTAACCCCTTTGCATTACATGTGCAGGTCCCCTGAACTTACTAGACTCAACCTCATCCGAATCTCGCACCAGCCGGCTTACTCAAGTCGGTGATTTGCTGAACGACTTCCACCAATCCTTCGAGGATATTGGCGAAGTTCTCAAGGTTCTGGACAAGCATAGCATGTCCGGCTTTGAAGTGCGAGACAAGGCCAAGGAGATGCCCCAGCTCATCCAGGACTGGAACATGTCCTACACGCGAACCACAACATAGAACACTCTCACCATGGTCATGAGCCACCATGGAAGCATGGAGATCTGGCAAGTGACCAGAGGGTATTCTACTATGGATGAAGACGGTCAGGAGCGGGACATCAAACCCATCATGGACTCCTGCACCGGATACGGGTGCCACGTAGCTAACTGATACATTGCAAATGTATCTATAATTTTTGATGTTCCATGCTTGGTTTTATCTACATTCTTCTGTTTTGTTCCAACTTTGGAGTACTTTTCATATGATTTCTTGGACTAACCTATTAACAAGATGCCACAATGCCAGTTTCCTGTTTTCTGCTGTTTTTGGTTCTAGGGAGTCAGAAAATGAATATTCTCGGAATTGGACGGGACAAAAGCCAAAGTTACTATTTTCCCGGAAGACTCACGGAACCAGAAGGAGAGTCGGAGAGGGGCCACATGGTGGCCACCCCCCCCCCCTTGGCGCGGGCCAGCTCAGGCCGTGCCAGGGCATGGTGTGGGCTCCCTGGCCGGCCACCGACCTTGCCTCTTTCGCCTATAAGAGCCTCCCGATACCAAAACCCTAAATCGTTAATCAGAAATCCACAAAAAGTTCCGCAGTGCCACCGCCACCGAAGGGGAGATTCGGGGGACAGAAAGTCTCTGTTCCGGCACCCTGCCGGGACGAGGAAGTGCCCCTGGAGCCATCTCCATCGATCTCCATCACCATTGCTGATTCTCATGATGAGGAGGGAGTAGTTCTCTCTCGAGGCTAAGGGTTCTACCGGTAGCTATGTGTTCATCTCTGTCTCTATGCATGATCATATTGTGATCATGAGCTTGTAATCTATAGATCTACCTTGCTATTCAAGTGCTTTAATAGATCTCTGCTCTCCCCATGTGTGTGAAAGTGACAGCGTGCACACCATGGTGGCACTTAGGCTAGAGATTACAAATTCTTGTTATGAGTTATATTTGGAGTTGGATGTCTTTATGAGATTATGGTGTTTGTTGGACTCATCTAGTACTCAAGGTGACAGTGTGGGGTTTCTAGATGGGAAAGATGAACTTTGAGGGGTGCTGTTATAGCCCTACCATCGATTAGAGTGTCCAACCGGAGAGTAGTTCAGCGTAGTATCATAAAGAAGAATATATTTATATGAGAGTGTTCACTAGTGAAAGTATGATCCCTAGGCCTTGTTTCTAAACACTGAAACACCATTTGCTACTAGATTTGTTACTTGTTTGCTTGTTTCCATCTTTATTTCAGTTTTACTTTAGTCCTTTCCACGCCTTCAAGCTATTTTCTAGCACCGTTGTCTTATATCTATACCACTTGTATTTCACTATCTCTTCGCTGAACTAGTGCACCTATACACCTGACAAGTGTATTGGGTGTGTTGGGGACACAAGAGACTTCTTGTATCTTGATTGCAGGGTTGCTTGAGAGGGGATACCTTTGACCACTTCTTCCCTGAGTTCGATAAACCTTGGGTAATCCACTTAAGGGAAAACTTGCTGCTGTTCTACAAACCTCTGCACTTGGAGGCCCAGCAACTTTATACAAGAATAGAAGTGCGTAGACATCACTAACTTGACCATCTACGATACTCCCTTCTTCACTCGCGTACAGACGCCGCCTCCGCCCGTCGAAGTAACCGGTGAAGCTTCCGATGATGAACAAACTATCTCAGATTTGAACGTATCGGAGAGATACCGAAGCGAGGCTGATGTTTCCGGCGAGCCGACATCTCCTTCTTCTCCCATGCATCATAGAGCATCAGAACAAACATTGTATTATTCTGAAAATAATCTGGGTTGTAAATCAGTAGTATGATACTTTTGCTAGTGCTAAGTTTAAGTATATCTATTTAGCACTCTTGGCTTTATAATTTTCGTGCCTGGAAAGTTTACATAGGCACTCACGTTTTTCGTCTATACTTATCGTTTATATAGCTTTCCGCCTCGTCCCTTTTGTGAGTCGGCCAACCTTTAGCACAGAAACTTTTCCGAGCAACGGAGCATAATTGCTAAACCAGTTTAAACTCGGAAACAAAGCCGGCCTCTAGTATAAACAATTCACTACTCGGAAAATGCCCGCATCCGGCAATCAGATAAATACCAAAGTATAGACTAAAAAATTTAGATTTGTACCCGAAGGTAGCAATTTTAGTATCGGAAATCTAGACCAGAACAAACATGAGCATAAAGTACATTCAAGTATTCTAGGATTTTCGAATGTGACATGATCATTCAGAAATAAGATGGTAAAAAACTTCTCCAATTTTTTTTTGAGGCAACCGACACTATATTTCTCATTGAACATGTACACATATATGATTACAAAGAAAAATAAACTAAGAATAAAAGGGACGTAGCTGACCAATATTCCATGGTCTGTCTAATTCATCTGGGTCTGTACTATCTCCAGCTCTCTTTCTTTTCTTAGTAGCAGGCCTTTCTTTGACTGGCCGCATATCAGTTAGATAGTAAGAACCATTGTGCATTACTCGACTAACTAAAAATGGCCCTGCCCATATTGCGGAAAGTTTGTGCTTTCTTTGCTGCACAAGCCGAAAAACCAAATCGCCCTTATTGAAAGACCGGTTTCTGACTCTCTGGCTATGATACTTGCGTAACTTCTACTGATAGGCTGTTGATCTCATCTCAGCAACGATGCACACTTCTTCGACTAAGTCGAGATCATTTTGTCGAGAAATTTTGGCATCCTATTCAATATACGCGGCAACCCTAGGAGAAGTGTGAATTAAATCACTAGGAAGAACTGCTTCTGCGCCATAGACCAAGAAGAAAGGTGTGTATCCGGTTGACCTGTTCGGTGTTGTTCGTAAGCTCCATATTACAGAGGGTAGTTCCTCTGTCCAATCCCCCGCAGCACGTCGTAGTGGTGCTTCAAGTCTTGGTTTTAGGCCTTGTAGGATTAAACCATTTTCTCTTTCGACTTTTCCATTAGCTTGTGGATGTGCGACTGACGCAATGTCAAGCCGGATATTTTGTTTGTTGCAGAATTCGGCAAGCTCTCCCATAGAGAAATTACTCCCGTTGTCCGTGATAATGCTATGTGGATAACCGTATCGGATTATGACATCCTTGACAAATCTTATGGTTGTTGCTCCATCACAACTAGTGACGGGTTTTGCCTCAATCCATTTTGTGAATTTATCCACCATCACTAAGAGATGAGTAAATCCACTTGGAGCCCGTTTAAACGGTCCTACCATGTCAAGCCCCTAGATCGTGAAAGGCCATGTTATAGGTATTGTTCGCAGCTGATCAGCCGGAACGTGAGCTTGTTTGGCGTATTTTTGGTAGCCCTTGCACATCTTGACCAGCCGTTCGGCATCTGCCTTGGCTGTAAGCCAGAAAAAACCGTGTCGGAAAGCTTTTGCCACTAGAGATTTGGCTGCAACATGGTGACCACACTCGCCTTCGTGGATCTCTCGTAAGATTTCCACCCCTTCTTCCGGAGATACACAACGCTGAAAGACCCCAGATGCACTCCGCTTATAGAGCTCACCACTAATTATAGTGTAGGCTTTTGCTCATCGGACGATCTGTCGGCTCAGAACTTCGTCTTCGGCTAATTTTCCGTCTACCAAGTAATCAAGGTAGGGTTGAGTCCAGCTGGGAATCACAGCCAGAACTGCTACTAAAGGTGAGTCGGATTTGGTCAAATATTCCTCGTCCACTCCTTTTATAGAGGGAACTTTGAGGTGCTCTAAAAAAGTGCCATCCGAAACCTTTTTCTGGGCAAAGCCTATTCGAGATAGTGCATCTTGATACGTCCATTTTGCATCACTATTCTATATCATAATTCACTGTTATTCATTGATATATTTAATATTAAGAGATGATACTTATGTTATTTCATCTGTTTTTGCATGGTTAATGACTTTTGGAGCATGGACCGCTGCAGTCAGGATTCTAATGGAAAAGGTGTTGTTTGGAGGCAAAATTCGCGAAGATCAGAAAATCCGGGAAAATACATGGAAAATCCTATTTTTTTACAAGACACAGGAAGCCAGAAGGGGAGGCTGAGATGGGCCACGGGGGGCCCACACCATCCCTTGGCGCGGGCCAGCCTAGGCCGCGCCACCCAGCTGGTGTGGCCGCCCTGGTCCACCCCTGGCTCTCCCCTCTGGCGTATATTATCCTCCCGAAACCCTAAGACTCGAGGAGTGACCACAGAAAGATTCCGCCGCCTCTATGGGGCACAAAACACCGAGAGAGAAAGATCTCTCCAGCAGACAGAATTCTGCCGGGGGAATTCCTTCCCGGAGAGGGGAGATTGTCGCCATCAACACCACCATCAAGCTAGACTTCATCGGGATCATCATCATCATCACCACCATCATCTCCACCAGCACCCTCATCACCATCTCCATATCATTGTAACAATTAGGTTGAATCTTGCATAGTTCTTAGGGGAAACTTTCCCGGTGTTGATTACTCTTTGTAGTTGATGCTATTGAGTGAACCGTGGAATTATTGTTTATGTTCAGATTGTGATACATCATTATTCCATCTCTGATCATGATCCATATGATGTCTTGTGAGTAGTTCATTTTGTTCTTGAGGACATGGGAGAAGTCATGTTGTTAGTAGTGGAATTGTGTTGAGAAAGATTCAATAGTTTGATATTTAAGTTGTGGTGTACTTCTTCTAGTGTTGTCATGTGAACGTCGACTACATGACACTTCACCTATATGGGCCTAGGGGAATGCATTGTGTATTTGGCTACTAATCGTAGGGGTTGCCAGAGTGACAGAAACCTAAACCCCCGTTAGGAAACCATTACACAAAGGGACGTCAGGGTCTTAGAGTTTAAAGTTGTGGTTAGGTTTCTAACTTAATTACTTTCTTGTACTTGCGGATGCTTGCAAGGGGTTTAATCACAAGTATGTATTAGTCCTAGGAAGGTCGGTACATTAGCACAGGTTCACCCACACAACACTTAGCAAACTAAAGAAGATTAATCAACTATATGAAGCGAAAGCACTTGACGGTATTCCCATGTGTCCTTGAGAACGTTTGGTCATCTTAAGTAATACAACCAGCTTGTCCTTTACTGAATAAAGGATTGGGACAGTTGCTGCATTTATTCTTATTGTCTTTTATTTACTCGTACTTTATTTACTTGCATTATCAAAAAACCCTAAAAATCTGTTTGCTAAGTATTTGCAGAGAATTCCTAATCCATACCACTAGCGAGCACCTCTGCTCCTCGTTGGATTCGACACTCTTACTTATTGAAAATACTGCGATACACCCCCTATACTTGTGGGTCATCAAGACTATTTTCTGGCACCGTTGCCGGGGATTGAAGTGCTATTGGAGAGTGGAACTAGTAAAGGAAACTTCTACTGTGAGTATTGTTTACTTTTGTTAGTTGCTTTATTTTCATTATGGATAATTCACTGAGTTTCTTATTTCGTAAATCTACTACCACTACTAAGGTAGTAGATGAACCACCGTCTGCTGAGAATGATACTTTTAAAATACCTACAAGAATTATTGATTTGTTATGGATAAGTACTATGTTGGGGATGGAACTATCCATCCCGGTGATCATTTTCTCTTTATACACGAATTATGCGGGTTGTTCAAGTGTGCAGGTATTACTACAGATCAAGTTAAGAAGAAGTTATTCCCATTATCACTGAAAGGAAGAGCTGAAGAATGGTATAAGCTGCTGAAGAATGGTCAAGCTCTTGAATGGGAGGAAATAATACCTCTCTTTTATTCAAAGTTTTATCCTCCTAGTGAGATTCATAAAGATCGGAATCAAATATACAACTTTTGGCCTCTTGATGGAGAGAGTACAGCCTATGCTTGGGGGATATTGAAGTTACTAATGCTCAAATGTCCCATTCATGAGCTCCCCAACAATATTATTATCAATAACTTTTATGCAAGGCTTTCTCTTCATGATAAGGATTTATTGGATGCTTCTTGTGCTGGATCATTCACTCGCATGGAAGAAGAAGCTAAATGGGATCTTCTGGACCATATTCAAGACAATGTTAAAGCATGGGAGAATGACAAAGGAAGAAAGTTAGGTATAAATTATGATTATGAATGCATTGAATCTTTTATGGGAACTGACGACTTTCAAAATATTAAAAATGCTTATGGTCTAGACTGTGAAGCTATTGCAACTTATTTTAAGGCTTTTGCTTCCTACATTGAAGTGCCTAAAAAGAAGTGGAATAAGTATCATGAACCTTATAAAGATATTGTCAAGAGTGTTCCTGCAAGAAATACTGAAGTTGATACTGCTAATCATGCTTTACCCAAACCTTACATTGAGAAAATACCTTTCCCAGTTAAGATAAAGAGAACGTTCGATGATAGCTAGTATGGTTAATGAAAGTACAAATAAAGCTGTTGAACCTGATGAACAAAATGATGAACCTATAATAGAAAATGTGGAAGATTTTGTTGCTAAATATGTAGAAGAGGGACACACTATCCTTGGTAAGGATACCTTTAATATTGTTTCACAAAGTAGTATTATAAGAACTAGTATTCCTATGTTTTCTGTTAGGATAAGTGATCATTGTTACGATGGACCTTGTGATAGTTATATTGTTAAGTTTATGCATGATACTGAAAGTTACTATGAGAGGGGGAAAAGTGTTCTTATGTATCTCAATAATATCAAGTTTCCTCGTTTAATGCTGAAAGTTTTTATGTTGCACTTCTTTTGCCTTCCTATGCTCGCAGTTTCTGGTTTCAACAACTTGTTTGTTTACAAAATTCCCTTGCATAGAAGTGGGTTAGAATTAAACATGTGTATTTTTGCTTCTTAATGCTCTCTTTCACTTTAATTCATATTCTTATGTGTGAGCAGCATTGAAATTATCATGCCCATCTTAATGGCTATAAAGAAAGAGCTTTTTCGGAGACAACCCAGTTTATTCTTGTTTTTGGTTTGTTTTTGTTTTTCTTTGAGTCTTGGAAGTTATTACCTCATTAATAACCACTCCTTATCCTTTTTGTTTGGTTTTTGTGTCAAGATCAACCTCTAATGAGAGAGAAGTAAGATTTGGGGAAGTTGCTGTCCCAAAACAGATTTTTGTGCTTCACCGTAAAAATTCATGAGAGATCTCTGTATGTCGGATTGAGCTGTATTTTTTGTGCTTCTTCCCCAGGTTGTTATTTAACTTTCGTTAGTTTTGCACTTTTTGATATGAGCAATAGAAGATTTTGAAAAAATTGATCTTTACCTGCTGGTCTGTTTTGACAGATTTTGCCACTCTTGCATTGGCTTCTTTAATCGATTTCCTTTTTGAATTCTTTTTGGGTTTTCGGAAGGAGTTATTACAGTAGCTTATGTTTTGATGGTTTTCAGTTGAAATTGGACTCAAAAGGTTTTATCTCTTCACTTATACTAATGTTACTAATGAGAACTGTGTGAAGTTTTGTGTGAAAGAAATTTCCAGGTAGGTGGAGAAAATGGTGTAATAATAAAGTGAAAGGTTTCATGACTCAAGCAATAAGTGTATGAAGATGAAGATATTTATGTTATTCAAGTGGTGACTCCGGAAGAATCTACTAAATACCAAATTCAGAGACCTGCACAGTCTGTTTTTGAATAGGTAAAAGTTCTGGTAAGAAAAGTTCCGCAAAAGATCTGTCTAGTTATATTTTTGCAGTTTTTAGCTAACAAGGAAAGATACGAAGCGAAAGAGGGACGGAAACAGAGCCAGGGTGGCTCACACCACCCCCGGCACAGGTCCCCCATGGACGCGCCAGCAGGTGGTGTGGCCACCTCGGACTCCGTCTCCGACCCGTTTTCTCCCAATGCCTTCCTTTTGTTGCGAAACTTTGTAATATATAATCCCACGGATCCCCCAAGGTTTGTATATCATGTTCTCGTCGTGGTTTTTGTTTCAATCTGTCTTGTTCAGATGTCGTTTAGGGGTTCATCTTCGAAGGATTACGAGCCGCGACGCTGTCGCGAGCTCCATCGCAATCTTGAGCAGGAGACTCTCGTGGGACGGGTGAAGGAAGAAAGGATCACAAATAGGCACGAAGACATGGATCGGAATGGCAGGGAGGAAGTAAAGGACATGACAGTAGGCGTGAAGGGTCTAATACCTCCAACTCTAGATCTCAGTTCTTGCCCTGCAGCAGTGGAAGCTCTACGAGTCACTGATGAGTTCTGCGACAAGTACCGAGTCTTGAAGAGGAAGGTGGATACGCTTCAAGAGGAGAATAACAGGCTTCGCAAGATGCTAGAAGATTTCCTCACGCCAACCGAGAGAATACCACCACCACCGAAGGACTAATTTTTCATCAGGTTTGGCATCCCCTTGGTTTGTTCCAAGCTTGGGGGAGTGTCGTGGTATCACATCACTATCTTCTATCTTTTTACCTTTTTAGTAGAGTCATATCATGAATAGAGAAGTTATCATGTAGGATGGTTTGCATTATGGAAGTGTCCCCTCTCTCGTTAGATATGTATCCCTTGGTGTGAGTTGCCGTTATGGAATATTAATGAGAAGTTCCATCATTTACTCTTTTGCATATCTTATATTAGTTTTCAATTCATGGTTATTTGATTGATCTTGTTGTTAGTATTGGTATCACTTTGGGATCATTGAGTTAATTTAGTTGGTTTTGGCAAACCTGGCTCGGTCAGCAGCAATACTATTTTTGAGAAATGAATGAAAAGATAGAAGTACTCTTAAAGAAATATAATTTCATCATCTTTCTTGATTTGCTCATAAGTTTAGTATTCTCTAGTTAAGATCTTTTGTGCTTCCAAGGAAGATTGCATGTTTGTTTTTATCACTTGTATGATTGTTTGTTTCCTTCAACTCTCATACTTGCTACCCAGCCTTGCTAGCCAAAAACCTGTACTGAGAGGGAATTCTTCTTGTGCATCCAATCCTTAAACCAAACCTATGCCATTTGTGTCCACCATACCTACCTATTAGCACTATTGCTATTCCAAGTAAATTCTTGTTTTTATCTACCTTCCAAATTAAACTTGTTATGTGAAAATTAGTGATTAAAGCTCTCACGAACTTGATGGCACACTTTACTTTCTTGCATTTAATAAACTTGAACCATTGTGCCCATCTATGTTGTGTATATGCTTGCGCTTTGTAAGTTGTGAATTAGCAGAACCATGCTATCATGGGGAACACTTTCAACATTGCACCGGTATTTTGTACCTAGTTGATATCATGTTCTTTTGTCTATGGATGTCGTCGGTGTGAAATGAAAGGGGAGCTTGTAAGTCCATGGAGTTATGTATGTGTGTTAGAGAAACGCCTGGGCTGCCGGTCTAATCCATGCCATCATGGTGGAAACATGCAGCGTAACCATAACGAGCATCTATGAAGCATTCTTCTTATAAAAAAAGAGAGAAAAGATATAGAGATTGAGAAAAAGAAAAAAAGAGATGAGAAAAGAGGAAAGAGAGAAAAAAGCACCATATTCCCATGGTAAATAAGAAGATTGATGAGATGCTTGTTGTCTTCTTGCCTTATCATTTTGATATGGGGATTCTTCCGTATCGTCGGGCAAGGGGTACCCTGTTGGTGGTTCTCTATGATACACATGTACTTACTATGACAAGAATTTACCGGTGACTAAACTTGAGTAGCATGAGGAGCGGCCCTCGTATTCAAGGGACATGAGATTTTGAACTTACAACTTGTCAAGCATATCCTCGTATTTGATCACTTTAACCTTAATCATCTAAAGATGCCTATGACAGGGGCAATGGGAGCTGAAATCTAATAAGTATCATAATTTTGGGAGCTCTTTATGAAACTTGAAATCCCTGCTTCCCTCTGCGAAGGGCCTTTCTTTTACCTTTTTAGTTGAGTCAGTAGACCTATTCCTTTCTATCTCAGCAAGTATTTTGAGCTGTTGTGTTTCATTCATTCATATGATGATTTATTCAATCATGTTTCTTATGTTCCTTGTTTTGCACATTGCTCTTATCTTGGTGTTTACTACTTTGAAAGCTATCATTGAAAATCAGTTATTTGTGAACTCTAGCAAAATTGTCAACTATTCTTCGACCAAGAGCTAAGTTTGCGATTACCAATTATGATTCACTTTATGTATCTTTATTGTGTTTCCTTTACTTATTGCAAGTTAAGTTATATAATAGTGAGTTATCTTCTACTATGATCTATGTATTGATGAATGTGATGCTTCTTGTCCGTATTCTTTTACTGACTCTTCACTCCATAAACCCGAGGTCATGTTTATTGAGTTTAGTTTTCGCTTGGGGACAAACGAAGTCTAAGCTTGGGGGGAGTTGATACGTCCATTTTGCATCACTATTCTATATCATAATTCACTGTTATTCATTGATATATTTCATATTAAGAGATGATACTTATGTTATTTCATCTGTTTTTGCATGGTTGATGACTTTTGGAGCATGGACCGCTGCAGTCAGGATTCTGATGGAAAAGGTGTTGTTTGGAGGCAAAATTCGCGAAGATCAGAAAATCCGGGAAAATACATTGGAAAATCCTATTTTTCCAGAAGACGAAGGAAGCCAGAAGGGGAGGCTGAGATGGGCCATAGGGGGCCCACACCACCCCCTTGCACGGGCCAGCCTGGGTCGCGCCACTAGCTGGTGTGGCCGCCCTGGTCCACCCCTGGCTCTCCCCTCTGGCGAATATTATCCTCCCGAAACCCTAAGACTCGAGGAGCAACCGTAGAAAGATTCCGCCGCCTCTGTGGGGCGGAATACACCAAGAGAGAAAGATCTCTCCGGCAGATAGAATTCTACTAGGGGAATTCCTTCCCGGAGAGGGGAGATTGTCGACATCAACACCACCATCAAGCTGGACTTCATCGGGATCATCATCATCATCACCACCATCATCTCCACCAGCACCCTCATCACCATCTCCATATCGCTGTAACAATTGTGTTGAATCTTGCATAGTTCTTAGGGGAAACTTTCCCGGTGTTGATTACTCTTTGTAGTTGATGCTATTGAGTGAACCGTGGAATTATTGTTTATGTTCAGATTGTTATACATCATTATTCCATCTCTAATCATGATCCATATGATGACTTGTGAGTAGTTCTTTTTGTTCTTGAGGACATGGGAGAAGTCATGTTGTTAGTAGTGGAATTGTGTTGAGAAAGATTCAATAGTTTGATATTTAAGTTGTGGTGTACTTCTTCTAGTGGTGTCATGTGAACGTCGACTACATGACACTTCACCTATATGGGCCTAGGGGAATGCATTGTGTATTTGGCTACTAATCATAGGGGTTGCCGGAGTGACAGAAACCTGAACCCCCGTTAGGAAACCATTGCACAAGGGACGTCAGGGTCTTAGAGTTTAAAGTTGTGGTTAGGTTTCTACCTTAATTACTTTCTTGTACTTGTGGATGCTTGCAAGGGGTTTAATCACAAGTATGTATTAGTCCTAGGAAGGTCGGTACATTAGCACAGGTTCACCCACACAACACTTAGCAAACTAAAGAAGATTAATCAACTATATGAAGCGAAAGCACTTGACGGTATTCCCATGTGTCCTCGAGAACGTTTGGTCATCTTAAGTAATACAACCAGCTTGTCCTTTACTGAATAAAGGATTGGGCCACTTGCTGCATTTATTCTTATTGTCTTTTATTTACTCCTACTTTATTTACTTGCAATATCAAAAACCCCTAAAAATCCATTTGCTAAGTATTTGTAGAGAATTCCTGATCCATACCACTAGCCGGCACCTTCTGCTCCTTGTTGGGTTCGACACTCTTACTTATCGAAAATACTGCGATACACCCCCTATACTTGTGGGTCATCACATCTTCTTCCTCATTTTCTGTTCGAGGGATGTGTTGAACTTCAAACCCTTCAAACGATTTAGATAGTTCGTCCACAACAACTCTATATGATGCCATGTGTTTATTCACATTACAGATATCCGACACTTGTTGAGCAACAAGATCCGAATCTCCATAACACATTAAACACCGGATGCCGATGTCCTTAGCAAACCGGATTCCATGCAGTAGTGCTTCATACTTGGCAATATTATTTGTCGCCGTGAAGTGGATCTGCAATACCTAGAAAAGTTTATCTCCTTGGGGTGATTTGAGCACCACGCCAGCCGTCGAGCCCCCGAGGGCCTTAGACCCGTCAAAATTTAAGGTCTAGTACTCCGACTCTGGTAGGGTCATATTCTTTGTTGTCTCTGTCCAATCAGCGACAAAGTCAGCGAGGATTTGGGATTTGATTGTTGTACGATGTTTGTACTCAATGTCGAAAGCTGAAAGCTCTATGCCCCATTTTGTGACGCGTCCTATGGCATCACTGTTGTTGATTATGTCTCTCATGGGAGCTGTGCTTACCACGGGTATTGGATGTTCCTGAAAATAATGTCGTAACTTACGAGATGCTAAGAACACACCGTAAACCAGCTTTTGATAGTGCGGATATCGCTGTTTTGATTCAGTTAAGACCTCGCTGAGATAGTAAGTCGGACGCCGCACCAGGTGTTCCTGATTTTCCTCCGGTCTCTCCACTACCATAACAATACTGACGACCTTGTTTGTCGCAGCGAGATAAAGTAACATCGGTTCCTATGGTTCCGGTGCTGCAAGGATGGGAGAAGATGAGAGTACTGCTTTCAGGTCTTGTAGCGTAGCTTCAGCTTCGTCGGTCCAAACGAATTTATTGGTATTTTTCAGGAGCTTGTATAGCGATGCGGCTCTTTCATCGAGCCGACTTACAAACCTACTGACTACGGCAATGCAACCAGTTAGTCTTTGAACATCCTTCAGGTGAGTTGGCCTAGAAATATTGAGTATAGCCTTGATCTTGTCCCGGTTTACCTCTATGCCTCATTGAGACACGATAAAACCTAACAATTTTTTGACTGGTATTCCAAAGAAACATTTCTTCGGGTTAAGCATTATGTTGTATTTTCGTAAATTGGCGAATGTTTCCTCCAAGTCAGAAATTAGCGTTTCATTCTTTTTGGATATCACCGCAATATCATCCACATATGCATGTACATTGCGTCCGATTTGATCAGGGAGGCAACGCTACATAGTGCGCTGGTACGTAGCTCCTGCGTTTTTGAGCCCAAAGGGCATTGTAACAAAGCAGAAGGTTCTGAAGGGGGTTATGAATGAAGTTTTGACTTTGTCACATTCCTTCATCCGGATTTGGTGATAACCGAAATATGCGCCGAGAAAACATAGGAGTTCCGAGCCTGCCATAGAATCGATAACTTGATCAATCCTAGGCAGAGCGAACGGATCTTTGGGACAAGCCTTGTTCAAGGCAGTATAATCAACACACATCCTTAAATCAGTGGTGTCCTTTTTAGGGACCATTATAGGATTGTCCGACCACACAGTGTGGATGACCTCTTCTATGAATCCGGCTAACTCGAGCCGGGCTAGTTCCTGCCTGACACTTTTCATCGCTGAAACATCGTAAGGACTGTTTGACGGGTTTAGTGTTCAGGTGTACATTTAGAGAGTGCTCGTCAAGTTCCCTAGGTACTCCGGTCATGTCAGATGGCTGCCATGCGAAGATATCTTGATTTGCTTGGAGGAACTTGACGAGCGCGCTTTCCTATGCGCTATCTAGGCCTACACCTATCTAGATCACCTTGGAGGGGTCATCATCCTTCAATGGCGTCTTCTTCGTCTCTTCCGATGCCTTGAACTCTAGATACGGCTTTGTCACCTCCTTCTTCGTTGCGGGCATCTCAGACAGATCGATGGTCTTCTTGATCTCCGGGTACTCCTGGGCGTGCAACACGGCTTCAGCAAAGGTGACATTTCCGTCCTCGCACTCTCGCGCCTTCTTCGGGTCTCCCCTGATGGTGATCATGCCGTTGGGACCTGGAATTTTCATCATATTGTAAATGTAACATGGACGAGCCATAAAATCCCAGTAAGCCGGACGTCCGAATATAGCGTGGTACACGCTCTTGAACGGGACCACTTCGAAGGAAAGTGCTTCTGTCTGATAGTTCTTTGGAGTTCCAAAGGTAACATCCAAAGTGATTTCTCCTAGGGAATTTGCTTGTCTTCCTGGGACAACTCCATGGAAAATCACAGAGCTGTAATTCAGCTGGGTCTCTGAGATTTTCATCCGGCATAGCATTTCGACATACATGATGTTAATGCTGCAGCCGCCATCCATGAGAGTCTTGGAGAAACCGTAGCCATCAATAAGTGGATTGATGACTATGGCGTATTTTCCTCGCCTGTGCAATTTAGGCGGATGATCAGCGCGATCAAAGGTGATTGCCACTTCCGACTAGTCCAGGAATTGGGGGACAGCCGGAACAGTTGTGTTGAGCTCATGTAGAACTGCTTTCTTGACCTTAGCTGGTTGAGATCCGAGGAAGGTGACGTAAGTGTCTTTCTTTGTTGGGAAGTTTTTCTTTCCTTCTGGCTTGGGATTTGAAGCATCAGCTTCCTCCATGTCGGAATCTTCCTTGGTCTCTTTATCTTTTTCGGGATTCTTCTTTCCCTTCTTCTGCTTAGCCATGTAGCCAGCAGTATCATCTTTCTTGATGTCGTCATTTAAACGACACTCGGTGTTTGTGTGAGACGAGCCCCCATTGGCATCTAAGTGATGCACACATGGGTTATTGGCAATGTCGGCCCAGGAGTAGGGTTTGCCAGGTTGCTGGTCTCCTCTACCCTAGACTCTTGATATCCCACGACCGCGTCCGCGGCCACCGCCGCACCCTCCTCGTCCTCCAGACCAGAAAGTAGCAGTGACCACTACTGTTTCCGCATTGGGTTTTTCTTCCGAGGTATTCTTGCGCTTCTGATCTTGCTCCTTTGGTTGTTTTGCCGACTGTGGCACATCTAGGGCATTCAGTAGTCCCTCTACGTCGTCATCAGCATCTTCATACTTGTTCGCTGTTTCTATCATCTCTCCCAAATCAGTTACCTTGTCGCACTTCAAGCGATGACGTAGTAAACCAATTGGTAGTCCTGCAATGAAAGCTTCAGTCGTAGTTTGGTCATTTAACCCTTCACAGGAATTCTTAGTGTCGATCCATCGTCCGAGATAATCTCGGTGAGTTTCTCCGGCTTTCTGGGTGCAATGCTGTAGGTCTCCTACAGTACAGAGCCTCCGATATGTACCTTCGAAATTCCGAAAGAAGACGCTCTACATGTCATACCAGTTGTGGATGGTGTTCTCTGGAAGTTCATTGAGCCATGATCGTGCCATCTTCCGCAACATGAGTGGGAGATATTGGGTCTCGACTAGGCTGTTTCCTCCTTTGGCAATACAGCAAGCTTGGAAAAAGTCCTGGAGCCAAGTATCTAGCCGAGCTACACCTTCATAGGGTTGGCTATGTCTTGAGATAGCAAATCCTTCCTGGAATTTTGTTGCTCTTATATGTGGTCCGATGCATTTTGGGCCCACGTATATATCATCATTTTCATAGTGCCGTGCCTCTATGTTGAAATTAATCACGTGTCTCGCGTCACTTATGGACAGAGATCGTCCTGATTGACGGGTATGGTTGCGGTGCCTTGGAGCCAGACTTCGGCTTCTTCCACCACCTCCTCCGCCACGACGCTCTCCTTGGCCTCCTTGGGAGCCATTGTGATGGCTACTTGGTGGAGAGGTTGGAGCAGCTGGGTTGTTTCCGGCTGATCGCCGTCCTCCGTCCGAAGCATCATTATTTTGGCTTCGGGAAGGGTCTTCATTACGACGAGCCCCCTTCCGGCTTGACTCGGCATGGTGTCCGTCATTCCCATTGCGGTGGGGTTCAGCTGGACGGCTTGTATGTCTAGGAGGTGGCATTCTTTGTCAGTCCTCCTCCCGACGCTTTTCTTTGTCTTCTTCCCTATGATCATTCGACTCTCAGCGGGGAGGATTTCTCGGATACAGGACAGCGATCGCCTCTTGCCCGGCGGCTGGAGCAACGTTGCGCCAGTCACGTGCAGCTATGTGATGCTATCCTGACAATCTGGTTCTTGAGTGGTTGTCTTCCCGACGGTCAGAACGGTGATGCTATTCCGGAGCCCGTTGGGGTCTTATATCGTCCTAGGCCAAGTCTGTGTGACATTGGTCGGACTGAGAGACCAGTTTTCCGCTTCTGGATTTCGCGACATTCTGTTGCTCCAGACCATTGGTGAGTAGCTTAATGCCCAATCGAACCCGTTCCAGGCCTAGATTATTTGCCAAGATGTCTCGAGCAGCGGCATTGTTTTGCATTGTGTTGGATACACCAGATCTCCCTTGCTATCGAGCCAAGGCATCCCCGGATCTCCCTCAAAGAGAACCTTGCGTACTTCCAAAAATTGATTGTCATGTGTATGTCGTTTTCAGTTCTTCTGATGTTGCAGAGAGATGAGCTTCTCCGCCTTGGCCATGCGCTTCTTCTCTTCTTCGATGTTTTTGGCTTCATCTAGGAGTACTTGGCGACGCGCTTCTAGGGCTTGGGCCCTTTCGTCCAATTCCATAGCAGTTAGTTCTGCCGCAGTAGGGATAGGTGTGGTTAATGCAGCATCGATGAGTTTACGGACACCTGCGGTGAACACGTGTCCATCCACTGATTCTTCTTTGGGCTTGTCTAGGATTAGCGCTCCATCCAAGTCTACCTTGTATTCCTCCACAACTACCTCCTCTGCTGGAAGTTCCTTTGTCGGGGTCTTATTCTTCTTGTTCTTCTTCTTTTCCTTCTTGGCAGCGCCGGTAGCAAAGATGGCTTTGGGTCCGTTTCCCGGAGTTAAGCTCTGATCGGTACTTTCGGACATCTGGACCTCGGGATTATCTCCGATATCCATGTCATCCTGCGCTTTGGGAGAGTTCTCTCCGGATCCTTCATCCATGGCTTCTCCTTCTTCTGCAGCTTTGGAGTTGTACTCCTCTTCATATTCTGCGGAGAACTTTCGGAAATCCGCCGACGTCATCGAATCATCTGAGGATGCGGGTAAGTCGGTGTTTGTTCCGATCACCTCCAGCACTAAGTCTTCATTGTCTCCAGCCTCGGCAGAGCCGGATCCGGATCCAACATATCTGATGAAGTGAGATGTGTGGGTCTTGAGGTAGTTGCGGCTTTCCTCATGGGCTTCCTTGAAGATCCTAATGGTTTCGAGAACCTCATCCACGCTTGCGTCTTTCATCATCATGCCCCTCAATGTGTGCCTCAGGAACGGTTGATCTGTTCCGGCGTTGGCAGGGCTAGAAATGAGGTCGTTGCTATGATCCTCCTGGATTTCAACCTTAGCGGGTGGATCGATCTGGGATTCGGCCTTGCTAGGGAGATCCCCTCTAGATTCGACCTAGACCGCAAGATCTGCTTCAGGCTCGGATTTCTCCACTATCTCCACAATGGGTGCGGGCTGGGTGGGATTAGGGTTTTCTAGGATCTGGAACTCTGCCGCCTCCGTGGACAAAGGGGACCCAGAAATTTCTTCTGCCTCTATCATCACCGCTGGGGTGGGTGGGGCAGGTTCAGCAAACCTGATGTACACATCGATCTCGCCGAAAGACATAATGGTATAGGCAGTCATGGCCTCCCTAGCTGGAATCCAGGTGTCGTCGAGAACGATGAGAGGGACGTCACTGGCGTAGAGGATGCGACCGACGGCGATAGTCTCACCGATTTCGATTCTTGCAGATTCCGCTCGGAGCACAGATCCGAAGCTCACTTGCCCCACGGTGGGCGCCAACTATCGTCATATTGATGAAAAGTACGCCATGAGGAGGTCCTCGGGGAGTGTGGAATAGAGGTGTGTGAGACGTACGGTGCTCCGGGACGGTGAGCACACAAGTTTACCCATGTTCGAATCCGCTGGCTTTGGACGGATCCTACTCCTGCTAGCAATCCAGTAATACGGCAGAGCCAGAATATGGGTTAAAAGGGTTTCGCATGTGCGAGTTGAGATTGTAGATTATTGTGAGGGTGCCGTAAAAACTTTCCCTAGGACGGCTTATATAAATATCCGGCCTAGGGTTTACAGGAGAGATCTATCTGTCTATGACTAGGAGTCGGTTACAGAGTACATCTTGAACTACAAGTAACACTATGTGCCTATGTCGCTAAATCTTCTGGGCCTTCCTGTAGCCGGACTGAATGTGACACCCCCGGGATTAGGGCTAAACAAATCCAGACCTTAGCCTGACATAAGCTTAACCTAGAGCTCGAGGATATCCAGTGAGAAATCGGTAACACAACAGTAACCCTGCGACACAAAAATTATTATAGCAAGCTCATAACTGAGCGAAGAACCAAAATATTACAAGTAGAGGTCACTTACCACAAACATCAAACAACAGAAGGAAAATTATGCTATTAAGTATAGCAAACTTAACAAATGGCCTAAGAAGCCTAAAGCATAACGATGATGTCCCAGCCCATAGGTTCCAGGCTGCCGGCCGGGAACCCCAAGCTACTCGTCGGTGTCGATGTCGTACCAAACTTGTCTTCAGGGAACACTTATTCTGCTACAAAATTATCAACAAAGCAAGGGTGAGTACAGGGTGTACTCCGCAAGACTTATGGCTGGTGGGGTTATTTTGCATAAAGCCATCTTTGTTTATAAATTGAGAGGGAGAAGAATCTCGTCTAATTAGAATATTTTAAAAGGGGATAAGAGAGCGACATCTCCGAAGAATTGATCACCATCTTTTGATATCCACCAAAGTAATCCTCATCTCACAACTAGGATCACCCCCTCGTACCCATCAGGAAGCATCCTTAAGCACACGTTGATCTACCAAGTTCTACGATTAGGTTAAAGTTCTCTATGATCTGACGTTCATTCCCTAGTCGCCTATAACCCTGGACATGGCTTTTCGAAAAGATTTAACCCTACAGGGGTGTACAACTTTACCCACACGTACTAACTGACTCTTAATGCCAGTACATTAGCCCTCTTCCTTGGAAGGCCAGCAAAGGGTGGTTGGCCACGACCTTTACCTTGCTTTCGCCGAGACCATGAGTCACGCCCTAAGGATGGTTCCGCTGTAACGGGTCAAATCCCGAAGTCGGTCCCTAGAGATTTGTGTCAGGGTTGGTTTACCAGGGGCTCCATCGACCCCAAGCAACCTCGGCCACGCTTACCTACCTGTATGAATGCACCTGCTTCACCGCCTGGACGAATGGAACGCCAAACTATGTGACTCATGGAATCTACTAGGCAAGTTAGTTAGTCGAGAGGCCCGCATAAACCCCGTGTGGTTGTACACTCGTCTTGGTTCCGAGGGCAAGAACTTGGGTCCTAATGGTGGCGAGCATGGGACTACAAAAAACCACATCCCATCGTGGCCTCCCATACAAGCCTTAGCATGTTTAACCTTTACCACTAATCTCAACTCATCTCGTTCTCCTGTCATCCTAGATTCTCTGCATTTGGTACATCTTCTTGATGAACCAGCACTGACAACTAAGCATGGCTAAGCAACACATATATAAGCTCTAGCAGTGCACACAAGCCAAACCTAGTTATGCTAGGAGTAGTGGATCAGGTAATATAAGCTCAAAGGGAGAAATGCAACAGATAGGATACTCTATCTATCGATAAAAGACCACAGTAGAATCGTATGCATCATGGAAAGAATGAAATACTTTGAAAACATAGGATTTTATCATGGTGGGGTTATGCTTGCCTTGTTTGTTGATACCCAGATATAGATCTTCGGAATCCTTATTCTTGACTTGATTATATTTGATCAAGTATTGTTCGTTGATCTTCGATGGTGTTGATCTCGGTCTTTGATCTCGATCTCGATATCATATTCTACCGGGAAGAAGCAAACACCGAAAACAAAGGGGAAACAAAAATGAACACATGGCATCGATGCAATGCTCAATCAAGGATGATGATATGACAAGTTAAATAGTATTGAAATGAAACCCTAAAGAATTCTTGGCAATTTAAGCGGGATCCGAGGGGTCCAAACCCTAAAATAGGAGAGACCCCGGAATCACCTGCGGGCTTCATTTATTTCTCGAATTAAACATGTATTGAAAGTTGTTGAACAATGCATGATATTGATGCTAAAGTGTAGATCTTGTTTTTCTGAACATTTTGATATATTATACATATTTTTCTGACTTATAAATAATTAGTTATGATTTTTCCCAATTTAAATCATTTTTAACATTTTGGGATATATTAAATATTTATCTAACTGGCCCCACATGTCAGATATTTATTCTTATTAGAAATTAATTATGGAAATTATTAAAAACCTGGCAACCGGGACCCACATGTCAGGTATTTCCTAATTATAGAAAATAGTTACAAAATAAATAAATAAAACTAAAAGGATTTATGACCTCATGCTGAAGTCAGCAATGGAGATCTCCTCAGATTGATGCGGCATCTGGCGACTGGGCTCACACGGGGCTGCAGGGATGGTCGCCCTAGAACGAGCGGTTCACGCTGAACCTTCTAGTGGTTGTGCCGTTGGAAGAAGGTCACCGGAGCAGCTACAAAGGTGAGGTCCTACAGCGGCGCACGGCGGAGCACGTCGCTAGCACGAACCAGAGTGGAAGGAAAGGAGAGGAGAGGTTCTGGAGATCCACAGGCTCACCATAGCTGTAAATAAATGGTCGGAGAGGAAGCTCGAGGGTAGAGGTGGCCGGAATCGTCGGCAAACACGGCGGCCGGAGTTGGGGATACCGAAGGGGTACGCGGGCCAGGCTGGGCTGCGCTTGGACCAAAGTTGGGCCGCGGGAGTTGCTAGCTTGCGCGTGCGAGCGGAAAGGAGAGAGGGAAGAAAGTTGGGCCGGCCTAGGCAGCTGGGTATCCTTATTTTTTTCTGTAAAACTATTTTCTTTTTCTGATTTTCTCATTTCCATTTGGATAAATATTTCAAATCTGTTTTTGATAATTTCAAAAATACCAGAGGGTTTAAAAAATATATAAAATATTGCAGGGGCCCTTTAATCAATTTGGGCTCCATATTTTTGTCATTTTCAAAATTCAAAAGCTATTTTGAATTGCTTTTTAAAGAGATAGGGGAAAAATAGCTAGGGTTGGGGTTTTGCATTATTTCTTTGCATACAATTTTAAAAGATGATGCTCATGCAATGCACATTAAACCCTAATTGGACATTAGCTAAACTAGGGTGTTACAAATCTATCCCCCTTACGAGAATCTCAACCCGAGATTCCGCATGTAGGAAGAAGGAAGAGAAACAGGGTCACTTCTAAGGATAAGAGGGAAACACACTAACAACACACAGAGTATCTCATGGGCAACTCATGAAAGGAGTGTTCAGAAACAACTCTGAGATGACAAACATGAAACACGTCAAGGTAACAGAATAAACAAAAGGACAAGGTTTCAAGTTTTTAGATAACTAGTCTTCATAAGGATTGAGACCATGGATCTTCATAAGGGTTTAGGCTTCTGAAAAGGAAAGCTTACAACGGAAAGAACATGACCACAGACTTCGAGAGGTGAACCTCTACTAGACGACTTAAGTAGATCTTCCAAGGTACAGAGATACGGATAATCAAGTTGTTGAACTACTTTTGATACAGAAGGATCACTCTTTGTTCAACAGAAGGTCAAGACAGAAAGGTGTTTTTGTGGCGAGGACTCGTAAGAATCACATGGAACATGTAACAAGAGGAACTAATGATTACCAACATCATAGTCGCTCTTCAAACATGTTTGATAACGAAGGAAACTCTTTATTCATCCAGGGTCTATCAAAATCTTTGCCAAAGATCATGATATCACTTGACTCCACCAGGATGAAGAGGTAAGAAGAATCCTGATGACACGAGGAAAAAGAAACTTCATTCTTAGACTTTGATTACTTGGCACAACAAGATGCTTGCCAACATAATAGGGTCTAGAGGATCGACCGAGAGACATTTAGCAACACTACTTTAAATGTTCTCCTTGATGTTCGAGGCACGAGACATCAAGTAAAGGTCAGACTTCAGTACAAAGGAAACCATAAACACAACTCCTATAATAAATTATAGAATAAGCCTCATGAAGAGTGGTTGTTATTTGCTGATTCAAGAGAATTCGACAATAGGCTTCTGACTAGTTGTGTCAACCATTACATCAATCATGTCAGACTTACGTAGAAACCTATGTCAAAACCTTGAGGAACACAACCATATATCTGCTTGAGATTCAGATTCGGTTAAGTGGAATGATACTTCAGACTCAGCATGTCTGAATAGATAGTTTGCAACATTTACCGTAAAGGTAAAGTTACTAGATTCTCAAGACATGGACTACAGTGTTAAGCTCCAATAGACTGAGCTGAATTGCTAGAACCATGTATTAACAACTTGTCAGAAGAAAACTGCTTATACATCAAGTACTTGCAATGAAACACAAGTGTCCATAAGGAAACATAGATAACTCTACTCGAATCCACGGCAATATATTTCACCATTTTCCCGTGGTTCGGAGAAGGTTACTTCTAACATCCAGAACACATACTTCGAGATAACACGAAGGAGGTTCTCGAAAGTTTTCCAACATTAATGCCAAATGTTTCATATGAGTCTGTTCTAATATGGAGAAGATAAGGATATTGTCGATGGGCTCAACAACAAACTTATCGAGATACTCCAAGTATACGAACTCATATGTTGTATACACGAGGCAGAGTATTGGTTAGACCAAAGAACATGAAGATGTACTCAAGTGAAACATCAGGAGTAGCAACATCATCAAGATAGTCCTTGGAACTGAGTTTGATTTGACGATAACCCAAATCAAATCAAAGGAGGGGAAGATAACATATCCATGAAGGAGATACCATCTTTCTTCCACACAAACAAAACTAAGCATCCCTTTAAGATATACAAAGTCAGATAGAACTTTTGTCTTACAACTCTCCAAGTTGTTGTTTAAGCTCAACCAACTAGTTTAGGGCTATCCAGTACGGATCTGTAGCATCCCAATTGTCTAACAATTGCAATGCTACTAGCCTAGTCTATATAATGGCTACTTCCTACATATAATTGTTGCATCATAAATTATATCATGCTCATGTCATCATGCCACCTTGCATTTGAGCATCATATAAAACCCTTTTTATTTGGTTCTTCTGTCATATGCATTGTTAATTGTATTTGCCTCTTGATATTGTATTTGGTTATTGATATATTGTTTAAATGCCAAGTTGAGTTGGGGGCATATCTTTTATTCAACTCCATCACCTTTCCTTGTCACCCCATCATTCCACCATTCCACCATATATGAGCATTGCAACTTATTTGGTTTACCTCTAGCTCATGTGGGTTGGGATGGATCCAATTCTATTTTTCCACATGCTCTCATATTAGCATCATGATGTTTTCACATTAGTGATATGTGGAGCCACCTTTGCATGCCTTGTGAGTGGAACCTCTTTCTAGATCCCATATGGGTTGTTTTGGGGTTATTCTCATGTTGGGATATTTTTGGGCTTACTAAATACCTAGTGGCACATACACACTAGCAAGTCCCATTTTGATTCAAACATGGTCACCTCCATCTACTCCACATGGGGCATCCTTTTAATTCTTTTAGCTTGGCTTTATTCCATATTTTGGAATGCATAGGCACAAATGCCATGATTATTTATTCTGTTTTCACAAGATTAAAACATGGCATTTAATGTTTTTGCATGGGCCATGCAAAGCACCACCATTCTTTCTCCTTTGGTTTTTCTTTGGTTTTGAGTGGATCCTTTCTTTTGTGAGCTTCCCTTTCTCTCTTATTCAAGACCCTTCTCATCTTGATATCCTTTCCTTGCCATGTGCATCAAGCCTCACCTCACCACCATCTCCTCCATCTCTTCCTTGATCTTGTTTGGTTCATGTTAAAACCCTACACCCATCCCCCCATCCATGCAAGCCATGTGTGGGAATATTCTACCCTTATCTCTAAAACCCTAAGCCATCACCCTCTCCTCTCTCTAACCTAGCTAACCCAAACCCTAAACCTAGTTTCCTCTCTAATCTAACCCTAGTTACACCCATCACCCCCTCTCTTCTCACCCTCTCCTCCCACCATGCCGAGGTGCCCCCTCTCCCTACCATGCAGGCCCCACCTAGCCACCTACTCCCCCTGTCCGAGCTACCCTCCTACCCCAACCCTAGCACAAACCCTAACCCGAGCCTTCCCCCTAACCAACCCTAGCTCGCCCGAGCCTACCTCCTCTCTCTCTCTCTTCTCTACCTGCCGTGCTAGCCCCACCCCGAGCTCTCCTCACCGTCCCCACCTGGTAGCCCCTGCCCCTACCATCCAGCCCGACCACGTGAGAGGAGGTGGAGAAAAGGTGGCCGAGACCACCTTTTTCCTTTACCCGTGCCCACACGCCACCTCCTCCCTCTCTCTCGCTTATCCTCTTTCCCCACGTCTCCTCTGCCATCCAGATCTCGCCTGGGCTCTGCCCTCACCACCCCAGTTCCTCACCGTCCCCTGTTGCTAGCCTGCCTGCCACCTCGCCGTCTATCTCGGCCACCCCGTAGCACCGGTGCTGGAGAGGAGGAGAAGAGAAGCCGTGTGTCGAGGAAGGTCGATGAGACTCCTAGAAGGCCGCCTGTACCTGCCGCGGAGGAGGAGAAGGACCAGATCCGAAGATCACCGTCGAGCCCGACATAAACCCTAGCTCGCCGTCCGCCAGCCTCGTCGTCGATCTGCTGCTCCCACTCCGATCCGAGCCCTCCATCGAGCCCGCGGTGAGTTCCTCTCTCGCCTAGACACCCTCTGCCTCGCCGTTAAACCCTAACCGCGGCAGGTGTTTCACCGAACGCTCTCGGTGCACCGTCGATCGTTGGCGTCTGCCGCCTCTATGCCGTGCCACGCCTCACCTAGCCGCTCTACTCCCTCCTGTCACCACCCACAGCCTACCGCAGTGGCTACCGCCGCCGAGCGCGAGCCCCAGGTCCCTGGATCAAATCCCCGCGCACCGCGCCCTGCGTCGGTCGCTCACCGACCTGTCCGCGCGTTCGCAGAGAAGAGGAACAGTGGGGCCGTGGCCGTCTTTCAGAAAACCCCCCAACCTTTTTTTTTCTAAACCCGCGGACCAGCCTACCCCACCTGTCAGCCACCCCGACATTCTTGCAGAAAAGTCCCTCTGTTCCTCTGGCCGTAACCCGCGCTCCAGCTCGGCCCCGCCTGGCAGTCTCTGCGCGCTCGTTCGCTGGCACGTGGGCCTCCAGTTGCTGGCCCACCCGTCAATCGCAGAGGCTGGCTAAGCCGAGGTGAGAAAAGGAATTCCTGAGCGCGTGGCCCAGTCCGTTTGGTCCCACTCGTCAGCGACTGGGGCTAGCTCGGTCTGAGTAATAAAAGTTTCTCCTGTTGTCTGTTTTAATTAAACCTTTTTTCAAATTAATTTAAATTCAAATTCAGATCTGTTTTTAAATAACTTTTAAAATATAATTCCAAATTAAACATGTAACATATGTTTTGAAATCAGAAAAATGTGAGGATTTCAAATATGCCCTTCAAAATATATTTTGAACACTTTAAATTTCGAGTTGATCAAAATTACAAGAAAATGCCCTTTTCCTTAATTAATTAATAACTTTTGTTTTATAACTCCAACTTTGACAAATGATATGTCTAAATCGATCAGCGCGACGAGCCCGTTCTATCTATGCATTCCATGTTCTGAATTGCAGCATGCATCATATAAATATAAAGTATACAGCAACTTATTTGAGGATAAAAGTTGACTAAAACTCCATAAAATGCCTTATTCTTGTATTCCACACCTCACCCATGCCATGCTACTTTATTGCCATGCAAATTGTGCATCATTAATCATGGCATGATTGTTTGCTTGTCGCATTTTAATCATATGCTTGTGCACTCTATTTATGTTGGCCCTTGTTTGTTTGGTTCTTCTTCGAATAGACGCTGAGCAGGGGATATATCAAGAAACCCAGGAGCACTACCCAGATCCATCCCTCGCTTCAACTGAGCTGCCAGGCAAGCACTACCACATGCTTGCATACATATAGTACCTATTGCCTCTATCTTATTCTTGCATCATTGAGTCGCAATTGCATTAAACTGAATCCCATGTACTGCATAGCCTTTACTTTTAAACCCCACCGAAGCTTGTTCCTCCATCCCATGAGCCATTACTACAGGAGTTGTTTGAGCCATGCGGGTCGTAGAACAACATGTGTAGGGTATGTGAGTGTCTGATGGATAACGAGGTACCTAAACAACTTAACCTGAGTAGTAATGGGATAACTAATCAAAGTGGCACCGGTGAGCAATATCTGCTATTTGGTTTTTCATGCTCACTTGTGTCCCGTAGGACCCCGAGTACTTGATTCCTGTTCCTTGAATATTCGCGCTATCCACATCCGGGAGGCTTATGAACCCCCCTGAGCCAGAGCTTGATTCATTCTTATTTCTTGGGGCCACAAAGTAGTTTGGGGCTTTATTACTATCCTGTACTTATGCCATGCTTTACTGCTTTATTTACGATTGTGCGTGGAGCACCTGTACTGTTTAGGATCGTGACACGTTTTCGCTGTATCGACAAGCCCAGTCACACTTTCGGGTTCCCGGTCATTTACAGCCGTCCACACAAACCTTGAGTCCGTCTCGGAGCCGGCCAACTTCGTTGCGGGTAGCTTAATGGGGTGGCCCCCTGAAATATTTCTGAATCCCGTGATCGCTTTGTCGTGACTGCCTCGTTGGGTTTTGATTTGGTTTTTCCGAGGTTGATCGAGTGTGTGTTGCTATTTGTGCACCCCTGCAGGGTAAATCTTTCTGAAAGCCGTGTCCGCGGTTATGGACGACTTGGAGCACAGTTTCTCGATCATAGACAAGTATAACTAAAGTACCGCTTTTAATTTGACTAAGTACCTGACTAGTAAATAGTGCAACACTCATGGAATGGATAATAAAACTGCCAACGGATGGGGGCTGTTCGTCCGCTTCCTCGTTGGTAAGCGAGGAGGAGGATGGATCTGTTAATATTACTGTTATAACTGTTGTTATTAATTCACGGACTGTTGTATGGTGGCTTGCATACATACTCATTTGTGTATGTATTTGATCCCTTCGCCTGCCGATTACGCCGCTCGTTCTTGTCCCGATGTTTGGAAATGGTTAGGACGGCCGAAAGGTCTACCTGTGAGTGGCATTTGGGCCCCACCGTACTATTTTAACCATTTCTGGACATCCAGGCTTGTAACTAAGAGCGTAATTCACCGAGGTAGTTACAATTGGTATCAGAGCCATCCCGCCCTTCAGGGTCTCAGCCAAATGGTCGTTGCCAGTCTAGCAAATATTTTGGTAGCTATGTATACTAGGGAAAAACAAAACGCGAGAGTAGGACTGCTTCCATTTTTCTTCTTACCCAACCACCCACCCTTTTCTGGTAAGGAAGCGTAACATTTTCAATCCTCTTCTTAAAATTCAAACTAGGATTCACGTGTTCTGGGTTTCCGTAGTACCATAGAAAGTGTGTGTGTGTGTGTGTGTAATTCCTTGTCTATCTGTTGCATCCAATTTGTTATCACAATCTGCCTTTGGTTATCAACTGTTGGTACATTCCATACTGACAGGCTTTTAAAAACCGGCGCGATCTATCTGACTCCTTGTTAACCGGTGCCATCTTCTTAAGGGTGTTCTTCCTTCCAGCATGATTTCACAGAATGTGGAGTTGCTAATCTCTACCTGATAAGTGATTTTGCGCATCTATTGGTATTTTAATGCCGAAAAATGTGGAAAAATTTTCTTTGATACATTTGTGCTTCCACACTCCTTTTCAGTCGTGTGTGAAACATTATATATCTCCCTTTTATCAGCATGTCCATGCTAACTCATTCTTTTGTCACCAGGCGCTTAATCCTAGAGTTTCATTTCATCTCCAATTCTCTTGGGCTAAATACATAACATGTGTCGGTCCGATGCTGGTGATTGTAATTTGGTTCTCGGCATAGCTATATGACACTTATCATGAGTGGAATATGGAAAATGCTATCAACACTATCCTCCAAATGGTGACGGTTATCTCCTGTGATTTTGAGTACACCGTGATCATATCTATGCATATTCAAGCATATTTGGCAATCCGGAGTTTCTCAAGGCACTACGGCGGTCTATCATCTGTTCATCATGCTGCACATCTTTTTGAACTCCATATCTGCAAAATTCTCATTGAGACGAGGGAATTGCATCTTTTCGTCTCTGGTAGCTTTGCTTAAGGTATGAGCTATCATCGTTTCTTTATCCAGATCTCTTTATCTTTGTAACCGGTGATCCAATCGACAATGTGAACCAGGTGACATCTCTTTTTCTTCCGAAGGACCAGATAATCTATTCTGCCAGTGCATCTTCTTCAACACGAACCCGTGCTCTTAATATTGATCTTTCTAAGAGCGTTGACCTCAGGAAGTGTTCGAGCATTTGTTTGTTTCTCCCGCCTCTTGAACTTGATATTCTGGGAATATCCTGTTAATCCATGGTGGTATATGTCGATAATATGCTTTCCTATTCGATATCAATGGAAGAACATGGAAGATCATTTGTGTCTCTTTCTCTCGAGCTTCGTGAGCCCTGCCTATGTGCAAAGTCTCAAAGTGGAAATTCTGGATTCTTGAAGTCACCTATCTCGACCACGTCCTTCTGCTAAATACATTACTTCAACTCTGGAATCAGCAAGTCCATTGTTAATTCCATCCTCCATCTTCAACCAATCTGGAGTTATTCCTTGTTGGCAAGTTATCATCGTCGTTCCGCTAAAGATTTTCCTCAAGACCGCTAAACCTCTCTCAATCTTTTCAAGAACAACATGGAGTTCTTTTCACCTCAGTCTCGTCAAGTGATCTTTTGAAACCCTCTCGCTCTATCGTCTATGCTAAATCCACCAGAGGCCATGAAGACCTTCCAGATCTTGTATTCCTTTTGTTCAAGTTGGTGCTATCTTTTCTGTAGCTGTTGAATCTTGCAGTTCTTCTCCATAATCTTCCTTCATATCTTTCTAATGGCTTGGTACTTCAGACATGACGACAACATCATCATCCTTATCTATCTATGAATCCGGCGAATCATTTGCATCTATCCTTGTTTCTAACGAAGTTCCATGAGTTATTGTCAATACCTTCAGTCTGTTTCGGTAGTTGGGTTGCATGGTTTTCTTATTCATGTGCGGAGTAATGCTTTGAGTGCGGGATGGAGTAGCTACCATACCACTACTCTTATCATTCGCTCTTGTACATTGAATTGGTGAATTAATGTGATTTCACTCATTCCACGGAAGTTAGAAGTGGCCTTTATCCCTCGATGCTTTTACTTCCGTCCTTGTTTTTCCGGAGTGCTCTCTCGAAGAAAGTAATCAATAATCTCTTGTTGGTGGTCTGTCTATTCTAGACGGAGCAAAATCTTCAATTATCTGGTGGAAACAAACGCAAACTCTTTTCTGTCCTCGTCATTCGACCGATACTCGGCATCCCCAAACAAGACGAAAGGAAACTATATCTCTTTGTTTCATCAATTCTTTTTCTGTGGTAAAGCCAATTATGGTTGATGCCATCAGCCGCAAATCTATTGCGTTAGCCTCAAGGCTAAAGAAAGCAATAAGTATCTCTACAATAAACTCCAGATCCTCCATATTCTTTGCTTCTCGGGATTCCACATAATCTAGCTTCATATCCGTCTCTGGAAGTTATATCCGCGCACCTCAATTGCGTGATCCTTGGGTCTTACCGGCGCAACAAGAATCTAATACGACGATGTCTAACTAAATCTTTCTGTTGATATCAAGGGACTCTATTGTTTGAAGGCAATATTGTTTCCGAACTTCATTTCTCAAATCCGAGAGAAGATACGATGCTATCGTCATAGTGGTTCAAAACCTCTCCAACCTAGTCTTCCGGCGACACAAAGATTCATCCTCTCTAGTATCGGTAAATCTTTAATCTTAACGTTGTGACTTTCTTTATTCATGATACATCATCTTGTCCTTTCTTTCACAAGTGGTTCTATTCTTTTATCATGTTTCTTGAGAAAACCGGAGCTATGTCCATCCTATCCTTCTTGTCTCCCGAAAATCCTACAATTCTTCTAATCCGTTGTTCTTGAAGCAAAACGCAAGACTCGCAACAAGTCTAGCAATTTTTGCAAGGTGGAGTGGTTGCACCATTCCATGGTTCATCAACTTGGTAACATGAGGGTCACCTTCGTTCGAACACCCGCCTCTCCTTGTGTTGTTTTCTTTTTCCTAGGAATCTCGGGGCGAGATTCTTGTTTAGTGGGGGAGAGTTGTAGCATCCCAATTGTCTAACAATTGCAATGCTACTAGCCTAGTCTATATAATGGCTACTTCCTACATATAATTGTTGCATCATAAATTATATCATGCTCATGTCATCATGCCACCTTGCATTTGAGCATCATATAAAACCCTTTTTATTTGGTTCTTCTCTCATATGCATTGTTAATTGTATTTGCCTCTTGATATTGTATTTGGTTATTGATATATTGTTTAAATGCCCAAGTTGAGTTGGGGGCATATCTTTTATTCAACTCCATCACCTTTCCTTGTCACCCCATCATTCCACCATTCCACCATATATGAGCATTGCAACTTATTTGGTTTACCTCTAGCTCATGTGGGTTGGGATGGATCCAATTCTATTTTTCCACATGCTCTCATATTAGCATCATGATGTTTTCACATTAGTGATATGTGGAGCCACCTTTGCATGCCTTGTGAGTGGAACCTCTTTCTAGATCCCATATGGGTTGTTTTGGGGTTATTCTCATGTTGGGATATTTTTGGGCTTACTAAATACCTAGTGGCACATACACACTAGCAAGTCCCATTTTGATTCAAACATGGTCACCTCCATCTACTCCACATGGGGCATCCTTTTAATTCTTTTAGCTTGGCTTTATTCCATATTTTGGAATGCATAGGCACAAATGCCATGATTATTTATTCTGTTTTCACAAGATTAAAACATGGCATTTAATGTTTTTGCATGGGCCATGCAAAGCACCACCATTCTTTCTCCTTTGGTTTTTCTTTGGTTTTGAGTGGATCCTTTCTTTTGTGAGCTTCCCTTTCTCTCTTATTCAAGACCCTTCTCATCTTGATATCCTTTCCTTGTCATGTGCATCAAGCCTCACCTCACCACCATCTCCTCCATCTCTTGCTTGATATTGTTTGGTTCATGTTAAAACCCTACACCCATCCCCCCATCCATGCAAGCCATGTGTGGGCATATTCTACCCTTATCTCTAAAACCCTAAGCCATCACCCTCTCATCTCTCTAACCTAGCTAACCCAAACCCTAAACCTAGTTTCCTCTCTAATCTAACCCTAGTTACACCCATCACCCCCTCTCTTCTCACCCTCTCCTCCCACCATGCCGAGGTGCCCCCTCTCCCTACCATGCAGGCCCCACCTAGCCACCTACTCCCCCTGGCCGAGCTACCCTCCTACCCCAACCCTAGCACAAACCCTAACCCGAGCCTTCCCCCTAACCAACCCTAGCTCGCCCGAGCCTACCTCCTCTCTCTCTCTCTCTCTCTCTCTCTCTCTCTCTCTTCTCTACCTGCCGTGCTAGCCCCACCCCGGGCTCTCCTCACCGTCCCCACCTGGTAGCCCCTGCCCCTGCCGTCCAGCCCGAGCACATGAGAGGAGGTGGAGAAAAGGTGGCCGAGACCACCTTTTTCCTCTACCCGTGCCCACACGCCACCTCCTCCCTCTCTCTCGCTTATCCTCTTTCCCCATGTCTCCTCTGCCATCCAGATCTCGCCTGGGCTCTGCCCTCACCACCCCAGTTCCTCACCGTCCCCTGTTGCTAGCCTACCTACCACCTCGCCGTCTATCTTGGCCACCCCATAGCACCGGTGCTGGAGAGGAGGAGAAGAGGAGCCGTGTGTCGAGGAAGGTCGAGGAGACTCCTAGAAGGCCGCCTGTACCTGTGGCGGAGGAGGAGAAGGACCAGATTCGAAGATCACCGTCGAGCCCGACACAAACCCTAGCTCGCCGTCCGCCAGCCTCGTCGTCGATCCGCTGCTCCCCACTCTGATTCGAGCCCTCCATCGAGCCTGCGATGAGTTCCTCTCTCGCCTAGACACCCTCTACCTCGCCGTTAAACCCTAACCACGGCAGGTGTTTCACCGAACGTTCTCGGTGCACCGTCGATCGTTGGCGTCTGCCGCCTCTATGCCGTGCCACGCCTCACCTAGCCGCTCTACTCCCTCCTGTCACCACCCACAGCCTACCGCAGTGGCTACCGCCGCCGAGCGCGAGCCCCAGGTCCCTGGATCGAATCCCCGCGTGCCGCGCCCTGCGCCGGTCTCTCACCGACCTGTCCGCGCGTTCGCAGAGAAGAGGAACAGTGGGGCCGTGGCCGACTTTCAGAAAACCCCCAACCTTTTTTTCTAAACCCGCGGACCAGCCTACCCCACCTGTCAGCCACCCCGACGTTCTTGCAGAAAAGTCCCTCTGTTCCTCTGGCCGTAACCCGCGCTCCAGCTCGGCCCCGCCTGGCAGTCTCTGCGCGCTTGTTCGCTGGCACGTGGGCCTCCAGTTGCTGGCCCACCCGTCAATCGCAGAGGCTGGCTAAGCCGAGGTGAGAAAAGGAATTCCTAAGCGTGTGGCCCAGTCCGTTTGGTCCCACTCGTCAGTGACTCGGGCTAGCTCGGTCTGAGTAATAAAAGTTTCTCCTGTTGTCTGTTTTAATTAAACCTTTTTCAAATTAATTTAAATTCAAATTCAGATCTGTTTTTAAATAACTTTTAAAATATAATTCCAAATTAAACATGTAACATATGTTTTGAAATCAGAAAAATGTGAGGATTTCAAATATGCCCTTCAAAATATATTTTGAACACTTTAAATTTCGAGTTGATCAAAATTACAAGAAAATGCCCTTTTCCTTAATTAATTAATAACTTTTGTTTTATAACTCCAAATTTGATAAATGATATGTCTAAATCGATCAGCGCGGCGAGCCCGTTCTATCTATGCATTCCATGTTCTGAATTGCAGCATGCATCATATAAATATAAAGTATACAACAACTTATTTGAGGATAAAAGTTGACTAAAACTCCATAAAATGCCTTATTCTTGTATTCCACACCTCACCCATGCCATGATACTTTATTGCCATGCAAATTGTGCATCATTCATCATGGCATGATTGTTTGCTTGTCGCATTTTAATCATATGCTTGTGCAATATATTTATGTTGGCCCTTGTTTGTTTGGTTCTTCTTCGAATAGACGCTGAGCAGGGGATATATCAAGAAACCCAGGAGCACTACCCAGATCCATCCCTCGCTTCAACTGAGCTGCCAGGCAAGCACTACCACATGCTTGCATACATATAGTACCTATTGCCTCTATCTTATTCTTGCATCATTGAGTCGCGATTGCATTAAACTGAATCCCAAGTACTGCATAACCTTTACTTTTAAACCCCACCGAAGCTTGTTCCTCCATCCCATGAGCCATTACTACAGGAGTTGTTTGAGCCACGCGGGTCGTAGAACAGCATGTGTAGGGTATGTGAGTGTCTGATGGATAACGAGGTACCTAAACAACTTAACCTGAGTAGTAATGGGATAACTAATGGAAGTCGCACCGGTGAGCAATATCTGCTATTTGGTTTTTCATGCTCACTTGTGTCCCGTAGGACCCTGAGTACTTGATTCCTGTTCCTTGAATATTCGCGCTATCCACATCCGGGAGGCTTATGAACCCCCCTGAGCCAGAGCTTGATTCATTCTTATTTCTTGGGGCCACAAAGTAGTTTGGGGCTTTATTACTATTCTGTACTTATGCCATGCTTTACTGCTTTATTTACGATTGTGCGTGGACCACCTGTACTGTTTAGGATCGTGACACATTTTCGCTGTATCGACAAGCCCAGTCACACTTTCGGGTTCCCAGTCGTTTACAACCGTCCACACAAACCTTGAGTCCGTCTCGGAGCCGGCCAACTTCGTTGCGGGTAGCTTAATAGGGTGACCCCCTGGAATATTTCTGAATCCTGTGATCGCTTTGTCGTGACTGCCTCGTTGGGTTTTGATTTGGTTTTTCCGAGGTTGATCGAGTGTGTGTTGCTATTTGTGCACCCCTGCAGGGTAAATCTTTCTGAAAGCCGTGTCCACGGTTATTGACGACTTGGAGCACAGTTTCTCGATCATAGACAAGTATAACTAAAGTACCGCTTTTAATTTGACTAAGTACCCGACTAGTAAATAGTGCAACACTCATGGAATGGATAATAAAACTGCCAACGGATGGGGGCTGTTCGTCCGCTTCCTCATTGGTAAGCGAGGAGGAGGATGGATCTGTTAATATTACTGTTATAACTGTTGTTATTAATTCACGGACATCCGTCTATCTTTGGTTAGGCGGATGGTTAGCGAGTATCTATAGAATTGTTAGGGATTATCTTTTGCTGCAATTGCGTCACCCCAGGTTGTGTCCCCTTTAGAGGCATAAAGACTTGCTGAGTACCCCTAGGGTCTCACACGATAATTTGTTGATTCAGATGAACAGGTAAACTCGCAAGACGGATACTGGATGGAGGAGACGGACGATGTTGGCAACGATCACTCGGTGTAGAGATTCCGGGAACGGGGATCCGTGAGATCTGTGGGCGGGATGTGTTTATTTATGGGGCATCTTATGCCGATTTGCTTCTTATCCGTACTCGGATCTTGTTTTCCGCTTCCGCCTGATACTCTGATGTTTGATGTATGAGGAGATATCCTAAACTATTATATCTATCTAGGATATTTGGATCTTGCCGTATGGCGTTGCAATATTTCTATTTCTTTTAGATGGAATGGCTCTGAGGACTGTTGTATGGTGGCTTACATACATACTCATTTGTGTATGTATTTGATCCCTTCGCCTGCCGATTACGCCGCTCGTTCTTGTCCCGATGTTTGGAAATGGTTAGGACGGCCGAAAGGTCTACCTGTGAGTGGCATTTGGGCCCCACCGTACTATTTTAACCATTTCCGGACATCCAGGCTTGTAACTAAGAGCGTAATTCACCGAGGTAGTTACTATACAGTACGGATCCTTGGAGAAGAAGCAGTTCAGAGAACTTGCTTGCTCAAGAACTTGACAAACACGGTCATGTGGCAACATGGCGATACTTCTAGAAGACGTCTAGAATATCACGAACCACCGATATGTCACTTAGTTCGAGAGGAAACTTGCTTGGTAAGGCAAGTAGACATAGTCTTAGAGTTTTGGCATGAACCTAACTCTTTGACCGGGGAAAGTGTACCAAAATAGAGGACTTGGTAGAACAATCATCCTTTGCTTAGTGATAGGGTTAACCATCACGCTAAGAATGACACAAATGTCCTTGCAGTTCAAAGCATTAATAATTGCTTAGAATCTCAGATGGTCACATTATTATGCACACGCATCATTCACGAGCTCCAAAGCTCGAAGGAAGGGTGGGTAATTATGTGTGAGAGCAGCACTTCATTAAGAGAGTCGTGAAACTCGACACGACCTCATAGTATTAAAGGGTGTGACACTCTAAGGTAGAACAGATGGAAGGCAATCAATGCCTTTTGATCTGTGGGTTACAATACTTTGACCTGGTCCTAGACATGACGAGGTACTGGAGTTTGTTTCTCCCGACATCCCTAAATGGTATGTCATGATGGACCACAAGAGTATCTTGCATCGAAAGACACCAATGTGCAATAACACCTGGCTACCAACTGATAGACAAAGGTCGGAAACAACAAGGGAAAAAGAACATGCTCATGATAGAATCCCGAGATGTGGAAGCATAGATTATCAATCTTCCGAAAACCAATGCATAAAAGGGAGGGTGTGGCAGAGTCACGCATATAGATGTGAGACTCACGAGGAGTACTCCTATTGTGATCTATTTGGTTCCATTAAAGAACATTTGTCGTAGCTAGTGGTAGGGGAAGTCCTTAATTGTCACAATTCAATCGCGACAATAATCACAAGCTTGAAGTCTAGACTTGTAGTACCAGCCATCCTGAGGTAATGTTTAGACATTTACAGCAGGGGTCAAAGGAGTGGACCTTGGGTTAAAGATCAGCTTCATGTACGAGATTCACAGCACTTGTATCTAGCACAATCTGGGGTCTTCGGTTCAAGTCCAAGGGTTAAAACCCAAGAAAATAAGTAACTACTACTACTTGAGTGACACAACGTACACTACAAGATAGTATTCACGAGGTAGCTTCCAAGAGAAGAAACAACTTCTGAAGTACTCAACAAATAAAAGGGAGGCACACGAGGCGAAAGGAAACCTCGAGACCTAGAACAAAATACTGTGGAACCATCAACATGATGTTGTGGACCCATAAGATAGAGAGATCATGATGGAATGGAATCTCTCAACTGAAGCAGAGCAAAGGGAAACAAGGAATGCACAACACACGCAACTCTAGAGAACTCAACACTAGGTTAACTGGTTGAGATACGACATGCCCAAAATGCACCTAAGTTTTGAAAGACTAGAAGAGATATCAAAACTTTTCAAAATCAACACAAGATAAGATGACCAGAGTTAGAGCGAAACTGGATAAGGAGAAAAAGAAGCATACCAGATTTTTCGCAAATACTTTTCATCTTTGAAATAGTTTTCACAAGCACTAGACTCAACATCGACCAATAGCAAGGTTTTCCTACGGTTAGTACTGCTCTGATACTAAAAACTGTGACACCCCCGGGATCAGGGCTAAACAAATCCAGACCTTAGCCTGACATAAGCTTAACCTAGAGCTCGAGTATATCCAGTGAGAAATTGGTAACACACTAGTAACCTTGCGACACAAAAATTATTATAGCAAGATCATAACTGAGCGAAGGACCAAAATATTACAAGCAAAGGTCAATGACCACAAACAACAAACAACGGAAGGCAAATTATGCTATTAAGTATAGCAAACTTAAAAAATGGCCTAAGAGGCCTGAAGCATAACGATGACATCCCAGCCAATAGATTCCAGGCTGCCAGCCAGGAATCCCAAGATACTCGTTGGTGTCGATGTCATACCAAACTTGTCTTCAGGGAACACTTATTCTGCTACAAAAGTATCAACAAAGCAAGGGTGAGTACAGGGTGTACTCTGCAAGACTTATGGCTGGTGGGGTTATTTTGCATAAAGCCATCTTTTGTTTATAAATTGAGAGGGAGAAGAAGCTCGTTTAATCAGAATATTTTAAAAGGGGATAAGAGAGCGACATATCCGAAGAATTGATCACCATCTTTCTATATCCACCAAAGTAATCCTCATCTCACATCTAGGATCACCCCCTCGTACTCATGAGGAAGCATCCTTAAGCACATGTTGATCTGCAAAGTTTTATGATTAGGTTAAAGTTCTCTATGATCTCACGTGCATTCCCAAGTCGTCTATAACCGTGGACACGGCTTTTTGAAAAGATTTAACCCTGCAGGGGTGTACAACTTTACGCACACATACCAAACGACTCTTAATGCCAATACATTAGCCCTCTTCCTTGGAAGGCTAGCAGAGGGTGGTTGGTCACGACCTTTACCTTGCTTTCGCTGAGACCATGAGTCACGCCCTAAGGATGGTTCCGTCGTAACAGGTCAAATCCCGAAGTCGGTCCTTAGAGATGTGTGTTAGGGTTGGATTACCAGGGGCACCATCGACCTCAAGCAACCCCGTCCATGCTTACCTACCTGTATGAATGCACCTCCTTCACCACCTTCGAGAATAACCAAAATGCATATGTTGAATAGAACGCCAAACTATGTGACTCATGGAATCTACTAGGCAAGTTAGTTAGTCGAGAGGTCCCCATAAACCCCGTGTGGCTATACGCTCAAAGGGAGTAATGCAACAGATAGTATACTCTATCTATCGATAAAATACCAAAGTAGAATCGTATGCATCATGGCAAGAATGAAATACTTTGAAAGCATAGGAGTGTATCATGGTGGCGTTATGCTTGCCTTGTTTGTTGATACCAAGATATAGATCTTCAGAATCCTTATACTTGACTTGATTATATTTGATCAAGTATTGTTCGTTGATCTTCGATGGTGTTGATCTCGGTCTTTGATATTGATCTCGATATCGTATTCTACCGGGAAGAAGCAAACACCAAAAAGAAAGGGAAACAACAATCAACACATGGCATCGATGCAATGCTCAAGAAAGGATGATGATATGACAAATTAAATAGTATTGAAAGGAAACCCTAAAGAATGCTTGGCAATTCAAGCGGGATCCGAGGGGTCCAAACCCTAAAACAGGAGAGACCCCGGAATCACCTGGGGGTTCATTTAGTTCTCTAATTAAACTTGTCTTGAAAGTTGTTGAACAATGCATGATATTGATGCTAAAGTGTAGATATATTATTTCTGAATAGTTTGATATATTATACATATTTTTCTGAATAATTTGATATATTATACATATTTTTCTGACTTATAAATAATTAGTTATGATTTTTCCCAATTTAAATCATTTTTAACATTTTGGGATATATTAAATATTTATCTAACTGGCCCCACATGTCAGATATTTATTCTTATTAGAAATTAATTATGGAAACTATTAAAAACCTGGTAACCGGGACCCACCTGTCAGGTATTTCCTAATTATAGAAAATAGTTACAAAACAAATATATAAAACTAAAAGGATTTATGACCTCATGCTGACGTCAGCAATGGAGATCTCCTCAGATCGACGCGGCATCTGGCGATTGGGCTCGTGCGGGGCTGTAGGGATGGTCGCACTGGAACAAGCAGTTCACGTTGAACCTTCTGGTGGTTGCGCCGCTGGAAAAAGGTCACCGGAGCAGTTACAACGGCGAGGTCCTGCGGCGGAGCACGAACCAGAGCGGAAGGAAATGAGAGGAGAGGTTCTGGAGATCCGCAGGCTCACCATAGCTATAAATAAATGGTCGGAGAGGAAGCTCGAGGGCAGAGGTGGTCGGAATCATCGGCGAACACGGCGGGCAGAGTTGGGGATGCCGAGGATGGTGAGCTCGATTTCAAGCGCCCGCGGCCGATTCCATTTGCGAGGAAGATGAACTCGACGAGGCGGATACGACTGCAAGCTCAGAGAGGCTCGGGGAGGCAAGGGATAACGGGGCGATGGTGAGCTCTGAAGCTAGGGTTTGGCTTCGGAGGGGAAGACCGGGAGAGGGAGGTCATCTGGGAGAGGGATAATCATTGGGGGTGAGAAAGACGTGCGTGCCTTCACCTCGCTCCAGGCGGCGGCGGGAATCGCAGCACGACCAGTGGTGATCGACGTCGTCGGGAAGGGCACGCAAATGCTTCTGCTCCGTCGTTGGCAGCAAAGACGACGGAGGACAGGGGACCGAAGGGGTACGCGGGTCAGGGTGGGCTGCGCTTGGGCCAAAGGTGGGCCGCGGGAGTTGCTGGCTGGCGCGCGCGAGCGGCAGGGACAGAGGGAAGAAAGTTGGGCTAGCTTGGGCAGCTGGGTTTCCTTATTTTTTCTGTAAAACTGTTTTCTTTTTCTGATTTTCTCTTTTCCATTTCGATAAACATTTCAAATCTGTTTTTGACAATTTCAAAAATACCATAGGGTTTACAAAATATATAAAATATTGCAGGGGCCCTTTAATCAATTTAGGCTCCATATTTTTGTCATTTTCGAAATTCAAAAGCTATTTTGAACTGCTTTTTAAAGAGATAGGAAAAAAATAGCTAGGGTTAGGGTTTTGCATTATTTCTTTGCATACAATTTTAAAAGATGATGCTCATGCAATGCACATTAAACCCTAATTAGACATTAGCTAAACTGGGGTGTTACACTGGACTCTGTCTCTTCTCACTAACTGGGCCGCCCGTGAAGCAAAGCTCTAACCCGAAGTGGGCCACCCTGGTCAGTGAGGCATAGTCAGGATACCCGGAAAGTATATCCCCAACAGCATCGACAAGGACGACCCAACCATCTTGAAGAAACCAACCATCATGAACTCCACTTTCGAGGCGACTACACACACCCGCACCATCGAGCTCGTCCCGGGCGACTCCAGCCAAACGGACACCATCGAGGCGAACATGATCCCCACATAGGAAAGGGCGCTCATCAGGTTCCTATGTGAGAATCGCGACATCTTTGCATGGAAAGCATCCGACATGCCTGGTGTCCCGAGAGAAATCGTTGAGCACAAATTCAACACCGACCCAAAGTGCGACCGGTGAAGCAATCGATGTGGCCCTTCAATGAAGAGCGCTACCGAGCAATCGCCGAAGAAGTATAACGCCTACTCGCCGCAGGCTTCATTCGGCCCATCAAGTACTCCAAGTGGTTGGCAAACCTAGTATTGGTTCTAAAAAAGAAAAACACCCGGAGAATGTGTATCGACTACACCAACCTCAACAGCGCCTGCCCGAAGGAGGAGTTTGTCCTACCGCGCATCGACCAGATCATCAATTCGACCGCGGGATTGGAGTCATTGTGCTTCCTCAACGCGTACTCTGGCTAGAACCAGATCAAAATGGCAGTCGAGGATGAGGAGAAGACGGCGTTCATCATGCCATTCGGCGCCTTCTGCTACACGACCATGAAGTTCAGCCTCAAGAACGCCGACGCCACCTACCAAAGGTGCATGCAGGAGTGCCTCGCGAGCCAAATTGGCAACAACATCCATGTCTACATCGACGACGTGGTGGTAAAATCCACCCGCCAGGACAACCTACTCGCCGACCTGGCCGAGACCTTCGCAAATCTGCGGAGATACAACATCAAGCTCAACCCAGGAAAGTCCACCTTCAGCGTCCCCACCGGATAGTTCTTGGGGTACGTGGTCTCCAAGTGAGGCATCGAGGCAAACCCACCAAGATCGACACCATCACGTGGCTCAGGAAACCCAAGTGCCTGTGCAAAATCCAGAAGTTGGCCGGGCGAGTCACAGCTATTAGTCGCTTCATTCCCCGGCTCGGCGAGAAGGCAATGCCCCTCTAGCGCCTGATGCGCAAGAACCCCACGTTCCAATCGGACGCAGAAGCAGACAACGCGCTCAAGGCACTCAAAGAAGTGCTACTCGCGGCACCACTACTTGCCGCCCCAATTGACAAAGAGCCAATGCTCGTCTACATCGCGGCCTCCACTCGAGTCGTCAGCGCCGTGATGTTCGTTGAGCAGCCAGAAGAGGGAAATGAGCGCCCCGTACAGCGCCTCGTCTACTACATCAGCGAGGTCCTGACGGACTCAAGGCAGCGCTACCCGCAGTACCAGAAACTGGTATACGCGGTGTTCCGAGCCTAGCGACGACTCCCCCACTACTTCCAGGAGCACCCAATCACGGTCGTCTCCTCCACGCCACTGCAGGACATCATCCGCAATCGCGAGGCGAACGGGCGAGTCGCCAAGTGGGCTGTCGAAATTAGCGTCCACAACATCAATTACGAGCCACGCAAAAGCGATCAAATTGTAGGCCTCGACGTCAAGCCCTGCACCAACAACGTGGCCGAGTACAAGGCCCTCCTTCACAGCATGTAGCACCTAGTCGCTGGCCAAGTCGCGGGGACCTGTGACGCCATCTCCCCAACAATGATAGCATACCGCCAAGCGGTAGACCATCTTGGAGGGCACTTCACCGGCTACTCAGTCGAGTGGATCGACAGGCTCAAAAACAAGGAGGCCGATGCCCTCTCCTGCATCGGGTCATCCCAGAAAACGCCACCCGCAGGAGTCTTCCTCAACATCATCCACAAGCCTTTGGTCTCTCCTCCCAAGGAGATCGACATCGGGATACCCCTGCAACCCGTGCCCGCCCTAGTCGCCATTTTCATCGAACCCAGCAACTAGACAACACCATACGTTGCCTTCCTCGAGCACAAGGTCCTTCCAAGTGACGAGACGGAAGGGTGAATGATCATGCGCCGTTGCAAATCCTTCGTCATCATAAATGGCAAGCTCCACAAATGCAGCATGACTAGCGTGTTCCAGCGCTGCGTATAGCCAGAAGAAGGACGCAAGATCCTCCAAGACATCCACGCTGGTGACTGTGGCCATCACGCCGGCGCCAGGTTGCTGGTCGCCAAAGCCATGCAACATGGTTTCTACTAGCTCACCGCGCACGCCGACGCCACCGACATCGTCCAACGATGCATCAGGTGCCAGAAGTACGCCAACCAGACGCATATCTCTGGTTCGGCACTCAAGACCATCCCCATCACCTGGCCATTCGCCGTATGGGGCATGGACATGGTCAGCCCATTCAATAAGGCCCCATCCAGCTTCACCCACCTCCTGGTCACAATCGACAAGTTCACCAAGTGGGTCGAACCCAAACCAATCAAGAAGTGTGACGGCAAGACCGCCACCAAGTTCCTCCACGAGCTCATCTACCTATACGGCTACCCGCACATCATCATAATAACCGACAATGGCACCAACTTCGCCAAAGGCGCCATGGAGGAATTCTGTGAGGAGCACGGCATACGACTTGGCCTCGCCTCAGTCGCCCACCCGGAGTCGAACGACCAAGTAGAGCGTGCTAATCAAAGTGTCCTCCATGGTCTCAAACCGTGACTTCAGGTGCCCCTCGAGCGAACCTCAAGATGCTGGGTCGAAGAGCTCCCCTCCGTGATATGGGGCATCCACACCTCCATTAACTGTTCCACGGGGTTCACACCCTTCTTCATGGTGTACGGCGATGAGGCCGTAATGCCAATCGACCTAGAACACGACTTGCCTCGGGTCACCAACTATGTGGAGGCGGCAAACGAGATCACCCGCCAAGATGTAATTGACCAGCTCAACGAAGCACCCGACCTAGCTTTCTCCCGCACCACCATCTACCAGCAGGGACTCCAGCGCTACCAAAGCCACCGAGTCTGGACCCGCACCTTCCAGGAAGGCGACCTGGTCCTACGAGTGGTCTAGGACAAGAAGGGCATGCACAAGTTTTCTCCCCCATGGAAGGGGCCATTCGCCATAGGGCGAGTCCTCGGCAATGACGCCAACTACCTCGTCGACATACGAGGCAACGGCCAGCTCGAGTGTGGGAGGCCATGGAATGTAAACCTCCTTCGGAAGTTATATACGTAAAACTAAAACTTGTACTCAGTCGCTATATAATGAAATCATTTCGGATCGCACAAATTGTGTCTACTCGCCATCCTCTTGTGCCAATTTCACTTGTACGTCCAGCAATACGCTACCTACGGAAGTCCACTCTTGGTCGCGCGACCGGCACAGCTAAGTAGTGCGACTCAAGGGCACCAAAGATATTCGGGCCTTGTGTCGTCCATGAACACGCCACCCCGGATCCACCATTGGAGTCGCCTCGCTCGACTGGCCTGCCAGGCCAAGACAACTGATAAACACTTCTCACAGCGACCTATCCTCCCCATCCTCGTGCAAAGCGAGTCGAACGGTTAAGTACCACGCACGGGGACTTCGCAATAGGAAACCCCACACGGCTCGGGAACACACCAAGTAAGAGAGCTTCCTTGGACTCGCCACATGACTAGATTCCCGAGCCAGGGGTAGAGACATGTTACAAACAACGCATCAGGTCCTCACCTATGATAGGCGTGCGACTAGAGCGGCTAAGTACCACGCTCTGGGACTCGGCTAAACCGACCCTGCTTGCGTCCGGGAAAACAGCTAAGTACAGAGCCCCTTCGGAGCCACTCGAGGACTCGGCTAAACCGACCCATACGCCGTGACAAACAAGCCCCAACCAAAATAAAAACTCAAAGAAAACACACATGCACATAAACGAAGTAAACCCCATTAAACGGCAGACGCGCTCGGGGACTCGCTCACATAAAAATCAACATAGAACATACTTAACCATGCATTGTGAGTCGATTAACTCCTCTTACTTCCATACATAAGTATTGTACATATTACAAAAGTGGCCACTCGCCATAACTTACAAAAGCCCCTTAGGGCAATAACTCATTTTGCAGGCTCTGGCGAAGAAGCGCCACCATCACCCTTGACCCGGATGTACGGCTCCCACGGGTTCATTGGGTATGTCGTTAGCGACTTCAACAACGCCGACCAAAAGGGATGCTCCGACTTCAGGTCACGGTGCTCCGGCTCGGGGTCGCCCGGTGCCACCACCGTCTCCTGGTACGGCAACAGATATCCCATCGCCAATACTCGCTCCGCGAACGGAGCAGCCTTGGCGGTAACTTTAGGACCTCCGAGATCTCCACCGAGCCACTCGCCGACAGGTAGCCGCTGGTGAAATCGTCGAGGTCAAAGTCGTTGGGGAAATGCGCAAGCCCAAGGCTCAACGCGGTGGCGGCCCCGCGCCTGAAGGCCGACCACACCATCCACTCGACGACTATGGTCGCCTCCTCTAGATAGCACCAGACTTTAGTCAACCCACCAGGAATAACCTCGGTGGGGGACATCCCCTGGAGCACGGCCTGGACGCGCAGCGCTGAGGCGGTGGCTAATGTCTATGCACTTCTATTCTTGTAGACAATTGTTGGGCCTCCAAGTGCAGAGGTTTGTAGAACAGCAGCAAGTTTTCCCTTAAGTGGATTACCCAAGGTTTATCGAACTCAGGGAGGAAGTGGTCAAAGGTATCCCCTCTCAAGCAACCCTGCAATCAAGATACAAGAAGTCTCTTGTGTCCCCAACACACCCAATACACTTGTCAGGTGTATAGGTGCACTAGTTCGGCGAAGAGATAGTGAAATATAAGTGGTATATATAATTATAAGTGGTAACGGTGATAGAAAATAGCTTGATGGCATGGAAAAGACTAAAGTAAAACTGAAATAAAGATAGAAGCAAGAAAACATGTAATAGATCTAATCGCAAACGGTGTTTCAGTGCTTAGAAACAAGGCCTAGGGATCATACTTTCACTAGTGAACACTCTCATATAAATATATTCTTCTTTATGATACTACGCTGAACTACTCTCCGGTTGGACACTCTAATCCATGGTAGGGCTATAACAGCACACCTCAAAGTCCGCTTTACCCATCTAGATAACCCCACACTATCACCTTGAGCGCTAGATGGTTCAAACAAACACCACAATTTCATAAAGACATCCAACTCCAATGTAGCACCCCGAGAAAACCACTACTAGAAAATCGTTGTGTTGTTGTGCATTGCATCATCATGACCGCATGCTCATGTCATCATGCCACACTGCATTTGAGCATTGTCATCGTCATGCATGGTTTTGTCTAAAACTATTTTCAACAACCTGGTTTTATTTTCTAAACGCCCCGTCTTTATTTCAAATCAAAACCCGGGCTTGGCCGGAATATTTTATTTCGTCTACAAACGGATTTCAAAAGCCCCGTTTTAAACAAATAACATTTGATATTATTTTTTAGGGGGCAGCTGAACCGGGCCGAACCGGCCCAGCCGGCCACCCCCAAGAAAAACCAGGGATAAACCAAACTCCTACCTAACCCAACCCACACCCTAGCCCTAGATCTAACCAGTCCTAGCAGCCACACACGCAGCAGCGCGCCTCACACTACCACCACACACCCAAACCGACCCGGTGCCACCACCCCTAACATGACCCAGCATGCACACGCGCGACCTTGCGTCGCGTGTCCACCCGCCTCGCAGCAAACGACCAGGCGCGCATCTCGTTTTGCACCACCCCAGACCCGCGAGCGTGCTGCACCGCGACACACCCTAGGAGAAAAACCACCACACGCCTTCTCCCTGCCCGGACCGATCCCTCCCCACCTGCTCTCCCCTGGCACCCTAGCCCCACCTACCTGCCCTGCCTTATCCCCAGCTCCCGACCATGTCGTGTTCTCCGCCCGCGCGTCCGCGCCCCCGAGCCGTGCTCGACCCCACCGCCGGCCTCCTCCCCAGGACCTCCTCGCCACCTACCCTGCCGCCTTCCACACCCCCCCCGCCAGCAGCCGCGGTCCCCTACCTCGACGGCCGCCGCCCCGAGCGCGCCTCCCTTGCAAGCTCCCCAGCTGCCTCCACCCCTGCCTCGCCGGTCGCCCTCCACCCCGGTGGCGTCTCCTCCCTCTGCCTCGGGCCCCCTCTGCTCCGAGCCCGCGACCGAGCCTGCGCCATCCCGGCAGGCGAGGCCCCTCGTTGACCCTGTACCCCTCCATCGTCGGGAGCCCCACGCTGGCCTCCTCCTCCCGCGTCCGGCCTCGCCTTCTTGCTTGTGGACTAGGTCGTCGTCGACCATCCCGTCTACCTCCTCTGGTCGGCCCATCCCGCGCCGCCCCGCTCTACCCCGCATCTCCACTCCTTCGGTATCGAGCTTCCGTCAGGCTGTCACCGCCGACGACCTCGCCTCCCGGCGCCCAGTCTCCCTCCTCTCTGGTCGCCGTCCCGGTTCCCGCGCCGCGGCGCCGTCGCCTCGTCTAGCACCTAGCACCACCGCAAGGGCGCCCTCCTCTCTGCTCGCCCATGCAGCGCTACCGACGCGTGTCGCGCGGGCGCCCGTGCCGAGTCGTGCTAGTACCTGTGTGCTCGTGTCGGTTCCTGTTGTGTAGCAGTTGCGCGTATCCCGTGTGGTCTTGTCCTCCCGTGTTGGCAGTTTGGCCTTGGCATGGATGTGCGGGTGCACCGAGACAATCTGCAACCCCCGCAAGTGCATCGTGTCATCATCAAGCCCTCCCGATGAACCACTAGTGCCCCTTCAAGGTCGTCACCGACAATAACTTCCTCACGGGTCAGCAAGGGCTCCTACACAAGCCCTTCAACACGGACTCCAAGACCCGAACCTAGAACCGCTCCGAGACCACCAAGATCTCCAATCGGAATCCGAGGACGCCGAGACCCTGGACGACAAGTCTCCTTCCCGGAAGCGTTGACACCGGTATGACAAGACCTCCTTCCCGCACCGATGCCCGAGGGCCGGATGCCAAGCTCGTCGAGAAACCGGACGCCAAGGTCGCCTATACGGAACGACAAGCACTTCACCGCGGAACACCGAGTTCGCCGACACGGACGCCGAGTACGCTGACATGGGACCTAGGACCGACAAGCTCTTCTTCCTGAATACGATGACTGGGACACCAAATCCGAAGACCGATCTCAGAGTTCGACAAACCCCATCGAACCCCTTCGGAAGCCAAGATCTTCCGAACCCAGATGTGTGACCCTAAGCCCCTATTTTTATAATATGACATTACCAACTGTCGCATATTAAATTGTTCATGCATGCATACTTGTCTGTGGTTTGGAGGCATTATGCCGATTCACCTCATAATTAAATATGGAGTCAATATGCGGGATACTTTTGTCTTATTCCAGACTCCATTTAAATTTGTGTAGCGAACCAATGCCATGTTTTGCCTTGTTAAGCCAACATTTAAATTGCGGGGATTTTAAGTAACTTGAATCGTTTAATTAATTGCCGGGACCCCAGTTCCGCTTAATATTGCCTAATTGCACCGCATCTGCATCATATCATAATCATGCCGGATCTTCTGCCGTAGTATTAAGTAGTGCATCCGGTGTTTCTTCTAGTGTTTGCTTCTTCACGGATTAGACCGATGAGTTGATGCGAGTATCGACAAGTTCTTAGGATATGATCCATCGACAGTGTTTTCCCAGGCGAGCATCTCCCCCTTTCTACCTATTTTTCTTTATAGTCTTTATTTCCTACTATGGATCTATTGCTATCCGTGTTATGATGCTTTAGTTTCCGCGCACCATTTATATTCCTTGCAGCCTCTATATTGCCATGGACACATCCTATTGCCTGTTGTTTGATAGATAGTCGGCCTTGCGAGTCGTAGTTGCTTGCTTATGTGTTGCTTCGTGTTGTTGTCGTTCCACTGTTGACGGCAAGTTGGCACATGATGAATGGTGCAGATGCTTAATGGTGGAGATGATCATGACTTTAAATACAACTACTAAATTGCTAGATATAACTAATGCAGAGGCATCGGTGGGCAATAGAAAATATTCGGTTCTTCCACGCTCACTTGTGTCCCGTAGGACCCCGAGTACTTGATGCCTGTTCCTTGACTATCGCACTATCCGCATATGGGACCATGAATCCCCTTAGCCAGAACTTGATTCATTTCTTATTTCTTGGGGCCACAAACTAGTTTGGGGCTTTATTACTATCCTGTACCTATGCCATGCTTTACTGCTTTATTTATGATTGTGCGTGGAGCACCTATAATATTTTGGATCATGCCACGTTTTCGCGGTATCGACAAGCCCAGTCACACTTTCGGGTTCCCAGTTGTTTACAGCCGTCGTCACAAACCCTGGGTCCATTCCGGAGCCAGCCAACTTTGTTGCGGGTAGCTTAGTGGGGTGGCCCCCTGAATTATTTTATGAATCCTGTGATTGCTTTGTCGTGAAAGCCTCGTTGGGTTTTGATTTGGTTTTTCCGAGGTTGATCGTGTGTGTGTTGTTATTTGTGCACCCCTACAGGGTAAATCTTTCTGAAAGCCGTGTCCGCGGTTATGGACGACTTGGAGCATAGTATCTCGATCATAGACAAGCATAACTAAAGTAGTGCTATAAATTTGACTTAATATGTGACTAGTAATCAGCTTCACTACAATGGAATGGATAATAAAAGTGCCAACAACTGGTGGAACTGGGGTGTATCGTGTCATGTTATACCTGCCTAATAAATATCGCAACTCCAATGGAATGAAATAAAAGTGCCAACAACTGCTGGGTTTTGGGATTCCTCAGGACAATTATATCTGACTAGTAAATGTTCCAACTACCACGGAATGGTTAATTAAAACTACCCACTACTTATGCTTCAAGATGACTCATGCTATCTAAGTCTGATTAGTAAGTGCTGCAACTATAACGGAATGAGTAAAATTGCCAACTGTGTGAGTTCCTTGGTCCGACTTCCTCATTTGGTCTCGAGGGGGAAATACCAGGATGGGTGTGTTTGGTGTTAGTATCAGGTTTGAACCGAATAGGTCTTTCTTATCTCTCTCTAATAGCCGACAGTTAATCGAGTCTCTATAGGTTGTTTAGTGCATGTTGCGCTGCCGCTTCAGTCCACCATACCTATGTAGGCGAGAGCCGCCGAATTCTAGCCTCGCCGTGCACTAGCCTCAGTACTAACGCTCCTCTTTTTCCCTTTGCCCTTTGTCGGCACCCCTTTTGTTTAGCAGGTACGAGTTCAAGGTCGTTAGCAGGGTTACCCTTCCGGCTTGGCCTGGGCAGGGTTATGGACACCATTGGTTATTCTTCAGGGCTCTTAGCCCCATTTGCATCTTGTCCGTACTCGGACGTTGTATCGTTTTCAAGGTGATTTGGATCTTTGTATTGTATATCTGTATTCTTGACTCATGGAGTCATGTTGTATATATATATCTATTCTATGGGTTCCATCGTGGACTATTGTGTAATGGTATTACTTCGTTTCCACTGGCACGAAAGTGCCTGGTGGGCGTCCTTGAATCGTTCCTATGCGGGTTTGGTGGGCAGCGCTGAAACATGCATAGGGCCGATTCGAGGGTGTTACAGAGTGGTATCAGAGCTCAACAGTTGCGATACCCCACAAGTCCAGCCTGTAGGATAACCTAGCTAACGGCCGAACTAGAGTGTCAAAACTATTTTTGCAAAATCGATTGGATAGATCTGATTAGGTCCGATTTTACTCCTTACCCCTCTGTTGTTCTCCTCTTACCTCTGCGTGTTTTGATTCTACCCTCTTATCCTTTCTTCGAGTCCAGGATTTCCTGTGGTTGGGTTTCTGTCGTACCTTCAGGGTTTCGCTTCCTCCCTTTATAACGGTGGTTCTACAATCATCAATCTGCTTCTTGGCTGTTGTACCTTCATCCAATCTTTTGTCGTTGAACTCTTTATCCGTATGTGCTCCTTGACAGATATCTGTATCGTTGAAAAGCATATGAGAAGGATGAGCATTGGTGAAGTTGGAGTATACCTTGAGCATGTGTTGTTCATGCCAATGGAACCATCGCAAAACCTGATCATTGTGTGTTTTCGTACGATGTTTCTTTGTATCTCCCGGTGGTCCCCAATGCGATGACATCATCCACGCCAGATCCGATGAAGATCCTGCATCACCCCTCTTGTTCCGAACCCCACTTGTGAAGATCTTCAGTCTAAATCCCGAGAGTTGGTTGCACGATTCTGCGATTCATTTACAGAAGGATGCTTTGAGTACGGGATGGACTGATCACCCTACCCGCCTCTCACTGTGCACTTTTGTACATCGAATCGGTGGATCAAGCAATTTCGCTCCATCCACGGAAGTTAAAGATGGCCTTATCTCTTGATATCTTTATCTTCGTCCTTTGTTCCCGGAGTTTTTTCTCGATGACCATGGACAACGACCCATTGTTGGTGGTGTCGCCGATTTCAAGATGGAACAACAATCTTGTTAGTGGTGTCGCGGGGATCTACCCGAAGCGAGAAGATTCTGATCGTCGGCCTTCTCCCCGGTACCATGAGGCGGATCTCGAGGGCGAGATCCCTTGTTAGTGGTGTCGAATTGTAGCACGCCGAGAAAACCACTACTAGAAAATCGCTGTGTTTTTGTGCATTGCATCATCATGACCGCATGCTCATGTCATCATGCCACATTGCATTTGAGCATCGTCATCATCTTGCATGGTTTTGTCTAAAACTATTTTCAACAGCCTGGTTTTATTTTCTAAACGCCCCGTATTTATTTCAAATCAAAACCCGGGCTTGGCCAGAATATTTTATTTCGTCTACAAACGGATTTCAAAAGCCCCGTTTTAAACAAATAAAATTTGATATTATGTTTTAGGAGACAGTAGAACCGGGCCGAACCGGCCCAGCCGGCCACCCCCAAGAAAAACCAGGGATAAACCAAACTCCTACCTAACCCAACCCACACCCTAGCCCTAGATCTAACCAGTCCTAGCAGCCATACACGCAGCAGCGCGCCTCACACTACCACCACACACCCAAACCGACCCGGTGCCACCACCCCTAACCTGACCCAGCACGCACATGCGCGACCTTGCGTCACGTGTCCACCCGCCTCGCAGCAACCGACCAGGCGCGCGTCTCGTTTTGCACCACCCCAGACCCGCGAGCGTGCTGCACCGCGACATACCCTGGGAGAAAAACCACCACACACCTTCTCCCAGCCCGGACCGATCCCTCCCCACCTCCTCGCCCCTGGCACCCTGGCCCCACCTACCTTCCTGCCTTATCCCCAGCTCCCGACCACCTCGTGTTCTCCGCCCGCGCGTCCGTGCCCCCGAGCCGTGCTCGACCCCGCCGTCGGCCTCCTCCCCAGGCCCTCCTCGCCACCTACCCCGCCGCCTTCCACGCCCCCCCCCCCCCGCCAGCAGCCGCGAGCCCCCACCTTGACGGCCGCCGCCCCGAGCGCACCTCCCTCGCAAGCTCCCCAGCTGCCTCCACCCCCGCCTCGCCGGTCGCCCTCCACCCCGGTGTCGTCTCCTTCCTCCGCCTCGGGCCCCCTCTGCTCCGAGCCCGCGACCGAGCCTGTGCCACCCCGACCGGCGAGGCCCCTCGTCGACCCTGTACCTCTCCGTCGTCGGGAGCCCCACGCCGGCCTCCTCCTCCCGCGTCCGGCCCTGCCTTCTTCCTCGCGGACTAGGTCGTCGTCGACCGTCCCGTCTACCTCCTCTGGCCGGCCCATCCCGCGTTGCCCCGCTCTTCTCCGCATCTCCGCTCCTTCGGTATCGAACTTCCGTCAGGCTGTCACCACCGAGGACCTCGCCTCCCGTGCTCGGTCTCCCTCCTCTTCGGTCGCCGCCCCGGTTCCCGCACCACGGCGTCGTCGCCTCGTCTGGAACCTAGAACCATCGCAAGGGCGCCCTCCTCTCTGCTCGCCCACGCAGCGCTGCCGACGCGTGTCGCACGGGCGCCCGCGCTGAGTCGTGCTGGTACCTGTGTGCTCGTGCTGGTTCCTGTTGTGTAGCAGTTGCGCGTATCCCGTGTGGTTTTGTCCTCCCGCGTTGGCAGTTTGGCCTTGGCATGGATGTGCGGGTGCACCGAGACAATCCGCAACCCCCGCAAGTGCATCGTGTCGTCGTCAAGGCCTCCCGATGAACCACCGACGCCCCTTCAAGGTCGTCACCGACAAGAACTTCCTCGCGGGTCAGCAAGCGCTCCTACACAAGCCCTCCAACACGGACTCCAAGACCCGAACCCAGAACCGCTCCGAGACCACCAAGATCTCCAATCGGAATCCGAGGACGCCGAGAACCTGGACGACAAGTCTCCTTCCCGGAAGCGTTGACACCGGTACGACAAGATCTCCTTCCCGCACCGATGCCCGAGGGCCGGACGCCAAGTTCGCCGAGAAACCGGACGCCAAGGTCGCCTACAAAAAACGACAAGCACTTCACCGCGGAACACCGAGTTCACCGACACGGACGCCGAGTACGCCGACATGGGACCTGGGACCGACAAGCTCTTGTTCCTGAATACGATGACTGGGACCCCGGATCAGAAGACCGATCTCGGAGTCCGAAGACCGAACCCTAAATCCCGAACCCCGTCGAACTCCTTCGGAAGCCAAGATCTTCCGAACCCAGATGTGTGACCCTAAGCCCCTATTTTTATAATATGACATTACCAACTGTCGCATATTAAATTGTTCATGCATGCATACTTGTCTGTGGTTTGGGGGCATTATGCCGATTCACCTCATAATTAAATATGGGAGTCAATATGCGGGATACTTTTGTCTTATTCCGGACTCCATTTAAATTTGTGTAGCGAACCAATGCCATGTTTTGCCTTGTTAAGCCAACATTTAAATTGCGGGGGTTTTAAATAACTTGAACCGTTTAATTAATTGTCGAGACCCCGGTTCCGCTTAATATTCCCTAATTGCACCGCATCTGCATCATATCATAATCATGCCGGATCTTCTGCCGTAGTATTAAGTAGTGCATCCGGTGTTTCTTCTAGTGTTTGCTTCTTCGCGGATTAGATCGATGAGTTAATGCGAGTATTGACAAGTTCTCCGGATATGATCCGTCGACAGTGTTTTCCCAGGCGAGCATCTCCCCCTTTCTACCTATTTTGCTTTATAGTCTTTATTTCCTCCTATGGATCTATTGCTATCCGTGTTATGATGCTTTAGTTTCCGCGCACCATTTATATATTGCTTGTAGCCTCTATATTGCCATGGACACATCCTATTGCCAGTTGTTTGATAGATAGTCGGCCTTGCGAGTCGTAGTTGCTTGCTTATGTGTTGCTTCGCGTTGTTGTCGTTCCGCTATTGACGGCGAGTTGGCACATGATGAATGGTGAAGATGCTTAATGGTGGAGATGATCATGACTTTAAATACAACTATTAAATTACTAGATATAACTAATGCAGAGGCATCGGTGGGCAATAGCAAATATTTGGTTCTTCCACGCTCACTTGTGTCCCGTAAGACCCCGAGTACTTGATACTTGTTCCTTGACTATCGCACTATCCGCATATGGGACCATGAATCCCCTTAGCCAGAACTTGATTCATTTCTTATTTCTTGGGGCCACAAACTAGTTTGGGGCTTTATTACTATCCTGTACCTATGCCATGCTTTACCGCTTTATTTATGATTATGCGTGGAGCACCTGTACTGTTTTGGATCGTGCCATCTTTTCGCGGTATCGACAAGCCCAGTCACACTTTCGGGTTCCTAGTCGTTTACAGCCGTCGTCCCAAACCCTGGGTCCGTTCCGGAGCCGGCCAACTTCATTGCGGGTAGCTTAGTAGGGTGGCCCCCTGAAATATTTTATGAATCATGTGATTGCTTTGTCGTGAAAGCCTCATTGGGTTTTGATTTGCTTTTTCCGAGGTTGATCGTGTGTGTGTTGCTATTTGTGCACCCCTACAGGGTAAATCTTTCTGAAAGCCGTGTCCACGGTTATGGACGACTTGGATCACAGTATCTCGATCATAGACAAGCATAACTAAAGTAGTGCTATAAATTTGACTTAATATGTGACTAGTAATCAGCTTCAGTACAATGGAATGGATAATAAAAGTGCCAACAACTGGTGGAACTGGGGTGTATCGTGTCATGTTATACCTGCCTAGTAAATATCGCAACTCTAATGGAATGAAATAAAAGTGCCAACAACTGCTGGGTTTTGGGATTCCTCAGGACAATTATATCTGACTAGTAAATGTTCCAACTACCACGGAATGGTTAATTAAAACTACCCACTACTTATGCTTCAGGATGACTCATGCTATCTAAGTCTGATTAGTAAGTGCTGCAACTATAACGGAATGAGTAAAATTGCCAACTGTGTGAGTTCCTTGGTCCGACTTCCTTGTTTGGTCTCGAGGTGCGAAATAACAGGATGGGTATGTTTGGTGTTAGTATCAGGTTGGAACCAAATAGGTCTTTCTTATCTCTCTCTAATAGCCGACAGTTAATCGAGTCTCTATAGGTTGTTTAGTGCATGCTGCGCTGCCGCTTCAGTCCACCATACCTATGTAGGCGAGAGCCGCCGAATTCTAACCTCGCCGTGTACTGGCGTCAGTACTGACGCTCCTCGTTTTCCCTTCGCCCTTTGTCGGCAACCCTTTTGTTTAGCAGGTACGAGTTCGACGTCGGTAGCAGGGTTACCCTTCCGGCTTGGCCTGGGCAGGGTTATGGACGCCATTGGTTATTCTTCAGGGCTCTTAGCCCCATTTGCATCTTGTCCGTACTCGGACGTTGTATAGTTTTCAAGGTGATTTGGATCTTTGTATTGTATATCTGTATTCTTGACTCATGGAGTCGTGTTGTATATATATATATATCTCTTCTGTGGGTTCCATCGTGGACTATTGTGTAATGGTATTACTTCGTTTCCACGCGCACAAAAGTGCCTGGTGGGCGTCCTTGAATCGTTCCAATGCGGGTTTGGCGGGAAGCGCTGAAACTTGCATAGGGCCGATTTGAGGGTGTTACATCCAAATATAACTCATAACAAGTATTTGTAGTCTCCAGCCTAAGTGCCACCATGGTGTGCACACTGTCAACTTCACACATATGGGGAGAGCAGAGATCTATTAAAGCACTTGAGTAGCAAGGTAGATCTATAGATTACAAGCTTATGATCACAATATGATCATGCATAGAGAGAGAGATGAACACATAGCTACTGGTAGAACCCTTAGCCTTGAGATAGAACTACTCCCTCCTCATCATGGAAATCAGCAATGGCGATGGAGATGGTGGTGGAGTTGATGGAGATGGCTCCGGGGGCACTTCCCCGTCCTGGTAGGGTGCTGGAACAGAGACTTTCTATCCCCCCGAATCTCCCCTTCGGTGGTGGCGGCGTTGCGGAACTTTTCGTGGCTGGAGGCTTGACGATATAGGGTTTTTGCATCGGGAGGCATATTATAGGTGGAGAGGCAAGGTCGGTGGGCAGCCAGGGGCCCACACCATGCCCTGGTGCGGCCTGGGGGGACCCGCGCCTAGGGGTGGTTTGGCTACCCTGTGGCCCCCTTCGTCTCTCCTTCTGGCTCTGAGAATCTTCCGGGAAAATAACGACTTTGCCTTTTGTCCGGTCCAATTCCGAGAATATTCATTTTCTGACTTTCTGGAACCAAAAACAGCAGAAAACAGGCAACTGGCACTGTGGCTCTTGTTAATAGGTTAGTCCAAGAAATCATATGAAAATTACTCCAAAGTGTGGACAAAACATAAGAAAGTAGATGAAACCAAGCATGGAACATCAAAAATTATGGATACGTTAGCAACGTATCATTGGCTGCATTCAACACTGTAGTCACGCATTGCGAAGCGTTGAAGGTCTGCACCACCGGATCGCTTTGTCCTATCAGGGATGCAATGTTAGAAACCCAACGTCACTAAGGACTAACCCGCTTAGGGACTCGCCACATACAAGAAAGGAAAGAATAGACACTTACCAAAAGCTTACGGCAGTTCTCTGTCACGTGTTTTTCAAGGGCACCAAGGTCACCCTACAATCTGAGGATGACCGAGTCGGCGGCCTTCCGTTCCTCCTCCGTCGTGGCGACTGTAGCCTTAGCCCTCCCTTCAGAAGAGATCATTGACACCTTCGCCTCCTCCAGCTCCTTCACGAGTGAGTCGATCCGCCCCCTCGCTGCATCTAGTTCAGCAGTCGGAACGTACCCCTCGCGGGCCTTGGCAATCGCAACCGGAAGCCCATCTATGCCGCAAGGGCAACACAAATCAGTCTCGCGTAAGCAGCAATGGCTCGAGCTCGCCAAAAGAAGTAACAACTCACCAGCAGTTTCTTGAAGTCGTCAGTTGGCCTCCTGCACCGCGTGCAGGTCACGCTCGAGGTGCTCCTTCACGGCCTGCCAATCGGATGATTCCCTCTGCAAGCCCTGCCAACAGAACAACACTCACTGACTGGGCGACAAAAAACTCAAGTGCCTAGCCGCTGAAATTTAGCGACTAGACACTCGGGGACTAGATGACTAAAAACTCAAGTGCCTAGCCGCTGAAATTCAGTGACTAGACACTCGAGGACTAGCGACTAGAAGATTTAAGCGTCCAACCGCTGAAATTTAGTGATCAGGCACTCAGGGACTGGATATACCTGAATGGCGGCACCAAGCATGCTATGAAGTTCGCTGGCGTCCATCGAAGGAACCACAAAAGATGTGCGCCCGTGATGTGGCCCAACGTTCTCATCAATGATCTCTAGAATTTGCGGAGACTAGTTCTCCGCCGTGGACGGGAACACTTTTGCCATGAAGCACGGAAATGACGCAGCCATCCTCATCGGGGCGCTAGTCGTTGGGGCAAGTGCTTCTGATGAAGGAGCCCCCTTGGCTGGCTCCAATTGGACGGCCGTCACCTTTTCGGCATGGGTAGCGGAGTCACCCTCCTTCACATTGTCCCTTGTCGCGGCGTCAGTGACATCTACCATCTTCTTCTTCTTCGCGCCTTCAGCGGGCGCGTCTTCAACAACAGGTTTCCTCTTCTTTGAGGGATCAGCTTCCCCTCCGGTGTCGACTGGCGGAATCTTAGCCACCATAGGGCAACCTATCTTCTTGGCACCAGACCTACGATATCGCCAAAGTCAGCAAGGAAATTTCGCAAGAAAACATCAACGCACGAAAAAGAGAATACTAGACTCACTTGGCGACCGAAAGGACACGCAGCCCTGTGCTAATGTGGGCAGGTTTGTCCAGCTCTGGGCCTAGCTTTCGTGAGAGCACCTTCTCGAAGACACTCGCCGCCCATGACAAAAAAAGGTTTCTTTGATGTCGAGGTCGCGGTTGCAGGGACCTCTAGCTCCGACGATGCAGTCAGTCCCGCTGGTGGTGGCAACCTCGAACTGGCGATTTCAGTAGCCCCCGGTTCCGTGGCAACTGGGACTGTTGGCGCAATCGCGTTGAGTGGAACCTCCGTCTCCACCACCACGCCTGCAGCTCCCGATCCCGTCATTGGAGTTATGCCCTCAGGGACCTTGGGTGAGGCTTTGGCCGCCTCAGCATCGGATTCTTCGTCCGACTCGAAGGCCACCACAGACCTAGGTGGCGACACCGTCTTCGGAGTCGGCTTCTTCGCAGGCGACTTTGGTCTTCACATGGGCTTCGCTGGCATGGATGTTCGTCGCGAACTATGCTCCTACAAAATTTCATCGTCATCATCACGTTCTTCAAGGTTGTGACTCGCTTCGATCTCGTGTTGCTTTTGCATGCGAGTCTTGCAAGCTGCGAGCGCTGGTGAGGGAACCTCCCTCGTCTCTTCTTCGCTTTTGGAGGACTCCCCTTTTGTCCCCTAATCGAGCTTGTTGGGGATCTCCTCGTCGATAGGGGAAGCCAGCCTTCGAGGACCTGAAATAACTCAGAATGGAAAAGGAAAAATGGTTCGATTAGGAGCCATGAATGAACATTACAAGCCATGGCTGCAAATTGCCCCGCGTGAGTCATGACTGAAGACAAAGGTAACGAGAGGGGCTTACCGTAGGAGCCTCGTTTTTCTCGGGCACATACAGGGCAAACCCGGCCGGCGTGGTGATGAATTCTATGTCAGTGATCTTCTTCAAGGCAGTCTTGTAGTCCGCGGCGTCCCACGGCTCTTTGCTGGTCCAGGAAGGATCGTTCTTCCTGGTGTATTTATACATCCAGTGGGGTCGGGTCGCTAATGTGACCAGGCGCCGCCCGAGCCAGCAGTTGTATAGATTGATCCTCGTCAACCCTTTATCCTTTAGCGCCTGGATTTGATGCATCATCTCTGCAACGGCCATCCTCTGATCGTCGGGGAGCCTGGCCGCTATCAGCCGGTGGGGTTTGCTCCTCTCCACGACATACTCGGGGAGCGCTACTTCGTCGGAGGGAGTGGATTCCTTCACATAGAACCAGCTCTTCTTCCACTCGCTCGCGACCTTCTTCGGCAGCAGGAGCTTGAAGAAATTTGCCTTCGGCTTCAGTTGAAATGTGACGCCGCCTGCCACCAAGACAGGGCCACCATATCCGTCGCGCCCGATGTGGCTGTTGAACAGCTCCAGCCACAATGAGAAATAGGGGCGGCATCCAAGATAACATTCACAGAAGGCGACGAAGATCACCAACTTCTTGATACTGTGTGGACCAAGATCTGATGGCTTGATCGCACAATACACGCAAAATCACCAGAAGAAGATGGAGGCGGGGAACCCCAAGCCCCTCTCCAGGTGGCTCGGGAAGCATATGAATTCGCCAGCGCAAGGCTTTGGCTCGGTCTCGGAGGGCGCGGGAATTCCCCAATTCCCCTTGTAGAGAACCCCCGCGTCCTCGAACGACTTGAGTTGCACGGAGGTACAGTTGGATTTCCCCCACAGATCCCTTGGAGGCGCCATTAGGGAGAAGATGAGGTCACTCGGTCTAAAAATTCTAGATCACAGGAAGACAAAGAGACTGGGGGAGCGCGGGGGTAAGAAATGCGGAAGAAGATCCGCGAGCCTCCTCACCACTCTCCTTATAAGGGTAACGCTACCCGCCAATCTTGGGATAGCTATTACTTGCGGTAATTACGCTGAAGTTACCATTGGAATACCCAACGGCTAGTTTGACCAAATTGCCGGTCCAACTTCTGCCACTCGACTCGCTTGCTGGTACGCCTAAATCATTCAGCAAGGGTAGCGACTCGAGCACAAATCCACTTGCCAAAGTTGCGACTGAAGACTTGGTAGGGAAATTCCTTCCTTCGTTGAGGGAGCCCATCGCCGATTCGACTGGGCGTCCAAATTGGACCCGCCTACTCCGACTGCCAAATGAACACCTACGCTAAATCGACACTGGCCTCGAGGACTACTGATGGGGATACGCCGAATGGGGTTTGGTCACCAGGAGGTTCCGATTGGGTCAAAGGACTTGCGAGTGGGCCTGCAAGATGGCGACTGGAATGCGACTAAGGAGTAAGCCTGGTGATTGGAAGATGGAGGCCCAGGAGCATAGCTAAAGCCCAGTCGGATTAGGTCAAACCATACGAATCCTTGACTAGTTCGGTTGTAAACACTGTAAACCCTAGCGAGGTTCCCCCTATATAAACCTCCCTAGGATTCCCTTTGTACTCATGTTCCATCATACACCTCTTCGAGCGACTCGCTGCTTAGATGCCGAGCTCGCCACCCCTGTAACTCGCTCAGATCCAATATAATCTAGCAGGAGTAGGTCATAACCCTCTGGGGGCTGAACCTGGATAAATCCATGTGCATATGTCCCCATCTCGCTCCGCAGATGGTCGCCAGCTCTCGCCCCCAATCTCATCAATCGCTACCCCTGGTAGCGACTGCCGTGGTCATTACCACGACACCAGGGGTGGAATACTCCCCTCTCATCATGGAGAGTGATGAGGAGACATTGGTAAAGGAGTAGAGGCAGCCACGACGAGGAGAGGAGGCGGTGCACCAGCAGGGAGGCACCAGAGGCCTCCTATGGGCAGCAGCTGCCCTTGGGGGCAGCGACCCTTGGTCCCTTCTTATTCCTTGGAGATGGTGCTACTGTGGAGGAGATCCTCACCCTCCTTGGCTTTTTCCAAGAGGAGGATAATTATTAGCTTTGGATGGATGCCTCCAAAAGTAGGGTTTTCGCTCAATATTTAGTGGTGGAGATGAAATCTAGGCCATGGGATGGATACCCCAGGCTATTGTGCACCTCTAGAACCTTCCTAGGACTCCTTTATGTCCTTTATGAGCCCATAAAGTCGTGTCTTGTCCTAAATCATAAAATATGGAAGGAGTTTGTGGCAATCATGTCACAAACTTTTGGAGTCCCGAAACTAGTTCAGTACCCTTCAGTAATCGGGGGCTAGAGGCATAAAATTATCAGCATAAAATTTAGGGAAAAACTGTTCTGTATAGGGAAAAATTATATAGGGAAAAATTATCAGCATAAGATTTCGTTTCGATGACTATTATATAGGGAAAAATTATCAGCATAAGATTTCGTTTCGATGACTATTATATAGGGAAAAATTATCAGCATAAAATTTACAACAACTTTCATGATTTGACTTTTTCCATTTAACGCCATCTTCAGGAGCTACCGTGGAAATCTTTAAAAACTGTTCTGTAGAGACAAATTTGAGGAAACTCTGAATTTCACCGGAATGACCGTTTTCCTTCCATATTTCCGTATTTCCTACACAATAAAGTGTAAAACAAGAACTTGTGCATTTTTGTAACTATTAATAGGTTAGTACCAATACATATAATATAGTTGCAAAATAATAATGATTCTAACATAATAAACTACAAAGTTCATGTATGCATTTTACATGCATCAGCGGCCCCCTCTTGGGCCTCTCTAGAGGCCCATTTAGGTAGGATGCCCCATTAAATCCAATTAAAAATATATTTTAATATTAATTCATTTAATTAGTATTAAATAAATATTATTTAATTTCTATCACTCTGAAACACCTTTTGGATCCCTCTGATCATCATCGGATATTCCCGAAACACTTTTGGTATCATCCTAGAACAATCCCGGTGTTCTCTCTCGTATCCAACTATCTCGAAACATTCCCTAAGCATCATCTACCCTTAAGTGTGACACCCTACAGTTCGGGAATACACAAACATGATCGAGACACTCGACGAATAACTTGACCGCTTGAACCTTGAACCTCGAGTCTCGTTACCTTTGCCACACGATACCTGGTTTGTCTAAGATTTGATCTCTAGTATCGACATACCAAGTTTGACCTTGTTACCGACAAACATATTTACTCATTCCCGTGATATTACATCCCTGTGACCTAGTCACATATTTGTAAACTTGTATATGTAATCTCACTGCGTGGGCCTAGGGTATCTATTCGTCACTCGGATGTGCAAACCTCGATCTTGATGCATACACCTCAACATACCTGTCTGAAATACCCAACTTACACCTTTATGATTACCCTGCTACGGTGTGACGGTTGATGTAAATCTAAGCAGCCTTGGGTGGTAGTGATTAAACATGACCTCACGGTCAAAGGAATAAGTTAATACGCCATACTAGATATCACAATATTGAACTTTGTGACTAGATCACATTGCAATACTACAATTGGGTGTGTGTCCATCACATCATTCAACTAATGAAGTGACCTTGTTGTCACTTGACATAAATGTACCATGATCATGAAACCACAATCATCGATTGCCCAACAAGCTAGTTGTTTAGAGGATACTATGCAATTTGGTTTGTTTACATACACATGTACCAATGTTTCTGATTGATATAGGTATAGCATGGTATAAAACTATTATGAACTAATGAGATCTGACAATATATGACAATAAAAACATCTTTATTATTGGCCTCTAGGGCATATCTCCATCATGTTGACCTAGTGATCCCTAATGACCCTCAAGATCCTGATGTTGAAAATGGGAATGGAAACACCAGTAAGCCTGACACTATGGACACAGAGAAACAAAGCAACAATGCCACTCAGCAGCCTCTAGGGAATGGTGCTAGAGTAAATTCAGAGAAAAGTGGCAGCTCTACTAGCTCCTCCTATCGAAAGAAGGGCTGCAATGACCAACTGGATGCTCTCCTTAGCCCAACTGGCATTGAAAGCTATGCCACCATACCTGAGAACATGCGTGCATCAAGGAAAGATCTGATCTCTCTCTTGTATTGCAACTAAAAACCCTGATGAATACAAGTGATACAAAATGTTTAGAGAGCTAGAAGTAGTAGGTCAACATGGACATTTCACTTATGACTTGGTCTCATTAGGGAGGAAAGTAGTAGGACAGTCTTACAATAAGGTGGAGGCAAAAAATGACCATGGATCCAAGTGAGAATGTGGAGGACCACCAACAAGAAGAACAAATTGTGGGGCCATGTGATTACTACAAGACAAAATGCGTGGACTCAATGAAATGCTGAAAAGACTATTATGGAGTTGGATCATGAAAACTACCAGCATTAGAAGAAGAACCTGGAGGTTTGCACCAACACATGCAAAGGTATATCTAGCACTAATCCATTTCATATTTTTCATAGATCATTCCTTCAGAAAGTGACTCACATTATAGATGTTCTTATTGAGGAGCGTGGGGATGATAGTGATGTTGATGAGTCAGCTCCCACTACTAATAACTCACTCCATTCTTTACCTGCTAATTTAGATGTATATTTCATTGCTTCTCCTGTATCTGGGAAGACGCATGAGGGAGGGCTCCCTGACAACACAATGCTCCTTTGTGTGTGCCCCTCATACCACATCTAATGCTGAGTTGTTGGCTCAGAATCTAGAGGACAGTGATGTTCTCTATATCAAAATTTGTAGATATAAATGGGGAAAGCATCCAAGGAAAAATCCCCATGAATATTCTAGGATTGAACATTAGAGGCATTCATGTACCTGGTAGAAAAACATGTATTAATGATACTCTCGAACTGTCATGCTTCTATCATTTATTTTGAAGAAACTAAAAAGGAGAGTTTCTCAAAATCTTACATAGATTCCATTAGTCAGAGTAGAAATTTTGTCTAGAATTTCCTCCCTTCTAAAGTCTCTATTGGAGGCATTTAAGTGGGGGTGGATTCTGACATCTTCGAGATTCTATCTGGGGAAATCAATGTTTTCTCAGTCTCTTGTTTACTTAGAAACAAAAAAGATAATAAAGTTTGGAGACATATCTCCATGTATGGCTCTCCTGATGAAGATGGTAAGGAAGAACTTATTTATGAATTACACTCTTTGTATGTAGACAACTATCTCCCCACTTTAATTACTGGTGACTTTAATCTTGTTAGGTATTAGAAATAAAAAACAATGGAAATGTCAACTATAAAATGAGTGACAAGTTCAATGTTAAGGTAGAACTTTGGGGACTGTTGGAAGTTAGAATGTCCAACATAAAGTTTACTTGGTCTAACAACCAGGAACATGCTATTATGTCTACCATAGATATGATTTTTTGTAAGACTATATTAGATTATCATGTTTCCCTTAGCAACTTCTCAAGCCTACACCAGGCTGGGGAGTGAACACACCCCCATACTTTGGGATTATGGAGTGAATCACACCCATAAAATAGCTAGCTACAAGTTTGAGAAGTGGTGGTTGTTAAGAGAAGATTTTAGGGATTTAGTTTTCAACTCTTGGCAAGCACCTACCAATGGGAAAACTGCCATTGACAAATGGTAGGAAAATCTTAGAAGATTTAGGAAATCCTCTAAGGGGTGGAGTAGAGATATTTAAGCTGATCTTAGGAAGCTCAAGGAAGAAATGATGGAGGAATATGGTTCCTTAGATATGAAATTTGAATCTGCACCCCTCTCTAAGGAAGATCGCTCTAGAATGTGAGAAATTAATAGGGAAATACAACTTATTTGATAAGATACTAAATCTAGACAGAGCTCTAGAGATAGGTGATGGCTCCAAATTTCACCACTTTTTACCATTGGTTTTCCTCTTGTTTATTGTCCGATTTCACTAAAGATTGCCCCTTTCCACTAATGTTAATGTCACAATTAGTGAATCCTTGGTTTCTTGTTATGGTTTTCAGGCAATGAACATTTATTGAAGATATAATAGCATTTATGGGCTAATTACACCAGAATAAGCAAATCCCCAATTGGAGCAACTTTCATTGGAGGCATCCTGAATGCTTAACAACCACTGGTACGGCCAGGGCATGCCCGTACCGCTCGCCCGTACTACCCACCGGCGCCTTCCTTATATCAATACAAGCAACTTTCGTAAAAGGGGAGAGACGAGAAGAACCACAGAACAAAAGTTATAGCCACCACAAGCCATCTAGAGGGGAAGATCAGATCTGAAAGAGGAGAAGAACTTCACCTTGTTCCTCGATGATATCCAACCTCTAAACCACACACTCCACCATCATTCCATCATTACTTAGAGAGAGAGAGAGAATTGCACTTGTAAGATTAGGGTTTGATACTTTGATCTACCTCCGGTTTGTATTTGATTGGATCTTTAATCGCTATTATGGTTTGCTACAATAACTTTGAGATGATTTTTATTTGCAATACAATTATGCCTTTGATTTGTCTTCCTCTTATGTCTGAGTAAACCCCCATAGGCGTGGGAGATGTAGGGGAATGGTGAGATGTGTTGTGCCTCCTTTAATTCCATCCATTTGTGATCGTTGTAATGTTTTATTTAAATAGTGAGAATGAATATCTATGTTTTCCTAATGCATGTTATCTAATTTAAGGGCCCAAGTAACATGATCCAAAGATCTCATAGGTATGAACTTGTATGCTAGTAATTCCGCGGCCCCGAGTGACACGGCTGATATCAAAGAAGAGCTAGCACTACTCGAGGATAACAAGGAACCATCAAGATTAAAGCCTTGATCTGATCGCAATACCTTAATTAATGCGCTGACCATGGCCATGGTAACAGGCAGATGGATCATTGGGATTAGGAAGAATTAGCCATGAGGACTCCTAGTAGGTATATGGGTTGCTTGCCTACTCACTTATAAATAAAAAATATCACTATCACTTATTCCGCTTATTCCATTTGGCACTTTCACTATCACCACAAACTGTTTCTCTCCGTGCCTAACTTCTCATCTGCAGGACCTTTACACACCTTTCGCATCTTTACATTTATGCAATTTACTTATTTCCTAAGCAAGTTCCTCTATCTTTTACTCACCACTTCCACCGTCAACTTTTGTAGTCAATTCACTCAAGACCTATGACACCTTTGGTGTGATAGAAACACCTCATAAAAACACTTTCCTAGGCTCCTTGTTGGGATCGATATTAAAAACTAGAATTAATACTTCCGTGAAAACATTCTCTGACGAACCTGTGCACTTGATGGACATCAAGATATTTTCTGGCGCCGTTGCCGGGGAGCTAAGCGCCAAGTGTTGTTTCTTGACAACAGCAACTGTTGACACCATTCATGATCTCCATTGAAGACAGAGGTAACATGCGATCAGGAAAAACCTATTTACCTCCATATATTGATCGTGTTCTGATCAAGAGACGATTAGAATTTATTGAAAGATTTACTAATTCCTGTAGTGTAGACGTGAATAGCTTGATTCCATTGATGGCAGATTTGACCATCACCCAAGGGGCCGAACTTGAGCTACCTTTGGGAGAATATTTGAATCCATCTAGGCACTTGAGGAAAATGCTTATTGTTTGTCCTGAACTTGAGGGCCAGGAATTTTAAATATATCCTGAGCTAATATATATGATGAAAGAAATTGCTTTTGCGGGAAAAGAAGAGGAAGACTCTAGTGACCACTTGATGAGGGTATATGACCTTTGTGCTACTCTTAAACCAGCAAGTTTACCAATAGAGTTTGTACTTCTTAAACTCTTTCGCTGGTCTTTGAAAGATAATGCATTTGCTTGGTTACAACCACTACCTAATACTATAAAAAGCTAGGAATATTGCATCCGAGAATTCATGCATAAATATTTTTCATTTACTAAAATCATGTAGATCAAACGAAGTATAACAATTTTTTTCAAACAATTGGAGAAACCTTTTATCAAGCATGGAATAGATTTTATGCAATGATTATGAAACTTCCAAATCACGGTTTTCATGAGAGTTTAGTTATCCAATATTTTTATAATGGGCTTAATGACGAGACAAAAGAGATGATTGATCTATCTGCATGAGGAGCAATATGCAACTTGACACTATCGGAATGTGTAAAGGCTTTCGAGGTAAGATCCTTTAATGACGAACAATACAATCTAGTTGAGGATATTGAACCACGAAAAGGTATGATTCACATACCACCAGATCTTATATCCAAAGTCAAAAAGTCCATGGAAGAAAAGGTATAGCTTCGGAACTTGTAAAAGAAAACAAAGTTGACATTCTTCAAACTTATGTAATAGAAGATGATATATATCTTGTAATGCAAAAGTTTATATATCAACAGAATCAATTCCATGAGAAAAACTATAAACTTCTTATGACACAAGAAAAGAATATAAGAGACCTAACAGAAGTCTTTTACGACTTGGGTCAAGCCAAAAAACATCTAGATAGATATCTAAGTATGGTTAAAACTCAGTGTGAGCAAATAAATGAAACCCAAACTTTGATTTTGAGGAAATTTCAATACTATTTCTACTAACATTGTCACTAGGCGTGGTACAGAAACTCAGGAACCATAAGGGCCACCTTGGTATCAAGAAGAGCAAGCTCGAAAAGGAAGAGAGACTCCGGAGATGAGTCAAGAGGAAGAGGATCTAGTCAATCCCCAGGACGACATTGATTATGTGGCCCAGAAAAGGGAAAATGAAGCTTCCTTTAGCTGATGCTATTCAAGTTCCTACTTATAAAAAGTTTATGCAAGACATCCTTAATAGAAAAAAGAAGGTAACTAAGACTATAGAAGTTATGACAAGCTTTGGCGATAAACTTCCTACTAAGCTTGGGGACCCAGGTATACCAACCATCTCCTGTGCAATAGGGAAAACTAAAATATTCAATGATCTTTATGATTTAGGAGCAGTGTTAGTGCTATGCCTTATTCCTTATTTAAGAAATTAAATCTTGGAGAATGTTCTCCTACTTCAATAACATTACAAATGGCGTATAAGACGACTAAACAACCTGTCGGAATGATCGAAGATTTTTTACTTAGAATAGATCAACATGTTATACCCACTAATTTTATTATTCTTGATGTTCTTGAGGATGACAAACTGTCTATCATCCTTGGAAGGCCTTTTCTTAGTAGAGCTGGAACTAATGTAGATCGCTCCAGCGGTAAGATTGTCTTCAATATATATGATGATCAGATTGTTCGATACTTTCCAAAGAAACAGGAACACAATGCAAAATATGTTCTACCACCTAAGCGTGATCAAGCAGCAAAAACTAAAAAAAAGTGCAGCTTGAGATGAACGCCGATGACATGGAGTTTGATTAGTCAAAACTCTAGAATAAAACACTTAATGGGAGTTAACCCATTCTTAATAAATTAACTTTAAATTTTGTTTATGATTACTACTTTATTATTTGTATGATATAATAAGTTTGTCTTGAGTTTTGAGTTCATTCAGAGAATTTACCTTAGCGAAGTTGAGAAGCAAGGGAAAATGGAAGAAAAGAAAAGGGTTCAACATAGATAACGAGCCACGGTACAGCCGTGGTACGCCCGTACCACGCGTTCGTACCGAGTCTCGACGAAACCAGTAGCAGGAACAGTGACGGCGGTGACTAGTGGTACGGCCGAGGTACGCCCATACCGAACATCATCGAAATTGTCCAAAGTTCTCGAACAGATAACGACCACTGGTACGGTCGGGGGACGCCTGTAATGTGCTCCTGTACCTGGTCGATCAGGTTTGATATCGAACACTAATGTTGATCTAACGGTGACGACCACCGGTACGGGCTAGCTATGCCCATACCGTCTGCCCGTACTGAATGCATCGCCAGGTAAAGTCCGACGGTGGCCGGCTCCCAGCCAGCCTCCTTCTTCTTCTTCCTCTTTATTCCTTGTTCTTTCTCTCTCCACCTCAAACCCTAGACTCCTAAAACCTTTGATTCTTCATTGATTTCGTGTTTTTGAGTTGGCGAATCTTCACATCGGTAAGTTTCTCGTCTGATCCATACTCTATTTTCAAAAATCCATGGTCTCACATTGGCTATTTAGATAAGTTCATCATATTTTGACATTATTATTGATTACTCTGTTATGATTTGTAACTTCTACTGTAATCGTTTGTTTATGTGATAGAAACTTGATGCCTATAGTTTTCTTCCAAAATTTCACAGCACAATGCATAACATTGGAAGGATTTTCCGCTTGGGCAAGGGATCGGGTACGATGGGAGCCTCGGGCTCCGCCAAGCTCGAAGAAGAGACACTCAGAGGTGGACATCTTGAGGGTTGCCATGAGCCGAGACTACGAGAGGGTGAGCAACTGCAAGGTTTTGCCCACCAAGTGGGTAGATTGTGAGTTCCTCTCCCGCTAGGGTCTTCTAGAGGACTTCGAGCAGATGACTACGCAAGCTGGCATGGTCGACTTATCCTACCTCTCCGTCGACACCTACAAGCTCACCATGTTTGAGTTCCTTTCATCGTTCGACGATGATCTCGAGACCCAAGAGTGAAATTGCACTGTAAGTTTTGTGCAACTCGACAACCTGAACTTCTATGAATTTTGTGATAGTTTCAGATTCTCCCATGAGGGAGAACTCGATATTAATGACAATGTGCACATAGAGGCAATGCAATCTTGGGGCAAATTTCTGTCCACAGGAACAGTGATTACTTGCACAAGAAGAGCGCCACTATCCAAAATCCTACTATACGTTATTTTCATACCTTCCTTGTTAATTATTTATTTTGGGAAAGGTGATGTTGGGGCAATGGCAGACCCTGAAATGTGTGTGATTCATATGGCCTTGCATCTAGAGATGGAGCACAAGGTAAACTTTGGTGCCTTGCTCATCCAGCACTTTCGGCGCCAAAGGTCGGCTTCCGTGGGGGCATTCTTTGTAGAGGGTTGATCACACAGATCGCCTATGCAAACGAATTTGTCCTACCACAGGAAAGAGTTGTGGCTGAGTAAAGCCCTGGATGACATTTATATGGCTAGCACCAAGTTCATGAGGGTCTATAGACCCAAACATGCCCTCTGCGCTTACCAATTTTATTTTGAACCTAACGGTGATGTCCACCAAATCTTGCTTCATTTTGTCCAAGCTTTTGGTTTGCCAGGTAAACAGAGTTGGGTCTTCACTGAGGAGGAGTTCCAACAGGCACTAATCCTCTCAGGAAGGACTGCGCCACCAGGTGGCCATCCCAACTAGGAAAATGTAGCACCTGGCCAACAATAGCAAGATCAAGGAGAAGAAGATTGGCATGGTGCAGGATGGGACGACTACAACCAGCAGTACCATCACCAGCAGCGTTTCCACCAACACCAACAACAATGTATGCCTCCACCACAGCTGGGATTCAACTATGTCCCGGGGAGTGATTTTGACCAGGTGGTGCATCGCATTGACAACATAGAAAACAAGTTGTATGATGCGAAAGCCAACATAGTTAACCTCACTCAAGACTTCACATCTTTCATGACTAACTTTCCAAATCGCTACCCGAACTTCCCATATCAGCAACCGCCACCTGACAGTAGCGACAACTGATTCCAGTTAGGAAAAAGCCTAAGCTTGGGGAGGTTAAACTCCTCTCACCATTTTGCATTCATATTTTTCTTTCTTCTTTTTTATTTATTTTTGTTTCAATGCATGTTTACTTTCAGTTTTGCATTTGATAAAGAAAAACCCAAAAATATTAGACTAGTTTCTAGTTTTATTTGTGCAAATTTCTCTCTGCTCTGGTTGATTGTTTCTGCAGGTTGCTCACTTCTAGTAATCGATCTATGGAGACGAACGCAAAGAGTTGATTCAAGTAGAAGACAAACAAGCAAGAGGAGGTACCACGTTCCTATTTGCCTTCTTCCGGTAAGCTTATTCATGAACATTTTATGTCTGTTCGGTTGCACTTGAGTTCGAATCCACACTTAGTTCATTATCTTTTACAACTTGAGCTCAAAGCTTTTTGTCACCTCTTTGGTTAAGACTTTTGACAATTAATATCAGTTTGAAAAACCACTCTTTGGATTAAATTCCAAAAATTTTAGAACAAGAGAAAGTGTCCATCGACAACTTTGGTGCCATGTTTTTGTCTTAAGTGCTTAATCTTAGTAGTGCTCAACCCCACATACTGATTGTTGACTTGATGATACCTTCTGAAAAAGAATTGCTTGATAGAATGAACTTTTTAGAGTGGGAGAGGGAGATGCCAAACTTATATTGACCTGCTAAGAAAAAAGAGCAAAAATAGAAAAATAAAAAGAAAAGTACTTTCTTTCAAATACACGCCTTTGGGATGCCAACAATTCCGCTAGCTTCTGAATGATCTATGGTATAACCTCGGATTTTAGCTATGAGTTGATGGCATGAGTGGAATACGTGTCGCTATTTGGGCAAAATTATTGGTATTCCCAATAGGTTGTGTAGGAGTTTACAAAAAGAAATATTTATTGATCCTTGAGAAGGAAAAAGAAAAGATTTATCATCAAAATATGATCTAAGAAACTTTCGATACTTTTGATTATTGGCATTACCTCCCTACCTAAAATGTGAAATTAGAGTTCTTGATAGGTAAGGAAAAGAAGAGGTATTTTATAGCCGCGATTATCGAAGTGGGTGACTAATGAAAAAACTCTAAGTTTATCCTTCTTTTGACATCTACATTTGCACCCTTAATTTTGACTCAAGCGACCTCGCCTAAAAACATTTTCACTTTCATAACAAGAGAGGCGCTGGAAGAAATTGATTTGCAAAGCCTCGCCAAATTTTTAACAATATCATTTGAGTTATAAGAACTATTAGCTAGCGAGTTACTTGCATTTAGGAATCAAGCTTAAGTGCAACTGTTCAGATTATATTATGTTCATGTTTAAGGTTGCAGGATTTGAGACGATGGAATATGATACAACCTCGAACTTGTAAGTTTTCATATTGATTCAATTCTTCGCTATTACTCATTGTAGCTTTGTCACTCGACGGTGAGTAACCGCTAAGCTTGGGGATGTTGATACCTCCAAATTTCATTACTTTTTACCATTGGTTTTCCTCTTGTTTATTACCGGATTTCACTGAAGATTGCCCCGTTCCACTAATGTTAATGTCGTAATTAGCGAATCCTTGGTTACTTGTGATGGTTTTTAGGCAATGAACATTTATTGAAGATCTAATAGCATTTATGGGATAATTACACCAGAATAAACAAATCCCAAATTGGAGCAACTTTCATTGGAGGCATCCTGAATGCTTAACGACCACTGGTATGGTCGGGGCGCGCCCGTACCGCCCACCCGTACTACCCACTGACTCCTTTCTTATATCAATACAAGCAACTTTCATAAAAGGGGAGAGATGAGAAGAACCACAGAACAAAAGTTATAGCCGTCGCAAGCCATCTAGATGGGAAGATCAGATCTGAAAGAGGAGAAGAACTTCACGTCGTTCCTCGACGATCTCCAACATCTAAACCACACACTCAACCATCATTCCATCATTACTTAGATAGAGAGAGAGAGAGATTGGCACTTGTAAGATTAGGGTTTGATACTTTGATCTACCTCTGATTTGTATTTTATTGGATCTTTAATCGCTATTGTGGTTTGCTACAATAACTTTGATATGATTTTTATTTGCAATACAATTATGCCTTTGATTTGTCTTCCTCTCATGTTTGAGTAAATCCCCATAGGCATGGGAGATGTAGGGTATTGGTGAGATGTGTTGTGCCTCCTTTAATTCCATTCATTTGTGATTGTTGTAATATTTTATTTAAATAGTGAGAATGAATATCTATGTTTGCCTAATGCTTGTTATCTAATTTAAGGGCCCAGGTAACATGATCCGAAGATCTCATAGGTATGAACTTGTATGCTAGTAATTCCACGACCTCCGAGTGACATGGCTGATATCAAAGAAGAGCTAGCACTACTCGAGGACAACAAGAAACCATCAATATTAAAGCCTTGATCCGGTCGCAAGACCTTAATTAATGCGCTGACCATGGCCGTGATAACAGGCAGATGGATCATTGGGATTGGGAAGAATTGTCCATAAGGACTCCTAGTCGGTATATGGATTGCTTGCCTACTCACTTATAAATAACAAATATCACTATCACTGATTCCGCTTATTCCATTTGGCACTTTCACTATCACCATGAACTGTTTGTCTCCATGCCTAACTTCTCATCTGTAGAACCTTTACACACCTTTCGCATCTTTACATTTATGCAATTTACTTATTTCCTAAGCAAGTTTCTCTATCTTTTACTCAACACTTCCACCATCAACTTTTGTAGTCAATTCACTCAAGACCTTTGACACCTTGGGTGCGACAGAAACACCGCATAAAAACACTTTCCTAGCCTCCTTGTTGGGATCGATATAAAAAACTGGAATTAATACTTCCGCGAAACATTCTCTGACGAACCTGTGCACTTGCAGGCCATCAATAGGGATATTTTAGAAGGGGATAAAACACTGCTTATTTCCATGCGGTAGTTAAACATAGGAGGAGAAATCTTATTGACTCCTTAGATGGCCCTGATGGACAACTAATTTCTATATGGATTTGTTCAAACGGGAGAACAGACCAAGTTTCACTCTAGAGTCTTGTTCGTTTTCTCATGATAAAAAAGTCAAGAAAGTTGTTTTTGGCTCTTACTCTGATGGTGCCCCTTGACCTAAAGGTATTTATTTCTTATTTTACCAAAAAATATTGGGATGTGGTCAAAGATGACATCATTGATTTATTCCAGTATTTTTTTGAAGGGAAGTTAAACATCTTTAGGCTTAGTTATGTTATGATCTCTCTCTAATTCCTGAATCTAAATAAACTTCCATGAAAAAGTTTAGACCAATTAGTCTCGTAAACAATAGTTTTAAGATGTTTATTAAGGATATCACTAATAGGCTAGGCCCGGTCATGGATTTCTTGATTGTAGCCAACCAAACTGCCTTTATCAAAGGTAGGTACATCCTTGAGAGTGTAGTCACTTCCCATGAGGTTTTACACTCACTTGTGCACTAGAAAGAGATAGAGTTTGTTCTTAAGTTATACTATGAGAAAGCCTTCGGAAAAGTGAATCTTGATCTCTTGATCAGTTTTCTTTTTTGAGTTTACCGATCTTAGATCGGATTGAGTCGCCCACCATCGTCGTCATCGCCGCACCTCTACTCCGATCATCGGCATCGAGGATCTACACCACGTCCGTGCGTCTGTCCCCTCCGCTGCCGCGCCTGCCTCAGCAGGCATCGAGGATCTGCTACGCCTTCCATGGAAGGCTACTGCGGCCACCCCCCTCGGATCCTCATCGCCGTCATTGTCCGGGACTTCACCGACAACACTGCATTCGACTCCGATCTATGCTCGTCCATGCCCTAGCGCATATGGCGCATCGTCGGTCTGATCAACCGATCTCGCGCCTGTCTACGCCAAGCACGTCCCCGAGCACGCGCCTACCACCGATCGAGCTACGGGCTGCCGCTGTGTCGTCCTCTCGGGCCGCAGCGCCGCCGCCTTTGGTCCACGCTACCGGCTTCTAACACGTCTTCCTTGGCGTGTACGTCGCTGATGGTCTCCCAGCCGCTGCACCGACATGCGCCCTATAGCTATGCCGCCCCCCTGGTCATAGCGTGGCTGCATGCAGTCTACTTCGCCGTCCTCGTGCATCGACGGCCTCGGCTTTCACTGCGCCATCTCCTACGGCGCGGATCGCTGCCGTCTACACATGGTCTTCGTCACGTCGTCGGGTTCTTCCTCGCCTACTTCGAGCACCGCCGCCGCGCTTCACAAGGTAATCTGCGGGGTGATCTCATGCTGTCTCAGGTCCCGCCGACGCTGTTGTTTTCATCGCCTTCTATGTCTTCGTCCATTACAACTTCGCCGTTAGCGTCATCGCCTCATCCCCGACTACACCACCTGCTACTCTACTCCGACAACCGCGGATTGCGCTGGCATCTCTTCCTTAGCCGCTTTGCACGTCGCAACCGCTCTAGAGCCTTCCTCTGCTAGTCTTTCTGACATGGCGACAAGTTCATGATGGTCCCTGCCCCCGCACGCCTGGTACTGGCAACACCGGGAGTGCCTTCGTCCCCGACGCGTTCCCGAGTCTGGCAAGCTCGGATCGACGCCTCGTCTTCATCGGCTTCGACAACGTCTTCTTCGGCATCGACCCCTCTACAACTGCCTCGACCGCGTCACCGACGAGTTCTTCTTTGCATACTCGGTTCTGGCAAAACCGGAGTGTGCGTTCGTCCCCGACGTGCGTCTAGTTCTGGCAAAACTATGGCCGCACCTCGTCCTCGACGGCTCGGACTGCATCGACTTCAGCATTGACACTCTCGACGACTGCCGCGACGCGTCTCCGTCATCCTTCTCGCGTACTATGCGCATGCGGCTTCACGTGCGGCTACCTCGACACCGTCATCCCCGACCACAATATCGACCACGGCGATCCATCGCACGGCTACCTCGAGCATGGCACCGCCTCACGCTCTCGGCTCCCTCGACATCGGCACAAGGGCTACCACGTCGCTTGAGCATCACCAGCTTCCTCTACAGTTCAAGCAACCGCGACGCGACACCGTTCACGATGTTCCCGCTACGACTGCGAGGGGATGTCAGTCTACTGGATGCTACTTCGATTTATCTGTAGTCTAACCGTCCGCGACGTTTCAGTTGTTCACGACGCTACCGCTACAACTGCGGTGAAATGTTAGAGTATTGTACGTACACGATTATTGTGGTAGTTTAGGATAGTTAGTCTAACTTGTCTTATACTCCAAATTAATCTCTGTACGCCTATATACTCGCCCATAGGGCTCAATAATACATCCAACATATTCCGCCAATCTCTTTCCCTCTCTATGCTTCTACAGCTGCAAAATGCCCACAAGCCTTATGTTACATTTGCAATGAATTGGGACACAATGTACGGTTTTGTCCAAAGAAGCAAATTTTAGGTTAAGAAGGGAACTAATGATCTGATTAGTAAGTCACTTAATGCTGCCGATTCGCCTCCCGCTATTTTCCCTGTTTTGGCTGATTCCCTACCCCTGTGTCCTCGGCATCTGGCGTCCTACCGGAGAACAACATCAGCGACAATCCAGCGGCCTGGACACCTGAACCAGATGATTTTTCTGAAATTGAGGAGGCAGCTGATCGTCTTATTAATGTTGTGACAGGTGGGGCTCTGTCTTTTGTCCGTGCTGGAGGGGAGGACCAGGAATTAGAAATTGATGTGGATGGTGCCGTGGTGACACATTACGCGGCGCTGACCTCTGGAAATTCAGAAATGCACCTAACTGTGCCTGGCCCGATTTTGCAGACAGTGTTTTCAGTCAACGTTGAAGGAGTCGAGCTATCTGTCTGCAAGTTCAATGACTTTGTTGTTTTCCTTAGCAACCAAAAGTTTAATCAGCTTGGACATCTAGCTGGTGTTTCTGCTAATTAAAGCAGCTTGGACCTGATCGACCTGTCTCAGGAACTTGAACCGCGCCTTCCATCATTGGAGTAGATGACTGAATCCATGGATTTTGGGGTTCAGTTTCAGCATAGCTACTTTGCTGTAATTCTTAAAAAAATCTGGTGGGCACGTCAGTCATTGATCTAGCTATTTCCTTAGCGATCAACATGAAAACGCTCCTGGGCAGAAGCTTTTGGTGGCCTTGTTTTATCTGACAAGGGTGAACTGGTTGTACAGCAGTCTTCTGATGTTTGTTCTCTGGAAGTGGAACAGAGCCTGAGTGACCTAGGCTTTATTCAAGTGGAAGATTTACAGTCTCTGACACGAATGCAATGGAGTTTTCAGATGTCGCTGCTTCTGATGATTTTAGTGCTAGTGAGGTGGATGGCTGGATGACTCCAACACTACAGAGTTCTCTGTTGCAGATGAGGTGCAATCTGGTACTACACGTGGTATGTGACTCGGGGCCGTTGTAAAAAGGAGAAGACTGAAGCTTCTAAAATCTCTGAACCTGTGAAGCGCTATCCAACTCGCAGCAACAAGGAGGGTTACTGCGCCATGGTGTTGCCCAATCAGCCGTCTCGTCGCAAGATCTCCAAGGTACCAAAAGCCACTCCACCGGCTATTCTGCAGGTGGAAGAAATAAAGCGCATCGGCATTGAAGAGTGTCAGATAGATCCCGAGGATCTCACTAATGCTCGTCTTCATCAGGGACGTGCTGATCAGTAGTGTCCACCTGGTGTTTTATTTTAAATTCTGTCTAAGTGTCGAACTGTTTACTTTCTGTACTCGGACCTTATTTTGCGTGTTCTTGTGATGGATCGTAATCGGTTGTGGAAAAATACTTTGTTGGAATGATCCTGTGAAATGGCTGGCCCTGCGTAACAAGATAGAATAAAGCAGTGCCTCAATTATCTGCCTTCAAGAAACTAAGCGAAATTGATTCAAATTTCATTAGAAGTTTTGTCCCTCGCAGATTTGATAAATTTTCTTACACTCCTTCTGAAGGTTCTTCAGGGGGTTTACTTATACTCCAGGTTAGTAAATTGTTTGAGGGTTAGATTATCTTGGAGGAAAGCTTTGGGTTAGCAGTCTCCTTCACTTCATGCATTTATGATGAACAATTCATGTTGGTCAATGTATACGGCCCCTGTACTGGTATTGCTAGACAGAACTTTGTTGCCTGGCTATTCTTGAGAACAGAGCGCTGGCTCAGTGGCTGGAGTTTGGGGTGCTGAACTCGCCCCCACCTGATTTCGAGTCCTGCGCAAGGAGCGGACTCCTCAGGGGTGCTATTTGTGCTGAAAAAAGCACAGAGAGATCTCATATCTATCACTCTGGTTATTTCTTGGAGACTTCAATTTCTACCGCTTTGCCGAGAATAGAGATCGTAAGGGGGCCAATATGTCTGACACTGCGACTTTTAATGAGATTATCAGCTACCTTGGCCTCATTGAAATACCTATCAAGGGAAGGGCGTTCACATGGAGCAACATGCAGCTTGATCCATTGCTTGTACAACTTGATTGGTTCTTTACGTCTGCTACATGGACCTTGAAATTTTCAAACACTGTGGTGAATCCCCTTGTGCGCCCTTCTTCTGGTCATGTACCTTGCATTGTGTCGATTGGTACAGAAATCCCTAAGGCAAAAGTGTTCCTCTTTGAAAACTATTGGGTACGGCTTCCAGGTTTCCTTGACAAGGTTAAATCGCTCTGGGATATTTCTTGCCCCGGTGACAGTGCTAAGTGCATCTCGGCCAAATTCAAACGCCTGAGAAAAGGACTAAAACAATGGAGTTCCAGTTTTGAGGTACGGAACATTCTGATCTCCAACTGCAACAAAGTAATTTTTGACCTAGACAGTTTTGAAGAGCAACGTCAGCTTCGTATCACTGAATGGAATTTCAGAAATATTGTTAAAAACAAGCTGCAACACCTTCTGTTATTTAAGCAAGACTACTGGCCTAAGCGCTGCACTGCAAGATGGGATAGTTTAGGAGATGAGAATACAACCTTTTTTCATTCGATGGCAACTATTCGTTATAGAAAAAATCTAATATCTACTCTGACAAGAGAGGATGGATCACAAGCATCGGAGCATAATGAAAAATCTGGCCTACTATGGGAGTATTTTCGTAACGGACTTGGTGTGGCACATTCAATTGATGGAAATTTTAACATTTCATAATATTCGTCTGCTTTTAATGATTTAAGCTTACTCTCGGGTCCTTTCACGCATGATGAAATTGATGGTGTGGTGGCACACATGCCAGGTGATATTGCTCCCGGCCCTGACGTTTTTCCTGTACTTTTTTTGAAAATGTGCTGGCGAGTGATTAAGTATGACTTTTATGATCTATGTCATGAATTTTGGGAAGGGATTGTGAATCTCCAAAGCATCAATGACTCTTTCATGGTGAAACGGTTCGACCCGTCCTCGTCCCCCGCGGGCGACGGGCGGGCGTTCTTCCTCACCCCCCTCCAGACCGCTCCACCGCTTCCTCCCTCACGCCGCCGCCGGCGAACGCCGCCAGGCAAAGCCGGGGGTGCCGGCGGCGGCGGCCGTTCCATTACCCGCGGCCGCGGAGCTTGGCGCGGGGCTGAGCTTCTCGGGCGAGGTGCGCTGATGTGTGAGGTCTTGGGACAGTGGGGAGATCTGTAGCTCGCGGCGGCGGTCGGCGGCGTTGGCGGCGACAGGCGTGGACGGCCGACGAGGTTGCAGGCGAAGCTAGTAGCGGCCATGGCGTGCAGGTCTGCTCGCCCAGATCTGGGCCCCTAGGGCCCGATCTGGGCCGAGTGGGCCCGATCTGGGGCTGCTCCTTGCTCCGGCCCTAGGCTGGTTGGTTGCCCGGCGACTTCTCGAAGGAGGATTTTCGGCAGGGATGACGATGGTAGGCACAGCGTGCGCTCGCCGGAGCATGGTGGCTGCGGGCAGGGTACTGCAGCGCGGCGGTAGGGGCTAGTCGGGCCTGCGGGGCCTGACAGGCCCTAACTGCTGCGTCCGGCCGGTGACTGCCTCTGAAGGTGGAGGATGGACTCCTCCCAATGCCTGCGGCGCCGCTCAGATGAGTTGGATGCCGTCATATCTTGTCTGACCCGTCAGTCTTGCGATGAGCGGTCTATCGACCCCTAGTCCCGGGCTCATGGATGCCGGGACGGCGGCCCCGGAAGGTGGACTGCGCGGACGTCTCTACGGCGAGCGCCGTGGCGGTGGTTGTGGTCTCTCTCTTCGGTCATGTGGATGGCGAAGAGAGATCGCTGGGGGACCTTGGTGTTGGCGACGCTTCGGCTTCTACAATTCCCAGATCGTGTTTTGGAGGCCTGGCTCGGAGAACGGACAAACCTGAGATCGGAGTGGGGCGAAGGTTTTTCCGGGCGAAAGCTCAGTGCTTCGGCACCAACGGCGGCGATGCCTGTGGGTGTCGTAACCCTCTTGGGGGCGTCGTTGTGGTTACCTTCTCCATGCTAAAACTCCGGGTGAAGACCCTTGACCATCGGTCTCGACGGCGGCGGCGTGTGGCGTCGTTACCCTCTTGGGGGCGTCGTCGTGGAGCCCCGGTTCTCCTCGGTGCTTCGGTGTCTTCGGTGGCAAGTCTTGGTTGTTCCTGTTTTTTCTTGTTGTATCTTGATCTGCCTTGCCTTGTAAGGGGGTTCCCCCCATCACCTTGTATCGGTTCGGCCATTGTGGCTTTATTTATAAAGCGGGGCGAAAGCCTATTTCGAGAAAAATGACTCTTTCATTACATTGATCCCTAAAACCCTCTCCCTGGAAGGCCCTAATGACTACAGGCCGATCTCGCTACTGAATATTTGTCAGAAGTTGATCACTAAATTACTTGCTGATCGGTTACACATGAGAATTCTTGAGATGGTGCACATTAACCAATATGGGTTCCTCAAAACAAGGAATATCCAGGATTGTGTTGGTTGGGCATACGAATACATTCACCAATGTAAGCAAGCTCTTTCGGCCTCGGTGATTCTCAAGCTAGATTTTGCAAAGCGTTTGATACACTGGAGCATGGGGCAATCCTGAAAGTGTTCGAATGCTGGGGGTTTGATCCTCGCTGGTTGCAATGGCTTAGGATGATCATGTCAACCGGCACCTCGGCGGTTCTTTTGAATGGGGTGCCGGGGAATAAATTCTTCTGCAAAAGAGCGGTACGTCAAGACGATCCCCTCTCACCCCTATTATTTGTGAGCGTATCTGAACTTCTTCAGCTGATGATTAACAACCTCTTTCATTTGGGAATCCTTTCGGCTCCCCTAGATATTCCAAATACAGACTTTCCTATTGTCTAGTACGCAGATGATAAGCTTCTTATCTTGCAAGCATGCCATGTTCAACTTGCTGCACTTATGCCCATGCAACTGGCCTTCGTGTGAACTATGCTAAATCCTCACTTATGCCCATAAATGTGCCTGAAGAAGTTCTGGAGCAGCTAGCGACATCATTTGGTTGTGCTACTGGTAAACTTCCTTTCCCCTATCTTGGACTACCCTTGGGTGTCACAAAGCCTATGACCCAAGACATGTCGCCTCTTGTGGGTCTGGTTGAGAGACGTCTAAATGCCAGTGCTCGCTTTATTGGTTATGGGGGTCGTCTTGAGTTTGTTCGATCGGTGCTATCTACTTTACCTACAATCTTCATGTGCTCTCTTAAAATTCAGAAAACAGTCATCAATATTTCTAATCGTGCTCAAAGACACTGCCTATGAGTGAAGTAGGAGGACTCTTCATCAGTGGATGCTCTAGCGACTTGGTCTCTGGTTTGCAAGCCTGGACAACATGGTGGTCTTGGGGTTCTCAATCTTGAATTACAAAATAAAGCACTCCTTATAAAGCAACTTCACAAGTTTTACTCAAAAGCTGATGTGCCGAAGGATATGGCTCTCAACTCGATCTGGAAATCTCGTGCTCTACCTAAACTTAAGATTTTCTGTTGGCTGTTGATGATGGACAGGCTCAACACGCGTGACATGATGCTATGTAAACACTGGCTCTTAGACTCTTCTTCTGATTGTGTTCTACGTGCCACGGCTGACCTTAAAACCAGAGATCGTCTCTTTTTTGGCTGCGTTTTCGCACAACAGTGTTAGAGCTTTCTGGGCATTCATTGGTTGTGGAGAACATCATTCTCGGAAGGTTTCGTATTGACCCAAAAGGCGTTTCTTGGTCCATGCTTTATGGAGGTTTTCACATGTGCTGCCTGGAATATCTGGAGAGTTTGCAATGATTTTATCTTCAAACATGTGCCTATTCTTTTTCTCGATGGAAAGTCCTTTTCCAGAATGACCTGCATCTTTATAAGTCCAGAGTCAAGCCGTCGTTGGTTCCACCTCTAGTTGAATGGATCCTAAACTGTTTTGTTTAACCCCTGATCTTTTTCTTAGAGTTTTTTTTTCTTTTCTTTCCTCCTTGATGTAAAGTTGGATTTTTTTTGCCCCACGCTCCGTTTTTTATTAATACATAAAATTAACCGTAGGGGCTTTCCCTACGGTAAGATTGTCAAAAAAATACATCACTATGTACAGTTTTCAACATTTTATACATTCTGTTTCACCAGAACGTATTAGTTTTAATCATCTTTGCCTAGAATACCTAGTGTTGTAAATGTCAGAGGATTTTGAACATCCCATGACTTCATGTTTTCAAAAATATGAATACATACAACACTATTATGACTTAAACAATAGTGGCATTCATTATTTAATTTAGATATCTTTTAGCTTTGGATTTTATAAATGTGTATTATCATCAAGACTATAAAGAGAATAACATATCTATAATTGAATAATGTGACCATAATAGAATCATAATAATCGAACACCTAATTTGTTACAAATTCATTGTAAATAATTGTCTCGCGAGATGCAAGACACACTAATAAGTTCACACACTCAAATCGATTACAGATGATAAATGTAGAAGGAGAAATATCATCGTCTATCCTTTGACAATGAATCATCATTCTCCGGCTACAAAAATATCATGGCATATCCTTTGACGTGATCCTTTGACAATGAGATGAATTGTTCCTTTCTGATGGCATATCCTTGGACGACATTTTTATAGCTGGGGGATCGAACGCAGCATCCCATCTATCGCGAAATTGTCATCCATCCAGTAGTCTGCATCATATATGAGCGACTCATGCAAGTCATGCATAATCTTGACGTGATTGTCCAGACATGTGTTTTATTCCATCTTTTGTGAAAAAACTTGTCAAGAAGCTCAAACTTCATAAGCCTGACTTGTTCTTTGAACATCACCTTTAACTCGACCATTATCTCATACAATTGAGCGTTCATAAACAACTCACGCAGGTTAGGAGAAATGTTGAACTGTATGGTGCCTCTGGCACACACGAACTTCGCACGACGATCGCGGAACTCCTCATAATAGTCCTGACTTGCACCAGCCTTAGGAGGATCTCCAAGTGGGTCTTGTATGGTGAATAACATGTAATTCCTTATAAGGACATCTTTTAAGCGCCGATACCAGTCTATGAAGTTGGACCCATCTACTCTAATTAACTCATCACGGAAAAGGGAACCGTGGTTGAAACACAAAGGTTTCAGTGCAATGATCTACAAGGACATTTGCAAAAACATAAGACTTAGTTAATAATTTGGGTTATAGTTTTACAATCAAATTATCATAAGAACTCCCACTAAAATCATCATCCCTAAGATGGTTTTAGCTATCACACGATCCATTTACAATGCATCATCCCCGATTGTCACAGCCTTTGATGTAGCTGCCAGAGTGGACTATATCCGTCGATCACATCATACATGTGACTCATGCTCGATCTTTCAATCTTCTCATGTTCCGAGGACATGCATGTACATGCTAGGCTTGCCAATTTAACCTAAGTGTATTCGATGTGCATACATGTCTTGCACCCACCGTACGCAAATGTTGAGATGTCTAGCACCCGATCGTCACGGCCTGCTTCATAACGACAAACTTTCTTGATGGTGCACACTTAGGGAGAACACTAAAGTTGGTAGTATATAGGGATCATCATATTTTACTACTGTCGTGTATCTAATACAACCAAGCAAACAAGATGCACAAAAATAACATCACATGCAATTTTATAACTATGATCACCATCATATGTCGTGCCTTGATCTCCATCACTCGCCACCAGTATGACGTCATTTATGTGGCGCTACTAGTCAGACGTTTTACATGAAGCCCGAAGGTTATGACCACATCATACTACTAGACCCTCCCCGCAACATAAAGTTCCTACTTTATTAGTTGCATATTTTATGTGGCTGCTAGAGCTTTTGAGATAGAACTCTTCATACCTACGATTATCAACCACAACATTGATCTAGTAGTTGTCTTATTATTCCCCTCATGGGGCCTCTATTGTAAATATCATATCTACTACTGTGAGAGAGACAGACACCCGCTGACCACTTATACGATATAATCCATATGGAACCTAAGGTTACGCGTAAGGTCGATCTGGGCTGCTTCATCTCATAGTGTCATGATATGTACAAGTACACATGGAAGGGTGGAAATTATGCGATCAATGCCACATTCAACATGTGGTATACCCGTACTAGAATAACTATGTACATATCGGCTCTGATACCCCTTTAGGGGTTTGGTAGCAGAAAACAAAAAAAATCTAGGGTGGAATGCACCATATGCCCAAGATCTATCTATTAGTACAGTAACGGGAATAGAGATTCGGTTACATACCCTTATAGACCGAATGCGGTTAACGTCCAGCGGAGAACGTGGATGAAATGATCATACTCGTAGCCGACCTCAAGGTTACGAAGCTCCTCGCACGCCACCTCCTGGTCCTTGCACAACAACCTAGCGCCACAAGTGGTAGAGCCCCCGAGGTATCACACACGTACGGTGTCTGACGACGACTCATGTTCTCCTTGATCCAGCCGAGATGCGGAAGCAGACCCTCTAGAACTATGATCCAGCAGCGCGACAGTGTGCCGATGGTATCGACTCCTGCGTGTATAGTCCTTCTAGGGACTACGCCACCGCAGAAGACAACGAGAAAGAGGAGGGGAAATTCCTAAAGAAAATAGTCCTTAGGAAATCTCCTTTTATTTTTGCATGTCTTTTTCTCACTAACATAGACCCCTTTATATAGAAGAAAAAGGAGGACTCCCACCCCTAAAATCCTAGGGTAGGACTAAAGGAAAAGGGAGAAAAGGGGAGTTGGCCGGTTGGGCCAGGCGGTGCGGTGGCAGCCGAGCTGGGCCCCGCGCACCAGCCTAGCAGCAACATCAAACAGCTCGGCAGGGTGGGCCAGCTTGCGGCCGTGGTCCACCTTGGTTAAAAGCGAACTAGCCCCACCATAACATTATACATCACATCAGATGGAGCCTTTATACTTCTATATCTATCTAGATCCTAGTGCATGAAATGCAACTATGCCACTTACATTGCCTCTTGCCATTTAAGTACAAACTTAATTCTGGTTCAGTGATCAACTCAGGAATCACTTAAAGACACGTTCTTACAGTTAAGACTTTGTCCTAGCAACCAGAACTTCGGGTCACTTTATGTCGAGTATACAATATGGTTATATAGAAGAACCTATGACTGAGGCATAGGAGATGCAACACATCTCTTTCTTTCAATCATAGTTGCAATACTAACACAATGCTTCATATAGTAAGAACTACTTTCTCACCTTGTTCTATTATGATCTTCTTCAGAATCTTGCTTAGGACATTCTGAACATCTTTCAGAATCAAGTCCAGGAAGCATTCGACATTCAGTGTTTATTAAACTCACCAATCTATCTCGTTAGATTTTCTTGTTTAATAACTTAAACTTCATCCTTATTTACCTATTTGAATGTTTTTAACACCAATCACATCATTCATATATGTCGTCCACATATCCCAAAATGATTTCACGCTCCCACTCAAATATGACATTCATGTTTGAGATCCAGGGAATTCACTTAGCTCCCACTCAAATATGACATTCATGTTTGAGATCTAGGGATTTCACTTAGCTCCCACTCAAAATATGTCAGCTACATATTATGAATTATCCAAGCTGATTTGCTCCCACTCAAAACCAGGTCCTCTCGATAATCTTGGACATTCCAAAATTCGTTGATTATCATCAATTTGAGAATTCCAATTACGAGACTTCAATATCCATATATTTCTAGTATAAATCATAAAGACTTAAGCATCACTACTGTTGTAGTCAACTCCTTGAATTTGTCCAAACTTGTGACAAATCGAGCTTTTTGTCATTCATTAAGTTTCATTTCCTTCTTATGACTTTGTAGTCATTCAGAAATATCAAGTAAACTTCTTTTCTTTAATAAGATCAAGTAACATGTTACTTTGCAATCTTAAATGTAACTTAATATAGGATTTTATGACTCCTAGTCATTTCTCGCATTCAGGTACATCACACTTCTTTGTAATTTGTAGGTATGTCTTGTTCAAAACATGACACGTGAATCAACAATATAATTCCACAAACTTGTATAACGTATAGTTGAATCCTACCTTCTTCAGTAAAAGTATTCCCTGAAACTTTATGATCATTATCATTGGTTTCTCCTCTGTTTGTAGAGTTTGGATTTACGGAACAAATTCCGCTCCGCCACTCAACAATCCGGAGGTAAGGTCTAATACCTTGTTTTGATCTTTTACTTTCTTCTACCTATATCTTCATCAAGACACGTCAAATTTGGACAACAGCAGGTTTTCCTCTTATGGACAATGCATTCATAGCTTCCTAAGAATGCTCTACAAAGACTTGTTTATTCGCCACGACTTCGACTTATCGAAATCTCCAGAAACTCGAACATGCCATAACACTTATGGTGTTGTTTCCACGAATCTTTAGATGTTCCTTTGTATTTCAAATGAGTGTTTGCTTATTCTGATCTTTTAACTCTAAACGACAACTATAACCCCTATAAGAGATGATATTATACCATATGTATCTTAATACATAATGATTATGATGTTTAGATATTTCAACACAGTTTGAATTCATCCAATTATCATAATTTGTGAAACATCTTTCACAAGTCTCTTTTATGCTAAATTTAATTTGAATACTTCACTCATGTCGATCAAATCGAAGAGACTTGTTAATTCAATATCCTCTTTAATATGAACTCATTTGAACAATTCAAATCATTTCGAACTTATGTTTCATTAAGTAAATACACTTATTCGCTTAAGTCCACAATTAACTAATGATTTCCACTATTTTTTGAAATACGATACATCACTATGTATAAGATTCAACATTTCTTCGCATATCACCGTTTTACCAGAATGCGGAGTTTTAGTCACTCTGCCCAAGAGGCATGGTTTTGCAAAGTCTCTAGATTAAGCATCTAGGACCCCGATCTTCATAAAGAACATGCAATAACCAAAATGACTTAAACTATAGTGTCATTTCATTATTAAACTTTGGATATATTTTCGCATTCTAATACTTTTATAAATGTTTAAACCATTATCATTAACATAGTGGTGAGAATAACTTATTTATAAACATAATGTGAACACAAGGTATTGTTCATAAGAATAGTACAAACTAGCTTGTAACTTGTTCATATGAATAATCGTCTCGCCAAAAGCAAGACACACAAACAGGGATTACAAACTTATATTCAAGTCCACTAATCCAAATGACAAACTTTGAGGGAAGAGGTGATGTCGGCCATCAACTGTTTTGCTTGCCATCATCAAGTCATGTTGCCTCAAAACCAGAAATTCTCAAGCAGATCCTCCTGTTTTCACAAAACGGGACAAGTATCAAATACTTTGCAAACTGCAACGAGTTTTGCAAGAACCACATTTATAATTTTTATATCTTACATATACCTTTTCATCCATGACCTCCATTGCAATCAAGCCCTTCCAAGAGTTCTCAACTCTAATGCAAGATCGCTAAGTGTTTTTCCAAACATTCTCTTTTCATCCATGATGGAGGAAAACCCATCCAATGGCTCATACTCTATGTGCCTTATTATGTAGAATACAAAATGTAGCCCAACTCTCCATCGAATGGAGAATGGCTTATTGGATGATTGTGGAGAAAGCACAAACATTCTGGAGTCATCGAATTATCTCCTAATGGTTATTGTATTAAGAAGAGAAGATCACCTTTTACGAGGATATCCCTCAGGCGTGGGTATTAATCTATGAAGTTGGACCCTTTTGCTAAGTTCTAAATTAAGAAATATATTCCCATGGTCACAAAGGACCTCAATGGGATAGGCCAAGAACTACTAAGATATTTGCAAACAGACATCTAGACTAAGTTTATAATAAGAGACCAGTTTATAATTGGTCTCCACTAAAATTGTCATCCCCTAGACGATTTTAGTGATCACATGATCCCTATCCTCTGCACCTCCCCTGATCGTCATGGCCATCAGTGCAGTATCAAAGGCAGACATTCACTAATGTCAATCACATCATCCATGTGACTCATGCTCAATCTTTCGATCTCTTGTGTTCCGAGGCCATGTCTGCACATGCTAGGCTCGCCAAATCTAACTTGTGTGTATTCATTGTGCAACATGGCTTACACCCACTGTATGCAAACGTAGATATGTCTGACCCCTACTCACCGTAGGGCGCCTCATACCGAAGAACTTTCTTGGTGGTGCACACACAAGGGGAACACAAAACATTGGAATTCAATAGGGATTATCTTATTTGCTACCGTTGGGTATCTAAATACTAGCACACAATAAGATGTAAAACAGGTATCAACATCATATGTATAATGTGATATGATATGGTCCTTCTTGTGCCTTGATCTCCATCGAGCACTTCGGCATGATCTCCATCCTGCCCTTGGTTTGACGCCAAGTCCACGACGCCTCCACCAGGTCGTCCATCGGAACGATGACTATTACTATACTAGTTAGTAATAGAAAAGTAAACCACTTTACCTTCGCAACGACCAATGCCATATCATAATCACATGCCCTCTGCAAAATAAAGTTAGACGCCTCTACTTTATCTATTGCAAGTTTTACGTGTTTGTTTGGGCTTTCGCACTAGAATCGTTTCTAAACTACGAACTTTGGAACCACAACATGGATCCGATAGTTGTCTCTACTACACCCCTTTCGGGGCCCTCCATTGTAAATGCTATATCAACTATCGAATGAGAGACAGACACTCGCTAGCCACTTATACGGTACAAGCCATATGTTGAGCGTGGAACCAGTCTCGCGTACGAATATGCGTAAGGTCGGTCCGGGCCGCTTCATCAAACAATACCGCGATATAAACAAGTACACATTAGAGGGTAACAACTAAGGGATCAATGCCCGCACAATACATGTGCGTACTGGACGTATAGAAGTCCTACGTATAGATCGGCCCTGATACCACTAAAGGGGATCCGTAGTAGAAAACCAAAAAATTCCTACGTTGGAACCCCCAAAACTGCCTAGGATCTATCTATGTAGTAATGCGGTAACTGCCAATGCGTATAGAATACATACCCTTGTAGACCGTACGCGGTTAACATTTTGCGGGGAACGTGGTTGATGTAGTCGTACTCGTAGCCGGCCTCAACGTCGCGAAGCTCCTCGCAGGTCACCCCTTGCTCCTTCTTCATCATGCAGCAGCTCTGGCTCACGACATTTAAGCACCTCAAGTGTTGCGCCTCGTGTCTTTGTACACATCCGGTGCCCGATGAGACCTCCGGCTCCCCGATCCCGCCGGGAGGCGGAAGTTGATATCCGGCTAGAAATCCCTACAGCGCAACGGCGTACTGTAGGTGTGCCTTGATCGCACAACCCAAACATGGGGCCATGGTCACAAGGGCTAGAGAGAGAGGGAAGGAGGAAGTCAACCAAAGGACTTCTCCAAATATTGGGTGTGTCTAATCCCACCGATGGGCACCCCTTTATATAGGGGGAGGGGGTGTGCCCTCCCCTTTGGGTTTCCCATGTGGGACTATTCAAGGGAGAGGGGGAGGCGCATGGGCCCTTAGGACACCATGGGCAGCCGGCCAGGGGTGGGCCCCACCCCGCCCATAGCCCTAGGCTAGCCGGGTGGGCCCCCTTGAGGCGCCCAGGCCTTGGCCCTTCCCTCCTTCGGTTTTCCCTCATGGGCCCTTTTTCCCGAGGAAGTTTGGCCCATTAGTGGAATACCCCTTCAAATTAGATTTTAATATTATATTTAATATTAATTACATTAATTAATATGTAAATACATATTACAAAATCCGTCTTGACCCGAAACACCTGTCGGTTCCCTTTCGATTTCCTCCGAACGACTTTGGATCTTTCCCGGAATGATTCCGGTCCTTTATTCTTTCTCCGAACAACTTCAGATCTCTCTGCGGAACAATTCCGGCTTTCTCTTTCTCTACTGCGAGTCCATCTTACGAATGATCGCTCTCATCGTACCCTTAAGTATATCCTCTCATGGCTCGGGAATTCTCTAGACATGATCTGTATCAATAATCAAGAGAGGGACCAGGGATATCCATGTGACCCTTATGCATTCCTGATGACAATGTCGTTTGAACCGCTAAATGTAGCATCCAATTCCTTTTGTTTCTTGCTACGACTTGTCCGAGATCGGATCATTGGTATCACATACCTTGTTAAATCTTGTTCACAACAAGTTCTATTTTCTTATTACCGTGATATTATATCCCCGTGACCAAGTCACATGTTGCAACCTTTATGGATGTAATCTCACCAAGCCGGCCGTATGTATCTTTACCCGTCATGTGGGTGAACAAATCCCGATCTTGCAGTCACATGTCATCTACTGTTCCTTCAGAATAGCCAACGTACACCTTTATGGACACCGATTACCAGATGACGATTGCAGTCTAAGCAGCCTCGGGAAATAGTTAGTAATATGAGCTCATGGTCTAAGGAAAAGGAATCTAGGTATAGCGGTTGCAACAATGAACTTATATGACTTAATCGTGTTGCAATCCTTCGAGGAATGTCCATCACATCATTCTCCAATGATATGACCCTGTTGTCAATTGGCATAAATGCCCATGACCTTGAAACCCAGATCATCCTCATGACCAACGAACTAGTATGAATAGATGCTACTACAGACTTGGTTGTTTCATCCCACACCTGTACCAATGTTTTTACTTGGAACAGTTATAGCACAATATGAAACTATTATAAACTAGTTGAGTTATGCCAATAAAAACCAATTTATCAACTATCGAATGAGAGAAAGAAACCCGCTAGCCACTTATACGGTACAAGCCATATGTTGAGCGTGGAACCAGTCTCGCGTACGAATACGCGTAAGGTTGGTCCGGGCCGCTTCATCAAACAATACCGCGATATAAACAAGTATACGTTAGAGGGTAACAACTAAGGGATAAATGCCCGCACAATACATGTGCGTACGGGCCGTACATCATTCCTATGCATAGATCGGCTCTGATACCACTGAAGGGGATCCGCAGCAGAAAACAAAAAATTTCCTACGTTGGAACCCCAAAAACTGCCTAGGATCTATCTATGTAGTAATGCGGTAATGGCCAATGCATATAGAATACATACCCTTGTAGACGGTACGCGGTTAACGTTCTACGGGGAACGTGGTTGATGTAGTCGTACTCGTAGCCGACCTCAAGGTCGCGAAGCTCCTCGCAGGTCACCCCTTGCTCCTTTTTCATCGTGCAACAACTCCGGCTCACGACATTTAAGCATCCCAAGTGTTGTGCCTCGTGTCTTCGTACACATCCGGTGCACGATGAGACCTCCGGCTCCCCGATCCCGCCGGGAGTGCGGAAGTTGATATCCGGCTAGGAATCCCTGCAGCGCAACGGCGTACTGCAGGTGTGCCTTGATCGCACAACCCAAACTTGGGGCCATGGTCACAAGGGCTAGAGAGAGAGGGAAGGAGGAAGTCAACCAAAGGACTTCTCCAAATATTGGGTGTGTCTAATCCCACCCATGGGCACCCCTTTATATAGGGGGAGGGGGTGTGCCCTACCCTTTGGGTTTCCCATGTGGGACTATTCAAGGGACAGGGGGAGGCGCATGGGCCCTTAGGGCACCATGGGCCGTCCTGCCAGGGGTGGGCCCTACCCCGCACACATCCCTAGGCTGGCCGGTGGGCCCCCTTGAGGCGCCTAGGCGTTGGCCCTTGGCCCTTCACTCCTTCGGTTTTCCCTCATGGGCCCTTTTTCCCTAGGAAGTTTGGCCCATTAGTGGAATACAACTTCAAATTAGATTTTAATATTATATTTAATATTAATTACATTAATTAATATGTAAATACATATTACAAAATCCGTCTTGACCCGAAACACCTTTCGGTTCCCTTTCGATTTCCTCCGAACAACTTCGGATCTTTCCTAGAATGATTCCGGTCCTTTATTCTTTCTCCGAACAACTTCGGATCTCTCTGCGGAAAAATTCCAGCTTTCTCTTTCTCTACTGTGATTCCTTCTTACGAATGATCGCTCTCATCGTACCCTTAAGTGTATCCTCTCACGGCTCGGGAATGCTCTAGACATGATCTGTATCAATGATCAACAGAGGGACCAGGGATATCCATGTGACCCCTATGCATTACTGATGAGAATGTCGTTTGAACCGCTAAATGTAGCATCCAATTCCTTTTGTTTCTTGATACGACTTGTCCGAGATCCGATCATTGGTATCACATAGCTTGTTCAATCTCGTTCACAACAAGTTCTGTTTTCTTGTTACCATGATATTATATCCCCGTGGCCGAGTCACATGTTGCAACATTTATGGATGTAATCTCACCAAGCCGGCCGTATGTATCTTTACCCATCATGTGGGTGAACAAATCCAGGTCTTGCAGTCACATGTCATCTACTGTTCCTTCGGAATACCCAACGTACACCTTTATGGCCACCGTATTACCAGATGACGGTTGATGCAGTCTAAGCAGCCTCGAGAACAGTGAGTAATATGATCTCACGGTCTAAGGAAAAGGAGTCTAGGTGTAGCTATTGCAACAATGAACTTATATGACTTGATCGTGTTGCAATCCTTCGAGGAATGTCCATCACATCATTCTCCAATGATATGACCCCGTTGTTAATTGGCATAAATGCCCATGATCTTGAAACCCAGATCATCCTCATGACCAATGAACTAGTATGAATAGAGGCTACTACGGACTTGGTTGTTTCATACCACACCTGTACCAATGTTTCTACTTGGCACAGTTATAGCACAATATGAAACTATTATAAACTAATTGAGACATGACAATAAAAACCTATTTATTATTTGCCTCTAGGGCATATCTCCTTCCGTCTTGCACCCACCATATGCAAATGTTGAGATGTCTAGCACCCGATCATCACGGCCTGCTTCATAACGACAAAATTTCTTAGTGGTGCACACTTAGGGAGAAAACCAAAGTTGGTAGTTGATACATCCAAAACGTATCTACTTTCTCGAACACTTTTGCTATTATTTTTCCTCTAAACTTGTGTGAATTGGATGCAACTAACACGGACTGACGCTGTTTTTAGCAGAATTACCTTGGTGTCTAGTTTTTTTTGCAGAAAATCAACTATTAGGAAAAATCCGGAAAAATATGCCAAAAATCCTATTTCGCCAGAATACTCACGGAGCCAGAATACGAGACGGAGTGGGGCTGGGGCCTGGCCACACCACCTGGCCGCGCGGGCTGGGCCTAGCCGCACCAGGGGTGGTCTAGCCGCCCCAGACCCCCCCTCGATCTCCCTCTTCGCCTATAAGTTGCCTTCTGACCTAAAAACTCAGGGGGGTTCGACGTTTTTCTAGAAAAAGTTCCATTGCGCCGCCACCACCAGATTCCACGATTCGGAACCAGAAACTCCGTTCTGGCACCCTGCCGGGACGGGGATTTGGAGGAGATCATCGCCATCATCATCACCATCGCTTCTCCATCGACCATCCATGTTTCCCTCATCTATGAGTGAGTAATCCACCGCTGTAGGCTATGGGGATGGTAGGGATTGGATGAGATCATTCATGTAATGGCATTTGATTGTTAGGGCATGGTGCCTAGTATCTTCTATTAGTGCTTTTTGACTTTGTTGCGACTTGTTATGCTTAATGCTTGTCACTAGGGCCCAAGTGCCATGATTTCAGATCTGAACATGTTATTGATTCATTATGATAGTATTGTTTTTGGTCTCACCTGCAAGTTGTATACACACATTGTTGTTCGGAACCAAAAGCCCTGAAGTGATAGAAATCGGGATAACCGGAGGGAATGGCTTTGATGTGAGGATCACATGTGTTCACGAAGTGTTAATGCTTTGCTCCGGTGCTCTATTAAAAGGAGCACCTTAATTGCCAGTAGTTCCCTTGAGGCCCCGCTGCAAACGGGCTGGCAGGAGAAAAGATGTTGTGCAAGTTCTCATTGCGAGCATGTATGACTATATATGGAACACATGCCTATGATTATTTAGTACTTGGATGCTTTATCTTATTTATCTGTAAATGCCCTATGTTCTGATTTCTATATGAATTCTCTTGTCCATGAAACGCCCGCCCAACCATCCCCATGCCTACCGCGCTTTAATCCTACTGTTTACTGCAATTGTTACTATCGTCTTTACTTTTACTACTGCTATTACTTTACTATTCCTACTACAAAACTGTTGCTGCTGATAAACTGCTGTGAGCAAGATTGTTTCCAGGTGCAGATGAATTGACAACTCATTTGTTAAGGCTTATAAATATTCTTTGGCTCTCCTTGTGTCGAATCAATAAATTGGGTTTCACTTCCCTCGAAAATACTGCGATACACGCCCTATACTTGTGGGTCATCAAGACTATTTTCTGGCGCCGTTGCCGGGGAGCATAGCTTTTTATCTAGTCCACTTGGAATCACTATTGTTTGCTGCCATCCATCCATCATGAGTAAGTCTCGTGATGGAAAGGTTCCTATTTTACCATCCACTACAAGAAGAGGTACGGTTCTGAACACCTCTGTTGCTCTTGATTCACCATCTGTTATGAGTAAGTTCCTTACACCACCACATACACATGCTACACACACTGCTACTACTGCTGAATCTGAAACTTCTGAAACTTATGATGCTGCTTCTACTGTGCTTGATAAGAGTGGTTCATTAGGTCCTTTCCTAGATGCTACGATTGCTAGAACTATAGCTAGAAATACTGAAACTCCTAATGAAGACACTACTACACCTGTTAGTTCAGCTGAGTCTAGAGAAAGCTATGATATTAAAGACAGTTATATTGAGATGAACGATGAATTTATTAAAGAATGTCAAAACACCCATGATAGGAGTGCTGCTAAGAGTCTCCTTGAGAGGCGTACTATAAAACCCAAATTGTCTCCTAATGCTAAGTTTGCCTCTTATCCCATAAACATTAAAGATAAAGATTATGATTTCTCTGTTGATCTATCCTATATAGCTATTGTTGAGAAAGAACCTTTTTGTGGGACTAAGAATGAAAGTGTGGTAGCACATATGACAGAGCTTTCTACCATGAGTGACTTGTTTTCTGATGATATTAAGATGCGCACCTACTTTGTTGCCAAGATTTTCCCTTTTTCACTGAAAGGAGAAGCTAAAACTTGGTTTAGTAATCTACCTCCTGGATCTATTGATAGCCCTGATTGATTGATTAGTACTTTCCTGCAGAAATATTTTCCTCCTATTGCTAGACATGTTATTCTGCAGGAACTTTTTGATTTTAAACAAGGAGAAAAAGAGATATTGCCTGAATCATGGGCAAGGTTTTGTGCTTTGATTGCACAGGCTGGATGTCCATTACCTAAGAATGAGCTTCTTGATATATTTTATAATGGACTAACTGAAGAATCTAGGACATACCTGGATAGTTGTGCTGATTGTGTTTTCAGGAATAGGACTCCCAAGGAAGATGAGGAACTAATGGCTAAAATAAGCAAGAATTATGAAGATTGGACTCCTCCTGAACTAGCTATACTTGAAACAATTATACCTGAACCAGCTATACCGGTGCCTATACCATCATCTAAGAAGAGGGCAGTTATTGAATTGAATGATGACGTGATGAAGGAAGCTAAGAAATGTCTTAAGGCGAAGGGAATTAAAGCTGCAGATGTCAAGAATTTACCTCCTATAGAATAATTATGTAAGCCAATTCCCCACTCATCCACTATTGAGGTATACTCTCTCTAACACTTTGATGAAGGTGATATCCCTTACTCTAAACCTCCTGATCAATGCTTAGAAGAATTCGATATTTTTATTGTTAAGCAAGATAATTTTAATAAAAGGGTGCAAAATCATCTAATGGAAAACTCTAGAGCTATTGTTGAGTTGAAGGATATTGTGGAAAGAACCTCTAATGATGTTAAAATGCTTGTTAAACATTTTCAAATGGTTCAAACTCAAATTGATCAACTTATTAAGGTACAAAAAGACTTGCTAGTTAATGCTGCTAAAGAAAAATATGCTTATGAAATTAGAAATAGAAGTGGTGCTACTACCCAGGATCCTCTATATCCTGAGGGGCATCCCAAAAGAATCGAGCAGGATTCTCAACAAGCTGAAAATAGTGGTACTACTCGTCAGAAAAGAAAAAAGAAACATAAAACTATTGTAGAATCCTCTGAAACTACTAAAGATCCTAATAGTATATCTGTCTCTAATGCTGAAACTGAAAGTGCTAATGAAGAAAATGATGTTCCTGATAAAGAAAAAGTTGAAGAAGAACCTGAAAGGCACACTAAGAATACTAAATACACTAAAGAAGATTTTGTTGCTAAGAAACATGGTAGTGAAAGAGAGCCTTGGGTTCAAAAACCTATGTCTTTCCCTGATAAGAAACACAAGTCAAAGGAAGATGAACACTATAATAAGTTTTGTGAGTAGATGAAACCTTTATTCTTGCAAATTCCTTTGACTGGTGCTATTAAATTGCCTCCTTATTCAAAGTATATGAAGGATATTGTCTCGAATAAAAGGAAGATCCCTAATGAAGAAATTTCTACTTTGCTTGCTAATTATTCCTTTAATGGTAAGGTTCCAAAGAAACTTGGAGACCCAGGGATTCCAACTATTCCTTGCTCTATTAAAAATAGTTATGTTAGAACGGCTTTGTGTGATTTGGGAGCAGGAGTTAGTGTTATGCCTTTCTCTCTCTATAAGAGACTTCAACTAGAAAAACTAATACCAACTGATATATCTTTGCAAATGGCTGATAAATCTACCACTATTCCTGTTGGTATATGTGAGGATGTAACTATTCAAGTGGCTCATAATTGCTTGATATTAACTGATTTTGTTGTGCTTGAAATGCCTGAAGATGATAATATGTCTATTATTCTTGGGAGACCTTTTCTTAATACTGCAGGAGCTGTTATTAATTGTAATCAAGGAAAGGTGACCTTTAATGTTAATGACAAGGAGCATACTGTCTATTTCCCCAAGAAGATTGATAAGACTTATGGTTTAAATTCAATTGAACATGTTGAGGGCATTCAAGTTGGAGAAATATATTGTCCCATACCAAGAGAAAAATTTGAAACTATTATGATTGGGACCATTGCTATCAAGGTTGAGGTAACATAATCATTAGTGGAATACAAAGTTTTGTTTCATATAAAATTGTTTTGGTAACAAGACCTGATCAACCTTGTTAACAAAAGGATTTCATTGAACAAAACAATGTTTTCACCATGATTATCTTCACTTACTTCTATTCTATCTATTTTAGTTTTTGCTTTCATTTAGTTTACTTCTCTGTTGTTAGTTACTTGCATGTTAGAGTGTCTTAGAACTTCTGAAGTTCTAGCCTTGTTTTGTCTTTGCATCATTCCAAAAACCCTTTTCTGTCAGAAAATCATTCATCTATACCTGAAAATTGCTCAAAAATAAAGTGTCTCGAAAAATTCCAGAAAATTCATATTAAATTTTTACGTGAAAAAAGGGGCAGAGGAGTGCCTGGAAGGTACCAGTGGGCCCACCAGGCAGGCACACCACCTGGTGGCGCGGCCAGCCCAGGGGCGCGCCTGGCCATGGTGTGGGCCACCCCTGGCCCTCCACTCACTCTCTCACTTCCCACTTTCTTCTCTCTCCCGAGAAAATACCAGTTCATTGCTTGAAATCATGTTCTTGCTGCTCTTTCCCTCGATTTTTCGATCTCCTTGCTCAGCCCATCTTTGCTGCTGAAATTTGAAGCATTTGTTCTCTGGTATGTGACTCCTCGGATTTGTGTTTAGTGGTTTATATCTTGAGTATTTTGCTGTTGTAGGTGATAGGTTATGAGAGCTTGTCAACTTGTTCATTGCTTAGAGATATAGTTTTGATGCATGTTTAGGCCTCTTACAAGTCCCCATGAGTAGTGCCCTTCATTATATATTCACTTTGCAATCACTTGTTTAATAGATGTTTAAATTTTAGAATATCAAAGATGAATAACCATACCTTTGGAGAAATATTTGAGAGGGGTGCACCTAGGAGGTCAAGGCCCTCAAGATCAACCTCTCAGTTTAGGCCTTCATACAATGAAGATCTCATTGCACCTCACATTGGTAATGAAGGAGATGATGGGGATCCTCACCCATTTACTTTTCCTTGTTATACTTTCTTACAAGCTACAGGGATTCTCGATGATTTCTTGCCGTTGATTCAGAGGATTGGTTTGACCTCATACATGCAAGATGAGAGTGAGCAATACGCTATGCTCACCAAAACTTTTGTTGAGAGTTTCGTTTTCACTAACACCCCCTACCCGTCAACTGTCTCTTTTAGAATCTATAATCTGCCTTTAACCATGCCATTGGAAAAGATTTTGCAGCATTATAGGTGTAGGCATGGCAAGGACCATGAAGAAGATTCAAGGGCGACCCGCTGATTTACTGGAGCTCTATCGAGGGGTGACCAATGACGATGACCGCGTAGCTCAGCGCGAGAAGATAAGAAACATCCAACTCCCTTCTCTTAGATACTTTGCCTATTATCTTGCTACTAGCATTCTTGGTAGGGAGAATACAAGTAATATCTCCAACTATCATTTAGCCTTCCTTGCTACTGCGCTTAACAATGATACTCGGTACAATCTTGGCTCTCTTATTGCTCGCCGCCTAGCTGATAGGGGACCGATTTATGGGAGCATCATCGCTTCACATATGCTCAATGCATTAGAGATTTCTGTGGATCCAAATGATACTATATTGGCACCACAAAGGCTTGACCTTGCTGCCATGAAAACACATCACTTCGTCACTTCTAACTCTAATATGGACAGTCTAGTATACAGGATGTTGTTTACTGACAGGGATGAAAGGGAGATTCCTTTGCTACAATCTACTTTATTCAGTGTTCACAGGAGTCCGTGGTCACACTCCAAGGAGGAGGTGGACGAGCAGCTCCGCTTGCTGGGTTTCCACAGGCAGCACCAGGAGGATGTGCCCTCCTACGATTACTCTGCGCACTACGGTGGGGCATCCTCGAGCTCACACCAGGACGAGGGTACCTCCTCATTGTACTACGGAGGCGCTCCATCTTGGCCAGCTTGGGATTGACACCCACTTAGGCCAAAAGCCTAAGCTTGGGGGGAGGTACACCGACATCGCACTCATCTCCATATCATTTTGCGTCGGTACTTTGTATATTCATGTTTTGTTCTCTTTTTAGTTTTTGTTCTTTCTTTTCTTTTGCTTTCTAAAACACAAAAAGACCAAAAATATTTCTGTTGTTTCTCTTTGTTTGCTTCTTCTTCTCTTTGCCTTGGTTTGCTTTTCCCTTTTTGCTTTGTTTGAACTATTCAAAAAACCCAAAAAGATTTTTCTTTGCTTGTTCTTCCTTTTTGGTTCTTATTTAAAAAATCAAAAAACACTAAAAATATTTGTTGTTCTTCTTTGGTTTTGTGAGTTTGTTGCAGGGTTCAACAGTCCTCAGTAGAATTTGGTTTCATGTTATTATTCAAGCCACACAAGTGAAGGGCAATAATGAGGATTAATGACAACTTGAGGTGTGGTAAGAGGCTGGTAACGAACTCTATTTGTTTTCATTTTTGTACATATACTCATCATTGTGGGCATGCTTATCCTATTCATGTAGGGTGTATGTTATTTATAGATGCTTAGTAGTTCTTGCTTTCATATGATTAGTTCCAGCTTGCTGATAGTTTGTAGCATGTCATATGGATGTTTGCACGCATTACTCTATTCATAACTTGGTATGACACTGTGGTATCCTCCTCTGAATGTTTCACTTGAATTGACTTGGCACATGCTCACACATGCATATGACTGAAATAATCAGTTAAGCCTCGATGAATTATTTTGCCTTGAGGGTCTTGGGTCACTTTCATGCCATGATTAGTCCTGTTTTGTTGCAAGCATGATTATGATAGTTATTGCTCTCTTGTTTGTCGCTCCCTTACTATTGCTAGCCTTCACTTACACTAAGTATGTTGTACTCATGTTTCCAACTCCCTAAAACCAAATATTGCCAAAAGTGTCCACCATACCTACCTATTAGCATCATTTGTTGTTCCGTGCATATTCAATATGCCTTTTTTTCTTCTGAATAAAATGTTTGCTTGTTATGACAAAGTTAGTTAGTAAAGCTCTCACGAACTTGATGGCACACTTTATTTCCTGCAGTTAATAAACCTGGAAAATTGTGACTATCCATGAAAGTTATATGCTTGCAAATTGTAGGCTGGGGATTAGCAGAACCATGCTGTCACGGGGAACGCTTTCAACACCTGTAAATAAATACCCAGTTGATATCATGCTCTTTTGTTTGCGGATGTTGTCAGTGTGAAATAAAAGGGGATCTTGTAAGTCCATGGAGTTATGTATGTGTGTTAGAGAAACGCCTAGGCCGCTGGTCTAATCCATGTTGTCATGGTGGAAACCTGCAGCGTAACCATAATAAGTATCTATGAAGCATTCTTCTTATTAAAAAAAGAGAGATAGCTATTGAGAAAAAGAAAAAAAAGAGATACGAGAAAAGAGGAAAGAGAGAAAAAAGCACCATTTTCCCATGGTAAATAAGGAGATTGCTGAGATACTCGTTGTCTGCTTGCCTTGTCATTTTGATATGGGGATTCTTCCGTATCATCGGGCAAGGGGTACCCCATTGGCGGTTCTCTATGATACGCACGTATTTACGATGACAAGAACTTACCGGTAACTAAAGTTGAGTAGCATGAGGAGCGGCCCTCGTACTCAAGGGACATGAGATTTCCAGTTTATAGTCTGTCAAGCATATAACTAAGATTGGACCTCACTTTCACCTTAACCATATTAAAGATGCTTATGATAGGGGCAATGAGAGCTCAAAGCTAATGAGTACCATACTTTCAACATTTGGAAGCCTTTCAAACTTTTCAAAACCTTTTCATTTCCTTGTTGAGTCTCCATACATTCTATGAGCACTTTCTTGAGAGCATAATTGTCATTCTTAGTGTGATGTGCTTGTCTCAAAACTTGATTAATTGTGTTATGACTTTGATGCTTGTATCTTTGATATCTTTACTTCTAGTCTTCACCTGAACTTCAGAGGTGCCTTGGCATTCACAATCAAAGGCAAGCGAGATACCACTCTATCATACCTTGTTATGAGCATTGTAATGTTGCTTATGTTTATGTTTCATGCTACTTATTATTTTTGAGTTGGAATATCTTCATAGCTTGCAATGCCTATTAAGTAAACTTAGTTGCATACTCCTTATTATGAATTGTCTAAGTAGTTGATCACATGCTGAGAATATATACATCATATGAAGAAAATGTGTTCATGAAAGTTTCTTTTATCGCACTCAGTTTTCAACTGAATTGCTTGAGGACAAGCAATAAGCTAAGCTTGGGGGGAGTTGATACGTCCAAAACGTATCTACTTTTCCGAAAACTTTTGCTATTGTTTTTCCTCTAAACTTGTGTGAATTGGATGCAACTAACACAGATTGATGCTGTTTTCAGCAGAATTACCTTGGTGTCTAGTTTTTGTGCAAAAAATCAACTATCAGGAAAAATCCCGAAAAATATGCCAAAAATCCTATTTTGCCAGAATACTCATGGAGCCAGAATACGAGACGGAGTGGGGCTGGGGCATGGCCACACCACCTGGTCGCGCGGGCTGGGCCTGGCCACGCCAGGGGGTGGTCTGGCCACCCTAGACACCCCCTCGGTCTCCCTCTTCGCCTATAAGTTGCCTTCTGACCTAAAAACTCAGGGGGGTTCGACGTTTTTCCAGAAAGAGTTCCGCTGCGCCGCCACCACCAGATTCCGCGATTCGGAACCAGAAACTCCGTTCTGGCACCCTGCCGGGACGGGGAATTGGAGGAGATCATCGCCATCATCATCACCATCGCTTCTCCATCGACCATCCATGTTTCCCCCATCTATGAGTGAGTAATCCTCTGTTGTAGGCTATGGGGATGGTAGGGATTGGATGAGATCGTTCATGTAATGGCATCAGATTGTTAGGGCATGGTTCCTAGTATCTTCTATTAGTGCTTTTTTACTTTGTTGCGACTTGTTATGCTTAATGCTTGTCACTAGGGCCCGAGTGCCATGATTTCAGATGTGAACATGTTATTGATTCATTATGATAGTATTGTTTTTGGTCTTACCTGCAAGTTGTATACACACGCTGTTGTCCAAAACCAAAGGCCCCGAAGTGATAGAAATCGGGATAACTGGAGGGAATGGCTTTGATGTGAGGATCACATGTGTTCACGGAGTGTTAATGCTTTGCTCTGGTGCTCTATTAAAAGGAGCACCTTAATTGCCAGTAGTTCCCTTGAGGCACCACTGCAAACGGGCTGGTAGGACAAAATATGTTGTGCAAGTTCTCACTGCGAGCAAGTATGACTATATATGGAACACATGCCTATGATTATTTAGTACTTGGATGCTTTATCTTATTTATCTGAATATGCCCTATGTTCTGATTGCTATATGAATTATCTTGTCCATGCAACGCCCGTCCATCCATCCCTATGCCTACCGCGCTCTAATCCTACTGTTTACTGCAATTGTTACTATCGTCTTTACTTTTACTACTGCTATTACTTTACTATTCCTACTACAAAACTGTTGCTACTGATAAACTGCTGTGAGCAAGATTGTTTCTAGGTGCAGCTGAATTGACAACTCAGTTGTTAAGACTTATAAATATTCTTTGGCTCCCCTTGTGTCGAATCCGTAAATTGGGTTTCACTTCCCTCGAAAATACTGTGATACACCCCCTATACTTGTGGGTCAGTAGTATATAGGGATCATCATATTTTACTACTGTCGTGTCTCTAATACAACCAAGCAAACAAGATGTACAAAAATAACATCACATGCAATTTTATAACTATAATCACCATCATATGTCGTGCCTTGATCTCCATCACTCGCCACCAGTATGACGTCATTTATGTGGTGCTGCTAGTATGATGTTTTACATGAAGTCCGAAGGTTATGACCACATCATACTACTAGCCCCTCCCCGCAACATAAAGTTCCTACTTTATTAGTTGCAGATTTTATGTGGCTGCTAGAGCTTTCGAGATAGAACTATTCATACCTACAATTATCAACCACAACATTGATCTAGTAGTTGTCTTATTACTCCCCTCATGGTGCCCTCTATTGTAAATGTCATATCTACTATTGTGAGAGAGACAGACACCCGCTGGCCACTTATATGATATAAGCCATATGGAACCTAAGGTTACGCGTAAGATCGGTCTAGGCCGCTTCATCTCATAGTGTCGTGATATGTACAAGTACACGTGGAAGGGTGGAAACTATGCGATCAATGCCCAGATTCAACATGTGTTATACCCATACTAGAATAACTATGTACATATCGGCTCTGATACCCCTTTAGGGGTTTGGTAGGAGAAAACAAAAAAATCTAGGGTGGAATGCACCATATGCCCAAGATCTATCTAGTAGTTAATGCAGTAATGGGAATAGAGATTCGGTTACATACCCCTGTAGACCGAATGCAGTTAACATCCAGCGGGGAATGTGGATGAAATGATCATACTCGTAGCCGACCTCAAGTTATGAAGCTCCTCGCATGCCACCTCCTGGTCCTTGCACAACAACCTAGCGCCACAAGTGGTAGATCCCCTGAGGTATCACACACGTACGGTGTCTGACGACGACTCATGTTCTCCTTGATCCAGCCGAGATGCGGAAGCAGACCCTCTAGAACTAGGATCAAGCAGTGCGGCAGCGTGCCGGTGGTATCGACTCCTGCGTGTGCAGTCCTTCTAGGGACCGCTCCACCGCAGAAGACAACGAGAAAGAGGAGGGGAAATTCCCAAAGAAAATAGTCCTTAGGAAATCCCTTTTTATTTTTGCGTGTCTTTTTCTCACTAACATAGACCCCTTTATATAGAAGAAAAAGGAGGACGCCCACCCCTAAAATCCTAGGGTAGGACTAAACGAAAAGGGAGAAAAGGGGAGTTGGCTGGTTGGGCCAGGCGGTGTGGCGACGACAGAGCTAGGCCCTGCGCACCAGCCTAGCAGCAATGATACGTTGCTAACGCATCCATAATTTTTTATGTTCCATGCTTGGTTTTATCTACTTTCTTATGTTTTGTTCCAACTTTGGGGTACTTTTTATACACTTTCCTGGACTAACCTATTAACAAGATGCCACAGTGCCAGTTGCCTGTTTTCTGCTATTTTTTGTTCCAGGAAAGTCAGAAAATCAATATTCTCGGAATAGGACCGGACAAAAGGCAAAGTCAATATTTTACCGGAAGACTCACGGAGCCAGAAGATGAGACGGAGATGGGCCACAGGGTGGCCACACCATATGGTGGCGCGGGCTAGCCCTGGCCACGCCACCAAGTGGTGTGGGCCCCCTGGCCGCCCACTGACCTTGCCTCTTCGCCTATAAGATGTCTCCCGATACAAAAACCCTAAATCGTCAAGCCTCCAGCCACGAAAAGTTCCGTAGCGCCGCCGCCACCGAAGGGGAGATTCGGGGGATAGAAAGTCTCTCTTCCGGCACCCTGTCGGGACGGGGAAGTGCTCCCGGAGCCATCTCCATTGATCTCCACCACCATCTCCATCGCCGTTGCTGATTCCCATGATGAGGAGGGAGTAGTTCTTCCTCGAGGCTAAGGGTTCTACCGGTAGCTATGTGTTCATCTCTCTCTATGCATGATCTTATTGAGATCATGATCTTGTAATCTATAGATCTACCTTGCTACTCAAGTGCTTTAATACATCTCTGCTCTCCCCATGTGTGTGAAAGTGACAGCGTGCACACCATGGTGGCACTTAGGCTAGAGATTACAAATACTTGCTATGAGTTATATTTGGAGTTGGATGTCTTTATGAAATTGTGGTATTTGTTTGAACCATCTAGTGCTCAAGGTGACAGTTTGGGGTTATCTAGATGCGGAAAAGTGAACTTTGAGGTGTGCTGTTATAGCCCTACCATGGATTAGAGTGTCCAACCGGAGAGTAGTTCAGAGTAGTATCATAAAGAGAAGATATTTATATGAGAGTGTTCACTAGTGAAAGTATGATCCCTAGGCCTTGTTTCTAAACATTGAAACACCGTTTGCTATTAGATCTATTACATGTTTGCTTACTTCTATCTTTATTTCAGTTTTACTTTAGTCTTTTCCACGCCATCAAGCTATTTTCTATCACCATTACCACTTATAATTATCTATACCACTTGTATTTCACTATCTCTTTGCCGAACTAGTGCACCTATACACCTGACAAGTGTATTGAGTGTGTTGGGGACACAAGAGACTTCTTGTATCTTGATTGCAGTGTTGCTTGAGAGGGATACCTTTGACCACTTCCTCCCTGAGTTCGATAAACCTTGGGGTGATCCAATTAAGGGAAAACTTGCTGCTGTTCTACAAACCTCTGCACTTGGAGGCCCAACAACTGTCTACAAGAATAGAAGTGCGTAGACATCAAGCTATCTTCTGGCGCTGTTGCCGGGGAGGTAAGGTAAAAGGTACTCACATCCTCCGGTGTGAGTGCTCGAAGTTATTTCCTTTAAATTCTGCAATTTTGTCTTTTTGTTTCTTGTTTTCACTAGTTAGGCTTAATGGAAAACAACAACAAAATTAGAGAGCTTTATAGTATTTATCTTGAGTTAGGACATGAAGTGTTTGAAGAGAAAATTAAAAAACCCATGGAACTTTCTTTGCATGTTAATAGCAATATTATTAGTATGAATCTTTTGAACACCTTTGTTACTAATGCTATGGAAACGTCTAAGCTTGGGGAAGTTAGTTTTTATGAAAATGATCTTTTTAGTGCCCAGCTTTAAAGAAGAAAATTTGCTCTGATGATACTTTATCTCCCATATGTGGTAATTCTAATGATACTTGTGATATTTTAAATCCACATACTGAAAGCATCTCTTTTAAAATACCTATAAAAATTGTTGAACGTGTTATGAACAACTGTTATTTGGGAGATGGAACTGTCCATCCTGGTGATCATTTACTCTTTATACATGAATTATACGAGTTGTTCAAGTTTCCAGGTATTTCAATGAACCAAGTTAAGAGGAAGCTATTCCCTTTGTCACTCAAGGGCAAAGCAAGAGAGTGGTATGAGCTACTAGATGATCCTCATCATTTGGAGTGGAAGGAACTTGAATCTCTATTTTACTCTAAATTTTATCCTCCTCATGAAATTCATAAAGATAGGAATTACATTTACAATTTTCATCCACATGATGGAGAAAGTATTGCCCAAGCATGGGGGAGACTGAAGTCACTAATGCTCAAATGTCCCATTCATGAGCTCCCCAGTAATATTGTTATTAATAATTTCTATGCAAGGCTTTCAGGACATTACAAGGACTATCTAGATACTTGTTTAGAGGGATCCTTCATAAGTAATAATTGGGATCTTCTTGAAACAATTCAAAGCAATACCGAAGATTGGGGTAATAACAAAGGTAAAGAACCAGGTATAAACTATGAGTATGATTGCATTAAGTCTTTCACTGAAACTGCTAATTTTCAAGAGCTTAGTGCTAAATATGGTCTTAATACTCAACTTCTTGTTGATTGTTATAGAACCTTTGTTTCTCATATTAATGCTCCTAAAGAAAAATGGGACATGTATCATGAGCCTTATAAAGACACTTGCATGGAAAATTAAATTGTTATTAATGATAGCAATAAACATTCTCAAACCTCTGAAAGTACTACTTCTTATAAGCATGTTAATTTTTGTGGAATACATAGACCTTGTGAGAATAATCAAATTGAAGAAGAATATTGTATCACCCACAGGAATGAAAAAACTAGAACGTGGTATAGGGCTCTAAATGATCTTGGTAAAAAAGTGTGTGCCCTCTATCCTTTTATTTGTGAACTTTTCTTTGAAGTGGGTCATTTCAATTTTCAATGCTCAGGCCATAATAATATCCCTTCTAATCCAATGAGTACTGCAAGTTTGTATTGTGATGACATGATCACTCCTAATCAGCATGATGAACTTACATTATTTTTGGGATGTGAAGAGTTATCAAGAAAAACCTCTTTGGTAGATATGGGTGCCTTTGATATGAATAGTGTCCTGCATGGTTGTCATATTTATTGTGTTGATAATTGCCACACAAATACTTACATACAAAATATTATAAAAGATGAGGTTTTACCAAAAATATGATAGGACTAATATGTGTTTTATTCTTATTAATGAAAAGGAGGAATCCTCCAAAGTTTCTTCTATTGTCTCTAACAATGAACCAGGGTATATGGAGAAGCTTCCTTTCAAGCCTCTCCCTCCTAAAGAGAAGAAGAAAAAGAAGAAGAGGAGGAGTAAAAGGAGAGAGGAAATGGTATTTTCCCCTAAGCATGCTGCTCCTATTATAGTTTTTGATGAGTCTGAACTCGATGATGTTCCTATGCCTATTACCTATAGTAGTGATCATGATTGGGAAAAGCACACTACTTTTGATATTGATAATCTCTTCGGTACCAATTCTGAAAATGATGATGTTAATCATTGCTGCACTATTAGTACTATCCATGTTCCTTCCAATGATGATATGTTTACAAATGAACCCACTTTGGGAGATAACTATTATATTGCTTATGATGATGTTATACCTCCAATATATGATGATTACAATGATGAATATGATATTTTCAGCCCACCTACTATTGAGGAGAAAATTAATTATGATTACAATATGCCTCCTATATTTGATGACTATGGTGATGAGAATAATAATGATAGCTATTTTGTTGAATTTTCTACCACTACAATTAATAAGAATGACTATGTTTATGTGGGGAGTATTAATTCTTTTATGCATGTGGCTCATGATAAGAATGTTTTATGTGATAGTTATATTGTTAATTTTATGCATGATGCTACTGAAAGTTATTATGAGAGAGGGAAGCATGGTTTTATGCATCTCAATAATATTAAGTTTCCCCTCTTTATGTTGGAAGTCTTGAAGTTGCACTTGTTTTGCTTTACTATGCTTGTTGCTTTGTGCTTTCATGACTTGTTTCTTTACAAGATTCCTATGCATAGGAAGCGGGTTAGACTTAAATGTGTTTTGAATTTGCTTCTTGATGCTCTCTTTTACTTCAATTCATATTTCTTATGTGAGCATCTTCTCGAACTATCAAGCCTAACTTAAATGCGTTAAAGAAAAGTACTTATTGGGAGATAACCTAAAAGTTTTAGTTGAGTCTTGGAAGTTATTGCTTCAGTAATAACCTCTCCTTATCATTTTTGTGTGGTTTTTGTGCCAAGAGTAACCTCTAATGAGAGAGAAGTAATGCTTGGGAAAGTTGCTGTCCCAAAACAGATTTTTGTGCTTCGCTGTAAAAATTCGTGAAACATATCTGTAGGTCAGTTTGAGCTGTAATTTTTTGTTCTTCTGACCCAGGTTGTTATCTAACTTTGTTTAGTTCAACACTTTTTGATTTGAGTAACAGAAGGTCTTCGAAAAAATTCGTCTTTACCTGCTGGTCTGTTTTGAAAGATTTCTGCCATTATTTGCATTTGCTTCTTGTTGATTCCTTTTTGAGTTCTCTTTAGGGAATTGAGCTTTTTGAGGAAATTGCTACAGTAGCTTGTGTTTTAATGGAAGTTTTATTGTGTTGAAACTGAACCCAAAGACTTGTTATCTTGAGTACACTAATGTTGCTAATAAAGATTGTGTGAAGTTTTGTATGAAGGAAAAATTTCAGGTGTATGGAGAGGATGATGTAATGAGATGAAGAATGGACTAAAGCTCAATCTTGGGAATGCCACCCCGTGTCACCCCAAGAAATATTCAAGAGGTACAAGCGTCAAAGCTTGGGGATGCCCAAGGCATCCCCTTCTTCATCAATAAAAATCTCAAGTTTCTCCAAACACTTCATTTTTATTGTTTCATACACAGTTGTGTTGTTCTTGGAGCATCTTCTTTTTCGTTTTCGTTTTGGTTGTTCGTTTGCTTGGTTTGCTGAATAAATTGGTTGGACCCCCTATTTTATACATTGGTTTTCAAATAGTTTGGTTTGGATTGGAAAAGAGTAGGAAAGTTCATGCTTAAGTGGTAAAGAGAGCTTGTTTTTGACTATGGCCTATGCTTTGTCAGGCCATGCTTGATATTGTTTTGGCTTTATGCTTAGTATTATTTTCTGTATCATGACTTGTTATAAACAATTGAGATAGCTTAATGTGCCTTGGAAGGATCATGCGTTGTTTTAGCATATTAAAGCATAGTATTGTGGTATTCTCCTTTGATGCTTTATTTGAGTTGACTTGGCACATGCTCACACCATGTTATGACTATCCCAAGTCACCATAGCCTTTATTATCCTTTAGTTTTCAACTTGTAGTATCACTTTATACTTTGATCAATGATGTTTTGTCGCTTTGCATGATTATGGCCATTTTTGCTCTCTTAGTTTGTCGCTCCCAGTCTTTTGCTAGCCTCCGTAACCAAGTATGAGTCCCACTCATGCATCCAACTCCTTAAACCAAGTTATTCCAAAGAGTCCTCCATACCTACCTATTAGCATTTGCTATTCCAAGTAATATCATGTTTTGATCTACCTTCCGAATTAAACTTATTATGAGAAAACTAGTGATTAAAGCTCTCACGAACTTGATGGCACACTTTACTTTTCTAGCCATTTATAAACTTGAACCATTGTGTCATCTATGTTGTATATGCTTGCACTTATATGTTGGGGATTAGCAGAACCATGCTGTCATGGGGAACGCTTTCAACATTGCACTTGTACTTTGTACCTAGTTGATATCATACTCTTTTGTCTATGGATGTCATCAGTGTGAAATGAAAGGGGAGCTTGTAAGTCCATGGAGTTATGTATATGTGTTAGAGAAACGCCTTGGCCACTGGTCTAATCCATGCTGTCATGGTGGAAACCTGCAGCGTAACCATAATAAGATTTCTATGAAGCATTCTTCTTATAAAAAAAGAGTCAGATATTGATAAAAAGGAGAAAAAGAAAAGAGAAAAAAAGAGATATATGAAAAGAGGAAAGAGAGAAAAAAACCATATTCCCATGATAAATAAGAAGATTGCTGAGATGCTCATTGTCTGCTTGCCTTGTCATTTTGATATGGGGATTCTTCCGTATCATCAGGCAAGGGGTACCTCGTTGGTGGTTCTCTATGATACACATGTACTTACGATGACAAGAACTTACCGGTGACTAAACTTGAGTAGCATGAGGAGCGGCCCTCGTATTCAAGGGACATGAGATTTCCAACTTATACTTTGTCAAGCATATACTCCATAGTTTGTTCACTTTAACCTTAATCACTTCAAGATGCTTATGATAGGGCAATGAGAGCTGAAAGCTATTAAGTACCATAATTTTTGGAAGCTCTTTATGAGACTTGAATCCCTACTTCCTTCTATGAAGGCCTTTCTTTTACTTTTATGTTGAGTCTCCACCTTCTACCTTTATGCACCTACTTTGAGAGCATAGTGGCCATTCTTAGTTCTATGTGCATTGTCCCAAGACTTGTTGATTGATGCATAGATTTGATATTTCTTGTTTTAAACTATTTGTATCTAGTCACTCTTATGAACTTTGAAGGTGTCCTATGCATTTATGTTTGCTACTCTATGAAGGACAAGCTGAATGCCACTATGATATGTTTTCTTTATGTGAAACAAACAAACGTCTTGTAAAGCATTGTTATTCATGAATCTTTTGTTTGTGCCTTGTCATGTTGCAACATAGTTGCTTTGTATTATTGTTAGAACTTTATCTTTCATGTTATGATTGAAGTACTATGATCCCAGCTATCAATGATTTACAAATACTTTGATCATGTTTATGATGGTGCATGCCACCTCAAAAATTATTCTTTCTTTTTATCACTTACCTACTCGAGGAAGAGCAGGAGTTAAGCTTGGGGATGTTGATATGTTGCTAACGTATCCATAATTTTTGATGTTCCATGCTTGGTTTTATCTACTTTCTTATGTTTTGTTCCAACTTTGGGGTACTTTTTATACACTTTCCTGGACTAACCTATTAACAAGATGCCACAGTGCCAGTTGCCTATTTTCTGCTGTTTTTGGTTCCAAGAAAGTCAGAAAATCAATATTCTCGGAATTGGACCGGACAAAAGGAAAAGTCGATATTTTACCGGAAGACTCACGGAGCCAGAAGACGAGACGGAGATGGGCCACACGGTGGCCACGCCATATGGTGGCGTGGGCTAGCCCTGGCCGCACCACCAGGTGGTGTGGGACCCCTGGACGCCCGCCGACCTTGCCTCTTCGCCTATAAGATGTCTCCCGATGCAAAAACCCTAAATCGTCAAGCCTCCAGCCACGAAAAGTTCCGCAGTGCCGCCGCCACCGAAGGGGATATTCGGGGGATAGAAAGTCTCTGTTCCGGCACCCTGCCGGGACGGGGAAGTGCCCCTGGAGCCATCTCCATCGATCTCCACCACCATCTCCATCGCTGTTGCTGATTCCCATGATGAGGAGGGAGTAGTTCTTCCTCGAGGCTAAGGGTTCTCCTGGTAGCTATGTGTTCATCTCTCTCTCTATGCATGATCTTTTTGAGATCATGAGCTTGTAATCTATAGATCTACCTTGCTACTCAAGTGCTTTAATAGATCTCTGCTCTCCCCATGTGTGTGAAAGTGACAGCGTGCACACCATGGTGGCACTTAGGCTAGAGATTACAAATACTTGTTATGAGTTATATTTGGAGTTGGATGTCTTTATGAAAGTGTGGTGTTTGTTTGAACCATCTAGTGCTCAAGGTGACAGTGTGGGGTTATCTTGATGCGGAAAAGCAAACTTTGAGGTGTGCTGTTATAACCCTACCATGGATTAGAGTGTCCAACCGGAGAGTAGTTCAAAGTAGTATCATAAAGAGAAGATATTATAGCCCTACAACTGTCTACAAGAATAGAAGTGCGTAGACATCAAGCAACAGCAAACAGCTCGGGAGGGTGGGCTAGCTTGCGGCCGTGGCCCACCTTAGGCCAACCCGCTAGTGCGTGACGGCCTGCGGCAGCGCTCGCCCACCCACGTGGGCTAGGTTAAGGAGGCCTAGCAGCAGCGGTGGCTACTATTTGCTGCCCAATCCGGGTGGCTTCCCTATTCGGTTGATTCCTCTGAGAATTGGCCCAATAGAGGAAGTTGTTCCTCAATATTAATTTAAAATTAATATATATTAATTCACAATTAACATATATAAATGCGTAATATAAATCTCTATTAATTCAAAACACCTTTCGGCTTATTTCCTATTTGATACAACTTCGGATCCTCTTCAGAACTTTTTCGGCAATCTCTTCTCAGAATAATTCTGATGCTCTTTTCCATATGTGATCCCTTCGCTTCCATAGCAATCTTAGAACATCATTAGACCCTTAAGTGTGTTACCCTACGGTTCGGGAATGGCACAGTCATGATCCAATCAATGATCAATAGCGGGACTGGGATAACCATAATGACCCCCATGCATTCCACAAAACTCGGCCGTTTCGGACCATAAACTCTATGTCCCTATCCCTTTGTTTCTTTGATACATGACTTGTCCGAGATATGATCTTTGGTATCACTATACCAATCTCGCTACCGACAAGTCCACTTAACTCGTTATCGTGATATTGTATCCCCTGACCTAGGGGATTGTTCGTTTGCGGTACCAAACTTCCCGGGTGAGTGCACCGCGGTACCCGAGTTGTCATCAATTGCGCAGAAGGGCCGTAGTAGAATCGCCAATTGTCTAGAAGGGCCAAATGGGGGTGAATACAAATTTAACAGCCAAACGGTCATTTGAACCAGACGAAAAACGGTTGAACTCAAATACCACCATTAGGTCAACTCTTCTTGGCCCGCCCTGTCAGTATTCCCCGTTATCTTTTGCTATCGTGGACTAGCTTACCCCTACGTGGACCAGATCCCTGAGTGGACCAGATCTATTTCTTTGCTCTGCTCTGGTCTTCTCTCCTACTCCCCTCCGGCTCCGCTTATCTCCGGCTGCTCGTCTCAGATCAGAGCTCGCACTTGCTCTAATTTGCATCCCTGCCATGTCCGGTCAACCTCCCATGACTCTAATCGAAGCTCACAGCCGTCACCGTCGCATCATCCGCCGTATCGGAGCTTCACGTCCCCGGACTAATATCTCACCTCTGGCTAGTCCTTATCGCACGGCGGAGCGTGTCCCGTCGGGCGATCTAGGTCGGCGACCGGCCTCGGGAAGTTGCGTGCTGCCGCACACCCCAGGCATGGTAGCCCTGGCACAGCAGTTCGACGACCATGCTCTCATGGCCGCCGTGCTGGGCGTCCGTCCCATCGTGTTGCCGGCAGAGTTGTTGTTGGCTTTCAGGTCTCGTTTTGGGATCAGACGAAATGAGGTCAAGATTGAGGTATGCGCGCCGCCATTCGATTTTTTCGTCCGGTTCGAGCACAGCTCAAACACCGAGCATGTTCTGCATTCTTCCTGTTCTTTCGAGTGCTGCGGGGAGAAAATGAGCTTCATGCGTTGGCATCGCGCCTGTGGGTGGGATGATCGCTTGGGGCAGCTTTGTTTCTTCTCCAAACTCGGATTTGACGGCATCCCATTGGATGCTTGGGAGCGAAGGCCCTCAAGCAAGTTGTCAGTAGCCTTGGCAGCGAGCTGGTGGAAATCGTGCTACCGAGCGACAGATGGGTCATCGAGGTAAAGGCGTGGCTAAAAGATCCTGACGCCGTTCCTAAGATGTACGAGGTGCAGATTCCAAGCAGGGCAGGGCGACAGCTTTGCTGGAAGCACCCGGTCATCATCCACCTGGAGGAGGTTTTGGAATCGGTACATGGCATTCAGGGCCCCGAAGAGGCTGCCAGAAAGCGTCCTCGTCGCCTGCAGTGTTGGCCTGGAAGGATCGATGGCACAGGATCACCACCGTTTTGCGACGGCGCACACAGTTTCGGTGGGGGAACCGGGCTTGGACGAGCTGGTGGTTCTGATTTCCCTCGAGTGAAGACAGAGCTCTAGTGAATTGCCGTGGTATGTGTGGCTAATGAATTTGTAGTATGGAGAGCGTAGCAGGAAGTTAGCATCAACTAAAAATGTGTAATAGTTTGAATCGATGTAGTACGTGTGTGTAATAGTTTGAAGTAGTATGTGTGTGTAATAGTTTGAGTCGATGTAGTATGTGTGGGTAATGAATTTGATGTAGTGTGTGTAACCGTTTGAATCGATGTAGTTGAACACCGTGCTTTATAATTTCTGTGAATAACCAAGGACAACCTCATGAAAAGAGGTTGGTCTGGCAATGAGCAATGTCAATTCTGTGGATGCCAGGAAAATATAGTCCATCTCCTCTTCAAGTACACGGTAGCTATATTTGTAACACGTTGAACTGCAGGACCATTTTGCAGACAACACAAGACAAAGGAAAAATGGTTTACAGCACAGATAGCAGACACAAAATCTATTGTCTGGGATAAAAAATGGCAGTTAACTAGATTTAACCATGACTAGTAATTGAAGGAAATAGATACTTGATAGTATTTGCTTACAACAGTAGTACTTCCATACAAAAGGGTCTTATACCTGCACAAAAGTGGGCTAAACTTCCTACTAGTTTATAGAACAATTCGTCAGCATTTCATCTACAAAAGCCATTCTTCAGTCTGAACTTAACTATTCTACACTGGAGAAACTACAGATCTCCACCAAAAAAGTTGGCTGGCCAATTGCCTTGAGAGGACATAAGTTCTTTGATCATTTAACCCAAACTAATCTATTGCCTTCCTGCCAAACTACAAGAAATCTGCATCATTCATGCACGAGCGATTTGTGTGCGCCAGTCCCAGTTCAGTTGGACCATCCGCGCCGCCGCAACGATTTCTTCGAAACTAAAATTCGGCATCTCCTTCTTGGGATCGTAGGTTCGTGTGAACTCGAACCTGAATTCCGACGCTGAGCTGATGCCCGCCGCCGGCTCCAGCTGTCGAACAATCTAGCATGCTGATTGTAGACGCTTGGTCGCTGCCACGGTACGGCCTTCGACGGTGCGTAGGATGGAGCATCTTTGCCACAGACAGTGTGTTCTCAGCCTCCCCCACTGCGGTAAGGTAGTCCGCACCGAAGCGTGGACGCGAGAGTTTCTAGACCTTAGCGCTGCCCTGTTCGAGGGTGTGTACCCTCGGCGGCATGCTCTCGTGAACGATTTGATACGTACCTTGTTCCCACTTCCTAGAGCATGCAGTCATGCCACCGCGCGATTTCTCCACACTGCTCTCTTGACCCTGCTTGCCGCATCTGGCACCAACGATGCCGCCGTCGCCGCCACGGCCGATTTGGCACATTCAGGGAAATCATCTACCTGGCAGGGCAATGGGAGACCGGCCTTGAAGTAGAGCTTCATGGCCTGCCTTAGAGTGGCTAAATACCCTAGTTTCAGCAGCTGTCGCGGCGGCAGCAGCGGCTGCTTAGGTGGGGCCATGTTACCCTAGGTGGTGCGGCATGGTGGAGCTACGCAAGGTGAACAGTGGTTTGTTGGAGAAGGGGACTGAAAGACTGATAGTAGATTTGGACTACGGGCACGCGTGAAAATAACCATCTCCCATTTCCTTAGAGGGTAATAATTCGATACTCGTTGCATTAAACGCTCAATCTTTATTTCCCTTCTCAGCATAAGAGTGCGAACGTATTAAAAAGATTGGTTGTGGCTATCCACCTCATCGGGCAATGTACCAGGACAGGTAGGAGACCGGGTTTCATTTTAGAAATGTTGACGACTGTGCACTTATGTTTATATGATATTATTTCTATGCCACCATGTACTGTCGATTATAGCAAGACCATCAGAAACAGGGGATGACGATGTGGCGTGTTTTCTTTTTTTAAAGGGCATCAGAAACAGGGGATGCCGACGTGGCATGTTTTCTGACTGGTGGGCCCGCCTCCTCCACCTTCGACGGCGCGCATCCCAGGTTCGAGGGCTGGTGCCGCGCACCAACACATTATTGTGCAATTTTTCATGTGGAACCTGAATTCCGGCGCTGAGCTGATGCCCATGTCGAACACAGAGAATTCTGAAGAAGCTACTAATAATAAATACTTTGAATTCTGAAAGTACTAAATTAAATACATTACAATTTTGTCTGAAAGGTAATACGCATACCACTGATCGAAATAATATAAATACAGTACAAATTTCTACTTTGAAAAATAGACTTGAAAATGCTAGCAAATAACCTAGGATGAATATAGGATTCATTCTCCCCTATATATTTCGTCATCGGCGGCTCCCGCGTGCTGCAACACATATTCAGAGAACTCTCTCCGTCTGCAATGTGCTGCCAGTATCTCGTCCAGAGGGTAAGGCCTCGGTGTATGTTCCAGACTTAAGCTATGCATTACCATTGTTGGTTCCTCTTCCCAGGCTGGAACCTCATGATTGTACAGTCTGATATAATTCATGTAGTATATGCAACCGGGTTTGACTGTGGGGTGTAACCTGGTGTCAATGGAGATAGACCGATTGTAATCAACAAAGAGGGCACGACTTCCAATGTCACCGACGGCCTCGAGAGAGCGGTTCTTCGTGTCCACCCGGTACAACACCGGTTGCCCTTTGGCGAAATCCCCGTTCAACACAAGAAGAAGATCACCATCTGACTCCACAAGGTAAAATTTGTAAGTTCCGCGTACCTGTTCAAAGACTGGGGTTTAAATTATTTTGGCCATAGTGACAGTGCTCGTGCACTGCTCTAACTAGATGTTGGTCGACAAAATGTCTCCATTCTCAAGTAATGCATATACTTCCCCTCGGAATATCGTCATGCAGTCCAGAAGCATATCAGGAGGTGGCGAATACAATCCTTCTCCAAATGATTCATTGATTTTCCCTGTTGGGGTGCTCTCATCGGCGAGAATATCATTTTGCGGCCCGAAAGTTGGGGTGGCCAGGTAACGCGGTACCCGAGTTCCCTGAAATCAGCCGGGATGACTACAGTTGGTGTGCCAAATACTCAGAGGGTCTTTTTCGGCACGAATTCAACTTTATGTTTCAATACAAAAAATCAGGCTAACGGGCGTCAAGTTGGGCCCCCCCTGTCAGTTCGCCGTTATGTCGCTCCCGTCGCTTAGGCGGGGTGGCTGGCACGTAGGCTTGCAGCGTTGGCACAGTGGATAGGACAACACCCCCTACCCAGTGTATTGACGTGACAAAACAGGGCCCATGTATCGGCGTTATAATTATTTTTTGTCGTTATAATTATTTTTTGTTTACTTAGAAGCTAGAACGGCCACCACCACGTGTCTCTCCTTGGACTTCCGTCCCAATCGTTAACCCCTACCATAAAAGCGCATTGACGGTTCCACCATTTCCCTGCCTCGCAGAAACCACTCTTCTTCTTCCTGTCATCTACTATCTTCTTCCCGTCTTCTCCTTGCCACCATGGAAGATCTACGCACTCTAGAGACAAGCTTCACTACCCATGACAACAAGAAGATATACGTTGTCTACACCAACGAGGAGGAGACAGTGGTGCGTGTCCTGAGGATGTACGAGGGTTGGCTTGGGATAGACGAGGACAAGTTTGTGGGATTGGACCTCGAGTACACCCCGGAGCACCCATATGAAGGGAGTGAAGTCACCTCGTTCAACTTGCCATGCGGAAACACGTCCTCGTCTACCACCTCTCTTGGTTTGTAGATCTGCTCTCTGTAGCTAACCGCTTTTAGGGTTTTCTCCTCTTGTTCTTTATGCACTTGCTCATCTTGCAACTACTGGATTTTACTTAGGACCAAATAAATTAGGGTTTGCCTATGTCTCAATCGACTGAGATTTTCTTTAGTCTCAATCACCTAAGAAAAGTGCAACCGTAGTTAAAAAAATGTGTAACTCGTTCAGTCGACTAAGAAATAGCAAAACCGAATAAATTATGACAATACAATGTTGAGAGTCTTGATCTTGCATTTACTAAAATTTTCAAAATTATATTGAGATGATGAGCTTGCATTGACAAAATATTCGTAGTTACAAATTTTGGTGATGACAAACTACATACTTTCAGGACTGACAGGAAATGTCCGGCGTTGCGTCAGTTCCTTGAAAAAAAGGGAATTGTTTTCTGCACTATAGACAAAACAACTGATTTTTCGAAATTGTATCAAGAGGAAATTATAATTCTTGCGCACAACTGGATCGATATTCAGCATCTTGTCAAGATCCTAGGGGGCAGGAAGAAGGATGGAATGGCATCACTCGCAACTAGAATCCTCGATGAGTCGTACGTCACAATGGAGGAAGATTTCTCTAAGGATAGGCACGATTTCTGGAACGAGTGGCCGTTGTCTGATATAAACCTGAAGTATGTAGCCATAGATGCTTACGTGACCTACCAGCTGTACAAGAAGATCCATTTTTTTCAACGTTACCTCGTGTTTTGCCCTATTTGCAAGAGAGAAGACGAGCTTAGGGGAGCCCTTTGTAGAAAATGCCGAATAGCTGAGTTTGAAGTTGAATATGCAAAGAAATTGGCTGCATCTGAAGGAGATGACAGAGAGGCTGCAAAAGCAGCTGAAAGAGAGCTTGCAGCTGAAGAAGCAGCTGACAGAGAGGCTGCAGCTGAAGCGGAAAACAGAGAGGCGGCATCTTCTAGCGGCAAATATTAGGCCTGTGATGCACCGCTAATTGTGCCGCAGGACGCTGAAGATAGGAAAGCCAAGTCAGATGCCATTTGAGACAAAGCAGTTCGTTGGACGTGGAGTACCTGGAATGATAGCAAGCGCGTCAAGTGGTCTGATGAGGAGTGAATTAAATTTTACTTGTCAGTGTTATGTTTCTGTTTCTGTTTTGTGGAACTCAGTTAGCTTGCCAAGATGTATAGCGCATCAAATGATACTAGTAAAATAAATTTAACCCTCGTTGTGTTATGTTTATGTATGTGTCTTGTAGCTTGTCAAGATGGTAGCTTCTTAACTGGCAGTTTGAAACAGTGCCCTTTTCCTCTCTCGCTAAACAGATATGTTTCATTTTGCCCAAATTGGTAGCAAATCTAGAGAAGATTCTCACTTCGATAATTCGTTCCCTTTTGGACCTCTTTTTGCCTCCGATCAGGTAGCAAATCTAGAGCAGCAAATCACACCAAGCAGAATACATTCATTAAGAAAACAAAACAAATGTAGATATAGTTGTGCGCAGCTAAATAGGATATAGCGATAGAAAGTAGTAGGTTGCTTAACGGGGTTCGATGCATTCAGCTAGAAATAGGATGCAAGCAAAATATAGAAAATCAAAAGAAGCTGCTTAGCAGCAGCAGTCGTGGCTGATGCAGATACATTCAAGGAGACATCCAACCCGTTCATTCGCCAGCACCTCCATCTCCCTCTGGCGCCTCCGCCACTTCTTGCTGCCTAGTTTCTTGGACTTGGGGGCCTTGGGCCTGATTGGAGGCATGCGACCCTCTTCGATGGCCACCCGCTGGAGGTTTCGGAGGTGAATGCCGAGAGCATGGTGTTCAGCGATGTAGGCGTTGGTGTTCACGGGCTCGGGCTTGCCGCTTTTGTGGATGCCGGAGCCCGCGGCCTCTACATGCTTCAGTAAGGTGTTCAAGACGGTGCCGCCGGCAGCGCGACTCGTCAAGCAGTAGACGCCCCCCTTGCGGAAGGGGCAGCTGTAGTAGGGGGCGTGAGGAAGCCGTCGTACTTGCCGACCCGCAGCCTCCTCAGCACCTGACGAGCCTTGGTGTGAAGGGACTCGTCATCGCTGGAGACGTTGCTCCCGGAAACCTATTGGAAGAAAGGGAAAATGGGGGAGTAGATGGTGTAAGAAGATCGAGCAATCGAAATGCGAACAAGCGAATCCTAATAAACCAAGATCTAGCATCCAACGATGGGAACGGTGTTGGATAATTAGGCATAATTTCCATGATTAATTCCAGAATATTAAGCATGACAATACCAGCTAAATTTTAAATGGATTAGCCCATTATTTCTAACAAACGGTAGAAGAACCAGGGGAGGGGAGCAAACCCTAGTTACCTCCGACCATAGGTCGTCAATGTCGGTGTCGTAGGGGTTCAACGGAGCGATGTACTTATATGGATCGTAGGTGCCCAAGAAGTGTGTGATCTGATTGTGACCGGCGGGGGCTTCCTCGCCGGCGGGGGGCTCCTCTTCGGCGGCTCCATCGGTAGCTGGGACGGGGGCCTGGACAGGAACGGCGGCTGCCATCGATGCCTCCACTAGGGCCTGGACAGGGACAGTGGCTGCTTTCAACGCGTCGAGAGGGACCGGCGAGGAGACGTGGGCCTCCTCGCTGGCGGCCACGGAGGCGATGATGGCCACCTTATCCTCCTCGGCCATCGCCGGCACAAACGGGGTATTCTCGGGAGTTTGCGGATGCTGGTGGGACAGTGGAGAGGGTTGCGTGGGGACAGTGAGCGAGAGTGGGTGGATAGAAGCAAGGCACGTTTCGTTGCACCACCGTGCAACGCGCCACGCAGTCGACTGCACCGTGCACCATGACACGCGCACGGTACGTCACGTTTTTTCCTGGGCCATGCATGGCAGTTCTGTATTGAGACGCATGCAAAGTGCGCACACACAATTTCTATGTACGAAGTTTGACACGGACCTAAAATTGGCGATTGAGAGCATCTGCGTAAAAAATGGGATATGTCTTATTAAAATCAAGTGGCAATAAATTGCAGTTGTCCATCGATGACCGTGCACTCGATGACGCATGCGTTGTGGCGTAGTAGTAGCAGTAGTAGGCTTTTCATACTTGATTAAACATGACATGACCGCTCGACGACTTTTTCCATGGACGGCATCGTGTTCCTTCTTGTAGAAGTCTCGCTGACGGAGACGTCCGTGCTGTCTCGCGCTGTACTGTGAAGAGCACGACGTGTGCAACGATCATCATTGGATTGCACAGAATCAACAGCTGGTGCGCACGATCCACGTGACAACTATGATAACCAATCAGGGAGTAGCAGACAGGGTGAGCACAGATTTGTGCTTCTACGAAAGATAGAGAGATGGGGGGGGGGCAAAACTGAGTAGTACCACATAAAACCAAGGGCGATACTGACTAGTATAAAAATGGAAAGTGAGTGTCTTGCACAATGAAATACATCGTGGCATACATCAAATTATGCCAAGATAGATCCGCAAGAGTTCATTGGATGTGTGTTCTTCTCATAAACCACTCATAAACCACGTAAGGGTCCACTAGAGTCATTGGATGTGTGTTCTTCTAACAAACCACATATCACCAGTGTCATTGCATGTGTGTTCTTCCCACAGACCACACATGGATCCACCGGTGTCATTGCATGTGTGTTCTTCCCACAAACCACACATGGATGCACTAGTGTCATCGCATGTCTGCTCTTTTCATGAACCACGGCTAGAGTCATTGCATGTGTGTTCTTCTCACAGACCACATATCACTGGTGTCATTGTATGTCTACTCTTCCCATGAACCACAGCTAGAGTCATCGCATGCATGCTCTTTTCATCAACCACAGCTAGAGTCATTGCATGTGTGTTCTTCTTACAAACCATATCATGAACCACACCCAGTGTCATTGCATGTGTGTTCTTCTCATAAACCACACATGGATCCACCGGTGTCATTGCATGTCTGCTCTTCTCATTAACCACAGTTAGAGTCATTGCATGTTTGTTCTTTTCACAAACCACACATGGATCCACCAGTGTCATTGCATGTGTGTTCTTCCCATGAACCACAAATGGATCCACCAGTGTCATTGTATGTCTGCTCTTCCCATGAACCACAGCTAGAGTCATCGCATGCGTGCTCTTTTCACAAACCACAGCTAGAGTCATTGCATGTGTGTTCTTCTTACAAACCATATCATGAACCACACCCAGTGTCATTGCATGTGTGTTCTTCTCACAAACCACACATGGATCCACCGGTGTCATTGCATGTCTACTCTTCTCATTAACCACAACTAGAGTCATTGCATGTGTGTCCTTCTCACAAACCACATATCACTAGCGTCATTGCATGTGTGTTCTTCCCATGAACCACACATGGATCCACCGGTGTCATTGCATGTGTGTTCTTCTCACAAACCACACATGGATCCACCCAGTGTTATCGCATGTGTGTTCTTCCCATGAACCACACATGGATCCACCAGTGTCATTGCATGTCTACTCTTTTCATGAACCACAGCTAGAGTCATTGGATGTGTGTTCGTCTCACAGACCACATATCACTAGTGTCATTGCATGTGTGTTCTTCCCAAAGACCACACATGGATCCACCAGTGTCATTGCATGTGTGTTCTTCTCACAAACAATATCATGAACCACACCCAGTGTCATTGCATGTGTGTTCTTCTCAGAGACCACACATGGATCCACCAGTGTCATTGCATGTGTGTTCTTCCCATGAACCACACATGGATCCACCAGTGTCATTGCATGTCTGCTCTTCCCACAGACCACATATGGATCCACTAGTGTCATTGCATGTGTGTTCTTACCATGAACCACACATGGATCCACCAGTGTCATTGCACGTCTGCTCTTTTCATGAACCACAGCTAGAGTCATTGGATGTGTGTTCTTCTCACAGACCACATATCACCAGTGTCATTGCATATGTTCTTCCCAAAGACCACACATGGATCCACCAGTGTCATTGCATGTGTGTTCTTCTCACAAACCACACATGGATCCACCGGTGTCATTGCATGTATGCTATTCTCACAGAGCACACATGGATCCACCAGTGTCATTGCATGTGTGTTCTTCTCACAGACCATATCATGAACCACACCCAGTGTCATTGCATGTGTGTTCTTCCCTTGAACCACACATGGATCGACCGGTGTCATTGCATGTCAGCTCTTTTCATTAACCACAGCTAGAGTCATTTCATGTGTGTTCTTCTCATAGACCACATATCACCTGTGTCATTGCATGTGTGTTTTTTCCATGAACCACACATGGATCCACCAGTGTCATTGCATGTGTGTTCTTCCCAAAGACCACACATGGATCCACCGGTGTCGTTGCATGTGTGTTCTTCCCATGAACCAAACATGGATCCACCGGTGTCATTGTATGTTTGCTCTTCCCATGAACCACAGCTAGAGTTATCGCATGTGTGCTCTTTTCACAAACCACAGCTAGAGTCATTGCATGTGTGTTCTTCTTACAAACCATATCATGAACCACTGATACATTGCAAATGTATCTATAATTTTTTATGCTCCATTCTTGGTTTTATCTACTTTCTTGTGTTTTGTCCACACTTTCGAGTACTTTTCATATGATTTCTTGGACTAACCTATTAACAAGAGCCACAGTGCCAGCTGCCTGTTTTCTGCTGTTTTTGGTTCCAGGAAAGTCAAAAAATGAATATTCTCGGAATTGGACGAGACAAAAGCCAAAGTGCCTATTTTTCCAGAAGACTCCGGGAGCCAGAATACGAGACGGAGGAGAGCCAGGGGCTGGCCACACCACCCCTAGGCGCGGGCTGGGCCTGGCCGCGCCAGGGCATGGTGTGGTGGCCCCAGGCACCCCCTCGGTCTCCCTCTTCGCCTATAAGAAGCCTTCTGACCTAAAAACTTCGGGGGGTTCGATGTTTTTCCAGAAGGAGTTCCGCTCCGCCGCCACCACTAGATTCCACGAAACAGCACCAGAAACTCCGTTCTGGCACCCTGCCGGGACGGGGAATTGGAGGAGATCATCGCCATCATCATCACCGCCGCTTCTCCATCGACCATCCATGTTTCCCCCATCTATGAGTGAGTAATCCCCCACTGTAGGCTATGGGGATGGTAGGGATTGGATGAGATCGTTCATGTAATGGCATCAAATTGTTAGGGCATAGTGCCTAGTATCTTTTATTAGTGCTTTATGACTTTGTTGCAACTTGTTGTGCTTAATGCTTGTCACTAGGGCCCGAGTGCCATGATTTCAGATCTGAACATGTTATTGATTCATTATGATAGTATTGTTCTTGGTCTTATCTGCAAGTTGTATACACACGTTGTTGTCCGGAACCTATGGCCCCGAAGTGACAGAAATCGGGATAACCGGAAGGGAATGGCTTTGATGTGAGGATCACATGTGTTCACGGAGTGTTAATGCTTTGCTCCGGTGCTTTATTAAAAGGAGAACCTTAATTGCCAGTAGTTCCCTAGAGGCCCCGCTGCAAACAGGCTGGCGGGATAAAAGATGTTGTGCAAGTTCTCATTGCGAGCACGTATGACTATATATGGAACACATACCTAGGATTGTCTAGTACTTGGATGCTTTATCTTATTTATCTGCAATTGCCCTATGTTCTGATTGCTATGTGAATTGTCTTATCCATGCAACACCTGTCCATCCATCCCTATGCCTACAGCACTCTAATCCCACTGTTTACTGCTTTTGTTACTACTGTCTTTGCTTTGCTACTGCTGTTACTTTACTATTCCTACTACAAAACTGTTGCTACTGATAAACTGTTGTGAGCAAGATTGTTTCCAGGTGCATCTGAATTGACAACTCAGTTGTTAAGGCTTATAAATATTCTTTGGCTCCCCTTGTGTCGAATCAATAAATTGGGTTTCACTTCCCTCGAAAATACTGCGATACACCCCCTATACTTGTGGGTCATCAAGACTATTTTCTGGCGCCGTTGCCGGGGAGCATAACTTTATTTATCAAGTCCACTTGGATTCACTATTGTTCAAGCTAAGTTTATTTTCTCCTTGTTTGCTTGTTTCTTTATAAAAAATACAAAAAAAAGTAGTTCCTTCTCTAGTTGTTATTTTCGTTGGACTGTTATTGTCTTGCCTTATCATGCTTGTTGTCAATGATTGGTTTCTTTGAAACTGAAGCTTATTGGCAAGGTGGGTTCACGGAAGATGAAAAATATTATTATAAGGAACACCGCTTGTCACAAAAAGGGAAACACTTATGGGGACAAATTGATAGATTATATACCATTGCTAGAAACGTGTGCTCTACTTATAATGTTACTTATTGCTTTGATAAATCTTGTTGTTGTAGGAGGTACAAACACCTCCCTTTTCAATGTGAGTATAATGATAATGTTACCATATCTTCCTATGTTAAGGGAAATTATGATCTTTATGATGTGGAACAAATTGAGGAATTTATTGCTTGGAAGGGTGCATTTGAACTTGCTAGTTTGCTTGAAAATATTGATGATTCACCTTATAAGTATGAGGTTTATGGTATACTTAAATTTTGCTTTGAGAATTACAAGGAAGAAAACGGCTATATTCTTGAATATACCAATAGATGCTTTCCACAAATGGAAGAGACTAATGCCTTGCAGGATCCTATGGAAGAAGAAATTGATGAACCTGAAATCTCATTAGATGAAAAAGAGAAGGAGAGTGATGAACAAAAGGAGGAAGAATGGATTAGCTACCCATGCCTACCTTCTAATGAGAGTAACTCTTTATTCCTTACATTATTTGATTGTCCCCCATGCTTACTAAAGAAGGATGAATGTTATGTTCCTGAGGATTCTTTTGAAGATGTTTATGATAAAGCTCTAGTGCTTGTAGATCATGAAAAGCATGCTTCATGTGATAGTTATATTGTTGAGTTTCTTCATGAGGCTACTAAAAATTATTATGAGAGAGGAAAATATGGTTGTGGAAGTTTTCATGGTATTGAAACACCTCTCTATGTGCTGAAAGTTTTGAAATTACTCTTGTTTTATCTTCCTATGCTTGTCACTTTGTTCCTTGCGAATTTATTTGCATACACGATTCCTATGCATAGGAAGCGGGTTAGACTTAAATGTGTTTTGGATTTGCTTCTTGATGCTCTATTTTACTTCACTTCATATTTCTTATGAGAGCATCCTCTCAAATTTTTATGCCTGAAGATGATAATATGTCTATTATTCTTGGGAGACCTTTTCTTAAATACTGCAGGAGCTGTTATCAATTGTAATCAAGGGAAGGTGACCTTCAATGTTAATCACAAGGAACACACTGTCTATTTCCCCAAGAAGATTGAAAGGACTTATGGTTTGAATACAATTGAATATGTTGAGGGCATTCAAGTTGGAGAAATATATTGTCCCATACCAAGAGAAAAATTTGAAACTATTTTGATTGGGACCATTGCTATCAAGGTTGAGGTAACATAATCATTAGTGGAATACAAAGTTTTGTATCATATGAAATTGTTTTGGTAACAAGATCTGATCAACCTTGTTAACAAAAGGATTTCATTGAACAAAACAATGTTTCCACCACGATTATCTCCGCTTACTTCCATTTTATCCATTTTTAGTTTTTGCTTTTGCCTAACTTAAAGGCGTTAAAGAAAAGTACTTGTTGGGAGATAACCCAAGAGTTTTAGTTGAGTCTTGGAAGTTATTACTTCAGTAATAACCGCTCCTTATCCTTTTTATTTGCTTTTTGTGCCAAGAGTAACCTCTAATGAGAGTGAAGTAATGATTGGGAAAGTTGCTGTCCCGAAACAGATTTTTTTGCTTCACCGTAAAAATTCCTGAGAGAGCTCTGTATGTCGTATTGAGCTGTAATGTTTTGTGCTTCTGCCCCAGGTTGTTAAATAAATTTCGTTAGTTCAACACTTTTTGATTTGAGCAACATAAGGTCTTCGAAAAAAATCGTCTTTACCTGCTGGTCTATTTTGACAGATTTCTGCCATTTTCTGCATTTGCTTCTTGTGGGTTCCTTTTTGAGTTCTTTTGGGGAATTGAGATTTTTGAGGGAAGTGCTACAGTAGCTAGTGTTCTAATGTAAGTTTATTTGGTGTTAGAACTGAACCTTAAGACTTATTTATCTTGAGTGCACTAATGTTGCTAATAAAGATTGTGTGAAGTTTCGTATGAAGGAAAAATTTCAGGTGTATGGAGGGAATGAGTAATGAGACGAAGGATGGACTAAAGCTCAAGCTTGGGGATGCCACACGTGTCACCCCAAGAAATCTCCAAGAAGTACAAGCGTCAAAGCTTGGGTATGCCCAAGGCATCCCCTTCTTCATCAATAAAAATCTCAGGTTTCTTCCAAACGCTTCATTTTTATTGTTTCATGCACAGTTGTGTTTTTCTTGGAGCGTCTTCTTTTTTGTTTTCGTTTTGGTTTTTAGTTTGCGTGGTTTTCTTAGTTTTCTTAATAAATTGGTTGGACCCCCTCTTTCATACATTGGTTTGCAAATAGTTTGGTTTGGTTTGGAAAAGAGTAGGAAAGTTCATACTTAAGTGGTAAAGACAGCTTGTTTTTGACTGTGGCCTATGCTTTGTCATGCCATGCTCGATATTGTTTTGGCTTTATGCTTAGTATTATTTGCTATAGCATGACTTGTTATAAACAATTTAGATTTCTTAATGTGCCTTGGATGAATTATACGTTGTTTTAGCATACTAAAGCATAGTATAGTGATATTCTCCTTTGATGCTTTATTTGGGTTGACTTGGCGCATGCTCACACCATGTTATGACTATGCCAAGTCACCATAAGCCTTTATGATCCTTTAGTTTTCAACTTGTAGTATCACTTTATGCTTTGATTAATGATGTTTTCTCGCTCTGCATGATTATGGCCATTATTTCTCTCTCGTTTGTCGCTCCCTTACTATTGCTAGCCTTCACTTACACTGAGTTTTACTCATGTGTTCAAATCCCTTAAACCAAATATTGCCAAAGTGTCCACCATACCTACCTATTAGCATCATTTGCTACTTCCGTGCATATTCATTATGCCTTGTTTTCTTCCGAATAAAATGTTTGCTTGTTATGAGAAAGTTAGTTAGTAAAGCTCTCACGAACTTGATGGCACACTTTATTTCCTGCACTTAATAAACCTGAACCATTGTGAACTCTCCATGAAAGTTATATGCTTGCAAATTATAGGCTGGGGATTAGCAGAACCGTGTTGTCACGGGGAACGCTTTCAACACTTGTAAATATATACCCAGTTGATACCTTGCTCTTTTGTTTGCGGATGTCGTCGGTGTGAAATAAAAGGGGAGCTTGTAAGTCCATGGAGTTATGTATGTGTGTTAGAGAAACGCCTGGGCCGTTGGTCTAATCAATGCTGACATGGTGGAAACCTGCAGCGTAACCATAATGATATCTATGAAGCATTCTTCTTATAAATAAAGAGAGATAGCTATTGAGAAAAAAGAAAAAAAAGAGATTTATGAAAAGAGGAAAGAGAGAAAAAAAGCACCATTTTCCCATGGTAAATAAGAAGATTGCTGAGATACTCCTTGTCTGCTTGCCTTATCATTTTGATATGGGGATTCTTCTGTATCATCGGGCAAGGGGTACCCCGTTGGCGGTTCTCTATGATACGCACATACTTACGATGACAAGAACTTACCGGTAACTAAAGCTGAGTAGCATGAGGAGCGGCCCTCGTACTCAAGGGACTTGGGATTTTCAGTTTATAGTCTGTCAAGCATATAACTCAGATTGGACCTCACTTTCACCTTAACCACATTAAAGATGCTTATGATAGGGGCAATGAGAGCTCAAAGCTAACAAGTACCATACTTTCAGCATTTGGAAGCCTTTCAAACTATGCAAAACCTTTTCTTTTACTTGTTGAGTCTCCACTTATTCTTTGAGCACTTTATTGAGAGCATAGTGGCCATTCTTAGTTCTATGTGCATTGTCCCAAGACTTGTTGATTAATGCATACCTTGATATTGCTTGTTTTAAACTATTTGTATCTAGTCACTCTTGTAAACCTTGAAGGTGTCATATGCATTTATGTTTGCTACTCTTTGAGGGACAAGCTGAATGCTACTATGCTATGTTTTATTTATGTGAAACAAACAAACATCTTGCAAATAATTGTTATTCATGAATATTTTGTTTGTGCCTTTTCATGTTGCATCATAGTTTCTTTGTCTTATTGCTAGAACTCTGTCTTTCATGTTATGATTGAAGTACTATGATCCCAGCTTTGAATGTTTACAAATACTTTTTATCACTTACCTATTCGAGGACGAGCAGGAGTTAAGCTTGGGGATGTTGATACATTGCAAATGTATCTATAATTTTTGATGCTCCATGCTTGGTTTTATCTACTTTCTTGTGTTTTGTCCACACTTTGGAGTACTTATCATATGATTTCTTGGACTAACCTATTAACAATAGCCATAGTGCCAGCTGCCTGTTTTCTGCTGTTTTTGGTTTCAGGAAAGTCAGAAAATGAATATTCTCGGAATTGGACGGGACAAAATCCAAAGTGCCTATTTTTCCAGAAGACTCCAGGAGCCAGAATACGAGACGGAGGAGAGCCAGGGGCTGGCCACACAACCCCTAGGCGCGGGCTGGGCCTGGCCGCGCCAGGGCATGGTGTGGTGGCCCCAGGCACCCCCTCGGTCTCCCTCTTCGCCTATAAGAAGCCTTCTGACCTATAAACTTTGGGGGGTTCGCCGTTTTTCCAGAAGGAGTTCCGCTTCGCCGCCACCACCAGATTCCATGAAACAGCACCAGAAACTCCGTTCTGGCACCCTGCCAGGATGGGGAATTGGAGGAGATCATCGCCATCATCATCACCATCGCTTCTCCATCGACCATCCATGTTTCCCCCATCTATGAGTTAGTAATCCCCCGCTGTAGGCTATGGGGATGGTAGGTATTGGATGATATCGTTCATGTAATGGCATCAGATTGTTAGGGCATAGTGCCTAGTATCTTTTATTAGTGCTTTATGACTTTGTTGCAACTTGTTGTGCTTAATGCTTGTCACTAGGGCTCGAGTGCCATGATTTCAGATCTGAACATGTTATTGATTCATTATGATAGTATTGTTCTTGGTCTTATCTGCAAGTTGTATACACACGTTGTTGTCCGGAACCTATGACCCTGAAGTGACAGAAATCGGGATAACCGGAAGGGAATGGATTTGATGTGAGGATCACATGTGTTCACGGAGTGTTAATGCTTTGCTCCGGTGCTCTATTAAAAGGAGCACCTTAATTGCCAGTAGTTCCCTAGAGGCCCCGCTGCAAACGGGCTGGCAGGACAAAAGTTGTTGTGCAAGTTCTCATTGCGAGCACGTATGACTATATATGGAACACATGCCTAGGATTGTCTAGTACTTGGATGCTTTATCTTATTTATCTGCAATTGCCCTATGTTCTGATTGCTATGTTAATTGTCTTATCCATGCAACGCCCATCCATCCATCCCTATGCCTACCGCACTCGAATCCCACTATTCACCGCTTTTGTTACTACTGTCTTTGCTTTGCTACTGCTGTTACTTTACAATTCCTACTACAAAACCGTTGCTACTGATAAACTGCTGTGAGCAAGATTGTTTCCAGATGCAGCTGAATTGACAACTCAGTTGATAAGGCTTATAAATATTCTTTGGCTCCCCTTGTGTCGAATCAATAAATTGGGTTTCACTTCCCTCGAAAATACTGTGATACACCCCCTATACTTGTGGGTCATCAACCACACCTAGTGTCATTGCATGTGTGTTCTTCTCACAAACCACACATGGATCCACCGGTGTCATTGCATGTCTGCGCTTCTCATTAACCACAGCTAGAGTCATTGCATGTGTGTTCTTCCCATGAACGACACATGGATCCACCAGAGTCATCGCATGTGTGTTCTTCTCACAAACCACACATGGATCCACCCAGTGTCATCGCATGTGTGTTCTTCCCATGAACCACACATGGATCCACCCGTGTCATTGCATGTATGCTCTTTTCATGAAACATAGCTAGAGTCATTGGATGTGTGTTCTTCTCACGAACCACATATCACCAGTGTCATTGCATGTGTGTTCTTCCCAAATACCACACATGGATCCACCGGTGTCATTGCATATGTGTTCTTCTCACAAACCACAAATGGATCCACCTGTGTCGTTGCATGTCTGCTCTTCTCACAGACCACACATGGATCCACCCGTGTCATTGCATGTCTGCTCTTCTCACAGACCATATCATGAACCACAACCAGTGTCATTGCATGTGTGTTCTTCCCTTGAACCACACATGGATCCACCGATGTCATTGCATGTCAGCTCTTTTCATTAACCACAACTAGAGTCATTGCATGTGTGTTCTTCTCACAGACCACATAACACCTGTGTCGTTACATGCATGTTCTTCCAATGAACCACACATGGATCCACCAGTGTCATTGCATGTGTGTTCTTCCCACAGACCACACATGGATCCACCGGTGTCGTTGCATGTGTGTTCTTCCCATGAACCACACATGGATCCACCAGTGTCATTGTATGTCTGCTCTTCCCATGAACCACAGCTATAGTCATCCCATGCGTGCTCTTTTCACAAACCACAGCTAGAGTCATTGCATGTGTGTTCTTATTACATACCATATCATGAACCACACCCAGTGTCATTGCATGTGTGTTCTTCTCACAAACCACACATGGATCCACCGGTGTCATTACATGTATTCCCTTCTCATTAACCACAGCTAGAGTCATTGCATGTGTGTTCTTCTCACAAACCACATATCACCAGAATCATTGCATGTGTGTTCTTCCCATGAACCACACATGGATCCACCGGAGTCATTGCATGTGTGTTCTTCTCACAAACCACACATGGATCCATCCAGTGTCATCGCATGTGTGTTCTTCCCATGAACCACACATGGATTCACCAGTGTCATTGCATGTCTACTCTTTTCATGAACCACAGCTAGAGTCATTGGATGTGTGTTCTTCTCACAGACCACACATGGATCCAGTGTCATTGCATGTGTGTTATTCCCAAAGACCACACATGGATCCACCAGTGTCATTGCATGTGTGTTCTTCTCACAAACCATATCATGAACCACACCTAGTGTCATTGCATTGTGTTCTTCCCAAAGACCACATATGGATCCACCAGTGTCATTGCATGTGTGTTCTTCTCACAAACCATATCATGAACTACACCCAGTGTCATTGCATGTGTGTTCTTCCCATGAACCACACATGGATCCACCAGAGTCATCGCATGTGTGTTCTTCTCACAAACCACACATGGATCCACCCAGTGTCATTGCACGTGTGTTCTTCCCATGAACCACACATGGATCCACCAGTGTCATTGCATGTATGCTCTTTTCATGAACCACAGCTAGAGTCATTGGATGTGTGTTCTTCTCACAAACCACATATCACCAGTGTCATTGCATGTGTGTTCTTCCCAAAGACCACACATGGATCCACCAGTGTCATTGCATATGTGTTCTTCTCACAAACCACAAATGGATCCACCGGTGTCGTTGCATGTCTGCTCTTCTCACAGACCACACATGGATCCACCCGTGTCATTGCATGTCTGCTCTTCTCACAGACCATATCATGAACCACACCAAGTGTCATTGCATGTGTGTTCTTCCCTTGAACCACACATGGATCCACCGATGTCATTGCATGTGAGCTCTTTTCATTAACCACAACTAGAGTCATTGCATGTGTGTTCTTCTCACAGACCACATAACACCTGTGTCATTGCATGCGTGTTCTTCCCATGAACCACACATGGATCCACCAGTGTCATTGCATGTGTTTTCTTCCCACAGACCACACATGGATCCACCGGTGTCGTTGCATGTGTGTTCTTCCCATGAACCACACATGGATCCACCAGTGTCATTGTATGTCTGCTCTTCCCATGAACCACAGCTAGAGTCATCCCATGCGTGCTCTTTTCATAAATCACAGCCAGAGTCATTGCATGTGTGTTCTTCTTACATACCATATCATGAACCACACCCAGTGTCATTGCATGTGTGTTCTTCTCACAAACCACACATGGATCCACCGGTGTCATTGCATATCTTCTCTTCTCATTAACCACAGCTAGAGTCATTGCATGTGTGTTCTTCTCACAAACCACATATCACTAGAGTCATTGCATGTGTGTTCTTCCCATGAACCACACATGGATCCACCGGAGTCATTGCATGTGTGTTCTTCTCACAAACTACACATGGATCCACCCACTGTCATTGCATGTGTGTTCTTCCCATGAACCACACATGGATCCACCAGTGTCATTGCATGTCTGCTCTTTTCATGAACCATAGCTAGAGTCATTGGATGTGTATTCTTCTCACAGACCACACATGGATCCAGTGTCATTGCATGTGTGTTCTTCCCAAAGACAACACATAGATCCACCAGTGTCATTGCATGTGTGTTCTTCTCACAAACCATATCATGAACCACACCATTGCCATTGCATGTGTGTTCTTCCCAAAGACCACACATGGATCCACCAGTGTCATTGCATGTGTGTTCTTCCCACAGACCACACATGGATCCACTGGTGTCGTTGCATGTGTGTTCTTCCCATGAACCACACATGGATCCACCAGTGTCATTGTATGTCTGCTCTTCCCATGAACCACAGCTAGAGTCATCCCATGCGTGCTCTTTTCACAAACCACAGCCAGAGTCATTGCATGTGTGTTCTTCTTACGTACCATATCATGAACCACACCTAGTGTCATTGCATGTGTGTTCTTCTCACAAACCACACATGGATCCACCGGTGTCATTGCATGTCTTCTCTTCTCATTAACCACAGCTAGAGTCATTGCATGTGTGTTCTTCTCACAAACCAAATATCACTAGAGTCATTGCATGTGTGTTATTCCCATGAACCACACATGGATCCACCGGAGTCATTGCATGTGTGTTCTTCTCACAAACTACACATGGATCCACCCACTGTCATTGCATGTGTGTTCTTCCCATGAACCACACATGGATCCACCAGTGTCATTGCATGTCTGCTCTTTTCATGAACCATAGCTAGAGTCATTGGATGTGTGTTCTTCTCACAGACCACACATGGATCCAGTGTCATTGCATGTGTGTTCTTCCCAAAGACCACACATGGATCCACCAGTGTCATTGCATGTGTGTTCTTCTCACAAACCATATCATGAACCACACCATTGTCATTGCATGTGTGTTCTTCCCAAAGACCACACATGGATCCACCAGTGTCATTGCATGTGTGTTCTTCTCACAGACCACACATGGATCCACCGGTGTCATTGCATGTGTGTTCTTCCCATGAACCACACATGGATCCACCGGAGTCATTGCATGTGTGTTCTTCTCACAAACCACACATGGATCCACCCAGTGTCATCGCATGTGTGTTCTTCCCATGAACCACACATGGATCCACCAGTGTCATTGCATGTCTGCCCTTTTCATGAACCACATCTAGAGTCATTGGATGTGTGTTCTTCTCACAGACCACACATGGATCCAGTGTCATTGCATGTGTGTTCTTCCCAAATACCACACATGGATCCACCAGTGTCATTGCATGTGTGTTTTTTTCACAAACCACACCTGGATCCACCGGTGTCGTTGCATGTCTGCTCTTCTCACAGATCACACATGGATCCACCAGTGTCATTGCATGTGTGTTCTTCTCACAGACCATATCATGAACCACACCTAGTGTCATTGCACGTGTGTTGTTCCCTTGAACCACACATGGATCCACCGGTGTCATTGCATCTCAGCTCTTTTCATTAACCACAGCTAGAGTCATTGCATGTGTATTCTTCTCGCAGACCACATATCACATGTGTCATTGCATGTGTGTTCTTCCCATGAACCACACATGGATCCACCAGTGTCATTGCATGTGTGTTCTTCCCACAGACCACACATGGATCCACCGGTGTCGTTGCATGTGTGTTCTTCCCATGAACCACACATGGATCCACCAGTGTCATTGTATGTCTGCTCTTCCCATGAATCATAGTGTCAGGGGGATGATCCCCGAGTACCCCATCTGGATAAGAAACAGGATAGTCGGGTCGCGTCCGGCTGACCAGATGCATCCGCATAGGGCAAGACGGGCCGGCTATCACCCGGTAGCCGGATCAGCAAGAGACATCCGGATACGGCGACATAGCCGGATCCAATCAGTGAGACAGGACGACGTGTGTATCAGTGCACAGTACGCCCTGTATGATGACAAGACGGGCAACCACCCGCCCATACCGAAGACTTTGCGTGGGTGACGCTAGAACAGTGGCATGTGCTGACGACGAGCTCGCACGGCGTCCACTGTACCTACGACAGCCATACCGCTCATACTCCGATAAGACAAGCCATACTGGATAATGTAGATGACTAGTCGGCTGGGACTCGCCTCTGGGGCCCGCCAGTCGGACTAGCCAGTGAGACCTTTGCCTCTCTGCCTATATAAGGAGAGGCAAGGCCTCAGTAGAAAGGGTTGGTCTCAGTGCATTTAAGGCAGTAGCTAGAGAACACAGCTCAAGGAGCACTTGTAGTTCGTATATCCCTCATAGTTAGATCAGGCAGGAGTAGGAGCTTTACCTCATCACGAGGGCTCCGAACCTGGGTACTTCCTGCGTCCAGCTACGCTTGCTTGTACCCAATCTCGTCTGCGGACGTCGTCGATAGCTTCCCTGCTAGTCCCCACACCTCTATCTAACCTCCTTAGGTACTATCGTTCCCAACACAACGACAGTTAGCGCCCATCATGGGGCAGATGGCTTCGACCGGAGTCACGTTCCGCACGGTACCCTGCACTTCAGCCGGTGAGCGTGTGGCCTCCGGCCTGGTGCTCACGCTTGGCAAGTTCTACTGCGTCATCAACAATGCCTCCTGCTTCGCCGGAACTTCCTTCCCAGCGAACGGCACCGTCCTGCTATTCGGCGATCTCCCCGTCTACGTCGCCACCATCCCGGAGCGTTTTCCTAGGGAAATTGTCTCTGTCGCGGAGCTGCCGTGCTCAGACGGCAGCACCTCCGCTGCACCCCGCGGCGTGGAGGTCATGATGGCCAGATCCAGCTCACATCCCCGCCAGCCGCGGGAGCAAGGTGCTGACGAGGTCAGAACTTCCGCTCCCCCGCAGCCTCAGAATCCGGTGGAGGATGCCATTGATCGGCTCCTGACGCCGGTTAACCTCGGGGACAACCCGGAGGAAGCGGAGGCCAACTTCACCATGGAGAGACAGATCCTCCTCCAGGAGGCCATGGAGCTGGCAGCAGCCCGCAAGCAACTTGAGATCACTCAGCGCGAGTACAACCGCGCGCACGGCCTCACTTCGGCTACAGCGGAGCCGAGCCGGCGTGGCCAGGTATAGCGTCGGGGCAGTGAGCTGGGCGGTAGGATGGAAAAGGACGGGGAACCGGATCCCGCGCCTGCCCTCACAGGGCCCACCTACAGCACGCCCATCAAGAACCTGCGCGCGGCGCGAGCCGCAGCAGAGGAGCTACCCAGCCTGGAGGGAGAGGCGCGAGCCCGCCAGCACGCTCGCGTGCAGGAGCTCCTCTGCGTCGCAGACGAGCAGACCGATGCCAACCGGCAGATGCAGGAAGACCTTAGCTACTCCAGAGGGAGCAAGCTACCTGCCAACAGCAGAGGTGCGCCGCGTGACACCCAACAGGCATCCTCCCCTCAGCCGCCTAGGGCCCGCAGCAGGCGTCGCAGCTCGGGAAACAGGGGCCAGCCGCGCCAGGAGCAGACGGTGAACAGCAACCCGCCACCTCCCCCACCGCCATCCGGAGCGCCCAGACCAGCCGGTTCCCGTTTCTCAGGCCGAGTGGGAGCGCCCAACCCGGATTGTCAGGATGCCCGCGACCGCATCGAGCTCCTCGCTCAAGCGCGCGTCATGGAGGAGGAAGATTCGACCGGCACGGTTTGTTTCAGACACCACATCCGGAACGAGTCGTTTCCGGATAAATTCTCCCTGCCCAGGGACACCCCCAAGTACGACAGCAGCATGAAGCCGGAAGACTGGTTGACCGACTACGCCACGGCAGTCGGCATCGCCCACGGGAACAAGCGCACAGCTGTGTGCTACGTCCCCCTCATGCTAACCGGGTCGGCAAGGACATGGCTTAACACCCTTGCGCCCAATAGCATCAACGCCTGGCCTAACTTCGAGAAGGTGTTCGTCTGCAACTTCAACGTCACGTACAAACGTCCAGGGCGCTCGCGCGACCTGGCCTTGTGCGTCCAGGGCGACCGCGAGACCGACCGTGAGTACCTCGCCAAGTGGACGGAGCTCCGCAACACTTGCAAGGGCATCCTGGAGAGCCAAGCCATCAGCTTCTTCATCGAAGGATGCCGAGAGGGCACCATGCTTCACCACCGGCTACTTTGTGACGAGCCGAAAACCATGGTGGAGCTCATGACGGTTGTGGACCAGTACGCCATGGAGGATGCCGCCATGAAGAAACCCCTCTGAGTAAACGCGGACGGCCGTCCGACTCCCACGGAGCCGGCTCGCGACCGTCCGAGCAATCCGGCTGGTGAAGCCGGATCCTCCAGACGCCACGGCAACGACAACCGGTTCCATGGGGACCGCCAGGCCGGGCAGCAGAAGCCTCGCTACCACGCGCGGTAGGTCAATGATGTGGAGTGTGCGCCCGATGCACTGGCTAATGAGGCAAGAAGGCAGAAGCCCCGGCTCACCTTCGACCAGATGATTGACGGCCCGTGCAAGTGGCATAGCGGTCCCTTCAAACCGGCTACGCACACCACCCGGAACTGGAGCTGGACCCGCCAGCTAAAGGACCAGGGCAACCAGCCTCGTCTCCCGCCTCCCCCACCGGGTGGACCTCCACCACCAGTTAGGGTAGCCGGTAATGATGGTAACAGCGGCAACGACGGCAACAACAACAACGGCTACCCCCAGCCGCACGCCGCCTACCACATCTTCGAGACGGAGCAGGACGACAAGCACAGCCGCAGGCGACGCTCCAAGGAGGTCAACGCCATCGTCTCTTTGGTCCCCCAGTACCTGAACTGGTCGGAAACCCCCATCACCTGGAGCCGGGCGGATCAGCCTAAGCATCTACCGACTCCCGGGAGCTATGCCATGGTGCTCGACCCTCTCATCGTCTCCAACGTGCGCACCTGCCGATTCTCGCGCGTCCTCATCGATGGGGGCAGCAGCCTCAACCTCCTCTACCAGTCCTCGCTGGAGAAGCTGGGCATCCGCGAAAGTGACCTGCGCCCGACTACCATGACGTTCCACGGCATACTGGCGGGGCCAGCCTGTGCCCCGCTGGGGAAAATCCAGCTGGACGTCATCTTCGGGACCAAGGAGAACTTCCACCGCGAGCCAATCTAGTTTGAGGTGGTAAATCTGACGAGCTCCTACCATGCTGTCCTCGGGCGCCCCCACCCTCGCCAAGTTCATGGCCATCCCCCACTACGCGTACCTCAATACGAAGATGCCGGGACCCCACGGCATGATCACCATCGCCGACTGCTTCAGGCGATCGATGGAGTGCGCCTCAGCCGGTTCCAAACTATCAGAGGCCCTCCTCATAGCCGAAGAAAAATGTGTGATCATGCGCAATGTGGCCATGGCCCAGCAGGACATTCCGGCTAGCAGCAAACCGGCTGTAGAAGGAGCTTTCCAGCCGGCAAAGGAGACGAAGAGGATCCTGCTCGACCCCTTCGATCCGACTAAGTTCGTCACCATTGGTGCCGGCTTGGACAACAAATAGGAAGGCGCGCTCGTCGACTTCCTCCGTGAGAATCGGGACATCTTCGCATGGTCTCCCAAGGACATGCCGGGTGTGCCGAGGGAGTTTGCCGAGCACTCACTTCATGTGCGTCTGGATGCCAAGCCGGCCAAGCAACCTCTGCGCCGGTTCGCAGAGGAGAAGAGAAAGATAATCGGTGACGAGATCTCCTGGCTCCTTGCAGCCGGGTTCATCATGGAAGTGTACCACCCGAACTGGTTGGCGAACCCAGTCTTGGTGTTGAAGAAGAACAAGACCTGGCGCATGTGTATCGACTACACCAGCCTGAACAAGGCGTACCCGAAAGACACCTTCGCCTTGCCCCGTATCGATCAAGTCATCGATTCCACGGTCGGCTTTGATTTGTTGTCTTTTCTAGATTGTTATTCCGGGTACAATCAGATCCGGCTAAACCCGGCTGATCAGATTAAGACATCATTTATCACCCCCTACGGGGCTTTCTGCTATGTAACCATGCCTTTCGGCCTAAAGAACGCAAGCGCCACTATCAGCGATGTATGCAGAAATGCTTGCACTTGCAGATAGGACGAAACATGCACGCTTACGTGGATGACGTGGTCATCAAGACTAAGGAAAAGCGCACCCTCCTCGAGGACCTAGGAGAAACATTTGGCAACCTCTGCCAGTACCAGATGAAGCTGAACCTAGAGAAGTGCGTCTTCGGAGTACCATCCGGTCAGCTACTCGGTTTCCTCGTATCACAGCGAGGTATCGAGGCGAATCCAAAGAAGATGGCGGCCATCGAGAGGATGCAGCCGCCCAAGAATGCCTGGCTTCCCTTAGTCGTTTCGTCAGCCGGCTGGGGGAGAAGGCACTCCCGTTATACCAGCTGATGAAGAAGACGGACAAGTTCTCCTAGACTTCGCAAGCCGACACCGCATTTCACGACCTCAAGCGCATGATATCCATAGCACCGGTTCTAGCCACACCGGCTAGCAAGGAGCCGATGTTGCTCTATATAGCAGCCACCAGCCGGGTCGTCAGCGTCGTCCTAGTGGTGGAGCGCCCCGAGGAAGGCAAGGCTCAACCGGTTCAGAGACCCGTCTACTACCTCAACGAGGTTCTCTCCCTTCGGGCAGCTCAGGCACATGCCAACCTCGGTACTCAATACCATACCGATCACCTGGACCTTCGCAGTTTGGGGCCTCGACATGGTCGGTCCCTTCAAGCAAGCCCGTGCGGGAATGACCCACCTGCTGGTAGCGGTGGACAAGTTCAAAAAGTGGATCGAGGCCAAGCCTATTCGGAAGTTGGATGGGGCGACAGTTGTCACCTTCTTCACCGACATCATCAACTTCTTTGGCTACCCCAATAGCATCATCACCGACAACGGCACGAACTTCACCAAGGGGGCCTTTGCCCGGTTCTGTAGCAACAAGGGCATCCGACTGGACCTCGCCTCCATTGCACACCCGCAGTCCAACGGGCAGGTCGAACGAGCAAACGGCTTGGTGATAGCCGGCATCAAGCCATGTCTCATCGAGCCATTGGAGCGGTCACCCGGATGTTGGATCGAAGAACTTCCGACTATGCTGTGGAGCCTCCGCACCACACCGAATAGGTCAACCGGCTACACGCCATTCTTCCCGGTCTACGGATCGGAAGCCGTCCTCTCCGCCGACATCGAGTTCAACTCCCCTCGCAAGCTCCTGTACGACGAAAAAGCCAACAAGGAGGCGCGGGAGGACGGGGTGGACCTCCTGGAGGAGGCCCGCGAGCTGGCCCTGTCCAGATCTGCCCTGTACCAGCAGCGACTACGTCGCTACCATTCAAGCCGGATTTGCCCAGTCGCATTCAGCGAGGGCGACCTGGTTCTCCGGCTAGTGCAAGACACGAAGGGCATGCACAAGCTATCACCACCCTGGGAGGGGCCCTTCATCATCAGCCGGGCGCTGCCCAACGACTCCTATTACCTCATCGACAAACAGCAGTCGTGCAAGAACAAGATGGACAAATCGGACAAGGAGACCGAGCGTCCTTGGAACATGGCCCTGCTGCGCCCGTTTTACACCTAGTCGCCAGGCAGTGTATGTATCCCGAAAACCCCATGAATGAAAATGCGGACCCCCACGAGAATCTCGGGGGCTCCTTCTAGAAATGTGTGTGCACCTATTTTCCGGTTCAAATTTTCCGGCTCCGGTAACCCCTACCCGGGGGCTCGTCGGCTGGCCCGTCCTGTTAAGTCAACAATCCGGCTGAGTAGTGTGCGATGATGTCAGAGGCCCACTCTTCGTCTCAGCTACAGACCGCAACCCGGCTGTCCGGCTAGCAAGACCAAAGCCCGAGGCATCCCACACGAAAAACGGGGAGGAGACGCGACAGATCGGGCGTCCTGGCCCTACAACTAGCTCGAACCAATCCAGCTGCTAAGCCACTAGTACCGTGCGTAATGTACTGTCAGCTCCCTTTGATTCCGGCTGCAGACCGCAACCCGGCTGCCCGGCAAGGACGCAACAAAAACAACAGAGCACATGGGAAGGCGACTAAGTGTCTAGAAAGGAGCAAGCTAGTTTTCGAAAAAACAAGCCGTTTTCCGGCTACGATTTGACAGACTAACCTATTAACCTATGAAGATGTATGTGTATGCATATGTGCATTCTTGTCCGACTACCTCGATTCGGAATTCAGGAGAAGGAAAGAAGATTCGAAGTCCTTGCCTTCATCAAGCGCTCCGAATCTAGGGGGCTACACCCACTGGGTGCGCTCGCGCGCCCCCAGTGGAATCTTGTAGTTCCTGACCGGCTAATGGCGTTTAGCCGGCCGTTCGGAGCCCAGGTGAGGGCAAGGGCGGGAGCAAGAAAGGACAAGAAAGATTCGAAGCACCTGGCTATGCCAGCTACCCCGAATCTCGGGGGCTACACCCAGTGGGTGCGCTCGTGCGCCCCCACTGGAATGTTAGTTCCCCCGGTTGAAGGCGTTCAGCCGACGAAAGCGGCCGACTGGGACGAGGCCAGTCGGATAAAGATAGAAGACTTGGGAGAAATAAGAAAGATTCGAAGCACCTGGCTGCGCCAGCTACTCTGAATCTCGGGGGCTACACCAAGTGGGTGCGCTAGTGCGCCCCCACTGGAGGTGTAGGTCGCCTGGCTAAAGGTGTGTAGCCGGACGAAGTTAGCCAAGCAAAATACGCAAAAGGAAAGCTCAACGCACAAGGAAGATTCAAGAATTTCAACAATAATAAACAAAAAGGAGACGAAGCTCCCATAAGTTACCCGGCATCAAAGATAGCCGGTACAAACGGACAAGGTTCATGAACATGTAAGACAAGACAAATACACCCGGCATCCCGGGGCAATAACTAGACGGCAGGACCCTTATCGTGCGGGGGATCTTGGTCGGCAGAAGCTTCAGGCGGTGGAGGAGGCGCGAATCTTGATCCGGTTCCTGCGCCTGCGGGCGGCGGCATCGAGCCCTCCGCATCAGGAGTACCGACGGACTCCGAGTCGGTGAGCACCTTGTCGGGATCCACGTAATCGGCGATCTTGATGGCGAACCCGCGGAGTTCCGGATGGGCTTGGCGGATGGCGGCAAGGTCGGCTCCGGCAAAGAAGCCACCGTCGATCTTCTAGACGCGGGCGTCCTTGTACCAGGAAAGCATGAGGGCCAGAGCCATCTCCGCTCCGGCCCGTGCCGCCAAGTCCCGTTGCCGATCCACCACAGCCGGCACCTCTCCCACCTTCGCCGCCAGCTGCGCCATCGTCTCCGGAACCGGAGCCTCCTGCCACATGAAGGAGAAGACGTCCCGTGCCGCCTGACGAAGCTTCACAACTTCCTCGCCAAGGAGGACGACGAGATCCTGGGCCGTCGGCTGTGCTCCCAGCCAGTTCTCCTGCAGCCGGTTGTAGGCCAGCAGGTCTATGCCGGGGTAAAAGGCTATCAGAAAAAAGGGTCAGATCCGGCTACCGGATCCAGAAAGAAAGGAAGACGGGAAAAGGAACTTACCCTTGGCAGTGTGGCCGACCTGCATCAGCTCCTCCACCAGCGCCTTCTCCTTGACCGCTAGCCGTTTGATCTCCTTCTCTTGGTCCTTTTTCTGGGCCTCGAGAAGGGTGAAGGCTTCGGCCCGGCTAGCGAGCGAGGCGTCGTGCTCCTTGACGATGGCCTCCAAACCGTCTACCCGCGCGTGCCAATCCTTGTTCTGCAACCGTAGAGTGGAGTTAGACTTGCTCAGCCGGTCGTTTGCTTTCTTCAAGCGATCGATCTCGCGCTAAGCGCACACGAGGATGGCTGCAACGAAACCGGCTATCAGTAAAAAAAAGAGAGCGAGCTGGGTGAAGCGAACTTACTCTAGGAAGTCCTGTTGGAGGCAGCAAGTTTCTGCTCCAACGTTCGGTTCCCGCCGGCTGTGGCCTCCAACAGCCGGATCTCCTTCACCGCCAGCTCGAGTGTGGCGGCGAGGTCCGACAGCGAAGCGGCAGAGGAAGCGTTGTCGTCCACGGTGTTGACGTCCAAGGACTCCTTCGCTGCGACCACCACCGTTCGCCACTCCTCCCTGAGCTCCTCGTCGGAGTTGTCATCGCCAACAACGACGAGCTCCTTGCCGGCAGCCCCCCGCGCGCCCGCGGAAGAGCCTTCCAGCTGGGAGGGCTCCGCTTCCGGCTGGGGACCCTCCGGCTGGGCGGAGGCAGCCGGCTCAGCTCGAGGGGGAGGCGGAGGCTACGCCTCAGAAGAAGGAGAGGCGCCGGTTGGCACAGTCGGGGCACGGGGCGGCGACCCAATCAGCGACCGTGCTAGGCTCGCAGCTCCGAAAGAGACCAACGCGCTAAAGAGAAGGAGGAAAAGGCAAAAGCAAAATAAGCCAAAGTCAAAAAACAAGAAAGAGGGCAAGTAGATAGAAAGCGCCGAAAGATTGAGGGGGAGAGAAAAAACATACCCCGACACAACCGGGGGCGGCCCTTTCTTCCGGCCAAGGCAGCTCAGCAGCAGGGCGCCGGACCAGCTCCTCTTGGGAGCCGGCTCCTCCGTCGCAGGCTAGCAGGAGCCGGAACGGCTGGAGCCGCTCCCGCCTGCTTTGCCGTCCGTCGCGGAGCGTATCACCGGTTCCGCGGTCGGCCCGGCCTCCTCCTTCTCGTGCACCTCCACGTGCAGGTCAGCGGCCGGCTCGTCATTCTGGCTGGGGAAGGCGTCGCCGTCCCCATCCGATTCCTCGCCGGACTGCCGAGCGCGCGGCTCGGGCAAGTCGGGCATGAATGCCTCGAGGGGAGCCTCGCCCTCCTCGTGAAGGATGCAGGCGAACATCTGCGGAATGCAAGAAGTCAATTAGACAGAACAAGGAAATAACACAGAAAGAGTGAGCAAAATTTCCGGCTACGAGAACTTACCTGGGGCGCGCGGTTCTCCCGGCTGTAGGGCACCAGACTGAACTTCCAGTTCTCCGGCAGCCGCTCCTTGCTGATCGTCCACAACCACTCCTTCAAGTTGTGGTAGCGGGGATCGCGGCGTGATAGCCGGGTCAGGTCCAGCCGGCCGGAGTAATAGCACATCTTGTGCGCCCGCTGCTGCATCGGCATCATCAGCCGGGACATCCAACTAAGAGTGAGCGCATGCGCGCTAGCATCGCGTCCATCTCCGCCTTGTCGCCGTGGAACTTCAGGTCCTAGTTCTGCCGACTGCATTCGACGTCCTAGAAGGCCGGAAGATTTATCCGATCGACGTTGGTGACGTTCTTGACGTAGAAGTACGACTGCTGCCACAGCCGTACCGTGTCCTGGAGCAAGAATTTGGGGTAGCCAGATTGGGTGCGGGAGTAGATGGAGGCGCCGCTGCAGACGACTAGCGGCCCCTTCGTGTACTGCACCTGCGGCCGGACTCGGAAGAGCCGGCAGAAGAGCCCGAGATCCGGCTGGATCCCGAGATAGCTCTCGCAGAAAGCCATGAAGTGCGCCAGCGTCCCGATGGCGTTGGCGCCAAGGTGGTGAAGACAGAGGTCGAAGAAGGCGAGGAACGTCAGAACGAAGGGGTTCACCGGAAGGGCGAACCCGCGCGCCAGGTGGGAGAGGAAGATGACGCGCTCCCCCTCCGCCGGGTTTAGCGACATCTCCCCCACCGGTGCCAACCGCACTGCCACCTCCTCTGCCGACGGGAGGACACGGGTGGCGCGGTACTTCACGATTTGATCTTCGGTGATGGAGGAGCCGCACCAAGCCCCGCGGTCGGCGGCCATTTCCGGCTGGTGGAGAGGAGTGGCGACAGAAGAGTGGCGGTGGCCCGTAGCGTCGACGACGACGAGCGGGCGGCGCAGAGGGCAAGAGCGCAGAAGCAAGAGCACGCGAGGGAGAAAGAAACTACAGTGGGGGAGCGAAGGAAAGGAACTGCCTCCCCCGCGGCGTCCCTTTAAAGGACCGGAAGGGCAACCGTCGACAGGGCCATGTGGCGCGCATCCGGGCAACCCATTCCCCAACCGCCGCCTAGATCCTGTGTGCCAGGGTAGGATGCGCAGAAGATCCTGGAGCAAGAACCGAAGCGCCAGACAACAGTTTCCCGAGGTGACGTGCGACGAGACGTTACGCTGCCCGCCGCAGAGCAATGATGGCGCGTGCGCGCGTGGCCGGCGTCAGCACTGACGTCACGGGTAGCGCAACCGCCAGGCTCAGCCGGATGAAAATTCAAAAAGCAAGAAGGAGCACGCACACATTTCGCCTAAGGGCGGAATCCACACGCGGTCGGGGGCTAGTGTCAGGGGGATGATCCCCGGGTACCCCATCCGGATAAGAAACAGGACAGTCGGATCACGTCCGGCTGACCAGATGCAGCAGGATAGGGCAAGACGGGCCGGCTATCACCCGGTAGCGGGATCAGTAAGAGACAGCCGGATACGGCGACATAGCCGGGCCCAATTAGTGAGACAGGACGACGTGCGTACCAGTGCACAGTACACCCTGTACGATGACATTACGGGCAACCACCCGCCCATACTGAAGACTTTGCGTGGGTGACGCTGGAACAGTGGCCTGTGCTGACGACGGGCTCGCACGACGTCCACTGTACCTACGACAGCCATACCGCTCATACTACGATAAGACAAGCCATACTGGATACTATAGATCACTAGTCGGCTGGGACCCGCCTGTGGGGGCCGCCAGTCGGACTAGCCAGTGAGACCTTTGCCTCTCTGCCTATATAAGGAGAGGCAAGGCCTCAGTAGAAAGGGTTAGTCTCAGTGCATTTAAGGCAGTAGCTAGAGAACACAGCTCAAGGAGCACTTGTAGTTCGTATATCCCTCATAGTCAGATCAGGCAGGAGTAGGAGCTTTACCTCATCACGAGGGATCCGAACCTGGGTACTCCCTGTGTCCAGCTATGCTTGCTTGTACCCAATCTCGCCTGCGGACGCCGTTGATAGCTTCCCTGCTAGTCCCCACACCTCTATCTAACCTCCTTAGGTACTGTCGTTCCCAACACAACGACACATAGCTAGAGGCATCGCATGCGTGCTCTTTTCACAAACCACAGCTAGAGTCATTGCATCTGTGTTCTTCTTACAAACCATATCATGAACCACACCCAGTGTCATTTCATGTGTGTTCTTCTCACAAACCACACATGGATCCACCGGTGTCATTGCATGTCTGCTCTTCTCATTAACCACAGCTAGAGTCATTGCATGTGTGTTCTTCTCACAAACCACATATAACCAGAGTCATTGCATGTGTGTTCTTCCCATAAACCACACATGGATCCACTGAAGTCATTGCATGTGTGTTCTCCTCACAAACCACACATGGATCCACCCAGTGTCATTGCATGTGTGTTCTTCCCATGAACCACACATGGATCCACCAGTGTCATTGCATGTCTCCTCTTTTCGTGAACCACAACTAGAGTCATTGGATGTGTGTTCTTCTCACATACCACACATGGATCCAGTGTAATTGCATGTGTGTTCTTCCCAAAGACCACACATCGATCCACTAGTGTCATTGCATATGTGTTCTTCTCACAAACCATATCATGAACCACACCCAGTGTCATTGCATGTGTGTTCTTCCCAAAGACCACACATGGATCCACCAGTGTCATTGCATGTGTGTTCTTCTCACAGACCATATCATGAACCACACGCAGTGTCATTGCATGTGTGTTCTTCCCATGAACCACACATGGATCCACCGGAGTCATTGCATGTGTGTTCTTCTCACAAACCACACATGGATCCACCCAGTGTCATCGCATGTGTGTTCTTCCCATGAACCACACATGGATCCACCAGTGTCATTGCATGTCTGCTCTTTTCATGAACCATAGCTAGAGTCATTGGATGTGTGTTCTTCTCACAAATCACACATGGATCCACCGATGTCGTTGCATGTCTGCTCTTCTCATAGAGCACACATGGATCCACCAGTGTCATTGCATGTGTGTTCTTCTCACAGACCATATCATGAACCACACCCAGTGTCATTGCATGTGTGTTCTTCCCTTGCACCACACATGGATCCACCGGTGTCATTGCATGTCAGCTCTTTTCATTAACCATAGCTAGAGTCATTGCATGTGTGTTCTTCTCACAGACCACATATCACTTGTGTCATTGCATGTGTGTTCTTCCCATGAACCACACATGGATCCACCAGTGTCATTGAACGTGTGTTCTTCCCACATACCACACATTGATCCACCGGTGTCGTTGCATGTGTGTTCTTCCCATGAATCACACATGGATCCACTAGTGTCATTGTATGTCTGCTCTTCCCATGAACCACAGCTAGAGTCATCGCATGCGTGCTCTTTTCACAAACCACAGCTAGAGTCATTGCATGTGTGTTCTTCTTAGAAACCATATCATGAACCACACCCAGTGTCATTGCATGTGTGTTCCTTTCACAAACCACACATGGATCCACTGGTGTGTCATTGCATGTCTACTCTTCTCATTAACCACAGCTAGAGTCATTGCATGTGTGTTCTTCTCACAAACCACATATCACCAGAGTCATCGCATGTGTGTTCTTCCCATGAACCACACATGGATCCACCGGAGTCATTGCTTGTGTGTTCTTCTCACAAACCACACATGGATCCACCCAGTGTCATTGCATGTTTGCTCATTTCATGAACCACAGCTAGAGTCATTGGATGTGTGTTCTTCTCACAGACCACACATGGATCCAGTGTCATTGCATGTGTGTTCTTCCCAAATACCACACATGGATCCACCAGTGTCATTGCATGTGTGTTCTTCTCACAAACCATATCATGAACCACACCCAGTGTCATTGCATGTGTGTTCTTCTCACAGACCACACATGGATCCACCAGTGTCATTGCATGTGTGTTTTTCTCACAGACCATATCATGAACCACACCCAGTGTCATTCCATGTGTGTTCTTCCCATGAACCATACAAGGATCCACAGTGTCATTGCATGTCTGCTCTTCCCACATACCACACATGGATCCACCAGTGTCATTGCATGTGTGCTCTTTTCATGAACCATAGCTAGAGTCATTGGATGTGTGTTCTTCTCACATACCACATATCACCAGTGTCATTGCATGTGTGTTCTTCCCATGAACCACACATGGATCCACCAGTGTCATTGCACGTGTGTTCTTCCCACATACCACACATGGATCCACCGGTGTCATTGCATGTGTGTTCTTCCCATGAACCACACATGGATCCACCAGTTATTGCATGTCTGTTCTTCTCACAGACCATATCATGAACCACACCCAGTGTCATTGCATGTGTGTTCTTCCCTTGAACCACACATGGATCCACCGGTGTCATTGCATGTCAGCTCTTTTCATTAGCCACAGCTAGAGTCATTGCATGTGTGTTCTTCTCACAGACCACATATCACCTGTGTCATTGCATGTGTGTTCTTCCCATGAACCACACATGGATCCACCAGTGTCATTGCATGTGTGTCCTTCCCACAGACCACACATGGATCCACCGGTGTCGTTGCATGTGTGTTCTTCCCATGAACCACACATGGATCCACCAGTGTCATTGTATGTCTTCTCTTCCCATGAACCACAGCTAGAGTCATCGCATGCGTGCTCTTTTCACAAACCACATCTAGAGTCATTGCATGTGTGTTCTTCTTACAAACCATCTCATGAACCACACCCAGTGTCATTGCATGTGTGTTCTTCTCACAAACCACAAATCACCAGAGTCATTGCATGTGTGTTCTTCCCATGAACCACACATGGATCCACCATTGTCATTGCATGTCTTTTCTTCCCACATACCACACATGGATCCACCAGTGTCATTGCATGTGTGTTCTTCCCATGAACCACACATGGATCCACCAGTGTCATTGCACGTCTGCTCTTTTCATGAACCACAGCTAGAGTCATTGGATGTGTGTTCTTCTCACAAACCACACATGGATCCACCGATGTCGTTGCATGTCTGGTCTTCTCACAGACCACACATGGATCCACCAGTGTCATTGCATGTCTGCTCTTCTCACAAACCATATCATGAACCACACCTAGTGTCATTGCATGTGTGTTCTTCCCTTGAACCACACATGGATCCACCGGTGTTATTGCATTTCAGCTCTTTTCATTAACCACAGCTAGAGTCATTGCATGTGTGTTCTTCTCACTGACCACATATCACCTGTGTCATTGCATGTGTGTTCTTCCCACAGACCACACATGGATCCACCGGTGTCGTTGCATGTGTGTTATTCCCATGAACCACACATGGATCCACCAGTGTCATTGTATGTCTATTCTTCCCATGAACCACATCTAGAGTCATCCCATGCGTGCTCTTTTCACAAACCACAGCTAGAGTCATTGCATGTGTGTTCTTCTTAAAAACCATATCATGAACCACATCCAGTGTCATTGCATGTGTGTTCTTCTCACAAACCACACATGGATCCACCGGTGTCATTGCATGTCTTCTCTTCTCATTAACCACAGCTAGAGTCATTGCATATGTGTTCTTCTCACAAACCACATATCACCAGAGTCATTGCATGTGTGTTCTTCACATGAACCACACATGGATCCATCCGAGTCATTGCATGTGTGTTCTTCCCTTGAACCACACATGGATCCACCGGTGTCATTGCATGTCAGCTCTTTTCATTAACCACAGCTAGAGTCGTTGCATGTGTGTTCTTCTCAGAGACCACACATGGATCCACCAGTGTCATTGCATGTGTGATCTTCCCACAGACCACACATGGATCCACCAGTGTCGTTGCATGTGTGTTCTTCCCATGAACCACACATGGATCCACCAGTGTCATTGTATGTCTGCTCTTCCCATGAACCACATCTAGAGTCATCCCATGCGTGCTCTTTTCACAAACCACAGCTAGAGTCATTGCATGTGTGTTCTTCTTAAAAACCATATCATGAACCACATCCAGTGTCATTGCATGTGTGTTCTTCTCACAAACCACACATGGATCCACCGGTGTCATTGCATGTCTTCTCTTCTCATTAACCACAGCTAGAGTCATTGCATATGTGTTCTTCTCACAAACCACATATCACCAGAGTCATTGCATGTGTGTTCTTCACATGAACCACACATGGATCCATCCGAGTCATTGCATGTGTGTTCTTCCCTTGAACCACACATGGATCCACCAGTGTCATTGCATGTCAGCTCTTTTCATTAACCACAGCTAGAGTCATTGCATGTGTGTTCTTCTCACATACCACATATCACCTGTGTCTTTGCATGTGTGTTCTTCCCATGAACAACACATGGATCCACCAGTGTCATTGCATGTGTGTTCTTCCCACAGACCACACATGGATCCACCGGTGTCGTTGCATGTGTGTTCTTCCCATGAACCACACATGGATCCACCAGTGTCATTGTATGTCTGCTCTTCCCATGAACCACAGCTAGAGTCATCGCATGCGTGCTCTTGTCACAAACCACAGCTAGAGTCATTGCATGTGTGTTCTTCTTACAAACCATCTCATGAACCACACCCAGTGTCATTGCATGTGTGTTATTCTCACAAACCACACATGGATACACCGGTGTCATTGCAAGTCTGCTCTTCTCATTAACCACAGTTAGAGTCATTGCATGTCTGTTCTTTTCACAAACCACACATGGATCCACCAGTGTCATTGCATGTGTGTTCTTCCCATGAACCACACATGGATCCAGCAGTGTCATTGTATGTCTGCTCTTCCCATGAACCACAGCTAGAGTCATCGCATGCGTGCTCTTTTCACAAACCACAGCTAGACTCATTGCATGTGTGTTCTTCTTACAAACCATATCATGAACCACACCCAGTGTCATAGCATGTGTGTTCTTCTCACAAACCACACATGGATACACCGGTGTCATTGCATGTCTGCTCTTCTCATTAACCACAGCTAGAGTCATTGCATGTGTGTTCTTCTCACAAACCACATATCACCAGAGTCATTGCATGTGTGTTCTTCCCATGAATCACACATGGATCCACCAGTGTCATTGCATGTCTACTCTTCCCACATACCACACATGGATCCACCAGTGTCATTGCATGTGTGTTCTTCCCATGAACCACACATGGATCCACTAGTGTCATTGCATGTATGCTCTTTTCATGAACCACAGCTAGAGTCATTGGATGTGTGTTCTTCTCACATACCACATATCACCAGTGTCATTGCATGTGTGTTCTTCCAAAAGACTACACATGGATCCACCAATGTCATTGCATGTGTGTTCTTCTCACAAACCACACATGGATCCACCGATGTCGTTGCATGTCTGCTCTTCTCACAGACCACACATGGATCCACCAGTGTCATTGCATGTCTGCTCTTCTCACATACCATATCATGAACCACACCTAGTGTCATTGCATGTGTGTTCTTCCCTTGAACCACACATGGATCCACCGGTGTCATTGCATGTCAGCTCTTTTCATTAACCACAGCTATAGTCATTGCATGTGTGTTCTTCTCACTGACCACATATCACCTGCGTCATTGCATGTGTGTTCTTCCCATGAACAACACATGAATCCACCAGTGTCATTGCATGTGTGTTCTTCCCACAGACCACACATGGATCCACCGGTGTCATTGCATGTGTGTTCTTCCCATGAACCACACATGGATCCACCAGTGTCATTGTATGTCTGCTCTTCCCATGAACCACAGCTAGAGTCATCGCATGCGTGCTCTTTTCACAAACCACAGCTAGAGTCATTGCATGTGTGTTCTTCTTACAAACCATATCATGAACCACACCCAGTGTCATTGCATGTGTGTTCTTCTCTCAAACCACACATGGAACCACCGGTGTCATTGCATGTCTTCTCTTCTCATTAACCACAGCTAGAGCCATTGCATGTGTGTTCTTCTCACAAACCACATATCACCAGAGTCATTGCATGTGTGTTCTTCCCATGAACCACACATGGATCCACCGGAGTCATTGCATGTGTGTTCTTCTCACAAACCACACATGGATCCACCCAGTGTCATCGCATGTGTGTTCTTCCCATGAACCACACATGGATCCACCAGTGTCATTGTATGTCTGCTCTTCCCATGAACCACAGCTAGAGTCATCCCATGCGTGCTCTTTTCACAAACCACAGCTAGAGTCATTGCATGTGTGTTCTTCTTAAAAACCATATCATGAACCACACCCAGTGTCATTGCATGTGTGTTCTTCTCACAAACCACACATGGATCCACCGGTGTCATTGCATGTCTTCTCTTCTCATTAACCACAGCTAGAGTCATTGCATGTGTGTTCTTCTCACAAACCACATATCACCAGTCATTGCATGTGTGTTCTTCCCATGAACCACACATGGATCCACCGGAGTCATTGCATGTGTGTTCTTCCCTTGAACCACACATGGATCCACCGGTGTCATTGCATGTCAGCTCTTTTCATTAACCACAGCTAGAGTCATTGCATGTGTGTTCTTCTCACAGACCACATATCACCTGTGTCATTGCATGTGTGTTCTTCCCATGAACAACACATGGATCCACCAGTGTCATTGCATGTGTGTTCTTCCCACAGACCACAGATGCATCCACCAGTGTCATTGCATGTGTGTTTTTCCCATGAACCACACATGGATCCACCAGTGTCATTGTATGTCTTCTCTTCCCATGAACCACAGCTAGAGTCACCGCATGCGTGCTCTTTTCACAAACCACACATGGATCCACCAGTGTCATTGCATGTGTGTTCTTCCCATGAACCACACATGGATCCAGCAGTGTCATTGTATGTCTGCTCTTCCCATGAACCACAGCTAGAGTCATCGCATGCGTGCTCTTTTCACAAACCACAGCTAGACTCATTGCATGTGTGTTCTTCTTACAAACCATATCATGAACCACACCCAGTGTCATAGCATGTGTGTTCTTCTCACAAACCACACATGGATACACCGGTGTCATTGCATGTCTGCTCTTCTCATTAACCACAGCTAGAGTCATTGCATGTGTGTTCTTCTCACAAACCACATATCACCAGAGTCATTGCATGTGTGTTCTTCCCATGAACCACACATGGATCCACCAGTGTCATTGCATGTCTACTCTTCCCACATACCACACATGGATCCACCAGTGTCATTGCATGTGTGTTCTTCCCATGAACCACACATGGATCCACTAGTGTCATTGCATGTATGCTCTTTTCATGAACCACAGCTAGAGTCATTGGATGTGTGTTCTTCTCACATACCACATATCACCAGTGTCATTGCATGTGTGTTCTTCCAAAAGACTACACATGGATCCACCAATGTCATTGCATGTGTGTTCTTCTCACAAACCACACATGGATCCACCGATGTCGTTGCATGTCTGCTCTTCTCACAGACCACACATGGATCCACCAGTGTCATTGCATGTCTGCTCTTCTCACATACCATATCATGAACCACACCTAGTGTCATTGCATGTGTGTTCTTCCCTTGAACCACACATGGATCCACCGGTGTCATTGCATGTCAGCTCTTTTCATTAACCACAGCTATAGTCATTGCATGTGTGTTCTTCTCACTGACCACATATCACCTGCGTCATTGCATGTGTGTTCTTCCCATGAACAACACATGAATCCACCAGTGTCATTGCATGTGTGTTCTTCCCACAGACCACACATGGATCCACCGGTGTCATTGCATGTGTGTTCTTCCCATGAACCACACATGGATCCACCAGTGTCATTGTATGTCTGCTCTTCCCATGAACCACAGCTAGAGTCATCGCATGCGTGCTCTTTTCACAAACCACAGCTAGAGTCATTGCATGTGTGTTCTTCTTACAAACCATATCATGAACCACACCCAGTGTCATTGCATCTGTGTTCTTCTCTCAAACCACACATGGAACCACCGGTGTCATTGCATGTCTTCTCTTCTCATTAACCACAGCTAGAGCCATTGCATGTGTGTTCTTCTCACAAACCACATATCACCAGAGTCATTGCATGTGTGTTCTTCCCATGAACCACACATGGATCCACCGGAGTCATTGCATGTGTGTTCTTCTCACAAACCACACATGGATCCACCCAGTGTCATCGCATGTGTGTTCTTCCCATGAACCACACATGGATCCACCAGTGTCATTGTATGTCTGCTCTTCCCATGAACCACAGCTAGAGTCATCCCATGCGTGCTCTTTTCACAAACCACAGCTAGAGTCATTGCATGTGTGTTCTTCTTAAAAACCATATCATGAACCACACCCAGTGTCATTGCATGTGTGTTCTTCTCACAAACCACACATGGATCCACCGGTGTCATTGCATGTCTTCTCTTCTCATTAACCACAGCTAGAGTCATTGCATGTGTGTTCTTCTCACAAACCACATATCACCAGAGTCATTGCATGTGTGTTCTTCCCATGAACCACACATGGATCCACCGGAGTCATTGCATGTGTGTTCTTCCCTTGAACCACACATGGATCCACCGGTGTCATTGCATGTCAGCTCTTTTCATTAACCACAGCTAGAGTCATTGCATGTGTGTTCTTCTCACAGACCACATATCACCTGTGTCATTGCATGTGTGTTCTTCCCATGAACAACACATGGATCCACCAGTGTCATTGCATGTGTGTTCTTCCCACAGACCACAGATGCATCCACCAGTGTCATTGCATGTGTGTTTTTCCCATGAACCACACATGGATCCACCAGTGTCATTGTATGTCTTCTCTTCCCATGAACCACAGCTAGAGTCACCGCATGCGTGCTCTTTTCACAAACCACACATGGATCCACCAGTGTCATTGCATGTGTGTTCTTCCCATGAACCACACATGGATCCAGCAGTGTCATTGTATGTCTGCTCTTCCCATGAACCACAGCTAGAGTCATCGCATGCGTGCTCTTTTCACAAACCACAGCTAGACTCATTGCATGTGTGTTCTTCTTACAAACCATATCATGAACCACACCCAGTGTCATAGCATGTGTGTTCTTCTCACAAACCACACATGGATACACCGGTGTCATTGCATGTCTGCTCTTCTCATTAACCACAGCTAGAGTCATTGCATGTGTGTTCTTCTCACAAACCACATATCACCAGAGTCATTGCATGTGTGTTCTTCCCATGAACCACACATGGATCCACCAGTGTCATTGCATGTCTACTCTTCCCACATACCACACATGGATCCACCAGTGTCATTGCATGTGTGTTCTTCCCATGAACCACACATGGATCCACTAGTGTCATTGCATGTATGCTCTTTTCATGAACCACAGCTAGAGTCATTGGATGTGTGTTCTTCTCACATACCACATATCACCAGTGTCATTGCATGTGTGTTCTTCCAAAAGACTACACATGGATCCACCAATGTCATTGCATGTGTGTTCTTCTCACAAACCACACATGGATCCACCGATGTCGTTGCATGTCTGCTCTTCTCACAGACCACACATGGATCCACCAGTGTCATTGCATGTCTGCTCTTCTCACATACCATATCATGAACCACACCTAGTGTCATTGCATGTGTGTTCTTCCCTTGAACCACACATGGATCCACCGGTGTCATTGCATGTCAGCTCTTTTCATTAACCACAGCTATAGTCATTGCATGTGTGTTCTTCTCACTGACCACATATCACCTGCGTCATTGCATGTGTGTTCTTCCCATGAACAACACATGAATCCACCAGTGTCATTGCATGTGTGTTCTTCCCACAGACCACACATGGATCCACCGGTGTCATTGCATGTGTGTTCTTCCCATGAACCACACATGGATCCACCAGTGTCATTGTATGTCTGCTCTTCCCATGAACCACAGCTAGAGTCATCGCATGCGTGCTCTTTTCACAAACCACAGCTAGAGTCATTGCATGTGTGTTCTTCTTACAAACCATATCATGAACCACACCCAGTGTCATTGCATGTGTGTTCTTCTCTCAAACCACACATGGAACCACCGGTGTCATTGCATGTCTTCTCTTCTCATTAACCACAGCTAGAGCCATTGCATGTGTGTTCTTCTCACAAACCACATATCACCAGAGTCATTGCATGTGTGTTCTTCCCATGAACCACACATGGATCCACCGGAGTCATTGCATGTGTGTTCTTCTCACAAACCACACATGGATCCACCCAGTGTCATCGCATGTGTGTTCTTCCCATGAACCACACATGGATCCACCAGTGTCATTGTATGTCTGCTCTTCCCATGAACCACAGCTAGAGTCATCCCATGCGTGCTCTTTTCACAAACCACAGCTAGAGTCATTGCATGTGTGTTCTTCTTAAAAACCATATCATGAACCACACCCAGTGTCATTGCATGTGTGTTCTTCTCACAAACCACACATGGATCCACCGGTGTCATTGCATGTCTTCTCTTCTCATTAACCACAGCTAGAGTCATTGCATGTGTGTTCTTCTCACAAACCACATATCACCAGAGTCATTGCATGTGTGTTCTTCCCATGAACCACACATGGATCCACCGGAGTCATTGCATGTGTGTTCTTCCCTTGAACCACACATGGATCCACCGGTGTCATTGCATGTCAGCTCTTTTCATTAACCACAGCTAGAGTCATTGCATGTGTGTTCTTCTCACAGACCACATATCACCTGTGTCATTGCATGTGTGTTCTTCCCATGAACAACACATGGATCCACCAGTGTCATTGCATGTGTGTTCTTCCCACAGACCACAGATGCATCCACCAGTGTCATTGCATGTGTGTTTTTCCCATGAACCACACATGGATCCACCAGTGTCATTGTATGTCTTCTCTTCCCATGAACCACAGCTAGAGTCACCGCATGCGTGCTCTTTTCACAAACCACACATGGATCCACCAGTGTCATTGCATGTGTGTTCTTCCCATGAACCACACATGGATCCAGCAGTGTCATTGTATGTCTGCTCTTCCCATGAACCACAGCTAGAGTCATCGCATGCGTGCTCTTTTCACAAACCACAGCTAGACTCATTGCATGTGTGTTCTTCTTACAAACCATATCATGAACCACACCCAGTGTCATAGCATGTGTGTTCTTCTCACAAACCACACATGGATACACCGGTGTCATTGCATGTCTGCTCTTCTCATTAACCACAGCTAGAGTCATTGCATGTGTGTTCTTCTCACAAACCACATATCACCAGAGTCATTGCATGTGTGTTCTTCCCATGAACCACACATGGATCCACCAGTGTCATTGCATGTCTACTCTTCCCACATACCACACATGGATCCACCAGTGTCATTGCATGTGTGTTCTTCCCATGAACCACACATGGATCCACTAGTGTCATTGCATGTATGCTCTTTTCATGAACCACAGCTAGAGTCATTGGATGTGTGTTCTTCTCACATACCACATATCACCAGTGTCATTGCATGTGTTTTCTTCCAAAAGACTACACATGGATCCACCAATGTCATTGCATGTGTGTTCTTCTCACAAACCACACATGGATCCACCGATGTCGTTGCATGTCTGCTCTTCTCACAGACCACACATGGATCCACCAGTGTCATTGCATGTCTGCTCTTCTCACAGACCATATCGTGAACCACACCTAGTGTCATTGCATGTGTGTTCTTCCCTTGAACCACACATGGATCCACCGGTGTCATTGCATGTCAGCTCTTTTCATTAACCACAGCTAGAGTCATTGCATGTGTGTTGTTCTCACTAACCACATATCACCTGTGTCATTGCATGTGTGTTCTTCCCACAGACCACACATGGATCCACCGGTGTCGTTGCATGTGTGTTCTTCCCATGAACCACACATGGATCCACCAGTGTCATTGTATGTCTGCTCTTCCCATGAACCACAACTAGAGTCATCCCATGCGTGCTCTTTTCACAAAACACAGCTAGAGTCATTGCATGTGTGTTCTTCATAAAAACCATATCATGAACCACATCCAGTGTCATGGATCCACCGGTGTCATTGCATGTCTTCTATTCTCATTAACCACAGCTAGATTCATTGCATGTGTGTTCTTCTCACAAACCACATATCACCAGAGTCATTGCATGGGTGTTCTTCCCATGAACCACACATGGATCCACCGGAGTCATTGCATGTGTGTTCTTCCCTTGAACCACACATGGATCCACCGATGTCATTGCATGTCAGCTCTTTTCATTAACCACAACTAGAGTCATTGCATGTGTGTTCTTCTCACAGACCACATATCACCTGTGTCATTGCATGTGTGTTCTTACCATGAATAACACATGGATCCACCAGTGTCATTGCATGTGTGTTCTTCCCACAGACCACACATGGATCCACCGGTGTCGTTGCATGTGTGTTTTTCCCATGAACCACACATGGATCCACCAGTGTGATTGTATGTCTGCTCTTCCCATGAACCACAGCTAGAGTCATCGCATGCATGCTCTTTTCACAAACCTCATCTAGAGTCATTGCATGTGTGTTCTTCTTAAAAACCATATCATGAACCACATCCAGTGTCATTGCATGTGTGTTCTTCTCACAAACTAGACATGGATCCACCGGTGTCATTGCATGTCTTCTCTTCTCATTAACCACAGCTAGAGTCATTGCATGTGTGTTCTTCTCACAAACCACATATCACCAGAGTCATTGCATGTGCGTTCTTCCCATGAACCACACATGGATCCAACGGAGTCATTGCATGTGTGTTCTTCCCTTGAACCACACATGGATCCACCGGTGTCATTGCATGTCAGCTCTTTTCATTAACCACAGCTAGAGTCATTGCATGTGTGTTCTTCTCACAGACCACATATCACCTGTGTCATTGCATGTGTGTTCTTCCCATGAACAACACATGGATCCACCAGTGTCATTGCATGTGTGTTCTTCCCACAGACCACACATGGATCCACCAGTGTCGTTGCATGTGTGTTCTTCCCATGAACCACACATGGATCCACCAGTGTCATTGTATGTCTGCTCTTCCCATGAACCACAGTTAGAGTCATCGCATGCATGCTCTTTTCACAAACCACAGCTAGAGTCATTGCATGCGTGTTCTTCTTACAAACCATCTCATGAACCACACCTAGTGTCATTGCATGTGTGTTCTTCTCACAAACCACACATGGATACACCGGTGTCATTGCAAGTCTGCTCTTCTCATTAACCACAGTTAGAGTCATTGCATGTCTGTTCTTTTCACAAACTACACATGGATCCACCAGTGTCATTGCATGTGTGTTTTTCCCATGAACCACACATGGATCCACCAGTGTCATTGTATGTCTTCTCTTCCCATGAACCACAGCTAGAGTCATCGCATGCGTGCTCTTTTCACAAACCACAGCTAGAGTCATTGCATGTGTGTTCTTCTTACAAACCATGTCATGAACCACACCCAGTGTCATTGCATGTGTGTTCTTCTCACATACCACACATGGATACACCGGTGTCGTTGCATGTCTGCTCTTCTCATTAACCACAGCTAGAGTCATTGCATGTGTGTTCTTCTCACAAAACCACATATCACCAGAGTCATTGCATATGTGTTCTTCCCATGAACCACACATGGATCCACCAGTGTCATTGCATGTGTGTTCTTCCCATGAACCACACATGGATCCACTAGTGTCATTGCATGTCTGCTCTTTTCATGAACCCCAGCTAGAGTCATTGGATGTGTGTTTTTCTCACATACCACATATCACCAGTGTCATTGCATGTGTGTTCTTCCCAAAGACTACACATGGATCCACCAGTGTCAATGCATGTGTGTTCTTCTCACAAACCACACATGGATCCATCGATGTTGTTGCATGTCTGCTCTTCTCACAGACCACACATGGATCCACCAGTGTCATTGCATGTCTGCTCTTCTCACAGACCATATCGTGAACCACACCTAGTGTCATTGCATGTGTGTTCTTCCCTTGAACCACACATGGATCCACCGGTGTCATTGCATGTCAGCTCTTTTCATTAACCACAGCTAGAGTCATTGCATGTGTGTTGTTCTCACTAACCACATATCACCTGTGTCATTGCATGTGTGTTCTTCCCACAGACCACACATGGATCCACCGGTGTCGTTGCATGTGTGTTCTTCCCATGAACCACACATGGATCCACCAGTGTCATTGTATGTCTGCTCTTCCCATGAACCACAACTAGAGTCATCCCATGCGTGCTCTTTTCACAAAACACAGCTAGAGTCATTGCATGTGTGTTCTTCATAAAAACCATATCATGAACCACATCCAGTGTCATGGATCCACCGGTGTCATTGCATGTCTTCTATTCTCATTAACCACAGCTAGATTCATTGCATGTGTGTTCTTCTCACAAACCACATATCACCAGAGTCATTGCATGGGTGTTCTTCCCATGAACCACACATGGATCCACCGGAGTCATTGCATGTGTGTTCTTCCCTTGAACCACACATGGATCCACCGATGTCATTGCATGTCAGCTCTTTTCATTAACCACAACTAGAGTCATTGCATGTGTGTTCTTCTCACAGACCACATATCACCTGTGTCATTGCATGTGTGTTCTTACCATGAATAACACATGGATCCACCAGTGTCATTGCATGTGTGTTCTTCCCACAGACCACACATGGATCCACCGGTGTCGTTGCATGTGTGTTTTTCCCATGAACCACACATGGATCCACCAGTGTGATTGTATGTCTGCTCTTCCCATGAACCACAGCTAGAGTCATCGCATGCATGCTCTTTTCACAAACCTCATCTAGAGTCATTGCATGTGTGTTCTTCTTAAAAACCATATCATGAACCACATCCAGTGTCATTGCATGTGTGTTCTTCTCACAAACTAGACATGGATCCACCGGTGTCATTGCATGTCTTCTCTTCTCATTAACCACAGCTAGAGTCATTGCATGTGTGTTCTTCTCACAAACCACATATCACCAGAGTCATTGCATGTGCGTTCTTCCCATGAACCACACATGGATCCAACGGAGTCATTGCATGTGTGTTCTTCCCTTGAACCACACATGGATCCACCGGTGTCATTGCATGTCAGCTCTTTTCATTAACCACAGCTAGAGTCATTGCATGTGTGTTCTTCTCACAGACCACATATCACCTGTGTCATTGCATGTGTGTTCTTCCCATGAACAACACATGGATCCACCAGTGTCATTGCATGTGTGTTCTTCCCACAGACCACACATGGATCCACCAGTGTCGTTGCATGTGTGTTCTTCCCATGAACCACACATGGATCCACCAGTGTCATTGTATGTCTGCTCTTCCCATGAACCACAGTTAGAGTCATCGCATGCATGCTCTTTTCACAAACCACAGCTAGAGTCATTGCATGCGTGTTCTTCTTACAAACCATCTCATGAACCACACCTAGTGTCATTGCATGTGTGTTCTTCTCACAAACCACACATGGATACACCGGTGTCATTGCAAGTCTGCTCTTCTCATTAACCACAGTTAGAGTCATTGCATGTCTGTTCTTTTCACAAACTACACATGGATCCACCAGTGTCATTGCATGTGTGTTTTTCCCATGAACCACACATGGATCCACCAGTGTCATTGTATGTCTTCTCTTCCCATGAACCACAGCTAGAGTCATCGCATGCGTGCTCTTTTCACAAACCACAGCTAGAGTCATTGCATGTGTGTTCTTCTTACAAACCATGTCATGAACCACACCCAGTGTCATTGCATGTGTGTTCTTCTCACATACCACACATGGATACACCGGTGTCGTTGCATGTCTGCTCTTCTCATTAACCACAGCTAGAGTCATTGCATGTGTGTTCTTCTCACAAAACCACATATCACCAGAGTCATTGCATATGTGTTCTTCCCATGAACCACACATGGATCCACCAGTGTCATTGCATGTGTGTTCTTCCCATGAACCACACATGGATCCACTAGTGTCATTGCATGTCTGCTCTTTTCATGAACCCCAGCTAGAGTCATTGGATGTGTGTTTTTCTCACATACCACATATCACCAGTGTCATTGCATGTGTGTTCTTCCCAAAGACTACACATGGATCCACCAGTGTCATTGCATGTGTGTTCTTCTCACAAACCACACATGGATCCATCGATGTTGTTGCATGTCTGCTCTTCTCACAGACCACACATGGATCCACCAGTGTCATTGCATGTCTGATCTTCTCACAGACCATATCGTGAACCACACCTAGTGTCATTGCATGTGTGTTCTTCCCTTGAACCACACAAGGATCCACCGGTGTCATTGCATGTCAGATCTTTTCATTAACCACAACTAGAGTCATTGCATGTGTGTTGTTCTCACTGACCACATATCACCTGTGTCATTGCATGTGTGTTCTTCCCACAGACCACACATGGATCCACCGGTGTCGTTGCATGTGTGTTTTTCCCATGAACCACACATGGATCCACCAGTGTCATTGTATGTCTGCTCTTCCCATGAACCACAGCTAGAGTCATCGCATGCGTGCTCTTTTCACAAACCACAGCTAGAGTCATTGCATGTGTGTTCTTCTTACAAACCATGTCATGAACCATACCCAGTGTCATTGCATGTGTGTTCTTCTCACAAACCACACATGGATATACCGGTGTCATTGCATGTCTGCTCTTCTCATTAACCACAGCTAGAGTCATTGCATGTGTGTTCTTCTCACAAAACCACATATCACCAGAGTCATTGCATGTGTGTTCTTCCCATGAACCACACATGGATACACCAGTGTCATTGCATGTCTACTCTTCCCACATACCACACATGGATCCACCACTGTCATTGCATGTGTGTTCTTCCCATGAACCACACATGGATCCACTAGTGTCATTGCATGTCTGCTCTTTTCATGAACCCCAGCTAGAGTCATTGGATGTGTGTTTTTCCCACATACCACATATCACTAGTGTCATTGCATGTGTGTTCTTCCCAAAGACTACACATGGATCCACTAGTGTCATTGCATGTGTGTTCTTCTCACAAACCACACATGGATCCACCGATGTCGTTGCATGTCTGCTCTTCTCACAGACCACACATGGATCCACCAGTGTCATTGCATGTCTGCTCTTCTCACAGACCATATCATGAACCACACCTAGTGTCATTGCATGTGTGTTCTTCCCTTGAACCACACATGGATACACCGGTGTCATTGCATGTCAGCTCTTTTCATTAACCACAGCTAGAGTCATTGCATGTGTGTTCTTCTCACTAACCACATATCACCTGTGTCATTGCATGTGTGTTCTTCCCACAGACCACACATGGATCCACCGGTGTCGTTGCATGTGTGTTCTTCCCATGAACCACACATGGATCCACCAGTGTCATTGTATGTCTGCTCTTCCCATGAACCACAACTAGAGTCATCCCATGCGTGCTCTTTTCACAAACCACAGCTAGAGTCATTGCATGTGTGTTCTTCTTAAAAACCATATCATGAACCACATCCAGTGTCATTGCATGTGTGTTCTTCTCACAAACTAGACATGGATCCACTGCTGTCATTGCATGTCTTCTCTTCTCATTAACCACAGCTAGAGTCATTGCATGTGTGTTCTTCTCACAAACCACATATCACCAGAGTCATTGCATGTGCGTTCTTCCCATGAACCACACATGGATCCACCGGAGTCATTGCATGTGTGTTCTTCCCTTGAACCACACATGGATCCACCGGTGTCATCGCATGTCAGCTCTTTTCATTAACCACAGCTAGAGTCATTGCATGTGTGTTCTTCTCACAGACCACATATCACCTGTGTCATTGCATGTGTGTTCTTCCCATGAACAACACATGGATCCACCAGTGTCATTGAATGTGTGTTCTTCCCACAGACCAAACATGGATCCACCGGTGTCGTTGCATGTGTGTTCTTCCCATGAACCACACATGGATCCACCAGTGTCATTGTATGTCTGCTCTTCCCATGAACCACAGCTAGAGTCATCGCATGCGTGCTCTTTTCACAAACCACAGCTAGAGTCATTGCATGTGTGTTCTTCTTACAAACCATCTCATGAACCACACCTAGTGTCATTGCATGTGTGTTCTTCTCACAAACCACACATGGATACACCGGTGTCATTGCAAGTGTGCTCTTCTCATTAACCATAGTTAGAGTCATTGCATGTCTGTTCTTTTCACAAACCACACATGGATCCACCAGTGTCATTGCATGTGTGTTTTTCCCATGAACCACACATGGATCCACCAGTGTCATTGTATGTCTTCTCTTCCCATGAACCACAGCTAGAGTCATCGCATGCGTGCTCTTTTCACAAACCACAGCTAGAGTCATTGCATGTGTGTTCTTCTTACAAACCATGTCATGAACCACACCCAGTGTCATTGCATGTGTGTTCTTCTCACTGACCACATATCACCTGTGTCATTGCATGTGTGTTCTTCCCACAGACCACACATGGATCCACCGGTGTCGTTGCATGTGTGTTCTTCCCATGAACCACACATGGATCCACCAGTGTCATTGTATGTCTGCTCTTTAAATGAACCACAACTAGAGTCATCCCATGCGTGCTCTTTTCACAAACCACAGCTAGAGTCATTGCATGTGTGTTCTTCTTAAAAACCATATCATGAACCACATCCAGTGTCGTTGCATGTGTGTTCTTCTCACAAACTAGACATGGATCCACCGGTGTCATTGCATGTCTTCTCTTCTCATTAACCACAGCTAGAGTCATTGCATGTGTGTTCTTATCACAAACCACATATCACTAGAGTCATTGCATGTGCGTTCTTCCCATGAACCACACATGGATCCACCGGAGTCATTGCATGTGTGTTCTTCCCTTGAACGACACATGGATCCACCGGTGTCATTGCATGTCAGCTCTTTTCATTAACCACAACTAGAGTCATTGCATGTGTGTTCTTCTCACAGACCACATATCACCTGTGTCATTGCATGTGTGTTCTTCCCATGAACAACACATGGATCCACCAGTGTCATTGCATGTGTGTTCTTCCCACAGACCACACATGGATCCACCGGTGTCGTTGCATGTGTGTTCTTCCCATGAACCACACATGGATCCACCAGTGTCATTGTATGTCTGCTCTTCCCATGAACCACAGCTAGAGTCATCGCATGCGTGCTCTTTCCACAAACCACAGCTAGAGTCATTGCATGTGTGTTCTTCTTACAAACCATCTCATGAACCACACCTAGTGTCATTGCATGTGTGTTCTTCTCACAAACCACACATGGATACACCGGTGTCATTGCAAGTCTGCTCTTCTCATTAACCACAGTTAGAGTCATTGCATGTCTGTGTTTTTCCCATGAACCACACATGGATCCACCAGTGTCATTGTATGTCTTCTCTTCCCATGAACCACAGCTAGAGTCATCGCATGCGTGCTCTTTTCACAAACCACAGCTAGAGTCATTGCATGTGTGTTCTTCTTACAAACCATGTCATGAACCACACCTTGGGTCATTGCATGTGTGTTCTTCTCACAAACCACACATGGATACACCGGTGTCATTGCATGTCTGCTCTTCTCATTAACCACAGCTAGAGTCATTGCATGTGTGTTCTTCTCACAAAACCACATACCACCAGTGTCATTACATGTGTGTTCTTCCCATGAACCACACATGGATCCACTAGTGTCATTGCATGTCTGCTCTTTTCATGAACCCCAGCTAGAGTCATTGGATGTGTGTTTTTCTCACATACCACATATCACCAGTGCCATTGCATGTGTGTTCTTCCCAAAGACTACACATGGATCCACCAGTGTCATTGCATGTGTGTTCTTCTCACAAACCACACATGGATCCACCGATGTCATTGCATGTCTGCTCTTCTCACAGACCACACATGGATCCACCAGTGTCATTGCATGTCTGCTCTTCTCACAGACCATATCGTGAACCACACCTAGTGTCATTGCATGTGTGTTCTTCCCTTGAACCACACATGGATCCACCGGTGTCATTGCATGTCAGCTCTTTTCATTAACCACAGCTAGAGTCATTGCTTGTGTGTTGTTCTCACTGACCACATATCACCTGTGTCATTGCATGTGTGTTCTTCCCACAGACCACACATGGATCCACCGGTGTCGTTGCATGTGTGTTCTTCCCATGAACCACACATGGATCCACCAGTGTCATTGTATGTCTGCTCTTCCCATGAACCACAACTATAGTCATCCCATGCGTGCTCTTTTCACAAACCACAGCTAGAGTCATTGCATGTGTGTTCTTCATAAAAACCATATCATGAACCACATCCAGTGTCATGGATCCACCGGTGTCATTGCATGTCTTCTCTTCTCATTAACCACAGCTAGAGTCATTGCATGTGTGTTCTTCTCACAAACCACATATCACCAGAGTCATTGCGTGGGTGTTCTTCCCATGAACCACACATGGATCCACCGGAGTCATTGCATGTGTGTTCTTCCCTTGAACCACACATGGATCCACCGGTGTCATTGCATGTCAGCTCTTTTCATTAACCACAGCTAGAGTCATTACATGTGTGTTCTTCTCACAGACCACATATCACCTGTGTCATTGCATGTGTGTTCTTCCCATGAATAACACATGGATCCACCAGTGTCATTGCATGTGTGTTCTTCCCACAGACCACACATGGATCCACCGGTGTCGTTGCATGTGTGTTTTTCCCATGAACCACACATGGATCCACCAGTGTCATTGTATGTCTGCTCTTCCCATGAACCACAGCTAGAGTCATCGCATGCGTGCTCTTTTCACAAACCACAGCTAGAGTCATTGCATGTGTGTTCTTCTTACAAACCATTTCATGAACCACACCCAGTGTCATTGCATGTGTGTTCTTCTCACAAACCACACATGGATACACCGGTGTCATTGCATGTCTGCTCTTCTCATTAACCACAGCTAGAGTCATTGCATGTGTGTTCTTCTCACAAAACCACATATCACTAGAGTCATTGCATGTGTGTTCTTCCCATGAACCACACATGGATCCACCAGTGTCATTGCATGTCTACTCTTCCCACATACCACACATGGATCCACCAGTGTCATTGCATGTGTGTTCTTCCCATGAACCACACATGGATCCACTAGTGTCATTGCATGTCTGCTCTTTTCATGAACCCCAGCTAGAGTCATTGGATGTGTGTTTTTCTCACATACCACATATCACCAGTGTCATTGCATGTGTGTTCTTCCCAAAGACTACACATGAATCCACCAGTGTCATTGCATGTGTGTTCTTCTCACAAACCACACATGGATCCACCGATGTCGTTGCATGTCTGCTCTTCTCACAGACCACACATGGATCCACCAGTGTCATTGCATGTCTGCTCTTCTCACAGACCATATCATGAACCACACCTAGTGTCATTGCATGTGTGTTCTTCCCTTGAACCACACATGGATCCACCGGTGTCATTGCATGTCAGCTCTTTTCATTAACCACAGCTAGAGTCTTTGCATGTGTGTTCTTCTCACTGACCACATATCACTTGTGTCATTGCATGTGAGTTCTTCCCACAGACCACACATGGATCCACCGGTGTCGTTGCATGTGTGTTCTTCCCATGAACCACACATGGATCCACCAGTGTCATTGTATGTCTGCTCTTCCCATGAACCACAACTAGAGTCATCCCATGCGTGCTCTTTTCACAAACCACAGCTAGAGCCATTGCATGTGTGTTCTTCTTAAAAACCATATCATGAACCACATCCAGTGTCATTGCATGTGTGTTCTTCTCACAAACTAGACATGGTGTCATTGCATGTCTTCTCTTCTCATTAACCACAGCTAGAGTCATTGCATGTGTGTTCTTCTCACAAACCACATATCACTAGAGTCATTGCATGTGCGTTCTTCCCATGAACCACACATGGATCCACCGGAGTCATTGCATGTGTGTTCTTCCCTTGAACCACACATGGATCCACCGGTGTCATTGCATGTCAGCTCTTTTCATTAACCACAGCTAGAGTCATTGCATGTGTGTTCTTCTCACAGACCACATATCACCTGTGTCATTGCATGTGTGTTTCCCATGAACAACACATGGATCCACCAGTGTCATTGCATGTGTGTTCTTCCCACAGACCACACATGGATCCACCGATGTCGTTGCATGTGTGTTCTTCCCATGAACCACACATGGATCCACCAGTGTCATTGTATGTCTGATCTTCCCATGAACCACAGCTAGAGTCACCGCATGCGTGCTCTTTTCATAAACCACAGCTAGAGTCATTGCATGTGTGTTCTTCTTACAAACCATCTCATGAACCACACCTAGTGTCATTGCATGTGTGTTCTTCTCACAAACCACACATGGATACACCGGTGTCATTGCAAGTCTGTTCTTCTCATTAACCACAGTTAGAGTCATTGCATGTCTGTTCTTTTCACAAACCACACATGGATCCACCAGTGTCATTGCATGTGTGTTCTTCCCATGAACCACACATGGATCCACCAGTGTCATTGTATATCTGCTCTTCCCATGAACCACAGCTAGAGTCATCACATGCGTGCTATTTTCACAAACCACAGCTAGACTCATTGCATGTGTGTTCTTCTTACAAACCATATCATGAACCACACCCAGTGTCATTGCATGTGTGTTCTTCTCACAAACCACACATGGATACACCGGTGTCATTGCATGTCTGCTCTTCTCATTAACAACAGCTAGAGTCATTGCATGTGTGTTCTTCTCACAAACCACATATCACCAGAGTCATTGCATGTGTGTTCTTCCCATGAACCACACATGGATCCACAAGTGTCATTGCATGTCTACTCTTCCCACATACCACACATGGATCCACCAGTGTCATTGCATGTGTGTTCTTCCCATGAACCACACATGGATCCACTAGTGTCATTGCATGTCTGCTATTTTCATGAACCACAGCTAGAGTCATTGGATGTGTGTTCTTCTTACATACCACATATCACCAGTGTCATTGCATGTGTGTTCTTCCCAAAGACTACACATGGATCCACCAGTGTCATTGCATGTGTGTTCTTCTCAGAGACCACACATGGATCCACCGATGTTGTTGCATGTCTGCTCTTCTCACAAACCACACATGGATCCACCAGTGTCATTGCATGTATGCTCTTCTCACAGACCATATCATGAACCACACCTAGTGTCATTGCATGTGTGTTCTTTCCTTGAACCACACATGGATCCACCGGTGTCATTGCATGTCAGCTCTTTTCATTAACCATAGCTAGAGTCATTGCATGTGTGTTCTTGTCACTGACCACATATCACCTGTGTCATTGCATGTGTGTTCTTCCCACAGACCACACATGGATCCACCGGTGTCGTTGCATGTGTGTTCTTCCCATGAACCACACATGGATCCACCAGTGTCATTGTATGTCTGCTCTTCCCATGAACCACAACTAGAGTCATCCCATGCGTGCTCTTTTCACAAACCACAGCTAGAGCCATTGCATGTGTGTTCTTCTTAAAAACCATATCATGAACCACATCCAGTGACATTGCATGTGTGTTCTTCTCACAAACTAGACATGGATCCACTGGTGTCATTGCATGTCTTCTCTTCTCATTAACCACAGCTAGAGTCATTGCATGTGTGTTCTTCTCACAAACCACATATCACTAGAGTCATTGCATGTGCGTTCTTCCCATGAACCACACATGGATCCACCGGAGTCATTGCATGTGTGTTCTTCCCTTGAACCACACATGGATCCACCGGTGTCATTGCATGTCAGCTCTTTTCATTAACCACAGCTAGAGTCATTGCATGTGTGTTCTTCTCACAGACCACATATCACCTGTGTCATTGCATGTGTGTTTCCCATGAACAACACATGGATCCACCAGTGTCATTGCATGTGTGTTCTTCCCACAGACCACACATGGATCCACCGGTGTCGTTGCATGTGTGTTCTTCCCATGAACCACACATGGATCCACCAGTGTCATTGTATGTCTGATCTTCCCATGAACCACAGCTAGAGTCACCGCATGCGTGCTCTTTTCACAAACCACAGCTAGAGTCATTGCATGTGTGTTCTTCTTACAAACCATCTCATGAACCACACCTAGTGTCATTGCATGTGTGTTCTTCTCACAAACCACACATGGATACACCGGTGTCATTGCAAGTCTGTTCTTCTCATTAACCACAGTTAGAGTCATTGCATGTCTGTTCTTTTCACAAACCACACATGGATCCACCAGTGTCATTGCATGTGTGTTCTTCCCATGAACCACACATGGATCCACCAGTGTCATTGTATATCTGCTCTTCCCATGAACCACAGCTAGAGTCATCGCATGCGTGCTATTTTCACAAACCACAGCTAGACTCATTGCATGTGTGTTCTTCTTACAAACCATATCATGAACCACACCCAGTGTCATTGCATGTGTGTTCTTCTCACAAACCACACATGGATACACCGGTGTCATTGCATGTCTGCTCTTCTCATTAACCACAGCTAGAGTCATTGCATGTGTGTTCTTCTCACAAACCACATATCACCAGAGTCATTGCATGTGTGTTCTTCCCATGAACCACACATGGATCCACAAGTGTCATTGAATGTCTACTCTTCCCACATACCACACATGGATCCACCCAGTGTCATCGCATGTGTGTTATTCCCATGAACCACACATGGATCCACAAGTGTCATTGCATGTCTGCTCTTTTCATGAACCACAGCTAGAGTCATTGGATGTGTGTTCGTCTCACAGACCACATATCACCAGTGTCATTGCATGTGTGTTCTTCTCACAAACCATATCATGAACCACACCTAGTGTCATTGCATGTGTGTTCTTCTCACAGACCACACATGGATCCACCAGTGTCATTGCATGTATGCTCTTCTCACAGACCATATCATGAACCACACCTAGTGTCATTGCATGTGTGTTCTTTCCTTGAACCACACATGGATCCACCGGTGTCATTGCATGTCAGCTCTTTTCATTAACCACAGCTAGAGTCATTGCATGTGTGTTCTTGTCACTGACCACATATCACCTGTGTCATTGCATGTGTGTTCTTCCCACAGACCACACATGGATCCACCGGTGTCGTTGCATGTGTGTTCTTCCCATGAACCACACATGGATCCACCAGTGTCATTGTATGTCTGCTCTTCCCATGAACCACACCTAGAGTCATCGCATGCGTGCTCTTTTCACAAACCACAACTAGAGTCATTGCATGTGTGTTCTTCTTACAAACCATATCATGAACCACACCCAGTGTCATTGCATGTGTGTTCTTCTCAAAAACCACACATGGAACCACCGGTGTCATTGCATGTCTGCTCTTCTCATTAACCACAGCTAGAGTCATTGCATGTGTGTTCTTCTCACAAACCACATATCACCAGAGTCATTGCATGTGTGTTCTTCCCATGAACCACACATGGATCCACCGGAGTCATGGCATGTGTGTTCTTCTCACAAACCACACATGGATCCACCCATTGTCATCGCATCTGTGTTCTTCCCATGAACCACACATGGATCCACCAGTGTCATTGCATGTCTGCTCTTTTCATGAACCACAGCTAAAGTCATTGGATGTGTGTTCTTCTCACAGACCACACATGGATCCAGTGTCATTGCATGTGTGTTATTCCCAAAGACCACACATGGATCCACTAGTGCCATTGCATGTGTGTTCTTCTCACAAACCATATCATGAACCACACCCAGTGTCATTGCATGTGTGTTCTTCCCAAAGACCACACATGGATCCACCAGTGTCATTGCATCTGTGTTCTTCTCACAAACCATATCATGAACCACACCTAGTGTCATTGCATGTGTGTTTTTCCCATGAACCACACATGGATCCACCAGAGTAATCGCATGTGTGTTCTTCTCACAAACCACACATGGATCCACCCAGTGTCATGGCATGTGTGTTCTTCTCATGAACCACACATGGATCCACCAGTGTCATTGCATGTCTGCTCTTTTCATGAACCACAACTAGAGTCATTGGATGTGTGTTCTTCTCACAAACCACATATCACCAGTGTCATTGCATGTGTGTTCTTCCCAAATACCACACATGGATCCACCAGTGTCATTGCATACGTGTTCTTCTCACAAACCACACATGGATCCACCGGTGTCGTTGCATGTCTGCTCTTCTCACAGACCACACATGGATCCACCAGTGGCATTGCATGTCTGCTCTTCTCACAGACCATATCATGAACCACGCCCAGTGTCATTGCAAGTGTGTTCTTCCCTTGAACCACATATGGATCCACCGGTGTCATTGCATGTCAGCTCTTTTCATTAACCAGAGCTAGAGTCATTGCATGTGTGTTCTTCTCACAGACCACATATCACCTGTGTCATTGCATGTGTGTTCTTCCCATGAACCATACATGGATGCACCAATGTCATTGCATGTGTGTTCTTCCCACAGACCACACATGGATCCACAGGTGTCGTTGCATGTGTGTTCTTCCCATGAACCACACATGGATCCACCAGTGTCATTGTATGTCTGCTCTTCCCATTAACCACAGCTAGAGTCATCCCATGCGTGTTCTTTTCACAAACCACAGCTAGAGTCATTGCATGTGTGTTCTTCTTACAAACCATATCATGAACCACACCCAGTGTCATTGCATGTGTGTTCTTCTCACAAACCACACATGGATCCACCGGTGTCATTGCATGTCTTCTCTTCTCATTAACCACAGCTAGAGTCATTGCATGTGTGTTCTTCTCACAAACCACATATCACCAGAGTCATTGCATGTGTGTTCTTCCCATGAACAACACATGGATCCACCGGAGTTATTGCATGTGTGTTATTCTCACAAACTACACATGGATCCACCCAGTGTCATTGCATGTGTCTTCTTCCCATGAACCACACATGGATCCACTAGTGTCATTGCATGTCTTCTCTTCTCATGAACCATAGCTAGAGTCATTGGATGTGTGTTCTTCTCACATACCACACATGGATCCAATGTCATTGCATGTGTGTTCTTCCCAAAGACCACACATGGATCCACCAGTGTCATTGCATGTGTGTTCTTCTCACAAACCATATCATGAACCACACCTAGTGTCATTGCATGTGTTTTCTTCCCAAAGACCACACATGGATCCACCAGTGTCATTGCATGTGTGTTCTTCTCACAGACTATATCATGAACCACACCCAGTGTCATTGCATGTGTGTTCTTCTCACAAACCACACATGGATCCACCGGAGTCATTGCATGTGTGTTCTTCTCACAAACCACACATGGATCCACCCAGTGTCATCGCACGTGTGTTCTTCCCATGAACCACACATGGATCCACCAGTGTCATTGCATGTCTTCTCTTTTCATGAACCACAGCTAGAGTCATTGGATGTGTGTTCTTCCTACAGACCACACATGGATCCAGTGCCATTGCATGTGTGTTCTTCCAAATACCACACATCGATCCACCAGTGTCATTGCATGTGTGTTCTTCTCACAAACCACACATGGATCCACCGGTGTCGTTGCATGTTTGCTCTTCTCACAGACCACACATGGATCCACCAGTGTCATTGCATGTGTGTTCTTCTCACAGACCATATCATGAACCACACCTAGTGTCATTACATGTGTGTTCTTCCCTTGAACCACACATGGATCCACCGGTGTCATTGCATGTCATCTCTTTTCATTAACCACAGCTAGAGTCATTGCATGTGTGTTCTTCTCACAGACCACATATCACATGTGTCATTGCATGTGTGTTCTTCCCATGAACCACACATGGATCCACCATTGTCATTGCATGTGTGTTCTTCCCATAGACCACAGGTGGATCCACCGGTGTCGTTGCATGTGTGTTCTTCCCATGAACCACACATTGATCCACCAGTGTCATTGTATGTCTGCTCTTCCCATGAACATAGCTAGAGTCATCGCATGCGTGCTCTTTTCACAAACCTCATCTAGAGTCATTGCATGTGTGTTCTTCTTACAAACCATATCATGAACCACACCCAGTGTCATTGCATGTGTGTTCTTCTCACAAACCACACGTGGATCCACCGGTGTCATTGCATGTCTGCTCTTCTCATTAACCACATCTAGAGTCATTGCATGTGTGTTATTTTCACAAACCACATATCACCAGAGTCATTGCATGTGTGTTCTTCCCATGAACCACACATGGATCCACCGGAGTCATTGCATGTGTGTTCTTCTCACAAACCACACATGGATCCACCTAGTGTCATCGCATGTGTGTTCTTCCCATGAACCACACATGGATCCACCAGTGTCATTGCATGTCTGCTCTTTTCATGAACCACAGCTAGAGTCATTGGATGTGTGTTCTTCTCACAGACCACACATGGATCCAGTGTCATTGCATGTGTGTTCTTCCAAAGACCACACATGGATCCACCAGTGTCATTGCATGTGTGGTGTTCTCACAAACCATATCATGGACCACACCCAGTGTCATTGCATGTGTGTTCTTCCCAAAGACCACACATGGTTCCACCAGTGTCATTGGATGTGTGTTCTTCTCACAGACCATATCATGAACCACACCCAGAGTCATTGCATGTGTGTTCTTCCCATGAACCACACATGGATCCACCGGAGTCATTGCATGTGTGTTCTTCTCACAAACCACATATGGATCCACCCAGTGTCATCGCATGTGTGTTCTTCCCATGAACCACACATGGATCCACCAGTGTCATTGCATGTCTGCTCTTTTCATGAACCACAGCTAGAGTCATTGGATGTGTGTTCATCTCACAGACCACATATCACCAGTGTCATTGGATGTGTGTTCTTCTCACAGACCACATATCACCAGTGTCATTGCATGTGTGTTCTTCCCAAAGACCACACATGGATCCACCAGTGTCATTGCATGTGTGTTCTTCTCACAAACCATATCATGGAGCACACCTAGTGTCATTGCATGTGTGTTCTTCTCACAGACCACACATGGATCCACTAGTGTCATTGCATGTGTGTTCTTCTCACAGACCATATCATGAACCACACCCAGTGTCATTGCATGTGTGTTCTTCCCATGAACCACACATGGATGCACCAGTGTCATTGCATGTATTCTCTTCTCATGAACCACACATGGACCCACCCAGTGTCATCGCATGTGTGTTATTCCCATGAACCACACATGGATCCACAAGTGTCATTGCATGTCTACTCTTTTCATGAACCACAGCTAGAGTCATTGGATGTGTGTTCGTCTCACAGACCACATATCACCAGTGTCATTGCATGTGTGTTCTTCCCAAGGACCACACATAGATCCACCAGTGTCATTGCATACGTGTTCTTCTCACAAACCATATCATGAACCACACCTAGTGTCATTGCATGTGTGTTCTTCTCACAGACCACACATGGATCCACCAGTGTCATTGCATGTGTGTTCTTCTCACAGACCATATCATGAACCACACCCAGTGTCATTGCATGTGTGTTCTTCCCATGAACCACACATGGATCCACCGGTGTCATTGCATGTCTTCTCTTTTCATTAACCACAGCTAGAGTCATTGCATGCATGTTCTTTTCATAAACTGCATATGGATACTAATTAACCTTAGGAGAGCCCTAACCTTAGCGTTAGACCGAGTCTTCTAGAAGGCACGTGCTAACACAGTTGTTCTGCTTGTCGATTGTTACATACCGTCCGATCGGAGCGCTTGGACGATTGGGATGGTTTTTCGTGAGATCGATCCGCGAGTAGTCTGTTCTGCGGCATGATTGGCCACGTTTGCTCTGGACAAACTGGCAACACCGGGGGCTCCCTTGTTGCGAATGTCACGACTCACCAGTTGAGCGGACCATATCCTAGTGTCACGTCCCCATTACTTCTCTTCCTCCCCGTACTTCTCTTCCTTCCCCTCAAAGCCACATTCCCCACTTCACTCCCATCCTGCTGTAGCCGCAAGCCCGCGCCGCCATCCCAATCCCCTCTCCGGCAGCCACCACCCCCTTCCCCTCTCGCCATGGGTTCAAGGGGAGACAGCGAGGAAACGCGTCGTGACGACAGGGACGGTGATTTCGATGTGAGTCGTATCATCTCTATCTCTATCATCCGTGGCTAGTTATCTATTTTTTGAGACAGATCTACTCCGTTTACTCATGCGCGTATGATGTGTTAGGCCAACCAGACGATGTATGACGCCGACTATCACGGTTTAGCGGATGAAGACAGTCCTCTGCTATGTAAACATGGATATGTGCCTGCTAAATTTGTAGCGTTCGAAGGACGAAACGCAAGCAGGAGGTTTCTACGGTGTCAAGGACATCGTGCAATGATGCGAGGCAGAAGTTGCGGTGTTGTCAAATGGGTAGATCTAGAGTGGCCCAAATCGATGCAGAAAACGCTGGACAAACTATGGTAAATGACTGTTCAGTTGAAAGAATCCGCATTCAGCTCACTTCTTGACAGTGTTGAGATGAAGCTATGGGAACCAGTTGACACGACCAAGCATAAGCGAGATCTCATGGGGGTGGAAGACAAGGTTAGCAAAGTCGAGAAGGAGAGAGACACGGCGTTGGCCCTGAAGGCTAAAGCAGAGCAAGAACTGACTCAAGCAAGGAAGGATCTTCACCAGGCCAAAGTCCTGCAGTTCACAACTACGAGTATTGACAAGTGCATGAGGAAAGATGCAGAGAAACAATTGAAGTTGTGCAAGGAAGATGCTAAAAGGAAGGAGCAGATGATTCGATCTTTGCTCTTGCAGGAAGATGCGCATAATGCTAAGATTCGGAAGATCAAGGAGATGTGTGTTAACTAGTTCTATTTAGCTTAAGCCACATGCCTTTTTTAAGTTGTAATAGTTGTACTTGTTGACCTAGCGGTCTGAACTATTGGCCCCGGAGTCCTGGGAGTAAAAAAATTGGTCGCCCGTTAATCTGTCTTAAAGCTGCATTACATCCTTTTGTCTGACCAATGCCCCTTGGATATTCCGCCAGTCGCTTCGTCGTCCTCGTGTACAAATAGGAGGCGCCATAGCTCATCGCTTCGTCGCACATCCCCTCGCCCTCTCCAATCTCCATCGCGTCGTCCACCCCCTTGCTCCCTCTCCAATCTCCACCGTGCCGCCATGGAGATGCCCTCGCTGAACTTCTACGAGGTGGTGATGTTTTCGCACTTCGACATCCTCACACCACCGGCCGCGATGGTGCCCCACGGATGGTGCATCAGCTATGCGGGGGTGCCCGTGGCTCCGTTCCTCTTCCCCGGCGGAGCCATGATGGAGAGCGAAATCGCGTCGCGCCGCCTCCAGATGCCTGCATGGAAGAGGGCGCTGCCCCGGTACGCGGCGGCCAGCCCGTACTGGCCAGCGCTGTTCAAGAAGGAGCGGAAGGCCAAGATTGGCAACCGCATCGTTTAGAGGCGCGTGGTGCACCGGGATCTCTGCAACCGAGAAGGGCGGGAGAGGTTCTGGTCCGTCCCTGGATGGACCAAGTTCACGTCATCGCCGCCGCTCACGACGAAGAGGTGCTCCGTCTCGCGTACAATGCGGAAATCGTGGAGGTTCCGTCCGACGAAGACGAGGAAGCCGACGGCTCGGAGGATAGCGGTAGCGGAAGTGAAATTGTTGACTAGTTGGTTGAATTAATGTAGGATGTGAAATCGCACCTTTGTTTAGAAGAATTTGTGGTTGAATTAATGAAATGCCTCGATTTAGATCTCTGTCTTGATTAATTTGTGGAAGAATTTGTGATTTAGATCAATTTCTGCCTTGATTTAGATCTCTGTCCTGGATTGGGAACATAACCGTGGACCAAAGACACCTTTTCTACTAGTGTATTCTGACACTGGTGGTTTGTTTAAACATAATCTACGTGGATTGTGCCGCATGCAAATGGCCCAACCACAATTATAAAGTGGAAGCACGTACACCCGGTTACTGGAGATCCGGGAGCTTCGCCAGATGCAGGGGATGCAGGAGAAGAGAGGCGGTGAGATAGACGGGCTCAAGATTAGGCCAGAAAGTGGTACCCATTTCCTCCTCATCTGGGCATTATCGGTGAGAACATTGCTGTTTATGTTGCCACGTCGTTGTGCAGCATCAGAAATAAGTTGCTGCTTTGTGGAGTGTGGCAGCTTAAATAATTTATTTATGTTCCACTTACATTCCGTCGTATTTGGAGACCTCCCGCCCCTCAGCAATCGTGGAACCAATGGATCATTGTTTTTAGATAGTAGTGGCACAATCACAATTTCGGATTCAACTACTGACTCAGGCGTTTCCAAACCCTAAGTCGCGGTACATTTTACTCAAAGAACGTGGGTAGATTGTTTCGCCCAGCAACGTGCCACACATAGAGCGATCAGAATTTAACAGAATTACATATATAGGTTCAAGTTCAACACATTACTATGCATCTTCATTGCCAGCAGCCTTCTTCCGCAATCTAGGTGCCAAGCCTTCACGTCCACTGGCTTCTTCATTTCCTTCCTTCTTTCTCTTCCTCGGTGCCAATTTTCTTAGCTTCACGTACTCTGCATCGCCGGGACAATGGGCACCAGAATCGTGTCCAACATCATATTTCCACTCGTTTTTAATTTCTTCGGGCAGCAAAATCACTGACCCGACAATCATGTTTCTAACCTTGCGGCGCTTCCTGTCAAAGAAACAAGACTATTGCATAACTGCCTAATATCTACAGAGTAAATAAAACAAAAATTACAATTCAGCACAAACATGCGAACCCCAAGCGACCTTTGCTTACCAGGAGCTAATTGGGTTCGAGCAACCACCCTGTCCAAGAATAGAAGGGCGACTCCCAGTTGCAGCAGATTCCACATCCAGTACATGACATTTCAGGTCAAACATGGCAGCCGAAGCATACCTTTTCATCAACCCAATTAGCTGACTGTCACACATTATAGGAACCATGATGCCATGTTCATCCATGAAGCTGAACTTTGCTGTCTGCTTCGGCCATAATTCAACATGATTACGTAGAGCAGAAACCATACTAGATATAATGTAGATCTGTGCAGGCGCTTCTTCCATCGTGAAACAATGGCTTCCATACCACTTGCCATTACAGTCGTACCTGTAGAGAACTACCGTAACCAGGTAAGGGGGTCCGCGCAGATCCCACTTGACAGAAAACTATGGACAAAATATGTTTGTCAGTGTTGGGCTAACAAACAATTTCAGGTTCAGTAGCCAGCTAGCAGTTGTAATTAGTGCGAATAGCAAAGATAAGGGTAGCTCACCCGCTTGTAGACAGAACTTCTTCTTTATTGATAGTAGGATCTGCCATCCTCCAAGCTGATCGGCTCGTCGGCAGCGGAGGCGGGCTAGAGCCTCGCAATGGCGTCTACAACATGCGACATTGGAGCTCGGGATCAGCGACTGGGCGCAGCAACTGGCCGCAGCAACTTGGTGCCGGAAGTCAAATGTCCGAAGGGATCGTCCTGCCTGGAGGGTGGATTCTGACGCCGCCGGTGTTAGGGGAAAGCTGGGAATGGGTTTGTGAAATTGGTCAACGCATCCGATCCACTTAGCTGCTCGATTTGCCTAAGAGGGTGCCGTGTTGGTGCCCGCGTCACGGACAGATGACCGACATGTGGGTCCCGACCGTCTACTTCACGGGGCGGTTTAACGGAATGTTTCAATTTGGCTGGGGTGAGATGCGTTTTCCTCGAAATGGCCCCTCTCAGTAGTTGGCGGCCCAACTTTTTGAAACGCGGTAATTTCAGGCAACTTAGGTACCGCCATGCGCTGGCCTGCGAACTTTGGTACCGCAGACGAACAAGCCCCTCATCGGCCCATGCAATATGATCTGGATAATCAGTGCAAACGAACACCATCGTCGGGGACTTCGTCACGATGACAGATTGCAGAAGATCAGATGGTATGTGTGCTTGAAACTTAGTGTTATACTTATGAGTGATTGGGTTCAGAAGCCGAATCTGGTATGGCTCCACCCTCTGAGCAAGCACGATGATGCCACGAGGAACACTGACGAAGTAGAATCTTTTGGAAGAAGAGGGCATCAGTTAGCACTAAGATTTTTACAATGGAAAATACCAATAAATATCGGATGTGAATGTGAACCTGCGATGGAAGTCCATTAGATTTGTCCTGAAGCAACAACCAGTGGCGAGGTTGAGGAAGGTGAAGTCGCCAATGTCTGGAAGTGTGTGATCTATCATGATCTAGTTGTTGAGATGGAATTCGGGCACCTTTAAAGTGCGGCGCCAATAGGTGCAGACTTCCTGACAAGCAGCATAGGTGTCGACGTACTCCTCTTTCTCCAGCAAGTAGTCGGCGATCTTGCGAAGTGGGTCGGCCGGGAGATCGTACCAGTTCCTCTTCATCTGGCTACTGGCCATGGCTTACGTGCGGGAATGTTTTGATCAAGGAAGAAAGAAGAAATACCACTGCAAGGAGAAGAAGAAGAGGAGAACAGACGAGGGGGGCGAAGCGGAACTGCCACTGCGAGGAGACGAGGAGATGAGGGAGAAGAAGCAGAACTGCCACTTCAATTTTGGATCAACAGGCTTTTTTTCAGACCTAGCACGTGAACCAGCCATGCACTGCATGCAAGTTTTGATCAAACAGACTGACATGTGGGACCTGCTAAAAAATTCCGTGAAGTGCTATCGTGCATAGTGCGGACATGTGGTATGTTTTCTGGCTGGCGGGCCCGCCTCCTCAACCTTCGACGGCACGCGTCCCAGGTTCGAGGGCTGGTGCCGCCCACCAACACATTATTGTGCAATTTTCCATCCTTTGTTGCAACCAGCTCCGCTCCGCTCCGCTCCTCTGCTCCTGCCGCCGCCACTCTGCTCAGTCGTGCACCGCTCTCGTCGTCCCCTTGGGCCATCATCCTCCAGCCCTCCCCTCCCTGCCATCCCCTCACGTCCCCTCCCCTCCCCTCCCTGCCATGTCTCCTTGCTACCGTCCACCACCCAGGTGCGTCTGGAAACAAAAACCAAGAGTCGGCCGTTGGGTTAGGGGTCCAACGACGCTGGTGATCCGGATCTTGCTCGGAGATGGATCATGCGAGGCTTGAGAACACGGAGATGGGTCCTGCGCGGATGGAGAGCATAGAATCTCCTTCAAGTCTGGAGAGCACAAAGGACAACAAAACAGGGGAAGAGGACGTGGGGTGCAGAGCTTTAGAGGTATGGAGCCCGGAGAAGGTGCCGTGCGTCCACATTGAAGGGTAAGAACTGTGATTCCTTTTCTGCATACCCCAATTAGTGTTTCTAGTCTCGTGGTGATGGCAAGGATATGTGTTGGTAACCGCATGATGTCTGTACATCTTGTCCTTAAGCATGATGCTTTGTCAAGTGAGCATGAAGGCACTAAAATGTGTGGCAGTGCGGATGATGGTGAGAAAGCATATCCAGATGAGGCTGCTGACCCTGATAGGATGGAGAGTAGGGAATATTTGGTTGATTCGAACTATGAGTCTGACTATGGGACTGATGAGGAAGAGGAATGTGAAGATATGGAAATGGGATGTAGATACGACGACAAAGACGAGGACATACCAGTGATACACTTTGACAAGGACAATCCTACAACTGGTGAGGGGACTGTCTTTGATAATATGGAGGACTGCAAATATGCAGTTGCAACCTATACAATCAGAGTTGGGTTCGAATTTATCATTGAAAAGGGCGACCAAAAGAGATTTATGGTGCACTGTAGGGAAAGTAATGTGTGTAAATGGAGATTACATGCATCTCCAATGCGGGGTGGACACCCATTTCAGGTTGCAATAGCTACATTTAGTTTCAGTCTTTCTCATATTTATTCTGCTGATAACTAGCTCTGAATTATTTGGATTCTTATGGAATGCAAATCAAAGTAAACAGAAAGAAACACAACTGCCCTAATACTTCTTTAAGTGATAAAATTAGACCGGTGACTACCAAGTGGATTGCTTCTACTGTACTTGACTGGGTGAGGCAGGATCATAACATTGGACCTGCTGAACTCAGAGCAAAGATTAGCAAAAAGTTTAATGTTCTAATTCCTTACCATAGAGTCTTTGATGAGAAGGAGATGTCTCTAGACTTCATTCAAGGCAAGTGGAATGACAGTTTTCATATGTTGTATAGTTTCAAAGCTCAGGTACAGAAAACATCACATGGTAGTGTTGTTGACATCGATTACGAGGTTGTGAAAGGAAGAGGAAAGGTCTCGAGGGGGGTCAGGTATAAGCAGGCAGATAAGATATGCTTTAGGAGATGTTTTGTCTGCCTGAAGGCCTGCTGGAAGGGGTCCCTAGATGGCTGCAGGCCACAATTGGCAATAGGCACAACTTCTTTAACAGGGAAGTTTAGGGGACATGTTGCTTCTACTTGTGCTTTGGACGCGCATAATTGGCTTCTACCCGTAGCTTATGTTGTTCTTGGGGGTGAATCAAATCAAAGCTGGACATGGTTCATGCAGATACTACGGGAAGTAATTGGTCACCCTGAAGGCTTGGTAATACACACCGGTGCATGCGAGGGTCTTGAGTATGCTGTTGATGTTGTGTTTCCTAGGGTTGAGCATAGGGAATGCATGCGACACCTCGCTACTAACTTCAAGAAGAAGTTCAAAGGAAAGATCTTTGAAGAGCACTTGTGGCGATCAGCATACACATACACCCTAAGCACGCATGCTACTTACTTGCAGAACATGTATGTAGTGCCAAAGGTGAAAAAATACCTTGAAGAACATCACACCAAGCTATGGGCCAGAAGCAAGTTTGGTGAGTTAAGCAAGGTGGATTTTGTTTGCAATAATTTGGCAGAGAGTTTCAATGATAAGATTTTGGGCATGAAGACACTTGGAATTGTTATTTTGTTGGATGCAATAAGACAGTGCATAATGGTGAAGATGGATTTAAGGCAAAGAATTTGTGCAAGAAATTTTTTAGGCCATAAAATAGTTCCAAAGGTGGTTATGTTACTGAATGCAAGAACCAGGGAAATGAGAACGATAAAGATGAGGATGGTCAGAAGTTCCAGAACATTGGCTGAGGTTTATGCAGAATACAAGCGTGGAAATGAACGGAGGTACACTATAGACATTGGAAACAAGACTTGTTCATACAAGCAGTGGCACATTACTGGTCTGCCATGTCACCATGCAATTTACTTCATCTTAAAGCTTAGAGTAAGCGGAGATGAAATAGAGAACTATGTCAAGAACTATTTCTCCGTGGACAAGTTTGCTGTAACTTATATAGAAAACGTACCACCTATGGCCTATGAAAATGATTGGGAGATTGTCGATGCAGGGTTCAAACTTCAACCACCAGTTCTTAGAAGTCCACCTAGGAGGCCTAGAAAGCTAAGGGTCGAAGCCTCCACCAATAAAGGTTCAAGGCTGGGAGCTAGGAAAAGGAAATGCAAATGTTGTGGTGGATTCGGCCATATCAAGAGGTTGTGCAAAAACCCAGTTACACATGTTGTTGTCTCTGTTCACACCACGGTGGCAGAAAGTGAGGCTTCTCAGCCAGAACTAGAGGAAGAGCGGCGCAAAGACGGTGATGAGCACTCGAAGGAAAACGTACGTAAGTAGCCAATTTATGAAGAAGTGGAGGTGCCGCCAAGAAAAGAGTGTGAAAAGAAACAAAAGGGTAAGCGGAACAGGGAGGAAAGGGCAAATAATGGAGGTGTATTAGAATATGAAGAAGTTGCAGGGGTGATTGAGGATGTTCTTGAGGATCTTTCGGCTAACTGCAGGGGAAATAATAAATCCCTGCCAATTCCATCTTTGTACGATTCTCCAGATGAAAGGTAAGCTTAAAAATTGTTTTATTTGCCATTTTATCATTTTTTTATCGTCATCAACTGATGCTTAATGCAGCTTGGGCTAGCAGACTAATAAGAGGAGCAGAAAGATGCGGGCATAGTAACGTCGTATGTTGAATTATATCATTAAAACTAAACTAGTCGTGTCATCTTTATTTATATCTGGCGCGTGCAACGTGTCTGTGATGGGGTCATGTGGACCATATTACAATATTTTAAATATTATTACATTAATTTTTTACCTGCATTTGGACGCTGTTGTTTTATTGGAAACGGCAGTACCTAAGCAGGTTAGATAGAGGTATGGAGACTAGCAGGGAAGCTATCGACGGCGTCCGCAGGCGGGATTGGATACAAGCAAGCGTAGCTGGACGCAAGAAGTACCTAGGTTCAGAGCCCTCGTGATGAGGTAAAACTCCTACTCCTGCCGATCTGACTATGAGTGATATACGGGCTACAAGTGCTCCTTGAGCTGTATTCTCGAACTACTGTCTTAAATGCACATAGACCAACCGGTCTATCTATCTTTGTATGAGAGAGCTAGATACCTGAGTGAGCTAGCGATCGATCACCAAAATACTAGTGCGTGTGTGTGTGAGCTGATCGAATGGGTGGCTCTGTGAATGAATCCTGTGAGTGAGGCCCTCCCTTGCCTTATAAAGGTGGCAAAAAGGGACATGGTGGGACCCACTCAGCCTAACTAGTACTATACATGGTGTCATGCATGAGGCAGCGTACAGTGTATACTATTTGTTGTGTCATCTGATTGTGATACACTATACCCAGGTAAGCAGCATGGCAGGGGTCTTCTCGTTGTCTGGTCCTTCTTATCTTCTCGTACGTCTATCTTCTGGAGTCCAATGTACTAGGGCGTCTTCACGTTGGGTCGATCCGGAGGAGGCTAGCCGACTGGGATCGACCGATCCCAGCGAGCTAGCAGCACCAGGGGGTAGCGATCTGGCTGGGGAAGGCCCAACCGGGGAGACGGTGGCGACGGGAGCTAGGAGAGCCGGCGGCGACGTGGCCCAACCAGGGCATCACGGCCCAGCCAACAGCTGGCCAGGGCGGGGACGCGGAGGCCTAGCCGGTCGGGAGGCGACCCAGCCGGATTGGGGCGGGCCAGCCAGGCGGGAGCCAGGCGGAGAGGACGCCCAGGTAGGGCGGGGACGAGGCGGGCTGGCTGGGGCGGCCCAGCCGGACTAGAGAGGCGGCATCTTGGCCGGATTTGGCCCAGGCGGTGGGGAAGGGGCCGTCAGCGAGCTTGTGGGCCGGCTGGGAGGCTCCAGCCGGCCCGGGATGCTATGGGCATAGTTTTTCTTTATTTCTATAGTCTTTTTGCCTTTTTGACCTGTTTTGGACTGTCTTTGGGGTACCCGGGGAACGTCCCCCCGACACTAGCCCCCGAGCGCACGCTGATTTCACCCGGAGGGGAAAATTCGCACGAGCTCCACAAAAACTTGCCGTTGTCATTGTAGATGAAGTGCTTGAATGGCGTCCGGTTGGACACCTCCGGCCCGGAAGCAACACAACTCCCGCGGGGGCGCGCGAGCGCACCCGTGGGGTGTAGCCCCCGAGATTCGGAGTAGCTGACAGAGAAAGGTGTTGTGAATCTTCTATATCTTGCCTTTTTTGACACCTCAGACTTGCTATCCGGCTGAACGCCTTCAGCCGGACTGGAGCACTTGATTACACCGGGGGTGCGCGAGCGCACCTGGTGGGTGTAGCCCCCGAGATTCAAAGTAGTTGGAAAAGACAGGTGCTTTGAATCTTCATCTATACTTGAAATCCGACTCGGTGTAGTCATGCAAAACAAACACACAGAAACGAACTTGTTGTCAGTACATCAACATATAGTACACATGCTATCAACCGGATAACGGTTTTAATTTCTTAAAAACTAGCCCGTGCTTCTCTGAACACTTAGTCATTTTCCCGTGTGCCCTGCTATTTCTGCTGTGTCCTTACCGGGCAGCTGGGTTGCGGTCTGTAGCCAGAATCGAAGGGAGCTGACAGTACATTGCACACGGTACTAACAGCTTAGCAGCCAGATTGTCTTAAGCTAGTCGCAAGGCCGGAACACCCGGTCTGTCGCATCTCCTCCCCGTCTTTCATGTGGGAAGCCTCGGGCTTTTTCTCTTGCTAGCCGGACGACCGGGTTGTGGTCTGTAGCTGAGACGAAGAGTGGGCCTCTGACATCGTCGCACACTACTCAGCCAGTTTGTTGACTTAGCAGGCCGGGCCAGCCGGCAAGCCCCCGGGTAGGGGTTGCCGGAGCCAAAAAACAGAACGAGAAAGCAGATACGCGCAAATTTCTAGCAAGGAGCCCCCGAGCATCTCGCAGGGGTCCGCATTTTCATTCATAGGGTTTGTGGGATACATACACTGTCTGGTGACTAGGTGTAAAACGGGCGAAGCAAGGCCGTGTTCCAGGGGCGGTCTGTCTCCTCATCCGACTTGTTTTTGCGCGGCTGCTGCGCGTCGATGAGGTAGTAGGAGTCGTTGGGCAGCGCCCGACTGATGATGAAGGGACCATCCCAGGGTGGTGATAACTTGTGCATGCCCTTCGTGTCCTGCACCAGCCGGAGGACTAGGTCGCCTTTGTGGAACGCAACAGGGCGGATCCGGCCTGAATGGTAGTGGTGTAGGCGTTGCTGGTACAACGCCGATCTGGACAATGCCACCTCGCGAGCCTCCTCGAGGAGGTCTACACCATCTTCCCATGCCTCTTGGTGGGCCCTTTCATCGTAGAGGAGCTTGCGCGGAGAGTCGAACTCGATGTCCGCGGAGAGGACGGCTTTCAAGGCGTAGACCAGGAAGAACAGGGTGTAGCCGGTTGATCTATTTGGCGTGGTGCAGAGGCTCCACAGCACAGCCAGAAGTTCCTCGATCCAGCATCCGGGCGACCTCTCCAAGGGCTCGATGAGGCGTGGTTTGATGCCGGCTAGCACTCAGCCGTTTTCCCTTTCGACTTGCCCGTTGGACTGCGGGTGTGCGGCGGAAGCAAGATCCAGCCGGATGCCCTTATTGCTGCAGAACCGGGCGAAGGCCCCCTTGGCGAAGTTCGTGCCGTTGTCGGTGATGATGCTGTTGGGGTAGCCAAACCGATTGATGATGTCGGTAAAGAAGGTGACGACTGTCGCCCTGTCCATCTTCCGGATGGGCTTGTCTCGATCCACTTTGTAAATTTTTCCACCGCCACCAGCAGATGGGTCATGCTCGCGCGCGCTCGCTTGATGGGGCCGACCATGTCGAGGCCCCAAACAACGAAGGGCCAGCTGATCGGTATGGTCTTGAGCACCGAAGCCGGCATATGCCTGAGATGCCCGAAGCGTTGGCACCCATTACACGCGCGGACTAGCTGTTCAGCGTCCTCAAGGGCGGTGGGCCAATAGAAACCATGGCGAAACGCCTTGGCGACTATCGCCCTTGACAAAGCGTGGTGCCCGCACTCGCCCTGGTGGATGTCCTTGAGTAGCTGGTAGCCTGTGTCTACGTCGACACACCTTTGGAAGATGTCAGATACGCTGCGCCTGTACAATTCTTTGTTGATGATGGTGTACGTGTGCGCGCAGCGCCGGATTTGCCTGGCCTCCACCTCGTCATCCGGAAGTTCCCCGTTGGCGATGTAGTTCATGAAGGGTTGTGCCCAGGATGGTACCTCCCGGATGGTGAGGATGCTTCCGCTCTCTGATTGATGGTCGTCAGGATGAGGTACCCAGGACGGCAGCCCTCGAGCTGCTTGGCGAGTCGGTAGCCCCCGGGTCTTGCGAGCTGGAGGGTACTGACTTGCCGGAGTTGGTGCGGGCCTTCTTCTTTGGAGGTTCTGCCGGCTCTGCATCTGCCGCCCCATCAGCCGAGGCACTCCCTGCCCATATGATGGAATCCGACTCGGGGGACGGGTTAATGGAGGGCTTGCGCAGGTGCTCCAAGGAGACCCCAGGTGGGATCGCCTGCCTGGTGGATCCGATTCATGCGAGCAAATCGGCAGCCTCGTTGTTGATGCGGGGGACGTGATGGAATTCACATCCGTCGAAGCAAGCACTGAGATTCTGTATGTGGAACCGGTAGAGAGCCATGTTTGCATCGCGGGCGTCCCACTCTCCGGATACCTGCTACACCACCATATCCGAATCGCCAAAGCAAAGGATCCGGTTGACACCAATTTCTCTGGCTAGCCAGAGGCCATGCACCAGTGCCTCATATTTGGCTACGTTGTTGGAGGCCTTGAAGTGGATCTACAGGACATACTCCAGCCAGTCTCCTTTGGGCGAGGTGAGCACGATTCTGGCTCCCAAGACCCCGAGCATCTTCGACCCGTCGAAGTGCATCCTCCAATGGTCAGAATCTAGAACCGGTGGGAGGTATTGGGTCTCGGCCCAGTTGACGAGGAAGTCCGCTAGTGCCTACTACTTGATCGTGAGCTGGGGCTCGTACTGGATGGAGTAGGCGGCAAGCTCGATGGCCCACTTGGCGACTCGGCCGGTGGCGTCCTTGTTGCCGATGATTTCTGGAAGGGGTGCAGTGCACACGACCTTAATCAGATGCTCCTGGAAGTAGTGCTTGAGCTTCTTGCATGCCAGGTACACGCCATAGCACATCTTCTGGTAGTGGGGGTAGTTCTGCTTGGAGAGGGAGAGAACCTCGCTGTGGTAGTAGACGGGTCACTGAACCGGCTGAGCCTTGCCTTCCTCGGGGCGCTCCACCACCAGGACGATGCTGATGACCCGGCTGATGGCTTCTATATAGAGCAACATCGGCTCCTTGCTAGCCGGCGTGGCTAGAACCGGCGCTGTGGATAGCATGCGCTTGAGGTCATGAAAGGCGGCGTCGGCTTGCGAGGTCCTGGAGAAATTGTCCATCTTCTTCATCAGCTAGTACAACAGGAGTGCCTTCTCCCCCAACCGGCTAACAAAACGGCTGAGGGAGGCTAGGCATCCGGTGAACTTCTGGACTCCAAACAGGCTCCTGGGTGGCTGCATCCTCTCGATGGCCGCGATCTTTTCCGGATTCGCCTCGATCCCTCATTGCGAGACGAGGAAACCGAGTAGCTGACCGGATGGGACTCCGAAGACACATTTCTTCGAGTTCAGCTTCATCTGGTACTGCCGGAGGTTGCCGAATGTCTCTCCCAGGTCCTCGAGGAGGGTACTCTTCTCCTTGGTCTTGATGACCATATCGTCCACATAAGCATGCACGTTACGGCCGATCTGCAAGTGCAAGCACTTCTGCATGCAGCGCTGATAGGTAGCGCCTGCATTCTTCAGACCGAAAGGCATGGTTACATAGCAAAAAGCCCCGTACGGGGTGATGAACGATGTTTTTATCTGGTCAGCCGGGTTTAGCCAGATATGATTGTAACCGGAATAACAATCTAAAAAAGACAACAAATCACAACCAGCCGTGGAATCGATGACTTGATCGATACGGGGCAATGAGAATGGGTCTTTTGGGCACGCCTTGTTCAGGCTGGTGTAGTCGATACACATGCACCAGGTCTTGTTCTTCTTCAACACCAGGACTGGGTTTGCCAGCCAGTCTGGGTGGTACACTTCCATGATGAACCCGGCTGCGAGGAGCCGGGTGATCTCGTCATCGATAATCTTCCTCTTCTCCTCTGCGAATCGACACAAAGGCTGCTTGACCGGCTTGGCATCCGGCCGCACATGAAGTGAGTGCTCGGCGAACTCCCTCGGTACACCTGGCATGTCCTTGGGTGACCATGTAAAGATGTCCTGATTCTCACGGAGGAAGTCGACAAGCACGCCTTCCTATTTGCTGTCCAAGTTGGCACCAATGGTGACAAACTTGGTTGGGTCGGAGGGGTCGAGAAGGATCCTCTTCGTCTCCTTTGTCGGCTGGAAAGCTCCTTCTCCAGCCGGCTTGCTGCTAGACGGCATATCTTGCTGAGCCATGGACACATTGCGCATGATCACGCGCTTCTCTTCGGCTATGATGAGGGCCTCTGCCAGTTTGGAACCGGATGAGGCGCACTCCATCGATCGCCTGAAGCAGTCGGTGATGGTGATCACGCTGTTTGGTCCCGGCATCTTCGTCTTGAGGTATGCGTAGTGGGGGATGGCCATGAATTTGGCGAGGGCGGGGCGCCCGATGAGAGTGTGGTAGGAGTCGTCAGGTTTACCACCTCGAACCAAATCGGCTCGTGGCGGAAGTTTTCCTCGGTCCCAAAGAAGGCGTCCAGCTGGATTTTACCCAACAGGGCACAAGCCGGCCCTAGCAGTACGTCGTGGAATGTTGTGGTAGTCGGGCGCAGGTCGCATTCGCGGATGCCCAGCTTCTCCAGCGAAGACCGATAGAGGAGGTTGAGGCTGTTGTCTCTGTTGATGAGGACGCGCAAGAGGCGACAGGTGCGCTCGTTGGAGACGATGAGGGGGTCGAGCACCATGGCATAGCCCCCGGGAGTCGGAAGCTCCTCAGGCTGGTCTTCTCGGCTCCAAGTGATGGGGGTTTCTGACCAGTTTAGGTACTAGGGGACCGGAGAGACAATGGCGTTGACCTCCTTGGAGCGTCGCCTATGGCTGTGCTTGTCGAACAACTTTGTCTCGAAGATGTGGTAGGCGGTGTGCGGCTAGGGGTAGCCGTTGTTGTTGTTGCCGCCGTTGCCGCTGTTACCATCATTGCCAGCTCCCCTAGCCGGTGGTGGTGGTCCACCAGGAGGGGGCGGGGGAAGACGCTGATGGCTGCCCTGGTCCTTTAGCTGACGAGTTCAGCTGCAGTTCCAAGTGGTGTGCATAGCCGGTTTGAAGGGACCGCTATGCCACTTGCACGTGCCGTCAAACATCTGGTCGAAGGTGAGCCGCGGCTTCTGTCTTCTTGCATCGCTAGCCGGCGCGTCGGGCGCACCCTCCACATCATTGACCTGCCGCGTGTGGTAGTGGGGATTCTATTGTCCGGCCTGGCGGTCCCCGTGGAACCGGTTGTCGTTGCCGTGGCGTCTGGAGGATCCGGCTTCTCCAGCCGGATTGCTCGGACGGTCGCGAGCCAGCTCCGTAGGAGTCTGACGCTCGTCAGCACTTACTCGGAGGGGTTTCTTCATGGCGGCATCCGCCGTGGCGTATTGGTCCGCTATTGTCATGAGCTCCGCCATGGTTTTCGGCTCGTCACATGGTAGCCGGTGACGAAGCATGGTGCCTTCTCGGCATCCCTCGATGAAGAAGACAATGGCCTGGCTCTCCAAGATGCCTTCGCAAGTGTTGCGCAGCTCCATCCACTTGGTGAGGTACTCGCGGTCGGTCTCGCGGTCGCCCTGGACGCACAAGGCCAGGTCGCGTGGGCATCCCGGATGCTTGTACGTGCCGTTGAAGTTCCGGACGAACACCTTTTCGAAGTCTGGCCAAGCGTTGATGCTGTTGGGCGCGAGGCTATTGAGCCACGTCCTTGCTGACCCAATTAGCATAAGGGGGACGTAGCGCATGGCTGTGTGCTTGTTCCCATGGGAAATGCCGACTGCCATAGCATAGTCGGTCAGCCAATATTTCGGCTTCATACTGCTGTCATACTTGGGGGTGTCCCTGGGCAGGGTGAGCTTATCCGGAAACGACTCGTTCCGGATGCGGGGTCCAAAACAAACCGGTCCGGTGCAGTATTCTTCCTCTGTAACACGCGCTTGAGCAAGGAGCTCGATGCGGTCGTGGGCATCCGGATGATCCGGGTTGGGCGCTCCCACTCGGCCCGAGAGACGGGAACCGGCGGGTCTTGGCACTCCGGTTGGGGGAGGGGGAGGCGATGGGTTGCTATTCACCGTTTTCTCTGGGCGTGGCTGACACTTGCTGCCCGAACCGCGACGCTTGCTCCGGGCCTTAGCCGGCTTAGGAGAGGACGCCTGTTGGGTGTCGCGAGGCACGCCCTTGTTGTTGACGGGTGGCTTGCTCCCCTTGGAGTAGCTCCAGGTTGGGCAGTTCGTCCTCTGCGGCTCGCGCCGCGCGTAGATTCTTGATGGGCGTGCTGTAGGTGGGGAGGATGAGGGCGGGTGCAGGATCTGGTTTCCCATGCTTTTCCATCCTTCCGCCTAGCTCGCCGCCCCGGCATCGCACCTGGCCGCGCCGGCTTGGCTCCGCGGTAGCCGGAGTGAAGCCGTGCGCGCGGTCGTACTCGCGCCGGGTGATCTCGAGTTTCTTGCGGGTCGCTGCCAGCTCCATGGCCTCCTGGAGGAGAAGCTGTCTCTCCATGGAGAAGTTGGCCGCTGCCTCCTTCGGGTTATCCCCGAGGTTAACCAACGTGAGGAGCCGATCAATGGCCTCCTCCACCGGGTTCCGGGGCTGCGGTGGCACGGAGGTTAAGCCCTCATCCGCGCCCCGCTCCCGCGGCTGGCGGCGGTGAGAACTGGAGCGGGCCATCATGACCTCGACGCCGCAGGAAGCGACGGTGGTGCGGCTTCTCACAGGCGGTAGCTCCGCGACGGAGACGATCTCCCTAGGGAAATGCTTCGGAACGGTGGTGACGTAGACGAGAAGGTTGCCAAAAAGCAGGATGGAGCCGTTCGCCGGGAAGGAGGTTCCGGCGAAGCAGGAAGCATTATCGATGACGCAGTCGAATTTGCCGAGCGTGAGCTCCAGGCCGGAGGCCACGCGCTCATCGGCTGAAGTGTGGGATCCCGTGCGGAACGTGACTCCGGTCGAAGCCATTCTGCCCAACGGTGGGCGCCAACTGTTGTTGTATTGGGAACGGTAGTACCTAGGCAGGTTAGATAGAGGTGTGGGGACTAGCAGGGAAGCTAGAGACGGCGTCCGCAGGCGGGATTGGATACAAGCAAGCATAGCTAGACGCAGGAAGTACCCAGGTTTGGAGCCCTCGTGATGAGGTAAAACTCCTACTCCTGCCGATCAGACTATGAGTGATATACGGGCTACAAGTGCTCCTTAGGCTGTATTCTTGAACTACTGTCTTAAATGCACATAGACCAACCGGTCTATCTGTCTCTGTATGAGAGAGCTAGCTACTTGAGTGATCTAGCGATCGGTCACCAAAATACTAGTGCATGTGTGTGTGAGCTGATCGAATGGGTGGCTCTGTGAATGAATCCTATGAGTGAGTCCCTCCCTTGCCTTATAAAGGTGGCAAAAAGGGACATGGTGGGACCCACTCAGCCTAACTAGTACTATACATAGTGTCATGCATGAGGCAGTGTACAGTTTATACTATTTGTTGTGTCATCTGATTGTGATACACTATAGCCTAGGTAAGCAACATGGCAGGGGTCTTCTCGTTGTCTGGTCCTTCTTATCTTCTCATACGTCTATCTTCTGGAGTCCAATGTACTGGGGCGTCGTCACGTTGGGTCGATCCGGAGGAGGCTAGCCAACTTGGATCGACCGATCCCAGCGAGCTAGTAGCGCCAGGGGGAGGCCTAGCCGGGGAGACGGTGGTGACGAGAGCTGGGAGAGCCGACGGTGACGTCGCCCAGCCAGGGCGTCGCGGCCCAGCCGGCAGCTGGCCCGGGCGGGGGACATGCGACCCATCCGGGGCGGGGCAGCGGAGGCCCAGCCGGTCGAGAAGCGGCCCAGCCGGATTGGTGTGGGCCGGCCAGGCGGGAGCCAAGCGGAGAGGACGCCCAGGTAGCGCGGGGATCGGGCGGGCCGGCTGGGGCGGCCCAGCCAGACTGGAGAGGCGGTATCTTGGCCGGATTTGGCCCAGGCGGTGGGGAAGGGGCCGACAACGAGTTTGTGGGCTGGCTGGGAGGCTCCAGCCGGCCCGGGATGCTGTGGCGCAGTTTTTCTTTATTTCTATAGTTTTTTTGCCTTTTTGACCTGTTTTGGACCGTCTTTGGGGTACCCGGGGAACGTCCCCCCGACAGACATGGGTACTAGTTCCCATCTCCCTTGCATTCTCATCTCCTCTGGCGCACTCCAGAATTATGGTTGTGCCATCAAGTAGCAGAGTCAGTGTATTTTCCCATCAGATGTGAACGCAATGACTTTGTTTGTTCAGAATTTGACGACTTTTGATTAGTTTGAAAGACAGAGAAACCTAAAACATGTATCTAGACATGTTTTGGGTACAGACACATTTATTAAATATCTAAAAAAAACTAAGTCAGTTATATCTGGACAGGAGTAGTACACTATTACAACACGCTCGATCCCTTCTCCTCTGGCGCATTGCAAATTATGGCTATGCCATCAAGTGCTGGGAGAGAGTCAGCGTATTGTCCCATCAGATATCTCAGGAACGCACGAACTTTATTTTCAGGATTGGACGAGTTTCGATCGACTAGTTTCAAAGATAAAGACAACTAAAACATGGGCAACATATATAGATTATGACAATAATTGACCATGACCCAAGTGACCTAGATCCAAAGAGGGCATTAAGATACCGTAAATAGATTTAATTTATGCTTAAGTGGCCCTAATCGACTATGCCGCTCCCGTAGTCTCCATCAATTTATGCTTAAGTGGCCCTAATCGACTATGCCGCTCCCGTAGTCTCCATCATTGATGATGTTGTCCGCGTCGCCGCCAGCCTCCTCCACGTCGGAATCGATGTCGATGTTCCCGGCAGCGTTCTTCCTCCTCATGGATTCTTCATGGCGCGCTGCATCAATAACGGTGAAGGTCGTACGCCCAGGAACTACCCAGAAGCGCTGCCTCCCTTCGGGGTTGCGCAGATCCGGGTGGATCTCCCGCCGGTGGGTTCCACACAGCTCAATCAACACAGCCCGCACCTTCTTGAACATGTTTCGCCAGTACGCGCTCGTGCGCGAGTACTGTGTCATTACCCTCTTCCGCTCCGACAGCTGGCGGCGGTGCTCCTCGATCTGCCTCGCCAACGCATTGTCGCCCAAGAGCGGCGGAACAGGAACCCCGGTGTAGCTGAGCTCGAAGTTGGTCAGAAGCCTCGCGAACAGCGGCACGAGTATGTCATAGTGGGCGAACATCTGAGCCTCGTGCAAGCTGAGTTTGGGCCTCTCCCTCTCCATGGCGATGAAGGAACACGATCTGAGCTTCGGCCCCAAGGTTAAGGGGAAAAGGGAAAGGACGTAGGCCCAGCGTCGTTGCCCCTGGCAATCCTTTCATGCAACAAACTTCTCGCGGATCGCCCTCGCGAAGGACATCCTTATCATCCACGCACCCCGATCCAACGGCACCTAACAATCAGAGATCGGGTCTTCTATAAGGCCAGAGCATTGGTTGGTTAGCTCTGCGTCCCGATTGTTTGTGGCCAACGGCTGTCGTTGAAAATAATACACATTTCAATGACACTGGTGGATCCATATGTGGTCTCTGAAGAGAACACACATGCAATGACTCTAGCTGTGGTTAATGAGAAGAACACACATGCAATGACACTAGTGGATCCATATGTGGTATGTGAAAAGAACACACATGCAATCACTCTTGGTTGTCGTTAGTAAAAAGACCACACATGCAATGACACTGGTGTATCCATGTGTGGTCTCTAAAGAGAACACACATGCAATGACACTGGTGGATCCATATGTGGATTGTGAAAAGACTAGTCATGAAATGACTCCAGTTGTTATTAGTAAAAATAACACACATGCAATGACACTGGTGGATCCATGTGTGGTCTGTGAAGAGAACACAGATGCAATGACTCTAGTTGTGGTTAATGAGAAGAAAACACATGCAATGACACTGGTGGATCCATAGGTGGATTGTGAAAAGAACACACAAGCAATGACTGTGGTTGTTGTTAGCAAAAAGAACACACATGCAATGACACTGGTGGATCCATGTGTGGTCTCTGAAGAGAACACACATTTCAATGACACTGGTGGATCCATATGTGGTATGTGAAAAGAATAGTCATGAAATGAATCCAGTTGTTGTTAGTAAAAAGAGCACACATGCAATTACACTGGTGGATCCATGTGTGGTCTCTGAAGAGAACACACATGCAATGAATCTAGCTGTGGTTAATGAGAAGAACACACATGCAATGACACTGGTTGTTGTTAGTAAAAAGAGCACACATGCAATGACACTGGTGGATCCATGTGTGGTCTCTGCAGAGAACACACATTTCAATGACACTGGTGGATACATATGTGGTGTGTGAAAAGAACACACATGCAATCGCTCCAGTTGTTGTTAGTAAAAAGAACACACATGCAATGACACTAGTGGATCCATGTGTGGTCTCTAAAGAGAACACACATGCAATGACTATAGCTGTGGTTAATGAGAAGAACACACATTTCAATGACACAGGTGGATCCATATGTGGTATGTGAAAAGAACAGACATGCAATGACTCTAGTTGTTGTTAGTAAAAAGAACACATATGCAATGACACTGGTGCATCCATGTCTGTACTCTGAAGAGAACACACATTTCAATGACACTGGTGGATCCACATGTGGTATGTGAAAAGAATAGTCATGAAATGACTCCAGTTGTTGTTAGTAAAAAGAACACACATGCAATGACACTGGTGGATCCAAGTGTGGCCTCTGAAGAGAACACACATGCAATGACTCTAGCTGTGGTTAATGAGAAGAACACACATGCAATGACACTGGTGGATCCATAGGTGGATTGTGAAAAGAACACACATGCAATGACACTGGTGGATCCATAGATGGATTGTGAAAAGAACACACATGCAATCACACTAGTGGATCCATACGTGGATTGTGAAGAGAACACACATGCAATGACTCTGGTTGTAGTAAAAAGAACACACATGCAATGACACTGGTGGATCCATGTGTGGTCTCTGAAGAGAACACACATTTCAATGACACTGCTGGATCCATATGTGGTATGTGAAAACAATAGTCATGAAATGCCTCCAGTTATTGTTAGTAAAAAGAGAACACATGCAATTACACTGGTGAATCCATGTGTGGTCTCTGAAGAGAACACACATGCAATGAATCTAGCTGTGGTTAATGAGAAGAACACACATGCAATGACACTGTTTGTTGTTAGTAAAAAGAGCACACATGCAATGACACTGGTGGATCCATGTGTGGTCTCTGAAGAGAACACACATTTCAATGACACTAGTGGATCCATATGTGGTGTGTGAAAAGAACACACATGCAATGACTCCAGTTGTTGTTAGTAAAAAGAACACACATGCAATGACACTGGTGGATCCATGTGTGGTCTCTAAAGAGAACACACATGCAATGACTCTAGATGTGGTTACTAAAGAGAACACATATTTCAATGATACTGGTGGATCCATATGTGGTATGTGAAAATAACACACATGAAATGACTCTAGTTGTTGTTAGTAAAAAGAACGCACATGAAATGACACTGGTGGATCCATGTGTGGTCTCTAAAAAGAACACACATTTCAATGACATTGGTGGATCCATATGTGGTATGTGAAAAAAACAGTCATGAAATGACTCGAGTTGTGGTTAGTAAAAAGAACACACATGCAATGACACTGGTCGATCCATGTGTGGTCTCTGAAGAGAACACATATGCAATGACTCTAGCTGTGGTTAATGAGAAGAACACACATTTCAATGACACAGGTGGATCCATATGTGGTATGTGAAATGAACAGACATGCAATGACTCTAGTTGTTGTTAGTAAAAAGAACACATATGCAATGACACTGGTGGATCCATGTCTGTACTCTGAAGAGAACACACATTTCAATGACACTGGTGGATCCATATGTGGTATGTGAAAAGAATAGTCATGAAATGACTTCAGTTGTTGTTAGTAAAAAGAACACACATGCAATGACACTGGTGGATCCATGTGTGGTCCTTGAAGAGAACACACATGCAATGACTCTAGCTGTGGTTAATGAGAAGAACACACATGCAATGACACTGGTCGATCCATAGGTGGATTGTGAAAAGAACACACATGCAATGACACTGGTGGATGCATAGGTGGATTGTGAAAAGAACACACATGCAATGGCACTAGTGGATCCATAGGTGGATTGTGAAAAGAAGACACATGCAATGGCTCTGGTTGTTGTTAGTAAAAATAACACACATGCAATGACACTGGTGGATCCATGTGTTGTCTCTGAAGAGAACAGACATTTCAATGACAATAGTGGATCCATATGTGGTATGTGAAAAGAATAGTCATGAAATGACTCTAGTTGTTGTTAGTAAAAAGAGCACACATGCAATTACACTGGTGGATCCATGTGTGGTCTTTGAAGAGAACACACATGCAATGACACTGGTGGATCCATAGGTGGATTGTGAAAAGAACACACATGCAATGACTATGGTTGTTGTTAGTAAAAGGAACACGCATGCAATGACACTGTTGGATCCATATGTGGTATGTGAAAAGGACAGTCATGAAATGACTCCAGTGGTGGTTAGTAAAAAGAGCACAATGTAATTACACTGGCGGATCCATGTGTGGTCTCTGAAGAGAACGCACATGCAATGACACTTGTGGATCCATAGGTGGATTGTGAAAAGAGCACACATGCCATGACTCTGGTTGTTATTAGTAAAAAGAGCACACATGGAATGACATTGGTGGATCCATGTGTGGTCTCTAAAGAGAACACACATTTCAGTGACACTGGTGGATCTATATGTGGTATGTGAAAAGAATAGTCTTGAAATGACTCCAGTTGTTGTTAGTAAAAAGAACACACATGCAATGACACTGGTGGATCCATGTGTGGTCTGTGAATTGAACACACATGCAATGACTCTAGCTGTGGTTAATGACAAGAACACACATGCAATGACACTGGTGAATCCATAGGGGCATTGTGAAAAGAACACACATGCAATGATTCTGGTTGTTGTTAGTAAAAAGAACACAAATGCAATGTCACTTGTGGATCCATGTGTGGTATCTGAAGAGAACACACATGCAATGACTCTAGCTGTGGTTAATGACAAGAACACACATGCAATGAAACTAGTGGATCCATAGGTGGATTGTGAAAAGAACACACATGCAATGACTCTGGTTGTTGTTAGTAAAAATAACACACATGCAATGACACTGGTGGATCCATGTGTGGTCTCTGAAGAGAACACACATTTCAATGACACTGGTGGATCCATATGTGGTATGTGAAAAGAATAGTCATGAAATTACTACAGTTGTTGTTAGTTAAAAGAGCACACATGCAATTACACTAGTGGATCCATGTGTGGTCTATCAAGAGAACATACATGCAATGACTCTAGCTATGGTTAATGAGAAGAACACACATGCAATGACACTGGTGGATCCATAGGTGGATTGTGAAAATGACACACATGCAATGCCTCTGGTTGTTATTAGTAAAAAGAACACACATGCAATGACACTGGTGGATCCATGTGTGGTCTCTGAAGAGAACAGACATTTCAATGACACTGGTGGATCCATATGTGCTATGTGAAAAGAATAGTCATGAAATTACTCTTGTTGTTGTAAGTAAAAAGAGCACACATGCAATTACACTGGTGGATCCATCTGTGGTCTCTAAAGAGAACACACATGCAATGACACTGGTGGATCCATAGGTGGATTGTGAAAAGAACACACACGCAATGACTCTGGTTGATGTTAGTAAAAATAACACACATGCAATGACACTGGTGGATCCATATGTGGTATGTGAAAAGAACAGTCATGAAATGACTCCAGTTGTGGTTAGTAAAAAGAGCACACATGCAATTACACTGGTGGATCCATGTGTGTTCTCTGAAGAGAACACACATGCAATGACACTGGTGGATCCATAGATGGATTGTGAAAAGAACACACATGCAATGATTCTGGTTGTTGTTAGTAAAAATAACACACATGCAATGACACTGGTGGATCCATGTGTGGTCTCTGAAGAGAACACACATTTCAATGACACTTGTGGAACCACATGTGGTATGTGGAAAGAATAGTCATGAAATGACTCTGGTTGTTCTTAGTAAAAAGAACACACATGCAATGACATTGGTGGATCCATGTGTGGTCTCTGAATAGAACACACATGCAATGACTCTTGCTGTGGTTAATGAGAAGAACACACATGCAATGACACTGGTGGATCCATGTGTGGTCTTTGAAGAGAACACACATTTCAATGACTCTGGTGGTATGTAAAAAGAACACACATGCAATGACACTGGTGGATCCATGTGTGGTCTGTGAAGAGAATACACATTTCAATGACACTTGTGGATCCATATGTGGAATGTGAAAAGAATAGTCATGAAATGACTATAGTTGTTGTTAGTAAAAAGAACACGCATGCAATGACACTAGGGGATCCATGTGTGGTCTCTGTAGAGAACACACATGCAATGACTTAGCTGTCGATCCATATGTGGTGTGTGAAAAGAACACACATGAAATGACTCCAGTTGTTGTTAGTAAAAAGAACACACATGCAATGATACTTGTGGATCCATGTGTGGTCTCTGAAGAGAACACACATGCAATTACTCTAGCTGTTGTTAGTAAAAAGAACACACATGCAATAACACACATTTCAATGACACTGGTGGATCCATATGTGGTATGTGAAAAGAACACACATGAAATGACTCTAGTTGTTGTTAGTAAAAAGAACACAAATGCAATGACACTGGTCGATCCATGTGTGGTCTCTGAAGACAACACACATGCAATGACTCTAACTGTGGTTAATGAGAAGAACACACATGCAATCACACTGGTGGATCCATAGGTGGATTGTGAAAAGAACACACATGCAATGACTCTAGTTGTTGTTAGTAAAAAGAACACACAGGCAATGACACTGGTGGATCCATGTGTGGTCTTTGAAGAGAAAACATATTTCAATGACACTGGTGGATCCATATGTGGTATGTGAAAAGAATAGTCATGAAATGACTCTAGTTGTGGTTTGTAAAAAGGGCACACATGCAATTACACTGGTGGATCCATGTGTGGTCTCTGAAGATAACACACATGCAATGACTCTAGCTATGGTTAATGAGAATAACACACATGCAATGACACTGGTGGGTCCATAGGTGGATTGTGAAAAGAATACACATGCACTGACTCTGGTTGTTGTTAGTAAAAAGGACACACATACAATGACACCGGTGAATCTATGTGTGGTCTCTGAAGAGAACACACATTTCAATGACGCTGGTGGATCCACATGTGGTATGTGAGAAGAATAGTCATGAAATGACTCCAATTGTTGTTAGTAAAAAGAACACACATGCAACTACACTTGTGGATCCATGTGTGGTCTCTAAAGAGAACACACATGCAATGACTCTAGCTATGGTTAATGAGAAGAACACACATTTCAATGACACTAGGGGATCCATATGTGGTATGTGTAAAGAATAGTCATGAAATGACTCCAGTCGTTCTTAGCAAAAAGAACACACATGCAATAACACTGGTGGATCTATGTTTGGTCTCTAAAGAGAACACACATTTCAATGACACTTGTGGATCCATATGTGGTATGTGAAAAGAACACACATGAAATGACTCCAATTGTTGTTAGTAAAAAGACCACACATGCAATGACACTGGTGGATCCATGTGTGGTCTCTGAAGAGAACACACATGCAATGACTCTAGCTATGGTTAATGAGAAGAACACACATGCAATGAAACTGGTTGTTAGTAAAAAGAGCACATATGCAATGACACTGGTGGATCCATGTGTTGTCTCCAAAGAGAACACACATTTCAATGAAACTGGTGGATCCATATGTGGTGTGTGAAAAGAACATACATGCAATGAATCCAGTTGTTGTTAGTAAAAGAACACACATGCAATGGCACTGGTGGATCCAGGTGTGGTCTCTGAAGAGAAAACACATGCAATGACTCTAGCTGTGGTTAATGAGAAGAACACACATGCAATGACACTAGTGGATCCATAGGTGGATTGTGAAAACAACACACATGCAATGACTCTAGTTGTTAGTAAAAAGAACACACATGCAATGACACTGGTGGATCCATGTGTGGTCTCCGAAGAGAACACACATTTCAATGACACTAGTGGATCCATATGTGCTATGTGAAAAGAATAGTCATGAAATGACTCCAGTTGTAGTTAGTAAAAAGAGCACACATGCAATAACACTGGTGGATCCATGTGTGGTCTCTGAAGAGAACACACATGCAATGACTATAGCTGTGGTTATTGAGAAGAACACACATGCAATGACACTAGTGGATCCATAGGTGGATTGTGAAAAGAACACACATGCAATGACCCTGGTTGTTGTTAGTAAAAAGACCACACATGCAATGACAGTGGTCGATCCATGTGTGGTCTCTGAAGAGAACACACATGCAATGACTCTAGCTGTGGATCCATATGTGGTGTGCGAAAATAACACACATGCAATGACTCTAGTTGCTGTTAGTAAAAAGAACACACATACAATGACACTGGAGGATCCATGTGTGGTCTCTAATGAGAACACACATGCAATGACTCTAGTTGTGGTTACTGAAGAGAACACACATGCAATGACACTGGTGGATCCATAGGTGGATTGTGAAAAGAACACACATGAAATGACTCCAGTTGTTGTTAGTAAAAAGAACACACATGCAATGACACTGGTGGATCCATGTGTGTTCTCTAAAGAGAACATACAATTCAATGACATTGGTGGATCCATATGTGGTATGTGAAAAGAATAGACATGAAATGACTGCAGTTGTTGTTAGTAAATAGAGCACACATGCAATTACACTGGTGGATCCATGTCTGGTCTCTAAAGACAACACACATGCAATGACTCTAGTTGTGGTTAATGAGAAGAACACACATTTCAATAACACTGGTGGATCCATATGTGGTATGTGATAAGAATAGTCATGAAATTACAACAGTTGTTGTTAGTTAAAAGAGCACACATGCAATTACACTAGTGGATCCATGTGTGGTCTATGAAGAGAACACACATGCAATGACTCTAGCTATGGTTAATGAGAAGAACACACATGCAATGACACTGGTGGATCCATGTGTGGTCTCTGAAGAGAACAGACATTTCAATGACACTGGTGGATCCATATGTGCTATGTGAAAACAATAGTCATGAAATTACTCTTGTTGTTGTAAGTAAAAAGAGCACACATGCAATTACACTGGTGGATCCATCTGTGGTCTCTAAAGAGAACACACATGCAATGACACTAGTGGATCCATAGGTGGATTGTGAAAAGAACACACATGCAATGACTCTGGTTGATGTTAGTAAAAAGAACACACATGCAATGACACTGGTGGATCCATATGTGGTATGTGAAAAGAACAGTCATGAAATGACTCCAGTTGTGGTTAGTAAAAAGAGCACACATGCAATTACACTAGTGGATCCATGTGTGTTCTCTGAAGAGAACACACACGCAATGACACTGGTGGATCCATAGATGGATTGTGAAATGAACACACATGCAATGATTCTGGTTGTTGTTAGTAAAAAGAACACACATGCAATGACACTGGTGGATCCATGTGTGGTCTCTGAAGAGAACACACATTTCAATGACACTTGTGGAACCACATGTGGTATGTGGAAAGAATAGTCATGAAATGACTCTACTTGTTGTTAGTAAAAAGAACACACATGCAATGACACTGGTGGATCCATGTGTGGTCTCTGAATAGAACACACATGCAATGACTCTAGCAGTGGTTAATGAGAAGAACACACATGCAATGACACTGGTGGATCCATGTGTGGTCTTTGAAGAGAACACACATTTCAATGACTCTGGTGGTATGTAAAAATAACACACATGCAATGACACTGGTGGATCCATGTGTGGTCCGTGAAGAGAACACACATTTCAATGACACTGGTGGATCCATATGTGGTATGTGAAAAGAATAGTCATGAAATGACTACAGTTGTTCTTAGTAAAAAGAACACGCATGCAATGACACTGGCGGATCCATGTGTGGTCTCTGAAGAGAACACACATGCAATGACTTAGCTGTCGATCCATATGTGGTGTGTGAAAAGAACACACATGAAATGAGTCCAGTTGTTGTTAGTAAAAAGAACACACATGCAATGACACTTGTGGATCCATGTGTGGTCTCTGAAGAGAACACACATGCAATGACTCTAGCTGTTGTTAGTAAAAAGAACACACATGCAATAACACACATTTCAATGACACTGGTGGATCCATATGTGGTATGTGAAAAGAACACACATGAAATGACTCTAGTTGTTGTTAGTAAAAAGAACACAAATGCAATGACACTGGTCGATCCATGTGTGGTCTCTGAAGACAACACACATGCAATGACTCTAACTGTGGTTAATGATAAGAACACACATGCAATCACACTGGTGGATCCATAGGTGGATTGTGAAAAGAACACACATGCAATGACTCTAGTTGTTGTTAGTAAAAAGAACACACAGGCAATGACACTGGTGGATCCATGTGTGGTCTTTGAAGAGAAAACACATTTCAATGACACTGGTGGATCCATATGTGGTATGTGAAAAGAATAGTCATGAAATGACTCCAGTTGTGGTTCGTAAAAAGGGCACACATGCAATTACACTGGTCGATCCATGTGTGGTCTCTAAGAGAACACACATGCAATGACTCTAGCTGTGGTTAATGAGAAGAACACACATTCAATGACACTGGTGGATCCATAGGTGGATTGTGAAAAGAACACACATGCAATGACTCTGGTTGTTGTTAGTAAAAAGGACACACATGCAATGACATTGGTGGATCCATGTGTGGTCTTTGAAGAGAACACACATTTCAATGATGCTGGTGGATCCACATGTGGTATGTGAAAAGAAAAATCACGAAATGACTCCAGTTGTTGTTAGTAAAAAGAACACACATGCAACTACACTAGTGGATCCATGTGTGGTCTCTAAAGAGAACACACATGCAATGACTCTAGCTGTGGTTAATGAGAAGAACAAACATTTCAATGACACTGCGGATCCATATGTGGTATGTGTAAAGAATAGTCATGAAATGACTCCAGTCGTTGTTAGCAAAAAGAACACACATGCAATAACACTGGTGGATCTATGTGTGGTCTCTAAAGAGAACACACATTTCAATGACACTTGTGGATCCATATGTGGTATGTGAAAAGAACACACATGAAATGACTCCAGTTGTTGTTAGTAAAAAGAACACACATGCAATGACACTGGTGGATACATGTGTGGTCTCTGAAGAGAACACACATGCAATGACTCTAGCTATGGTTAATGAGAAGAACACACATGCAATGAAACTGGTTGTTAGTAAAAAGAGCACATATGCAATGACACTGGTGGATCCATGTGTTGTCTCTGAAGAGAACACACATTTCAATGAAACTGGTGGATCCATATGTGGTGTGTGAAAAGAACACACATGCAATGACTCCAGTTGTTGTTAGTAAAAAGAACACACATGCAATGGCACTGGTGGATCCAGGTGTGGTCTCTGAAGAGAACACACATGCAATGGCTCTAGCTGTGGTTAATGAGAAGAACACACATGCAATGACACTAGTGGATCCATAGGTGGATTGTGAAAACAACACACATGCAATGACTCTAGTTGTTAGTAAAAAGAACACACATGCAATGACACTGGTGGATCCATGTGTGGTCTCCGAAGAGAACACACATTTCAATGACACTGGTGGATCCATATGTGGTATGTGAAAAGAATAGTCATGAAATGACTCCAGTTGTAGTTAGTAAAAAGAGCACACATGCAATAACACTGGTGGATCCATGTGTGGTCTCTGAAGAGAACACACATGCAATAACTATAGCTGTGGTTAATGAGAAGAACACACATGCAATAACACTGGTGGATCCATAGGTGGATTGTGAAAAGAACACACATGCAATGACCCTGGTTGTTGTTAGTAAAAAGGCCACACATGCAATGACAGTGGTCGATCCAAGTGTGGTCTCTGAAGAGAACACACATGCAATGACTCTAGCTGGGGATCCATATGTGGTGTGCGAAAATAACACACATGCAATGGCTCTAGTTGTTGTTAGTAAAAAGAACACACATACAATGACACTGGAGGATGCATGTGTGGTCTCTAATGAGAACACACATGCAATGACTCTAGTTGTGGTTACTGAAGAGAACACACATGCAATGACACTGGTGGATCTATAGGTGGATTGTGAAAAGAACACACATGAAATGACTCCAGTTGTTGTTAGTAAAACGAACACACATGCAATGACACTGGTGGATCCATGTGTGGTCTCTAAAGAGAACACACAATTCAATGACACTGGTGGATCCATATGTGGTATGTGAAAAGAATAGTCATGAAATGACTGCAGTTGTTGTTAGTAAATAGAGCACACATGCAATTACACTGGTGGATCCATGTCTGGTCTCTGAAGACAACACACATGCAATGACTCTAGCTGTGGTTAATGAGAAGAACACACATGCAATGACACTGGTGGATTCCTATGTGGTCTTTGAAGAGAACACACATTTCAATGACTCTGGCGGTATGTGAAAAGAACACACATGTAATTACACCAGTGGATCCATGTGTTGTCTCTGAAGAGAACACACATTTCAATGACACTGGTGGATCCATATGTCGTATGTGAAAAGAACAGTCATGAAATGACTCCAGTTGTGGTTAGTAAAAAGGGCACACATGCAATTACACTAGTGGATCCATGTGTGGTCTCTGAAGAGAACACACATGCAATGACTCTAGCTGTGACTAATGAGAAGAACACACATGCAATGACACTGGTGGATCCATAGGTGGATTGTGAAAAGAACACACATGCAATGACTCTGGTTGTTGTTAGTAAAAAGGACACACATGCAATGACATTGGTGGATCCATGTGTGGTCTTTGAAGAGAACACACATTTGAATGATGCTGGTGGATCCACATGTGGTATGTGAAAAGAAAAATCACGAAATGACTCCAGTTGTTGTTAGTAAAAAGAACACACATGCAACTACACTAGTGGATCCATGTGTGGTCTCTAAAGAGAACACACATGCAATGACTCTAGCTGTGGTTAATGAGAAGAACAAACATTTCAATGACACTGCGGATCCATATGTGGTATGTGTAAAGAATAGTCATGAAATGACTCCAGTCGTTGTTAGCAAAAAGAACACACATGCAATAACACTGGTGGATCTATGTGTGGTCTCTAAAGAGAACACACATTTCAATGACACTTGTGGATCCATATGTGGTATGTGAAAAGAACACACAGGAAATGACTCCAGTTGTTGTTAGTAAAAAGAACACACATGCAATGACACTGGTGGATACATGTGTGGTCTCTGAAGAGAACACACATGCAATGACTCTAGCTATGGTTAATGAGAAGAACACACATGCAATGAAACTAGTTGTTAGTAAAAAGAACACACATGTAATGACACCAGTGGATCCATGTGTTGTCTCTGAAGAGAACACACATTTCAATGACACTGGTGGATCCATATGTCGTATGCGAAAAGAACAGTCATGAAATGACTCCAGTTGTGGTTAGTAAAAAGGGCACACATGCAATTACACTGGTGGATCCATGTGTGGTCTCTGAAGAGAACACACATGCAATGACTCTAGTTGTGGTTAATGAGAAGAACACACATGCAATGACACTGGTGGATCCATAGGTGGATTGTGAAAAGAACACACATGCAATAACTCTGGTTGTTGTTAGTAAAAAGGACACACATACAATGACACTGATGGATCCATGTGTGGTCTCTGAATAGAACACACATTTCAATGATATTGGTGGATCCACATGTGGTATGTGAAAAGAATAGTCATGAAATGACTCGAGTTGTTATCAGTAAAAAGAACATACATGCAATGACACTGGTGGATCCATATGTGGTCTCTGAAGAGAACACACATGCAATGACTCTAGCTATGGTTAATGAGAATAACACACATGCAATGACACTGGTGGATCCATATGTGGTCTCTGAAGATAACACACATCCAATGACTCTAGCTATGGTTAATGAGAAGAACACACATTTCAGTGACACTAGTGGATCTATATGTGGTATGTAAAAAGAATAGTCATGAAATGACTCCAGTTGTTGTTAGTAAAAAGAACACACATGCAATAACACTGGTGGATCCATGTGTGGTCTCTGTAGAGAACACACATTTCAATGACACTGGTGGATCAATATGTGGTATGTGAAAAGAACACAAATGCAATGACTCTGGTTGTAGTTAGTAAAAAGAACACACATGCAATCACACTTGTGGATCCATGTGTGGTCTCTAAAGAGAACACACATTTCAATGACACTAGTGGATCCATATGTGGTATGTGAAAAGAACACACATGAAATGACTCCAGTTGTTGTTAGCAAGAAGAACACACATGCAATGACACTGGTGGATCCATGTGTGGTCTCTGAAGAGAACACACATGCAATGACTCTAGTTGTGGTTAATGAGAAGAACACACATGCAATGACACTAGTGGATCCATAGGTGGATTGTGAAAAGAGCACACATGCAATGACTAGTTGTTGTTAGTAGAAAGAACACACTTGCAATGACACTGGTGGATCCATGTGTGGTCTATGAAGAGAAAACACATTTCAATGACACTGGTGGATCCATATGTGGTATGTGAAAAGAATAGTCATGAAATGACTCTAGTTGTGGTTCGTAAAAAGGGCACACATGCAATTACACTGGTGGATCCATGTGTGTTCTCTGAAGAGAACACACATGCAATGACACTGGTGGATCCATAGATGGATTGTGAAAAGAACACACATGCAATGATTCTGGTTGTTGTTAGTAAAAAGAACACACATGCAATGACACTGGTGGATCCATGTGTGGTCTTTGAAGAGAACAGACATTTCAATGACACTGGTGGATCCATATGTGCCATGTGAAAAGAATACTCATGAAATGACTCTTGTTGTTGTAAGTAAAAAGAGCACACATGCAATTACACTGGTGGATCCATTTGTAGTCTCTAAAGAGAACACACATGCAATGACACTGGTGGATCCATAGGTGGATTGTGAAAAGAACACAGATGCAATGACTCTGGTTGTTGTTAGTAAAAAGAACTCACATGCAATGACACTGGTGGATCCATATGTGGTATGTGAAAAGAACAGTCATGAAATGACTCCAGTTGTGGTTAGTAAAAAGAGCACACATGCAATGACACTGGTGGATCCATGTGTGGTCTCTGAAGAGAACAGACATTTCAATGACACTGGTGGATCCATATGTGCCATGTGAAAAGAATACTCATGAAATGACTCTTGTTGTTGTAAGTAAAAAGAGCACACATGCAATTACACTGGTGGATCCATTTGTAGTCTCTAAAGAGAACACACATGCAATGACACTGGTGGATCCATAGGTGGATTGTGAAAAGAACACAGATGCAATGACTCTGGTTGTTGTTAGTAAAAAGAACTCACATGCAATGACACTAGTGGATCCATAGGTGGATTGTGAAAACAACACACATGCAATGACTCTAGTTGTTAGTAAAAAGAACACACATGCAATGACACTGGTGGATCCATGTGTGGTCTCCGAAGAGAACACACATTTCAATGACACTGGTGGATCCATATGTGGTATGTGAAAAGAATAGTCATGAAATGACTCCAGTTGTAGTTAGTAAAAAGAGCACACATGCAATAACACTGGTGGATCCATGTGTGGTCTCTGAAGAGAACACACATGCAATAACTATAGCTGTGGTTAATGAGAAGAACACACATGCAATAACACTGGTGGATCCATAGGTGGATTGTGAAAAGAACACACATGCAATGACCCTGGTTGTTGTTAGTAAAAAGGCCACACATGCAATGACAGTGGTCGATCCAAGTGTGGTCTCTGAAGAGAACACACATGCAATGACTCTAGCTGGGGATCCATATGTGGTGTGCGAAAATAACACACATGCAATGGCTCTAGTTGTTGTTAGTAAAAAGAACACACATACAATGACACTGGAGGATCCATGTGTGGTCTCTAATGAGAACACACATGCAATGACTCTAGTTGTGGTTACTGAAGAGAACACACATGCAATGACACTGGTGGATCTATAGGTGGATTGTGAAAAGAACACACATGAAATGACTCCAGTTGTTGTTAGTAAAACGAACACACATGCAATGACACTGGTGGATCCATGTGTGGTCTCTAAAGAGAACACACAATTCAATGACACTGGTGGATCCATATGTGGTATGTGAAAAGAATAGTCATGAAATGACTGCAGTTGTTGTTAGTAAATAGAGCACACATGCAATTACACTGGTGGATCCATGTCTGGTCTCTGAAGACAACACACATGCAATGACTCTAGCTGTGGTTAATGAGAAGAACACACATGCAATGACACTGGTGGATTCCTATGTGGTCTTTGAAGAGAACACACATTTCAATGACTCTGGCGGTATGTGAAAAGAACACACATGTAATGACACCAGTGGATCCATGTGTTGTCTCTGAAGAGAACACACATTTCAATGACACTGGTGGATCCATATGTCGTATGTGAAAAGAACAGTCATGAAATGACTCCAGTTGTGGTTAGTAAAAAGGGCACACATGCAATTACACTAGTGGATCCATGTGTGGTCTCTGAAGAGAACACACATGCAATGACTCTAGCTATGACTAATGAGAAGAACACACATGCAATGACACTGGTGGATCCATAGGTGGATTGTGAAAAGAACACACATGCAATGACTCTGGTTGTTGTTAGTAAAAAGGACACACATGCAATGACATTGGTGGATCCATGTGTGGTCTTTGAAGAGAACACACATTTCAATGATGCTGGTGGATCCACATGTGGTATGTGAAAAGAAAAATCACGAAATGACTCCAGTTGTTGTTAGTAAAAAGAACACACATGCAACTACACTAGTGGATCCATGTGTGGTCTCTAAAGAGAACACACATGCAATGACTCTAGCTGTGGTTAATGAGAAGAACAAACATTTCAATGACACTGCGGATCCATATGTGGTATGTGTAAAGAATAGTCATGAAATGACTCCAGTCGTTGTTAGCAAAAAGAACACACATGCAATAACACTGGTGGATCTATGTGTGGTCTCTAAAGAGAACACACATTTCAATGACACTTGTGGATCCATATGTGGTATGTGAAAAGAACACACAGGAAATGACTCCAGTTGTTGTTAGTAAAAAGAACACACATGCAATGACACTGGTGGATACATGTGTGGTCTCTGAAGAGAACACACATGCAATGACTCTAGCTATGGTTAATGAGAAGAACACACATGCAATGAAACTAGTTGTTAGTAAAAAGAACACACATGTAATGACACCAGTGGATCCATGTGTTGTCTCTGAAGAGAACACACATTTCAATGACACTGGTGGATCCATATGTCGTATGCGAAAAGAACAGTCATGAAATGACTCCAGTTGTGGTTAGTAAAAAGGGCACACATGCAATTACACTGGTGGATCCATGTGTGGTCTCTGAAGAGAACACACATACAATGACTCTAGTTGTGGTTAATGAGAAGAACACACATGCAATGACACTGGTGGATCCATAGGTGGATTGTGAAAAGAACACACATGCAATAACTCTGGTTGTTGTTAGTAAAAAGGACACACATACAATGACACTGATGGATCCATGTGTGGTCTCTGAATAGAACACACATTTCAATGATATTGGTGGATCCACATGTGGTATGTGAAAAGAATAGTCATGAAATGACTCGAGTTGTTATCAGTAAAAAGAACATACATGCAATGACACTGGTGGATCCATATGTGGTCTCTGAAGAGAACACACATGCAATGACTCTAGCTATGGTTAATGAGAATAACACACATGCAATGACACTGGTGGATCCATATGTGGTCTCTGAAGATAACACACATCCAATGACTCTAGCTATGGTTAATGAGAAGAACACACATTTCAGTGACACTAGTGGATCTATATGTGGTATGTAAAAAGAATAGTCATGAAATGACTCCAGTTGTTGTTAGTAAAAAGAACACACATGCAATAACACTGGTGGATCCATGTGTGGTCTCTGTAGAGAACACACATTTCAATGACACTGGTGGATCAATATGTGGTATGTGAAAAGAACACAAATGCAATGACTCTGGTTGTAGTTAGTAAAAAGAACACACATGCAATCACACTTGTGGATCCATGTGTGGTCTCTAAAGAGAACACACATTTCAATGACACTAGTGGATCCATATGTGGTATGTGAAAAGAACACACATGAAATGACTCCAGTTGTTGTTAGCAAGAAGAACACACATGCAATGACACTGGTGGATCCATGTGTGGTCTCTGAAGAGAACACACATGCAATGACTCTAGTTGTGGTTAATGAGAAGAACACACATGCAATGACACTAGTGGATCCATAGGTGGATTGTGAAAAGAGCACACATGCAATGACTAGTTGTTGTTAGTAGAAAGAACACACTTGCAATGACACTGGTGGATCCATGTGTGGTCTATGAAGAGAAAACACATTTCAATGACACTGGTGGATCCATATGTGGTATGTGAAAAGAATAGTCATGAAATGACTCTAGTTGTGGTTCGTAAAAAGGGCACACATGCAATTACACTGGTGGATCCATGTGTGTTCTCTGAAGAGAACACACATGCAATGACACTGGTGGATCCATAGATGGATTGTGAAAAGAACACACATGCAATGATTCTGGTTGTTGTTAGTAAAAAGAACACACATGCAATGACACTGGTGGATCCATGTGTGGTCTCTGAAGAGAACAGACATTTCAATGACACTGGTGGATCCATATGTGCCATGTGAAAAGAATACTCATGAAATGACTCTTGTTGTTGTAAGTAAAAAGAGCACACATGCAATTACACTGGTGGATCCATTTGTAGTCTCTAAAGAGAACACACATGCAATGACACTGGTGGATCCATAGGTGGATTGTGAAAAGAACACAGATGCAATGACTCTGGTTGTTGTTAGTAAAAAGAACTCACATGCAATGACACTGGTGGATCCATATGTGGTATGTGAAAAGAACAGTCATGAAATGACTCCAGTTGTGGTTAGTAAAAAGAGCACACATGCAATTACACTGGTGGATCCATGTGTGTTCTCTGAAGAGAACCCACATGCAATGACACTGGTGGATCCATAGATGGACTGTGAAAAGAACACACATGCAATGATTCTGGTTGTTGTTAGTAAAAAGAACACACATGCAATGACACTGGTGGATCCATGTGTGGTCTCTGAAGAACACACACATTTCAATGACACTTGTGGATCCATATGTGGTATCTGGAAAGAATAGTCATGAAATGACTCTAGTTGTTGTTAGTAAAAAGAACCCACATGCAATGACACTGGTGGATCTATGTGTGGTCTCTAAACAGAACACACATGCAATGACTCTAGCTGTGGTTAATGAGAAGAACACACATTCAATGACACTGGTGGATCCATGTGTGGTCTTTGAAGAGAACACACTTTTCAATAACTCTGGTGGTATGTGACAAGAACACACATGCAATGCCACTGGTGGATCCATGTGTGGTCTCTGAAGAGAACATACATTTCAATGACACTGGTGGATCCATATGTGGTATGGGAAAAGAATAGTCATGAAATGACTGCAGTTGTTGTTAGTAAAAAGAACACACATGCAATGACACTGGTGGATCCATGTGTGGTCCTTGAAGAGAACACACATGCAATGACTCTAGCTGTGGTTAATGAGAAGAACACACATGCAATGACACTGGTGGATCCATAGGTGGATTGTGAAAAGAACACACATGCAATGACACTGGTGGATGCATAGGTGGATTGTGAAAAGAACACACATGCAATGGCACTAGTGGATCCATAGGTGGATTGTGAAAAGAAGACACATGCAATGGCTCTGGTTGTTGTTAGTAAAAATAACACACATGCAATGACACTGGTGGATCCATGTGTTGTCTCTGAAGAGAACAGACATTTCAATGACAATAGTGGATCCATATGTGGTATGTGAAAAGAATAGTCATGAAATGACTCCAGTTGTTGTTAGTAAAAAGAGCACACATGCAATTACACTGGTGGATCCATGTGTGGTCTTTGAAGAGAACACACATGCAATGACACTGGTGGATCCATAGGTGGATTGTGAAAAGAACACACATGCAATGACTATGGTTGTTGTTAGTAAAAGGAACACACATGCAATGACACTGGTGGATCCATAGGTGGATTGTGAAAAGAACACACATGCAATGACTATGGTTCTTGTTAGTAAAAGGAACACACATGCAATGACACTGTTGGATCCATATGTGGTATGTGAAAAGGACAGTCATGAAATGACTCCAGTGGTGGTTAGTAAAAAGAGCACAATGTAATTACACTGGCGGATCCATGTGTGGTCTCTGAAGAGAACGCACATGCAATGACACTTGTGGATCCATAGGTGGATTGTGAAAAGAGCACACATGCCATGACTCTGGTTGTTATTAGTAAAAAGAGCACACATGGAATGACATTGGTGGATCCATGTGTGGTCTCTAAAGAGAACACACATTTCAGTGACACTGGTGGATCTATATGTGGTATGTGAAAAGAATAGTCTTGAAATGACTCCAGTTGTTGTTAGTAAAAAGAACACACATGCAATGACACTGGTGGATCCATGTGTGGTCTGTGAATTGAACACACATGCAATGACTCTAGGTGTGGTTAATGACAAGAACACACATGCAATGACACTGGTGAATCCATAGGTGCATTGTGAAAAGAACACACATGCAATGATTCTGGTTGTTGTTAGTAAAAAGAACACAAATGCAATGTCACTTGTGGATCCATGTGTGGTATCTGAAGAGAACACACATGCAATGACTCTGGTGGATCCATATGTGGTATGTGAAAAGAATAGTCATGAAATTACTATAGTTGTTGTTAGTTAAAAGAGCACACATGCAATTACACTAGTGGATCCATGTGTGGTCTATGAAGAGAACACACATGCAATGACTCTAGCTACGGTTAATGACAAGAACACACATGCAATCAAACTGGTGGATCCATAGGTGGATTGTGAAAAGAACACACATGCAATGACTCTGGTTGTTGTTAGTAAAAATAACACACATGCAATGACACTGGTGGATCCATGTGTGGTCTCTAAAATGAACACACATTTCAATGACACTGGTGGATCCATATGTGGTATGTGAAAAGAATAGTCATGAAATTACTACAGTTGTTGTTAGTTAAAAGAGCACACATGCAATTACACTAGTGGATCCATGTGTGGTCTATGAAGAGAACACACATGCAATGACTCTAGCTATGGTTAATGAGAAGAACACACATGCAATGACACTGGTGGATCCATAGGTGGATTGTGAAAATGACACACATGCAATGCCTCTGGTTGTTATTAGTAAAAAGAACACACATGCAATGACACTGGTGGATCCATGTGTGGTCTCTGAAGAGAACAGACATTTCAATGACACTGGTGGATCCATATGTGCTATGTGAAAAGAATAGTCATGAAATTACTCTTGTTGTTGTAAGTAAAAAGATCACACTTGCAATTACACTGGTGGATCCATCTGTGGTCTCTAAAGAGAACACACATGCAATGACACTGGTGGATCCATAGGTGGATTGTGAAAAGAACACACACGCAATGACTCTGGTTGATGTTAGTAAAAAGAACACACATGCAATGACACTGGTGGATCCATATGTGGTATGTGAAAAGAACAGTCATGAAATGACTCCAGTTGTGGTTAGTAAAAAGAGCACACATGCAATTACACTGGTGGATCCATGTGTGTTCTCTGAAGAGAACACACATGCAATGACACTGGTGGATCCATAGATGGATTGTGAAAAGAACACACATGCAATGATTCTGGTTGTTGTTAGTGAAAATAACACACATGCAATGACATTGGTGGATCCATGTGTGGTCTCTGAAGAGAACACACATTTCAATGACACTTGTGGAACCACATGTGGTATGTGGAAAGAATAGTCATGAAATGACTCTGGTTGTTCTTAGTAAAAAAGAACACACATGCAATGACACTGGTGGATCCATGTGTGGTCTCTGAATAGAACACACATGCAATGACTCTAGCTGTGGTTAATGAGAAGAACACACATGCAATGACACTGGTGGATCCAGGTGTGGTCTTTGAAGAGAACTCACATTTCAATGACTCTGGTGGTATGTAAAAAGAACACACATGCAATGACACTGGTGGATCCATGTGTGGTCTGTGAAGAGAATACACATTTCAATGACACTGGTGGATCCATATGTGGAATGTGAAAAGAATAGTCATGAAATGACAATAGTTGTTGTTAGTAAAAAGAACACGCATGCAATGACACTGGGGGATCCATGTGTGGTCACACATGCAATGACTTAGCTGTCGATCCATATGTGGTGTGTGAAAAGAACACACATGAAATGACTCCAGTTGTTGTTAGTAAAAAGAACACACATGCAATGATACTTGTGGATCCATGTGTGGTCTCTGAAGAGAACACACATGCAATGACTCTAGCTGTTGTTAGTAAAAAGAACACACATGCAATAACACACATTTCAATGACACTGGTGGATCCATATGTGGTATGTGAAAAGAACACACATGAAATGACTCTAGTTGTTGTTAGTAAAAAGAACACAAATGCAATGACACTGGTCGATCCATGTGTGGTCTCTGAAGACAACACACATGCAATGACTCTAACTGTGGTTAATGAGAAGAACACACATGCAATCACACTGGTGGATCCATAGGTGGATTGTGAAAAGAACACACATGCAATGACTCTAGTTGTTGTTAGTAAAAAGAACACACAGGCAATGACACTGGTGGATCCATGTGTGGTCTTTGAGGAGAAAACACATTTCAATGACACTGGTGGATCCATATGTGGTATGTGAAAAGAATAGTCATGAAATGACTCTAGTTGTGGTTTGTAAAAAGGGCACACATGCAATTACACTGGTGGATCCATGTGTGGTCTCTGAAGATAACACACATGCAATGACTCTAGCTATGGTTAATGAGAATAACACACATGCAATGACACTGGTGGATCCATAGGTGGATTGTGAAAAGAATACACATGCACTGACTCTGGTTGTTGTTAATAAAAAGGACACACATACAATGACACCGGTGAATCTATGTGTGGTCTCTGAAGAGAACACACATTTCAATGACGCTGGTGGATCCACATGTGGTATGTGAAAAGAATAGTCATGAAATGACTCCAATTGTTGTTAGTAAAAAGAACACACATGCAACTACACTTGTGGATCCATGTGTGGTCTCTAAAGAGAACACACATGCAATGATTCTAGCTGTGGTTAATGAGAAGAACACACATTTCAATGACACTAGGGGATCCATATGTGGTATGTGTAAAGAATAGTCATGAAATGACTCCAGCCGTTCTTAGCAAAAAGAACACACATGCAATAACACTGGTGGATCTATGTTTGGTCTCTAAAGAGAACACACATTTCAATGACACTTGTGGATCCATATGTGGTATGTGAAAAGAACACACATGAAATGACTCCAGTTGTTGTTAGTAAAAAGAACACACATGCAATGACACTGGTGGATCCATGTGTGGTCTCTGAAGAGAACACACATGCAATGACTCTAGCTATGGTTAATGAGAAGAACACACATGCAATGAAACTGGTTGTTAGTAAAAAGAGCACATATGCAATGACACTGATGGATCCATGTGTTGTCTCCAAAGAGAACACACATTTCAATGAAACTGGTGGATCCATATGTGGTGTGTGAAAAGAACATACATGCAATGAATCCAGTTGTTGTTAGTAAAAAGAACACACATGCAATGGCACTGGTGGATCCAGGTGTGGTCTCTGAAGAGAACACACATGCAATGACTCTAGCTGTGGTTAATGAGAAGAACACACTTGCAATGACACTAGTGGATCCATAGGTGGATTGTGAAAACAACACACATGCAATGACTCTAGTTGTTAGTAAAAAGAACACACATGCAATGACACTGGTGGATCCATGTGTGGTCTCCGAAGAGAACACACATTTCAATGACACTGGTGGATCCATATGTGCTATGTGAAAAGAATAGTCATGAAATGACTCCAGTTGTAGTTAGTAAAAAGAGCACACATGCAATAACACTGGTGGATCCATGTGTGGTCTCTGAAGAGAACACACATGCAATGACTATAGCTGTGGTTATTGAGAAGAACACACATCCAATGACACTGATGGATCCATAGGTGGATTGTGAAAAGAACACACATGCAATGACCCTGGTTGTTGTTAGTAAAAAGACCACACATGCAATGACAGTGGTCGATCCATGTGTGGTCTCTGAAGAGAACACACATGCAATGACTCTAGCTGTGGATCCATATGTGGTGTGCGAAAATAACACACATGCAATGACTCTAGTTGCTGTTAGTAAAAAGAACACACATACAATGACACTGGAGGATCCATGTGTGGTCTCTAATGAGAACACACATGCAATGACTCTAGTTGTGGTTACTGAAGAGAACACACATGCAATGACACTGGTGGATCCATAGGTGGATTGTGAAAAGAACACACATGAAATGACTCCAGTTGTTGTTAGTAAAAAGAACAAACATGCAATGACACTGGTGGATCCATGTGTGTTCTCTAAAGAGAACATACAATTCAATGACACTGGTGGATCCATATGTGGTATGTGAAAAGAATAGTCATGAAATGACTGCAGTTGTTGTTAGTAAATAGAGCACACATGCAATTACACTGGTGGATCCATGTCTGGTCTCTGAAGACAACACACATGCAATGACTCTAGCTGTGGTTAATGAGAAGAACACACATGCAATGACACTGGTGGATTCCTATGTAGTCTTTGAAGAGATCACACATTTCAATGACTCTGGCGGTATGTGAAAAGAACACACATGTAATGACACCAGTGGATCCATGTGTTGTCTCTGAAGAGAACACACATTTCAATGACACTGGTGGATCCATATGTCGTATGCGAAAAGAACAGTCATGAAATGACTCCAGTTGTGGTTAGTAAAAAGGGAACACATGCAATTACACTGGTGGATCCATGTGTGGTCTCTGAAGAGAACACACATGCAATGACTGTAGCTGTGGTTAATGAGAAGAACACACATGCAATGACACTGGTGGATTCATAGGTGGATTGTGAAAAGAACACACATGCAATGACTCTAGTTGTTGTTAGGAAAAAGAACACACATGCAATGACACTTGTGGATCCATGTGTGGTCTTTGAAGAGAAAACACATTTCAATGATACTGGTGGATCCATATGTGGTATGTGGAAAGAATAGTCATGAAATGACTCTAGTTGTGGTTCGTAAAAAGTGCACACATGCAATTACACTGGTGGATCCATGTGTGGTCTCTAAAGAGAACACACATGCAATGACTCTAGCTGTTGTTAATGAGAAGAACACGCATGCAATGACACTGGTGGATCCATGTGTGGTCTTTGAAGAGAACACACATTTCAATGACTCTGGTGGTATGTGAAAAGAACACACATGCAATGACACTGGTGGATCCATGTGTGGTCTCTGAAGAGAACACACATTTCAATGACACCGGTGGATCCATATGTGGTATGTGAAAACAGTAGTCATGAAATGACTCCAGTTGTTGTTAGTAAAAAGATCACACATGCAATTACACTGCTGGATCCATGTGTGGCCTCTGAAGAGAACACACATGCAATGAATCTAGTTGTGGTTAATGAGAAGAACACACATGTAATGACACTGGCGGATTCCTGTGTGGTCTTTGAAGAGAACACACATTTCAATGACTCTGGTGGTATGCAAAAAGAACGCACATGCAATGACACTGGTGGATCCATGTGTGGTCTCTGAAGAGAACACACATTTCAATGACACTGGTGGATCCATATGTGGTATGTGAAAAGAATAGTCATGAAATGATTGCAGTTGTTGTTAGTAAAAAGATCACACATGCAATTACACTGGTGGATCCATGTGTGGTCTCTGAAGAGAACACACATGTAATGATTCTAGCTGTGGTTAATGAGAAGAACACAAATGCAATGACACTGGTGGATTCCTGTCTGGTCTTTGAAGAGAACACACATTTCAATCACTCTGGTGGTATGTGAAAAGAACACACATGCAATGACACTGGTGGATCCATGTGTGGTCTCTGAAGAGAACACACATTTCAATGACACTCGTGGATCCATATGTGATATGTGAAAAGAATAGTCATGAAATGACTATAGTTGTTGTTAGTAAAAAGAGCACACATACAATTACACTGGTGGATCCAGGTGTGGTCTCTGAAGAGAACCCACATGCAATGACTCTAGCTGTGGTTAATGAGAAGAACACACATGCAATGACACTGGTGGATTCCTGTGTGGTCTTTGAAGAGAACACACATTTCAATGACTCTGGTGGTATGTGAAAAGAACACACATGCAATGACATTGGTGGATCCATGTATGGTCTCTGAAGAGAACACACATTTCAATGACACTGGTGGATCCATATGTGGTGTGTGAAAATAACACACATGCAATGACTCCAGTTGTTTTTAGTAAAAAGAACACACATGCAATGACACTGGTGGATACATGTGTGGTCTCTGAAGTGAACACACATGCAATGACTCTAGCTATGGTTAATGAGAAAAACACACATGCAATGAAACTAGTGGATCCATAGGTGGATTGTGAAAAGAACACACATGCAATGACTCTGGATGTTGTTAGTAAAAATAACACACATGCAATGACACTGGTGGATCCATGTGTGGTCTATGAAGAGAACACACATTTCAATAACACTGGTGGATCCATATGTGGTATGTGAAAAGAATAGTCATGAAATTACAACAGTTGTTGTTAGTTAAAAGAGCACACATGCAATTACACTAGTGGATCCATGTGTGGTCTATGAAGAGAACACACATGCAATGACTCTAGCTATGGTTAATGAGAAGAACACACATGCAATGACACTGGTGGATCCATGTGTGGTCTCTGAAGAGAACAAACATTTCAATGTCACTGGTGGATCCATATGTGCTATGTGAAAACAATAGTCATGAAATTACTCTTGTTGTTGTAAGTAAAAAGAGCACACATGCAATTACACTGTTGGATCCATCTGTGGTATCTAAAGAGAACACGCATGCAATGACACTAGTGGATCCATAGGTGGATTGTGAAAAGAACACACATGCAATGACTCTGGTTGATGTTAGTAAAAAGAACACACATGCAATGACACTGTTGGATCCATATGTGGTATGTGAAAAGAACAGTCATGAAATGACTCCAGTTGTGGTTAGTAAAAAGAGCACACATCCAATTACACTAGTGGATCCATGTGTGTTCTCAGAAGAGAACACACACGCAATGACACTGGTTTATCCATAGATGGATTGTGAAAAGAACACACATGCAATGATTCTGGTTGTTGTTAGTAAAAAGAACACACATGCAATGACACTGTTGGATCCATATGTGGTATGTGAAAAGAACAGTCATGAAATGACTCCAGTTGTGGTTAGTAAAAAGAGCACACATCCAATTACACTAGTGGATCCATGTGTGTTCTCAGAAGAGAACACACACGCAATGACACTGGTTTATCCATAGATGGATTGTGAAAAGAACACACATGCAATGACACTGGTGGATTCCTGTGTGGTCTTTGAAGAGAACACACATTTCAATGACTCTGGTGGTATGTGAAAAGAACACACATGCAATGACATTGGTGGATCCATGTATGGTCTCTGAAGAGAACACACATTTCAATGACACTGGTGGATCCATATGTGGTGTGTGAAAAGAACACACATGCAATGACTCCAGTTGTTGTTAGTAAAAAGAACACACATGCAATGACACTGGTGGATACATGTGTGGTCTCTGAAGTGAACACACATGCAATGACTCTAGCTATGGTTAATGAGAAAAACACACATGCAATGAAACTAGTGGATCCATAGGTGGATCGTGAAAAGAACACACATGCAATGACTCTGGTTGTTGTTAGTAAAAATAACACACATGCAATGACACTGGTGGATCCATGTGTGGTCTCTGAAGAGAACAAAAATTTCAATAACACTGGTGGATCCATATGTGGTATGTGAAAAGAATAGTCATGAAATTACAACAGTTGTTGTTAGTTAAAAGAGCACACATGCAATTACACTAGTGGATCCATGTGTGGTCTATGAAGAGAACACACATGCAATGACTCTAGCTATGGTTAATGAGAAGAACACACATGCAATGACACTGGTGGATCCATGTGTGGTCTCTGAAGAGAACAAACATTTCAATGACACTGGTGGATCCATATGTGCTATGTGAAAACAATAGTCATGAAATTACTCTTGTTGTTGTAAGTAAAAAGAGCACACATGCAATTACACTGGTGGATCCATATGTGGTATCTAAAGAGAACACGCATGCAATGACACTAGTGGATCCATAGGTGGATTGTGAAAAGAACACACATGCAATGACTCTGGTTGATGTTAGTAAAAAGAACACACATGCAATGACACTGGTGGATCCATATGTGGTATGTGAAAAGAACAGTCATGAAATGACTCCAGTTGTGGTTAGTAAAAAGAGCACACATGCAATTACACTAGTGGATCCATGTGTGTTCTCTGAAGAGAACACACACGCAATGACACTGGTGGATCCATAGATGGATTGTGAAAAGAACACACATGCAATGATTCTGGTTGTTGTTAGTAAAAAGAACACACATGCAATGACACTGGTGGATCCATGTGTGGTCTCTGAAGAGAACACACATTTCAATGACACTTGTGGAACCACATTTGGTATGTGGAAAGAATAGTCATGAAATGACTCTACTTGTTGTTAGTAAAAAGAACACACATGTAATGACACTGGTGGATCCATGTGTGGTCTCTGAATAGAACACACATGCAATGACTCTAGCTATGGTTAATGAGAAGAACACACATGCAATGACACTGGTGGATCCATGTGTGGTCTTTGAAGAGAACACACATTTTAATGACTCTGGTGGTATGTAAAAAGAACACACATGCAATGACACTGGTGGATCCATGTGTGGTCTGTGAAGTGAACACACATTTCAATGACACTGGTGGATCCATATGTTGTATGTAAAAAGAACACGCATGCAATGACACTGGCGGATCCATGTGTGGTCTCTGAAGAGAACACACATGCAATGACTTAGCTGTCGATCCATATGTGGTGTGTGAAAAGAACACACATGAAATGACTCCAGTTGTTGTTACTAAAAAGAACACACATGCAATGACACTTGTGGATCCATGTGTGGTCTCTGAAGAGAACACACATGCAATGACTCTAGCTGTTGTTAGTAAAAAGAACACACATGCAATAACACACATTTCAATGACACTGGTGGATCCATATGTGGTATGTGAAAAGAACACACATGAAATGACTCTAGTTGTTGTTAGTAAAAAGAACACAAATGCAATGACACTGGTCGATCCATGTGTGGTCTCTGAAGACAACACACATGCACTGACTCTAACTGTGGTTAATGATAAGAACACACATGCAATCACACTGGTGGATCCATAGGTGGATTGTGAAAAGAACACACATGCAATGACTCTAGTTGTTGTTAGTAAAAAGAACACACAGGCAATGACACTGGTGGATCCATGTGTGGTCTTTGAAGAGAAAACACATTTCAATGACACTGGTGGATCCATATGTGGTATGTGAAAAGAATAGTCATGAAATGACTCCAGTTGTGGTTCGTAAAAAGGGCACACATGCAATTACACTGGTCGATCCATGTGTGGTCTCTAAGAGAACACACATGCAATGACTCTAGCTGTGGTTAATGAGAAGAACACACATTCAATGACACTGGTGGATCCATAGGTGGATTGTGAAAAGAACACACATGCAATGACTCTGGTTGTTGTTAGTAAAAAGGACACACATGCAATGACATTGGTGGATCCATGTGTGGTCTTTGAAGAGAACACACATTTCAATGATGCTGGTGGATCCACATGTGGTATGTGAAAAGAAAAATCATGAAATGACTCCAGTTGTTGTTAGTAAAAAGAACACACATGCAACTACACTAGTGGATCCATGTGTGGTCTCTAAAGAGAACACACATGCAATGACTCTAGCTGTGGTTAATGAGAAGAACACACATTTCAATGACACTGCGGATCCATATGTGGTATTTGTAAAGAATAGTCATGAAATGACTCCAGTCGTTGTTAGCAAAAAGAACACACATGCAATAACACTGGTGGATCTATGTGTGGTCTCTAAAGAGAACACACATTTCAATGAGACTTGTGGATCCTTATGTGGTATGTGAAAAGAACACACATGAAATGACTCCAGTTATTGTTAGTAAAAAGAACACACATGCAATGACACTGGTGGATCCATGTATGGTCTCTGAAGAGAACACACATGCAATGACTCTAGCTATGGTTAATGAGAAGAACACACATGCAATGAAACTGGTTGTTAGTAAAAAGAGCACATATGCAATGACACTGGTGGATCCATGTGTTGTCTCCAAAGAGAACACACATTTCAATGAAACTGGTGGATCCATATGTGGTGTGTGAAAAGAACACACATGCAATGACTCCAGTTGTTGTTAGTAAAAAGAACACACATGCAATGGCACTGGTGGATCCAGGTGTGGTCTCTGAAGAGAACACACATGCAATGGCTCTAGCTGTGGTTAATGAGAAGAACACACATGCAATGACACTAGTGGATCCATAGGTGGATTGTGAAAACAACACACATGCAATGACTCTAGTTGTTAGTAAAAAGAACACACATGCAATGACACTGGTGGATCCATATGTGGTATGTTAAAAGAATAGTCATGAAATGACTCCAGTTGTAGTTAGTAAAAAGAGCACACATGCAATAACACTGGTGGATCCATGTGTGGTCTCTGAAGAGAACACACATGCAATGACTATAGCTGTGGTTATTGAGAAGAACACACATGCAATGACACTGATGGATCCATAGGTGGATTGTGAAAAGAACACACATGCAATGACCCTAGTTGTTGTTAGTAAAAAGACCACACATGCAATGACAGTGGTCGATCCATGTGTGGTCTCTGAAGAGAACACACATGCAATGACTCTAGCTGTGGATCCATATGTGGTGTGCGAAAATAACACACATGCAATGACTCTAGTTGCTGTTAGTAAAAAGAACACACATACAATGACACTGGAGGATCCATGTGTGGTCTCTAATGAGAACACACATGCAATGACTCTAGTTGTGGTTACTGAAGAGAACACACATGCAATGACACTGGTGGATCCATAGGTGGATTGTGAAAAGAACACACATGAAATGACTCCAGTTGTTGTTAGTAAAAAGAACACACATGCAATGACACTGGTGGATCCATGTGTGTTCTCTAAAGAGAACATACAATTCAATGACACTGGTGGATCCATATGTGGTATGTGAAAAGAATAGTCATGAAATGACTGCAGTTGTTGTTAGTAAATAGAGCACACATGCAATTACACTGGTGGATCCATGTCTGGTCTCTGAAGACAACACACATGCAATGACTCTAGCTGTGGTTAATGAGAAGAACACACATGCAATGACACTGGTGGATTCCTATGTAGTCTTTGAAGAGATCACACATTTCAATGACTCTGGCGGTATGTGAAAAGAACACACATGTAATGACACCAGTGGATCCATGTGTTGTCTCTGAAGAGAACACACATTTCAATGACACTGGTGGATCCATATGTCGTATGCGAAAAGAACAGTCATGAAATGACTCCAGTTGTGGTTAGTAAAAAGGGAACACATGCAATTACACTGGTGGATCCATGTGTGGTCTCTGAAGAGAACACACATGCAATGACTGTAGCTGTGGTTAATGAGAAGAACACACATGCAATGACACTGGTGGATTCATAGGTGGATTGTGAAAAGAACACACATGCAATGACTTTAGTTGTTGTTAGGAAAAAGAACACACATGCAATGACACTTGTGGATCCATGTGTGGTCTTTGAAGAGAAAACACATTTCAATGATACTGGTGGATCCATATGTGGTATGTGGAAAGAATAGTCATGAAATGACTCTAGTTGTGGTTCGTAAAAAGTGCACACATGCAATTACACTGGTGGATCCATGTGTGGTCTCTAAAGAGAACACACATGCAATGACTCTAGCTGTTGTTAATGAGAAGAACACGCATGCAATGACACTGGTGGATCCATGTGTGGTCTTTGAAGAGAACACACATTTCAATGACTCTGGTGGTATGTGAAAAGAACACACATGCAATGACACTGGTGGATCCATGTGTGGTCTCTGAAGAGAACACACATTTCAATGACACCGGTGGATCCATATGTGGTATGTGAAAACAGTAGTCATGAAATGACTCCAGTTGTTGTTAGTAAAAAGATCACACATGCAATTACACTGCTGGATCCATGTGTGGCCTCTGAAGAGAACACACATGCAATGAATCTAGTTGTGGTTAATGAGAAGAACACACATGTAATGACACTGGCGGATTCCTGTGTGGTCTTTGAAGAGAACACACATTTGAATAACTCTGGTGGTATGCAAAAAGAACGCACATGCAATGACACTGGTGGATCCATGTGTGGTCTCTGAAGAGAACACACATTTCAATGACACTGGTGGATCCATATGTGGTATGTGAAAAGAATAGTCATGAAATGATTGCAGTTGTTGTTAGTAAAAAGAGCACACATGCAATTACACTGGTGGATCCATGTGTGGTCTCTGAAGAGAACACACATGTAATGATTCTAGCTGTGGTTAATGAGAAGAACACAAATGCAATGACACTGGTGGATTCCTGTCTGGTCTTTGAAGAGAACACACATTTCAATCACTCTGGTGGTATGTGAAAAGAACACACATGCAATGACACTGGTGGATCCATGTGTGGTCTCTGAAGAGAACACACATTTCAATGACACTCGTGGATCCATATGTGATATGTGAAAAGAATAGTCATGAAATGACTATAGTTGTTGTTAGTAAAAAGAGCACACATACAATTACACTGGTGGATCCAGGTGTGGTCTCTGAAGTGAACCCACATGCAATGACTCTAGCTGTGGTTAATGAGAAGAACACACATGCAATGACACTGGTGGATTCCTGTGTGGTCTTTGAAGAGAACACACATTTCAATGACTCTGGTGGTATGTGAAAAGAACACACATGCAATGACATTGGTGGATCCATGTATGGTCTCTGAAGAGAACACACATTTCAATGACACTGGTGGATCCATATGTGGTGTGTGAAAAGAACACACATGCAATGACACTGGTGGATACATGTGTGGTCTCTGAAGTGAACACACATGCAATGACTCTAGCTATGGTTAATGAGAAAAACACACATGCAATGAAACTAGTGGATCCATAGGTGGATCGTGAAAAGAACACACATGCAATGACTCTGGTTGTTGTTAGTAAAAATAACACACATGCAATGACACTGGTGGATCCATGTGTGGTCTCTGAAGAGAACAAAAATTTCAATAACACTGGTGGATCCATATGTGGTATGTGAAAAGAATAGTCATGAAATTACAACAGTTGTTGTTAGTTAAAAGAGCACACATGCAATTACACTAGTGGATCCATGTGTGGTCTATGAAGAGAACACACATGCAATGACTCTAGCTATGGTTAATGAGAAGAACACACATGCAATGACACTGGTGGATCCATGTGTGGTCTCTGAAGAGAACAAACATTTCAATGACACTGGTGGATCCATATGTGCTATGTGAAAACAATAGTCATGAAATTACTCTTGTTGTTGTAAGTAAAAAGAGCACACATGCAATTACACTGGTGGATCCATATGTGGTATCTAAAGAGAACACGCATGCAATGACACTAGTGGATCCATAGGTGGATTGTGAAAAGAACACACATGCAATGACTCTGGTTGATGTTAGTAAAAAGAACACACATGCAATGACACTGGTGGATCCATATGTGGTATGTGAAAAGAACAGTCATGAAATGACTCCAGTTGTGGTTAGTAAAAAGAGCACACATGCAATTACACTAGTGGATCCATGTGTGTTCTCTGAAGAGAACACACACGCAATGACACTGGTGGATCCATAGATGGATTGTGAAAAGAACACACATGCAATGATTCTGGTTGTTGTTAGTAAAAAGAACACACATGCAATGACACTGGTGGATCCATGTGTGGTCTCTGAAGAGAACACACATTTCAATGACACTTGTGGAACCACATGTGGTATGTGGAAAGAATAGTCATGAAATGACTCTACTTGTTGTTAGTAAAAAGAACACACATGTAATGACACTGGTGGATCCATGTGTGGTCTCTGAATAGAACACACATGCAATGACTCTAGCTGTGGTTAATGAGAAGAACACACATGCAATGACACTGGTGGATCCATGTGTGGTCTTTGAAGAGAACACACATTTCAATGACTCTGGTGGTATGTAAAAAGAACACACATGCAATGACACTGGTGGATCCATGTGTGGTCTGTGAAGTGAACACACATTTCAATGACACTGGTGGATCCATATGTTGTATGTAAAAAGAACACGCATGCAATGACACTGGCGGATCCATGTGTGGTCTCTGAAGAGAACACACATGCAATGACTTAGCTGTCGATCCATATGTGGTGTGTGAAAAGAACACACATGAAATGACTCCAGTTGTTGTTAGTAAAAAGAACACACATGCAATGACACTTGTGGATCCATGTGTGGTCTCTGAAGAGAACACACATGCAATGACTCTAGCTGTTGTTAGTAAAAAGAACACACATGCAATAACACACATTTCAATGACACTGGTGGATCCATATGTGGTATGTGAAAAGAACACACATGAAATGACTCTAGTTGTTGTTAGTAAAAAGAACACAAATGCAATGACACTGGTCGATCCATGTGTGGTCTCTGAAGACAACACACATGCACTGACTCTAACTGTGGTTAATGATAAGAACACACATGCAATCACACTGGTGGATCCATAGGTGGATTGTGAAAAGAACACACATGCAATGACTCTAGTTGTTGTTAGTAAAAAGAACACACAGGCAATGACACTGGTGGATCCATGTGTGGTCTTTGAAGAGAAAACACATTTCAATGACACTGGTGGATCCATATGTGGTATGTGAAAAGAATAGTCATGAAATGACTCCAGTTGTGGTTCGTAAAAAGGGCACACATGCAATTACACTGGTCGATCCATGTGTGGTCTCTAAGAGAACACACATGCAATGACTCTAGCTGTGGTTAATGAGAAGAACACACATTCAATGACACTGGTGGATCCATAGGTGGATTGTGAAAAGAACACACATGCAATGACTCTGGTTGTTGTTAGTAAAAAGGACACACATGCAATGACATTGGTGGATCCATGTGTGGTCTTTGAAGAGAACACACATTTCAATGATGCTGGTGGATCCACATGTGGTATGTGAAAAGAAAAATCACGAAATGACTCCAGTTGTTGTTAGTAAAAAGAACACACATGCAACTACACTAGTGGATCCATGTGTGGTCTCTAAAGAGAACACACATGCAATGACTCTAGCTGTGGTTAATGAGAAGAACACATATTTCAATGACACTGCGGATCCATATGTGGTATGTGTAAAGAATAGTCATGAAATGACTCTAGTCATTGTTAGCAAAAAGAACACACATGCAATAACACTGGTGGATCTATGTGTGGTCTCTAAAGAGAACACACATTTCAATGACACTTGTGGATCCATATGTGGTATGTGAAAAGAACACACATGAAATGACTCCAGTTGTTGTTAGTAAAAAGAACACACATGCAATGACACTGGTGGATACATGTGTGGTCTCTGAAGATAACACACATGCAATGACTCTAGCTATGGTTAATGAGAAGAACACACATGCAATGAAACTGGTTGTTAGTAAAAAGAATACACATGTAATGACACCAGTGGATCCATGTGTTGTCTCTGAAGAGAACACACATTTCAATGACACTGGTGGATCCATATGTCGTATGCGAAAAGAACAGTCATGAAATGACTCCAGTTGTGGTTAGTAAAAAGGGCACACATGCAATTACACTGGTGGATCCATGTGTGGTCTCTGAAGAGAACACACATGCAATGACTCTAGTTGTGGTTAATGAGAAGAACACACATGCAATGACACTGGTGGATCCATAGGTGGATTGTAAAAAGAACACACATGCAATAACTCTGGTTGTTGTTAGTAAAAAGGACACACATACAATGACACTGATGGATCCATGTGTGGTCTCTGAACAGAACACACATTTCAATGATATTGGTGGATCCACATGTGGTATGTGAAAAGAATAGTCATGAAATGACTCGAGTTGTTATCAGTAAAAAGAACATACATGCAATGACACTGGTGGATCCATATGTGGTCTCTGAAGAGAACACACATGCAATGACTCTAGCTATGGTTAATGAGAATAACACACATGCAATGACACTGGTGGATCCATATGTGGTCTCTGAAGAGAACACACATGCAATGACTCTAGCTATGGTTAATGAGAAGAACACACATTTCAGTGACACTAGTGGATCTATATGTGGTATGTAAAAAGAATAGTCATGAAATGACTCCAGTTGTTGTTAGTAAAAAGAACACACATGCAATAACACTGGTGGATCCATGTGTGGTCTCTGTAGAGAACACACATTTCAATGACACTGGTGGATCCATATGTGGTATGTGAAAAGAACACAAATGCAATGACTCTGGTTGTAGTTAGTAAAAAGAACACACATGCAATCACACTTGTGGATCCATGTGTGGTCTCTAAAGAGAACACACATTTCAATGACACTAGTGGATCCATATGTGGTATGTGAAAAGAACACACATGAAATGACTCCAGTTGTTGTTAGCAAGAAGAACACACATGCAATGACACTGGTGGATCCATGTGTGGTCTCTGAAGAGAACACACATGCAATGACTCTAGTTGTGGTTAATGAGAAGAACACACATGCAATGACACTAGTGGATCCATAGGTGGATTGTGAAAAGAGCACACATGCAATGACTAGTTGTTGTTAGTAAAAAGAACACACTTGCAATGACACTGGTGGATCCATGTGTGGTCTATGAAGACAAAACACATTTCAATGACACTGGTGGATCCATATGTGGTATGTGAAAAGAATAGTCATGAAATGACTCTAGTTGTGGTTCGTAAAAAGGGCACACATGCAATTACACTGGTGGATCCATGTGTGGTCTCTGAAGATAACACACATGCAATGACTCTAGCTATGGTTAATGAGAATAACGCACATGCAATGACACTGGTGGATCCATTGGTGGATTGTGAAAAGAATACACATGCACTGACTCTGGTTGTTGTTAGTAAAAAGGACACACATGCAATGACACCGGTGAATCTATGTGTGGTCTCTGAAGAGAACACACATTTCAATGACGCTGGTGGATCCACATGTGGTATGTGAAAAGAATAGTCATGAAATAACTCCAATTGTTGTTAGTAAAAAGCACACACATGCAACTACACTTGTGGATCCATGTGTGGTCTCTAAAGAGAACACACATGCAATGACTCTAGCTGTGGTTAATGAGAAGAACACACATTACAATGACACTAGGGGATCCATATGTGGTATGTGAAAACAATAGTCATGAAATGACTCCAGTTGTTGTTAGTACAAAGAACACACATGCAATAACACTGGTGGATCCATGTGTGGTCTCCGAAGAGAACACACATTTCAATGACACTGGTGGATCCATATGTGGTATGGGAAAAGAACACACATGCAATGACTCTGGTTATAGTTAGTAAAAAGAACACACATGCAATGACACCGGTGGATCCATGTGTGGTCTCTGAAGAGAACACACATTTCAATGACACTGGTGGATCCATATGTGGTATGTGACAAGAACACACATGAAATGACTCTAGTTGTTGTTAGTAAAAAGAACACACGTGCAATGACACTGGTGGATCCATGTGTGGTCTCTGAAGAGAACACACATGCAATGACTGTAGTTGTGGTTAATGAGAAGAACACACATGCAATGACACTGGTGGATTCATAGGTGGATTGTGAAAAGAACACACATGCAATGACTCTAGTTGTTGTTAGGAAAAAGAACACACATGCAATGACACTGGTGGATCCATGTGTGGTCTTTGAAGAGAAAACACATTTCAATGATACTGGTGGATCCATATGTGGTATGTGGAAAGAATAGTCATGAAATGACTCTAGTTGTGTTCGTAAAAAGTGCACACATGCAATTACACTGGTGGATCCATGTGTGGTCTCTAAAGAGAACACACATGCAATGACTCTAGCTGTTGTTAATGAGAAGAACACACATGCAATGACACTGGTGGATCCATGTGTGGTCTTTGAAGAGAACACACATTTCAATGACTCTGGTGGTATGTGAAAAGAACACACATGCAATGACACATGTTGGATCCATGTGTGGTCTCTGAAGAGAACACACATTTCAATGACACCGGTGGATCCACATGTGGTATGTGAAAAGAGTAGTCATGAAATGACTCAAGTTGTTGTTAGTAAAAAGATCACACATGCAATTACACTGGTGGATCCATGTGTGGCCTCTGAAGAGAACACACATGCAATGAATCTAGTTGTGGTTAATGAGAAGAACACACATGTAATGACACTGGTGGATTCCTGTGTGGTCTTTGAAGAGAACACACATTTCAATGACTCTGGTGGTATGCAAAAAGAACGCACATGCAATGACACTGGTGGATCCATGTGTGGTCTCTAAAGAGAACACACATTTCAATGACACTGGTGGATCCATATGTGGTATGTGAAAAGAATAGTCATGAAATGATTGCAGTTGTTGTTAGTAAAAAGAGCACACATGCAATTACACTGGTGGATCCATGTGTGGTCTCTGAAGAGAACACACATGTAATGATTCTAGCTATGGTTAATGAGAAGAACACAAATGCAATGACACTGGTGGATTCCTGTCTGGTCTTTGAAGAGAACACACATTTCAATCACTCTGGTGGTATGTGAAAAGAACACACATGCAATGACACTAGTGGATCCATGTGTGGTCTCTGAAGAGAACACACATTTCAATGACACTCGTGGATCCATATGTGATATGTGAAAAGAATAGTCATGAAATGACTACAGTTGTTGTTAGTAAAAAGAGCACACATACAATTACACTGGTGGATCCAGGTGTGGTCTCTGAAGAGAACCCACATGCAATGACTCTAGCTGTGGTTAATGAGAAGAACACACATGCAATGACACTGGTGGATTCCTGTGTGGTCTTTGAAGAGAACACACATTTCAATGACTCTGGTGGTATGTGAAAAGAACACACATGCAATGACATTGGTGGATCCATGTATGGTCTCTGAAGAGAACACACATTTCAATGACACTGGTGGATCCATATGTGGTATGGGAAAAGAACACACATGCAATGACTCTGGTTATAGTTAGTAAAAAGAACACACATGCAATGACACCGGTGGATCCATGTGTGGTCTCTGAAGAGAACACACATTTCAATGACACTGGTGGATCCATATGTGGTATGTGAAAAGAACACACATGAAATGACTCTAGTTGTTGTGAGTAAAAAGAACACACGTGCAATGACACTGGTGGATCCATGTGTGGTCTCTGAAGAGAACACACATGCAATGACTGTAGCTGTGGTTAATGAGAAGAACACACATGCAATGACACTGGTGGATTCATAGGTGGATTGTGAACAGAACACACATGCAATGACTCTAGTTGTTGTTAGGAAAAAGAACACACATGCAATGACACTGGTGGATCCATGTCTGGTCTTTGAAGAGAAAACACATTTCAATGATACTAGTGGATCCATATGTGGTATGTGGAAAGAATAGTCATGAAATGACTCTAGTTGTGTTCGTAAAAAGTGCACACATGCAATTACACTGGTGGATCCATGTATGGTCTCTAAAGAGAACACACATGCAATGACTCTAGCTATTGTTAATGAGAAGAACACACATGCAATGACACTAGTGGATCCATGTGTGGTCTTTGAAGACAACACACATTTCAATGACTCTGGTGGTATGTGAAAAGAACAGACATGCAATGACACTGGTGGATCCATGTGTGGTCTCTGAAGAGAACACACATTTCAATGACACCGGTGGATCCACATGTGGTATGTGAAAAGAGTAGTCATGAAATGACTCCAGTTGTTGTTAGTAAAAAGATCACACATGCAATTACACTGGTGGATCCATGTGTGGCCTCTGAAGAGAACACACATGCAATGAATCTAGCTGTGGTTAATGAGAAGAACACACATGTAATGACACTGGTGGATTCCTGTGTGGTCTTTGAAGAGAACACACATTTCAATGACTCTGGTGGTATGCAAAAAGAATGCACATGCAATGACACTGGTGGATCCATGTGTGGTCTCTGAAGAGAACACACATTTCAATGACACTGGTGGATCCATATGTGGTATGTGAAAAGAATAGTCATGAAATGATTGCAGTTGTTGTTAGTAAAAAGAGCACACATGCAATTACACTGGTGGATCCATGTGTGGTCTCTGAAGAGAACACACATGTAATGATTCTAGCTGTGGTTAATGAGAAGAACACAAATGCAATGACACTGGTGGATTCCTGTCTGGTCTTTGAAGAGAACACACATTTCAATCACTCTGGTGGTATGTGAAAAGAACACACATGCAATGACACTGGTGGATCCATGTGTGGTCTCTGAAGAGAACACACATTTCAATGACACTCGTGGATCCATATGTGATATGTGAAAAGAATAGTCATGAAATGACTATAGTTGTTGTTAGTAAAAAGAGCACACATACAATTACACTGGTGGATCCAGGTGTGGTCTCTGAAGAAAACCCACATGCAATGACTCTAGCTGTGGTTAATGAGAAGAACACACATGCAATGACACTGGTGGATTCCTGTGTTGTCTTTGAAGAGAACACACATTTCAATGACTCTGGTGGTATGTGAAAAGAACACACATGCAATGACATTGGTGGATCCATGTATGGTCTCTGAAGAGAACACACATTTCAATGACACTGCTGGATCCATATGTGGTGTGTGAAAAGAACACACATGCAATGACTCCAGTTGTTGTTAGTAAAAAGAACACACATGCAATGGCACTGGTGGATACATGTGTGGTCTCTGAAGTGAACACACATGCAATGACTCTAGCTATGGTTAATGATAAGAACACACATGCAATGACACTGGTTGTTAGTAAAAACAGCACATATGCAATGACACTGGTGGATCCATGTGTTGTCTCTAAAGAGAACACACATTTCAATGAAACTGGTGGATCCATTTGTTGTGTGTGAAAAGAACACACATGCAATGACTCCAGTTGTTGTTAGTAAAAAGAACACACATGCAATGGCACTGGTGGATCCAGGTGTGGTCTCTGAAGAGAACACACATGCAATGACTCTAGCTGTGGTTAATGAGAAGAACAAACATGCAATGACACTAGTGGATCCAAAGGTGGATTGTGAAAAGAACACACATGCAATGACTCTAGTTGTTGTTAGTAAAAAGAACACACTTGCAATGACACTGGTGGATCCATGTGTGGTCTATAAAGAGAAAACACATTTCAATGACACTGGTGGATCCATATGTGGTATGTGAAAAGAATAGTCATGAAATGACTCTAGTTGTGGTTCGTAAAAAGGGCACACATGCAATTACACTGGTGGATCCATGTGTGGTCTCTGAAGATAACACACATGCAATGACTCTAGCTATGGTTAATCAGAATAACACACATGCAATGACACTGGTGGATCCATAGGTGGATTGTGAAAAGAACACACATGCAATGACCCTGGTTGTTGTTAGTAAAAAGACCACACATGCAATGACAGTGGTCGATCCATGTGTGGTCTCTGAAGAGAACCCACATGCAATGACTCTAGCTGTGGATCCATATGTGGTGTGTGAAAATAACACACATGCAATGACTCTAGTTGTTGTTAGTAAAAAGAACACACATACAATGACACTGGAGGATCCATGTGTGGTCTCTAATGAGAACACACATGCAATGACTCTAGTTGTGGTTACTGAAGAGAACACACATGCAATGACACTGGTGGATCCATAGGTGGATTGTGAAAAGAACACACATGAAATGACTCCAGTTGTTGTTAGTAAAAAGAACACACATGCAATGACACTGGTGGATCCATGTGTGGTCTCTGAAGAGAACACACAATTCAATGACACTGGTGGATCCATATGTGGTATGTGAAAAGAATAGTCATGAAATGACTGCAGTTGTTGTTAGTAAATAGAGCACACATGCAATTACACTGGTGGATCCATGTGTGGTCTCTGAAGACAACACACATGCAATGACTCTAGCTGTGGTTAATGAGAAGAACGCACATGCAATGACACTGGTGGATTCCTATGTGGTCTTTGAAGAGAACACACATTTCAATGACTCTGGCGGTATGTGAAAAGAACACACATGTAATGACACCGGTGGATCCCTGTGTTGTCTCTGAAGAGAACACACATTTCAATGACACTGGTGGATCCATATGTCGTATGCGAAAAGAACAGTCATGAAATGACTCCAGTTGTGGTTAGTAAAAAGGGCACACATGCAATGACACTGGTGGATCCATGTGTGGTCTCTGAAGAGAATACACATGCAATGACTCTAACTGTGGTTAATGAGAAGAACACACATGCAATGACACTGGTGGATCCATAGGTGGATTGTGAAAAGAACACACATGCAATAACTCTGGTTGTTGTTAGTAAAAAGGACACACATACAATGACACTGATGGATCCATGTGTGGTCTCTGAAGAGAACACACATTTCAATGATATTGGTGGATCCACATGTGGTATGTGAAAAGAATAGTCATGAAATGACTCGACTTGTTGTCAGTAAAAAGAACATACATGCAATGACACTGGTGGATCCATATGTGGTCTCTGAAGAGAACACACATGCAATGACTCCAGCTATGGTTAATGAGAAGAACAGACATTTCAGTGACACTAGTGGATCTATATGTGGTATGTGAAAAGAATAGTCATGAAATGACTCCAGTTATTGTTAGTAAAAAGAACACACATGCAATAACACTGGTGGATCCATGTGTGGTCTCTGTAGAGAACACACATTTCAATGACACTTGTGGAACCACATGTGGTATGTGGAAAGAACACAAATGCAATGACTCTGGTTGTAGTTAGTAAAAAGAACACACATGCAATCACACTTGTGGATCCATGTGTGGTCTCTAAAGAGAACACAGATTTCAATGACACTGGTGGATCCATATGTGGTATGTGAAAAGAACACACATGAAATGACTCCAGTTGTTGTTAGCAAGAAGAACACACATGCAATGACACTGTTGGATCCATGTGTGGTCTCTGAAGAGAACACACATGCAATGACTCTAGTTGTGGTTAATGAGAAGAACACACATGCAATGACACTAGTGGATCCATAGGTGGATTGTGAAAAGAACACACATGCAATGACTCTATTTGTTGTTAGTAAAAAGAACACACTTGCAATGACACTAGTGGATCCATGTGTGGTCTATGAAGAGAAAACACATTTCAATGACACTGGTGGATCCATATGTGGTATGTGAAAAGAATAGTCATGAAATGACTCTAGTTGTGGTTCGTAAAAAGGGCACACATGCAATTACACTGGTGGATCCGTGTGTGGTCTCTGAAGATAACACACATGCAATGACTCTAGCTATGGTTAATGAGAATAACACACATGCAATGACACTGGTGGATCCATAGGTGGATTGTGAAAAGAATACACATGCACTGACTCTGGTTGTTGGTAGTAGAAAGGACACACATGCAATGACACCGGTGAATCTATGTGTGGTCTCTGAAGAGAACACACATTTCAATGACGCTGGTGGATCCACATGTGGTATGTGAAAAGAATAGTCATGAAATGACTCCAATTGTTGTTAGTAAAAAGAACACTCATGCAACTACACTTGTGGATCCATGTGTGGTCTCTAAAAAGAACACACATTTCAATGACACTAGGGGATCCATATGTGGTATGTGAAAACAATAGTCATGAAATGACTCTAGTTGTTGTTAGTACAAAGAACACACATGCAATAACACTGGTGGATCCATGTGTGGTCTCTGAAGAGAACACACATTTCAATGACACTGGTGGATCCATGTGTGGTCTCTGAAGAGAACACACATTTCAATGACACTGGTGGATCCATATGTGGTATGGGAAAAGAACACACATGCAATGACTCTGGTTATAGTTAGTAAAAAGAACACACATGCAATGACACCGGTGGATCCATGTGTGGTCTCTGAAGAGAACGCACATTTCAATGACACTGGTGGATCCATATGTCGTATGTGAAAAGACCACACATGAAATGACTCTAGTTGTTGTTAGTAAAAAGAACACACGTGCAATGACACTGGTGGATCCATGTGTGGTCTCTGAAGAGAACACACATGCAATGACTCTAGCTTGTGTTAATGAGAAGAACACACATGCAATGACACTGGTGGATTCATAGGTGGATTGTGAAAAGAACACACATGCAATGACTCTAGTTGTTGTTAGTAAAAAGAAAACACATGCAATGACACTGGTGGATCCATGTGTGCTCTCTGAAGAGAACACACATGCAATGACTCTAGCTGTGGATCCATATGTGGTGTGTGAAAATAACACACATGAAATGACTCTAGTTGTTGTTAGTAAAAAGAACACACATGCAATGACACTGGTGGATCCATGTGTCATCTCTGAAGAGAACACACATACAATGACTCTAGCTATGGTTAATGAGAAGAACACACATTTCAATGACACTGGTGGATCCATAGGTGGTATGTGAAAAGAATAGTCATGAAATGACTCCGGTTGTTGTTACTAAAAAGAACACACATACAATGACACTGGTGGATCCATGTGTGGTCTCTGAAGAGAACACACATGTAATGACTCTAGACGTGGTTAATGAGAAGAACACACATGAAATTACACCAGTGGATCCATAGCTGGATTGTGAAAAGAACACACATGCAATGACTCTGGTTGTTGTTAGTAAAAATAAGACACATGCAATGACACTAGTGGATCCATGTGTGGTCTCTAGAGAACACACATTTCAATGACACTGGTGGATCCATATGTGGTATGTGAAAAGAATAGTCATGAAATTACTACAGTTGTTGTAAGTAAAAAGAGCACACATGCAATTACACTGGTGGATCAATGAGTGGTATATGAAGAGAACACACATGCAATGACTCTAGATGTGGTTAATCAGAAAAACACACATGCAATGACCCTTGTGGATCCATAGGTGGATTGTGAAAATAACACACATGCAATGACTCTGGTTGTTGTTAGTAAAAAGAACACACATGCAATGACACTGGTGGATCCATGTGTGGTCTCTAAAGAGAACAGACATTTCAATGACACTAGTGGATACATATGTGCTATGTGAAAAAATAGTCATGAAATGACTCCAGTTGTTGTTAGCAAAAAGAGCACACGTGCAATTACCCTGGTGGATCCACGTGTGGTCTCTAAAGAGAACACACATGCAATGACACTGGTGGATCCATAGGTGGATTGTGAAAAGAACACACATGCAATGACTCTGGTTATTGTTAGTAAAAATAAGACACATGCAATGACACTAGTGGATCCATGTGTGGTCTCTAGAGAACACACATTTCAATGACACTGGTGGATCCATATGTGGTATGTGAAAAGAATAGTCATGAAATTACTACAGTTGTTGTAAGTAAAAAGAGCACACATGCAATTACACTGGTGGATCAATGAGTGGTATATGAAGAGAACACACATGCAATGACTCTAGATGTGGTTAATGAGAAAAACACACATGCAATGACTCTGGTTATTGTTAGTAAAAATAAGACACATGCAATGACACTAGTGGATCCATGTGTGGTCTCTAGAGAACACACATTTCAATGACACTGGTGGATCCATATGTGGTATGTGAAAAGAACACACATGCAATGACTCCAGTTGTTGTTAGTAAAAAGAACACACATGCAATGGCACTGGTGGATCCATGTGTGGTCTCTGAAGAGAAAACACATTTCAATGATACTGGTGGATCCATATGTGGTATGTGAAAAGAATAGTCAAGAAATGACTCCAGTTGTGGTTCTTAAAAAGGGCACACATGCAATTACACTGGTGGATCCATGTGTGGTCTCTAGGAGAACACACATGCAATGACTCTAGCTGTGGTTAATGAGAATAACACACATGCAATGACACTGGTGGATCCATAGGTGGATTATGAAAAGAACACACATGCAATGACTCTGGTTATTGTTAGTAAAAAGGACACACATGCAATGACATTGGTGGATCCATGTGTGGTATTTGAAGAGAACACGCATTTCAATGATGCTGGTGGATCCACATGTGGTATGTGAAAAGAATAATCATGAAATGACTCTAGTTGTTGTTAGTAAAAAGAACACACATGCAACTACACTGGTGGATCCATGTGTGGTCTCTAAAGAGAACAGACATGCAATGACTCTAGCTGTGGTTCATGAGAAGAACACACATTTCAATGACACTGGGGGATCCATATGTGGTATGTGAATAGAATAGTCATGAAATGACTCCAGTTGTTGTTAGCAAAAAGAACACACATGCAATAACACTGGTGGATCCATGTGTGGTCTCTGAAGAGAACACACATCTCAATGACACTTGTGGATCCATATGTGGTATGTGAAAATAATAGTCATGAAATGACTCCAGTTGTTGTTAGTAAAAAGAACACACATGCAATGACTCTAGCTCTAGTTAATGAGAAGAACACACATGCAATGACACTGGTGGATCCATGAGTGGTCTTTGAAGAGAACACACATTTCAATGACTCTGGTGGTATGTGAAAGGAACACACATGCAATGACACTGGTGGATCCATATGTGGTATGTGAAAAGAATAGTCATGAAATGACTCTAGTTGTTGTTTGACATGGGTATACCCTACAGGTACTCGAACTTGGTATATACGGCCCAAATACGTACAGGCCCACGGTGTCGCCAAGGCCCGGATGGAGGGACTCGAGTAACCTATGGACTCTCAATTGCTTCAAGGACAAGAAGAAGCTAAAGATAGAAAGTTTGAAGGGGAAAACCCTAACTTGTAACCGACTCGACCTGCTACCCGAGACCTAGCCTATCTATATAAAGGCTAGGAGGGGGCAGCGAGGAGGAGACACGCAACCCTAGTTTTCGCAACCCTTGCCAAATTTCATCTGCGCATCATTGTAACTTTCGACTCCCTCGATAATTCCACGAGCAGACAAGCAGGAGTAGGGACCTCTACGAGGCCTGAACCTGGGTAAATCCTTTGTCCCCTGTGTGCTTGTTTGCTAGCCGATAGATGTATCTAGCGCTCCCTCCTTCTCCAAAACCCATGTCCATAACAATGGGCATTGACGAGTTAAACCCTCGTCAATTGGCGCCGTCTGTGGGAACTAGGAGTGCTGATGTTGCGGCTTCTTTGGCCCCATCAAACACGATCTACAACTCTGCAACAGCGGAGATTCGCCAGCTCTTCGGCGCCTTCAACTTCACCGTCCACACGCCGGCTACTCGCCCGGCCTTCGAGTCCGTGGGCGACGGAATCAGCCTGGCGATTGGGAGTTTCCGCTTCCAAGTTGGTTAGATGGGCACGCTTCGCATGCCTGATCAGCCAAGAACACCGGCGATTGTCCCGGCCTCATGGTTCCCCCATCGATCGGTACCCTCCGCGAGCTCAATGCTCCAGCGGTGATCGGGAACATGGTAAGCGACAACAGTCGCGACTCCGATCTAAGCGATCTGGCCACTGAAGAGGGATCCTACGGTTCCGGATCTGAAAGTTGTGGAAGCAACAGCTTCCCAAATCACTTCATGTGCGTCGTCATCAACGCGGGCGACACCTCTGCCAACCGCGGCAATGGCACCGACCCGCCCAACACCGTCAACGGCGGCAACGGTGGCAATGGAGGAGCAGTCGAACCCCCTACCATAATCAACGAGCAAACCGGCGAACGCGTCGTGATCAGGCTCAACGAGCAAGAGTGGGAATGCTTCCGCGAAGCCCTACGAGGTACACCTCTACCCTTCGGGTCCCCGCAAGAACTACTGATGGGCTACCACTGGCTCCTAAAGGAGGAATTCAAGCGCCAGAAACAAGCAATCGCGGAACTTGAGGCACGTAAAAAGGCGGCAGACGAGTCAAGCCTTCGTCGTGCTGGGCTATCTTCCTACGGAGGATCCTCCTCAAGAGGCAACGAACACCTCGCCAAGAAGAGGCAATCGCGGATGGCTCACCTCACCGAGCAAGAACGCATAGACGCCGTGAAAATCCTCGACTTCGGCTCCATGACAGTCGACACGAGAGGCAATGTGGTTCCCAGGACGCCGCAGGCCGTGGTGACAGCGGCCACCATGTACCTTCTCAATAACCAACCACCGGCTGGAGATCCTCGGACGGCCATGCACCGATCTACGATCGCGGGCCTTGGACTAATCGAGGCCGCCCTCGACAAAGAACCAGTACCCGACCCAAAAAAGGGCAAGGCGTTAGCAAAACGCTATTCCTCGTCCTCGTCAAGCGACGATAGTCACGACCTGTCTCGACGCCGCCATTCGCGACGGCACGATTGCGACTACGATGCACACGACGAGCTCACGCAGCCCAAGATCGACAAGTCAAGGGCACGACGTGCTCGGTCGACTGATTCAGAAGAAGAAGATGGAGAGCTCTGCGGTGCGAGATGCTTCAGCAGATCCATGAGGCAGAAGCGAATGCCTAAAGGGTTCAAACTCCCATCAGAGAACCCGAAATTTGACAGTCTACAGGACCCCAAGATCTGGCTGGAAGATCACATCTCCTCAGTCAGGCTGCACGGGGGCAGTCGGAGTACCGCCATGCAATGCTTGCAGCTACAGCTGCAAGGCGCCGCCCGGGCATGGCTCAATAACCTCCCGCACAGATCCATTCGCAGCTGGGATGAGCTGGTCTACAGCTTTGTGCGCAACTTCAAGGGCACATACAAACGCCCCACTTTAATCGAAGTACTGAGATGCTGCCAGCAAAAATCTGGCGAATCGCTGCGCTCTTACATCCAAAGGTGGTCCATCATCAAGAACTCCGCAGAGAACATCTCGGAAGACCGTGATTGATGCATTCAACGACGGTGTCCGCCGCATAGAACTCAGGGAGGATCTAGGACGCTCAAAGCCCAAGACCATCGTCCACCTGATGGAGATCGCGAACCGGTGGGCTGATGGAGAAGATTCGCTGAAGAACCGCGCTCACTCTGACAAGGAAGCAGAACTCAGACGCGACCGCCGGCGCAAACATCGTATGCGCGTCTACGACGATCGCGATGACGTCAATATGGTCGCCGCCGGTTACGCCGATAGACGCGACGACAACCGCAACAGCGGATACCGTAGCGGCGGATATCGCGACTCCGGGAAAACCACGCAAGTATGGAAACGCCACACCCGCGATGAAGCACCCGCGACCACCATTGAAGATAAACTGTCCGGACCATGCACGGTACACTTCTACATTGACAAGCATGACGACAAGAGAAAGTCCAGTCACCTCCTCAAGGACTGCCGCGAGTTCCTCAAGCTACACGAGGGGTTGGTGCGGATGAACCGCAACACGGTCGAAAGAGGCTACGGAACCGCTCCAGGTGCAGTGGCACATGGCGCACCACCACCACCACCTGGGCCACCCCCGAACGGAGCTGCACCGGACCAGCGTCACGGAGGCGAACCATACCCGCGGGCCATGGGCACCATGATGATCCAAAAGGGACGCCCCTCGAACAGGGTGCAGAAGGCCATTAGTCGCCAAGTCAATTTGGCCATGCACTCGCCACCATCCACCACTGAGTACCTCAGTGGCAGTGAGTCGTGCATTACCTTTGACAAACGCGACCACTCGCCTCAAGTACCTCGCCCAGGTCATTTCCCCCTCGTACTCGAGGCGCAAATTGGAGGCTTCAACATGAGTCGCGTCTTCATGAAAAGGCGTCTACCCCCTAGGAAAAATCAACCTCGACGTCATATTCGGCACGCCGAAGAACTTCCGGCGCGAGCGCATCGACTTTGAAGTTGTCGACTGGCCCTCACAATACCACTGCATCCTCGAGCGCGTCGCGTTCGCTAGGTTCATGGCAGTACCTCACTACACCTATCTACAGATGAAAATGCTAGGTCCCAACGGCGTCATCATGATCAACGGGAGTTTCGAGCAATCTAACAGTTGTGATAGGGAATTCAACAGAATCTCCCAGTCCTTCGTCATGCAGGAGGAACTCGCGCGATTGAAGGAAACGACAGACAACAGTCTGCCCCCTCTGAGTAGGTCAAGCTCACCTGATCTCTCCTTTGACTCATCTGTGCACACAAAGAAGGTGCAGGTCCATCTATCGGATCCCACTAAAATGGCCCTCATCGCCAACAACTTGAGTCCCGCATAGGAACTCGCGCTCGTCGAATTCCTCTGTGAGCACTGGGAAATTTTCGCCTGGTGTCCTGCGGAGATGCCAGGAGTTCCCAGGGAATTCGCCGAGCATGCACTCAACGTCAACCCCGACGCAAGGCCACTCAAGCAAACAATCAGGCGACTGTCTAAGCCACGGGCACAGGCAGTCAGAATGGAGATCAACAGACTCCTCGAGGCCAAATTCATACGCGAGATCAAGGAAAGCACTTGGCTCGCCAATACAGTACTGGTGCCAAAAAATGACACGGATATCCTGCGGATGTGCGTCGACTTCACTTCTCTTAACAAGCATTGCCCAAAATACCACTTCCCGCTACCACGGATCGATCAAATCATCGACTCCACTGCTGGATGCGAGCACCGCTGCTTCCTCGACGCCTACTCAGGCTATAACCAAATTCGAATGAAGGAGGAAGACCAGGAGAAGACCGCGTTTACAACGCCCTTCGGCGTGTTCTGCTACAACACAATGCCCTTCGGGCTAAAAAACGCAGGAGCCACGTACCAGCGATGCATGCAGGCCTGCCTCAAGGAGCAACTTGGTCGCAACATCCAAGTCTATGTCGAAGAAATAGTAATCAAGACCAAGGAAGAAGCCTCTCTAATCGACGACTTGCGCGAAACCTTCGCCAATCTCGGTCGCTACCGGATAAAGCTCAATCCGGACAAATGCGCCTTCGGCGTACCCTCGGGACAACTGCTCGGGTATCTCATCTCCGCGAGAGGGATTGAGGCAAACCCGAAAAAGATAAAGTCCATACTGGCCATGGAGAAGCCAAAAAACATAAGGGGCGTTCAGCAACTTGGTGGGCGAATCGCGGCCCTCAGTCGATTTATCAGTCGAATGGGAGAAAAGGCGTTGCCGTTCTATCAGCTCCTCCGCAAAACCGACAAATTCGAGTGGACCAATGAAGCGCAAGAAGCATTCGAAGACCTAAAGCACCTACTATCCACCTCGCCAGTATTGGTAACTCCACGAGAAAACAAGGTCCAAGGCGTACAACGCCCGGTATACTACCTCAGCGAGGTCCTCACACCAACAAAACAGAGGTACCCGCATTATCAAAAGCTGGCGTACGACGTCTTTATGACCGCCCGGCGACTGCGCCACTACTTCCAGGAATATCCTCAATAACCCTGACGCCACAGGACGAGTCGTGCTTTGGGGAATCGAGCTGTCTCCACGAGACATCACATACGAAAAGCGCGGCACAATCAAGTCGCAAGTCCTCCCGGACTTCCTCGTACATTGGATGGAAAACTAACTCCCGGACAGGCCAGACATGTCCTACCTCTGGACAATGCACTTCGATCGGTCCAAGAGGAAAGATGGAGCAGGAGCAGGTGTCATACTGACTCGCCTCAAGGGGACAAGATGAAGTACGTCCTGCGAATGCAGTTCACAGCCTCAAACAATGAGGCTGAATACGAGGCCCTGTTACACGGGATGAGGATGGCAAAAGCCTGCAGCGCAAAGAGGCTAATCATATATGGCAACTCCAAGCTGATCGTAAACCAAACAATGCACGAGTGTGACGCACTAAACGACAACATGATCGCATACCACGACCTCTACGACACACTTGAAGGAGACTTTGACGGCTGCGAGTTGCGACACATAGGTCGCAAAGCAATGAGGAGGCGGACGCACTCGCCAACATAGGTTCCACCTGCGCACCCATACCACCTGGGGTATTTCTTGAGCGCATATGCAAACGCTCCATCAAGCCAAAGGCCGCAGAGAAGAAAACAAGCGTAGCAACGGACTCGGGGGCTACGCCACCCAATGAGCCAACGATAATCGATGACTTGGAGCTCGACACAGGACTCGAGGGACCAATGAGCGTCATGATGATCGAACAATCCTGCACGCAGCCGTACATTACGTACCTCCTTAGCAAGAGCCTACCGGACGACCCGACAGATGCACGACACATCGCGCGACGCTCCAAGGCATTCACCGTTATCAACGACGAACTGTATAAACACAGCATCACAGGTGTGTTACAGCGATGCGTCTCCCTAGCCGATGGAAGAGCAGTCCTCCTCGACATCCATGAAGGGACCTACGGGAACCACGCCGGCAGCCGCACCCTCGTCGCCAAAGCTCTACGAGCTAGATTTTACTGGCCCACGGCCATGCGCGACGCCAAGGATATAGTCCAAAAGTGCAACGCCTATTAGCGATTCGCGGACAAGCCACACGCACCAGGCGCAGAGCTACGGCCTATTCCATTGGCCTGGCCCTTCGCCCAGTGGGGACTCGACATGGTCGGCAAACTTCCAAGGTCCTCGCAAGGAGGCTACGTCTACCTCTTGGTCGCAGTCGACAAGTTCACCAAGTGGATCGAGGCCATGACAGTGACCAAGCAATCAGGGCACAACGCAGTCAAGTTCTTCGAGTCCATCGTCTACCGCTTCGGTGTGCCACACAACATCATCATCGACAATGGAACGAACTTTACATCCAAGGAGTTCCAAGATTTCTGCGAGAACCTGGGGATCAACATCCGCTATACCTCAGTCGCACACCCGCAGACCAACGGTTAGGTGGAAAAGGCAAACGGGCTCATTTGCAGCGGCATCAAGAAGCGACTCCTCCGGCCACTCGAACAAGCCGGGGGCTGCTGGCCAAACGAACTGCAATCCATACTCTGGAGCCTGCGTACAACTCCAAACAGCGCCACCGGCTACACACCATTATTTATGGTACATGGAGCAGAGGCAGTATTACCCGCCGAGGTACGGTACAGAGCGCCATGCATAGTCGCCTACAACGAGAAGGAATCATCCCTCGCACTCGAAGACTCTGTCGACCTCCTTGACGAAGCAAGAGAAATCGCCACAGAAAGATCGACGATCGAGCAGCAGAACCTGCGCAACTACCATAGCAGAAGGCTTCGCCCAAGATCCTTCGTCGAAGGTGACCTGGTCCTGCGACTGAAGCAGCAGGGACATCTCAAGCTCGAGTCCCCCTGGGAAGGACCGTACGTGATTACAGAAGTAATCCTAGGTGGCGCCTATCGCCTTCAAGATTTAGAGACAGGAGTCGCATACTCCAACCCTTGGAACGTCGCACAACTGCGACGCTTCTACCCTTAGTCATTTCTTTTTTACTTTTACATCGCAAATAAGGCTATTCAGCCAAGGCTACTTAGCCGCACATTGTACTACGTACTGTTCTCCGAATAAATGAAAGCTAAGTGCCCCAAAACTCCGTGCTCTCTTTTCTTTTGTCAACTTTCATACTCGGGGGCTGCACCACCCTATATACATATGTTCTTCGAACAATAACGCGACATCCTGAGTAGCTGGCACATCAATCAGACCCCTAAACACAAACACAACCCAGCTGCCACACAGCTGACAGGTTGATAGGGGAAAGATACAAAGATGGCCAGGCTAACGAAAAGGACTCGCATAAGTGCAACGCACCCCACGCTTATAAAGCTATTTGTAAATTATCTACAAAACTATATATGAGCTTTAAAACACGAGTACACTTGTATGCAGGATACGTATTTGGCTACCCTTGCAACAGAAGAACATTAGTCTGTTCCTCAAAGAAGTCGACGATTTCCTCAGCTGGACGATCCACCGCTTGATAGTGCGGCACCATGTTCCAGGAAGATCCTGCTGGTGACGCTGGTGGCCCAGATGCAATGGCGGCGACATCCACGTCAGGCCTGTGCAAACGCACCACGGAGAGCGCAGCCTTGGCACCAGCCACCAGCTGCTGCCTCACGCACTCGCGAACCGCGGACATATCTTGAAATTTCGTCAGAAGGGCCAGCAGGCTTGACGGAGTATCATCCAGCGGGAACATCGCCCGGTAGATGTTCTTCAAGCACGACTGCGACTTCTTCAGAAAAAGCAGCACTCGCGAGGCGCGATCCTGCAGGGTCGCTAACGCAGTCGCATGATCATGATCTACCCAGAAGTATCCACTCTCCTGAAGCTGCTCTTGGGTGAGATCATGAAGGCGGATGGCAATCCTATCCCTCTCGTCCTGCGGACGGTGCGCGCTAACAACTACACGAAGCAGCATCAACAGCATGAGTACAACGTACCATTGCGATCATCTACAAATGAAAAGACGAGGATGAGCAAACTAACACTTAAACTGGTCGCTCAGCTGCGTCACCTCACCAAGCAGATATTGCTCACGGGCGGCGGCTTTTTCAGCCTTCGACTTCCATATGTCCGCGCTACCACGGATCACAGGCAACTCACGCTCCAGCTGCTTAACGCGATCACGAAGTCGCGAAAGCAAGGAAAGCTCCTCTACTCTAGAGCGGGGTGGTGCCATTGTATCCTCAAGAGATGGCGAGACCGGGTTCCCCCCATAGGGCCACTTGACGTACCCTATCAAAAAATCAAGTCAGAAGCAAAATAAGGCGACCAACTCAAAAGTCAGAAGTAAACAGGTGCATTCAGGATCAATAAAAAGTATGTACAAACACATTCGCCAACAGGCATGATCTCCAATCAAAAGAGCGAGTTCGTCAGCTATTACAAGAAACTAACTACGGAGCAGCTGGCTTCTTCAACTTCGAGGACCTTGGGGGCTTCATCAAGTCCGTGGTAGTATCAGATGCCACTGACTTTCCGCCGGCCCCTGAGGCCAAAGTTTTCGCCGCCTTCTTTGCGCGACTCAGCTCCTCCGAATACTTGGCAACGGTGTTTATCAAGGAATGGCCATATTTGGCACAAGCAGTCGCAAAAGGAGCGAACACTACCTGCTGACCATCCGTGCCAATAGGCATTGTCTTCGACACCGCAGAGGGATCCACTTCGACTCTGTGGGCTTGCACCATGGCAAGCGACATGGTCGCACCAGCTGCGAGGAGGGAGTTCTTGTACGTGGCAGGTACACCCCCAGCGAGTGACTCCACCAACTCCTCCACATTGTCTACCAGCTCCGCCTTCGGCATCAGCTCCTCCCGGAGGCGCCTCAGGGTGGCCTTGGCTTTGGACAACGTGTTTTGGACAACGGCGCTACGGTCTTCGACTGTAGATACCGCGCCCGCCAAAACGTCATCGCGACCAAGGGCTTGCGGATCAAAGCTCAAGCCACCAGCATCTACAACAAAATACGTACACGGATCAAACTTCTAAGGCCACCGGCACTATAGAGGAAAAGAAGAACATCGATAAATATCTACCAAGTAGACGTACCTGAGAGGGCCTTGGCGACTAAGAAAAGTTTCTCTTCAAACAACTTCTCCCTAGCCACAAAGGAGGCACGCAGATCCTCTTCGCGCTTCTGGGCCTCATCACGAGCCGCGAGTGCCTCGTCGCGCCCCTTCACTGCTGTGGCCAGCGTCTTCTCCAACGTGGCAACATCACGCAGTAAAGCATTATGCTCAGCTACAGGACAGTCAAAAATCTGGCTGTCAGTCGATACTGCAAAATGCGAAAACGAAAAGACGCACATAGAACGCATCTTCTTGCAGGGAGTCGTGGGATCGAAGGGAGCAAGTCCAAAGTGCTCGTCATTGGCCTTCTGATCGCGCACATAGAACCATCTGTCCCTCCATCACTGGACGGGCTTGGCGAGCTTGATATCAAAGTAGGTGGCGGATGGATCAACATGGATTCCGCAACCACCTACATCATAAACTAAAGAGCCAGATGCGGACTGACGCTTCAATTTAAAAATGCGTTTGAAAAGACCAAAGTGCGGCTCGATTCCGAGCCAGCACTCGCAGAGTGTGATGAAACAGGTGATGTGGAGGAGAGAATTTGGGGACAGCTGGTGGAGCTGGAGCCCATAGAAACACAAAAGACCCCGAAGAAAGGGGTGAAGAGGCAAAGAAAGACGACGAATGATGAATGCAAGAAACATCACTCGATAACCAGCGGGAGGCACAGGAACGGTCTCACCGCTGGGGACGCGCGAATTGGCGACTGATGCAGAAATCACTCCGTCTTGGCGAAGAAGACGGAGATCCGACGGCTTGATGATGGAGGGGCGCCACGCGCCATTAGTCACGCGGGTGCCCGCGACCTTCTTCTTCCCGGCGGCGGCGGCGCTGGTGGCCGCAGCAGCGGAGCCACCCTTGTTCTTCGCTGCAGCGAGGGTGGCCGCGGAATCAGTGGCAGCGCCTCCCTTCTTCTTCCCTATTGCACGACGACGATGTGAGTGAAGAAAATAGCTAGGGAACGAGTGGAGCTGGTCCAGCGTCGTGGAGAAGATGGGCGCAGAGAAAAGCAGGAAAGCACAGGGCAATGGCGATGGCAGCAAGGAAGATAGAACACAGATGGGAAAACTACCGCCGCGGCATCGCTACTTAACCCCTGGAAGATGCAATCCAACGGCTGACAAAAACCCTATTGGACGCGTGGCATGCATCGCATAGGACACGTGGAGAAGAGGAAGCGCGAACCGTCCCCCCACTTCTACCATTACGCGTGGAAATCGAGGAGGCACAGTTAAAAATAAGATTATGCACGCCCAGTCAAATCAAAGTCAGAAAGTAGGACCCACAACTCGTCACGTCCCGTCAAAAACCGCTCACGCGGGCAACTAAGGTCATACAAGCGTCAGCACTGACATCACCAAAGGCTATGCAATGGAGAACTTTGACTATTTTTATTCCTTGCTGGAGTCTTCGACTCCACCAAGCACTCGGGGGCTACTCCCATAGGGAGCGTTGGCCGCGCCCCCTACGATTTTTCTTTTCTTGTTGCAGGAACATGGACAATCACAAAAAAGCAAACCCAACCACTCGAAACACAGTTCGATTATGAACATGGGTTACTCCCATAGGGAGCGCCGGAAACAAGCAGGCAAAAGACGACAGCAGTCGCGACAATATTTGAGCTGCCTGAGTCATCGACTGAAACAGGTAAGAAAAAGACGACAGCAATCGCAAAAGAGTTTTAGTACCTGCCTGGGTCATCAACTGAACAAGCAAGCAAAAGATGACAGCGGTCGCAAAAGATTTTAGTCCCTGCCTGAGTCTTCGACTCAACCAGGCACTCGGGGGCTACTCCCATAGGGAGCGCTGGTCGTGCACCCTATGATTATTTGAACAAAAAACTATGTGTTGATGACATCCACACTCGAAATTCATGGCGACACCGCCTCATAATTTTTCCCCTACAAAGAGACTGGGTCTCCTGGGTTACCCGAATCGTCTCCGCGATGATACAATTCGGATGTCGCGCCTACGGCGTGAAGGTAAGACCTGCATAAGGCCTGGCAACGCATTTAACTGCGCACTACCAGAAACATATCCGTGCCCACAGGCACGATGAACATGCCTTGACGGACGCGTCAAATGCTCACACCCATATAACTGGAATTCAACTCCTGTAAGACCTCCACGGCCTGAGTTGAATTACACCAGCACTTTTCGGGATTCGAGTCCGGGGACTCGAATTCGAGTAGATTGCATTGTTTCACCCTAAGGTGGTTAACAGATACCGATACTTCGGTCATATCAAGCACGTATATCAACAATCCCTATGACACAAATAAAAACAATCGAAATATACTCATTCAGGCACTCGAAGGCTTCAAAAGTCCCTAGTCGAATCTGTGATTCCACTGGACACTCGGGGGCTACTAACATGGGTATACCCTACAGGTACTCGAACTTGGTATATACGGCCCAAATACGTACATGCCCACGGTGTCGCCAAGGCCCGGATGGAGGGACTCGAGTAACCTATGTACTCTCAATTGCTTGAAGGACAAGAAGAAGCTAAAGATAGAAAGTTTGAAGGGGAAAACCCTAACTTGTAACCTACTCGACATGCTACCCTAGACCTAGCCTATCTGTATAAAGGCTAGGAGGGGGCGGCGAGGAGGAGACACGCAACCCTAGTTTTCGCAACCCTCGCCAGATTTCATCTGCGCATCATTGTAACTTTCGACTCCCTCGATAATTCCACGAGCAGACAAGCAGGAGTAGGGACCTCTACGAGGCCTGAACCTGGGTAAATCCTTTGTCCCCTGTGTGCTTGTTTGCTAGCCGATAGATGTCTCCAGCGCTCCCTCCTTCTCCAAAACCCAAGTCCATAACAATGGGAATTGATGAGTTAAACCCTCGTCATTGTTAGTAAAAAGATCACACATGCAATTACACTGGTGGATCCATGTGTGGCCTCTGAAGAGAACACACATGCAATGACTCTAGCTGTGGTTAATGAGAAGAACACAAATGCAATGACACTGGTTGTTGTTAGTAAAAAGAGCACACATGCAATGACACTGGTGGATCCATGGGTTGTCTCTGAAGAGAACACACATTTCAATGACACTGGTGGATCCATATGTGGTGTGTGAAAAGAACACACATGCATTGACTCTAGTTGTTGTTAGTAAAAAGAACACACATGCAATGGCACTGGTGGATCCATGTGTAGTCTCTGAAGAGAACACACATGCAATGACTCTAGCTGTGGTTAATGAGAAGAACACACATGCAATGACACTAGTGGATCCATAGGTGGATTGTAAAAACAACACACATGCAATAACTCTAGTTGTTGTTAGTAAAAAGAACACACATGCAATGACACTGGTGGATCCATGTGTGGTCTCTGAGGAGAACACACATTTCAATGGCACTGGTGGATCCATATGTGGTATGTGAAAATAAAAGTCATGAAATGACTCCAATTGTAGTTAGTAAAAAGAACGCACATGCAATGACACTGGTGGATGCATGTCTGGTCTTTGAAGAGAACACACATGCAATGACTGTAGCTGTGGTTAATGAGAAGAACACACATGCAATGACACTGGTGGATCCATAGGTGGACTGTGAAAAGAACAGACATGCAATGACCCTGGTTGTTTTTAGTAAAAAGAACACACATGCAATGACACTAGTGGATCCATGTGTGGTCTCTGAAGAGAACACACATTGCAATCACTCTAGCTGTGGATCCATATGTGGTGTGTGAAAATAACACACATGCAATGACTCCAGTTGTTAGTAAAAAGAACCCACATGGAGTGACACTGGTGGATCCACGTGTGGTCTCTAATGAGAACACACATGCAATGACTCTAGTTGTGGTTACTGAAGAGAACACACATGCAATGACACTGGTGGATCCATAGGTGGATTGTGAAAAGAACACACATGAAATGACTCCTGCTGTTGTTAGTAAAAAGAACACACATGCAATGACACTGGTGGATCCAGGTGTGGTCTCTGAAGAGAAAACACATTTCATTGACACTGGTGGATCCATATGTGGTATGTGAAAAGAATAGTCATGAAATGACTGCAGTTGTTGTTAGTAAAAAGAACACACATGCAATTACACTGGTGGATCCATGTGTGGTCTCTGAAGAGAACACACATGCAATGACTCTAGCTGTGGTTAATGAGAAGAACACACATGCAATAACACTGGTGGATTCCTGTGTGGTCTTTGAAGAGAACACACAATTAAATGACTCTGGTGGTATGTGAAAAGAACACACTTGCAATCACACTGGTGGATCCATGGGTTATCTCTGAAGAGAACACACATTTCAATGACACTGGTGGATCCATATGTGGTGTGTGAAAAGAACACACATGCATTGACTCTAGTTGTTGTTAGTAAAAAGAACACACATGCAATGGCACTGGTGGATCCATGTGTAGTCTCTGAAGAGAACACACATGCAATGACTCTAGCTGTGGTTAATGAGAAGAACACACATGCAATGACACTAGTGGATCCATAGGTGGATTGTAAAAACAACACACATGCAATAACTCTAGTTGTTGTTAGTAAAAAGAACACACATGCAATGACACTGGTGGATCCATGTGTGGTCTCTGAGGAGAACACACATTTCAATGACACTGGTGGATCCATATGTGGTATGTGAAAAGAAAAGTCATGAAATGACTCCAATTGTAGTTATTAAAAAGAACGCACATGCAATGACACTGGTGGATGCATGTGTTGTCTTTGAAGAGAACACACATGCAATGACTGTAGATGTGGTTAATGAGAAGAACACACATGCAATGACACTGGTGGATCCATAGGTGGACTGTGAAAAGAACACACATGCAATGACCCTGGTTGTTGTTAGTAAAAAGAACACACATGCAATGACACTAGTGGATCCATGTGTGGTCTCTGAAGAGAAGACACATGCAATCACTCTAGCTGTGGATCCATATGTGGTGTGTGAAAATAACACACATGCAATGACTCCAGTTGTTGTTAGTAAAAAGAACCCACATGGAATGACACTGGTGGATCCTTGTGTGGTCTCTAATGAGAACACACATGCAATGACTCTAGTTGTGGTTACTGAAGAGAACACACATGCAATGACACTGGTGGATCCATAGGTGGATTGTGAAAAGAACACACATGAAATGACTCCTGTTGTTTTTAGTAAAAAGAATACACATGCAATGACACTGGTGGATCCAGGTGTGGTCTCTGAAGAGAACACACATTTCAATGACACTGGTGGATCCATATGTGGTATGTGAAAAGAATAGTCATGAAATGACTGCAGTTGTTGTTAGTAAAAAGAACACACATGCAATTACACTGGTGGATCCATGTGTGGTCTCTGAAGAGAACACACATGCAATGACTCTAGCTGTGGTTAATGAGAAGAACACACATGCAATAACACTGGTGGATTCCTGTGTGGTCGTTGAAGAGAACACACATTTCAATGGTGGTATGTGAAAAGAACACACTTGCAATCACACCGGTGGATCCATGTGTGGTCTCTGAAGAGAACACACATTTCAATGACACTGGTGGATCCATATGTGGTATGTGAAAAGAACAGTCATGAAATGACTCCAGTTGTGGTTAGTAAAAAGGGCACACATGCAATTACACTTATGAATCCATGTGTGGTCTCTGAAGAGAACACACTTGCAATGACTCTAGCTGTGGTTAATGAGAAGAACACACATGCAATGACACTGGTGGATCCATAGGTGGATTGTGAAAAGAACACATATGCAATGACTCTGGTTGTTGTTAGTAAAAAGTACACACATGCAATGACACTGGTGGATCCAGGTGTGGTCTCTGAAGAGAACACACATTTCAATGACGCTAGTGGATCCACATGTGGTATGTGAAAAGAATAGTCATGAAATGACTCTAGTTGTTGTTAGTAAAAAGAACACACATGCAATGACACTGGTGGATCCATGTGTGGTCTCTGAAGAGAACACACATGCAATGACTCTAACTATGGTTAATGATAAGAACACACATGCAATGACACTGGGGGATCCATATGTGGTATGTGAAAAGAATAGTCATGAAATGACTCCAGTTGTTGTTAGTAAAAAGAACACACATGCAATAACACTGGTGGATCCATGTGTCGTCTCTGAAGAGAACACACATTTCAATGGCACTGGTGGATCCATATGTGGTATGTGAAAAGAATATTCATGAAATGACTGCAGTTGTGGTTCGTAAAAAGGGCACACATGCAATTACACTGGCGGATCCATGTGTGTTCTCTGAAGAGAAGAACACACATGAAGTGACTCTAGTTGTGGTTAATGAGAAGAACACACATGCAATGACACTGGTGGATCCATAGGTGGATTGTGAAAAGAACACACATACAATGACTCTGGTTGTTGTTAGTAAAAAGGACACACATGCAATGACACTGGTGGATTCATGTGTGGTCTCTGAAGAGAACACACATTTCAATGACGCTGGTGGATCCACATGTGGTATGTGAAAAGAATATTCATGAAATGACTCTAGTTGTTGTTAGTAAAAAGAACACACATGCAATGACACTGGTGGATACATGTGTGGTCTCTGAAGAGAACCCAGATGCAATGACTCTAGTTGTGGTTAATGAGAAGAACACACATTTCAATGACATGGGGGATCCATATGTGGTATGTGAAAAGAATAGTCATGGAATGACTCTAGTTGTTATTAGTAAAAAGAACACACATGCAATAACACTGGTGGATCCATGTGTGGTCTTTGAAGAGAACACACATTTCAATGACATTGGTGGATCCATATGTGGTATGTGAAAAGAACACACATGCAATGACTCTGGTTGTAGTTAGTAAAAAGAACACACATGCAATGACCCTGGTGGATCCATGTGTGGTCTCTGAAGAGAACAAACATTTCAATGACACTGGTGGATCCATATGTGGTATGTGAAAAGAACACACATGAAATGACTCTAGTGGTTGTTAGTAAAAAGAACACACATGCAATGACACTGGTGGATCCATGTGTGGTCTCTGAAGAGAACACACATGCAATGACTCTAGGTGTGGTTAATGAGAAGAACACACATGCAATCACACTGGTGGATCCATAGGTGGATTGTGAAAAGAACACACATGCAATGACTCTAGTTGTTGTTAGTAAAAAGAACACACAGGCAATGACACTGGTGGATCCATGTGTGGTCTTTGAAGAGAAAACACATTTCAATGACACTGGTGGATCCATATGTGGTATGTGAAAAGAATAGTCATGAAATGACTGCAGTTGTTGTTAGTAAAAAGAACACTGTAACATATCATCTCTATGTGTAATAAATAAACGACGTGTTTGTGAGAATTGCATACATGCATTACATTTGCACTTGGTTCTAATCAAGAGACAAAATAAAACCCTAGTTTTCCCCTCTCTCAAATCAATTCAAAATAGTTTTGAAATTCAGAAACTATAAAAGGTTTGGAGCACAAATTGATTATAAGGGCCCCTGAAGTATTTTAATATGTGTACAACAGTTCTTGTATTTTGGAAATATACAAAACAGAAAAGAAATTGAAATACAATTGGAAAATAGAAAATAGAAAAAGAAAAAGATTTCTCGGGGAAAAACTAGTTTCTAACCTAATCTGGGTCAAAGCCCACTTCCCCTCTCTCCTCTTTGCCACCCGCATGCAACAGCCAGTACCCGCTGCCCTTGCTTCACCGCAGCCCAGCAGTGGCCCAGTCAGCCCGCTAGCGGCCCATACCACTTCGGCCACTTTCCCGTTTGTCGTCTTCCTCCCTGACGGAGGAAGTAGCTCGTTGGCCGCACCTCTGCCGCTCGACGGCGCTGTGATGCCTACCGCATGCCAAGATTCGCACCACCAATGCCTCGGCCATCTACAAGTACCTCAGTACCGCGAGAAAACCCTAGCCGTGCCCCAGTTCCTCTCCTCCACCTCGAACCAAAACCCTAGCCCTTAGGTCCTCCTTCACCTCACCGTCTCCGGCATCCCCTCGCCCAGCTGAGGTGCCCACGAGCTCCGCCTTGCTCTCCTCGTCCACCTCCCGGAAGGAATTGACCGTGGGAGCCCGCAACCGAGCAGGTAGCTCACTCCTTCCCCGACTCCGGCCACCGCGTCCGCCTCTGATCCCGGCCGTCACCGACCTCCTCCAGCCAAATCGACCTCACCGCCGTGCTCCTGGTGAGCTACTGGTTCTCGTGGACCCTCTCTTTCTCTCCCTCTCACCCTGCATCGCTCCCCCGACGTGCACCGCCGCTTGCCACTGCCGGCCATCGTCAAATCCCGCGCTCCGACGACCATTTCCTGGCGGCGCCACCACCATTCGCCTCCCCATCGCCCCCTCTTTCCAACGCGCGCACTCGTGCGTCCAGGCGCGCTCAGAATCCTCGGATTCGAGCTCGACCTGGGAGCTCCTCCATGGGTGATGTCATCATGACATCATCAAGATGTCATTATTCCATTTCTTTTATTTAGTATTTTCTGTAATTATTTATTAAATGAAAATACCTTACAGGTGGGCCCTACCTGTAAGATATTTAATCTTTTAGGAAAGGTTTTCTAACATGATTAAATATATGACATGTGGGTCCAGGTTATAAGTTATTTAATAATATCCATAAATATTTTTTTGTTTTAAAAATGGATTAAAAATGGGAAAAATCATAACTAATTCATTTTAAGTCAGAAAAATACAAATAATATATCAAAATGTTCAGAAAAATGAGATCTATCCAATAGACCCATAATCATGCATTGTTAATCAACTTACATGACAAGTTTAATTAGGAGAACAAAATAACCCCTCTCATATGCATCCGGGGTTTCTCCGAATTAGGGTTTGGACCCCACGGACCCCGTTTAAATTGTCAAGCATGTCTTAGGGTGTCATGTTAATACAATTTAACTTGTCATATCATCATCCTTGCTTGAGCATTGCACATATTCCATGTGTTGGTTTTTGCTTCTTCTTTCTGGTATTGGTTCTTCGTGAATAGGAACCGAACCCGAACCTGAAGTCAACGCCACCGAAGAGCAATACTGTTTCAACGACGGACAAGGAAAGCATAGCCCCATCATTCTGAACCTATGTTTCCAAAGTATTTCATTCACGCTATATGCATACGATTCCAATGTGGTCTTTTGTTTAAGATAGAGTATCCTATCTGCTGCATGTTTTCCTTTGTATACCAATATACCGATCCACCGCTACTAGCATAAATAGGGTTGAGCTTTTGAGCGTCGCTAGTGCCATATTTCAGTCCATCTTAGCCCTGCTTAGTATCACAAGACCGATCCATCGAGATGATGCGTCAGAGATGCGATGAACCTAGTTTGATAGGATGTTGAGATATGATCGGAGAAGGTTAATAAACATGCTAAGGCAGGTATGGGAGGCCACGTTGGGTGTGGTTTTTGTAGTCCCATGCGAGCCACCCTTAGGACCTGAGTTCTTGCCTCTTGAACCAAGACGAGCATACAACCACATGGGGGCCTGGAAACCCCCTCAACTAACTAACTTGCCTAGTAGATTCCATGAGTCACATAGTTCGGGCTTTCCATTCGACATATGCATTCTGGTTGTTCTTGAAGGAGGTGTAGGAGGTGCATTCATACAGGTAGGTAAGCGTGGCCAGGAACAAGAGAGGCACGACCTCCGTAATCTTGATCCCCGCACACATCTCTAGGGACCGGCTTCGGGACTTGACCCGTTATGGTGGAATCTCCTTAGGGCGTGACTCATGGTCTCGGCGAAAGCAAGGTAAAGGTCATGGTCAACCACCCCCTGCCGGCCTTCCAAGGAAGAGGGCTAATAATTTGGCATTAAGAGTCGGTTTGTATGTGTGGGTAAAGTTGTGCACCCCTGCAGGGTTATAATCTTTTTGAAAAGCCATGTCCACGGTTATGGACGACTTGGGAACGGACGTGACGATCATAGAGAACTATAACCTAATGATAAAACTTGGCAACTAATGAGTGTTCTGTAATTACTTCCTCTGGGTTCTTTGAGGGGGTATTCCAAGTTGAAAGGTTATCAGATGATGATGAAGGCGATCTTAAAGAGCTATAGTGTAGTCTTCTTACCTCTTTTGAAATGATCTGATTAGACGAGCCTCTTCTCTCACTTGTTTTCAAAACAAAGATGGCTTTTGCAAAGTATCCCCAGAAAGCCTTTCTAAATCAAGCATGTATCGTAGGTTATTAAGTTTAGCGGAGTTCATCCAGTACTCAGCCTTGCCTCGTTGATGTTTTTCTACAGATGAAGTTATTCCAACAGAAGGTGGTTTCTACATTGACGTCGACGAGTAGTTGGGGTTCCCAGGCAGCAGCCTAGGATCTATGGAAGGGTCATTTGCTTATGTTAAAGGCCTCTTAGGCCCTTTGCTAAGTTTGTTGTTTAGAACAACGTATTTGCTTCCGTGATTGGTGTTTGATGGGTCTTTGATCCCTGGTTTGTAAAACTTGTATGTAGCTCTGTTAAGAGCGTATCTAAATAATGTATGGTTTATATGTTCTGTAATGTTACTAAATTAGTCCCTGCGTGTTTCGAGCTCGAGGTTAGGCTTATGTCAGATGAGGATCTGGTATTTGTCTAACCCTGATCCTGGGTCATGACAAACACACATGCAATGACACTGGTGGATCCATGTGTGGTCTCTGAAGAGAACACACATGCAATGACACTGGTGGATCCATAGGTGGATTGTGAAAAAAACACATGCAATAACTCTGGTTGTTGTTAGTAAAAAGATCACACATGCAATGACACCAGTGGATCCATGTGTGGTCTCTGAAGAGAACACACATGCAATGACTCTAGTTGTGGTTAATGAGAAGAACACACATGCAATGACACTGGTGGATCCATAGGTGGATTGTGAAAAGAACACACATGCAATGACTCTAGTTGTTGTTAGTAAAAAGAACACACATGCAATGACACTAGTGGATCCATGTGTGGTCTCTAAATAAAACACACATGCAATGACTCTAGCTATGGATCCATATGTGGTGTGTGAAAAGAACAAACATGCAATGACTCTAGTTGTTGTTAGTAAAAAGAACACACATGCAATGGCACTGGTGGATCCATGTGTGGTCTCTAATGAGAACACCATGCAATGACTCTACCAGTGGTTACTGAAGAGAACACACATGCAATGACATTGGTGGATCCATAGGTGGATTGTGAAAAGAACACACATGAAATGACTCTAGTTGTTGTTAGTAAAAAGAACACGCATGCAATGACACTGGTGGATCCATGTGTGGTCTCTGAAGAGAACACACATGCAATGACTCTTGCTGTGGTTAATGAGAAGAACACACATGCAATGACACTGGTGGATCCATAGGTGGATTGTGAAAAGAACACACATGCAATGACTCTAGTTGTTGTTAGTAAAAAGAACACACATGCAATGACACTGGTGGATCCATGTGTGGTCTATGAAGAGAACACACATTTCAATGACACTGGTGGATCCATATGTGGTATGTGAAAAGAATAGTCATGAAATGACTCCAGTTGTTGTTAGTAAAAAGAGCACACATGCAATTACACTTGTGGATCCATGTGTGGTATCTAAAGAGAACACACATGCAATGACTCTAGTTGTGGTTAATGAGAAGAACACACATGCAATGACACTGGTGGATCCATAGGTGGATTGTGAAAAGAACACACATGCAATGGCTCTGGTTGTTGTTAGTAAAAAGAACACACATGCAATGACACTGGTGGATCCATGTGTGGTCTCTAAAGAGAACAGACATTTCAATGACAATGGTGGATCCATATATGGTATGTGAAAAGAATAGTCATGAAACGGCTCCAGTTGTTGTTAGTAAAAATAGCACACATGCAATTACACTGGTGGATCCATGTGTGCTCTCTAAAGAGAACACACATGCAATGACACTGGTGGATCCAAAGGTGGATTGTGAAAACAACACACATGCAATGACTCTGGTTATTGTTAGTAACAAGAGCACACATTTCAATTTCTCTGGTGGTATGTGAAAAGAACACACATGCAATAACACTGGTGGATCCATGTGTCATCTCTAAAGAGAACACACATTTCAATGACACTGGTGGATCCATATGTGGTATGTGAAAAGAACAGTCTTGAAATGACTCCAGTCATGGTTAGTAAAAAGAGCACACATGCAATTATAGTGGTGGATCCATGTGTGGTCTCTGAAGAGAACACACATTTCAATGACTCTAGTTGTGGTTAATGAGAATAATGGACATGCAATGACACTGGTTGTTGTTAGTAAAAAGAGCACACATGCAATGGCACTGGTGGATCCATGTGTGGTCTCTGAAGAGAACACACATTTCAATGACATTGGTGGATCCATATGTGCTATGTGAAAAGAACACACATGCAATGACTCCAGTTGTTGTTAGTAAAAAGAACACACATGGAATGACAATGGGGGATCCATGTGTGGTCTCTGAAGAGAACACACATTCAATGACTCTAGCTGTGGTTAATGAGAAGAACACACATTTCAATGACACTGGTGGATCCATATGTGGTATGTGAAAAGAATAGTCATGAAATGACTCCAGTTGTTGTTAGTAAAAAGAACACACATGCAATGACACTGATGGATCCATGTGTGGTCTCTGAAGAGAACACACATGCATTGACTCTAGCTGTGGTTAATGAGAAGAACACACATGCAATGACACTGGTTGTTGTTAGTAAAAAGAGCACAGATGCAATGACACTGGTGGATCCATGTGTGGTCTCTGAAGAGAACACACATTTCAATGACATTGGTGGATCCATATGTGGTATGTGAAAAGAACACACATGCAATGACTCTAGTTGTTGTTAGTAAAAAGAACACACATGCAATGACTCTAGCTGTGGTTAATGAGAAGAATACACATTTCAATGACAAGGGTCGATCCATCTGTGGTATGTGAAAAGAACACACATGCAATGCCTCTAGTTGTTGTTAGTAAAAATAACGCACATGCAATGACACTGGTGTATCCGTGTGTGGTCTCTGAAGAGAACACACATTTCAATGACACTAGTGGATCCATATGTGGTATGTGAAAAGAATAGTCATGAAATGACTCCAGTTGTTGTTAGTAAAAAGAACACACATGCAATGACACTGGTGGATCCATGTGTGGTCTGTAAAGAGAACACACATGCAATGACTCTAGCTGTAATTAATGAGAAGAACACATATGCAATAACACTAGTGGATCCATATGTGGTATGTGAAAAGAACACACATGCAATGACTCCAGTTGTTGTTAGTAAAAAGAACACACATGCAATGACACTGGTGGATCCATGTGTGGTCTCTGAAAAGAACAAACATTTCAATGACACTGGTGGATTCATATGAGGTATGCGAAAAGAATAGTCATGAAATGACTGCAGTTGTTGTTAGTAAAAAGAGCACACATGCAATTATACTGGTGGATCCAAGTGCGGCCTATGAAGAGAACACACATGTAATGACTCTAGATGTGGTTAATGAGAAGAACACACACGCAATGACACTAGTTGTTGTTAGTAAAAAGAGCACACATGCAATGCCACTAGTGGATCCATGTGTGCTCTCTGAAGAGAACACACATTTCAATGACATTGGTGGATCCATATGTGGTATGTGAAAAGAACACACATGCAATGACTCCAGTTGTTGTTAGTAAAAATAACACACATGCAATGACACTGGTGGATCCATGTGTGGTTTCTGAAGAGAACACACATGCAATGACTCTAGCTGTGGTTAATGAGAAGAACACACATTTCAATGACACTGGTGATCCATATGTGGTATGTGAAAAGAATAGTCATGAAATGACTCCACTTGTTCTTAGTAAAAAGAAGACACATGCAATGCCACTGGTGGATCCATGTGTGGTCTCTGAGGAGAACACACATGCAATGACTCTAGCTGTGGTTAATGAGAAGAACACACATGCAATGACACTGGTTGTTGTTAGTAAAAAGAGCACACATGCAATGAAACTGGTGGATTCATGTGTGGTCTCTGAAGAGAACACACATTTCAATGACACTGGTGGATCCATATGTGGTATGTGAAAAGAACACACATGCAATGACTCCAGTTGTTGTTAGTAAAAATAACACACATGCAATGACACTGGTGGATCCATGTGTGGTCTCTGAAGAGAACACACATTTCAATGACACTAGTGGATCCATATGTGGTATGTGAAAAGAATAGTCATGAAATGACTGCAGTTGTTGTTAGTAAAAAGAACACACATGCAATGACACTGGTGGATCCATGTGTGGTCTCTAAAGAGAACAAACATGCAATGACTCTAGCTGTGGTTAATGAGAAGAACACATATGCAATGAAACTTCTGGAGCCATAGGTGGATTGTGAAAAGAACACACATGCAATGACCCTGTTTGTTATTAGTAAAAAGAACACACATGCAATGACACTGCTGGATCCATGTGTGGTCTCTAAAGAGAACACACATTTCAATGACACTGGTGGATCCATATGTGGTATGTGAAAAGAATTATCATGAAATGACTCTAGTTGTTGTTAGTAAAAAGAGCACACAGGCAATTACACTGGTGGATCCATGTGTGGTCTTTGAAGAGAACACACATGCAATGACTCTAGCTGTGGTTAATGAGAAGAATACACATGCAATGACACTGGTGGATCCATAGGTGGATTGTGAAAAGAAGACACATGCAATGACTCTGGATGTTGTTAGTAAAAAGAACACACATGCAATGACACTGGTGGATCCATGTGTGGTCTCTAAAGAGAACAAACATTAAAATGACACTGGTGGATCCATATGTGGTATGTGAAAAGAATAGTCATGAAATGACTCCAGTTGTTGTTAGTAAAAAGAGCACACATGCAATTACACTGGTGGATCCAGGTGCGGTCTCTGAAGAGAACACACATGCAATGACACTGGTGGATCCATAGGTTGATTGTGAAAAGAACACACATGCAATCACTCTAGTTGTTGTTAGTAAAAAGAGCACACATTTCAATGACTCTAGTGGTATGTGAAAAGAACACACATGCAATGACACTGGTGGATCCATGTGTGGCGACTGAAGAGAACACACATTTCAATGACACTGGTGGATCCATATGTGGTATGTGAAAAGAAGAGTCATGAAATGACTCCAGTTGAGGTTAGTAAAAAGAGCACACATACAATTACACTGGTGGACCCATGTGTGGTCTCTGAAGAGAACACACATGCAATGACACTGGTGGATCCATAGGTGGATTGTGAAAAGAACACACATGTAATAACTCTGGTTGTTGTGAGTAAAAAGAACACACATGCAATAACACTGGTGGATCCATATGTGGTATGTGAAAAGAACAATCATGAAATGACTCCGGTTGTGGTTAGTAAAAAGAGAAAACATGCAATTACACTAATGGATCCATGTGTGGTCTCTGAAGAAAACACACATGCAATGACTCGAGTTGTTGTTAATGAGAAGAACACACATTTCAATGACACTGCTGGATCCATATGTGGTATGTGAAAAGAATAGTCATGAAATGACTCCAGTTGTTGTTAGTAAAAAGAACACACATGCAATGACACTGGTGGATCCATGTGTGGTCTCTGAAGAGAACACACATGCAATGACTCTAGCTGTGGTTAATGAGAAGAACACACATGCAATGACACTGGTTGTTGTTAGTAAAAAGAGCACAGATGCAATGACACACAGGTGGATCCATGTGTGGTCTCTAAAGAGAACACACAATTCAATGACGCTGGTGGATCCATATGTGGTATGTGAAAAGAACACACATGCAATGACTCTAGTTGTTGTTAGTAAAAAGAACACACATGCAATGACTCTAGCTGTGGTTAATGAGAAGAATACACATTTCAATGACAAGGGTGGATCCATATGTGGTATGTGGAAAGAACACACATTCAATGGCTCTAGTTGTTGTTAGTAAAAATAACACACATGCAATGACACTGGTGGATCCTTGTGTGGTCTCTAAAGAGAACACACATTTCAATGACACTAGTGGATCCATATGTGGTATGTGAAAAGAATAGTCATGAAATGACTCCAGTTGTTGTTAGTAAAAAGAACACACATGCAATGACACTGGTGGATCCATGTGTGGTCTGTAAAGACAACACACATGCAATGACTCTAGCTATGGTTAATAATAAGAAGACATATGCAATAACACTGGTGGATCCATAGGTGGATTGTGAAAAGAACACACATGTAATGACTTTGTTTGTTATTAGTAAAAAGAACACACATGCATGACACTGGTGGATCCATGTGTGGTCTCTACAAAGAACACATATTTCAATGACACCGGTGGATCCATATGAGGTATGCGAAAATAATAGTCATGAAATGACTGCAGTTGTTGTTAGTAAAAAGAGCACACATGCAATTACACTGCTGGATCCATGTGCGGTCTATGAAGAGAACACACATGTAATGACTCTAGATGTGGTTAATGAGAAGAACACATACGCAATGACACTAGTTGTTGTTAGTAAAAAGAGCACACATGCAATGCCACTACTGGATCCATGTGTGCTCTCTGAAGAGAACACACATTTCAATGACATTGGTGGATCCATATGTGGTATGTGACAAGAACACACATGCAATGACTCCAGTTGTTGTTAGTAAAAAGAACACACATGCAATGAAACTGGTGGATCCATGTGTGGTTTCTGAAGAGAACTCACATGCAATGACTCTAGTTGTGGTTAATGAGAAGAACACACATTTCAATGACACTGGTGATCCATATGTGGTATGTGAAAAGATTAGTCATGAAATGACTCCACTTGTTGGTAGTAAAAAGAACACACATGCAATGATACTGGTGGATCCATGTGTGGTCTCTGAAGAGAACACGCATGCGATGACTCTAGCTGTGGTTAATGAGAAGAACACACATGCAATGCCACTGGTTGTTGTTAGTAAAAAGAGCACACATGCAATGACACTGGTGGATCCATGTGTGGTCTCTGAAGAGAACACACATTTCAATGACACTGGTGGCTTCATATGTGGTATGTGAAAAGAACACACATGCAATGACTCCAGTTGTTGTTAGTAAAAAGAACACACATGCAATGACTCTAGTTGTGGTTAATGAGAAGAATACACATTTCCATGACATAGGTGGATCCATATGTGGTATGTGAAAGGAACACACATGCAATGGCTCTAGTTGTTGTTAGTAAAAATAACACACATGCAATGACACTGGTGGATCCAGGTGTGGTCTCTTAAGAGAACACACATTTCAATGACACTAGTGGATCCATATGTGGTATGTGAAAAGAATAGTCATGAAATGACTCCAGTTGTTGTTAGTAAAAAGAACACACATGCAATGACACTGATGGATCCATGTGTGGTCTCTGAAGAGAACAAACATGCAATGACTCTAGTTGTGGTTAATGAGAAGAACACATATGCAATGACACTTCTGGATCCATAGGTGGATTGTTAAAAGAACACACATGCAATGAATCTGTTTGTTATTAGTAAAGAGAACACACATGCAATGACACTGGTGGATCCATGTGTGGTCTTTCAAGAGAACACACATTTCAATGACACTGGTGGATCCATATGTGGTATGTGAAAAGAATTGGCATGAAATGACTTGAGTTGTTGTTAGTAAAAATAGCACACAGGCAATTACACTGGTGGATCCATGTGTGGTCTCTGAAGAGAACACACATGCAATGACTCTAGATATGGTTAATGAGAAGAACACACATGCAATGACACTGGTGGATCCCTGTCTGGTCTCTGAAGAGAACAAACATTAAAATGACACTGGTGGATCCATATGTGGTATGTGAAAAGAATAGTCATGAAATGACTCTAGTTGTTGTTAGTAAAAAGAGCACACATGCAATTACACTGGTGGATCCATGTGCGATCTCTGAATAGAACACAGATGCAATGACACTGGTGGATCCATAGGTGGATTGTGAAAAGAGCACACATTTCAATGACTCTGGTGGTATGTGAAAAGAACACACATGCAATGACACTGGTGGATACATGTGTGGCCACTGAAGAGAATGCACATTTCAATGACACTGGTGGATCCATATGTGGTATGTAAAAAGAACAGTCATGAAATGACTCCAATTGTGGTTAGTAAAAAGAGCACACATACAATTACACTGGTGGACCCATGTGTTGTCTCTGAACAGAACACACATGCGATGACACTGGTGGATCCATAGGTGGATTGTGAAAAGAACACACATGTAATGACTCTGGTTGTTGTGAGTAAAAAGAACACACATGCAATGACACGGGTGGATCGATATGTGGTATGTGAAAAGAACAGTCATGAAATGACTCTAGTTGTGGTTAGTAAAAAGAGCACACATGCAATTACACTGATGGATCCATGTGTGGTCTCTGAAGAGAACACACATGCAATGACACTGGTGGATCCATAGGTGGATTGTGAAAAGTACACACATGCAATGACTCTAGTTGTTGTTAGTAAAAAGAACACACATGCAATGACACTGGTGGATCCATGTGTGGTCTCTGAAGAGAACACACATTTCAATGACACTGGTGGATCCATATGTGGTATGTAAAAAGAATAGTCATGAAATGACTCTAGTTGTTTTTATTAAAAAGAGCACACATGCAATTACACTGGTGGATCCATGTGTTGTCTTTGAAGAGAACACACATGCAATGACTCTAGCTGTGGTTAATGAGAAGAACACACATGCAATGACACTGGTGGATCCATTTGTGGTCTTTGAAGAGAACACACATTTCAATGACTCTGGTGGTATGTGAAAAGAATACACATGCAATGACACCGGTGGATCCACGTGTGGTCTCTGAAGAGAATACACATTTCAATGACACTGGTGGATCCATATGTGGTATGTGAAAAGAACAGTCATGAAATGACTCCAGTTGTGGTTAGTAAAAAGAGCACACATGCAATTACACTAGTGGATCCATGTGTGGTCTCTGAAGAGAACACACATGCAATGACATTGGTGGATCCATATGTGGTATGTGAAAAGAACACACATGCAATGACTTTGGTTGTTGTTAGTAAAAAGAACACACATGCAATGACACTAGTGGATCCATGTGTGGCCTTTGAAGAGAACATACATTTCAATGACACTGGTAGATCCATATGTGGTATGTGAAAAGAACAGTCATGAAATGACTCCAGTTGTGGTTAATGAAAGAATACACATTTCAATTACAATGGTGGTTCCATATGTGGTCTGTGAAAAGAACACACATGCAATGACTCTAGCTATGGTTAATGAGAAGACACACATGCAATGACACTAGTCGATCCATAGGCGGATTGTGAAAAGAGATTTTCCCTCTCTCTCGGTCACAAATCTCACAAAAGCCCAAACGTGTGTTCACTCTGGGTGCTACGCCCTGATTGGCTGACACAGATGTCACGCGGATCGTTTCCACCAACCATTGATTCTATGTGATCCAACGAGCAGGATAACCCCTCCCTTCTCCACTTTTTTATGCATGGTTAATCCGTGCCACCTCTCTATCCGTGCCACTGATACTTTACCTCCATAAACAAGTGAAAATCCATCTATCTAACTAAAATAAATAAAATAAATGATCATATTTCGAAGAAGCCATCGTCTTCGTCTTCCGGTTCGTCCTCGTCTTCGTCAACGCCATGGTCCCTGCCATCGCTGTCGTCGGTGTCCTCCTCTGACGACTCGACACCACCCCCTTCCTTGAATAAGTGCGATATCTCCTCGTCGGAGTCCTCCTCCTCCTCTTCATAGTCCCACGGGTCCACGTCACTCTCCTCCGCTTCTGCCTCCAACTGATCGATGAACGCCTCCTTATTGGCCGAGTCGGACTCGTCCAAAAAGCTATCTCCTCTCTTCTTCCTGGTCTTCTTCTCGTTCCTCTTCTTGTCCGTACTTGCCGGTGCAACACGCGCCCCCGTCGTGGCTGCTGCTTTGCGCTTGTCCGACACTGCAGGTACCCCACGCTCCTCCTGCGCGGCCGGTACAAGCTCCGATGTCGCGGTGTCCTCGAGTGCCGATGTATATGGATCCTGGCGTGGTTGGACACGACGTGCTACATCAGCAGGCGACTCGCGAGTGTGAACGATGTAGCGAAGAGCCGGGGACGCAGGACGGTCAATGGACGGCTTGGACCTGCCATTGCCATGGCGAGGGGCATCGTGCTCGAGGTAGTTTCTCTGAATGGTCGATGGCGGGTACACAGAGTGGGGTGCCGATCTGATCAAGGATGAGCAGCGGTTTCGTGCGTCCTGTCCACGCATGCATTTGTCGATTATCAAAAAAAAGAAGTAATATCTCGCATACTGAACATAATTTGATCACAACAAAAGTGGAATCATATTCTAGAATCGTAAATATCCCGTGCATGCCTGTCGATGTGGAGTTCGATGGAGTTCGACGTGCCGACGGGATCGTGCAGCAGTTGCCGTGTCATTGCCCCATCGACACGTGACACACACGCGCGCGATGTGCGTGCGGATTCCCGTGATGACCACCCTACTGACACTCCCCTTATTATATACTGGTTTTGGGCGGCGCCGAAGACCATTGAAGTGTCCATCGCAATAAAGACAAGTCCCATTGATTCCCTACCCCTGCCTCCCTGGCTTCTTTGAGAAGGTAGACCATACACGGTGGTCTTGTATAATAGTACTAGTACTAGTAGACCACGGCCTGTACTCTTTGACTTTTCTCCCACACTAATCACTATATCCTTCCTCCTGCCGCCGCCACCCTCACCCTGCAAGCCATGGCTCCATTGAGGAGGGGGAGAGGCCGGTCGATGATCCTCACGGAGAAGAGGGAGAGAAATCGCCATGAGGCACTTCTTGCTCTACCAGCCGCTCAAGCCCACCATCTCATCAAGGCCCAATCTCCCCCGACAATGGTGTCGAATGTTCTAGCAGGCGAGGGCTCCTCCTGGTACGTTCTTCTTGTTCTACTTCTTCTCCATCGCCCTCTAAATCATGATCTTATTTAGCTTCTTCTTGTTTTTCTTATTCTTCTTGCTCTTCCTCTTCTACGTATTACAGGTCGGCCGTGGAGCCCGAATCCACCATGATGGAGGCATTGCAGGACCCGTTCGGCCCCATTCCATGTCTCAGCGAGGTAGCAAATCTCCACACTGTTATTTCTCCGAGTTGTGATGTGGATTTGTTAGATCCTGTCTGCCCCGCATTGGTTTTTCTTCTTCTTTTGCGAGTTGTATTAGTTTTCATGAATATGACTGGATCTCTTGGTCTTTCCTTAATACTGCTGTTCATATATTCACTATGGATTTTTTTGATTAGGATTAGTTTATCGTGGTCATGAATAGATCTCTAGGTCCATTTTTAACACTGCGGTCAATAGATTCAACGGGGATTTTTTGATCTATATTAGTATTCACCTGGAACCTGGAGTGTAATTATAGAATTCCTATTTCAATTAACATGAATGATGCAGCGATCGAAGGCCGAGTACCGTGACAAGGTGGCCCCGATCAGTTCCAAGATTGTCAACCAACATGGGCTTGCACGCTCCCTCACCCAAGCTAATGAGAGCCTACGCAAGCAATTATCTGTGCAAAATGAGATATCGCTAGATTTTGCACGTGACGTCGTGAGGCTGCAGAAAGTGCTCGACTGTAACTTGAACAGGCAAGAACAGGCCATCAGGATAATCAACGAGCTCATGGAGGAGAAGAAGAATCTCGTGGAAACGTGCATTCTCCTGCAGGACGAAGTCACCGAGGCACTCAGAGGACGCGTCGAGGAAACCAAGGCTACCATCCGAGCCTACCATGACAGGAACCGTTGCCTGGATGCAGTGAAGGAGATGAAGGACGACATGAGTAGAGGGATCACCGTACTCGAGGGTGTTCGGAAAGAGAATGAGGAGCTAAGGGATTGTCTGGAGGCGTATCGGAGCAATGCCCAAGTCTGATTCCCGTTAGCGGGGACACGAATATCAATTCGTCCTCCACTCCTTTTGTAATGTTTAGGGTTCAGGGAGCAATGCCCATGTCTGCTTCCCATTATAGGGTGCAATAAGAATCCTAGGGCAACTCCTTATCTATCTGGACATGTGTTGGTGTTCATGTTCATGAATGGACACCATGTGCTCTTTCCATTATGTATCTGGACATGGGTTTCTGCATTATGAGTTTGCCATTCTCCCACTACTATTTGGTGATATTGGAAAAAACACACAGCACACTAAGCTGCAGATAAATCTTATTTGTCTTTGAAATTGAAATTATGATAGTGCCACTAGTCGATTCATAAAATGTTGATTAGTCCTAGATTGCTTCTTCCTTAAAATTATGACAGTGCCACTAGTCGATACAGTTAATTATGGAAACTAACCAGCTTGTCCTAGTGAACTGAGCAAACCATACTATGTATTTTTGTTGCAGGGAAAGAGGCGAAAGATCGACCAGGACCTGGCGACCTGGCTAAATGACAAGATAGCAATCCAAAGGGAGAAGCAGAATTCTCAGAAACTGGACTTTGACCACCTGCGCGCTGACCTCGCGGTCCCTTCTGACAAGTGCCAGAAACTGAAGGAGTTAAACGCCGGCTGGGCGAAGCTACACAGTGAAGGTCGCACCTCAGCTAGGAAGCAGACGGAGATCATGAAAGGGATCTTGAAGGAAAATCGTATGGCTACGGGCCAACTTATCCAATCTGTGATGGAGCGCTAGAACCTACAGCTGAAGCACGACATAATACTGAAGGAGCTGGCCGATCTTAGGGAGGAAAACAAGCAGCTCCGGTCCAGGCTCGCTTGAACACAACATATGTCTATTTAGTACTGAACTGCCTGGTTTATCCTCTGAAGTAGTGATTTTGTAAGCGTGAACTTAACTCTATGCACGACATGTGTGTTCGTCTGAAATTAGTTTGCTCGAGGATTGAGTTTGGCTTAGTTAAGAAAGTGCAATGCAAGTCTTACAGTTAAGTAGTTTTAGGCATTGGCACAACATAAATTATTCATCTCGAATTTCCTTTATCCTCTATAGTCTATCCTTGTTCACCCTCGCGCGCCTTCTTCAGTTCCTTCAACAGATCCGCAATGCAGTACTCTAGCTTCTTCTTGTCTTCCCTGAGCTGATCGCTCTCTTTTTCTGCATTATGAATCAGCAACCCGTGACTATCCTGAAGCTTCTTTGCAGTTCCAACAACCAAGCTCCCATCGATTTCGTCAGTTAGCTCTGACTGCAAATTCTCGATTTCTTGTTCTAGCTCCTTATTTCGTACCGAAAGCTTGTAATTTTTTTCAGCTGCATCACTTACATCAGTAAATCTCCCCGACCTTTCCAACTCATACATCTCCCATAATTGTGCCAAACATTTCTTTAGTGCATCTGGCCACTCAAGATCCACCCACTCTATTGCTTTACACACCGGGCAAACCTAAAAACACACACACACTATAGTGTTATGAACATGCACGATACATTTTACTTCATGTCACAGTTGCACATAATGTAAACAAACCTGATTTGTACAGCCCAAAAACCTTCTCCCAGTGTTACTTCCTTCGAATGCAACATATCTCCTCAGTTTTAGCCCATGGTCACATGGCACTTCTCCATCGAGATCTAGGCCCTCCCATTCGGAGTCGTAGATCGTCCGTGGTACCTATAGGTAAACGCAAAGCTGAAATCGAACACGATTGCATGCACATATGGAGCTCAGATCGAGAGATTTAGCATTGCCTAACCCTAGCCCGAGAAAACAGAGGAACTCACATCATGGAAGGAATACTCGATGTCGGAGAGAAGGTTGTCCCTGCTCGACTAGTCGTCCTCGCCGTTCAAGGACAGCATGGCAAATGCGTTGCCATAGGCGACGATGTTGGAGAGAGAGAGAGAGCAGCCCTGCTACCGCTGCAACAATGACTAAATTGGCATGTTACAATAGTTTAATGGATACCATGCCCTTTCCCTAGATTATTGTCTCCTGCCTAATATGGATTCTCTTCATACATTCTCATTTCAAATATTAAACTTGTACTCCCTCCATCCTAATTTCATTGCCTAACGAAAACATACCAGTATATTACATCATCTAAAGAAACAAAATCATGTCAACTACAAGGTACTTATGCATCACTTCTTCAGTCATGGTTTCACAAAACATTACATTACAATCTCTCAACAAACATAATCACATCACGGTTTCACAAAACATCACATTACAATGTCTCAACAAACATAGTCACAGAAACAAGTATATTACATCAACTCAAGAAACAAAATCATGTCGACTACAAGGTACTTACGCATCACTTGTCCTGTGATGGTTTCACAAAACATTACATTACAATCTCTCAACAAACAAAATAACAGAAACAAGTACAGTACATCATCTCAAGACACATAATCATGTCAACTACAATGTATTTATGCATCACTTGTCCAGTCATGGTTTCACAAAACATTACATTACAATGTCCCAACAAACATAATAACAAAAACAAGTACGGAACATCATCTTAAGAAACATAATCATGTCAACTACAATGTACTTATGTATTATTACAACAACGATGGTTTCAGTGAGTGACATGTCCGAAAATCTCAGCAGCTTGCACAACATTATATCGCAATCTCTCAACAAACATAATCACAGAAACACGCTCTAAATACAACAGCAGACAATATTACAAATACAGGCAGGGGAACCCCGTAGCCCATATGACAAGCCTAGGGTAGCAGCTCTCATCAGATCTCATCAACATCGACCACCTCATTCTGTCCAGCCACTACACGGGCATCTACATCCACTATAACCTGTTCAACAACATCAGAAATGGTACCAAGGAAGAACACCTTCCTGATTTGCTTCTTTTGTCTCATAATTTGCATTAGATCTTCAGTATCCAAAACATCTATGAATTGCTTCTTCTTATGATGCCACCACCGGATTTTTGCCATCTGCTTAGGGCCAATACTGATTTCCTTACTGATCATCTCTCTCATTTCATCAAGAGATATGTTTTTGGAATCGACAGTGATCTCCACAATACATGACGAAACTGGCTTATTAACTCCCTCATCAAGTTTTTCCATGTATGAATCCACCTCTATACGTATACTGAACTTATCTAGATCAGCATCTATTGGTCCGTATTCTCTAGGAGCAGAAGCTCTGGCAGCAAGATCTCCAGCATCTGCATACATATCATCAATCATTGCTTCAACTTTCACCTTACGATCAGCTGCACAACACTCCAAAACCATCTGAAGCTCATGGGAGTGCTCAATTTGCTGATAGGTATCATTCATGTTGCGCCACACCAATTTTGTCCCTTGTCTAGAACCCTAGGGAATTCTAGCGGCAAGCATATCTACCAGCTACGAAACAGACACAACCTCTTTGCAATTCACAAGCAGATGCACACCTTGCCCGAACACAACCCTCTCACAACTAAAATCAAGTTTTGAAGTGTACTGGCGAACATGAACTATGAACTCATATAGGTCCCTTGTATCAAAGCTGTGCCTAATTTGATTAAAAAGGGGAACTTTTCAGTTCATTCAATTCTATTATGCCGTAACTAATCTACTTGCAAGATAAGGCACAGATATCTCTTCAACTCACTGCTCGTAGGTACCTTGGGAGCAGAATCCTTGCTGGCCTCCTCGCTAACCGGGGCTGAAGACCTCGCCGCTGCTTCGTGTTGAGCCCCAGACCTGGACCCAGACAGACCCGAATTAGTCAGCGACGTAGCTACAACCTTCGCCTTGCAAGACATGCTAGGCCACCGCCGTCGGATTCAGTGTCAAGGGAGGGAGAAAAAAGGTCCTCCGCCGCCGGCAGATTTAGGGTCGGGAAAGGGAAGAAAAGGGACCGCCGCCACTGTAGCAAGATTCAGTGTCGAGAGTTAGGAAAGTATAGTAATGGATTTGCCCCTACGACACGTGCAGGGTGGCTAAGAAGAGTGACCGGCAAAGAAGGGGCACAACAGGAACTAGTGTAACAGAATATCCTGACTTAACGGGCGCGATTTGAAAATATTGGGTTTGGCCATCATTCACTCAAAACACCTCTCTCTGCAATTGGCGCCCCAACTTTTCAAGTCGTGGTGATTAAAATCAACTTGGGTACCGTGTTGCCTGGGCGCCCCAACTTTCGGGCCGCAAAATGATATTCTCCTTACCTAGTCAATGGTTGCAACCTATTGGTTACGATCTCACCGAGTGGGCCTAGTGTATCTTCCCATCACACGGGTAAACAAATTCCTATCTTGATCCATAGGCCTGAACCTGTTCATCTGGAGTACCCAACGCACATATTTATTGTCACCTAGTTAAGATCATGACATTTGATGTGATCAAACCAGCCTCGGGAGGAGGAAATAATTTTGCGGCCCAAAAGTTGAGGCGACAAAGCAAAGCGGTACCCAAGTTGCTTGTAATCAGCCGCGTTGCCCATAGTTGGTGTGTCCAATACTCAGGGGGTCTTTTTCGACATGAATACAACTTACGTTTGAATATAAAATATCAGGCTAACGCCCATCAAGTTGGGCCCCCTTGTCAGTTTTTGCCATTATGTTGTTGTCGTCGTGGCTGCCATGTAACCTTGTAGTGTTGGCACATGCATCCATTACGCGTTGTCTTCTTTCCCGGAGCGGCGATCTATGGTCGCATCCATGGCGTGGAGCTAGGATGCCATTTCATTCGGTGATTTGATCCGGGACGTGGATAAACCTGCTTGGCCTCGCTCTCCTTCCCATCCTGAATCGTCGCTCGCCCTCACCATGGCCACACCTATAGCACTGTGCGGGGACGAGAATTCATTCCCGGTGAGATCTGTCACCATGCCGACCATGCTCGGTCATGTTGTCCTCCTCCAAAAGCCGAGCTCGCCGTCGCTGTGGTCGCACCTGCACCAGCCATGATGCCTTCCTCTCCGAACCTCAAGGCACATCCACTCTATTCGGCACAACACCAACAAGGTGAAATTCAATCTAGTTTTCTTCTTGTGATTGTGGTAGAAGAACATGTACAAATATGTTGTTTACTAGGTTTTCATTTGAAATTAGTAGCTCCGTGATGAAGAAACAAAGAGAACCTAAATGGAATGGCGATGAAGACCATGGTCTATACTTTGCATTGCATCAACAAGGGCTTGTTGACGAAGCATGTTACCAAGAGAGTGGAGTTCATCAGCCATTGCCAAAAATATGGGAACAAATCCATGAACGATTCATTGCAAATACGTGTAGAGAAGCTAGATCCATGCCATCAATCATAAATAGGTGGAACATTTTAGTGATGCGTTCAAATGCGTACACCATGTATCATTCATAACAATGACACTATCGGCAGTGTTGCTAGTTGTTCGTATGAGCTATTCATTTTATATGATCATGGCACCTTACTTTCCTGGTTAGTAATCTTGAAACTTTAATTAACTTGAAGTGGTTGTTATCCTGAGCAAAATTTCTAGTATGCACATTACCTTTGTCTGTTCTATGCTGCAATTCTATTGTTATGGGCATGGAAAGAAAAGATGGGCTTCACTGAATATTACGCAGTTAGGCCTAACTTAGTCTTACACAAAAAAGCACAGGTTAGTCTTACACAAATAAGCATAACTGAGTCTTGACAATAGAAGCATTTACTTCGTAGAACTACAGAGGAAACTATAGATAAAGATAAAGATAAATGGTTGATCGGATCTGCCAGTTGAGCACTAGGTCCCTGAAGCTGGTAGTATTGTTGGAATGTACCAGAATGTTGCGTTTGGCTGTCTCTCATTCTCTATCAAATTGTACGACCCCATTGATGAGCCAATGGTAGGCCCCCTCTCCCGACGTGGATTCGACTCCAGGTCGGATCTGGAGTGTCAACATAATAGGCGCATGAGTGTGCAACAAACACATAGTCTGCTATCAACACTGGAAGTGCTGGCACCTCAGCAACAACACCAGCATGTTCTTCCTGGACTCTAGTAGCAGCCTCAGCAATTATTTCGTCAACTTCACCAGCAACAAGATTAGAAAGTATTTCGTCAACTTCACTAGCAGTAGCATCACCAAGTATTTCGATAGCTTCACCAGGAGCAGCAGGAGCTAGTTCTTCGCTAGCTCCACCACCACCAGTAGCAGCAGCATCAGGAACCGGGGCTGCCTGAGCAATTACAGGTTCAACAGCTCTAGGGTCTCGGACAAAGAAAGGGTAGTTGATCCCAGGAAACATAGATTGTCCCTTCAGATTGTCGACTCTTCTCCAAATTTGTTCTACGGGGTCTTTGGATGGACATGCGGACCTCGAGAAAACGTGACACTGCAGCGAGAGGTATGAAGAAAGTTGTGTCCCCATATGTTCTATTGTATCACCAATGATGTTTAGTGCTCCCCTGATATGAATCCACATGAGTTCAACATCCTGTTTCGTGTCGCCTCCGAGAGGTGCCAGGAACCAGTATCGTGATCCAAGATCAGCATCTGCTACTGCATCCTCGATCATCGGAGATGCAATGACGCGCGGAGCTTTGTGTGTACCTGCATGTTACTTATAGTCAGTAAGAAGAATTTTGAATGGGATTTTACATGCTATATGAAACCATGACTCACCCTAGGTGAACGGCTCCCAAACACGCATGTCGCCGCTAGGTTAAGTGACCGTGCAAATGTGTTGTGGTGTGTTGGAATAGAAGCTGGAGGTGAAGATGGCATCGACATACTTCTCTGGCTGCAGGAAGTCATCGTGCAAGACTGTCCATTCCTTGTCATTTGGGCATATAATGAATGTGATTGGCTTGTCGAACACCGCTAAGAGGTCGTACTCCCAATGCTTCCACCCCTGTCGAGGTCTATGTGGGAGTTGTACCTTTAGGAGCTCAAGTTCTGCCATGTTGAACCTGTAAGCAAATTCAGAGTTGGGTGGCGGCAACCTATTGTTGAATAGAGTAATGCCGACACCCTCCAATGATGGCAGTGTCAATCTCAATGATCTGTAGGCATTTTTGAGAGACCATGTAGTCCCTCCCTGGGTTAAAAGGACTAGCCACTCTCCATTGCCACCCACCCAATTCTGGTCATCTCCAATTTCCATCTTGTCTTCCTCCTTGATATTCACTACTACTGACCGCGACCACTTATCTAGCAACATCAATTTTGCATGAATATTCTGCAAAGTTTGTTGTCAATTGGTAGAATCACCTAGCATGGATTCCATTGCAAATACAATTTGACAACTACACCTTCAGATGAAAGTAATATTTACGACTATATCCTCAGCTCTCGCCTAAATTGTGCCTGTGTCACTACAAAAATACCCATAATATTAAGTACGAGCAGGGCTTCCCAAGAACAAACTTCTGACAGTGATCATAAACAACTAGGGACATAATAGTCTTAAATTTTCTAATTTGTTTATTTTTTAGAAAACTGAATATCACGTAGTAGGCATTCCATTGCAAATCCAAATTGACAAATCATCTATCACCTAAATTAAGACTGTATCACTATGAAAATACAAGAATATCAAGTACGAGCAGAGCTTTCGCTCTACAGAATAGTCTTAAATGGTTCAATTTGTTCAGACCGCGCGTGCACACAACATGTTCGACGGAAGGAACATAGGATTCTGATGAAAGTTCAGTACATATGAATCAACGATATGACTGAATCAATAAGCAAGATACATGAACTTACTTGGCTGTCGCGGTCATTTGGCCATTCGCTGGTATTGGGGTTAAGAAGGCCTGGTGTGCCGAACGTGAGTTCATTCATTTCCTAGATAAGGACCCGGTAGCTAGGGACACAGCGAGCAACGCGACCGACAGAGATGATGTCCAACCCCGTGTGATCATGTCCATGTTCACAGCACTAAGGTTCTACCATCCCCAATCCTCGCAGTGGCGGTCGCCATGGCCAGCCCCGTCGTCGTTGTCTGCCTTACACTTCAGCATACTGCTACCCCAAGCTCTACCCATAGCGCCAAATGGAGTTTGGAATCCGACAGATTAATGGAGATGGCTCCAGGGGCACTTCCCCGTCCCGACAGGGTGCCAGAACAGAGACTTTCCGTCCCCTGAATCTCCCCTTCGGTGGTGCGGCGTTGTGGAACTTTTCATGGATTTCTGATTGATGATCTAGGGTTTTGCTATCGGGAGGCTCTTATAGGCGAAAGAGGCAAGGTCGATGGCCGGCCAGGGGGCCTACACCATGCCCTGGCGCGGCCTAGGCTGGCCCGTGCCAAGAGGGGGTGTGGCCACCCTATGACCCCTCTCCGACTCCAGGAAAATAGTAACTTTGGCTTTTGTCCCGTCCAATTCCGAGAATATTCATTTTTTGACTTCCTGGAACCAAAAACAGCAGAAAACAGGCAACTGGCACTATGGCATCTTGTTAATAGGTTATTCCAAGAAATCATATGAAAAGTACTCCAAAGTTGGAACAAAACATAAGAAAGTAGATAAAACCAAGCATGGAACATCAAAAATTATAGATACATTTGCAATGTATCAACATCCCCAAGCTTAACTCCTGCTCGTACTCGAGTAGGTAAGTGATAAAAAAAAGAATAATTTTTTAGGTGACATGACCATCATAAACTTGACCAAAGTATTTGTAAAACATTCAAAGCTGGGATCATAGTACTTCAATCATAACATGAAAGACAAAGTTCTAGCAATAAGACAAAGAAACTATGTTGCAACATGAAAAGGCACAAACAAAAGATTCATGAATAAGAATGCTTTGCAAGAAGTTTGTTTGTTTCACATAAAGTAAACATAGCATAATAGCATTCAGCTTGTCCCTCATAGAGTAGCAAATATAAATGCATAGGACACCTTCAAAGTTCATAAGAGTGACTAATACAAATAGTTTAAAACAAGAAATATCAAAGCTATGCATCAATCAACAAGTCTTGGGACAATGCACATAGAACTAAGAATGGCCACTATGCTCTCAAAGTAGGTGCATAAAGATAGAAGGTGGAGACTCAATATAATGGTGGAAGAAAGGCCTTCATAAAAGGAAGTAGGAATTCAAGTCACATAAAGAGCTTCCAAAAATTATGGTACTTATTAGCTTTCAGCTCTCATTGCCCCTATCATAAGCATCTTGAAGTGATTAAGGTCAAAGTGAACAAACTATGGAGTATATGCTTGACAAAGTATAGGTTTTAAATCTCATGTCCCTTGAATACGAGGGCCGCTCCTCATGCTACTCAAGTTTAGTCACCGGTAAGTTCTTGTTATCGTAAGTACATGTGTATCATAGAGAACCGCCAACGGGGTACCCCTTTCACGATGATACGGAAGAATCCCCATATCAAAATGACAAGGCAAGCAGACAACGAGCATCTCAGCAATATTCTTATTTACCATGGGAATATGGTGCTTTTTCCTCTCTTTCCTCTTTTCATAGTCTCTTTTTTCTTTTCTCTTTTTTTTCTCAATATCTGACTCTTTTTTATAAGAAGAATGCTTCATAGACAGCTCATTATGGTTACGCTGCAGGTTTCCACCATGTCAGCATGGATTAGACCAGCGGCCCAGGCGTTTCTCTAACACATATACATAACTCCACGGACTTACAAGCTCCCCTTTCATTTCACACCGACGACATCCATATACAAAAGAGCATGATATCAACTAGGTACAAGTACCAAGTGCAATGTTGAAAGCGTTCCCCATGACAGCATGGTTCTGCTAATCCCTAACAAATAAGTGCAAGCATATACAACATAGATGACACAATGGTTCAAGTTTATTAAGGGCAAGAAAAGTAAAGTGTGCCATCAAGTTCGTGAGAGCTTTAATCACTAGTTTTCTCATAACAAGTTTAATTTGGAAGGTAAACAAAATCATGAATAAACTTGGAATAGCATAAGCTAATAGGTAGGTATGGTGGACTCTTTGGAATAACTTGGTTTAGGGAGTTGGATGCATGAGTGGAACTCATACTTGGTTGTGGAGGCTAGCAAAATACTGGGAGCGAAAAACTAAGAGAGAAATAATGGCCATAATCATGCAGAGCGACAAAACATCATTAATCAAAGCATAAAGTGATATTACAAGTCAAAAACTAAAGTATCATAAAGTCTTATGGTGACTTGGGATATTCATAACATGGTGTGAGCATGCGCCAAGTCAACCCAAATAAAGCATCAAAGGAGAATACCACTATACTATGCTTTAATATGCTAAAACAACGCATGATTCATCCAAGGCACATTAAGCAATCTCAATTGTTTATAACAAGTCATGCTACAACAAAGAATACTAAGCATAAAGCCAAAACAATATCAAGCATGGCATGACAAAGCATAGGCCACAGTCAAAAACAAGCTCTCTTTACCACTTAAGCATGAACTTTACTACTCTTTTCCAATCCAAACCAAACTATCTGAAAACCAATGTATGAAAGAGGGGGTCCAACCAATTTATTCAGAAAACTAAGAAAACCAAGCAAACGAAAAACCAAAATGAAAACGAAAAAGAAGACGCTCCAAGAACAACACAACTGTGCATGAAACAATAAAAATGAAGTGTTTGGAAGAAACCTGGAATTTTTATTGATGAAGAAGGGGATGCCTTGGGCATCCCCAAGCTTTGACACTTGTACTTCTTGGATATTTCTTGGGGTGACACGCGTGGCATCCCCAAGCTTGAGCTTTAGTCCATCCTTCATCTCATTACTCATTCCTTCCATACACCTGAATTTTCCTTCATACAAAACTTCACACAATCTTTATTAGCAACATTAGTGCACTCAAGATAAATAAGTCTTAAGGTTCAGTTCTAACACCAAATAAACTTCCATTAGAACACTATATACTGAATCACTTCCCTCAAAAATCTCAATTCCCCAAAAGAACTCAAAAAGGAACCAACAAGAAGCAAATGCAGAAAATGGAAGAAATCTGTCAAAATAGACCAGCAGGTAAAGACGAATTTTTTCGAAGACCTTTTGTTGCTCAAATAAAAAAGTGTTGAACTAACGAAAGTTAGATAACAACCTGGGTCAGAAGCACAAAAATTCACGCCTCAAAAAGACGTTCAGAGATTTTACACGAATTTTTACGGTAAAGCACAGAAATCTGTTTCGGGACAACAACTTTCCCAATCATTACTTCTCTCTCATTAGAGGTTCCTCTTGGAACAAAAAGCAAATAAAAAGGATAAGGAGCGGTTATTACTGAAGTAATATCTTTCAAGACTCATCTAAAACTTTTGGGTTATCTCCCAATAAGTACTTTTCTTTAACACCTTTAAGTTAGGCATGATAGTTTGAGAAGATGCTCACATAAGGAATATGAATTGAAGTAAAAGAGAGCATCAAGAAGCAAATTTCAAACACATTTAAGTCTAATCCACTTCCTATGCATAGGAATCTTGTAAAGAAACAAGTTATGAAAGCATAAAGCAATAAGCATAGTAAAGCAAAACAAGTGCAACTTCGAGACTTTCAACATAAAGAGGGGAAACTTAATAATGTTGAGATACATAAGACTATGTTTCCCTCTCTCAGAATAACTTTCAGTAGCATCATGAATAAAAGTAACAATATAACTATCACAAGAAACATTCTTAGCATGAGCCATATGCATAAAATAATTAATACTCCCCACATAAACATAGTCATTCTTATTGATTGTAGTGGGAGCAAATTCAACAAAATAGCTATCATTATTATTTTCATCACCATAATCATCAAATATAGGAGGCATATTGTAATCATAATTAATTTCCTCCTCAGTAGTAGGTGGACTTAAAATATCATAATCATCATTGCAATCATCATATATTGGAGGTTTGGTATCATCATAAGCAATAGAATAGCTATCTTCCAAAGCTGGGGAACTAAAAAGATCATTTCACAAAAACTAGCTTCCCCAAGCTTAGCCTTTTCTATAGCATTAGCAATAATGGTGTCCAAAGAATTCATACTAATAACATTGTTATTAGCATGAAAATAAAGTTCCATAGGTTTTTTATTTTTCTATTCAAACACTTCAAGTCCTAACTCAAGATAAATACTATAAAGCTCTCTAACTTTTTTGTTGTTTTCCATTAAGCCTAACTAGTGTAAACAAGAAACAAAAAGACAAAATTGCAGAATCTAAAGGAAATAACTTCGAGCACTCACACCGGAGGATGTGAGTACCTTTTACCTTACCTCCCCGGCAACGGCGCTAGAAAATAGGCGTTTGCCGTGGGAGGTTCTTCTTCTTTAATCCTCCGGTGAGAATACCTTTTACCTTACCTCCCCGACAATGGCACCAGAAAATAGCTTAATGTCTACGCACTTCTATTCTTGTAGATAGTTGTTGGGCCTCCAAGTGCAGAGGTTTGTAGAACAGCAGCAAGTTTTCCCTTAAGTGGATCACCCAAGGTTTATCGAACCCAGGGAGGAAGTGGTCAAAGGTATCCCCTCTCAAGCAACCCTGCAATCAAGATACAAGAAGTCTCTTGTGTCCCCAACACACCCAATACACTTGTCAGGTGTATAGGTGCACTAGTTCGGCGAAAACATAGTGAAATACAAGTGGTATGGATATAAGACAATGGTGCTAGAAAATAGCTTGATGGCGTGGAAAAGACTAAAGGCAGACTGAAACAAAGATAGAAGCAAGCAAACATGTAATAGATCTAATAGCAAACGGTGTTTCAGTGCTTAGAAACAAGGCCTAGGGATCATATTTTCACTAGTGAACACTCTTGTATAAATATATTCTTCTTTATGATACTACGCTGAACTACTCTCCGGTTGGACACTCTAATCCATGGTAGGGCTATAACAACACACCTCAAAGTAAGCCTTTCCCATCTAGATAACCCCACACTGTCACCTTGAGCTCTAGATGGTTCCAACCAACACCACAATTTCATAGAAACATCCAACTCCAAATATAACTCATAACAAGTATTTGTAATCTCTAGCCTAAGTGCCACCATGGTGTGCATGCTGTCACTTTCACACACATGGGGAGAGTAGAGATCTATTAAAGCACTTGAGTAGCAAGGTAGATCTACTTGATCACAAAGCTCATGATCACAATATGATCATGCATGGAGAGAGATGAACACATAGCTACCGATAGAACCCTTAGCCTCGAGGAAGAACTACTCCCTCATCATCATGGAAATCAGCAAAGGTGATGGAGATGGTGGTGGAGATCGATGGAGATGGCTCTGGGGGCACTTCCCCGTCCCGGCAGGGTGCCGGAACAGAGACTTTCTATCCCCCGAATCTCCCCTTCGGTGGCGGCGGCGCTGTGGAACTTTTCGTGGATTTCTGATTGATGATCAAGGGTTTTGGTATCGGGAGGCTCTTATAGGCGAAAGAGGCAAGGTCGGTGGCCGGCCAGAGGCCCACACCATGCCCTGGCGCGGCCTAGGCTGGCCCGCGCCAAGGGGGGTGTGGCCACCCTATGGCCCCTCTCCGACTCTCCTTCTGGCTCCGTGAGTCTTCCAGAAAAATAGTAACTTTGGCTTTTGTCCCGTCCAATTTCGAGAATATTCATTTTCTGACTTCCTGGAACCAAAAACAGCAGAAAACATGCAACTGGCACTCTGGCATCTTGTTAATAGGTTAGTGCAAGAAATCATGTGAAAAGTACTCCTAAGTTGGAACAAAACATAAGAAAGTAGATAAAACCAAGCATGGAACATAAAAAATTATAGATACATTTGCAATGTATCAGTACACATTGCTACCTTTTTGTTCCTGAAACGTTTATTTGCAAAAGTTCTTGCCATATTATTTGTCTGCATTCATTTTCATGTAGGTGGGGCGAAAGGATTAGGTCGCTCTTTCATGACTTTCTCGTGAACCACTAGATAACATATACTAGTGTTGACATCAAGAATGACACTCGTCTACTTCAAAGCCCAACTGTCAACATTATCATCCCAAAGGAGTACAAAGTGGACATCCAGGATATTTACTGGATCCCAGGGACAAGGGACAGCAGGACTGGGATGGCCGATCTTGCCGTCGAACTCATCGACCCGTGGTACGCTGACATGAAGGATATATTACTGAAATGTTGGTGGAGGCGTTTACGGCACGATTACTTGGAAGATAAGCTACTTTCTGAACCTAACCTGAAGTACACTGCAATTGACGAGTATGCCATCCACGAGCTATACCGCCAGATCGTATTGTTTCGTTCCAGGCATCGCACCATTCAACCACCACCAAGGCAAGTGGTTTGCCCCAGATGCCAGAGTGTAGAGGAATCTACAAGTCAGGGCAAGCGACCAAAGACATCCTGGGATCAGTCGCCTTCTCCGCCAATCATTCCATCAGGCTAGGATGTCCCGTTTTAGTGCATTATTGTTGTGTTTGTATGGGGCTTGTTATTTTTATGAAAACATGTTATTTCACACGTACTATGTGTGATAGCTATGTGTATGGGGCCTGTTATGTTTTAGTACATGATTGTTGTGCTTTGAACTATAATCTGGGTTTGTTTATGACTGTATCCTTCGCTATAACAAAAATTATGTCTGTACCACTATAGCCAAGGACGATGTGTCGAGTTTGCTAGCATCTTATATTATGAATGTGTCCTTAGATTGTCCCTATTTATGGACAATAGTATCTGATCTTGTGGATCCCACCGTAATCTTAGTTAGCTATATTCAGCAGTAAACACAGGTGCTGCATGGCAGTTCTGTACCCTGCCGCATGCAAAGGGCACAGACATAATTTGTAAGTATGAATGTTGAGCATACAAAAAGGGGAAATGTAATTCATACAGGTTAACTACCTAATAGCACAGGGATCATACGAGCTCCTTCTGACACATAGAATGCTTAGAAAATACAGGCGAGATAAAATACAAGCGAGATAAACTAGGATCGGAATGTGAAACTAGTAGTGGTAAACAGCACACTCACTCATCCGCCAGATCCTGTTGAGCATCTCGTATCAAACATACGCGTCCCTGGCTGTGTACCGGGTTGCATCATAATTCAGGTACCTCCACTCCCATCGCTAGTGCCGGTGCTTCGGGAACTCGACCCTCATGCCAGTGTACTCTCGGTCGATGATGTCGGTAGTGAGTCTAGCCATGCCGGCTTCCCCATATTATCATCCGGGCACCTCCATACATGCTGGAGAACGACGTGATTGACGACCTGAACGAGGAGATCCCGCTCTAGCTTCGGAGTGTCATTCTTGTTGTCAACACTGGCAAAGTAGATCTCCCTCCTACGTAGGAACTCGCGAAGCTCCGGGCATACCCATTTGGCCCTGCATAGGTGGTATAGGAGGCAGTGGTTGCGCATGGACAGTTGCAAAAGCGCCGCCCTCTTCCTATTGCCGGTACACTCTAGGTCTAGGTCGACGATCTTGTACTTGTCCATCGGCTCCTATAGCCACCACTCGTACATTGCGATGACCTTGGCCACCTCCGCTGATGCATTGGTGTGGATGACCGTCAGCTCGGACTAGGCGTGGCGATGGAGAGATCCGTTGTCATGGTATGGCATGGCCGTGGCGGTGGCTGCGACAACGTTGATGGTTCTTGCGGTGGCTGCGGTGGGGGCAGAAGGAGTTGGGGATTTTTGCACAGCGCTGTGCTGGAGGGAGCATCGTTGACATGAGATGCATAAAAGGGGGGGTGCACGTCATATATTGCATTTACCATTATTTCGGTCATACCCACTCAAAAGCACGTTTGACCGGGTGAGCATCGTTGGTTTCCAATCCTAGCGCTTAAATTGGGCGGCCGTGCCCGGTAGGTGATGGGATGGGTGAGCGACGTGGCTATGGCGTGGTGGAGACCGGTCACAGAGACAACCGTCCTGTTGCTGCTCTACAGCGGGTGCGCGGTGATGACACGACGCAAAGTGACAGGATAGAAGGAAGTGGATAGCTATTTGTGATCATTATGCCCAATAAATTTAAGGGACGTGTAAGCATAGACAGACCTAGCATCCCTACACCCCGGGAAGCCGCCCAGGCCTACCGATTGCACAAAGCTTGCAATTTTTTTTGTGATTTTGTCCAGAATTTGGCAACATAACTCGTTTGCCCAGGCTTCTAGAATTTTCTGGGTCCGCCACTAGTGTGAGCATGCACGATCAAGCAACTTTGCAACACACGTGTCGGTAGCATAGCATCAGGTTTCAACACACCGCATAGTTTTAGGGTCTAGAACGGTAAGAGAATTAAACATTATTAGTGGCCGTGGAAGCATAGTCACGGGTTCATCGGCTAGAGGTTGTTGATTCCTAGGTAAGGGGACACCAGGTCGGTTTTGACATACTCCCTCAGGAATTTGCCATAAGCAGCGTGCTTAGCCTTGGTCGCTGACTTGTGTTTACTAGCCAGGCTTTTACCGATGCCAACCGCATGCGGAATCAAGCTGTCAATCCTCGGGTTAACTCCTTTCTTAAAAAAGGGCACCTGAGCTCACCAAGTCGAGTGCGGAAAGGGATTCTCCCGCTCTTGAGCTTCTTCATGACATGGCGACTCTTGTTGTCCATGTCCTCCTTGTTAGAGTCCACCTCACTAGAATCTAGCTGTAATGTATAAATGCAAACATAAATGAGAAAAATAATTAATAGATATTCGAACAACCATTCCAAGTTACTTTGAAAATAATAACATATTTATATAGGTTTGGCAATTCATTACGGCTGTCTCCCTAGCTCATTCCTAAATTAAGATTGTTTGTGTTCTTGATAACTTATTAATAAATAAATAATCTGTATTCATTCAGAACATACAAAATCTCTGCATGCACCGGTTTGGAAGGTGCATCTAATCCTTAGGAATAGATTAAGTAGCACATGAACATATTAAGTAGTTCTTCTATAGATTAAAGGGTACATCTACAGCCCGAGCAGAAAATATGAAACATGGAGAAATAAATGTACCTCTGATACGTTGCAAACGTATCTATAATTTTTGATGTTCCATGCTTGTTTTATATCTACTTTCTTATGTTTTGTCCACACTTTGGAGTATTTTATACACTTTCTTGGACTAACCTATTAACAAGATGCCACAGTGCTAGCTGCATGTTTTCTGCTATTTTTGATTCCAGGAAAGTCAGAAAATGAATATTCTCGGAATTGGACGGGACAAAAGCCAAAGTAAATATTTCACCGAGGGGGACACGGAGCCAGAATACGAGACGGAGAGGGGCCAGGGGCCGCCCACACCACCTGGCCATGCGGCCAGGCCTGTCCCGCGCCAGGGGGTGGTGTGGCCGCCTAGGGCACCCCCTCGCCCCCCCCCCCTTTCACCTATAAGATGCCTCCGATACACAAACCGTAAGTACAAGATCAGAAATCCACGAAAAGTTCCGCAGCGCCACCACCACCGAAGGGGAGATTCGACAGAAAGTCTCTGTTTCGGCACCCTGCCGGGACGGGGAAGTGCCCCCGAAGCCATCTCCATCGATCTCCGCCACCATCTCCATCGCCGTTGCTGATTCCCATGGTGATGAGGGAGTAGTTCTCTCTCAAGGCTAAGGGTTCTACTGGTAGCTATGTGTTCATCTCTCTCTCTATGCATGATCATATTGTGATCATGAGCTTTGTAATGAAGTAGATCTACCTTGCTACTCAAGTGCTTTAATAGATCTCTACTCTCCCCATGTGTGTGAAAGTGACAGCGTGCACACCATGGTGGCACTTAGGCTAGATATTACAAATACTTGTTATGAGTTATATTTGGAGTTGGATGTTTCTATGAAATTGTGGTGTTTGTTGGAACCATCTAGAGCTCAAGGTGACAGTGTGGGGTTATCTAGATGGGAAAGGGGGACTTTGAGGTGTGTTGTTATAGCCCTACCATGGATTAGAGTGTCCAACCGGAGAGTAGTTAAGAGTAGTATCCTAAAGAGAAGATATTTATATGAGAGTGTTCACTAGTGAAAGTATGATCCCTAGGCCTTGTTTCTAAGCATTAAAACACCGTTTGCAATTAGATCTGTTACATGTTTGCTTGCTTCCATATTTATTTTAGATTGCCTTTAGTCTCTTCCCACGTCAACCACACGCCATCAAAGCTCCTTTCTGGCACCGTTACCACTTATAATTATCCATACCATTTGTATTTCACTATATCTTTGCTGAACTAGTGCACCTATACAGCTGACAAGTGTATTGGGTGTGTTGGGGACACAAGAGACTTCTTGTATCTTGATTGCAGGGTTACTTGAGAGAGATACCTTTGACCACTTCCTCCCTGAGTTCGATAAACCTTGGGTAGTCCACTTAAAGGAAAACTTGCTGCTATTCTACAAACCTCTACACTTTGAGGCCCAACAACTGTCTACAAGAATAGAAGTGCGTAGACATCAAGCTATTTTTCAGGCGCCGTTGCCGAGGAGGTAAGGTAAAAGGTACTCACGTCTTCTAGCTACTAAGCTATCTTATAGTACTGTTGCTAGTGTGTGAGTGCTCGAAGTTATTTCCTTTAGATTCTATAATTTTGACTTTTTGTTTCTTGTTTTCACTAGTTAGGCTTAATGGAAAACAACAAAAAACTTAGAGAGCTTTATAGTATTTATCTTGAGTTAGGACACGAAGTGTTTGAAGTGAAAATTAAAAAACCTATGGAACTTTATTTGCATGCTAATAGCAATGTTGTTATTATGAATTCTTCTATAGCATTATTGCTAATGCTGTAGAAAAGTCTAAGCTTGGTGAAGCTAGTTTTTATGAAAATGATCTTTTTACTTCCCCAGCTTTGGAAGATAGCTATTCTATTGTTTATGATGATACCAAACCTCCAATATATGATGATTACAATGATGAATATGATATTTTTAGTCCACCTACTATTGAGGAGAAAATTAATGATTACAATATGCCTCCTATATTTGATGATTATGGTGATGAGAATAATAATGATACCTATTTTGTTGAATTTGCTCCCACTACAATTAATAAGAATGACTATGTTTATGTGGGGAGTATTAATTCTTTTATTCATGTGGCTCAGGATAAGAATGTTTTATGTGATAGTTATATTGTTAATTTTATTCATGATACTACTAAAAGTTATTATGAGAGAGGGAAACATGATTTTATGCATCTCAATAATATTAAGTTTCCCCTCTTTATGTTGAAAGTCTTGAAGTTGCACTTGTTTCGCTTTCCTATGCTTGTTGCTTTGTGCTTTCATGACTTGTTTCCTTACAAGATTATTTTTCATAGGAAGTGGGTTAGACTTAAATGTTCTTTGAATTTTCTTCTTCATGCTCTCTTTTACTTCAATTCATATTTGTTATGTGAGCATCTTCTCAAACTATCATGCCTAACTTAAAGGCGTTAAAGAAAAGTACTTATTGGGAGATAACCCAAAAGTTTTAGTTGAGTCTTGGAAGTTATTACCTCTGTAATAACCTCTCCTTATTATTTTTGTGTGGTTTTTGTGCCAAGAGTAACCTCTAATGAGAGAGAAGTAATGCTTGGGAAAGTTGTTGTCCCGAAACAGATTTTTGTGCTTCGATGTAAACAATTGTGTAAAATCTATGTACGTCGGTTTGAGCTGTGATTTTTTGTGCTTCTGCCCAGGTTGTTATCCAACTTTTGTTAGTTCAACACTTTTTGATTTGCACAAAAAAAGGTCTTCGAAAAAATTGTTTTTTCCCTGCTGATCTATTTTGAAAGATTTCTGCCATTATTTGCATTTTCTTCTTGTTGATTCATTTTTGGGTTGTTTTTGGGGAATTGAGATTTTTTAGGGAAGTGCTACAGTAGCTTGTGTTTTAATGGAAGTTTTCTTGGTGTTGAAACTGAACCCAAAGACTTATTATCTTGAGTACACTAATGTTGCTAATAAAGATTGTGTGAAGTTTTGTATGAAGGAAATATTGCAAGTGTAAGGAAAGAATGATGTAATGATATGAAGAATTGACTAAAGCTTAAGCTTGGGGATGCCACTCGTGTCACCCCAAGAAATATCCAAGAAGTACAAGCGTCAAAGCTTGGGGATGCCCAAGGCATCCCCTTCTTCATCAATAAAAATCTCAAGTTTCTTCCGAACACTTCATTTTTATTGTTTCATGCACTGTTGTGTTGTTCTTGGAGCGTCTTCGTTTTCATTTTCATTTTCGTTTGCTTAGTTTTCTTGAATAAATTGGTTGGATCCTAGCACACTTCTTTTGGAGAGAGACACACTCAGTTTTCATTGTTTAGAACACTCTAGTTTTCATTCTTATTGTTTTGTGAGAGTTCTCTTTTGCTAGCACTGTGTTTAGCCTTAGTTTTCTTGTGCTTTCAACTTAGAACTTTTTAGTTCTTATTTGTGGATTCGTGAGACAAGCTCACTGATCTTTATTTATTATTATCTTTGTGAGTTTTCAAATAAAGTTGATTTGGTGTTGGAAAAGAGTAGGAAGTTTCATGCTTATAAGTCGTATAAAAGGAGTTTGTTTTTGACTGTGGCCTATGCTTTGTCATGCCAGGCTTGATATTGTTTTGGCTTGATGCTTAGTGATTTTTTCTGTAACATGACTTGTTATAAACAATTGAGATTTCTTAATGTTCTTTGAAAGAATCATGCGTTGTCTTAGCATATTAAAGCATAGTATTGTGGTATTCTCCTTTATGCTTTATTTGGGTTGACTTGGCACATGCTCACACCATGTTAAGACTATCCCAAGTCACCATAGCCTCTATGATCATTTAGTTTTCGACTTGTAATATCACTTTATGCTTTAATTAATGATGTTTTGTCGCTTTGCATGATTATGGACATTATTGCTCTCTTAGTTGGTGGCTCCCAGTCTTTTGCTAGCCTCCATAACCAAGTATGAGTTCCACTCATGCATCCAACTCCAAATAAAACCAAGTTATTCCAAAGAGTCCACCATACCTACCTATTAGCATCTGCTACTCCAACTATATTCATGTTTTTATCTACCTTCTGAATTAAACTTGTTATGAGAAAACTAGTGATTTAAGCTCTCATGAACTTGATGGCACGCTTTACTTTTCTTGCCCCTAATAAACTTGAACCATTGTGTCATCTATGTTGTATATGCTTGCACTTATATGTTGGGGATTAGCAGAACCATGCTGTCATGGGGAACGCTTTCAACATTGCACTTGTACATTGTACCCAGTTGATATCATGTTCTTTTGTTTATGGATGTCGTCAGTGTGAAATGAAAGGGGAGCTTGTAAGTCCATGGAGTTATGTATGTGTGTTAGAGAAACGCTTGGGCCGCTAGTCTAATCCATGCCTAATCATGGTGGAAACCTGCAGCGTAACCATAATGAGCAATCTATGAAGCATTCTTCTTATAAAAAAGATATAGAGATTGAGAAAAAGAGAAAAAGAAAAAAAGATGAGAAAAGAGGAAAGAGAGAAAAAAGCACCATTTTCCCATGGTAAATAAGAAGATTGCTGAGATGCTTATTGTCTGCTTGCCTTGTCATTTTGATATGGGGATTCTTCCGTATCATCGGGCAAGGGGTACCCCGTTGGCGGTTCTCTATGATACACATGTACTTACTATGACAAAATCTTACCGGTAACTAAACTTGAGTAGCACGAGGAGCAACCCTCGTATTCAAGGGACATGAGATTGCCAACTTATACTTTTTCAAGCATATACTCCATAGTTTGTTCACTTTAACTTTAATCACCTAAAGATGCTTATGATATGGGTAATGAGAGCTGAAAGCTAATAAGTACCATAATTTTTGGAAGCTCTTTATGAGACTTGAATCCTTGCTTCCTTCTATGAAGGCCTTTATTTTACTTTTATGTTGAGTCTCCATCTTCTATATTTATGCACCTATTGAGAGAGCATAGTGGCCATTCTTAGTTTAATGTGCATTGTCCCAAGACTTGTTGATTGATTCATAACTTTGATATGCTTGTTCTTGAACTATTTGTATCTAGTCACCCTTATGAACTTTGAAGGTGTCCTATGCATTTATGTTTTGCTACTCCATGAGGGACAAGCTAAATGCCACTATGCTATGTTTTCTATATGTGAAACAAACAAACATCTTTCAATGCATTGTTATTCATGAATCTTTTGTTTGTACCTTTTCATGTCACAACATAGTTGCTATGTCTTATGGTTATAACTATATCTTTCATGTCTATGTTAGAGTACTATGATCTCAACTATCAATGTTTTACAAATACCTTGATCAAGATTGTGATGGTGCATGTCACCTAAAAAATTATTCTTTTTTCACTTATCTACTCGAGGACGAGCAGGAGTTAAGCTTGGGGATGTTGATACGTTACAAACGTATCTATAATTTTTGATGTTTCATGCTTGTTTTATATCTACTTTCTTATGTTTTGTCCACACTTTGGAGTATTTTTATACACTTTCTTGGACTAACCTATTAACAAGATGCCACAGTGCCAGCTGCCTGTTTTCTGCTGTTTTTGGTTCTAGGAAAGTCAGAAAATGAATATTCTCGGAATTGGACGAGACAAAAGCCAAAGTCAATATTTCACCGAGGGGGACACGGAGCCAGAATACGAGACGGAGAGGGGCCAGGGGATACCCACACCACCTGGCCGCGCGGCCAGGCCTGGCCGGCGCCAGTGGGTGGTGTGGCCACCTTGGGCACCCCCTCGGCCTCCCCGTTCGCCTATAAGATGCCTCTGATACACAAACCCTAAGTACCAGATCAGAAATCCATGAAAAGTTCCACAACGCCAAAGCCACCGAAGGGGAGATTCGGGGACAGAAAGTCTCTGTTCTGGCACCCTCCCGGGACGGGGAAGTGCCCCCGGAGCCATCTCCATCGATCTCCACCACCATCTCCATCGTCGTTACTGATTTTCATGATGATGAGGGAGTAATTCTCTCTCGAGGCTAAGGGTTCTACCGGTAGCTATTCGTTCATCTCTCTCTATGCATTATCATATTGTGATCATGAGCTTTGTAATCAAGTAGATCTACCTTGCTACTCAAGTGCTTCAATAGATCTCTGCTCTCCCCATGTGTGTGAAAGTGACAGCATGCACACCATGGTGGCACTTAGGCTAGAGATTACACATACTTGTTATGAGTTATATTTGGAGTTGGATGTTTCTATGAAATTGTGGTGTTTGTTGGAACCATCTAGAGCTCAAGGTGACAGTGTGGGGTTATCTAGATGGGAAAGGCGGACTTTGAGGTGTGTTGTTATAGCCCTACCATGGAATAGAGTGTCCAACTGGAGAGTAGTATCATAAAGAGAAGATATTTATATGAGAGTGTTCACTAGTGAAAGTATGATCCCTAGGCCTTGTTTCTAAGCATTGAAACACCATTTGCAATTAGATCTGTCACATGATTGCTTGCTTCCATCTTTATTTCGGATTGCCTTTAGTCTTTTCCCACGTCAACCACACGCCACCAAAGCTCTTTTCTGGCACCGTTACCACTTATAATTATCCATACCACTTGTATTTCACTATCTCTTCGCCGAACTAGTGCACCTATACACCCGACAAGTTTATTGGGTGTGTTGGGGACACAAGAGACTTCTTGTATCTTGATTGCAGGGTTGCTTGAGAGGGATACCTTTGACCACTTTCTCCCTGAGTTCGATAAACCTTGGGTAATCCACTTAAAGGAAAACTTGCTGCTGTTCTACAAACCTCTGCACTTGGAGGCCCAACAACTGTCTACAAGAATAGAAGTGCGTAGACATCAACCTCTGAGTACATGAGAGGAGCGTGTTCGTCGAACTCCATGCCCTTGTCGGGGCCTCCGAAGTCGTCTACACTGGCGAGCACATAGTCCCCATAGGGGTCGAACTGCACGGCCTCCTTGCCTTGGGATACATGATGCTCCTCCAGATCTGCCGTAGGAAGCACCACATCGCACATAGCAGGAGCAACCACCCCGACAGCGATGCCTGTAGACTCACCCCCACACAATGGTTTCATGGAGAACGTTGGTGGTTGTACGGTGAGGATTGTGGGGTTTTGCTAGTTCGGGGAGAGGGAGGAGTGGATGACTGCGAGTGGAGGACCCGATGAAGACGGCTGTGTTTTTAATGCAGGGACATTTAGGTCCCCTAGACAGGCCCGGGTAGGCAGCTCTTCAGGCTCCGATTGACACGTGGAAGGTTGGTGCGGTGGGGGCCTGTTGGAAGTGAGATTGTAGGTGCGCTGCGTAAAAATGGGATAGCCCATGGATGACCCATTGCCGTGTAGTGGACTAGTAGCCTTTGTAGACTAGATTAAACATGACATGACCACTTGTGGAATTGTTTAATGTACGGCTCAGTGTTCCTTCTCGTAGAAGTGTCGCTAAGAGAGACGCGGCCCTAAAAAATCCAACAGATAAAATAGGGGGGAGATGGCAAGTGGATGTCCATGTGTTCTCACGATATAGTGTGAAGGGCACGACATCGTGCAGTGATCGGCGTTGGATCAGATAGGATCAACGGTAATCGCGAACGATCCGCGTGAGAACTATGTCCACCAATCAGCGCGTAGGAGGCAAAGTGAGCATACATTTGGGCTTTTGAGAAAGTTTGTGACTACGAGAGATGGCAAAACTAAGTAGAATAAAAAAACCAAGCGCAAAACAGACTAAGGGATTCAAATAGAAAATAGAAGTTGTTTTAAAGACGAAAAATTCGTGTTTTTTCAAAATGGAATACATACTGGCCTATGTTAAATTATTTGCAACTGAAAAACTATAATATTATATAGATAACATGTGAAAGTATGAATCATGACGTATCACGGGGTAGCCATGTGGTTTAGGAAAATACACATGCAATGACACTAGTGGATCAGTGTGTCAAACCATGGTCATAGAGACCAAAAACACATAGGAAAGCAGCTTCCACATTGCATGTTGCACCAATGTGGCAGAAGATGCATCACAGAATTCACTAGAGTCTGTGTTGTCATGTGGATCCATGTGGTTTAGGAAAAGAACAAGAGCAATAACACTAGTTGATCCATGTGGTTTTGGAAAAGAACACATGCCATGATACTAGTGGATCCGTGTGTCAAACCATGGTCACAGAGACCAAAAACACATAGGAAAGCAGCTTCCACATTGCATGTTGCACCAATGTGGCAGAAGTAGCATCACAAAATCCAGTAGAGGGTGTGTTATCATGTGGATCCATGTGGTCTAGGAAAAGAACACATGCAATGACACTAGTTGATCAGAGTGGTCTACGAAAATAACAGATGCCATGACACTAGTGGATCAATGTGTCAAACCATGGTCACACAGACGAAAAACACATAGGAAAGCAGCTTCCTCATTGCATGTTGCACCAGTGTGGCAGAAGTTGCAATCATAGAATCCGCTGGACTGTGTGTTGTCATGTGGATCAATGTGATGTAGGAAAATTACTCATGCAATAACACTAGTGGATCACTATGTCAAACCTTGGTCAAAGAGACCAAAAACACATAGGAAAGTAGCTACCACATTGCATGTGGCACCAGTGTGGTAGAAGTTGCATCATAGACTCCAGTGGAGTGTGTGTTGTCATGTGTATCCATGTGTGTTAGGAAATAAACACATACAAGGACACTAGTTGATCAAAGTGGTCTAGGAAAAGAACATATGCAATGACACTAGTGGATCACTGTGTCAAACCTTGGTCACAGAGAACAAAAACACATAGAAAAGCAGCTTCCACATTGCTTGTTGCACTAGTGTAGCAGAAGTTGCATCACAGCATCCACTAGAGTGTGTGTTGTCATGTGGATCCATGTGGTTTAGGAAAAGAACACATGCAATGACTCTAGGTGATTAGAGTGGTCTAGGAAAAGAAACATGCAATGACAATAGTGGATTAATGTGTCAAACTATGGTCACAGAGACCAAAAACACATAGGAAAGCAGCGTCCACATTGCATGCTGCACCAGTGTGGCAGAAGTTGCATCATAGAATCCACTTGAGCGTGAGTTTTCATGTGGATGAATGTAGTTTTGGGAAAGAACACATGCAATGACATTAGGTGATCAATATGGTATAGGAAAAGAACTCATGCAATGACACTAGTGGATCAGTGTGTCAAACCATGGTGACAAAGACCAAGAACACAGGCAAAGCAGCTTCCACATTGCATGTTGCACCAGTGTGGCAGAAGTTGCATCACAGAATCCACTAGAGTATGTGTTGTCATGTGGATCCATGTGGTCTAGGAGAAGAATACATGCAATGACACTAGATGGATCAGTGTGTCAAACCATGGTGACAGAGACAAAAAACATATAGGACAGCAGCTTCCACATTGCATTTTGCACCAGTGTGGCAGAAGTTGCATCACAGAATCCACTGGATTGTGTGCTGACGTGTGGATCCATGTAGTCTAGTAAAAGAACACATGCAATGACTCTAGGTGATTAGAGTGGTCTAGGAAAAGAACACATGCAATGACAATAGTGGATCAATGTGTCAAACTATGGTCACAGAGACCAAAAACACATAGGAAAGCAGCGTCCGCATTGCATGCTGCACCAGTGTGGCAGAAGTTGCATCATAGAATCCACTGGAGTGTGAGCTGTCATGTGGAGGAATGTAGTTTTGGGAAAGAACACATGCAATGACATTAGGTGATCAACATTGTATAGGAAAAGAACTCATGCAATGACACTAGTGGATAAGTGTGTCAAACCATGGTGACAGAGACCAAAAACACATAGCAAAGCAGCTTCCACGTTGCATGTTGCACCAGTGTGGCAGAAGTTGCATCACAGAATCCACTGGAGTATGTGTTGTCATGTGGATCCATGTGGTCTAGGAAAAGAACACATGCAATGACACTAGATGGATCTGTGTGTCAAACCATGGTGACAGAGACAAAAACCATATAGGATAGCAACTTCCACGTTTCATGTTGCACCAGTGTGGCAGAAGTTGCATCACAGAATCCACTAGATTGTGTGCTGACATGTGGATCCATGTAGTCTAGGAAAAGAACACATGCAATGACACTAGGTGATTAGTGTGGCCTAGGAAATGAAAACATGCAATGCCACTAGTGGATCAGTTTATTAGACAATCCATGGGTACAGAGACCAAAAACACATACGAAAGCAGCTTCCACATTGCATGTTGCACCAGTGTGGCAGAAGTTGCATCACAAAATCCACCCGAGTGTGTTGTCATGTGGTTCAATGTGGTTTTGAGAAAGAACACATGCAATGACACTAGGTGATCACTGTGGTATAGGAAAAAAACACATGCAATGACACTAGTGGATCAGTGTGTCAAACCATGGTGGGAGAGACCAAAAACACATAGGTAAGCAGTTTCCGCATTGCATGTTGCACCAGTGTGGTAGAAGTTGCATCACAGAATCCACTAGAGTGTGTGTTGTCATGTGGATCCATGTGGTTTAGGAAATGAACACATGTAATGACACTAGTTGATCAGAGTGGTCTACAAAAAGAACGCATGCAATGACACTAGTGGATCAATGTGTCAAACCATGGTCACACAGACGAGAAACACATAGGAAAGCAACTTCCTCATTGCATGTTGCACCAGTGTGGCAGAAGTTGCAATCATAGAATCCACTAGACTGTGTGTTGTCATGTGGATCAATGTGATCTAGGAAAATTACACATGCAACAGCACTAGTGGATCAGTGTGTCAAACCTTGGTAAAAGAGACCAAAAACACATAGGAAAGTAGCTACCACATTGCATGTTGCACCCGTGTTGCAGAAGTTGTATCATAGAATCTAGTGGAGTGTGTGTTGTCATGTGTATCCTTGTGGGTTAGGAAGTAAACACGTGCAAGGACACTAGTTGATCAGAGTGGTCTAGGAAAAGAACATATGCAATGACACTAGTGGATCACTTTGTCAAACCTTGGTCACAGAGACCAAAAACACATAGGAAAGCAGCTTCCATATTGCTTGTTGCACAAGTGTAGCAGAAGTTGCATCACAGAATCCACTAGAGTGTGTGTTGTCATGTGGATCCATGTGGTTTAGGAAAAGAACACATGCAATGACTCTAGGTGATTAGAGTGGTCTAGGAAAAGAACACATGCAATGACACTAGTGGATCAGTGTGTCATACTATGGTCATAGAGAGCAAAACACATAGGAAAGCAGTGTCCACATTGCATGATACACCAGTGTGGCAGAAGTTGCATCATAGAATCCACTTGAGTGTGAGTTGTCATGTGGATGAATGTGGTTTTTGGAAAGAACACATGCAATGACACTAGGTGATCAATATGGTATAGGAAAAGAACTCATGCAATGACACTAGTGGATCAGTGTGTCAAACCATGGTGATAGAGACCAAAAACACATAGGAAACCAGCTTCCACATTGCATGTTACACCAGTGTGGCAGAAGTTGCATCACAGAATCCACTGGAGTATGTGTTGTCATGTGGATCCATGTGGTCTAGGAAAAGAACACATGCAATGACACTAGGTGATCAGTGTGGTATAGGAAAAGAACACATGCAATGACACTAATGGATTAGTGTGTCAAAACCATGGTGAGAGAGACCAAAAACACATAGGTAAGCAGTTTCCATATTGCATGTTGCACCAGTCTGGCAGAAGTTGCATCACAGAATCCATTGGAGTGTTTGTTGTCATGTGGATCCATGTGGTCAGGAAAAGAACACGTGTAATGACATTAGGTGGTCAATGTAGTGTAGGAAAAGAACACATGCAATGACACTAGTGGATCGGTCTATTAGACAAACTATGGTTAAAGAGACCAAAAACACATAGGAAAGCATCTTCCGCATTGCATGTTGCACCAGTGTGGCGGAAGTTGCATCACAAAATCCACTATAGTGTGTGTTGTCATGTGGATCAATGTGGTTTAGTAAAAGAACACATGCAATGACACTAGTGGATCATTTTATTAGGCCATGGTGACAGAGACCAAAAACACATAGGAAAGTAGCTTCCACATTTCATGTTGCACCAATGTGGCAGAAGTTGCATCATAGAATCCACTAGAGTGTGTGTTGTCATGTGGATCCATGTGGTTTAGGAAAAGAACACATGCAATGACACTAGTTGATTAGAGTGGTCTACAAAAACAACACATGCCATGACACTAGTGGATCAATGTGTCAAACCATGATCGCACAGACGCAAAACACATAGGAAAGCAGCTTCCTCATTGCATGTTGCACCAGTATGGCAGAAGTTGCAATCATAGAATCCACTGGACTATGTGTTGTCATGTGGATCAATATGATCTAGGAAAATTACACATGCAACAGCACTAGTGGATCAGTGTGTCAAACCTTGGTCAAAGAGACCAATAACACATAGGAAAGCAGCTTCCACATTGCATGATGCACCAGTGTGGCAGAAGTTGTATTACAGAATCCACTGGAGTGTGTGTTGTCATGTGAATCCATGTGGTTTAAGAAAAAACACATGCAATGATTCTAGGTGATCAGAGTGGTCTAGGAAAAGAACACATGCAATGACACTAGTGGATTGATACGTCCATTTTGCATCACTATTATATATCATAATTTACTGTTATTCATTGATATATTTCATATTAAATGATGATACTTATGTTATTTCATCTGTTTTTGCCTGGTTGATGAATTTTGGAGCATGGGCCGCTGCAGTCAGGATTCTGATGGAAAAGGTGCTGTTTGGAGGCAAAATTCGCGAAGATCAGAAAATCTGGGAAAATATATGGAAAATCCTATTTTTCCAGAAGACGAAGGAAGCCAGAAGGGGAGGCTGAGATGGGCCACAGGGGGCCCACACCACCCCCTGGCGCGGGCCAGCCTAGGCCACGCCACCAGTTGGTGTGGCCGCCCTAGTCCACCCCTGACTCTCCCCTCTGGCGTATATTATCCTCCTGAAACCCTAAGACTCGGGGAGGGACCTCAGAAAGATTCCGCCACCTCTGCGGGGCAGAAAACACCGAGAGAGAAAGATCTCTCCGGCAGACAGAATTCTATCGGGGGAATTCCTTCCCGGAGAGGGGAGATCGTCGCCATCAACACCACCATCAAGCTGGACTTCATCGGGATCATCATCATCATCACCATCATCTCCACCAGCACCCTCATCACCATCTCCATATTACTATAACAATTGGGTTGAATCTTGCATAGTTCTTAGGGGAAACTTTCCCGGTGTTGATTACTCTTTGTAGTTGACGCTATTGAGTGAACCGTGGAATTATTGTTTATGTTCAGATTGTTATACATCATTATTCCATCTCTAATCATGATCCATATGATGTCTTGTGAGTAGTTCGTTTTGTTCTTGAGAACATGGGAGAAGTCATGTTGTTAGTAGTGGAAATGTGTTGAGAAAGATTCAATATATTGATATTTAAGGTGTGGTGTACTTCTTCTAGTGGTGTCATGTGAACGTCGACTACATGACACTTCACCTATATGGGCCTAAGGGAATGCATTGTGTATTTGGATACTAATCGTAGGGGTTGCCAGAGTGACAGAAACCTGAACCCCTGTTAGGAAACCATTGCACAGGGGACATCAGGGTCTTAGAGTTTAAAGTTGTGGTTTCTACCTTAATTACTTTCTTGTACTTGTAGATTCTTGCAAGGGGTATAATAACAAGTATGTATTAGTCCTAGGAAGGTCAGTACATTACACAGGTTCACCCACACAACACGTAGCAAACTAAAGAAGATTAATCAACTATATGAAGCGAAAGCACTTGATGATATTCCCGTGTGTCTTCGAGAACGTTTGGTCATCTTAAGTAATACAACCGGCTTCTCCTTTGCTGAATAAAGGATTGGGCCACTTGCTGCATTTATTCTTATTGTCTTTTATTTACTCATACTTTATTTACTTGCATTATCAAAAAACCCTAAAAATCCGTTTGCTAAGTATTTGCAGAGAATTCCTGATCCATACCACTAGCCAGCACCTCTGCTCCTCGTTGGGTTCGACACTCTTACTTATTGAAAATACTGCGATACACCCCCTATACTTGTGGGTCATCAAGACTATTTTCTGGCACCGTTGCCGGGGAGTGAAGTGCTATTGGAGAGTGGAACTGGTAAAGGAAACTTCTACTGTGAGTATTGTTTACTTCTGTTAGTTGCTTTATTTTCATTATGGATAATTCACTGAGTTTCTTATTCCGTAAGTCTACTACCACTACTAAGGTAGTAGATGAACCACCGTCTGCTGAGAATGATACTTTGAAAATACCTACAAGAATTATTGATTGTGTTATGGATAACTACTATGTTGGGGATGGACCTGTCCATCCCGGTGATCATTTGCTATTTATACACGAATTATGCGGGTTGTTCAAGTGTGCATGTATTACTACAGATCAAGTTAAGAAGAAGTTATTCTCATTATCACTGAAAGGAAGAGCTGAAGAATGGTATAAACTGCTGAAGAATGGTCAAGCTCTTGAATGGGAGGAAATAGTGCCTCGCTTTTATTCAAAGTTTTATCCTCCTAGTGAGATTAATAAAGATCGGAATCAAATATACAACTTTTGGCCTCTTGATGGAGAGAGTACAGCTCAAGCTTGGAGGAGATTGAAGTTACTAATGCTCAAATGTCCCATTCATGAGCTCCCCAAAAATATTATTATCAATAACTTTTATGCAAGGCTTTCTCTTCATGATAAGGATTTATTGGATGCATCTTGTGCTGGATCATTCACTCGCATGGAAGAAGAAGCTAAATGGGATCTTCTGGACCGTATTCAAGATAATGCTGAAGCATGGGAGAATGATAAAGGAAGAAAGTCAGGTATAAATCAAGATTATGAATGCATTGAATCTTTCATGGGAAGTTATTACAAATTGTTTTAAGGCTTTTGCCTCTTATATTGAAATCCCGAAAAGGGGATGGAACAAGTACCATCCACCTTATAAAGATGTTGTGGACTGTGTTCCTGTTGGGAGTACTAAGTTTTGCACTATTGATCACATCTTACCTGAACCTTATATCGAGAAAATACCCTTCCCGGATAAGGTAAAGGATCATCCTATGATAACTAGTGTAATCACTAAAAGTGCAAAGAGAACTGTAAAACCTGATGAACAAATAAACATTGAACCTGTTGTAGCAATTGTGAAAGACCTTGTCACTAAAAGTATAGAAGATGGACACATAGTCTTTTGTGAGGATGCTTCTAATATTGTCTCACATCCTAATAAATCTAAAAAAGCTAGTGTCCCTGTGCTTTCTGTTAGAATTGGTGATCATTGCTATTATGGTTTATGTGATATTGGTGCAAGTTCAATTGCTATTCCTTATGAGCTTTATAAAGAAATTATGCATGAAATCAGTCCCTGTTAATTGGAATAGATTGATGTGGTTATTCACCTTGCTAATAGAGAGACCATCTCTCCAATTGGTATTGTGCGGGATGTAGAAGTTCTTTGTGGTAAGATTAAATATCCTGCTGATTTTCTAGTACTTGGTTCAGCTGCTATTAAAAATTATCCCATCATTTTTGGTAGACCTTTCCTGAGTACTTGTGGAGCTATTATAGATTGCAAAAGGGAGAAAATCTTGACTAAGTTTGATGGGGAATCTTATGAGTTTAATTTTTCGAAATTTACTAAAGAACCTTGTGAAAATGAAACACATAATGAGGATTTTAGAGTTGAACAACTTGCTTCTATCTCTCTTGCTCCTAACAATGCTTTGTAGCAATTTATGGAGGATCATGAAAGTGAAATCTTCATGGAAGAAAGAAATGAGATTGGCGAGATTCTCCGTCATCAACCTAAGATGCTTAAGCACAACTTGCCTGTAGAAGACTTGGGTACCACGATGCCACCTAAAAAGGATCCGGTCTTCGATCTTAAACTTCTCCCGGACGATCTTAAATATGCTTACATTGATGATAATAAGATATATCATGTTATTATTAGCTCTAAACTTTCAAGGAAGGAAGAAGAAAGGTTATTAGAGGTACCGAAGAAACACCGAGGGGCTATGGGCTACACTCTGGATGATTTCAAAGGGATTTCTCCTACTATATGTCAGCATGCTATCAATATAGAACCATATGCAAAAGCCAGTGGTCGAGCACCAACGGCGTTTAAATCCTAAGATGAAGGAAGTGGTAAGAAATGAGGTATTAAAACTCCTTGATGCTGGTATTATTTACCCTATTGCTGATAGTGAAGGGGTTAGTCCTGTTCATTGTGTCCCTAAAAAGGGGGGAATTACCGTCATCCCTAATGATAATGATGAGCTTATTCCCCAAAGAATAGTAGTAGGCTATAGAATGTGCATTGATTTCAGGAAAGTTAACAAAGTTACTAAGAAAGATCATTACCCACTACCTTTTATCGATCAAATGTTAGAAAGTTTGTCTAAAAAGACCCATTTTTGTTTTCTTGATGGATATTCCGGTTTCTCTTAAATTTTTGTTAAACAACAAGATCAAGAAAAAACTACTTTTACATGCCCTTATGGAACCTATGCTTATAGACGTATGCCTTTTGGTTTATGTAATGCTCCTACTACTTCTCAAAGATGTATGTCTGCTATCTTTCATGGTTTTTGTGAGGAAATTGTGGAAGTGTTCATGGATGACTTCTCCGTCTATGGAACTTCTTTTGATAATTGTCTACACAACCTTGATAAAGTATTGTAGAGGTGTGAAGAAACTAATCTTGTTCTTAATTGGGAGAAATGCCACTTCATGGTTAATGAAGGGATTGTCCTTGGGCATAAGGTTTCCGAAAGAGGCATAGAAGTGGATAGAGCTAAAGTTGAGGCAATTGAGAAAATGCCCTGCCCAAGAGACATCAAAGGTATTCGTAGTATCCTTGGTCATGCTGGTTTCTATAGAAGGTTTATTAAACATTTCTCTAAGATATCAAAACCCCTCACTAATCTTCTTCAAAAATATGTACCCTTTGTTTTTGATGATGATTGTAAGGAAGCTTTTGAAACTCTTAAGAAGGCTTTAACTACAGCTCCTATCGTTCAACCACCTGATTGGAGTTTACCCTTTGAAATAATGTGTGATGCTAGTGATTTTGCTGTAGGTGCTGTCCTTGGGAAATGAATTGATAAAAAGTTAAACGTTATTCATTATGCTAGTAAGACTCTTGACGCTGCTCAAAGGAATTATGCTACTACTGAAAAAGAATTCCTAGCTGTCATTTTTGCTTGTGATAAGTTTAGACCTTATATTTTAGACTCAAAAGTCACCATTCATATTGATCATGCTGCTATTAAGCACCTTATGATGAAGAAGGATGCTAAGCCTAGGCTTATTAGATGGGTGCTGCTTTTACAAGAGTTTCATCTACATATTGTAGATAGGAAAGGTGCTGAAAATCCTGTTGCTGATAATTTATCCCGGTTAGAAAGTATCTCTTTTGATCCTATGCCTGTTAATGATAGTTTCCCGAATGAACAGTTGGCCGCAATAGGGATAAGCTCATGAGGGAGCCCTTGGTATGCTGATCATGGTAACTTTATTGTCTCCAAGTATTTGCCTCCAACTTTCACAACTCAGCAAAGAAGGAAGTTCTTTTATGATTTGAGGCATTATTTTTGGGATGACCCACGTTTATATAAAGAATGAGTGGATGGTATTATGCGAAGATGTGTTCCAGAATACGAACAAAAGGAGATATTGTGGAAATGTCATTGTAGTGCCTATGGAGGACATCATGCGGGAGATAGAACTGCGCAAAAGGTGCTACAATCAGGTTTCTACTGGCCTACCCTTTTTAAAGATGCTAGAAGTTTTTTTTATCTTGTGATGAGTGTCAGCGTGTTGGTAATATTTCTAGACGCAATGAGATGCCTATGAACTACTCTCTAGTTATTGAACCCTTTGATTGTTGGGGATTTGACTTTATGGGTCCTTTTCCTCCCTCGAAAGGTTATACTCATATTCTTGTTGCCGTTGATTATGTTACTAACACTACTAGAGAAAGGCTTATGGATAGATTTATTATCAGTGGAGCATTGTTTTGAATATGCTCCACTGATAATTATCAGTGGCGCATTTAAAAATTTGCTCCACTGATATTATTTATAACCAATGGCGCATATCACAAATAATGCGCCACTGATAATGTGGGCCTGGCACTCTGGAGGCCTGTGGACCAAATATCAATGGCACATATATCCATATGCGCCATTGATATATTATTATCAGTGGGGCATATGCAATATGCGCAATTGATATTGTCCTCACCAATGGCGCATATAGTAGTAAATGCACCACCGGTAGCTATGTGGGCCCCACCTGGACCCCACCACTCTGGAAGGTGGCAGGAATATCAATGGCGCATTTAGGATATGCGCCCCTGATACTTGGTCTTCTAATGGCGCATATAGTACTAAATGCGCCACTGATAAGTCCTGGGCCCACCACCTGAAAAGATGGCAGACTTATCAGTGGAGAATTTACTGTAATATGGGCCACTGATAACTTCGTCTAGATCTACAAGTTGGCATCCACCCCCACCCACCACCAATATTCCATTCTTCTCCACCCACCACCCCAAACTAGATCTAGCTCGTCCTCCTCCTCCCTACCACCTCAATTTCTCCATTGTTTTCTCCATTCTTGGTTGTTGAACCTACCTTGCTTCATAGTTTTGTGAGGGGAAGCCTCCTCCAACGTCCATCTTGTTCTCCAACAACAACCACACTATCTCGTCGCAGACTTGGCTCGGTAACGATTCTACTAGGTGAATTGTTGGAGGTATGTTTTGTGTGGAGTGTGTACGTCGGTGCGGTGTGTATGTGTGTGCATGCTTATGTTTGTGAAGCCTTCTTATTAATTGCAAGAGGGATGGTGTGTTTGCATGGATGTGATGCATGAATGTTTGCAGGTGACGAAGAAGAAAGCATGTTGCTTGCTCTAGTGGTGCATGGATGTTTGCCGAAATGTCGATTAATTTCCGTTTCGGCAAATTTTTGCACTATCCATATGTTCCATTTTTAGGAGATGTCATGCCGAATTTTTTCGGCGGCCATGCATGCATGTGTGTGTGTGTGCATGATGGTGCTGTGGTTATAAGATACTCTCTCTTTTTGCTCTATACCGCGCAGAAACCATGGTTAGACACATGAGCGAAGGTCGAGCAGCTAGAGACAAGAAACACGCGGTGGCCGATATGATTCTAAACAAGAGGACCTACATAAGATGTCCGTGTCGAACATGCAATCTCGGAAGCTTGGTTGACTCTGATTCCGGAGACCTGGAGAATCACCTGCTCACGCGTGGTTTCATGCGCGGCTATGATTCTGAAGATGACGAGGACGTCAACGATCCTGAAGACGAGGGCGGCCATGATGATCATCATGAAGGAGATGCCGGCAGCGGACATGATAATGATCATGAAGGAGATGTCAGCAGCGGCGGACATGATGATCAACACGAAGGAGATGATGGCAGTGACAGGCATAATGATCATCATGTAGGAGGTGCCGGCTGAGAAGAAACAGACACACAAACAACGCGGCTAACCTCGGCCTTGCAGGACCCTCATGTTCAGGAACTGCTTCTTAGGGAGACGAGCAACACCAAAGCTGCTGCCAGGGAGAAAGCCAAGCTAGCGCAGATGGAGATAGACGGGAAAACTCCATTGTATCATGGGTACTGGCCCGAGGATACCTGCTTGAATGTAACGCTCAAGGATCTGGAGATGAAGGCAGAAAGAAAATGGACCGACGTAAGCTTCAACAAAAACATGATATTCTGGCAAGAACGTCTTCCCAAGGGGAACACGTGTCCAACTAGTATCGAGGAGGCCAAGAAAATCGTATGTCCTCTCGACCTACCGTATGTTAAGTACCACGCCTGCATTAATGACTACGCACTTTATCGGGACGAGTAGAAGGATAGAACCGCATGTCCGGTGTGTGGCCAAGGACGATACAAGAGAGGGAACAAGAAAGTTCTTGGGAAAGTGGTATGGTACTTTCCTATCACTCCCCGTCTGTGGCGGTATTTCGTGGACCCTAAGGAAGCAAAGCTCATGCAATGGCACGCGGAAAGGAAGAAGCCGTCCGAAGATGATCCACATAAGGGCAAGATCCTCACACACCCTTCGGACGCTAGCCAGTGGAACGCACTAGACATTGACTTTCCAGACTTCGGGGGCGATCCAAGGAACGTCAGGCTTGGTATGAGCACCGATGGACTCAATCCGTTTGGTAACCAGAGTAGCACACATAGCACCTGGCCCGTGTTTGTATGGCCGTACAACCTCCCTCCCTGGATGTGCACCAAGCAGAGATATGTACACATGTGTATTCTGATTCAGGGGCCTAAAAAATCAGGTATCGACATGCATCTGTATCTCGGGCTGCTGAAAGAAGAGTTAGCCACGCTGTGGGAGACGCCAGCCCATACGTGGGACGCATACACAGGAGATTATTTCCCTATGAGAGCCGGCTGCTCACGATGGTGCAGGACTATCCAGGTTACGCATACGTGTCTGCCCAAGTGAACCACGGACACAAAGCATGTGTCAAGTGCGTGGATAAGACCCCGCATCTCCAGCTACCAAGGGATCCCGGGTCATCGAAGATCGTGTTCCAACGGACTCGAATGTGGCTTCCAAAGGATCACGCGTGGAGAAAGTGTAGAGATCTGTTCGATGGCAAAGTAGAGCTCAAAAAAGTCCCACGTCCGAGGAGCGGAGAAGTGATCCAAGATATGTTGGACAACTGGGAAGAGTGCCCTTTGTCGGGAAAGAAGCGTCCGAGGACAAAACCGCTGCATGGTGTGTGGAAAGCTAGGCCTGTTTTCTGGGACATGCCATACTGGAAATACCTCCACATGCCCATAGCCTTCATGCACATCATGAAGAACGTGTGCGAGAGTCTGCTTGCCACTATCATCAACATGCCGGATAGGACCAAAGACGGGCCGAAAGCAAGGAACGACCTGATGGAACTTGGCATCAAGGAAGAACTTCATGAGACGCCGCCGCCCGATGATGATGATGAGACGGCGCCTGAAGATACTCAAGGTCGCCGCAAAAGGGTTAAGAGGGGAATTGCAGTGTTTCCGGCTGCCTGCTTCACTCTAAGTGAGCAGGAGCTTGAGCAGTTTTTCAACTGCCTCCTAGGAGTCAAAGTTTCTTACGGTTACTTGGGGAACATAGGCAGATATCTAGACAAAGCGAAGAAGAGGTTCAGAGGGATGAAGTCTCATGACTGTCACGTGCTGATGACGCAGATACTTCCCGTTGCGATCCGAGGGATAATGGACGAGCACATTCGTGAGACGCTATTTGGCCTCTGCAACTTCTTCGACATCATCTCGAGGAAGTCGATTAGCTTGAAGCAGCTCGACACACTACAAGATGAGATCGTCGTGATACTATGCGAGCTCGAGATTTACTTCCCGCCCGCATTCTTCGACATCATGGTCCATCTACTCGTCCATGTCGTGGATGACATCATTCATCTCGGGCCGACATTCCTGCACAATATGATGCCATTTGAAACGCTTAACGGTGTTATCAAAGGATTCGTACGCAACAGGTCCCGTCTAGATGGAAGCATTGCCAAGGGCTTTCTGACCTACGAGTGCATCTCTTTCTGCCAGAATTATCTACGCACCGACCCGGACAACGAGGATGACCCTGTTGGTCTGCCCAAAAGGACGCACCTCGGCAGGCTCGCTGGATATGGCCACCACGAGGGCTTTCGCACCATGCATGTCGGCGCGAAGGGTCGACGTGACGACTTTGACAGGGCACACCGAGTCGTGCTACAACACATCGAATTGGTCGATCCTTGGGTGGAAGAGCACAAAAGCTTAATTGAGCAGAAGTTCATTGACCTTCGTCGACCGAGGAAGAAGGGACACGTAACAAGAGAGCACAACTCTAGCTTCACGGCTTGGTTCAAGAAGAATCTTCAAGACAATCCCCCCACAGACCCGCAAACGCCTTCTACGGAGGATGAAAAACTAATTTTCGCCTTGTCAAATGGCCCCGGGCACAACGTGAGGACATATCAGGCATACGACATCAACGGGTATAGATTCTACACCGAGAAAAGGGACATGAGCAGCGACTATTAGAACTCAGGAGTAATGATGCTATCCTATGCCGATGACGAAGCTACCGTCAAGGAACGATTTTTCGGAAGGATCAAGGAGATCTGGGAGCTCGACTATGATGGAGAGAAGGTGCCGATGTTCCGTGTCATATGGGCCAAGAGTGTCCAAAAAGAGGGTCGGTATTTCACCACCATGGTTATACCCGATTCCTCCGTGAAGAACGCCTCTATAAAAAATGAGCCATGGGTACTCGCGAGCCAAGTTGACCAATGTTTCTTCATCACTGACCCGTCAAAGCCAAGCCGTGTTGTCGTGAGGAGGGGCAAGAGGAGCATCATCGGAATGGACGGACCCGCCAACGAGCAAGACTTAGAAAAGAACAGCGATCCAAAGATCGAAGAGGAATTAGACAAGTATTTCGACAAGCCGACTGTTGCAGGAAAAAGGAAGACCACTCTACCTACTAAAGGTTGTCTGTTCACGAGAAGAAACCTTAACCTTTCTGGCTAAAGTATTCAACCGCGAGGAAGAAGGGCAAGAAGATTGCAAAGATACGCTAGATTTATGAACAATATTGGTGTGTATGGATATTGCCTATGTACTTGCAAATGGATGTCCTTGTTTTAAATAAATTAATAATTGCCTATGTACTTGCAAATGGATGTCGTTGTTTTAAATCGATTTGTGAAGGTTAAACTTAATTACTATTTTACAAAATATACTAGATATTAATGACAAGTATTTTGGGTAAGTGCCAAATACTAAAAAAATTGAGAGAGCCAGGAATCGAACCTGGCTGCTCCAGATGCAGCACATAGCGTCAACAACCAGTGCAGTAACCTTGGGTTGTTGACATAGACCAGGGCATCGTGGTTTTGGCTAAGTGCCAAATACCAATGGCGCATATACGGAAATATGCGCCACGGATATTTGACACATAGCCAAAAAATGTGAGGCAACCAGGAATCGAACCTGGATGCCCCAGCCCAGGTTTTGCCCCATGAGTCAAACCACTGCGGTAAGCCTGTGTTACTATCACATACGAGGGCGTCGTTTTATTTGACTAAGTGTAGAATATCAATGGCGCATATCGGAAAATATGCACCACAGATGTTTTACACTTAGCCAAAAAAACGATCGGCCCTTTCTTCTCACTCTCACTGTCTCTCATATCCAATCCCCTTTCGTGTCTCACGCGAACACTAGCAAGCCACCGGAGTCGCCCTGCCGCCACCGGAGCAGTCGTCGCCGGTGAGTGCCACCCCGTCCCTCTTCTCCCCCTCCCATCCCCCTCCTCCTCCCCCTCCCTTCCCCTAATCTCGACCCCGTCCCCTTTCTAGGAGCGCCACCCCGTCCCCTTGGAGCAACCAGGAGGAGGAGGAGCACTAGGAGCACCGCCGACGAGGAGAAGGGCCACGCGCACCACCGACGAGGAGGAGAAGGGCAGCGCCATCAACGAGGAGGAGAAGGGCCACGCGTGTGCCACCGACGAGGAGGAGAAGGGCAGCGCCGCACGCACCACCGACGAGGAGAAGGGCAGCGCCGCACGCACCACCGACGAGGAGCGCGGTCACTGTCGCCAAGAGCTCGCCACGGTCAGCGTCACCGCCTCCCTCGATTACTCACCGTCAAGCCACCATCAACGAGCTCCTCTCGGTGAGCCCTCTCTTTCCCCTCTCTCCCTCTGGCAGTAGCTAGGTCCATGCCTCAGTAATGGGTTCTAGGGTTTCTAGAAAATGGACAACATGAGTCAAATAAACAATGTGCATTGAAGATCATCCCAGAAAAAAATCAGCAAGAAGCACTATAAATAAGGCAATTATAGTGTGTATTCATATTCTATAGTAGAGAATGCACTATATATCCATCGGCTAGTAAGATGGAACAGTGCAACAAAATGAAATCAATAGTTAAATTTTCATCTATGTGGTTCAGTAGTGGTAAACTAAGATGGCATAGTGCACAAATCAGTTCACAATGCTCCAGGCTACACCTCTGTAGATGCCTATGTGAAGATAATCAAAAGAAGGTCATTTAATTCTTTGCCTCTAACCACAAACACCAATAGCAGCAGCATGAGTATATAACAGCTTAAAGGATTCAGTTCCCAATTTCTCATGTCTAAATATCCCGACAATAATTCCTAGTCACAACGCCCATTCCATTTTAAATTTATTTAGAAGAAAAGGCTAGAGGCCATTCTATTATGTAAAATATGCATAGAAAAAGTAAGTGCTATCTTATTCGAGTATAAGCTATTCAGTCGTTGCACATATGAGAAGTTTATATTACTGAATGAAAGCATAATACTGATTTTTTTAAAGCAGATCAAAACTCCATTACCAAGCAGTCATTTTCTTCCAGAAGAACATGCTAAAAATGTGATAGGTCAAATCAGCTCCACATAGAACATGAACATTAAAGACATAGTGAATGAATAAACTTTTTGATGTTTGCGTCTTCGGATGTGCACAGATAAAAATGTTTAGATCATTCATACAAAGTTAGGCAAATTCCTAAGAGGGGGCTGACAGGATACATATATAAAAAACAAACTAAAAAGATTACTATTTCTTAGGCAACTGAGAAATAGTATTCTCACGGCCAAATTGATTTCATACTAGGAACTATTCTTATTCTTGATAAACCTAACTCAAGTCTAGGTTCATTCTTGTTATTACTAATAGAATCATGCATGTGTGAATGTTGCAGGTTACAGCTCTTCCATTCAAACTGTATAATCATTAGCATCGGTTTTTACCTTATGTGAGTTTTTTTGGTTCCTCCCTTAAATAAGAAGACACAAATGGCATTTTCTCGTGGGCTTGGTTTGGTTGAACTTAATTGGTGTCAACCTTAAACCATATTATTATTTAGACTTGTTGAAAGTTTTGGTATTGCTATGATGTGGCTGGTTCTGCTTCTAGGAGCATCTGGACTAGTTTAAAGTTGGTTGCTTTTTTGTGATTCAACACAGTGCTCGCTACCTTTAAAAGATGTGTTATGTAGCCTTATTGATGCTTTTGTTGCTAATTGAAAGGTGGAAAATGTTGCTATTTATTGTGTTAATAAGCAAGAATATTGGAACCAGAGCAGTTCCTGCTTGCTTTAACTTGAGCTCGAAAATGCTCACTGGACGTACCTTGCATGCTTGACACTTGCACAATATTGCTGTTGTATAATTGATGCTATGTAGTTGGCTGTCAGGATGATGTGTATGTTTGGCAGGTCCAAACATGGCTCAGGGAAGATAGATTTCCATTTACATTGATTGTAAGTTTAGGCCAGTTGCTATTGGTGCGGATAGCCATCTGTGTCGGTTGGGTTGCAATAGGTCTACCCAGTTTTATGTGAAGCTCCCTAGTTGCCTTTTGAAGTAACTGAAAAAGCTTGGTGCTGATAGCCACATGTGTCTGTTGAATAACATGATTATACACATAAATTGGGGACCTGGAATGTCCAGAAGCATTTGGTCTCCATTTTAATCATCTCTAGCTAGCTATGTACATAGAATGAACTAGCTACCTATCTGTACCTACTATATTGGTGTTCCTATGATAAATCATAGATGAGATTGTTGAATTCACATTTTATTTGAGAATTGATAGTCTGAATGCTTATCATGGAGATTTTTCAAGCTAGAAAATTAATTACTACACATCAGTAGAGGATCTTAAATAAAGAAGTATCAATTTCTCAGGCTAGCTATACTCTGCAACCTGAACAAGTCTGAAATAAAAGAAGATTGATAAACACAGGACTTGTAATATTGCCATATCAGAAAAAAATGTACGTAATTACCTAAACAATAGTCCAATTCTTCCATTACCAAGTTAACTAGCTAGTATAGTGCATGATTTCTATTCTGTAATTAAAGCTGAAAGAAGGCATTGTGCCACTGCCACTAGTAAACTACACCTGGAGCTATTTTTTGTCCTAGAGCTTATTTTAGCTTGTCCTGGAGCTATTTTTTGCTGCACCTGGAGCTATTTTTTGCTCTTTGTATATGTGTGATTGGATGGCTGTCATCAATTTGAAAACTGGAGCACATTATTTTGTATGAAAACTGTTGCAGGGAATTCATTTGAGTTGCCCGTTTCTCCCGAAGTGTTGATTCACTTCCGTTTCGGTTGAGAAATGGGCACTTCTAGGTCAAAAAACTAGCAAAGGTCATGCCGAATTTTTTGGTCGACTCTAGCTTGTACTAATTATATTGTTGCATTTTTTCTATGAAGAGCAAACATGTCGAGCGGAGACAAAGACGTGGGGCTGGCCCTTCTCAGCCCATGAGCGTCGAAGAACGAGCAAGAAGAGCCAACCTCAAGTTTTGGCGGTTTGGCGATGACTTAAGCAGGTTCGACAAGGAGGCCGAAGCTACGGATCACGATGAAGTTGACAAGGAGGCCCAAGTTGTGGACCAAGAAGATGACGAGGAGTCTGAATATGAGGAGGAGGCTGAAGATGACGACGACGGAAGCAGTAATGGTGACGAGGAGGCCGAAGCAAGTCATGGTGGTGAACGCGTGGACGGCGATGGCGCCTCCCTGCCCGCTAGGAAGAAGAAGAATAAGGCGGAAAGGCAGGAGCGGACGCTGCCGAAACTCGGCACCAACCGTGAAGAGTTCACCCTTGTGAAACCGGGTTGCCAACCCTTGGACCAGTCTCAGGTCTATGACTTGAGCGATCACTCAATTGAGGGATCATAGTAGGGCCCCTTTAGCTCTTCCTAATTCGCCTGCGAAGCTTGCCGCTGAGTACGGCCTACAACTCGGGTGCATCATGCGGGAGAGCATGAGAATCAACTAGAAGGACATAAGAAAGAAGAAATGGTTGCGAGAAGTCCTCATTGGGAAGCTTCACAAACGGTACAAGTTCCCAGATGAGTACGATAACCAAAAGCTCATAGGGAACAAGGTAAACAAGTTAGCCATCACGAGGATGAGGACCGCCTTGAGCAGCTGGAAAAGCCGAGTGAAGAGGAGGATTAACGAGGGTAAAAGTTGGGAGGAGATAAAGAAGGCCGAGCTGATGCTCGCCGAAGATGAATTCATCAAGTTCAAGGCGAACTGCACTTCACCGGAAGGTCAGGAATGGACCGAGTGGGGGAGGCGTATGCGGGAGCTGAACATAGGTAACCAACATTGCGGAAGCGGCGGTTACCGAGGAAAAAAGGCCATTTGGGCAAAGGAGGACGCCGAGTATGCCCTTCTAGGGAAAGATAACCCATGGCACAAATTCATAGACGAGCAGGTGATGCAGTTTGTCCGCGCCCGCTACTATCTCCACCCCAAACTTAAGGAATTCGTTACCGACGACGAGGATGTGAGGAAGTTCTAGAAAAGGCTGGTAAGGAATTTATCTCGGAGTACATCTATGTTTCTAATTAAGTAATGAATCCGAATTTCTAAATGGGATTAGTTTCCTTCTCTTCAGAGATCCGAAGAAAAGTCTTGTGTGTCAAGTGCGAGCTCGTCCCAGGGGTCGACGGCGGACCCGTGGTGGGACACGCCCTTCAACAGGGCGACAAACGTGTTCAATGGGAGGGCCAAGTCCGCGCCGCCGACTTCATTTAGCTGCGTGTCCAGCTATGGTATGTACGAAAAGGTTGGCGACTTTAGGAAAGAGGACCCAAAGGCGAAGAAAGAGAGGAAGGCCGCGGCGGCGGCAAGTGAAAAACGTGAGGTTGAAGTCGAGCAGATGCAACAGATGTCGAGGCTGATCGACCAGAAAGTGCAAGAGAAGATCCGCGAGATGTTTCCCAATGAGCCATGGGAGGGGATCGCTGCTTGGAATGCGGGAGGTCGACGAGGGCCGCTTGTGGTGCCCAGCCTCTCTAGCAGCAACTCGATCCAGCACGTGTCGCCGAACATGGTGATGCCCGAGTCCGCCAACGTCGAGATGCACCCGGTCGCTCCGGTGCCCCCTCCCGCCAGCTCCAACACCAACGCGCAGCCGGAGGTCGCTCTGGTTACACCTCCTGCCAGCGCCAACACATAGCCGCAGGTCACACCAATGCCCCCTCCCGCCAAAACTAAGGCACAACTGACGGTGCTTCGTAAGGCATCTCAGCGGGAGGATGATACCGGTGTCTCGACATTAGCTAAGCTCAACGCCATCTCCAAGGTAATGACGCCGGCCAACACATGCATGTTGATAACATTTCATCTCCTTTGCCTTTGATGACTAGCTAGTGCCATCTCACGATGCTTGTTCTTCTGCAGGACACTCCTTGCACGCTCTTGCATTACGTGGACGGCGATCTAAAGAATGTTGGCAAGGGCTCAATTATTCAACCAAATAGCCACACGATGCACCACAAGTCGGTGGAGGATGACGTGTTCAAGGTCCGGCTGGCTCGGGTGTTGCCGGGGTGCAAAGACATGGACCCCCCTAGCCAACCTCGAGGCGCTGATGATCATAAGAACCTTCAAGATTGCTGTGGCTGGGTCTTGACATGGCCAAATACCCAGGTTCGGCTTGTGAAGGAACAACAAGTAACTCAGCGGCCAAATGTGCCCTTGCCACGGCGGCCACAACAACCAGTCACCGCCACCACCTCTCGTCACTAGCAATTGTTGGCCGCCGCTGCACCGTTGCCTCCACATGGCAAGGCCGCCACTGCGTCGCCGCCTCCACATGGCAAGGCTGTCACCGCACTACCGCCTCCACATGGCAAGGCTGCCGTTGCACCGCCACCGCCCAAGGATGCACCTGGGACAACATTAACGATGATGATGATGACAACCCAGATAACTAGATCAACACTGGCGTCACAGACTCTTTGTTCATGCCAAACATGGACGAGCCCTACCGCGTTGCCGACGACCAAAATGCTCGTACCAGAACATGCACGTGTCTAGACTTCCATGGTACCCTAGAGGAGACGCCTCCGGATGCTGGTGTTGCTGGTCCTTATAAAGGCACCGAGGAAATCATTTTCAGCCCCACCACACTCCATAAGGCGGCGAATGAGCAGATGGCTGCTAATGTCGAGACGAAGAAGCATCACAAGAGAACCAAGAAGAAGAATAAGCAGTCTTTGAGCCAGCCGGGTTCGAAGAGGCCCCGAGCTTAGGACGACCCGTTAACACAGCCCCCTGAGGGCACCTTGACCAGGGTTCACATAGCTGGTCAACCGATTCTGAGTGAGGAGCTGATCAAAAATGCAAGTGGAGCGATGGCTAACCTCCAGCATGGTATTCTATATCTAGAGGAGTGCCTTCTTAAAGAAGCAAATCCATCGTACCCAGTTTTCATGGTCAATGTTCCAACGAGCGCGGGCTTCATCGATAATGCCCCTGCGGATATCTTCTTCATATCGTATGAGGACATCTTCAAGCTTTTCCATGGCAAGCGGATGAACTATAACTTGGTCCGCCTATACGTGCTCCATCGGGCGATGAAGGTCAACAGAGAGAAGACCCCTGGCGTCGCGATAGTGGACCCCTACTTCATGCGTGATAGCCAGTTGGTGAATCCAGTGACCCGGGCCAGCGCAAGGAACTACCTCCAATATTTCATGGTGGACAACAAGAGTGGAAAAGAGCTTATTTTGCCTTTCTTTCCCGAGTAAGTGCACACACTCGCTCATCGCCGTAACTTGTCCTTTCTTAGTTTTCGGTTGCTCTTTTTCCAAAATTGTTTCGTTTCAATTGTTTTACGCAGAGACAAATACTGCACACTGATCCTCATTCACCCGAGTTATTCGCTAGCCACGTACTTGGACTCGGGGAGCGAGCAAAAGAAGAAAGGCTACACCAACATAAGGAGTCTTCTAGATGATGCTCTCGAGGTATACGCCGAAAATGGAGGCGAATTCAAGAAGGGGGCGGAAAATTTCAGGGATGGCAGACATGTGTTCAAACACGTAATGAAGTTCGCCTGCGTCAAGCAGCCGGATAACAGTGTCAAGGAGGCCTACTATGCCCTCCATCACCTGCGGGCGATCGTCCGGGATGCACACATCATTACGTTGCCATCTAGTCTCCGAGCATGGGCCAAAGCTGAGGCAAGAATGGACGATGATGAACTTAAGGACGACTTCTTACGCATCCAGACTCAGATTGCGACCATCGTGCAAGAAGATGTCATCATAAGGGGGGGCCTTATCCTGCAAAAGAGCGTTCAGTAAGCACGGCTCGAGGCGTAGGGTGACCATAGGACATGGACAACGAAAGACGGCTACAAACCGTTCCCGGCGCCGTGGAAAACAAAGTCTTCATGATGTAGTGTTCCGAGCTAGCTAGCGCTCAGCCGGTTTGTGTATCTCGTGTGTGTGTGTGTGTCATAAACTTTAACTTGCCTTAGCTCAAAACGGTCGTTGTTGGACTTCATTTACTTATTACCATATGTATGAAACTTAATAGCTTGCCTTAGATCGAAACCATCTTTTTTGTGGAGATGCATGTGATGAACCTTTTAATTCTTTCTCTTGCATGATATAGTACTTATATGCCTTGTGTATAGAGATGTCGTGCTACGTGGTGTTCAGAGGGAGGGTCCCAGGAGTCTACGACGAGTGGGAGGATTGTCATAAGCAAGTGAACAAGTTCAGTGGCAACAGATACAAAGGGTACCCGACGAGAGAGCAGGCGGAAGCTAGGTGGAGGAACCACCTCCTTGGAGAGAAGAGACAGGAACCAGATGAAGACCTTGATGATCATGCTCCCCGTCTTGCTCATCACCGCCATTGCGGTTGTACTCTACTCGGTCCTTTAGTAGTTTAGGACTTGGCTAATGATCATGTTGATCAACTTGTTGTAATGTCTAATGTATGAGAAGATGAGATCAATTTGTTCTAGACTTGTATAATATTTGGGCACTTGTCACTATGTCGGGTTCTAATTGATGTGACGATGTATAATTCTAGTGGTATTATTATCTCTGTTTTTACACTGTTGTGTATCCTTATAATTACCAGTATATGTACCTGAGAGACCTGTATTGTGTATACCTGTACGAAACATTAGTGGCGCATATTTTATTCATCCAGTGGTGCATCTAGTATCAGTGGCGCATTTGGCTATATGCGCCACTGGTAAAACATCAATGGCGCATATCTAAGGTGCGCCACTGGTGGGCCTATTATCAATGGTGCATATTGTATATGCGCCATTGATATCTAATTATCAGTGGTGCAACACTAGTGGCGCATTACATATGCGCCATTGATAACAAAAAATATGCTCCACTGATAAGCAATTCTCCACTAGTGTAAGTGGGTAGAAGCCATACCTACGAAGAGTGCTGATGGGGAGACCTCTCTAAAAATGCTTAAGGATGTTATCTTTCGTAGGTTTGGAGTGCCTAGGTATCTCATGACTGATGGAGGTTCTCATTTCATTCATGGTGGTTTTAGAAAGACCCTTGCTAAATATGATGTTAATCATAGAATCGCTTCAACTTATCACCCCCAAACTAGTGGGCAAGTAGAGTTATCAAATAGAGAAATTAAATCCATCTTGCAAAAGACTGTTAATAGATCTAGAAAAAACTGGGCTAAAAAGTTGAACGATGCTTTATGGGCTTATAGGAATGCCTATAAAAACCCTATGGGGATGTCTCCTTATAAAATGGTTTATGGGAAAGCTTGTCACCTACCTTTAGAATTAGAACACAAAGCTTATTGGGCAGTTAAAGAACTTAATAGAGATTGTAAGCTTGTTGATGAAAAAGATTATTTGACTTAAGTTCTTTGGATGAATGGAGAAGTGAAGCGTATGAGAATGCTAGACTTTAAGGAAAAAGTTAAAAGATGGCATGACAAGCGAATACTTAAGAGAGAATTCCATGTTGGTGAGAAAGTTCTATTGTATAGGTCTCATCTCAGATTTTTTGCAGGAAAATTACTGTCAAAATGGGAAGGACCTTTCGTTATTGAAGAAGTGTACCGTTCAGGAGCGATACAAATTTCTGCTTTAAAAGACAACACTACACAAGTGGTGAATGGGCAAAGACTCAAGCACTATATTGCTGGAGATTCTTACAATGAAGATATTGATGCTTTTCAAGTTATAACTCTAGAAAAATTTATCAAAGACCAAATTCAAAGACCTACAGAGTCTGTTTTCGAATAGGTAATAGTTCTGGTAAGAAAAGTTCCACGAAAATTCTGTCTAGTTATATTTTTGTAGTTTTTAGCCAACAAGGAAAGCTACGAAGCGAAAGAGGGACGAAAACTGAGCCACGGTGGGTCACATCACCCTGTGGCGCGGGCCCACCCCTGGCCGCGCCACTAGGTGGTGCGGCCACCTCGGACTCCGTCTCTGACCTGTTTTCACCCAGTACATTCCTTTTGCTGTAAAACTTCGTAATATATAATCCCACGGATCCCCCGAGGTTCGTATATCTTGTTCTCGTCGTGTTTTCGTTTCGATCTATTTCTGATAGGTAGAGTTCTAGATTTGGAGCCACAATTGTAGCACCCCGATAAAATTACTACTAGAAAATCGCGTGTTGTTTTTTATTTTTGTGCATTATCATGACCACATGCTCATATCATCATGCCACATTGCATTTGAGCATCGTCATGTCATCATGCATGGTTTGCCTAAAACTATTTTCCAAAAGCCTATCTTTGTTTTCTAAATATTCTCTGTCTTTCTTTCAAATCAAAACCCCAGTCTATTTTCGAATTTTTTGTTTGTCTAAAAACTATTTACAAACACCTTTTAAAATTAAAATAAATAAAAATATTTTGACTGGGGAGGCAGCCACTGGTCAGGCCTGAGGCCCAACCAGCAGCCAGCCTACAACCCAGATAAAACAAAACCCTAACCCTAGCCTACCCAGCCGCCACACCCCACCTACCTACCCAGCCGCACCTACCGACCCACCCCACCAAGCCAGCACCACCCCACCCGCATAGAAACACCCTAACCCGACCCGCTGTAACCAGACACGCGCGCGCGATGCCCAACCCTACACCGACCGCTGCCACAAACACAGTGCACAGCGCGCGTCGCAGGCAATGCGCCCTGCTCCTCACCCCATACCCATCGCGAGCGACACGACCCCTACCTCCTCTCGATCGCCACCTAACCTCGCACGCACGCCCACCTTTTTGTCTCCTTCCGCATCGAGCAACCCACCACCCGCGTTCAATTCCTCCCTGACGCCAGGAACCAAACGCCGCCGCTGCTTGCTTCTCTCTAAAGCATGGCACCTCCGCGGCCTCGCTCTCCCCTCCCGGCGCCACGAGCCCCCGGCGACCTTTCCCGTCCACTTCTCCCTCTCCTGTGAGTTGAACACCCTGCCACCTCGAGCGCGGCCCTATCCTCCTCGCGCCACCGCACGGATCCTGGCCGCATCCCGCCTGGCTGCCAGCGACCCGTCTCGCCGGAGCACGGCCCGGCTCGGCCCGTGCCGCCGCCTCGCGGGCTTCCGCTCCTACGGCCTCGGCCTCCTCGTCGCCCGCACCGCGTCTCCTCTGGCGAGCCCGATTTCCGCCGGCCCGCCCGAGCCCCGCGAGCGCCTCCTCATTGCTCCGTCCCGATTAACCGCGTCGCCTCTGTCGCCAAGCACCGGCCTCGCCTTCCTCCGCTATCGCGGCGCCCTCCTATGAGCTCCTCAGTAGCTCCGCCTCCAGACCCTAGTGGGAGCGCGCCCCGCTGCCGATCCGCTGCCCCGTCGCTGGTCCTGCACCGCCCCACACGCTCGCCATTCATGTCCATCTCCTCTTTGGATGTTTGGTGGCAGTTGCTCCCGATGGTGCACATAGTGAAGTGGCGATGTGATATGGAAGTGTGGTACTGTGAAGATGGTACAATGGTGCTTGTGTTCGGTTATCTTGGCTATGACAGACACCAACAACAGAAGTAGGAACGCCAAGGTCACCACCGACAATCGAAGCATTTTGCTCTCCTTCACGGAATCCGAAGACCTCGAGCCACAGATCCAAGGCCCCGAACCAGGAGACCTCCTTCATGGATGCCAAGTTCGCCGAAACCCTGATCCCGGAGTCCTAAGATCGAGACCGAACCTCGGTGCTATCTTCGTCCTCTCCGACCCGAAGACCGAACCCGACCCCTCCGAACCAAGACCTTCGCCCTAATGTGTGACCCTTTCCTAGCCCTATTTTCATAAATGTCATCTATATAAATTGCTGCATATTAAATTGGTCATACTTGCATGCATATTGTGGGTGTTTGGGGGTATTATGCTAATTTACCTCATAATTAAATATGGAGACCATATGTGGGCAAATCTAGTCTTATATTGGCCCCATTTAAATTTGTGTAGCAAACCGATGCCATGTTTTGCCTTGTTAAGTCAACATTTAAATTGCGGGGTAGCTAAACAACATGAACCTTCTAATTAATTGTCGGGATCTCGGTTCCGCTTAATATTGCCTAATTGCATCGCATCTTTGTCATGTCATGCATCATACATGCATCATGCATGTTCTTCTGCCGTAGTATAAAATAGTGCATTCGTGTTTCTTTTAGTGCTTTGGTTCTTTGCGAATTAGGCCGTTGAGTTAATGCAAGTATCGGCAAGTTCTTCGAATATGAACCTTCGGCAGTGTTTCCTAGGCGAGCAATCTCCCCCTTTCTACCTATTTTGCATTTATAGTCTTTACTTCCTCCTGTTGATCTATTGCTATCCGTGTTGCGATGCTTTAGTTTCCGTGCACCCTTTATATTTCTTGTAGCCTCTATATTGCCTTGGACACATCCTATTTCCTGTTGTTTGATAGATAGTCGGCCTTGTGGGTCGTAGTTGCTTGCCCAGGTGCTGCTTCGCGTTGTTGTCGCTCCATCGTTGTTGGAAGGTTGGTACATGTTTAATGGTGGAGATGATCATGACTTTAAATACAACTCGATTAATTGCTGGGAATAGATATAACTAATGTAGAGGCATTGGTGGGAAATAGCAAATATTTGGTTTTTAACCGCTCACTTGTGTCCCGTAGGCCCCGAGTACTTGATACATGTTCCTTGACTATCGCACTATCCGCATGTGGGACGATGAATCCCTTTAGCCAGAGCTTGATTCATTTCTTATTTCTTGGGGCCACAAAGTAGTTTGGGGCTTTATTACTATCCTGTACTTATGCCATGCTTTACTGCTTTATTTATGATTGCGCGTGGAGCACCTGTACTGTCTAGGAACCCCGTGCCAGGTTTCTGCTGTATCGACAAGCCCAGTCACACTTTCGGGTTCCCAGTCGTTTACAACCGTCGCCACACACCCTGGGTCCGTCGTGGAGTCGGCCGACTTCTTAGCGGGTAGCTTATTGGGGGTGGCCCCCTGAAATATTTTTTGAATCTTGTGATTGCTTTGTCGTGAAAGCCTTGTTGGGTTTTTATTTGGTTTTTCCGAGGTTGATCGTGCATGTGTTGCTATTTATGCACCCATGTAGGGTAAATATTTCCGAAAGCCGTGTCCGTGGTTATGGACGACTTGGAGCACAATATCTCGATCATAGACAAGCATAACTAAAGTAGTGCTATAAATTTGACTTAATATGTGACTAGTAATCAACTTCACTACAATGAAATGGATAATAAAATTGCCAACAACTGGTGGAACTAGGGTGTATCATGTCATGTTATACCTGCCTAGTATGTATCGCAACTCCAATGGAATGAAATAAAATTTCCAACAACTGGGTTTGGGATGTCACATGCTAATTGTATCTGACTAGTAAGTACTGCAACTACAACTGAATGGTTAACTAAAATTTCCCACTACTTATGCTATCGGGATGACTCATGCTATCTATATCTGACTAGTAAATGCTACAACTATAATGGAATGAATAAAACTGCCAACTGTGTGAGTTCCTCGGTTTGACTCTCTCGTTTGGTCTCGAGGGGGAATACTAGGATGAGTATGATTGGTGTTAGTATCAGGTTGGTCCCGAATAGGTCTCTCTTATCCCTCTCTAATAGCCGACAGTTGCATCGAGTCTCTATAGGTTGTTTAGTGCATGCTGCGCTGCCGCTTCAGTCCACCATACCTATGTAGGCGAGAGCCGCTGAATTCTAGCCTCGTCGTGTACTGGCCTCAGTACTGACCGCACCCTTTTTTCCTTTGCCCTTTGTCGGCACCCCTTTTGTTTAACAGGTATAAGTTCGACGTCGTTAGCAGGGTTACCCTTCTAGCTTGGCCTGGGCAGGGTTATGGACGCCAATGGTTATTTTTCAGGGCTCTTAGCCCCATTTGCTTCTTGTTCGTACTTGGATGTTGTATCGTTTTCAAGGTGATTTGGATCTTTGTATTGTATATCTGTATTCTTGACTCATGGAGTCGTTGTTGTATATATATGTGTTGTGGGTTCCATCGTGAACTATTGTGTAATGGTATTACTTCGTTTTCCACCAGCACGCAAGTGCCTGGTGGGCGTGCTTGAATCGTTTCTGTGCGGGTTTGGCGGGAAGCGCTGAAATCTGCATAAGGCCGATTCGAGGGTGTTACAAAGTGGTATCAGAGCTCACCAGTTGCAATACCCCACTGGTCCAGCCAGTAGGATAACCTAGCTAACAACTGATGTAGAGTGTCAAAACTATTTTGGAAAAATCGGTTGGATAGATCTAATTAGGTCTATTTTTACTCCTTACCCATATGCTATTCTCCTCTTACCTCTGCGTGTTTTGAATCTATTCTCTTACCTCTCTTCGAGTCCAGGATTTCTCGTGGTTGGGTTTCCGTCATACCTTCAGGGTTTCGCTTCCTCCCTTTTATAACAGTGGTGCCACAATCATCAAATTTGCATCTCATTTGTTGTACCCTTTATTCAATCTTTTTGGTCCTTGAACTCTTTATCTGTATTTGCACCTTGACGGATACTCGTATCGTTGAAAAACATATGAGAAGGATGAGCATTGGTGAAGTTGGAGTATACCTTGAGCATGTGTTGTTCATGCCAATGGAACCATCGCGAAACCTAATCATTGTGTCTTTTCATATGATTTCCTTTGTATCTTTCAGCGTTTTCCAACACGACGATGTCATCTATGAAGAGCCTGCATCACTCCTTTGTTTTCGAACATTGCTTGTGAAGATCTTCAGTCTGCATTCGGAAAGTTGGTTGCACGATTCTTTTATTCATGTACAGAGTAATGCTTCGAGTGTGGGATGGACTGATCACCCTACTCGACTCTTACTATTCACTCCTGTACATCGAACCGGTGGATCAATGTGACTTTTACTCCTCTCAAAGAAGTTAGAGGTGGCCTTATCTTTTGAGACCTTTACCTTCGTCCTTGTTTCTCCAAAGTGTTCTCTCGATGAACGTGAACAACGACCCCTTGTTGGTGGTGTCGCCGATTTCAGGATGGAGCAAGAATCCTTGTTAGTGGTGTCGCGAGGATCTACATGAAGCGAGAAGAGTCCGACAATCAGCCTTCTTCCCCGTACCATGAGGCGGATCTCGAGGGCGAGATCCATTGTTAGTGGTGTCGAATTGTAGCACCCTGATAAAATCACTACTAGAAAATTGCGTGTTGTTTTTATTTTTGTGCATCATCATGACCACATGCTCATGTCATCATGCCACATTGCATTTGAGCATCGTCATGTCATCATGCACGGTTTGCCTAAAACTATTTTTCAAAAGCCTATCTTTGTTTTCTAAATATTTTGTGTCTTTAATTCAAATCAAAACCCCGGTCTATTTTCGAATTTTTTGTTTGTCTAATAACTATTTACAAACACCTTTTAAAATTAAAATAAATAAAAAAAATTTGACTAGGGAGGCAGCCACTGGTCAGGCCCGAGGCCCAACCAGCAGCCAGCCTACAACCCAGATAAAACAAAACCCTAACCCTAGCCTACCCAGCCGCCACACCCCACCTACCTACCCAGCCGCACCTATCGACCCACCCCATCGAGCCAGCACCACCCCGCCTGCATAGCAGCACCCTAACCCGACCCGCTGTAAGCAGACACGCGCGCGCGATGCCCAACCCTGCACCGACCGCTGCCACAACGGCAGTGCACAGCGCGTGTCGCACACAACGTGCCCTTCTCCTCGCCCCATACCCATCGTGAGCGATGCGACCCCCACCTCCTCTCGATCCCCACGTAACCTCGCACGCAGCCCCACCTTTTTGTCTCCTTTCGCATCGAGAAAGCCACCACCCGCGTTCGATTCCTCCCCGACGCCAGGAACCAACCGCCGCCGCTGCTTGCTTCTCTCATGGCCCCTCCGCAGCCTCGCTCTCCCCGCCCGGCGCCGCGAGCCCCGGCGACCTTCCCCGTCCACTTCTCCCTCTCCTGCAAGCCGAGCACCCTGCTGCCTCGAGCGTGGCCCTATCCTCCTCGCGCCACCGCACGGATCCTAGCCGCATCCCACCCAGCCGCTAGTGGCCCGGCCCGGCCCGCGTCGTCGCCTCGCGGGCTTCCTCTCCTATGGCCTCGGCCTCCTCGTCGCCTGCACCGCGTCTCCTCCGGCGAGCCCGCTCTCCGCCGGCCCGCCTGAGTGTCGTCGGATTGATGACAAGTACACCATGAGGGGGTTCTTGAGGCGTGCGGAAGAGAGGGGTGTGAGACGTACGGTGTTCCGGGACAGTGAGCACACAAGTTTACCCAGGTTCAAATCTGCCGGCTTTGGACGGATCCTACTCCTGCTAGGAATCCAGTAATACGGCAGAGCCAGAATATGGGTTACAAGGGTTCGCTTATATGCGTTTGTAGACTATGAGGGTAGGTGGCCTAAAGGCTCTCCCTAGGACGGCTTATATAGATATCCGACCTAGGGTTTACAGGAGAGATCAGTTCAGCTACGACTAAGAGTTGGTTATAGAGTACATCTTGAACTACAAGTAACGCTATGGGCCTACATCGGTAAGTCTTCTGGGCCTTCCCATAGCCGGATTGGACTCCGTGTTCTCTCCCCGATTGGGCCGCCCGTGAACCAAAGCTCTAACCCGAAGTGGGCCACCCTGGTCAGTGAGGAACTGTGAGGATACCCAGAAAGTATATCCCCAACAACAGCCCTCGGAAGTCTCCAAGATCCAAAGTTGGATTCATCATCGTCTAGCTTGATCTTCGGCTTGCAGAATCTTGAAGGGTTCCTCAAACTTCACAACAAAAAATACGATCCGAGTCTTAAAAATAAGTCGGACCTATCAACATGTTACTCGGATTTTCCATCTTGATTTCAAACTAACCCGAAACTTGGTCTCTGACGTCATCTAACACTCGTCATGGTCAAGTCACGTCATCTAACAAACATCTTGTCAGCATGACCGTTGGTGGGTCCGCCGTTCACGGAACCGAGGCACCGTTTCAATGTGTACGCGGAGATCGAGGCGACGCAATCATCGTGTTAGGGGGATACCCCCGGGTAGGGTCACTTCGGGGTATAAAGGCCGAGTTAGCCGAGGTTCGACAGGGTCAAAGCGGATGCTGGCCGGATCACCTCAAGGCAGGCCGGATCACGAAGTAACCCGGACCGGGGGGTGGCCTAACATTATCTCAGCTGACTTAAGGAGTAAGTTGGAAGTGCTTGTCTAACTTGTATGCAGGAACAGGTATGGCCGGATCAACTATGATCCGGGTCCCGTTTAGCTTCTAGGAGAAGGAAGGAATCTCGCTGGTCAAAAAGAAGGCCCGGTACGCACTGCATGAGCGAAGCAGACAAGGGCAGGACCACCGGGTCATGGCCGACAAGGGTGACGACACCCATGTCGGCTGACGCGGGCGCCGCAGAGGCTCATGTAGCTAAAGCATGTGTGACGCGGTGGAAAAGCACCCCGGTCGGCTTACCACTTTGAGAGGAGGCATATTCTTAGGAATATGCCTCCACGTATGCCCTAGGCAGAGACCAAGCCACCTCTATATAAGGAAGGCTAGGGTTTCAGTAGAGGGGGTTGGGTTTTCTTCTATTCTGATTGGGCTAAGGTTTTAGGTGTGAACTGTGGGTGAGAGTAAGAGAGCTCCTTCTTCCTCCTCTCGCCAATACAGCTCTAGGAGCACTTGTAATCTTGAGAGGAAAGCAATACAAACTTCTGTGTGGAGAATCACTTCACTATCCCTCCCTGGATTCCCCTAGCGTGTATTAGTCCCCACTCTTTAGCCTATCCATGGCATCTGCCGTGACACCACCACGACAGTTGGCGCCCACCGTGGGGCTAGCGGCGCTAGCAGGGGTCAAGATCCGGATGGGAAACTTCATCGCCACCGGCGAACGCATCGTCTCCGGGCTCGTTCAGCGCTTTGGAGCACTGGACTTCGTCAGCGACAACGCAGGCTACTTCGGCACGTGCCCACTTCCGCATAACGGCCTCTTCGTCAAGCTCGGCGTGCACAATGTCTACGTTGCTATGGACGTAACATGCTCTCATCCGAGCCGCGTCATCGAAGCAGGGGAACCACCCCTCACTGTGGCTCGCGGGGCGCGTATCGTTCTCTCCCCGGACCATGCAGAGGTGATGATGACCGTGCCTGGTGCGGGCGCAAACAAGGATCCGACGCCAGATCCGGAGGTAACGCCTAAGGCACCAAGGAAAGCTAGAGGTCCTCCACTAGAGAGGCCGGAAAATGTGCTGAGAGAGGCGATGGATAGCTTGGCAAACCCTGTAGTAGAAGCCGTAGATCCGACTCGGGCGCAGGCCGAGCTAGAGGAAACTAGATAAAAGATACTAGAAGGCGCAAAGAAAATAGCAGCGGCTCAGCAGTCATTGAACATGACGCTGCGTGAGTATGCAAAAGCAAACAAAGTTGATACGGTAAAAGTAAAAGGGAGAAATCTCATGAGTGATATGAACAGATAAGGTGATAATGGAGCCGAGGAATCGGAAAACTGTTTATCCGTGGGGCTACCGAAGTATAGTACCCTGGCGAAGAACCTCAGAGCAGTGGATGCGGCTGCATCCGAGTTAGAGGACCTGATGCGTGAGGCCCGTCAAAGACAACAAGATAGGGTTAACGAGCTAGTTCGGATCGCAAACAGACAGAACGAAGAGCTACTCAGAGCTAACCCGGAGAGAGCTGGAGCTTCCAAAATCGTCCATTCGGCAATGGGTAACCCGGAGAAATCCGCTGGAGACGCATCATCTCCTCATGGTGGTCCAAGGAGAGAAGAGGTAGAAACCTCGGCCAGACGGAACAAACAGATCGTCCCGTACGACCCGATGCGGGCAGGAAAAGGAAAAGAAGCACAGAAAAATGATGATCGACGAAGTGTGAGCTGAGGTGAAGCAGGCCGAGGTAACCACGACCAAGGCAATGCCGGTCAAGGGAACGCTGCCAACGGCAATGCCGGACAGCGAAACTCAGCAGGAGCAGGACAACCGCAGCAGCGGAATATACCAAGGCAAGAGCAAAGTGCCGGCCGAGGTATGCAACAGAGAGGTGCGCCACAAGAGCAAAACCGGTACAACAACGGTGATTCGGAGATGGTGAACGCGGGGTACCCAAGACTGGACTATCATGTGATAGTGTCAAGATTGGGAAGCAGGGATTTGATGCCGGATGATGCCAGGTTGAAACTGGATCACCTGTATAGGTCGGAACAGATCGAATGTCAAGGTCCACCGGGTCCAGCGTGCTTTGGACCCCGGATCATGAAGGAGCCACCGGTACCCAACTTCCAGCTGCCCACGGGCACGAAGACGTATGACGGTAGTACCAAGCTGGAGGATTGGCTGATAAACTATGCTACGACTGTGAAAATTGCCACTGGCAACTTTAGATGGGTTGTACGATACGTACCCCAGATGTTGGAAGGTCCGGCAAGAGTATGGCTGAACAATTTACCACCCGGAAGCATCAACTGCTGGATAGATTTTGAGGAAATGTTTATCAGCAATTTCTCAAGTACATATCAGAGGCCAAATAGGCCGCAGACCCTAGCGTGGTTTGCGCAAGGGTGCAGATATGGCAGCGAGCTGTGGATGAAGTTGCAAAGCAAAATGCCAATTACGTTGGCAGAGATGATCCGAATTGCCGATTCGTATGCTTTGGGTGATCCAACTCAACCTAGGTTCGCATCAAACTAGTCGAACGAGGAATACTATCAGAGGGATGGAGCCGGGTCATCTCGGAGAAATGACTACAGAGGAAAAAGGAGAGATGATAGACTGGATCATCGCTACGGTTTGCAACAAGTTGCGGCTGTGAATCAAGATCAACCCAGAGCAGGGAGCAATCAGCGCCAGAAAACTGGAGGGCAATGGACTCCAAGAAACGATGGCAAGAAAACATGGACGCCGGAGCAAAAGAGACAGTGGCAAGAAAAGAAAGACCGTCCGAGGTATACCTATGAGTCGATGTTGGACCAGCCGTGTAAGTTTCATACACCAAATCCGAGTAATCCAGCGGGTCATACGACGAGGCAATGTGAGTGGATGCGCAAGATTGAACAAGGTGGTTCGGGGAATGCTCAGGCACCCCGGAATGATCAGTCTCGGCAGGAGTTACCCCGGCAGCAACTGCTCTCCGAAGCGAACACGCAACAGCTAATGTTGCCTCCCCCTCCGCCGAGGTATGATAACATTGAGCAAAGGGATGCGGTGCATCAAGTGGAAAACCAACATCAGCCGGATCAGAGGAACCCCGGAAATGCGGGGAGAAATGAGTACAGAGAGCATCATCAGAGATATTGCGTGTTCACCACTGAGGAAACTGACAGAAAAAGCCTGCAGCATAGGCATATGGAGGTAAATGCGGTGATGCCGGCAGTGACGAGGTACATGCCTTGGTCGGACCAGGAAATCACCTGGAGCATAAAGGATCATCACAAGCTTATGCCAAGCCCTGGTTCGTATGTGTTAGTGCTGGACCCGACATTCATTGGGCCTAACATCAATGTGAGGTTCTCCAAGGTACTGATTGACAATGGTAGTAGCATCAACATTATGTATGCGGATACAATGCGCAAGTTGGGTATCTCGGAGAACATGCTCCCGGCTAAAAGGAGAACTTTCCATGGTATTGTACCAGGCATTTCTTGTGAGCCCATAGGCAAAGTCCAGGTCGACGTATTGTTCGGCACGAGAGATAATTGCCGAACTGAGAATCTGGAGTTTGAGGTGGTGAACTTGGAAAGTGCGTATCACGCATTACTCGGAAGACCAGCATTGAACAAGTTAATGGCAAGCTGCCACATCAGTTATCTGAAGATGAAGTTGCCTGGGCCAAATGGAGTGATTACCATTGCAGGAGATTTCCGACGTTCCATTGAGTGTGCCTCAGCCGGGTCTAACTTAGCCGAGTCACTTGTGATCATGCAGGACAAAAGTAAAATTCAAAAGGTGGCAGCTTTGGCTCAGTCCGCGCAGCAGTATATGCCGGCGCTGAGTAACCCGCATGGATCTGTCTCCTTCCAGGCCACGAAAGATACCAAGAAGGTTCCAGTTGATGACATGTTCCCGGAGCGCACCGTAACAATTGGTGCCGGGTTAACTGGTAAATAGGAAAGCGAGCTTGTCAGCTTCCTCCATGAGAATCGGGACATTTTTGCTTGGTCCACACAGGACTTGAAAGGTGTTCCGAGGGAGTTGGCCGAACACTCTTTGAACATAAGACCCGGAGCAAGGCCGGTGAAGCAACCTCTCCGCCTCTTCGCCGAGGATAGGAGAAAAGTCATTGGAGACGAGATAGCTCGGTTGCTAGCAGCAGGATTTATCATGGAAGTACTGTATCCGGATTGGCTCTCTAATCCGGTGCTGGTAGAAAAGAAGAAGGATGATCCGAACGTGGCAGTAGTTTGGCATATGTGTATCGATTACACGAACCTGAACAAGGCGTGTCCAAAAGATCCATTTCCACTGCCGAGGATAGATCAGGTCATAGACTCAACCACGGGATGTGAACTGTTGTCATTCATTGATGCATATTCTGGTTTCCACCAGATACCTCTAAATCCAAATGATCAAATAAAGACCGCATTTATCACCCAGTACGGGGCTTATTGCTATCGCACTATGCCATTTGGTTTATGTAATGCAGGTGCAACGTACCAAAGATGTATGCAAAAATGTTTGCACGACCAAATAGGTCAAAATGTACAAGTATATGTGGATGATGTGGTTATCAAGACCAAGGAAAGCAAAACGCTCCTTGACGACATTAGGCAGACATTCGCGAACTTGAGAAGGTTCCGAATGAAGCTTAACCCGGAAAAATGTACCTTCGGTGTACCGGCTGGAAAATTACTCGGATTTCTCATCTCCAGCCGAGGTATCGAAGTTAATCCAACTAAGATCCGGGCCATTGAACGAATGGAGCTGCCGAAGTGTCTTAACAATGTCCAGAAGTTCACTGGGTGCCTAGCATCGTTGAGTTGGTTTGTATGTCGGTTGGGAGAAAAGGCATTGCCTCTCTACCAACTCATGAAAAAGTTGGATAAGTTCGTTTGGACGCCACAGCCCGATGAAGCCTTTGCCCACTTAAAAAAGATGTTGGCCACTGCACCAGTGTTAGCCTATCCATTATCAAAGAAGCCAATGTTGCTCTACATAGCCGCAACCAACCGAGTTGTAAGTGCAGTGATTGTAGTAGAGCGCAATGAAGAGGGTAAGTCGGTGTAGAGGCCAATGTATTACTTGAGCGAGGTATTATCTGCCTCAAAACAGAACTACCCGCACTTTCAAAAGATGGCATATGGTGTCTATATGGCAGCAAAGAAGTTAAAGCATTACTTTGAGGAGCACCCCATCAAAGTAATATGTGATGCTCCTATATCCGAGATAATGGGTAACAAGGATGCGAGTGGCCGAATCGCACAATGGGCAATTGAACTAGCTCCTTATGCACCACAATATGACAGAAGAGAAGCAATCAAGTCTCAGGCTGTGGCGGACTTTTTTGTAGATTGGGCCGAGGTACAATACGAACCACCGCCACCAGATCTGAACTATTGGAGGATGCACTTTGACGGGTCAAAAACAAAAACCGGGCTAGGCGCCGGAGTTGTGCTTACCTCGCCAAAGAAGGACCAGCTAAAATACGTATTGCAGATCCATTTCGCGGCATCAAACAATGTTGCAGAGTATGAAGCACTTGTGCATGGGCTCAAGGTGGCAAAAGAGATTGGCATACGTCGGATCATATGCTTTGGCGACTCGGATTTGGTGGTGCAGCAAGTGTCCGGAGTGTGGGATGCCCTGGATCCAAATATGGCACTGTACAGATTTCATGTGCAGAAGATATCTGGTTACTTTGAGGGATGCAAATTTCACCATATACCCCGGGTGGAAAACGAGGCTGCCGACATGCTATCGAAGCTCGGATCAAACCGACAGGCAATTCCACCGGGTGTAGCATTGGAACACCTCATAAAACCATCTATCAGGCCGTCCCCATGAACCGACTCGATCTATGTCCCGAAAGATGTAGAATCCGGAGCTGAGCCCATGGACATTGACGTGGGCGGTAGTGCGCGAAACCCGGGGACTGCATCAGCAAACCCGGGGACTGCCTCAGCAAACCCGGGGACTACCTCGCTGGACCCGGGGACTCCTCAGCATGATCCGGCTGAAGTTATGCCGGTGGATCAGATGGAAATTGATGAGGATGTGTTCCCTGCACGAGCAATACCAGCTTGGGCACTGCCTATATTTCAATTCCTGAAAGATGGAACGTTACCCACCGAGGAGGTGTTAGCTAGGCAAACTCAGAGGAGAGCAAAATCATACACGATTATCAATTCCGAGCTGTACAAACGAAGTGTAACCAATGTCCTCCAGCAATGCGTTGACCCGGAAGAAGGGCTCGACATCCTCCGAGATATACACCAAGGAGAATGCGGGCATCATGTTTCATCCAGAGCCTTGGTGGAAAAAGCATTCCGGCATGGGTTCTACTGGCCAAGTGCCTTAGAACAAGCAGAAGATCTGGTGAGAAAATGCAATGGTTGTCAGAGGTATGCTACTAAGACACATATGCCAATGTCGGAACTCAAGACCATACCAATCACATGGCCATTTGTTGTATGGTGCTTGGATATGGTTGGTCCGTTTAAACCAGCAAGGGGAAACATGACTCAAATTTTGGTCATGGTGGATAAATTTACGAAGTGGATCGAAGTAAAGGCTATTAGGAAATGTGATGGGGCTACGGTCGTAACGTTTTTCAAACATATAATCCTGAGGTACGGTTACCCACACAGTATCATAACTGATAATGGCACAAATTTTGCGGAAGGAGCGTTTGCACGTTTCTGCTGGGATAAGAGGATCCGGCTGGACATAGCCTCGGTAGTCCACCCCGCATCAAACGGACAAGTGGAAAGATCCAACGAATTAGTACTATCCGGGATAAAACCCTGGCTTATTGAGCCGCTGCAAAGATCAGGGGGGTGCTGGATAGAAGAACTACCAGCGGTACTGTGGAGTTTAAGAACAACTCCGAATCGATCAACATGCTATACACCATTTTTTCTGGTATATGGGGCAGAAGCTGTATTACCAGCCGACATAGAGCATGATTCGCCTAGGGTCTCCCAATACACAGAAGCCGAAGTGCAAGAAGCCCGGCAAAATGATGTTGATCTGCTGGAAGAAGCGAGAGAACTGGCACTGTCCAGATTCTCCATATATCAGCAAAATCTCCGACGCTATCATAGCCGGAAAGTGTGCCCCCGAGTCTTTCAGGAAGGCGATCTGGTGCTCCGGTTGGTACAACGTACTACTGGCATGCATAAATTATCCCCCCCATGGGAAGGGCCATTCATCGTGAGCAAAGCATTGCATAATGATTCTTATTATCTTATAGATGCAAAGCCACATGAAAAGAACAAGGCGGACAGGTCCGGAGAAGAATCTAAGCGACCATGGAATGTAGCACTACTTCGTCCTTTCTACACTTAGCTAAGAAGGGTATGTATCCGAGTCGTCTCATATGTCGGTATGTATGTCGGCAATGAGATTATCAATGAAATATTATCACCTCGAGCAGTAACTCGGGGACTGCCTTAATAATTTTTGTTGTTGTCTCGTGTGCGTTAGCTGGAATAAGTTGTTCTACTTAACTCGGATTAGTAATGTGTGAGCACCAAAAACCCAACTTTTCGACTTGCTACTGTCCAACAAGAATTGGCTTCATGGCAAGCAAGAGAACAAGTTTGGAATTGCGTAGCACATGAAAAGCGACTAAGGAAAAGAATTTATTCGAGCCAACGTTTTGTTTTTTGGACTAACCCTGTATTTATTTTCAAGTTATTATGCAGCTTTATTTTTGAGCTAAGTCTAAAAGTTTCCTAGTATTGTTAAGACAATTTTTGAAGCTCGGATTCGTAAGTTATAAAACCGAATCAAGCTAGACATGATCCGAGCCAAAAGATTGGACGAACAAGAAAAAGAAACTCGGGGACTACGCCCAAGTTAACCCGGTATAAGAACTTAGTAGCAAAATATCACATATACACGGGATACAGTTCTGCCCGGCATACCGGGGATCTGATAAATTTTCAAGTTTCTTTTTTGACTTAAGGAGCAGCAGTAGGAGGAAGTTCGACGTCGTCTTCGCTGTCTTCAATTTTTGAGGCATCGCCTTCTTCGTCCTCATTCGACCCGTCTTCAGCATTCTCAGCGTTCTCGTCCCCAGCGGATTCTAGGAAGCTCGGTCCTTCAGCCTATTCATGGATAGGAGAGTATTCGATGAGGCTGTGGGTGCAAGCCTGGCGCCGAGCTACCCACTCCAGGTCATTAGTCCATCTGGATCCGGTGCGCAGGCGTGTAAGGAGGCTGAGGTTGATCTTCTCATACCATGTGAGTATGTGATGAAGGACAGTATCAGCCACGGCACGCCCAGCGGACTCTCTCCAGAGATCGAGCTGGGTCTCAGTCTCCATTAGCTTCTCGACGAGAATCGTGGTGGTCTCCGGGGTATCTTCTCTGGGCCAGAACGTGTTGAAGATGCGAACTACAGCGTCGAGGATATCCTTGCCATAGTTCTTGATGAGTTCCACGCGAGATGACAAGATGACCAACAGGTCCTCCATGTCGTAGGGAACCTCCTCACCATCAGGGGCGGCAGGAGTACCCCTCACTCAGCGGAAATCTGCAACTGCTGCGCTTGCAATAGTGGTGCCCTCAGGAAATTTGCGTGGGAGCAAGACAAAGGAAGAAGGTAAAGAAAAGACATATGAAATAACCCGGAAAAGTATGTCGGATAAGGGAAGGAACTTACGTGATATATGGCTGAGGATCCGGGTCAACTCCTTGATGCAGTCATCGCGTCTCTTGCGAAGTTGCTCAAGCTCAGCGTTTGCCGACCCAAGCTGGATGTCAGATTCTTTGAGTAGGTCCTGGTCCTTGGAGATCTGGAGAGTAAGGCGCTCGCGCTCTTCTGTGAAGTTCTAGCCAACCTTTTGGAGCTCGGTTTGGTGTTGGGCCTTCATCTTCTCCATCTCAGCCTTGAGCCTGGCAATCTCATTATCCTTGGTCCGGAGGAGAGCGAGTTCATCATCTTTTTTCTTCAGCTCAGCTTGATGTTGCCCTGCTTGTTCGAGAAAATGCAGCATCATATCAGGCACGGGCACACTATCCTCAGGCGATGCTGAAATAAGTATGTTGACCCGGTAGAGCCGAGGAATGAATGTTTGCCGAGCCAAGGAGAAAAGAAAATGGAAAACACTACAAGGTCAGACAAAAAGGACATACCCTTGATTTGCTCCAAGTTCTTCCGCATGATCTTGTTCTCAGCTTCCACCCCAGCTGCAGAAACCGAATGATGAGATTAGTTCGGCAGAAGAAGATGAAGAAAAACGGAAAAACACCAAGGGAGAAACTTACCCCTTTTCTCATGTTCCGCGATAAGTGCAATGTGCTTTGCATGTAGCATCTTGTGAGTATCCAGCAGGCATTGGAATTCAGCACTCCGGCGATTGGTGGTCACCTGGAAAAAGTACAGAAGCATAAATTAGCTTGATGTATATTCGAAGTATACAAGATCCGGGCCAAGTGGAACTTAACCCGGCTCTAGGTGTGTGCATATTCGAAGTATACAAGATCCGGGCCAAGTGGAACTTAACCCGGCTCTAGGTGTGTGCATATTCGAAGTGTACAGAGATCCGGGCCAAGTGGAACCTAACCCGGCTCTAGGTGTGTGCATATTCGAAGTGTACAGAGATCTAGGCCAAGTGGAACTTAACCCGGCTCTAGGTGTGTGCATATTCGAAGTGTACTGAGATCCAGGCCAAGTGGAACTTAACCCGACTCTAGGTGTGTGCATATTCGAAGTTCTCATGGAGCTACGTTAGTTTTCTAATGAGCATCCGGCCGAGTAACAAGTTACTCCCCGGAGGCTCGGGGACTACTGGTTATTATCTACAGCATGTAAAGGAGAAGCGACATACCTTCATCATCCGCCCCGCAAGGTTAATTGCCTTAGCGGCTGTGTTCATTTGGGCGGAAAATTCTGTGGGGCCGAACTTTTCCGGAAGATCGTCGTTGTGGACGAACTCCGCATTGTTCCAGTTCATGACGAACTCAGTCAGGCTCGGACGGTACCGCTCACCGGTGGGCATATGGGGTGCCACCAAGCCCTTCGCATGCGCTTCTTTCCTCTCAACCAAGGCAAGGGCCAGGCTAGTATGCAGAACCATTTGTTGCGCATCAGTTGGCTCGGCAGGGGCATCCTTCGCTGCTGGAGCTTTCTTGGGAAGCATTGACGCTAGGGTTCGCTGCCCAGCCTCGACGAATGGTGACTTGGTAGCATCCGGAGCCTTTTTGTCCTTGGATTGCTGGGAAGAAGTAAGTGCAGCGGATTTCCCCTTAGGAGCTAATGGGGTAGTTCCTCGCCGAGGTTGAGATGACTCGAACGAAGCGGAAGAACTTGGCGCTGGAGATCTTATAGCTGGACTTGGTGCGGTTCCTGATTTTCTTGGTGCCGGAACAGGTGCTGGTGCTGGTTCGGTTGCTGGTACTGGAGCTGTTGCTGGTGCTGGGGTCGGTGCTGGTGTTAAGGTAGTCTCGGTGGCTGCTGGTTGCGGCGATGCCGAAGTTGTGGACGCCGTCGCCTCGGCTGGGCCGGTCTCTCCCGCTCCGAGGTTGCACTCCTCTTGACGAGGTAGTGCGGAACCCGGAGTAGCCGCGGAACCCTCTAGAATAGGGCTCAACGGACGTGACTCGTCGTCACGAGGAGGAGAAAGGCTAGATCAGAGCGGTGAAGAGATGCTAGATCCGCTCTGAGGGACCTCCACCGGAGCCCTGCAGAAGATAATAATGAAAGAAGAGAAATTACAATGATGCAAGGAAAAGTGGGTTACGGAAGGAAAAATGACTTACGCATCCGAGGTTTGGGCCTCCTTGGGTTTCCGAGCCCTTCGTGCTAGGGCTTTGCCTGCCGGTTTGGAGGCAGTTTTGTCTCCGGCCTTCTTTTGCCTTTTTGCGGGCTGAGAAGGTCCGGAGGAGGAACTTGGTGCGGCTCCGCGCTTCTTCTTCGGCGCCACCGGAACCGGTTCTCCCATAGCAAGCGGAGGATCCTCGTGGATATGCCCACCGGGGTTAGCTGATGCCGGAAAGTCAAAAGAAAGAGGGACAGCCTCAACAGGTTCAATCACCTCGACATCCGAGTCATCCTCATCATCGGGCCAGTCTCTAATAGAAGAGAATTTACCGGTGGGTCATTTTGTAGCGTCGGTCATAGGGAGAAACATCTCCTGGTCCGGCTCCTCCTCATTCGGGGTCTCTCGGTTTGGCGCACACTTAAGGCTCGGATCCATGCCGTCCTCAAGGGTTTGCTGAAGGAATAGCCGAGAAAAAGAATGAAGAACAGAGTCAAAAGTACAACAAAAACCGACATATATTTAATCTGAAGTAAGTTTGCCCCGCGAAGCTTACCGCGGGAGGGAGCCTGTCATGACAAAAGTGCTCAATTCCCCACGTCCACTCAGCGGAGAAATCCTTGTGGGTGGTGAAGAGAGCCTTAACCCGGCAAAAAATCTCCGTGTTGCTCAGCTCGAAGGAGGAGGTCCGTTTGGGGTCGCGGCCGAAACTCATGTGGCACACCTTGTGGGTGCGCTTCTGGAGGGGAGAGATTCGGTTGCGCATGAACGTGATCATAGCATCCTCGTTGCACAATCCGAGTTTCTTCAGTTCCGCGAACCTCTTGTTAACCTGGTTGGCCAAGGCCGTGGGTTTCTTGGAGACCTCCTCCCAAAATTCCGGGTTAGGTGGACCCGGAGTATAGGGGAGCAACCGAATCAAATCTTCAGTGCCCGCATTCCGGACATAGAAGAAGGTTCGGGCCCGTCCTTTGCAGGAGTCAAGCCCGATGACCCGGGGGAAAACGGAAGTCCTCCGGGGTGAGATGGACGCAGCTCCGAGTTGGGTGAGCTGCTTGTCCTCCGACTCAACTTGGATGTTGGGGATGACGTTACGACGGAGGCCGAAAAACCGGATCCACAGCTCCTTCGTGGGCCACAGTCCGGTGTAGCCTTCGATCGTAGAAGCAAAAGCAGAGAGAAGTGATAGCGTTGGCTGGAAGGTGGTGCGACTGCAGCTGGTAGGTGCTAAGCCAATCCCGGAAGAAGTCGCTCACCGGCAAGCCGAACCCCCGTTGGAAGTGGGACAAGAACACGACGAACTCACCCGGATTGGGTGAGGGTGCCAGTTCCGCGGAGGGGAGACGAGCAACAATGCCGGCAGGGACGCGTCTGGTTCGGTAAAGCCAGTCAAGGTCATCTTGACAGACCCAAGACCCGCCACAGCGGCGTCCTCCTCCATTTCTTGCTTGGCGACGACGAGCTCCTCCTCCGTCATCTCGTACTCGCTACCCTCGCTGGCGCTAGTGGCGGCGGGGGTCAGAGGCCTGGATTGGCGAGGACCCATGGCAAGGGAGTTGTGCAGCGGTGGCCGCGACACAGAGGCACGGAGAAAAGTGCGGCGGCGGCACTGCTGCTAGGAGCACTGGCGGCGGCGCGGGCGCGAGGAAGACGAAGAAGAATAGCAACGGGCAGAGTGGCGTGGAAGAGGAAAAAATCCTAAGGGGTGCGCCCCTCCGCTATTTTACCACTCCCTAAAGGGGTTAGTGGGATCGCACCCTGCAAATGATCCACATGGTGTGGCCGTGTATCACCTGCGTCAGTCAATCAGTGAGGAGCCACACGGAGGGCCACAGGGCAGAGGCGATCCCATGACGTGACGCACGGATGCGGTAAACGAGGAGGCAGGCGTGACGTGACCCTCGCACAATGATAACTGACAATTACTACGGCGGTTACTGTGCATGCCCTTAAAATAAGACAACGTAATGATTAGCCTCCACGTCGGTTGGCGTATGAAAGAAGGAAACAAGGCCCGGATCAAACCATGGTAACCCGGACATCAAGTAAAAATTTAGAATGTGCAGAGGGAAAGTAAAGCCATGAGATCCGAGTCAAAGTGGTAACCCGGCCGGCAAGTGAAAACTTGGAACGTGTGAAAGGAACGTAAATCCATATAATCCGAGATAAAGAGCTAACCCGGAAAAAACATCCAAGGCTCGAACATAAATGAACCTGATGTGGCCTTAGCGGCCAAGGCAGCTAAAACCGCACCAGCTTGGGGGACTAATGTTGGGGGGATACCCCCGGGTAGGGTCACTTCGAGGTATAAAGGCCGAGTTAGCCGAGGTTCGGCAGGGTCAAAGCGGATGCTGGCCGGGTCACCTCAAGGCAGGCCGGATCACGAAGTAACCCGGACCAGGGGGGTCGCCTAACATTATCTCAGCGGACTTAAGGAGTAAGTCGGAAGTGCTTGTCTAACTTGTATGCAGGAACAGGTATGGCTGGATCAACTATGATCCGGGTCCTGTTTAGCTTCTGGGAGAAGGAAGGAATCTCGCTGGTCAAAAAGAAGGCCTGGTACGCAGTGCATGAGCGAAGCAGACAAGGGTAGGACCACCGGGTCATGGACGACAAGGGTGACGACACCCATGTCGGCTGACGCGGGCGCCGCAGAGGCTCATGTAGCTAAAGCATGTGTGACGCGGTGGAAAAGCACCCCGGTCGGCTTACCACTTTGAGAGGAGGCATATTCTTAGGAATATGCCTCCACGTATGCCCTAGGCAGAGACCAAGCCACCTCTATATAAGGGGGGCCAGGGTTTCAGTAGAGGGGGTTGGGTTTTCTTCTATTCTGATTGGGCTAAGGTTTTAGGTGTGAACTGTGGGTGAGAGTAAGAGAGCTCCTTCTTCCTCCTCTCGCCAATACAGCTCTAGGAGCACTTGTAATCTTGAGACGAAAGCAATACAAACTTCTGTGTGGAGATTCACTTCACTATCCCTCCCTGGATTCCCCTAGCGTGTATTAGTCCCCACCTCTAGACTATCCATGGCATCTGCCGTGACACCACCACGACACATCGCGTGGGTCCTTCCCAGTTCCTTCCACGACGCGTGGCGGTTACAGAGTGTCATTTGCACGAATCTTGGCGCGGTTAGCTGGATATAGAGGTGAGGATTCTTCTGCATCTCTCTTCACCTGTTCCCTCGCCGTTTCTTCCCCTCCAAATTTCCCTCGCGCACAGAGCTTCCCTGCTTCCCAAAACTCCTAGCGCTGCCCATCTAAGGTCACCGGCGCTCTAGAAGAATGGCTTCGTCTTCATCTTCTGGCTTGGGTGCGACAGCGGCGATGGCGGAGGCGGCGGCGGAGAAGGAAAGCTATCGTGGGGTCTGGATCCCCTGCGCGCTGGACGACGAGAAGCTCCGCGGCATGGAGAAAGAAGGGCTCCTCCGTGCCGGCGACTGGCGGAGCGGCTCTGGCGAGACCATTCCCAATCTGCGCGCCGATGAGCGGGTACACTTCAGCACCCACCTCGACAGAGGTTTGTCATTTCCTCCCTTGGAATTCTTTTCCGAGGTGATAGATCACTATAGTGTTCAACTTCACCATCTTCCTCCCAACTCCCTCCTAGAGATGAGCGCCTATGCGGCCTTGTGCGAGGGATTTCTCGGCATTAGGCCGAGTCTTACCTTATTCCGGTACTACTTCCATGTCCGGAGAAATTCTATCATGGCCAGTAATCCTTATATTACTGGTACAATTAGCTTTTCGGTTAGGCGTGATTGCACCTACCCAAAGATTCTAGCTAGTGACTCGGTCAAACAATGGCCATCCACCTTCTCTTACCACAAAGATGTTCCAGCTCACGGCAAAGCCATTGCTTTGCCGGCTTTCATCGATGGAGCCGCCACGGCCCAACCGTCTTGGGACGAGGCACCTCCGGCTCTCAGTGACGATCTGATCCTCGCCAAGAGGCGGATCGAATATCTGATCAAACACAAAGGACTGAAGGGATTCGACTTGGTCCAATGTTGGGTGTCATGCCGGATCCAACCCCTTCAGTACCACGGAGACCGACTGATGCACTCCATCACGTCATCCAAAAAGGATTCCCTTCATATCAGCCCCAAAGCCTGTACCTCGCAAGGTTATATAAGCTAGATTAAATGGCGGATAAGGGAGCGGATCGAGAGGAGAATCCCGGAGGTTTCTCTGGATATGCACACAGCGGAAAACCCCGTTGTGCCGGTAAGCTCTTAACAATAAACCTTTTTATGTGTTTCATTCTTTAAGTTATACTGCAATACTGATATGTTTTCTTATTTTCAGCTTGCTGACCTCCCCGAGTCAGAATTTGCTCCGCTCAAAGGATATCCTCCCAAGTTCTCTCAGGAGGTTAAACTAGTCCCATTGCCGGACATTGTGCCCAAGAAGCGCAAGGCTCCGATAGTGGCTGTTGGCAAAAAGGAGGTGCCCGTCGTGAAGAGGTAACTTTCAACACAACTTTTTGCCTTTGTACCTTTTTTGAATTTTCTTCCGAGATGTAATGTTTTCGACTCTGTTACATTCTCAGAGCTAAGCAGCTCATCAAGGGCAAGGGGAAGGGAACTTCTTCGAAGCCCCTGCGACAGACGAAGCTGACAATAGCTTCCCCTGTTGTGGCTCCTCTGACTCCTGCCCCCCAATCTTCTACAATGTCAGTGATCACTCCTTCGCCGAACGTCGCAGAAGATCCGGCTCCTTCAATGGAGCCAGCGATCCTTGAATCACAAACTGACGTCACCATGAGTGAGTCAGGTTTAGATAAGGGTGAACCCTCTTCTTGTAGTGATCCCTCGGCAGAGATCTTTGCCGAAAATCTTCTCAACAATCTGGGTCTTGCCAAGTTTGGCTTGTCTTAGAAATCTGCGGAAGAGATCCAGTGGCTGGCCAGGCAATGCCTGGAGAAGAGAAATCTCTCTATAGAAGAAGAAGCGCAAGAGGCGGAAGACATCAAGTACTTTCGACCTTCTTGAACAAGTTCGCATTCGCGACGAGGGACTTAGAGCTGGTGTGCTTCCACCACCTCCGATTATTCCACTCACCCTCGCCGAGAAAGTTTCCACCGAGGTGAACATATGTCTGAGCAATCTCACACATGAACATCATGTAAGTCGGAATTCTTACTCACATTTTTCTTTATTGTATATCATATCCTCTAGCCCCCAAGCATGAAGTAGGATATTTATTCCGAGTTTATGCTTCCTTAGGATGCCAAAGAATGAACTAGTGTAGCCCCCAAGGCTCGTGCTGATATTAGTAACAATATTAGCCCGAGTCTTTAGTAGACTTCTAACTCTAGGTATTCTGCCTTACAGAAAGTTAATTCATATAACCAGGATTTGTTGAAGAATATCTGCAACAAGCGGAGAGAGATCAGATCTCTCTGACTTGAAAATGCTGAGCTGAAGGTCTCTAAGGATGAGGCCAAGGGTAAACATTCCGGGACTCAAACCTTTTCTTTCTTGTTTTCACAGTCGAATTTTTACCTGGACTATTGTTCTTTTTTGACTTACAGCGCTGGTGAAACAGTCCTGCGCTATGATTGAAGAGGCCGAGAACCTCAAAACCTTGGTGGTGGAGAACAAAGAACTTCACCTAGAGCTGGATAAGCTCAAGGCAGATCATGAGAAGAGCATCGCTGAAGTTCTCGAATCCTCCTCCATGGCTACTGATGAGCGTGATCGCAATATTGCTGCTCAAGATCAGAAAATCTCGGACCTCAATAATGAGTTGTGCAGAGAGAAGGACCTTTCCGAGGCGCTCCGGGCTGAACTCCAGAGTCTTCGAGAAGAGAAGACCAAAGTTGACGATGTCATCTTCGGTATGTTCCATCTGTCTGATTTGTCTATTTTCTTTGACTTCTTTCAATGTCGGATTTCTTAACTGTTTTTGTGTATAGGTCCTCTGAACTTGACGGACTCCATTTGTGCCGAGCCTCAAACCCACCGGCTTACCCAAGTCGGTGATTTGCTTCACGACTTCCGCCAATCCCTTGAGGATATTGGCGAAGCTCTTAAGATTCTGGATATGCATAGCATGTCAGATTTTCGGGTGCGGGACAAGGTGGAGGATATGCTGCAGCTTGTCCAGGATTGGAATATGTCCTACGCGCGATTCGTGGTGCAGAACACTCTCACCATGGTCATGAGCCATCATGGAAGCATGGAGATATGGCAAGTGACCAGAGGGTATTCTATAGTGGATAAAGACGGTCAGGAGCAAGACATCAAGGCAATCATGGACTCCTGCGCCGGATATGGGTGCCATGTAGCTGATCTAACCAGCTACGACACTCCCTTCTTCACCCGCGTGGACCCGCCGCCTCCGCCTCTCGAAGAATCAGCAGAATTTTCTGACAATGAATAGACCGTATCGGATCTAGACATCTCAGAACGATATCAGGGCGATTTATCCAGCGAGCCGGCAGCTCCTTCCTCTCCTCCTGCATCACAGATTGCCAGAAACAATTGTATTATTCTGAAAAACATGATGGGTCTGTAAATATGCAGTACTTATGATTTTGCTAGTGCTAAGCTTCTGATCTATTCAGCACTTTTTGGCTTTAATTTTTCGTGTACCTGAAATGTTTACATAAGCACTTATCCTTTTTCATCTATACTTATCATTTATCTGGCTTTCTGCCTCGTCCCTTTCGTGAGCCGGCTAAACCTTCTGCATGGAAACCCGAGCAACGGAGCTCAATTGCTAAACCCGTTTAAACTCGGAAAAAAGCCGGCTTCCAGTACCAACAATTCACTACTCGGAAAATACCCGCATCCGGTAATCAGACAAATAACCAAAGTATAGACTAGAAACTTTAGAGTTATACCCAAAGGTAGCATTTTTAGAATCGGAAATCTAAACCAGAATAAACATGAGCATAAAGTACTCTCAAGTATCCTGGGATTTTCGACTATGACATGATCATTCGGAAATGAGATGGTAAAACTTCTCAGAAAAAACTTGAGGCAACCAAGACTTTTATTTCTCATAGAACATATACATATGTATGATTACAAAGAAGGATAAACTAAGAATAAAAGGGACGTAGCTGAGCAATATTCCATGGTCTGTCTAACTCATCCGGATTTGTACTGCCTCCAGCTCTCTTTCTCTTCTTAGTAGCAGGTCTTTCTTTAACTGGCCTCATGTTAGGTAAGTAGTACGAACCATTGTGCAATACTCGACTAACTAAAAAGGGCCTTTCCCATACTGGGGAAAGTTTGTGCTTTCTTTGTTGCACAAGCCGGAGAACCAAATCACCTTTATTGAAAGATCTGTTTCTGACTCTCTGGCTATGATACTTGCGTAACTTCTGCTGATAGGCTATTGATCTCATCTCAGCAACGACGCGAACTTCTTCGACCAAGTCGAGATCATTTTGTCAAGAAATCTCAGCATCCTCTTCAATATACGCGGCCACTCTAGGAGAAGTGTGAATCAAATCACTAGGAAGAAATGGCTTCTGCGTCATAGACCAAGAAGAAAGGTGTGTATCCGGTTGACCTATTCGGAGTTATTCGTAAACTCCATATTACAGAGGGTAATTCCTCTGCCCAAGCCTCCGCAGCACATCGTAGTGGTGCTTCGAGTCTCGGTTTTAGGCCCTGTAGGATTAAACCATTTGCTATTTCGACTTGTCCGTTAGCCTGTGGATGTGTGACTAACGCAATGTCAAGCCAGATATTTTGTTCGTTGCAGAATTTAGCCAATTCACCCATAGAAAAGTTACTCTTGTTGTCTGTGATAATGCTATGCGGATAACCATACCAGATTATAACATCCTCGACAAATCTTTTGGTTGTTGCTCCATCACAACTAGTGACGGGTTTAGCCTCAATCCACTTTGTGAATTTATCCACCATCACTAAGAGGTGAGTATATCCACTTGGAGCACGTCTAAATGGTCCTACCATATCAAGCCCCCAGACCACAAAAGGCCATGTTATAGGTATTGTTCACAACTGATCAGCCGGAACATGAGCTTGTTTGGTGTACTTTTGGAAGCCTTTGCATGTCTTGACTAATCGTTCGGCATCTTCCTGAGCTGTGAGCTAGAAAAATCTGTTTCTAAAAGCTTTTGCCACTAAAGATTTGGCTGCAGCGTGATGAACACACTCGCCTTCGTAGATTTCTCTTAAGATTTCCACTCCTTTCGGAGATACGCAGCGCTGAAAAACCCCAGAGACACTCCGCCTATAGAGCTCACCTTTAACTATAGTATAGGCTTTCGCTCGTCGGATAATCTGCCGGCTCAGGACCTCGTCTTTGGGTAATTTGCCATCTACCAGATAATCAAGGTAGGGTTGAGTCCAGCTAGGAATTACAGCCATAACTGCTATTAGAGGTGAGTCGGATTTGGTCGGATATTCCTCATCTACTCCCTTTATTGAGGGAACTTTGAGGTGCTCTAAAAAAGCGCCATCCGGGACCTCTTTCCGTGTAGAGCCTATCCGAGATAATGCATCTGCTTCCTCATTTTCTGCTCGAGGGATGTGTTGAACCTCAAACCCTTCGAACGATTTAGATATATCATCCACGACAGCTTTATATGCTACCATGTGCTTATTTGCATTACAAATATCCAAAACTTTCTGAGCAACAAGATCCGAATCTCCATAACACATCAAACGTCGGATGCCAATATCCTTAGCAATCCGGATTCCGTGTAACAGTGCTTCATACTCGGAAATATTGTTTGTCGCTCTGAAGTGGATCTGCAACACGTATAGAAGTTTATCTCCTTGGGGTGATTTGAGCACCACGCCAGCCCTCGAGCCCCCTCAAGCCTTAGACCCATCAAAGTAGAGGGTCCAATATTCCGACTCAGGGAGGGTCATATTTTCCTTCGTCTCTGTCCAATCAGCGACAAAGTCGGCAAGAATTTGGGATTTGATTGCTATCCGAGGTTTATACTCAATATCAAAACCTGAAAGCTCTATGCCCCATTTGGCGACGCGTCCTGTGGCGTCACTGTTGTTGATTATATCTCTCATGGGAGTTGTGCTCACCACAGTAATTGGATGCTCCTGAAAATAGTGTCATAGCTTACGGGATGCTAGGAAAACATCATAAGCCAACTTTTGATAGTGCGGATACCGCTGTTTGGATTCTATCAGGACTTCGCTGACAAAGTAAGTCGGACACTGCACTAGGTGCTCCTGATTTTCCTCCAGTCTCTCCACCACCATGACAATACTAACAACCTTATTTGTCACAGCAAGACAGAGCAACATCGGTTCATATGGTTCCGGCTCAGTAAGGATAGGAGAAGATGAGAGTACTTTCTTCAGGTCTTGTAGTGCAGCTTCAGCTTCGTCGGTCCACACAAAATCCTTGGTCTTTTTCAAGAGTTTGCATAATGGTGCAGCTCTTTCACCAAGCCGGCTTACAAACCGACTGACTGCAGCGATGCAACCAGTTAGTCTTTGTATGTCCTTCAGGTGAGTTAGCCTGGAAATATTGAGTATGGCCTCGATTTTGTCCTGGTTCACCTCTATGCCTCTTTGAGACACGATGAAACCTAACAATTTTCCGGCTAGTATTCCAAAGAAGCATTTCTTCGGGTTAAGCATGATGTTGTATTTTCATAGATAGGCGAACGTTTCCTCTAAGTCGGAAATCAGTGTCTCCTTCTTTTTGGACATCACCGCAATATCATCCATGTATGCATGCACATTGCATCCGAGTTGGTCGTGGACGCAACGCTGCATCGTGCGCTGGTAGGTAGCTCCTGCGTTCTTCAGCCCAAAGGGCATCGTAACAAAACAGAAGGTTCCGAAAGGGGTTATGAATGAAGTTTTGACTTTGTCAGATTCCTTCATCCGGATTTGGTCATAATCGGAATATGCATCGAGAAAATAGAGGAGTTCCGAGCCTGCCGTAGAATCGATAACTTGATCAATCCTAGGCAGAGCGAACGGATCTTTTGGACAAGCCTTGTTCAAGGAAGTATAATCAACACACATCCTTAAATCAGTGGTGTCCTTTTTAGGGACCATTATAGGATTGGCCGACCACTCGGTGTGGATGACCTCTTCTATGAATCCGGCTAACTCGAGCCGCGCTAGTTCCTTAGCTATTGCCTTACACTTTTTGTTGCCAAAACGTCGTAAGGACTGTTTGACGGGTTTAGTGTTCGGGTTTACATTTAAGAGTGCTCGGCAAGTTCCCTAGGTACTCCGGTCATGTCAGATGGCTGCCATGCGAAGATATCTTGATTTGCTTTGAGGAACTTGACGAGCGCGCTTTCCTATGCGCTATCTAGGCCTACGCCTATCTGGGTCACCTTGGAGGGGTCATCATCCTTCAACGGCGTCTTCTTCGTCTCTTCTGATGCCTTGAACTCCGGATTTGGCTTGGTCACCTCCTTCTTCATTGCAGGCATCTCAGGCGGATCTGTGCTCTTCTTGATCTCCTGGTACTCCTAGGCATGCAACACGGCTTCAGCAAAGGCGGCATTTCCATCCTTGCACTCTCGCGCTTTGTTCAGGTCTCCCCTGATGGTGATTACGCCATTTGGACCTGGAATTTTCATCATATTGTAAATGTAACACGGACGAGCCATAAAAGCCCAGTAAGCCGGTGTTTGGCCACGCAGAGAAAAACAAAAAAAATTCCTACGCGGTGATCCCAAGATCCAGCTCAGGTAGAAGGCCACGAGGATTACCACTTTACGCGCAGTTGCGGAATTGATGAAGCACGTCGCTTGATGCAGTGGAGTCCTCGCGATCCGTTCCGGTTCCACGATCCACGATCCGTTCTTTCTTCACGATCGTCGAAGTGCTGAACATACAGCACCTCCGCCGGTATCCACACGTATGAGGAGGAGCGCCGGCGATGGACTGCTAGGTCCGGTACGGCGGCGACAGGACTAGACTAGAGCTAGGGTTTCCAACACATGGAGTGACCTAACCTTGTGCTCTAAGCACATGTGCCCCCGCTTATATAGGGAGTGAAAGTGGGCTCCACTCACTTGTGGCCCATTCACTAAAAGGTCTATATTTGCCACTGCAAGTCTTACTTGCTAATAAGTCCATGTCACTATTTGGGTCCAACCCAAATAGGTTTCCTGTTTGGGTCTAACCCAAACTGCTCCCGCTCTTAAGTGTGTGACCCGACAGGCTCATGGTAACCCGGACACGATTCCGAGTCTCACTCGTAATCGATCAGTCGGTAGCGGCTCCTAGCAGAACGTGCCAACTCCCAAGTACCAATAAGTCATGACGACATACCTTCCAATGCGACTTTTGTCTGAGTCCCTTTTGCCTCACGATATACCTTGTCGGACTATAGGCGAATGATCGTCATCCCTTAAATAGTCCGACTCTCTTTCTCGATCCGAGAGAAGTGATTCATCCGACTAACTCTTAGTCGGCTACCTTGGTTAACACTTATCTGAGACGCGCATGGCCATGCTTTCCGAATCATATCTTCCGAGAGGGTCCAGAGAATATCTCTCCGGATGGAGGGGCAAACTCCCGTCTTGGTTATTCACATCACGCATCTTGATTCTGTGTCGACCCGAACTCTGCCTTTATAACTGCCTAGTGACGGAACATCGTTTGACAGAACCTAAGTCGGAGATCCTCAACTCGGATTGTGCAATAACCTCAGGTCTAAGGATTACATTGATTGAGACATGCAAATGACGACTTGTTCGCTGCATCTCAATATGGGTCAGTCCGACTCGCTAAACTCTTTAGCCGAATCCGTGTAAGTCGGAATAGCATCTCCATGCCCATGACAAGTGGAACCTAGTCATCTGCCGACTTTCACATTGGTCTAAGTTGTGTGTCCAGCACAACCTCAATGACCAAGGACAATTAGTATGAACAACATGAATATATAGTTCCACAATCAAATCACATATTCAATGATATATATCAGCAGTTCATACATGGACCATAACCTTACGAATACATTGGGAATAACATCATACATGATTGCCTCTAGGGCATATTCCCAACAGTCTCCCACTTGCACTAGAGTCAATCATCCGACATCACATGTCTAGGCATCTAATGCCCATAGCTCTTAGGTGCGCCTCATGCTTTGGCTGTGGAAGTGGCTTTGTCAACGGATCCGCAATGTTTGCATCTGTGTGTACCTTGCATAACTTGATATCACCTTGATCCACGAACTGGCGAATAAGGTGGTACCGCATGAGTATATGTTTGTTCTTCTGGTGTTGTCTAGGTTCGTTGGCTTGTGCAATAGCACCATTGTTGTCACAATACACGTCTAACGGATTGGACGAGCCCTGAACCACACCAAGATCTATGAGGAAATTCCTCATCCAAACGGCTTCTTTTGCCGCCTCCGAGGCAGCAATATACTCAGCCTCTGTCGTAGGCGCAGACACCGTCTCTTGCTTGGAACTCTTCCAGCTCACAGCCCCTCCGTTTATTACAAACACATATCAAGATTGCGAACGAGAATCATCCGAGTCAGTGAGATAACTCGCATCCGTGTAACCCTTTACACTGAGTTCATCCTCACCTCCATAAACCAGGAACATATCCTTAGTCCTTCTCAAGTACTTTAGGATATTTTTTGCCGCTGCCCAGTCGATTTCTCCAGGGCCAGCCTGGTACCTGCTTACAACACTTAGAGCATAGGAAACATCTGGCCTAGTACAAATCATAGCGTACATGATGGATCCGACTGCAGAAGCATACGGAATCGCACTCATCCGACTTTGCTCATCAGTTGTCGAAGGACACTAAGTCTTGCTAAGTTTTACGCCATGGGACATCGGTAAGAACCCCTTCTTAGACGATTCCATGTTGAACTTCTTCAACACTTTGTCCAAATATGTACTCTGACTCAATCCAATGAGCCGCCTTAATCTATCTCTATAGATCCGGATTCCTAGTATGTAAGTCGCCTCACCCAAGTCTTTCATCGAAAAACTCTTTTCCAATGATTCCTTGGTCTCTTGTAACATCTGGACATCATTTGCAATCAGTAATATGTCATCCACATATAAGATCAAAAAGTTCACTTTGCTCCCACTAAACTTCTTGTATAAACAAGAATCATGATCACTTTTGATGAAGCCAAACGATTTGACTACCTCATCAAAGCGAATGTTCCAACTTCGAGATGCTTGCTTCAACCCATAAATGGATTTCTGAAGCTTGCATACCTTGTCAGCATTAGCCAGATCGACAAAACCCTCGGGCTGTATCATATACACATCCTCGGTTAAATTTCCATTAAGGAAAGCCGTTTTGACATCCATCTGCCATATCTCATAATCGAAATAGGCTGCTATAGCTAACATGATCCGAACTGATTTAAGCATCGCTACAGGAGAGAAAGTCTCATCGTAGTCAACTCCTTGAACTTGTCGAAACCCTTTCACGACAAGCCGTGCCTTATAGATAGAAACATTTCCATCCATATCAGTTTTCTTCTTCAAGACCCATTTGCACTCGACGGGTCTTGCACCGTCTGGCAGATCAACCAAGTTCCAAACTTGATTTTCATCCATGGACTTTAACTCAGATATCATGGCTCCAAGCCAAGACTCGGAATCAGAACCCACCATTGCTTCCAAATAAGTTGCCGGCTCATCACTGTCCAACAGCATCACATCACGAACACTTCGCAATCTGGCCGATCTTCGCAGTGTCGGTGCAATTTCCGGCTCAGGTACCACGTCCGGCTCAACCTATAAGGCTTTTGCCGACTCGCTGCTAGCCGGTATTTCTTGAATTTCTTCGAGATGCACCGTACTCCCACTGACTCCCCGACTGAGAAACTCTTTCTCAAGGAAGACACCGTTTCGAGCGACAAACACTTTGCCCTCTTCTCGGTTGTAGAAGTAGTAACCCAAGGTTTCCCTCGGATACCCCAGGAAAATACACTTATCCGACTTAGCTGTAAGCTTGTCCGACTGAAGTCGCTTGACAAAAGCTTCACAACCCTAAATCTTGAGAAAAGACAAACTTGGCTTCTTGCCAGTCCACATCTCATGCGGTGTCTTTTCTACCGACTTTGATGGTACTCTATTTAGTGTGAACGCTGCAGTTTCTAGACAATAACCCCAAAATGATAAAGGCAGATCTGTCCGACTCATCATTGATCGTACCATGTCCAACAAGGTCCGATTCCTCCTTTCCGATACACCGTTTCTCTGCGGCATTCCTAGAGGAGTGAGGTGGGGAACTATTCCACAACTCTTCAGATGGTCATCAAACTCATGGCTCATGTACTCGCCTCCTCGGTCCGACCGAAGAAACTTTATTTTCTTGCCAAGTTGATTTTGTACCTCATTCTAGAATTCCTTGAACTTTTCAAAGACTTCTGACTTATGTTTCATCAAGTAGATATATCCATATCTACTCAAATCATAAGTGAAGGTAATGAAGTACTCATAACCACCTCTGGCTGTCGTGGTCATTGGGCCACATACATCACTATGTACTAGTCCCAATAAGTCGGACGCCCTTTCACAACTCTTTGCAAAAGGTGTCTTGGTCATCTTGCCGAGAAGGCAGGATTCGCATGTCTCGAACAACTCTAAGTCGAACGAAGTTAGGAGTCCATCATCATGGAGCTTCTTCATGCGTTTCCAACTTATATGACCAAGCCGACAGTGCCAAAAGTAAGTCATATTCAGATCATTTGGTTTTAACCTTTTCACATTTATGTTAAAGACAGATTCACCCTCAAGATTCAAAATAAATAACCCGTCCTGGACGGGTGCAAAGCCGTGAAACATATCATTCAAATATAAAGAACAACCATTATTCTTAATATTTGACTCATAGCCCTGTCTCATCAAACATGAGGCAGAAATAATGTTTCGACTAAGCACTAGAACATAATAACAATTATTCATCTCCATTAAGAATCCGGAAGGTAAATGAAGTTGCATCGTGCCGACTTCCAACGTAGCAACTCTTGCTTTGTTGCTGACCCGAATGTCAACCTCGCCTCTTGCCACGCTCATAGTTCTTACCAGTCCCTGCAACGAGTTGCATATGTGAATGACTGATCTGGTATCATATACCCAAGAACTACCAGGTGCATCAGCAAGATAAATGTCTATAACATTGCAAACAAGCGTACCTGAGCCGGAGGTCACACCTCTGCTCTTGGCTTTGTCAGCCAGATACTTGCTGCAATTCCTCTTCCAGTGGCCATCCGACTTGCAGTAGAAGCAAGTGGATCCGGCTGCAGGAGATGGCTTAGTCCCTGAGGAAGCGCTTTGGACTGGGTCCTCAGCCTTACCTCCTGACGTTGCCTTCTTCTTCTTAGTCCAAGAACTCTTCTTGAACTTAGCCATGTTTTGTACCATCAACACTTGACTGGCACCTTTCTTGAGATCTGCCTCAGCCTGCTTGAGCATCCCATGTAATTTAGTGAGCTTCTTATCCATACCATGCATGTGGTAGTTCGATATGAACTGGCCATACGCACTAGGAAGAGAGTTCAGAATTATGTCTGTAGCGAACTCTTCGCTAATGGGGTAGCCAAGTCTTTCCAGAGACTGCATGTAACCAACCATCTTGATCACATGCGGACTCAGTGGATCGCCATCCTTAAGCTTGCAGCTCAACAAAGCCTAAGAGACTTGATACCTCTTAGTCTTTGCCTGAGCCTGGAACATACTTTTGAGGCTTTCGATCATATCGTAGGCCTCAACATTCTCGAACTGCTGCTGCAAGTCTGGTTCCATGTGAGCAAGCATAATACAGCTAATCTCCATGGATTCATCACAAATCTAACGGTAGGCATTGGTGGCTATGACAGTCGCATTCTCATCCGGCTCAGCTGGAAGTGGGTTGTCTAGGACACGATCCCTCTTTTCTTGTTTGAGAACAATTCTCAGATTACGATACCAGTTGGTGAAATTAGTTCCATTCAGCTTATCTTCTCTAAGATGGTTCTCAAAGCAAAACCGGAAATCTAAGGAAGACTTCTAGGTGCCATTGATCTACAACAGAAAATATGCAAAACACTTAAGACATGTATCCATAAATGAGCAAGCATATTAAACCTTTTAATATTTATGCTCCCACTAGAACCAACATCCCTCCAATGGTTACTTAGTGATTCAGGACCCTAAATAAGCAAGTCGACTAGTGAGCTTTAGCATCACTGCTAGCCGTCAAGTGATCTAGGTAGACAACTCCTTGTCAATCGTATCTCATACGATTTCTGTTGGATGGGTGGCATCACATGGCCCGGCTCCCATCCGACTTTTCCCCAAGTCCCACAACCGTTGTGATAGACCTGTCTAGGTTACCAAGTGCTTTCGCTGTAAGAGTCCGACTCAAACCCACCTAGCTGGAAAGAATTGATAGCACCTCAATTTTATGAGCCCACTATCAAAAATGTCCGACTTGTGATGGTGCAGCACTGGCGGGGAAACCGACTAGACCTTCTTTGAGGGATTACTTTCTACCAACTATCTAATAGAGGTAAAACAGAGACATAACAATAACACAAAATAAGGCAATTATAATGTGAAATCGTATGGCTCTCTTCATGGCGATCTCCATCTCCATAAAGCCTGTAATCTGACTCGTGTCAACTCTTGTCACGTGCCGTCTTACACCATGTAGCCGACTTGTACACCGACTTGCATGCCATCCGGATTCTCCAAACAGCTACACTAGCTAGTAATGCAAATTACACAGAGAATCCGACACGCAGGCCGTTATACAATAAGATGACAGCACCTAGGCTCCAGCCGGCTGACAAAAACCGTGATACGCAGATCACGTATGGATTACACACATCACATGCACATAAGCCATACCATTCACAACATCATCCTGCAAAAACAAGTTATGCATAGATACGAATTTAACCGGCGTTGTGAAACTCGCAACGACATCTAAGGCACTACGACAGGGCGAAGCCAGTGGTCCCGCTAGCCGGATAGCGGGCGAGGATCGATTTCGAAAAGTGCAGATCTCATCTGTATTCCGGACATGGATTTCGTCATCGGATAAAACAATTTTACCCAAATCCAATCCGGACTCCGATTCGACCAAACTCTTTGATCTTCGATCACCGCATCTGGGTTTACGTGTCACAGTCTACCCCGATGGCGGAAGCCGACCGGTAGGGGTATGTCGTTCCACGACCTTAGCAGTTAGATCACGGAAACCAGATCATCCATTCCCCCGAGTACAGTTGATTCAATAAACTTTGTACAAAACCGATCTATCTCATAGATCGACCACCAAAACTGCAATTAGATCCAATCTAACGCCAATCGCATATCACATATGCATGATCTCGAGCCTAAAACCAGAAGCTAACGCTCTGATACCACTGTTGGTCCACGCAGAGAAAAACAAAACTTTTTCCTATGCGGTGATCCCAAGATCCAGCTCAGGTAGAAGGCCACGAGGATTACCACTAGACGCGCAGTTGCGGAATTGATGAAGCACGTCGCTTGATGCAGTGCAGTCCTGCGATCCGTTTCGGTTCCACGATCCACGATCCGTTCTTTCTTCACGATCGTTGAAGTGCTGAATGTACAGCACCTCTGCCGGTATCCACACGTACGAGGAGGAGCGTCGGTGATGGACTGCTAGGTCCGGTACGGCGGCGACAGGACTGGACTGGAGCTAGGGTTTCCAACACATGGAGTGATCTAACCTTGTGCTCTAAGCACCTGTGCCCCAGCTTATATAGGGAGTGAAAGTGGGCTCCACTCACTTGTGGCCCATTCACTAAAAGGCCTATATTTGCCACTGCAAGTCTTACTTGCTGACTAAGTCCATGTCACTATTTGTGTCCAACCCAAATAGGTTTCCTGTTTGGGTCTAACCCAAACTGCTCCCGCTCTTAAGTGTGTGACCTGACAGGCTCATGGTAACCCGGACACGATTCCGAGTCTCACTCGTAATCGATCAGTCGTTAGCGGCTCCTAGCAGAACATGCCAACTCCTAAGTACCAATAAGTCATGACGACATACCTTCCAATGCGACTTTTGTCTGAGTCCCTTTTGCCTCACGATATACCTTGTCAGACTATAGGCGAATGATCGTCATCCCTTAAATAGTCCGACTCTCTTTCTCAATCCGAGAGAAGTGATTCATCCGACTAACTCTTAGTCGGCTGCCTTGGTTAACACTTATCCGAGACGCGCATGCCCATGCTTTCCGAATCATATCTTCCGAGAGGGCCCAGAGAATATCTCTCCGGATGGAGGGGCAAAATCCCGTCTTGGTTATTCACATCACGTAACTTGATTCTCAGTCGACCCGAACTCTGCCTTTATAACTGCCTAGTGACGGAACAACGGTTGACAGAACCTAAGTCAGAGATCCTCAACTCAGATTGTGCAATAACCTTAGGTCTAAGGATTACATTGATTGAGACATGAAAATGACAACTTGTTCGTTGCATCTCAATATGGGTCAGTCTGACTCGCTAAACTCTTTAGCCGAATCCGTGTAAGTGGAACCTAGTCATTTGCCAACTTTCACATTGGTCTAAGTTGTGTGTCCAGCACAACCTCAATGACCAAGGACAATTAGTATGAACAACACGAATATATAGTTCCACAATCAAATCACATATTTGATGATACATATCAGCAGTTCATACATGGACCATAACCTTATGAATACATTGGGAATAACAGTCGGACGTCCGAATATAGCGTGGTACGCGCTCTTGAACGGGACCACTTTGAAGGAAAGTGCCTCCGTCCGATAGTTCTTTGGAGTTCCAAAGGTAACATCCAAAGTGTTTTCTCCCAGAGAATTAGCTTGTCTTCCTGGGACAACTCCGTGAAAGATCACAGAGCTATGGTTCTCCGAGATCTTCATCCGGCGTAGCGTTTCGACATAGAGAATATTGATACTATTGCCACCGTCCATGAGGGTCTTGGAGAAACCATAACCGTCAATCAGTGGATTGACGATTAAGGCGTATTTTCCTCACCTATGCAGCTTAGGCGGATGATCAGCACGGTCAAATGTGATTGCCACTTCCGACCAGTCCAGGTACTGAGGGACAGCCGAAACTATTGCGTTGAGCTCATGTAGAACTGCTTTCTTGAATTTTGCTGGTTGAGATCCGAGGAAGGTGACATAAGTGTCTTTCTTGGTCAGAAAATTTTTCTTCCCTTCCGGCTTGGGATTTGAAGCATCAGCTTCCTCCATGTCGGAATCTTCCTTGGTCTCTTTATCTTTTTCGGGAGTTTTCTTTCCCTTCTTTCGCTTAGCTCTGTAGCCAGCGATATCGTCTCTCTTGATGTCGTCACTAAAACGACACTCTGCGTTGGTGTGGGACGAGCCCCCATTGGCATTTAAGTGATGTACACAAGGGTTGTTGGCAATGTCGGCCCAGGTGTAGGTTTTTCCTGGTTGCTGATCTCCTCTACCCTGAACTCTCGAAGTCCCACGGCCATGCCCACGGCCTCCGCCGCGTCCTCCTCGTCCTCCAGACCCGAAAGTAGCAGTGACCACTGCCGTTTCCGCGTCGGGTTTTTCTTCTGAGGTATTTTTGCGCTTCTGAGCTTGTTGCTTTGGTTGTTTTGCCGACTATGGCACAACTAGGGCATTGAGTAATCCCTTTGCATCGTCGTCAGCGTCTGCATACTTGCTTGCTATTTCTATCATCTCTCCCAAATAAGTGACTTTGTCACACTTCAAGCGATGACGCAGTAGACCGATTGGGAGACCTGCAATGAAAGCTTCAATCGCAGTTTGATCATTTACTCCTTCACAGGAGTTCTTGGTTTCGATCCATCGTCCGAGGTAATCCCGGCAAGTTTCTTCGGCCTTCTGGGTGCAACGCTGCAGGTCTCCGACCGTATAGGGCCTCCGGTATGTGCCTTCGAAATTCCGAAAGAACGCACTTTGCATGTTATACCAGTTGTGAATGGTGTTCACCGGAAGTTCATTAAGCCATGATCTTGCTGTCTTCTGCAACATGAGTGGGAGATATCGGGTTGCGACCAGGCTGTTTTCGCCTTTGGCGATGCAGCAAGCTTGGAAGAAATCCTGTAGCTAGGTATCTGGCCGCGCAATGCCGTCGTAGGCTTGGATATGTCTTGAGATAGTGAATCCTTCCGGGAATCTTGTAGCTCTGATGCGTGGTCCGAAGCACTTTGGGACCACGTAGATATCATCGTTTTCGTAGCGCCGCGCCTCTATGTTGGAGTTGATCCTGTGCCTTGCGTCGTTCGGGGATAGAGATCGTCCCGAATGTAGGTTGTGGCTGCGGCTTCTGCCTTGGAGCCGGACTTCGGCTTCTGCCACCACCTCCTCCACCACGACGCCCTCCATTGCCTCCTTGGGGGGCGTTGTGATGGCTACTTGGCGGAGAAGGTGGAGCAGCTGGGTTTTTTCCGGCTGATCGTCGGCCTCCATCCGGAGCGTCATTATTCCGGTTCCAGGGAGGGTCTTCATCATGACGAGCCCCCTGTCGGCTTGTCCCGGCATGGTGTCCGTCGTTCCTTCGTCTGTCATCCGGACGTCTTTCATGTGTAGGAGGTGGCATCCTTTGTTGGTCCTCCTCCCGACATTTCTCCTTATCATCATCCCTGCGGTCTTTCGACTCTCGCCGGGGCTGGTTCCTCGGATTCAGTGCAGCAATCGCTTCTTGCTCCGCAACTAGGTTAATGTTATGCCAGCCACGGGCAGCTTTGTGGTGTTGTCCCGAAGATCCGGTTCTTGAATAATTGTCTTCCCGATGATCGGGGCGATGGTGATGCTCCGAAACACGTTGGGCTCTTACGTCAGCCCACGCCGATCTGTGCGACATTGGTCGGAATCAGAGACCAGTTTTTGACTTCCGGACATGGCGACCTTTTGCTGCTCCAGTCCCTTGTTGAGTAGTTTGATTCCCAACCGGATCTCCTCCGGGCCTGGATTAGCCGATAGAATTTCTCGAGCCGCCAGGTATTCTGTACTGGGGTTGGATATACCCAATCCCCTTTGCTATATTTCTGAGGCTTCCCCATCTCTTCTCCGAAAAGGACATCGTGAATCTGCAGGAATTGGTTGTCATTGGTATGACGCTTCCTGGTCTTCTGGTATTGCCTAGAGTTGTACTTCTCCGCAGATGCTAAGCGTTTCTTTTCCTCCTCAGTCTTTTTGGCTTCATCAAGGAGTACTTGACGACACGCTTCTAGGGCATGTGCCCTCTCGTCCCGTTCTTCAGCAGTAAGCTCTGCAGCTGTAGGAATATGTGTGGTTAATGCAGCATCGATGAGTTTACGCGCACCTTCAGTGATCGCGTGTCCATCCATCGATTCTTCTTTCTTGGGCTCTTCTGGGATAAGTGCTCCATCCGAGTCTTCCTCATATTCCTCGGCAATCACCTCCTCTGCCAGAGGGTCTTTTGTTGGGGTCTTGTTCTTCTTCTTTGCCTTCTTGGCAGCATCGGTAGCAAACATGATCGGTACTTTTGGACATCTGTACTTCGGGATTATCTCCGACTTCCATGTCACCCTGTGCTTTGGGAGAGTGTTCCCTGGATCCTTCATCCATGGCTTCTCCTTCCTCTACAGTTTTGGAGTTATACTCCTCTTCATATTCCACGGAGAACTTTCGGAAATCTGCTGACGTCATCGATTCATCCGAGGATGCGGGTACGTCGGCGTTTGTTCCGATTGCCTCCAGCACAGAGTCGGTGTTGTCTCCAGCATCGGCAGAGCCGGATACGGATCCCACATACCCAACAAAGTGCGACGTGTGCTTCCTGAGGTACGTGTGGCTTTCGCGATCAGCTTCGTCGAAACTTTTGATGGTCTCGAGAATTGCATCTACGCTTTAGTTTTGCATTATCATACGTCGCAGCGTATACCTTAGGAAAGGCCTGTCTGTCCCGGCGTCATCAGAGCTGGAATCAGATTCGTTGGTCTGCTCCTCCTGGATTCCGACTTTGGCGGGTGGGTCGATCTGGGATTCATCCTTTCCAAGGAGATCCACTCCAGATTCGACTTGGGCCGCTAGGTCTTCTTCAGGCTCGGATTTCTCCACTATCTCCGCAACTAGTGCGGTCTAGGTGGGATTAGGGTTTTCTGAGATCCAGAACTCTGCCGCCTCCACGGACAAAGGGGACCTAGAAGATTCTTCTGCCTCTATCATCACCGCTAGGGTGGGTGGGACAGGTTCAGCAAAACCGATGTAAACATCGATCTCGCCAAAAGACATGATTGTGTAGGCAGTCACAGCCTCCCTAGCCAGAATCTAGGTCTCGTCGAGAACGATGAGAGGGACGTCGCTGGTGTAGAGGATGCGACCGACGACGATAGTCTCGCCGATTCCGATTCTTGCAGATTCCGCTCAGAACATAGATCCGAAGCTCAGTTGCCCCACGGTGGGCGCCAACTGTCGTTAGATTGATGACAAGTACGCCATGAGGGGGTCCTCGAGGCGTGTGGAAGAGAGGGGTGTGAGACGTACGGTGTTCTAGGACAGTGAGCACACAAGTTTACCTAGGTTCGAATCCGTCGGCTTTGGACGGATCCTACTCCTGCTAGCCATCCAGTAATACAGCAGAGCCGGAATATGGGTTACAAGGGTTCGCCTGTGCGAGTTTGTAGACTATGAGGGTAGGTGCCCTAAAGGCTCTCCCTAGGACGGCTTATATAGATATCCGACCTAGGGTTTACAGGAGAGATCAGTCTGGCTACGACTAAGAGTTGGTTACAGAGTACATCTTGAACTACAAGTAACGCTATGGGCCTAAGTCGGTAAGTCTTCTGGGCCTTTCCGTAGCCGGATTGGACTCCGTCTTCTCTCCCCGACTAGGCCTCCCGTGAAGCAAAGCTCTAACCCGAAGTGGGCCACCCTGGTCAGTGAGGAACTGTGAGGATACCCAGAAAGTATATCCCCAACACCGAGCCCCGCGAGCGCCTCCTCGTCGCTCCGTCCCGAGCTCACCGCGTCGCCTCTATCGCCAGGCGCCAGCCTCGCCTTCCGCCGCCGTTGCAGCGCCCTCCTGCGAGCTCCTCGGTAGTGCCGCCTCCAGACCCCAGCGGGAGCGTGCCCCGCTGCCGGTCCGCTGCCCCCTCGCTGGTCCTGCACTGCATGTGCACGCTCGCCGTTCATGTCCATCTCCTCTTTGGATGTTTGGTGGCAGTTGCTCCCGATGGTGCACATAGTGAAGTGGCGATGTGATATGGAAGTGTGGTACTGTGAAGATGGTACAATGGTGTTTGTGTTCGGTTATCTCGGCTATGACAGACACCAACAACAGAAGTAGGAACCCCAAGGTCACCACCGACAATCGAAGCATTTTGCTCTCCTTCACGAAATCCGAAGACCTCGAGCCATAGATCCAAGGCCCTAAACCAGGAGACCTCCTTCACGGATGCCAAGTTCGCCGAAACCCCGATCCCGGAGTCCTAAGATCGAGACCGAACCTCGGAGGTTGAGGTCATGGTGCACGAGCCTCTGGGCGCTGGGGAAGACGACGAGGTCGGCTTGAGGCGGCGGAGCTTGATGAGGGAGGTGGTGTAGACGGTGTGGATCGAGGATGCGAGGTGGACATTGGAGGTTGCTTGCAGGGAAGGGGATCCGACGGCGGCCGGGGCTCGAGGCGGAGACATGCGGGCGCGGGGGCGCGCCCGTGAAAGGAAGAGGCGGCCGGCGGCAGACGCAGAAGCCCCGGTGGCGGTCGCTGCGAACGGGGAGAGGAACGAGGCACACGGGGCGGTCGGAAAACGCGAGGATGGGGAGAGATGCGAGCGAGCAGGGGTGGTGGGTTCCACGCGGGAGTGGGCGGAGATCCCAAGGCGAGTGGTAGTCGGCAGCGGGGTCGTGCCGGCTTGATGAGAGGAGCGACGCGCTTGGTGGGGTCGGGAGCACAGGCGGGTTGGGGCTGGCTCGCGCGGGGTGTAGTGCGCGCGCTAGGACGAGGCTGCGGTGCACCACGGTGGTTATCTGGCTACACGCGCGTGCGTGTCAGGGCGGTGTAGCGTGGCGTGAGCGGTGGGGTTCCTGGCGGCTGGGTGGGTGGTTGGCGGAAGAGAGGATGGGGCTAGGGTTTTGGTAACGGGGTGGTAGGCTGCTGCTAGCTGGGCTTTTGGGCCTGGCTGGCGGCTTCCTCCCCCGATTAAATATTTATTTTATCTGTTTTAATTTTAAAACTTTAGTAAATAGTTTTTAGACAAATAGAAGATCCGGAAAAGACTGGGGTTTTGATTTGAAATAAAGATAGAAGATATCTAGAAAACAAAGATAGGCTTTTAGAAAATAATTTAGACAAACAATGCATGATGACATGAGCATGCAGTCATGATGGTGCACAAAACAAAAACACCAATCGATTTTCTAGTAGTGATTTTACCGGGGTGCTAGAATTCGACACCACTAACAAGGGATCTCGCCCTCGAGATCCGCCTCATGGTACGGGGAAGAAGGCTGGTGATCTGAATCTTCTCGTATCATGTAGATCTTCGCGACACCACTAACAAGGATTCTTGCTCCATCTTCAAATTGTCGACACCACCAACAAGGAGTCGGTGTTCCAGTTCGTTGAGGGAACACTCCAGATAAACAAAGGATGAAGCTAAAGGTCTCAAAAGGTATGGCCACCTTTAACTTCCGTTGAAGGAGTGAGATTTCATTGATCCACCAAATCCGTGTACAAAAGCGAATGATAAGAGTAGTGGTATGGTCGCGAATCCATCCCGCAATCAAAGCATTACTCTGTACACGAATAAGAGAACTTTGCAATCCCCTCTCGGAATTCAGACTGTAGATATTGACAAGCGAGTTCTGGAGAACAAAGGAGTGATGCAGGCTCTTCATCAGATCTAGCGTAGATGATGGCATCGTGTCGGAAAACACCGGAAGGCACAAAGGAAGAGCAAAGAAAGGTACAACATGTGAAGGATTCCTCAGATAGCATGAAGACCGAATGTAGAAGCACCATTACCAAAAGAGTAAGCGAAACCCTGAAGGTACGACGGAAACCCAACCCCGAGAAATCCTGGACTTGAGAAGAAGGTAAGAGAGCAGATTCAAAACACGTTGAGGTAAGAGGAGAATAGCATGGGGTTAAGGAGTAAAATTAGACCTAATCAGATCTATCCAACCGATTTTTGTAAAATAGTTTGGACACTCTACAACGTCCGTTAGGTAGGTTATCCTACAGGCTGGACTAGTGGGGTATCGCAACTGCTGAGCTCTGATACCACTTTGTAACACCTTTGAATCGGCCCTATGCAAGTTTTAGCGCTTCCCGCCAAACCCGCATAGAAACGATTCAAGGATGCCCACCAGGCACTTTCGTGCAGGTGGAATACGAAGTAATATCATTAAACAATAGTCCATGATGGAACCCACAGAACAGATATATATACAGCAACGACTCACTAAGTCAAGAATACAGATATACAGTACAAAGATCCAAATCACCTTAAAATCGATACAACATTCGAGTACGGATAAGAAGCAAATTGAGCTAAGAGCCCTGAAGAATAACCAATGGCGTCCATAAACCTGCCCAGGCCAAGCCGGAAGGGTAACCCTGCTAACGACGTCGATCTCAAACCTGCTAAAACAAAAGAGGTGCCAACAAAGGGCAAAGGAAAAAGAGGAGCATCAGTACTGAGGCCAGTACACGGCGAGGGTAGAATTCGGTGGCTCTCGCCTACATAGGTATGGTGGATTGAAGCGGCAGCGAAGCATGCACTAAACAACCTATAGAGACTCGATAAACTGTCGGCTATTAGAGAGAGATAAGAAAGACCTATTCGGAACCAACCTGATACTAACACCAATCATACCCATCCTGGTATTCCCCCTCGAGACCAAACGAGGAAGTCAAACCAAGGAACTCACATAGTTGGCAGTTTTATTCATTCTGTTATAGTTGTAGTACTTACTAGTCAGATATAGATAGCATGAGTCATCCTGATAGCATAAGTAGTGGCAGTCTTAGTTAACCATTCAGTTGTAGTTGCAGTACTTACTAGTCAGATACAATTACCATGTGACATCCCAAACTCAGCAGTTGTTGGCACTTTTATTTCATTCCATTGGAGTTGCAATACTTACTAGGCAAGTATAGCATGACACGATACACCCCAGTTCCACCAGTTGTTGGCACTTTTATTATCCATTCCATTGTAGTGAAGCTGATTACAAGTCGCATATTAAGTCAAATTTATAGCACTACTTTAGTTATGCTTGTCTATGATCGAGATACTGTGCTCCAAGTCGTCCATAACCGTGGACACGGCTTTCAGAAAGATTTACCCTCTAGGGGTGCACAAATAGCACCACACGCACGATCAACCTCGGAAAAACCAAATCAAAACCTAACGAGGCTTTCATGACAAAGCAATCACAGGATTCATAAAATATTTCAGGGGGCCACCCCCAATAAGATACCCGCTACGAAGTCGGCCGGCTCCGCGACGGACCTAGGGTGTGTGGCCACGGCCGTAAACGACTAGGAACCCGAAAGTGTGACTGGGCTTGTCGATACAGCGGAAACGTGGCACGGGGTTCCTAAACAGTACAGGCGCTCCACGCGCAATCTTAAATAAAGCAGTAAAGCATGACATAAGTACAGGACAGTAATAAAGCCCCAAACTAGTTTGTGGCCCCAAGAAATAAGAAATGAATCAAGCTCTTGCTAAGGGGATTCATGGTCCCACATGCGGATAGTGCGATAGTCAAGGAACGGGTATCAAGTACTCGGGGCCTACGGGACACAAGTGGACAGGAAAAACCAAATAGCATATATTGCCCACCAGTGCCTCTTTCATTAGTTATCCCAGTAATTTAATTGTTGTATTTAAAGTCATGATCCTCTCCACCGTTAAACATCTCCATCATTAAGCATGTGCCAACCTTCTATCAACGGTGAAACGACAACGGTGCGAAGCAGCACCTGAGTAAGCAACTACGACTCGCAAGGCCGACTATCTATCAAACAACAGGCAATAGGATGTGTCCAAGGCAATATAGAGGCTGCAAGGAATATAAAGGGTGCACGGAAACTAAAGCATCGCAACACGGATAGCAATAGATCAACAGGAGGAAGTAAAGACTATAAATGCAAAATAGGTAGAAAGGGTGAGATGCTCGCCTGGGAAACACTGTCGAAGGTTCATCCAAAGAACTTGTCGAATCTCACAACAATCTCATCGTCCTGTCCGGGAAGAAACACAGCACTAGAAGAAACACCGGATGCACTATTTAATACTACGACAGAAGATCCGGCATGATTATGATATGATGCAAGGCATGGCATGGCAAAGATGCGGTGCAATTAGACATTATTAAGCGGAACCAGGGTCCCGACAATTAATTAGAAGGTTCATGTTGTTTAGTTACCCTGCAATTTAAATATTGAATTAACAAGGCAAAACATGGCATCGGTTCGCTACACAAATTTAAATGGAGGCAAATATAAGACTAGAATAGCCCGCATATGGTCTTCATATTTAATTATTAAGTGAGTGGACCAAGTACCCCCAAACCACCAAACATGTATGCAATTATGAACAATTTAATATGCAACAATTTATATAGATGGCATTTATAAAATAGGGGCTCAGATCAGGGTCACACATAGGGGCTCGGAGATCTTGGGGTCGATGGGGTTCGGTCTTGGAGGGATCGGCGTCTTCAGTCTTCGGATCCTCGGTACCGGGGCTTCTGGTTTTGGGGTCTTTGGGTTCGGGGAAGGCGAGCTTGACGTGCCATGAAGAAGATCTTTGGTTTGGGGTTTCGGCCATATTATCCGTGTGGGAGATCTTGGGGCACCAACTTTGGTGGTTGGAGACGATCTTGTATTAACATCGGTGGTCTATCTTGACTTGTCGGGGTTGTCCCGGGATGTTCATGTCGTTGCATCACTTGGGTCAGTCGAACTTGATGACAGCACGGTACCCGATCACGGGGAAGATTGATAGAACCATGAAACGAAACACACATAGCGCAGCTGGGGCTGCCTGATGCAGAGTATAGCAGCACAAACGGTTCAAGCGCCAGAAGCAGTTGGCGTGCGACGCACGAACGTGCTACCACAGGAACTAATGGTCAGAATCGCAAGGAAAACAAGCACACTCCCTGGAGGGGCACACACGAGGTGCAGAGAGGGAGGCGGGCAGGGCGCGGACCGGTGGCGGAGCTTGCTACGGCACGGTGACGCCAGATCTAGATGAGGAGAGGGGGTCGACGTCTAACACAGCGGCACCGAGGTCGACGGAGATGGAGGCCGCGACGGCGAGAAGCTCCGGTGAAGGTAGAGGTAGGAGGACAGCGGGTACGCGGGAGAGGGAGCCCGCAGTCGGGAACAGCGGGAGGCAGTGGAGATGATCCTTGGCGGGCGATGACGACATGCTTGTGTTAGGAACCTAACCTACCGATACCGACCTAGGCTGGCTTCTTGGGCCGCAACATGGGCCTGGTACGGTGCGGACCGCCACGCTACATGTACCTGAGAGTAGACAATGCCTAGACCATCCGGTGGATCAGGAACACGGCACGGCGGCGACACCTCTCCTCCCACCTTGGCTCTGTTTCTTCCTTCCCCTTCTTGCTTGTTGTTGTATTCAGATTCCTATAGCCAAACAACTATCTATCTGAGTGTGATTTAGTGAATTTGACTATTTGGACCCTAACATCTAATATCAGAGCCATTTTCCATCCTTTCCCAATTTTTCCCATTTTTTTCACCCACCACACCATGAATTCTGAGCTCAAGCATACTAGATGAGTTCTTAGCCAGAGATGCCATATACCAGCGTGTCTTCAAAGAGAAGATGGCTCAAATCGATCAACGATTGGCGCTGCTCCATGGCGGATTCAACACCACTACCGCCATCGACACCGCCGGCGGCGCCACCGAGCTCGTGATGGCAAGCTCCAGCATGAACGAGTCGATCATCTCGTCAGAAGGGATGGCTGATTCTCCGGCTACAGTCCCTGTCGTCGAGGTATCAGTAACGGTTGCTTCTTCTGCTCCCATGGACACCACCACTGTGGTACGCGTGTCATGTTCGACGGAATGCGCTGCCCAAGCCGTCACCATGTCAACCACGATGACACCCTATCGTGGGCATCCGGATCATCACCGCCATATACATCACCAGCCATGCTCCTGACCAACACCTTGCTCTCCACCAAACTCGCCACCGACATTGACAACGGCGAGTAGGACGCTTCGCTTGACGTCGACCCCGTGCTTGCTGCAGCTGCAGTAGGCGACGAAACCCTCCACGGCAAGGCCACCAAGGGTGCTGCATCCACGGCCATCACCTCCACACCGGGAAGCCCACACCACAGTGACTCTGTATTGGCATATGAGTTCATCTCGTCTGCGGCTCCTAATGCTTAGACATCTATGGAGATCTCGGACACACAGGCCATTCAGTATCTGTTGATTTTTGCAAGCCATATGATTGACACGCCGTTGGTCTCAAGATGGCACCAGGAGCACGTGCATTTTCACAAGCCTTGGCCACCTCCTTATGTGTACTTGAGCTGGTGTGATAGCAGCAAGTCACGACCATTACCATGGCCATCGTTCGTTGACCAACCTAGAGGCGTGCTCTTAACCGAACCAAGGCATCAAGGTACATCCAGAGAGTTTTCTGTTATTGTGGATGTGCTGTACCACTTCTCTAATAGTCGATCCTGGATTAGTCCACGACACCTCTACTTGCAATGTGAGTTTGATCGAGAGGAGAATGTTACCAGTGTGTGGAGCACCATTGATCGAGAAGAGCAGTTTAATTCTCCTGGTATAAGCTTGTATGTTTTGGAAAAAAATCTGAAGAAGCCATGTGCAGAATCTGAAGAAGCTATGTCGAGTGGTCTCATCAGCAAAGAAAACAAGCCTCAAGTGCAACACCTCGATGATTCAGTGTCTTGTTGTCTGCAGCCTGCTTGTGTGACTTCTTATGCTCAGCTATGGCATGGCTGATATATGACTGATATTGTTTTGCAAGTCCATTTCAATGGTTCAGTTCTGACCTCGTTTTCGAGTGGTTTTCCACACTGTTTTCGCATGGCTGAAGTATTAGAGGGTGAAAATCAGTTTACTTGTACAAGGAGATCACTAGGCTTGACCGGAGAACTTCTTGTAGAGGCTGGATTTCGCCAAAATATTGAAGCCAAACAATCTGAGACCACTCGTGGCCTTTTTCTGGATCATTATAGTAGGTTGGGATTTGTCATCCTTGGTGTTCCAGACACATGGCTATATCTCTCAAGGGTTCAGATTCATACGGAGTATTTGTCCGTGTGGCTACAGCCAAAGCCGCCCTGGTTGTATATTCTGCTCAAAACTGACACAAAAGTTGAGGAAAGAGGGGAATATCCTCCTTATATGAGCCTGTACAATTCAAGGTTGGCTAGTGCAAGTGAAGAATCGTTCTGGGAGAGCAAGAAGCTGGAGCTGAACAACTGGGTTCCTTACACAGTGAAACAATACACAGACATGGGTACTTATGGGATACAAACTGGACTTCACAGCTTATGCGAGAGCACTAGCAGACCATTCATGCAAACTTTCGGAATACCACAAGGCAATAAGAAACTGCATTTCTGTGTGGAGGCCAGCGAATTACTGACTATCCAGACTCATGGTCATTGCTGGGTATATCATGGGTTTATCCTGTTACATTCTTTGCACACAACTACACTGTCAACTCAAGGTGCTGATGAAAAAGGCATAATCACAAGGAAGCATCATAAAGTTCTAGTGCAGTACACACAGTTGACATGGGATCCGGGTGGTTCTACATTGTGTCGCTGGTTCTCTACAAGCGACAACCAAGTGCCAATTCATGAAGGGAGACGTATGCCAGCTTTGGGTCAACACAAGGAGCTTCGATTGCCATGGGACCCCGGAGGTGCAACTACAACTCGCAGACAAGGAACATTTGATGTCATAGCTGTAAGGACCGTGTTTGAGCAAGTTTCTGCCGGCCACAAGTACAACCTCCATTTCGCCGTACAAATCACAGATAATCGACTGCAATGGGATCTGGGTGGGTTCTCCGTGGCATCGGCTTGGGGACAAGCCGATTTTCAAGGAGGGAGGGATGTTAGGAACCTAACCTACCGATACCCACCTAGGTTGGCTTCTTGGGCCGCAACATGGGCCCGGTACGGTGCGGACCGCCACGCTACATGTACCTGGGAGTAGACAACGCCTAGACCATCCGGTGGATCAGGAACACGGCACGGCGACGGAACCTCTCCTCCCACCTTGGCTCTATTTCTTCCTTCCCCTTCTTGCTTGTTGTTGTATTCAGATTCCTATAGCCAAACAACTATCTATCTGAGTGTGATTTAGTGAATTTGACTATTTGGACCCTAACAGCTCGCTGGGGTGGCACTGCGAGGCGTGGCACCGCCGGCGGTGAGGCCTGGGATGGAGGCGGTGCTGGCGGTGAGGATGGTGGCCGGAGGTTGAGATCACGGCGCACGAGCCTCTGGGCACTGGGGAAGACGACGAGGCCGGCCGGAGGCGGCGGAGCTTGACGAGGAAGGTGGTGCAGACGGCGGGGATCGAGGACGCGAGGTGGATAGTGGCGGTTGCTTGCAAGGAAGGGGATCCGGCGGTGGCCGGGGCTCGAGGCGGAGACATGCGGGCGCGGGGGCGCGCCCGTGTAGGGAGAGGCTGCCGGCGACAGACACAGAAGCCCCGGTGGCAGTCGCTACGAATGGGGAGAGGAACGAGGCGCACGGGGCGGTCGGAAAACGCGAGGATGGGGAGAGATGCGAGGGAGCAGGGGTGGTGGGGTCCACGCGGGAGCGGGCGGAGATCCCAAGGCGAGTGGTAGTCGGCAGCGGGATCGTGCCGGCTTGATGAGAGGAGTGACGCGCTTGGTGGGGTCAGGAGCACAAGCGGGTTGGGACTGGCTCGTACGGGGTGTAGTGCGTGCGCTAGGGAGAGGCTGCGGTGCACCATGGTGGTTAGCTGGCTGCACACGCGCGCGTGTCAGGGCGGTGTAGCGTGGCGTGAGTGGTGGGGTTCCTGGCGGCTGGGTGGGTGGTTGGCGGAAGAGAGGGTGGGGCTAGGGTTTTGGTAACGGGGTGGTAGGCTGCTGCTAGCTGGGCTTTTGGGCCTGGCTGGCGGCTGCCTCCCCCGATTAAATATTTATTTTATCTATTTTAATTTTAAAGACTTTTGTAAATAGTTTTTAAACAAATAGAAGATCCAGAAAAGACTGGGTTTTTGATTTGAAATAAACACGGGAGCATGCAGTCATGATGATGCACAAAACAAAAACACCAATCGATTTTCTAGTAGTGATTTTACCAGGGTGCTACAATTCGACACCACTAACAAGGGATCTCGCCCTCGAGATCCGCCTCATGGTACGGGGAAGAAGGCTGGTGATCTGAATCTTCTCCGTATCGTGTAGATCTTCGCGACACCACTAACAAGGATTCGTGCTCCATCTTCAAATTGTCGACACCACCAACAAGGATTCGGTGTTCCAGTTCGTTCAGGGAACGCTCCGGATAAACAAAGGATGAAGCTAAAGGTCTCAAAAGGTATGGCCACCTTTAACTTCCATTGAAGGAGTGAGATTGCATTGATCCACCGAATCCGTGTACAAAAGCGAATGATAAGAGTAGTGGTATGGTCACGACTCCATCCCGCACTCAAAGCATTACTCTGTACACGAATAAGAGAACTTTGCAATCCCCTCTCGAAATTCAGACTGTAGATTTTGACAAGCGAGTTCCGGAGAACACAGGAGTGATGCAGGCTCTTCATCAGATCTAGCGTAGATGATGGCGTCGCGTCGGAAAACACCGGAAGGCACAAAGGAAGAGCAAAGAAAGGTACAACATGTGAAGGATTCCTCAGATAGCATGAAGACCAAATGTAGAAGCACCATTACCAAAAGAGTAAGCGAAACCCTGAAGGTACGACGGAAACCCAACCCCGAGAAATCCTGGACTTGAGAAGAAGGTAAGAGAGCAGATTCAAAACACGTTGAGGTAAGAGGAGAATAGCATGGGGTTAAGGAGTAAAATCAGACCTAATCAGATTTATCCAACCGATTTTTGTAAAATAGTTTTGACACTCTACAACGTCCGTTAGCTAGGTTATCCTACAGGCTGGACCAGTGGGGTATCGCAACTGCTGAGCTCTGATACCACTTTGTAACACCCTCGAATCGGCCCTATGCATGTTTTAGCGCTTCCCGCCAAACCCACATAGAAACGATTCAAGGACGCCCACCAGGCACTTTCGTGCGGGTGCAAAAAGATGTAATATCATTACACAATAGTCCATGATGGAACCCAAAAAACAGATATATATATACAGCAACAAATCACTAAGTCAACAATACAGATATATAGTACAAAGATCCAAATCACCTTAAAATCGATACAACATCCGAGTACGGATAAGAAGCAAATTGAGCTAAGAGCCCTGAAGAATAACCAATGTCGTCCATAACCCTGCCTAGGCCAAGCCGGAAGGGTGACCCTACTAACGACGTTGTTGGGGGGATACCCCCGGGTAGGGTCACGCCGGGGTATAATGCCCGAGTTAGCCGAGGTACGGCAAGGTCAAAGCAAATGCTGGCCGAGTCACCTCAAGGCAGGCCGAATCTCGGGGTAACCCGGACCAGGGGATGTCCACCTAACTGGGTCTCAACCGACTTAAGCCGTAAGTCGGATAGATGAATCTATCTTGTATGCAGGAACAGGGGTGGCCGGATCAACTATGTATGATCCGGGTCATATCAAGATTGTAGGAGAAGGAAGGTATCTTGCTGGTCAATGGTGACCACTGTACGCAGAGCGTGAGCCAATCGGGCGGAGGAAGGACCACCGAGGCATGGCCGAAAAAGGTGATGATGCCAATGTCGGCTGACGCGGGCGCCGCAGAGGTTCACGTAGCCTCTGCATGGATGACGCGCGGGAAAAGTGACCTGGACGGCTTACTATTTTGGGAAGAGGCATATTCCCTGGAATATGCCTCCACGTATGCCCTAATTGGAGACCTAGCCACCCCTATATAAGGAGGGTTAGGCCTCCATAGAAAAGGTTTAGTTTTCACGGGTAGATCGCTAGTTGGTTAGATTTTACTTGGTTCCTGAGGGCTAGCTAGTGGTGAGAGTAAGAGAGCTCCTTCTTCCTCCTCTCTCCAACACAGCTCAAGGAGCACTTGTAATCTGTGGAAGTGAATCAAATACAAAGCTTCTGTGTGTGTGTAATCACCACATTATCCCTCCCTAGATTCCCCTAGTGCATTTAGTCCCCACCTTTAGCCTATCCATGGCATTTGCCGTGACACCACCATGACAGTTGGCGCCCATCGTGGGGCTAGCGGCGGTAGGAGGGGTCAAGATCCAGACGGGAAATCTCATCGGCACCGGCGAACGCATCATCTCTGGGCTCGTTTAGTGCTTTGGAGCGCTGGACTTTGTCAGCGACAATGCTGGCTGCTTCGGCAAGCGCTCTCTTCCCTGTAACGGCCTCTTCATCAAGCTAGGGGCGCACAAGGTCTACGTTGCTGTCGATGTGTCGTGCGTTCATCCGCGGCATGTCGCTGAAGGAGGCGAGCCACCCCTTAGTGTGGTTCACGGGGCGCGTATCACTCGCTCCCGGGACCGTGCTGAGGTGATGATGACTGCGCCTAGCGCTGGCGCAAGAAAGGATCCGGCACCAGATCCGGAGGTAACGCCTAAGGCACCAAGGAAAAGTAGAGGTCCTCCACTAGAGAGGCCGGAGAATGTGTTGCAGCAAGCGATGGATAGCTTGGCAAACCCAGTAGCAGCAGTGGTAGATCCGGCTCAGGCACAGGCCAAGCTAGAGGAAACTAGGCAAAAAATTCTAGAGGGTGCGAAAAAGATAGCCGCGGCTCAGCAGTCGTTGAACATGACACTGCGTGAGTACGCAAAGGCAAATAAAGTAGATGTTGTAAAAGTGAAGGGGAGAAATCTCATGAGTGAAATGAACAAAGAGGGTGATACTAGGATTGAGGAGTCAGAGAACTGTTTATCCGTGGGGCTGCCGAAGTATAGTACCCCGGCAAAAAACCTCAGAGCAGCGGATGCAGCTGCATCTGAGTTAGAGGGTCTAACGGGTGAAGCCCGTCAGAGACAACAAGATAGGGTCAATGAGTTGGTTCGGATCGCGAACAGGCAAAATGAGGAATTGCTCAGGGCTAACCCGGAGAGAGCTGGGGCCTCCAAGATCGTTCATTCGGTGATGGGTAACCCGGAGAAATCCGCTGGAGCTACATCGTCTCCTCATGGTGGTCCTAGGAGAGAAGAGGTAGTAACCTCGGCCAGGAGGAACAAACAGATCGTCCCGTATGACCCGACAAGGGCAGGGAAAGCAAAAGAAGTACAGAGAAATGACGATCGACGAAGTGTGAGCCGAGGTGAAGCTGGCCGAGGTAACTGTGTCCAAGGCAATGCCGGTCAAGGAAACGCTATAAATGGCAATGCCGGACAGCGCAACTCGGCAGGAGCAGGACAACCGCAGCAGCGGAATATACCAAGGCAAGAGCAAAGTGCCAGCCGAGGTATGCAACAGAGAGGTGCTCCACGAGAGCAAGACCGGTATAACGATGGAGATTCGGAAATTGTGAACGCAGGATACCCAAGGCCGGACTATCATGTGATAGGGTCAAGATTGGGAAGCGGGGATTTGATGCCTGATGATGCCAGATTAAAACTGGATCGGTTGTATAGGTCGGAGCAGATTGAATGTCAAGGTCCCCCGGGTCCTGCGTGTTTTGGGCCCCGGATCATGAAGGAACCTCCGGTACCTAATTTCCAACTACCTAGAGGCACTAAGACATACGATGGCAGCACAAAGCCGGAGGATTGGTTGATTAACTATGCTACAGCTGTGAAAATTGCTACAGGCAACTTGAGATGGGCTGTGAGATACATACCCCAGATGTTGGAGGGGCCAACGAGGGTATGGCTAAACAATTTGTCGCCTGAAAGTATTAACTGCTGGATTGATTTTGAGGAAATGTTTATTAGCAATTTCTCAAGTACGTATCAGAGGCCGAATAGGCCATAGACCCTAGCAATGTGCAAGCAGAGACCGAATGAGACGGACCGGGAGTTCTTGACCCGGTGGTGTACCATGCGAAACTCATGTGAGGGCGTGATCGAGTCACAGGCCATAGCTTGGTTTGCGCAAGGATGCACATATGCAAGCATGTTGTGGCAAAGATTGCAAAGGGATATGCCAACTATGTTGGCAGAGACAATCCGGATTGCTGATTTGTATGCTTTGGGTGATCCGACTCAACCTAGGCTCGTGTCAAACGAGTCAAATGAGGAGTGCTACCAGAGAGATGGAGCCGGGTCATCCCGGAGGAATGACTACCGGGGTAAAAGAAGAGATGACAGACCGGATTACCGGTATAGTTCGCAACAAGTTGCTGCTGTGAATCAAGATCAGCCCGGAGCAGGGGGAAATCAACGTCAGAAAACTGGAGGCCAACAATGGACATCGAGAAATGATGGCAAGAAAACTTGGACGCCAGAGCAGAAGAAACAGTGGCAGGAAAAGAAGGACCGTCCGAGGTATACTTATGAGTTAATGTTAGATCAACCGTGTAAATTTCACACACCAAATCCGAGTAACCCAGCGGGTCATACAACAAGGCAATGTGAGTGGATGCGTAAGATAGAACAAGGTGGTTCGGGGAATGCTCAGGTACCTCGGAACGATCAACCTCGGCAGGAGTTACCCCGGCAGCAATTGCTCTCCGGAGCGAACATGCAACAACTAATGTTGCCTCCCCCTCCGCCGAGGTATGATAACCATGAGAGAAGGGATGCAGCACATCAAGTGGAAGACCAGCATCAGCCGGATCAGAGGTACCCTGGAAATGAGGGGAGGAATGAGTACAGAGAGCATCATCAGAGTTACTATGTGTTTACCACTGAGGAAACAGATAGAAAGAGTTTGCAGCGCCGACACATGGAGGTGAATGCGGTAATGCCAGCAGTGACAAGGTATATGCCTTGGTCGGACCAGGAAATTACCTGGAGCATCAAAGATCATCCCAAGCTTATGCCGAGTCCTGGTTCATATGCGCTAGTGCTGGACCCGACATTCATTGGGCCTAACATCAATGTGAGGTTCTCCAAGGTACTGATTGACAATGGCAGTAGCATTAACATCATGTATGCGGATACAATGCGCAAGTTGGGTATCTCGGAGAACATGCTCCAAGCTACAAGGACAACTTTCCATGGCATTGTGCCAGGCATTTCTTGTGAGCCCATAGGCAAGGTCCGGGTTGACGTATTATTTGGCACGAGAGATAACTGCCAAACTGAGAATTTGGAGTTTGAAGTGGTGAACTTAGAAAGTGCGTATCACGCGTTACTCGGAAGACTAGCACTGAACAAATTCATGGCAAGTTGACACATCAGTTATCTGAAGATGAAGTTGCCCGGGCCAAATGGGGTAATTACCATAGCTGGAGATTTCAAACGTTCCATTGAGTGTGCATCAGCTGGGTCTAACCTAGCCGAGTCACTCGTGATCGCGCAAGAGAAAAGAAAGATACAGGAGGTGGCGGTGTCGGCTCAGTCCGCGCAGCATTATATGCCGGCGTTGAGTAATCCGCATGGTAGTGTTTCGTTCCAAGCCACAAAGAATACCAAGAAAGTGTCTGTTGATGATATGTTCCCAGAGCGCACCGTAACAATTGGTGTCGGGTTAAATGATAAATAGGAAAGCGAGCTCGCCAACTTCCTCCGTGAGAATCGGGATATTTTTGCTTGGTCCACACAGAACTTGCAAGGTGTTCCGAGGGAGTTGCCCGAGCACTCTTTGAACGTGAGACCCAGAGCAAGGCCGGTGAAGCAACCTCTCCGCCGCTTCGCTGAAGATAGGAGAAAAGTCATTGGAGACGAGATAGCTCGGTTACTGGCAGCAGGATTTATCATGGAAGTTCTTTACCCAGATTGGCTATCTAATCCGGTGCTGGTGGAAAAGAAGAAGGATGATCCGAATGTGGCAGTGGTTTGGCGTATGTGTATCGATTACACGAACCTGAATAAGGCATGTCCAAAAGATCCATTTCCACGGCCAAGGATAGATCAGGTCATAGATTCAACTGCGGGGTGTGAACTGTTGTCATTCATTGATGCATACTCTAGTTTCCACCAGATATCCCTGAATCCGGATGATCAAATAAAAACTGCATTTATCACCCCGTATGGAGCTTATTGCTATCGCACTATGCCATAAGGTTTACGTAATGCAGGGGCAACATACCAAAGATGTATGGAGAAATGTTTGCATGACCAAATTGGTCAAAATGTACAAGTATATGTGGATGATGTGGTTATCAAGACCAAGGAAAGCAAAATGCTCCTTGACGATATCAGGCAGACATTCGCGAACCTAAGGAGGTTCCGGATGAAGCTCAACCTGGAAAAATGTACCTTCGGTGTCCGGCTGGAAAATTACTCGGATTTCTTGTCTCCAGCCGAGGTATCGAAGTTAATCCAACTAAGATCCGGGCCATAGAGCGAATGGAACTGCCAAAGTGCCTTAACGATGTCCAGAAGTTCACTGGCTGCCTAGCATCGTTAAGTCGGTTTGTATGTCGGTTGGGAGAAAAGGCATTGCCTCACTATCAACTCATGAAAAAGTCGGACAAGTTCATTTGGACGCCGCAGGCCAATGAAGCCTTTATACAATTAAAGAAAATGTTAGCCACCACACCAGTGTTAGCCTCTCCACTATCAAAGCAGCCAATGTTGCTCTATATAGCCGCAACCAACCGAGTTGTAAGTGCAGTAATCATGGTAGAGCGCGACAAAGAGGGTAAGTCAGTGCAAAGGCAAGTATATTATCTGAGCAAGGTATTGTCAGCATCAAAGCAAAATTATCCGCACTATCAGAAGGTGGCGTATGGTGTGTACATGTCGGCAAAGAAGCTAAAGCATTATTTTGAGGAGCACCCTATCAAAGTAATATGTGAAGCTCCCATATCCGAGATAATGGGTAACAAGGATGAAAGTGGCAGGATTGCAAAATGGGCAATTGAACTAGCTCCCTATGCGCCACAGTATGACAGAAGAGAAGAAATCAAGTCTCAGGCTGTGGCCGACTTTTTTGTGGACTGGGCCGAGGTGCAATATGAACCACCGCTACCAGATCCGAACTACTGGAGAATGCACTTTGACGGGTCAAAAACAATAACCGGGTTAGGTGTCAAAATTGTGCTTACCTCGCCAAAGAATGACCAGTTGAAGTATGTGCTACAGATCCATTTCGCGGTGTCGAACAATGTCGCTAAATATGAAGCACTTGTGCATGGGCTCAAAGTGGCAAAAGAAATTGGGATACGTTGGATCCAATGCTTTGGCGACTCGGATTTGGTAGTTCAGCAAGTTCAGGTCTGTGGGACGCTCTTGATCCAAACATGGCACTATACAGATTCCATGTGCAGAAGATATCTGGTTATTTTGAGGGATGCGAATTTCGCCATGTACCCCGGGTGGAAAATGAGGTTGCCGACGTATTGTCAAAACTCAGATCAACCCGACAGGCAATTCCACCGGGTGTAGCATTAGAACACCTCAGAAAACCATCCATCAGACCATCCCCAGAAACCGACTCAATCTACGTCCCGGAGGATCCGGAGTCCGGAGCTGTGCCCATGGACATTGACATGGGAGGTGGTGCACAAAACCCGGGGACTGCCTCGGCCGACCCGGGGACTGCTCAGCGTGATCCGGTTGAAGTTATGCTGGTGGATCAGATGGAAATTGATGAGGATGTGTTCCCTGTACGAGCAATACCAGCTTGGGCACTATCTATATTTCAATTCCTGAAAGATGGAACTTTACCCACTGAGGAGGTGCTATCCAGGCAAACTTAGAGGAGAGCAAAGGAATACACAATCATCAATTCCGAGCTATACAAAAGGAGTGTGACCAATGTCCTCCAGCGATGCGTTGATCCGGAAGAAGGGCTTGATATCCTCCGAGATATACATCAAGGGGAATGTGGGCATCATGCCTCTTCCAGGGCCTTGGTAGCAAAAGCTTTCCGGCATGGATTCTACTGGCCAAGTGCCTTAAAACAAGAAGAACATTTGGTAAGAAAATGCAATGGTTGTCAGAGGTATGCTACCAAGACACATATGCCAATGTCGGAGCTCAAGACCATACCAATCACATGGCCGTTTGCCGTATGGTGTTTGGACATGGTTGGCCCGTTCAAACCAGCAAGGGGAAATATGACTCACATTTTGGTCATGGTGGATAAATTTAAAAAGTGGATTGAAGTAAAGCCAATAAGAAAATGTGATGGAGCTACGACCGTGACATTTTTCAAAGACATCATCTTGAGATACGGTTATCCTCATAGTATCATAACTGATAATGGCACAAATTTTGTTGAAGGAGCATTTGCGTGATTCTGCCGAGATAAAAAGATCCGGCTGGACGTTGCCTCGGTAGCCCACCCCGCATCGAACGGACAAGTGGAAAGATCCAAAGGATTGGTATTATCCGGGATAAAACCCTGGCTCATTGAGCCGCTGCAAAGATCAGCGGGGTGCTGGATAGAAGAACTACCAACGGTATTGTGGAGTTTAAGAACAACTCCGAATCGATCAACAGGCTATACGCCATTTTTTCTGGTATATGGGGCAGAAGCTGTATTACCAGCTGACATAGAGCATGACTCGCTTAGGGTCACCCAATACACAGAAGCCAAAGTGCAAGAAGCCCGGCAAAATGATGTTGATCTGCTGGAAGAAGCGGGAGAATTGGCATTGTCCAGATCCGCCATATATCAGCAAAATCTCCGACGCTATCATAGCCGGAAAGTAAACCCCCGAGTCTTCCGGGAAGGTGATCTGGTACTCCGGTTGGTACAACGTACTGCTGGCATGCATAAGTTATCCCCCCATGGGAAGGGCCATTCATTGTGAGCAAAGCATTCCACAATGATTCTTACTATCTTATCGATGCAAAACCACAGGAAAAGAACAAGGCTGACAGGTCCGGTGAGGAATCTAGGTGTCCATGGAATGTAGCTCTACTTCGTCCTTTCTACACTTAGCAGAGAAGTGTATGTATCCGAGTCTCTCATATGTCGGTATGTATGCCGGCAATGAGTTTATCAATGAAATGTTGGCACCTCGAGTAGTAACTCGGGGACTGCGTTGATAATGTTTGTTGTTTTCTGTATTTCTGATTTTTATGTCAGTTGGCGTAAGTTTTTCTACTTAACCCGGATTAGTAGTGTGTGAGCACCACAAACCCAACTCTTCGACTTGCTGCTGTCCAACAAGATTTAGCTTCATGGCAAGCAAGAGAACAAGTTTGGAATTGCGTAGCACATGAAAAACGACTAAGGAAAAGAACTTAATCGAGCCAATGTTTATTTTTTGGACTAACCTTATGTTTACTTTCGATTTATTATGCTGAGTTATTTTGAGCTAATCCTGAAGTTTCCAAGTATTGTTAAGACAATTTTTGAAACTCGGACTCGTAAGTCGTAAAACCGAATCAAGGTAGACACGAGCCGAGCCAGAAGATTGGAAGAACAAGAAAATGAAACTCGGGGACTACACCCAAGTTAATCCAGCATGAAAACTTAGTAGCAAAATATCACTTGTGTGCTTGATACAATTCCACCCGGCATACCGGGGATCTGATAAACTTTAAAGTTTTTTCACTCAAGGAGCGGCAGGAGGAGGAAGTTCGGCGTCATCTTCGCTGTCTTCGATGTCCGAGGCATCGTCCTCTTCGTCCTCATCCGAGCCATCTTCAACGTTTTCAGCGTTTTCATCATCCGCGCCACCAAGGAAGCTTGGACCCTCATTCCATTCATGAATGGGGGCATATTCGATGAGGCTATGGGCGCAAGCCTTGCGCCGAGCTATCCACTCCGGGTCACTGGACCACCTGGATCTGGTACGCATGCGCGCTAGGAGGTTGAGGTCGATCTTCTCGTACCACGTAAGCACGTAGTGGAGAACGGTCTCAGCTCCGACACGTCCAGCAGATTCCCTCCAAAGGTCTAGCTAGGTCTCGCATTCCATCAACTTATCAACAAGAACTGCGGTCCCCTCCGGAGTATCTTCTGCAGGCCAAAAGGTGTTGAAGATTCGGATTGCAATGTCAAGGATATCCTTGCCATAGTTCTTCACGATTTCCACGCGAGAAGACAAGCTGACCAACAGGTCCTCCATGTCATAGGGAATCTCTTTAGTGTTAGGAGCAATGGGGGTACCCTTCTCTCGGCGGAACTTAGCAACAACGGTGCTCGCAATGGCATTGCCCTCTGGAAATTTGCCTAAAAACAAGACAAGAGAAGCAAGTAAAGAAAATACATGTGATGTAACCCGGAGAAATATGCCAGATGAGGGAAAGGAGCTTACGTGAAATATGGTTGTGGATCCAGGTCAACTCCTTGGTACAGTCATCACGCCTTTTGCGAAGCTGCACAAGTTTAGTATTCGCCGACTCAAGTTTAACGTCGGCTTCCTGGATAAGTTCTCGGTCCTTGGCAATCTGGAGATTGAGGCGCTCGTGCTCTTCAGTATAGTCCTGGCCAGCTTTTTGAAGTTCGGATTGGTGCTCGCTTTCAACTTCTTCATATCTGCCTTGAGCTTGGCAATTTCATCATCCTTGGTTCGGAGGAGGGCAAGCTCATCATCTTTCTTTTTGAGCTCGGCCTGATGCTGCCCTGCTTGTTCGAGAAAATGCAGCATCATATCAGGCACGGGCACACTATCTTCTAGCAATGCTAAAATAGTTTGTTGACCCGGCAAAGCCGAGGTATGAATGTTCGCCGAGCCAAGGAGAAAAGGAGATAGAAAGCATAGCAAGGTCGCACAAAAGTAACTTACCCTTGATCTGGTCAAGATTCTTCCTCATGAGGGTATTCTCAGCTTCCACCGCAGCTGCGAAAACCGAATGATGGGTTAGTTCGGCAGAAAAAGACGAAGAAAACACGGAAAAATGTCAAGAAGAGAACTTACCCCTTTTCTCGTGTTCAGCGAGAAGTGCATTATGCTTTGCGCGCAGCATCTTGTGAGTGTCCAGGAGACGCTGAAACTCAGCGCTCTGGCGGTTGGTGGTCACCTAAAAAGAGTACAAAAATATAGCTTAGTCTTGTGCATATTCGAAGTGTACAAAATCTGGGCCAAGTGGAACTTAACCTGGCTCTAGGTGTGTGCATATTCGAAGTGTACAAAATCCGGGCCAAGTGGAACTTAACCCGGCTCTAGGTGTGTGCATATTCGAAGTGTACAAAATCCGGGCCAAGTGGAACTTAACCTGGCTCTAGGTGTGTGCATATTCGAAGTGTACAAAATCCGGGCCAAGTGGAACTTAACCCGGCTCTAGGTGTCTGCATATTCGAAGTGTACAAAATCCGGGCCAAGTGGAACTTAACCCGGCTCTAGGTGTGTGCATATTCGAAGTGTACAAAATCCGGGCCAAGTGGAACTTAACCCGGTTCTAGGTGTGTGCATATTCGAAGTATACAAAATCCGGGCCAAGTGGAACTTAACCCGGCTCTAGGTGTGTGCATATTCGAAGTTATCAAGGAGCTACGTTAGTTTTCTAAGGAGCATCCGGCCGATTAACAAGTTACTCCCCCGGAGGCTCGGGGACTAATGGTTATATCACTAATATCTACAACATGCTAAGGAAAAGGTAAAGTAATGTACCTCCATCATCCGACCCGCAAGGTTAATTGCTTTAGCGGTTGTGTTCATTTGAGCAGCAAATTCGGCGGGACCGAACTTCTCTAGGAGATCGTCATTGTGGACGAACTCCGCCTTGTTCCAGTTGTTCACGAACTCGATCAAGGTCGGAGGGTATCGTTCGCCGCTGAGCATGTGGGGTGCCACTAGGCCCTTGGCATGTGCTTCCCTCCTCTCAACCTGGGCAAGAGCAGGGCTGGTGTGCAAAACGAATTGCGCGTCAGCTGGCTCGGAAGGGGCGTCCTTCGGTGGTGGAGTTTTCATCGAAAGCATGGACGCGAGTGTGCGCTGTCCAGCCTCGATGGACGTTGCCCTGGTGGCGTCAGGGGCCTTCTTGCCCTTAGGTTGCTGCTGAGAAGTGGAAGTTGTTGCAGCAGATTTACCCTTGGGAGCTGCCTTGGTGCTTTCTCGCCGAGACTGGGAAGACTCGGACGAGGCAGAGGGGCTTGGTGCTGCTGCTGTTGCTTTTGCTGCTGGTGCTAGAGTTGGTGATGGTGCTGGTGTTGGTTTCTTCTTCGGTGGAGGTGCTAAGGTAACCTCGGTGGTAGCTGGTTGCGGCAGAGCCGAAGTAGTGGCGGCCGCTGCCTCGGCAGAGCCAGTCTCCCCCGCTCCAGGGTTGCCGTCCTCTTGACGAGGTGGGCTGGAACCCGGAGCAGCCGCTGAACCCTCCGGGATTGGGCTCAGCGAGCGTGAATCATCGCCACGAGGGGGAGAAGGGCTGTGTCGGAGCAGGGAGGCAATGCCGGATCCACTCTGTGGGACCTCCACCGTGGCCCTGCCGAATCAAACATTGTCGATTGAGAAACTATAACAATAGAGGAACATGTAAATGGCAAAGGGAAAAGAGGCTTACTCATCCGAGGTCAGGGGCTCCTTGGGCTTCCGAGCCCTTCGTGTTGTGGCCTTGGTTGCAGGCTTGGTGGCAGTTTTGTCTACGGACTTCTTTCTACTTTTGGCTGGCTAAGAAGGTCCGGAGGATGAAGTTGATGCGGCTCCCCTTTTCTTCTTTGGCGCGACCGGAACAGGATCACCCACGGCAAGGGGAGGGTCCTCATGGATCTGCCCACCGGGGTTAGCTGATGCCGGAAAAGCATAAGAAAGGGGGACAACGTCAAATGCTTCCATCACCTCAACATCCGAATCATCTTCATCGTCGGGCCAATCTCTAATAGAAGAGAGTTTACCGGTGGGTCGCTTGGTCGCATCAGCCATAAGAAGGAACATCTCCTGATCCGGTTCTTCCTCATCCGAGGTATCCCGGTCAGGCGCCCATTTGAGGGAAGGCTCGGGGTCGTCCTCGATGGTTTGCTGAAGAAACATCTAAGGGAAAGAAAAGGCAACATGATTAAAACCAACAACAAATACCGACATATGATTTAACTCGGAAAAAACGGGCACGAGACTTACCGAAGGAGGAAGCCTATCTCGGCAAAAATGTTCCATTCCCCATGTCCACTCAGAGGAGAAGTCCTTGTGGGTGGTGAAGAGGGCCTTGACCCGGCGGTAGATCTCTGTGTTGCTCAACTCGAAAGACGAGGTCCGGTTGGGGTCGCGGCCCCAACTCATGTGACAAACTTTATGTGTGCGTTTCTGAAGGGGGAGATCCGGTTACGGACAAATGTGATCATGGCGTCCTCGTTGCACAATCCGAGGTCCTTTAGCTCCTTGAACCTCTTGTTAACTTGGTTCGCTAAGACTGTGGGCTTCTTGGGGATAACGTCCCATAGTTCCGGATTGGGAGGACCCGGAGCGTAAGGGCGCAGCCGGATCAGATCCTCAGTAGTGTTGTTCCGGACATAGAAGAAAGTTTGGGCCCATCCCTTGCAAGAGTCTAGCCCAGTGACTCGGGGGAAGACGGATAGTCTCCAGGGAGAAATTGACGCAGCGCCGAACTGTGTGAGCTGTTTGTCCTCCGGATCTAGATCTACATTCGGAATCACGTTCCGGCGAAGGCCAAAGAACCGGATCTAGAGCTCCTTCATGGGCCACAGTCCGGCATAACCTTCGATGGTGGAGGCAAAGGCGGAGAGAGAAGTGGTGGCATTAGCCGGAAGATGGTGCGGCTGAAGCTCGTATGTGTTTAGCCAGTCGTGGAAAAATTCACTGACTGGGAGACCAAATCCGTGTTGGAAATGAGAAAGGAACACCACATACTCACCCGGATTGGGTGAGGGGGCAAGCTCGGCAGAAGCGAGGCGTGCAGTGACGCCCTCCGGGATGCGCCTGGTGCGATACAGCCAATCCAGGTCATCCTGGCAGACCCAAGATCCAGCCCACACGCCGCGGTCGACGGTCGCTGCGTCTTCTTCCATCTCCTGCTCGGTGACGGTGAGCTCTTCTTCTGTCATCTCGAGGTCACTGCCCTCACTGGCGCTAGCGGTGGTGGGTGGCAGTGGCCTAGACTGGCAGCGACCCGTGGCGGAAGAGATGCACGGAGGCGGCGGCGACGCTGGTGCGTGTGGAGGCAGCGCAGCAGGGGCGCAACTGCTCAGGTGCGGCGGCGGCGGCGCTATCGATGGAGAAGGAGAGGAAAAGGCAAAGGCAGAGGGGCGCGGGAGCAGGGAAATGACCCAAGGGGCGCGCTCCTCCCCTATTTAACCACTCCCGTAAGGGGTAGTGGGATCGCATTTCGCGGGCGGGCCACATCGTGTTGCCATGTATAACCCGGATTGACCAATCAGCGATGAGCCACACGAAGGACCACAGGGCCTAGTGGATCCCATGAGGCGATGCAGTGATACAGTTAATGAGGAGGCAGGCGTGACGTAACATGCGCACAGTAACTCCTGACAATAACTGCGGTGGTTACTGTTGCTGGCCCTTAAAATGCGGCAAAGTAATGATTAGCTTCCACATGGGGAAGCGTACGAGAGAAGGAAGAATGACTCGGAAGAGAATGTGGTAACCCAGCCAGCAAGTGAAAACTTGGAATGTGCCAAGGGAAAGTAAACCCATGAGATCCGAGATAAGAGGTAACTCGGAAAAGGAACACAAAGCTTGGTGAAATTGAACCTGCTGTGGCCTTAGCGGATAAGGCAACTAAGACCGCACCAGCTTCAGGGACTAATGTTGGGGGGATACCCCCGGGGTATAATGGCCGAGTTAGCCGAGGTACGGCAAGGTCAAAGCGAATGCTAGCCGAGTCACCTCAAGGCAGGCCGAATCTCGGGGTAACCCGGACCAGGGGATGTCCACCTAACTGGGTCTCAACCGACTTAAGCCTTAAGTCGGATAGATGAATCTAACTTGTATGCAGGAACAGGGGTGGTCGGATCAACTATGTACGATCCGGGTCATATCAAGCTTGTAGGAGAAGGAAGGTATCTCGCTGGTCAAAGGTGACCACTATACGCATAGCGTGAGCGAAGCGGACGGAGGCAGGACCACCGAGGCGTGGCCGACAAAGGTGACGATGCCAATGTCGGCTGACGCGGGCGCCGCAGAGGCTCACGTAGCCTCTGCATGGATGACGTGGGGGAAAAGTGACCCGGTCGGCTTACTATTTTGGGAAGAGGCATATTCCCTAGAATATGCCTCCATGTATGCCCTAATTGGAGACCTAGCCACCCCTATATAAGGAGGGCTAGGGCCTCTATAGAAGAGGTTGAGTTTTCACTGGGTAGATCGCTAGTTGGTTAGATTTTACTTGGTTCCTGAGGGCTACCTAGTGGTGAGAGTAAGAGAGCTCCTTCTTCCTCCTCTCTCCAATACAGCTCAAAGATCACTTGTAATCTGTGGAAGTGAATCAAATACAAAGCTTCTGTGTGTGGAATCACCACACTATCCCTCCCTGGAATCCCCTAGTGCATTTAGTCCCCACCTTTAGCCTATCCATGGCATCTGCCATGACACCACCACGACAGACGTCGATCTCAAACCTGCTAAAACAAAAGGGGTGCCGACAAAGGGCAAAGGAAAAAGAGGAGCGTCAGTACTGAGGCCAGTACACGGCGAGGCTAGAATTCGGCGGCTCTCGCCTACATAGGTATGGTGGACTGAAGCAGCAGCGAAGCATGCACTAAACAACCTATAGATACTCGGTAAACTGTCGGCTATTAGAGAGAGATAAGAAAGACCTATTCGGAACCAACTTGATACTAACACCAATCATACCCATCCTGGTATTCCCCCTCGAGACCAAACGAGGAAGTCAAACCGGGGAACTCACATAGTTGGCAGTTTTATTCATTCTATTATAGTTGCAGTACTTACTAGTCAGATACAGATAGCATGAGTCATCCTGATAGCATAAGTAGTGGACAGTCTTAGTTAACCATTCAGTTGTAGTTGCAGTACTTACTAGTCAAATACAATTAGCATGTGACATCCCAAACCCAGTAGTTGTTGGCACTTTTATTTCATTCCATAGGAGTTGCAATACTTACTAGGCAAGTATAACATGACACGATACACCCCAGTTCCACCAGTTGTTGGCACTTTTATTATCCATTGCATTGTAGTGAAGCTGATTACTAGTCACATATTAAGTCAAATTTATAGCACTACTTTAGTTATGCTTGTCTATGATCGAGATACTATGCTCCAAGTCGTCCATAACCGCGGACACGGCTTTCAAAAAGATTTACCCTGCAGGGGTGCACAAATAGCAACACACGCACGATCAACCTCGGAAAAACCAAATCAAAACCCAACGAGGCTTTCACGACAAAGCAATCACATGATTCATAAAATATTTCAGGGGGCCACCCCCAATAAGCTACCCGTTACGAAGTCGGCCGGCCCGCGACGGACCCAGGGTGTGTGGCGACGGCTGTAAACGACTGGGAACCCGAAAGTGTGACTGGGCTTATCGATACAGCGGAAACGTGGCACGGGGTTCCTAAACAGTACAGGCGCTCCACGCGCAATCCTAAATAAAGCAGTAAAGCATGGCATAAGTATAGGATAGTAATAAAGCCCCAAACTAGTTTGTGGTCCCAAGAAATAAGAAATGAATCAAGCTCTGGCTAAGGGGATTCATGGTCCCACATGCGGATAGTGCGATAGTCAAGGAACGGGTATCAAGTACTCGGGGCCTACGGGACACAAGTGGACAGGAAAAACCAAATAGCATATATTGCCCACCGGTGCCTCTTTCATTAGTTATCCTAGTAATTTAATTGTTGTATTTAAAGTCATGATCCTCTCCACCGTTAAACATCTCCATCATTAAGCATGTGCCAACCTTCTATCAACGGTGAAACGACAACGGCGTGAAGCAGCACCTGAGCAAGCAACTACGACTCGCAAGGCCGACTATCTATCAAACAACAGGCAATAGGATGTGTCCAAGGCAATATAGAGGCTGCAAGGAATATAAAGGGTGCACGGAAACTAAAGCATCGCAACACGGATAGCAATAGATCAACAGGAGAAAGTAAAGACTATAAATGCAAAATAGGTAGAAAGGGGGAGATGCTCGGCTGGGAAACGCTGCCGAAGGTTCATCCGAAGAACTTGTCGAATCTCACAACAATCTCATCGTCCTATCCGGGAAGAAACACAACACTAGAAGAAACACCGGATGCACTATTTAATACTATGACAGAAGATCTGGCATGATTATGATATGATGCAAGGCATGGCATGGCAAAGATGCAGTGCAATTAGACATTACTAAGTGGAGCCGGGGTCCCGAAAATTAATTAGAAGGTTCATGTTGTTTAGTTATCCCGCAATTTAAATGTTGAATTAACAAGGCAAAACATGGCATCAGTTCGCTACACAAATTTAAATGGAGGCAAATACAAGACTAGAATAGCCCGCATATGGTCTCCATATTTAATTATTAAGTGAGTCGACCAAGTACCCCCAAACCACCAAACATGTATGGAATTATGAACAATTTAATATGCAACAATTTATATAGATGGCATTTATAAAATAGGGGCTCAGATCAGGGTCACACATAGGGGATCGGTGATCTTGGGGTCGATGGGGTTCGATCTTGGCGGGATCGGCATCTTCAGTCTTCGGATCCTCGGTACCGGGGCTTCTGGTTTTGGGGTCTTTGGGTTCGGGGAAGGCGAGCTTGACGTGCCATGAAGAAGATCTTTAGTTCGGGGTTTCGGCCACATTATCCGTGTGGGAGATCTTGGGGCACCAACTTTGGTGGTTGGAGATGATCTTGTATTAACATCGGTGGTCTATCTTGACTTGTCGGGGTTGTCCTAGGATGTTCATGTCATTGCATCACTTGGGTCAGTCGAATTTGATGACAGCACGGTACCCGATCACGGGGAAGATTGATAGAACCATGAAACGAAACACACATAGCACAGCGGGGGCTGCCTGATGCAGAGTATAGCAGCACAAATGGTTCAAGCGCCAGAAGCAGTTGGCGTGCGACGCGCAAACGTGCTACCACAGGAACAAATGGTCAGAATCGCAAGGAAAACAAGCACACTCCTTGGAGGGGCACACACGAGGTGCAGAGAGGGAGGCGGGCAGGGCGCGGACCGGTGGTGAGGCCTGGGATGGAGGCGGTGCTGGCGGTGAGGATGGTGGCCAGAGGTTGAGGTCATGGCGCACGAGCCTCTGGGCGCTGGGGAAGACGACGAGGCCGGCCGGAGGCGGCGGAGCTTGATGAGGGATGTGGTGCAGACGGTGGGGATCGAGGACGCGAGGTGGACAGTGGCAGTTGCTTGCAGGGAAGGGGATCCGTCGGTGGCCGGGGCTCGAGGCGGAGACATGCGGGCATGGGGACGCGTCCGTACAGGGAGAGGCGGCCGGTGGCAGACGCAGAAGCCCCGGTGGCGGTCGCTGCAAACGGGGAGAGGAACGAGGTGCACGGGACGGTCAGAAAACGCGAGGATGGGGAGAGATGCGAGGGAGCAGGGGTGGTGGGGTCCACGTGGGAGCGGGCGGAGATCCCAAGGCGAGTGGTAGTCGGCAGCGGGGTCGTGTCGGCTGGATGAGAGGAGCGACGCGCTTGGTGGGGTCGGGAGCACAGGCGGGTTGGGGCTGGCTCGCGCGGGGTGTAGTGCGCGTGCTAGGGCGAGACTGCGGTGCACTACGGTGGTTAGCTGGCTGCACGCGGGCGCGTGTCAGGGCGGTGTAGCGTGGCGTGAGCGGTGGGGTTCCTGGCGGCTGGGTGGGTGGTTGGCAGAAAGGAGGGTGGGGCTAGGGTTTTGGTAACGGGGTGGTAGGCTGCTGCTAGCTGGGCTTTTGGGCCTGGCTGGCCGCTGCCTCCCCCGATTAAATATTTATTTTATTTGTTTTAATTTTAAATACTTTTGTAAATAGTTTTTAGACAAATAGAAGATCCAGAAAATACTGGGGTTTTGATTTGAAATAAAGACGGGAGATATCTAGAAAACAAAGATAGGCTTTTAGAAAATAATTTAGACAAACAATGCATGATGACATGAGCATGCAGTCATGATGATGCACAAAACAAAAACACCAATCAATTTTCTAGTAGTGATTTTATTGGGGTGCTACAAATATGGAGAGGTACAGATAAAGGAGGTTCAAGGCCCTAAAGGTGAAGGAAGTCTAGAATATAGGATGGAAGCACTAGAGCAAGAAGTCTTTAGGTAGAAGAAGATGGCGGAGCGCGAAGTGGATATCATCCAGATTTGTTCCAAACTCATCGTTGAGCACCAAAAGGAGACTGCTGAGCTCAAGGATGAAGTCCTCTCACTCCGCCAAACAACCAACCAACTACAAGCGCAGCTGTACGACGTTCAAAATCAAAACTGTGAGTACGAGGTTAGGTTTAAACGCATAAGTGTTGATGCAAGTTTCAGGATGCTGGAGACCACGATGTCATTTGTTGATGGGGGGCCTTTACCCTAGAAGTCGGACGATGATGAGAGAATACCACCACCATCGAAGGAGTAATTCGTCATCAGGTTTAGCATCCCCTTGGTTTGTTCCAAGCTTGGGGGAGTGCCGCGGTATCACATCACTATCTTCTATCTTTCTACCTTTTTAGTAGAGTCATATCATGAATAGAGAAGTTATCATGTAGGATGGTTTGCATCATAGAAGTGTCCCCTCTCTCGTTAGATATGGATCCCTTGGTGTGAGTAGCTGTTATGGAATATTAATGAGAAGTTCTATCATTTACTCTTTTGCATATCTTATATTAGTTTTCAATTCGTGGTTATATGATTGATATTGTTGTTAGTATTGGTATCACTTTGGGATCATTGAATTAATTTAGTTGGTTTTGGCAAACCTGGCTCGGTCAGTAGCAACACTATTTTTGAGAATTGAATGAAAAAGATAGAAGTACTCTTAAAAAATATATTGTCATCATCTTTCTTTCTTGATTTGCTCATAAGGTTAGTATTCACTGGTTAAGATCTTTTGTGCTTCCAAGGAAGATTGCATGTTTATTTTGTTATCACTTGTATGTTTGTTTGCTTCCTTCAACTCTTATACTTGCTACCCAGCCTTGCTTGCCAAAAACCTGTACAGGGAGGGAATTCTTCTCGTGCATCCTATCCTTAAACCCAACCTATGCCATTTGTGCCCACCATACCTACCTATTAGCACTATTGCTATTCCAAGTAAATTCTTGTTTTTATCTACCTTCCAAATTAAACTTGTTATGTGAAAATTTGTGATTAAAGCTCTCACGAACTTGATGGCACACTTTACTTTCTTGCACTTAATAAACTTGAACCATTGTGCCCATCTATGTTGCGTATATGCTTGCGCTTTGTAAGTTGTGAATTAGCAGAACCATGCTGTCATGGGGAACGCTTTCAACATTGCACTGGTACTTTGTACCTAGTTGATATCATGTTCTTTTGTCTATGGATGTTGTCGATGTGAAATGAAAGGGGATCTTGTAAGTCCATGGAATTATGCATGTGTGTTAGAGAAACGCCTGGGTCCCCGGTCTAATCCATGCTGTCATGGTGGAAACCTGCAGCGTAACCATAATGAGCATTTATGAAGCATTCTTCTTATAAAAAAAGAGATAGAGATTGAGAAAAAGAGTAAAAGAAAAAAAAGACATGAGAAAAGAGGAAAGAGAGAAAAAAGCACCATATTCCCATGGTAAATAAGAAGATTCTGAGATGCTTGTTGTATGCTTGCCTTGTCATTTTGATATGGGGATTCTTCCGTATCATCGGGCAAGGGGTACCCTGTTGGCGGTTCTCCATGATACACATGTGCTTACTATGACAAGAAATTACTGGTGACTAAACTTGAGTAGCATGAGGAGCGGCCCTCGTATTCCAGGGACATGAGATTTTCAACTTACAACTTGTCAAGCATATCCTCGTATTTGATCACTTTAACCTTAACCACCTAAAGATGCCTATGATAGGGGCAATGAGAGTTCAAAGCTAATAAGTACCATAATTTTTGGGATCTCTTTATGAAACTTGAAATCCCTGCTTCCCTCTGCGAAGGGCCTTTCTTTTACTTTTTAGTTGAGTTAGTAAACCTATTCCTTTCTATCTCAGCAACTATTTTGAGTTGTTGTGTTTCATTCATTCATATGATGATCTATTCAATCATGTTTCTTGTGTTCCTTGTTTTGCACATTGCTCTTATCTTGGTACTACTTTGAAAGCTATCATTGAAAATTAGTTATTTGTGAACTCCAGCAAATTGTCAACTATTCTTCGACCAAGAGCTAAGTTTGCCATTACCAATTATGATTCACTTTATGTATCTTTATTGTGTTTCCTTTACTTATTGCAAGTTAAGTTATATAATAGTGAGTTGTCTTCTATTATGATCTATGTATTGATGAATGTGATGCTTCTTGTCCGTATTCTTTTATCGACTCTTCACTCCATAAACCTGAGGTCATGTTTACTGAGTTTAGTTTTCGCTTGGGGACAAGCAAAGTCTAAGCTTGGGGGGAGTTGATACGTCCATTTTGAATCACTATTCTATATCATAATTTACTATTATTCATTGATATATTTCATATTAAGAGATGATACTTATGTTATTTCATCTGTTTTTGCATGGTTGATGACTTTTGGAGCATGGACCGCTGCAGTCAGGATTCTGATGGAAAAGGTGCTGTTTGGAGGCAAAATTCGTGAAGATCAGAAAATCCGGGAAAATATATGGAAAATCCTATTTTTCCAGAAGACGAAGGAAGCCAGAAGGGGAGGCTGAGATGGGCCACAGGGGGCCCACACCACCCCCTAGTGCGGGTCAGCCTAGGTCGCGCCACCAGGTGGTGTGGCCGCCCTGGTCCACCCCTGGCTCTCCCCTCTGGCGTATATTATCCTCCCGAAACCCTAAGACTCAGGGAGGGACCTCAGAAAGATTCCTCCGCCTCTACGGGGTGGAAAACACCGAGAGAGAAAGATCTCTCTGGTAGACACAATTCTGCCGGGGGAATTCCTTCCCGGAGAGGGGAGATCGTCGCCATCAACACCACCATCAAGCTGGACTTCATCGGGATCATCATCATCATCATCGCCACCATCATCTCCACCAGCACCCTCATCACCATCTCCACATCGCTGTAACAATTGGGTTGAATCTTGCATAGTTCTTAGGGGATACTTTCCCGGTGTTGATTACTCTTTGTAGTTGATGCTATTGAGTGAACCGTTGAATTATTGTTTATGTTCAGATTGTTATACATCATTATTCCATCTCTGATCATGATCCTTATGATGTCTTGTGAGTAGTTTGTTTTGTTCTTGAGGACATGGGAGAAGTCATGTTGTTAGTAGTGGAATTGTGTTGAGAAAGATTCAATAGTTTGATATTTAAGTTGTGGTGTACTTCTTCTAGTGGTGTCATATGAACGTCGACTACATGACACTTCACCTATATGGGCCTAGGGGAATGCATTGTGTATTTGGCTACTAATCGTAGGGGTTGCTGGAGTGACAGAAACCTGAAGCCCCGTTAGGAAACCATTGCACAAGGGACGTCGGGGTCTTAGAGTTTAAAGTTGTGGTTAGGTTTCTACCTTAATTACTTTCTTGTACTTGCAGATGCTTGCAAGGGGTATAATCACAAGTATGTATTAGTCCTGGGAAGGTCGGTACATTAGCACAGGTTCACCCACACAACACTTAGCAAACTAAAGAAGATTAATCAACTATATGAAGCGAAAGCACTTGATGATATTCCCGTGTGTCCTCGAGAACGTTTGGTCATCTTAAGTAATACAACCGGATTCTCCTTTGCTGAATAAAGGATTGGGCCACTTGCTGCATTTATTCTTATTGTCTTTTATTTACTCGTACTTTATTTACTTGCATTATCAAAAACCCCTAAAAATCTGTTTGCTAATTATTTGCAGAGAATTCTTGATCCATACCACTAGCCAGCACCTTCTGCTCCTCGTTGGGTTCGACACTCTTACTTATCGAAAATACTGCAATACACCCCTATACTTGTGGGTCATCATGGATTAGTGTATCAAACCATGGTCACACAGACCAAAAACACATAGGAAAGCAACTTCCACATTGCATGTAGCACCAGTGTTGCAGAAGTTGCATCGTAGAATCCACTGGCATGTGTTTTGTCATTAGGATCAATGTGGTTTTGGGAAAGAACACATGCAATGACCCTAGGTGATCAATGTGGTCTAGGAAAACAACATATGCAATGGCACTAGTGGATCAATGTTACAAACCATGGTGACAGAGACCAAAAACACATAGGAAAGTATCTTCCACATTGCATGTTGCACCAATGTAGCAGAAGTTGCATCACAGAATCCACTGGAGTGTGTTGTCATGTGGAACAATGTGGTATTCGAAAAGAACACATGCAATGGCACTGGGTGATCAATGTGGTCTAGGAAAATAACACATGCAATGACACTAGTGGATCGGTGTATTGGACAAACCATGGTGAAAGTGACCAAAAACACATAGGAAAGAAGCTTCCAGATTGCATGTTGCACTAGTGTGGTAGAAGTTGCATCATAACTAGACTGTGTGTTGTCATATGGATCAGTGTGGTCTAGGAAAATAACACATGCAATGGCACTAGTGGATTAGTGTGTCAAACCAGGGTGATAGAGACCAAAAACAATTAGGAAAGCAGCTTCCACATTGCATGTTGCACCAGTCTGGTAGAAGTTGCATCACTACCACTAGACTGTGTGTTTTCATGTGGATCCATGTGGTCTAGGAAAAGAACACATGCAATGACACTAGGTGATCAGTGTGGTCTAGGAAAATAACACAACAATGACACTAGTGGATCAGTTTATTAGACAATTCTTGATCACAGAGATCAAAAACACATAGGAAAGCAACTTCCACATTGCATGTTGCACCATGGTGGCAGAAGTTGCATCACAGAATCCACTGGAGTGTGTGTTGTCATGTGAATCCATGTGGTTTAGAAAAAGAACACATGCAATGACACTAGTTGATGCATGTGGTTTAGGAAAAGAACACATGCCATGATACTAGTGGATCGGTGTGTCAAACCATGGTCACAGAGACCAAAAAAACATAGGAAAGCAGCTTCCACATTGCATGTTGCACCAGTGTGGTATAAGTAGCATCACAAAATCCACTGGAGTGTGTGTTGTCATGTGGATCCATGTGGTCTAGGAAAAGAACACATGCCATGACACTAGTGGATCAGTGTGTCAAACCATGGTCACACAGCCCAAAAACACATAGAAAAGCAGCTTCCTCATTGCATGTTCCACTTGTGTGGCATAAGTTGCATCACAGAATCCACTGGACTATGTGTTGTCATGTGGATCAATGTGATCTAGGAAAAGAATACATGCAATCGCACTAGTGGATTATTGTGTCAAACCTTTGTCACAGAGACCAAAAACACATAGGAAATTAGTTACCACATTGCATGTTGCACCAGTGTGGCAGAAGTTGCATCATAGAATCCACTGGAGTGTGTGTTGTCATGTGTATTCATGTGGGTTAGGAAATAAACACATGCAATGACACTAGTTGATCAGAGTGGTCTAGGAAAAGAACATATGCAATGACACTAGTGGATCACTGTGTCAAACCTTGCTCACAGAGACCAAAAAACACATAGGAAAGCAGCTTCCACATTGCTTGTTGCACCAATGTCGCAGAAGTTGCATCACAGAATCCACTAGAGTGTGTGTTGTCATGTGGATCCATGTGGTTTAGGAAAAGAACACATGCAATGACTTTAGGTGATCAGAGTGTTCTAGGAAAAGAACACATGGAATGACACTAGTGGATCAGTGTGTCAAACCATGGTGATAGAGACCAAAAACACATAGGAAAGCAACATCCACATTGCATGTTTCACTAGTGTGGCAGAAGTTGCATCATAGAATCCACTTGAGTGTGAGTTGTCATGTGGATCAATGTGGTTTTGCGAAAGAACACATGCAATGACACTAGGTGATCAATGTGGTATAGGAAAAGAACACATGCAATAACACTAGTGGATCAGTGTGTCAAACCATGGTGACAGAGACCAAAAACACATAGGAAAGTAGCTTCCACATTGCATGTTGCACCAGTGTGGTAGAAGTTGCATCACAGAATCCATTGGAGTATGTGTTGTCATGTGGATCCATGTGGTCTAGGAAAAGAACAAATGCAATGACAGTGGGTGATCAATGTGATCTAGGAAAAGAACACATGCAATGACACTAGTGGATCACTGTATTGGACAAACCATGTTCAAAGAGACCAAAAACACATAGGAAAGAAGCTTCCATATTGCATGTTGCACCAGTGTGGCAGAAGTTGCATCACAACTGGACTATGTGTTGTCATATGGATTAGTGTGGTCTAGGAAAATAACACACGCAATGGCACTAATGAATCAGTGTGTCAAACCATGGTGATAGAGACCAAAAACAATTAGGAAAGCAGCTTCCACATTTTATGTTGCACCAGTGTGGCAGAAGTTGCATCATAGAATCCACTAGAGTGTGTGTTGTCATGTGGATCCATGTTGTCTAGGAAAAGAACACATGCAATGACACTAGGTGATCAGTGTGGTCTAGGAAAAGAACACATACAATGACACTAGTGGATCAGTTTATTAGACAATCCATGATCAGGGAGACCAAAAACATATAGGGAAGCAACTTCCACATTGCATGTTGCACCAGTGTGGGAGAAGTTGCATCACAGAATCTACTGGAGTGTGTGTTGTCATGTGGATCCATGCGGTTTCAGAAAAGAACACATGAAATGACACTAGTTGATCCATGTGGTTTAGGAAAAGAACACATGCCATGATACTAGTGGATAGGTGTGTGAAACCATGGTCAGAGAGACCAAAAACATAGGAAAGTAGCTTCCACATTGAATGTTGCACCAGTGTGGCAGAAGTAGCATCACAAAATCCACTAGAGTGTGTGTTGTCATGTGGATCGATGTGGTCTAGGAAATGAACACATGCCATGACACTAGTGGATCAGTGTGTCAAACCATGGTCACATAGACCAAAAACACATAGGAAAGAAGCTTCCTCATTGCATGTTGCACCAGTGTGGCAGAAGTTGCATCACATAATCCACTGGACTGTGTGTTGTCATGTGGATCAATGTGATCTAGGAAAAGAACACATGCAATGGCACTAGTGGATCAGTGTGTCAAACCTTGGTCATAGAGACCAAAAACACATAGGAAAGTAGCTACCACATTGCATGTTGCACCAGTGTGGCAGAAGTTGCATCATAGAATCCAATGGAGTGTGTGTTGTCATGTGTATCCATGTGGGTCAGGAATTAAACACATGCAATTGCACTAGTTGATCAGAGTGGTCTAGGAAAAGAACATGTGCAATGACACTAGTGGATCACTGTGTCAAACCTTGGTCACATAGACCAAAAACACATAGGAAAGCAGCTTCCATATTGCTTGCTGCACTAGTGTGGCAGAAGTTGCATTACAGAATCCACTAGAGTGTGTGTTGTCATGTGGATCCATGTGGTTTACGAAAAGAACACATGCAATGACTCTAGGTGATCGGAGTGGTCTAGGAAAAGAACACATGCAATGACACTAGTGGATCAGTGTTACAAACCATGGTGATAGAGACCAAAAACACATAGGAAAGCAGCTTCCACATTGCATGTTGCACCAGTGTGGCAGAAGTTGCATCACAAAATCCACCGGAGTGTGTTTTGTCATGTGGATCAATGTGGTTTTGGGAAAGAACACATGCAATGACACTAGGTGATCAGTGTGGTATAGGAAAAGAACACATGCAATGACACTAGTGGATCAGTGTGTCAAACCATGGTGAGAGAGACTAAAAACACATAGGTAAGCAGTTTCCACATTGCATTTTGCACCAGTGTGGCAGAAGTTGCATCACAGAATCCACAAGAGTGTTTGTTGTCATGTGGATCCATGTTGTTTTGGAAAAGAACACATGTAATGAAATTAGGTGGTCAGTGTGGTCTAGAAAAAGAACACATGCAATGACACTAGTGGATCGGTGTACTAGACAAACCATGGTCAAAGAGACCAAAAACACATAGGAAAACAGCTTCCACATTGCATGTTACACAAGTGTGGCAGAAGTTGTATCACAACTGGACTGTATTTTGTCATATGGATTTGTGTGGTCTAGGAAAAGAACACATGCAATGGCACTAGTGATCAGTTTATTAGACAATCCATGATCACAAAGACCAAAAACACATAGGAAAGTAGCTTCCACAATGCATGTTGCACCCGTGTGGCGAAAGTTGCATCACAAAATCCACTGGAGTGTGTGCTGTCATGTGGATCAATGTGGTTTAGTAAAATAACACAAGTAATGACACTAGTGGATCATTTTATTAGGCCATGGTGACAGAGACCGAAAACACATAGGAAAGTAGCTTCCACATTGCATGTTGCACTAGTGTGGCAGAAGTTGCATCACAAAATCCACTAGAGTATGTGTTCTCATGTGGATCCATGTGGTTGAGGAAAAGAACACATGCAATGACTCTAGGTGATCAGAGTGGTCTAGAAAAATAACACACGCAATGACACTAGTGGATCAGTGTGTCAAACCATGGTCGCAGAGACCAAAAACACATAGGAAAGCAGCTTCCACATTGCATGTTGCACCAGTGCGGCACAAGTTGCATCACAAAATCTATTGGAGTGTGTGTTGTCATGTTGATCAATGTGGTTTTGGGAAAGAACACATGCAATGATACTTGGTGATCAATGTGGTCTAGGAAAAGAACACATGCAATGACATGAGTTGATCAGTGTGTCAAACCATGGTGATAGAGACGAAAAACACATAGGTAAGCAGTTTCCACGTTGCATGTTGCACCAGTATGGCAGAAGTTGCATCACAAAATCCACTAGAGTGTGTGTTGTCATGTGGATCCATGTGGTCTAGGAACATAACACATGTAATGACACTAGGTGGTCAGTATGGTCTAGGAAAATAACACATGCAATGACACTAGTGGATCGGTGTATTAGACAAACCATGGCCAAAGAGACCAAAAACACATAGGAAAACAGCTTCCACATTGCATGTTGCACCAGTGCGGGAGAAGTTGCATCACAACTGGACTGTGTGTTGTCATATGGATCAGTGTGGTCTAGGAAAAGAACACATGCAATGGCACTAGTGGATCAGTGTGTCAAACCATGGTGACAGAGACAAAAAATACTTAGGAAAGCAGATTCCACATTACATGTTGCACCAGTGTGGCAGAAGTTGCATCATAGAATCCACTGGAGTCTGTGTTGTCATGTGGATTCATGTGGTCTAGGAAAAGAACACATGCAATGAAACTAGGTGATCAGTGTGGTCTAGGAAAAGAACACATGCAATGACACTAGTAGATTAGTTTATTAGACAATCCATGGCCATAGAGACCAAAAACACATAGGAAAGAAGCTTCCACATTGCATGTTGCACCAGTGTGGCAGAAGTTGCATCACATAATCCACTAGAGTGTGTGTTATCTTGTAGAAATGCCTTGAATATATTTCATGATGATATGCTTGCTTTGCCTTGTTTCCATAAATGTACTTCTTTTTCCTCTAGTACTTATGTTGCTAACCATGTAGAGGAAATAGAAGAATGTATGGGCCAAGGCAAGGTTGTGATTGGAGCTTCAAGTGTTCCCCCATCATCACCTTCTCCCAACATTCACTTATGTATCATGGTTAAAGAATCAAAGTTAACTTCTCCTTTGGATCCCAATGCACCTAATGATGATGTGAATGTTGACTTAGATGAAGTAGAAGATGATGTTGCTTCTTTAAAAGAGATGGGGGAGCTAGTCCTTCATGCTCTACACAATAATAAAAATGCTTGCTCTACTTTCATTGAAATCTTGAACTTTGCCATTGAAAGTAAGCAACTAATTTATGAGCATGAGGACATAATTGACAAAATGAGTAGTCTTTAGCGTGAGTATGCTAATGACATTGCAATCCTAAATGAAGATCTAGAAGAGGAACAAACCGCCAAGGAATCTCTTGAGGAGACATTTGCTCTAGAGCTATCTAGAGTGAAGAAATCTCATGATAGAGAATTTGAGGTGGCAAGTGCCCTCCAAATTAAAAATGATGAGCTTGAAGTTGCCTATGCTAAACTCCTTGAGGATTTTGAGCACCTCAACAATGGCTCTAGGGTCATCAAGGGGGATCCCATCAAACTCACCGAGTCGCATGAGCAACTTAAAGCTTCATACTCTAAAGAGATTTCTAAGTTGCCCTCACCTCTTGCTAATAATGATGATACTTGTGCTACTAACTCTATCTCTTGTGAAGCATCTATTGTGAAGGAGAATGTTGAGCTAAAGGCTCAAGTTGCTTTTCTAGCTAGCAACTATGGGAAGTTGGAAGAAAATCATGCTAATCTCTCAAGCTCACATGAGGACCTTCTAGTTTCCCATGGTAGGCTAAAGTTGGCTCATGAGGCTATTTTGTCTACGGTAACATCTAGTATGCCTCATGTGGACATAAGCACTACATCTACTCCTAGTGGCATATTGCCATGTGTTAGTCCTTGTAATTCATCCACTCATGCTATTGCTACATCTTGTGATGAACTACATTATTTTCCTTGTTGCTCTAACATTGTAGCATCTACTTCCTCTAGTATTGTTGTTGATACTAACCATGTAGAGGAAAACAAGAAGCTCAAGGCTCAAGTCACTTCTTTGAAGAATGACTTGAAGAAGTGTCATGAAGGGAAGACCACTCTCAAGAACATCTTGGGTGTGTGAAGATACCCAAATGATAAGAGTGGGCTTGTATACAACTCCAACGTCAATAACAAGCCCACCAACAAGTTGAAGCACAAGGATAACAAGAAGGATGGACAAGGTCAAGTGAAGAATCTGGCCAACATTGTGTGTTTCAAGTGCAAGGAAGAAGGACATCATGTGAGATGTTGCCCATTGAAGAAGAAGCAACATGGGAAGCATCCTCAAGCTCCACCTCAAGCTAGAAGTGGGCCTCTTCCAAAGAAGCAAGCTCTTCCTCAAGGGGTGGCATCTTCCAAGAATAAAGATAGCAAAATAAGAACTTGCTACACATGACGTGAGAAGGGGCAACTTACTTCCTCATGCACCATGGATAACTCCTCATCCCATCCTATCTTGATTGATGATGCTTATTCTCTTCGTAAGGATGAGGTGGGCAATGTGTTTTCCAAATATGTTGGTGCCCAATGTGGTGTCAAGAAAAGAACCATTTGGATGGCCAAGCCTATTGTGACTAACTTTTTAGGACCCAACTTGGTTGGGGACCAACAAGCTAAAACTTGATCAATAGGTGTTGGTTGGAGGCATTGGAGGCTTGGCTACATTATGAAGAATTGAGGGATCTTCATCATTTATTCTTGTCAAGCCAAGTCATTTTGGATTATCTTGCTTCTATCTTATATCCAATGTTCCTCCTTGCGGTAACATGTGCTCAACTCATTTACATTAAAAGTTACTTGCTCCCTTGTGCATGTGTGGTTTTGTACCTTGCATGTGTATGTATATGTTGTGCTTCCCTCGTACATTTGTTGAGTTATCAAGTATATTTGTGTATGTTGTTTGGCACATCATGTATTTGTTTTCTTCGTTTGGAGCCTTTGTTGAATTCATTTGGTATCTTTTTGGGCTCTTGGGAGAGATTAATGGATCCCATTTTGGGGGAGTTTTATGCTTGGGCATTGCACAATCCCAAAATGTGTGTACATGAGGAATACCACTTAGTATTTATATTGCCATATTTTTTCTCTTCCCGTGTCGTTGATTTGGACCATTGGCTGGGTTCCACCGGTACTACCAGCCGTGCACGATTCTATGCATAATGGGCAGATCGGGAGCCCTTTAAAAGGGTCTCCTTATCCCCTTCGTGGGGTTAGCTCCTTTGGTCCATTTTTTCACTCTCTCTCCTCCATTGTTGACATTGAAGAGCTTGCCCTCTCTCCTTCCCCTCCTATGATTCTTGCATCTTTTTGAGGGATTTGAGAGAGGAGATCTAGATCTACAACCCCACATAACCAAATCCCTTCTTTGTGAAGGAATCCTTGGAATCTAGATCTTGGAGAGTTTTGTGTTCTCCTCTTATGTTCTTCCTCTCTTATTCCCCCAATAGCTTTTGTAGTTTTGGTGGAATTTGAGAGAGAAGGATTTGTCTCTTGCATTTTGTGCATAGGTTTGAGTTCTCCTCGGAGATTTGGCGAGTTTAAGACCTTGGGCTTGTTTCTCTTGGGATCTTGGAACCCTAGACGGTAGTGTGTGGTGTGTTCTGGAGGCCTCCAATTGAGTTGTAGAGATTCCTCAAGCTTGTTGGCCTTTTATGGCATTGTTGAGCCTTTGTCGCATTTCTTGGGAGCCCTTCAATTGAGTTGTGGAGTTTGCCCCAAGCCTTGTACGGGTTCGGTGACCGCCCTCAAGTGTCCCATAGTGGAACGTGAGTAGGCCTTTGTGGCGAGCTCACGGGAGAATAGGGTGATCCTTTTGTGGCATTGGTGAGTTGTGTGCCTTTGCATCTTGGCGTGAGGCCTTATGTGGCGTTGGGTGAGCATCGAGCCACCACACCTCGAGGTGAGCCATTTATGGCGTTCGGAGTACATTGCGCCCCCACACCTCTCCAACGAAGACGTAGCTTCTTTGGAAGTGAACTTCGTCTTCATGTCCATCGATTATCTATCAACCAAGCCCTTTACTTATGCAATTTACATTATGATAGCCATCGTGCTTGAAGTATTACATCTTGCTATCACGTTTTTGCTTGTCTTTCTTAGCATAGGTTGTTGGTGCACTTAGTGAACCTAGTGAATATAGGTTTTGGCTTGATAAAGTAAACGTTAAGTTTTATTCCGCATTTATTAGAGCCTAAACCGTAATAATTTTAAAACGCCTATTCACCCCCTTTAGACGACATCCATTTCCCTTTCAGAACTGCCACTGTCTTTCTCTCGCAGCGAACTATCACCTCTTCATTGTAGTACACAGGCAACGATGCCCTAAAGAAAACAAGCAATCTGACGAAAACGAAAACTACACGGACCCACTACAATGGCCTGAACAAGCAAAAGTACAGTCCAACCCGTGTCCGCTCAACAAAAATATAAATCATGATGGAAAACAAATCTACAACAAATACAAATCTTGACGGAAACAAATCGGATGGTGCAGGACTCTGACCGAGCACTAAGTTAGTTCTGAACTAGCAGAGATTTAGCAAATCCCTTATTTATAAAACAGTGCTAAAGTCTGTTTCGTGAAAAGCTGAGTGCAGACAAATGGTCAAACAGTCAAACAGATAGAATAAGCCGGAGGGGAGTATTCCTCGAACCTACCGAAGTAAGTAGCCATCCTCACCCCATATATGGTTAGTGATGTAAGTGGCGCAATACCGTTTATTAGTACTGCTCTAACCCAAATTAGTTGACTTAAATTTATCTAGATTCGGTTGTATCTAGACATTATTTAGTATTTGATACATCCGTATCTTAAAAATTTTGGGTCAACTAATTTAGATCGGAGGGAATAATCTAGTTTAATAAAGTTTTCTTTTCCAAAAAACTAACGAGTTAAATAAACGACACTTGCGGATGCCGTTTAGGCCCCATTTACATTCCTCCACCAATCACGAAAATCCGTCCATGCCTAGGGTTTTTCAGGTTCTGTGTCACTGCTCATCGCTTTCTATTCGCGACCAGTACCTGAAGATGTTCCAGCAGCCACTATCGCAGATGAACTTGTAGGGGCTCGCGGCACTGATTGAGGTGACCAGCAAACCTGCTTTCGTGCTCAGGATGGCCAGCTGACTGAGTTCCTCAGGGAGTCCACATACATGGACTGATGGGCAAGGCCCGCCTGTGTCGATCCCAATCAATGGATTGCACATTTGTACCTCTAGTAATGCTGAAGACTGCCGCAACCTTTACCTGTAGTCGGTGCGGTAGGCTCCAACCAAGTTTTTTGTTGTTTTTCTTCTATGGCTGCACTATGCAATCGCTAGTAGCACAGCGGCAAGTCGACGCCTTTACCTGTAGCCGGCGAAGAACTCCGCTTGTGAAACTTCTGTCATTTTCATCATCATGATATCACAACTTAAGCTACTAAATTGGAATGTTAGAGGGCTCAACGACCTACGTGATGGGCCGGTGTCAGAGACTTGGCCGCGAGCACACATTGTTCCATTTTTTGCATCCAAGAATCAAAGCTGGCGCAGCTATCTGACGATGATCGAAATGACATTGTTGAGAAAACGCTCAAAGGATACACGACTTTACTGGCTGATTGCACTAGAGGAGGCGCAATTATGTTCTGGCGAGACGACCTGTTGCTCGCCAGAAACATCATTGTGGGCACCTACTCCAGCACCGTCACCTTTCTTGACCAGCCCAACAGCTTGTCATGGACACTAACCACCGTGTATGGGCCAATAGAAGATGATAGAAGGCAGGCCTTCCTCAATGAGATAATTGAAACTCACAACCAAGTGCAGGGGGCTAGATGATAATCGGGGATTTCAACCTCATCCTGCATGACGAAGATAAAAATAGCAATAGGGTAAATAGAGAATGGATGAGTCAGTTCAAACGGGTGTTGGATTCAAGATTCCTCTGGGAAATTAAGCTCGTGGGCAGACGTTTCACCTAGAGGAACGAACAGGAGGAGCCAACGCTGGTTCGGTTGGACCGTGCCTTCTGCAATTCAGATTAGGAAGAGATATACCCTGCGGCAAAATTGATTCCGCAAGCATCTTCCATGTCGGACCATTGCCCTCTACTCCTAGTACAGGACATGGTGATCAAAACTGCACCACGATTTCGCTTTGAAGCCTTCTGGCCACTTATGGAAGGGTACAACACAGTGGTGGAAAAGTCATGGGAGGAACCGTGTAGATTCACCAATCAGTTTGCCATCTTAGATCACAAGTTGAAAATACTAGCAAAGCACCTGGCTGTATGGGCTAACAACTATGTGGGGGACATCAAGAAACAAATGCTAATAGGAAATAATATTGTGGCTGGACACCGCACAGGAAATTAGACAACTAATTGTCGATGAAAGGGAGCTACGCTCATCCCTCAAGACAAGAGCAGTTGGTCTAGCGGTTGTTAACACGATCAAGGCTAGACAGAGGGCTATAATTAGATGGTTAAAGCTGGGAGATGCCAACACAAAATTCTTCCACTCAAGAGCTGCCAATAGGAGACAGAAAAACAAAATTCAGTCGCTGCAATCCAATTCTAGGGTGGCTACCTCACCATCGAAGATGGAGGAGGTGGTGTTCGGCTATATGAACTCCATCGTCGGCACTTCAGCACGGAACGCTTCAACTGGGAACTCCTGAACCTGCCAATCATGGACCTTCACGAGCTGGATGCCCCATTCTCGATGGAGGAGCTCAAAAAGGCGGTGTTCTCAACGCCAGTAGACAAGGCCCCCGGGATGGATGGGTTCTCTGGGAGCTTCTTCAAAGTCTCATGGAACGTGGTAAAATAAGACTTGTTCAGGGCACTAAACAAATTCTACGATCTAAACGATTCGTCCTTCCAAAGCCTCAATGTGACCCATTACATTCTGCTGCCCAAGAAGGAGCAACCAACGGAAGTGGCCCACTACAGGCCCATAAGCCTAATACATGCCTTCACGAAGCTGGTCTCCAAAATCTTGGCAACCAGATTACAGCCTAAGCTGGATGGGTTGATCTCACCTTGCTAAAGTGCTTTCATCAGTGGAAGGAGTATACAAGATAACTTCTTGTACATACAGAATCTAGCAAAGCACTACCAACAGAACAAGACACCTGCGCTACTGGTCAAACTCGACATTGCAAAAGCATTTGATACAGTATTCTGGGAATATATACTTGACATGCTTGAAGCTCGCGGCTTCCCTTTACACTAGAGGAACTGGATAGCACTGCTATTCCGCTCAGCATCATCTAGATCATTGGTTAATGGGGTACCGGGCCGCTTGATCTGGTACCACAGAGGCCTGGGGCAAGGGGACTCCCTCTCCCCCTTCCTTTTTGACCTGGCCATGGAACCACTGCATAGAATGTTAGAGATCGCCATAGATGACAGAATTATATCCAAGATATGTGGAAGGATGAGCGTCTTTAGAGCATCCCTGTATGCGAATGACGTGGAAATATTTCTAAACCCGGCCCAAGCCGACCTTACTGGGCTTCGAGCTATCCTTGGAAGCTTTGAAAGGGAAACGGGCCTTAAAACTAACCTCAACAAGAGCTCCATCACACCCATCAGTTGTCAAAATATAAATATTGAAGAACTGGTACATGAGTTTGGAATACCAATCCAACACTTCCCGTGCAATTATCTCGGGATGCCACTTTCCATAAAGAGGCTGACCAAGGCGGATTGGCAGATGTTGTTGGACAAAATCGACCGTTACATTGCTACTTGGAAGGCGAAGATGATGAGCAAGGCTGGAAGGTTAGAGATGTTGAACTCTGTGCTCACATATCTGGCAATCTATATGATGACAATTAACAATATGCCAGGCTATATAAAGAAGGAATTTGACCAAAGAAGACGAGCTTGGCTTTGGGCAGGAGAAGCATCCTGTAATAGGGGGAAATGCAAAGTCAGCTGGAAGATGGTCTGTCGGCCAAAGGCATTAGGAGGCCTAGGGGTACACTATGTGGACGCCTTCGGCGCGGCACTTAGATTAAGTTGGCAGTGGCAACAATGGAAACAACCAAACAAGCCATGGGCTAAAATGTGCTTGCATCAAGTAAGAAGGACCGTGAATTGTTCTCGACAGCCACAAAGATAACTGTTGGAAACGGACAAAATCCAGGTCCTGGACTGATTGCTGGCTAGAAGACCAAATCCCCATAGAGATAGCACCAATGATCTACAAAATATCTGTGAGGAAGAATCGCTCTGTGCATGACATGATAAACGGAGGGAAATGGCTAGTCGACCTGTGCCACCATCTGGACGTGGAGCATCTTCCACAACTAATAAAACTGGCAGAGATGCTTGAGGGAATTCAGTTGAGCGCCGAGCCAATGACATCACTTGGAGATTTGGGAGCAAAACAACATACTCGGCAAAATCAGCATACCAACTGCAATTCATCGGGACAGAGCGAACCGAGTACAGGAAGCTCATCTAGAAAGTCTGGGCACCAGCCAGATGCAAGTTCTTCATTTGGACAATGATGCTCGAACACATCCTCACGGCAGACAAGCTACTACAGAGACAGTGGGACAATAATTATTTCTGCCCATTATGCAGAAGAAATCTGGAAACAACTGTGCACCTGTTCACAGAATGGAAATCTAGGATAGGATGTCGGCTCACTTAAAAACGGAAGCCCTCAGTCCGCAGAATTGGGTCGGTAAGAACCTCACCATCCAAGAGTGGTACAGAACAATGGTGGGGAATCATGTAAAATATAAGCGGAAAAGTATATTCCCAGCTGTCCAACTCATATGCTGGGAGCTATGGAAGGAGCGAAATCGTCGTATATTCGAGAAGAAGGAGATGCCACAACACGCATTGGCAGTGGAAATACAGGACGAAGCCTCCGCATGGAGACTATAGCAAGGGCTCCCCTAGCACTGGTGGACCAATACGGTGGGGCACCTTTCGACCCAGGCTGATGTACTAGTTAAAATTCGGGTCCTTTTGGTGGATTTATCTCTAAGCTAACCTCTTTTTGAAAAGATAAAAAAAAACTATACTTGTTACTGCTATTGCAATGAAATACGAAAGCTCTCCTGCCGTGAGTAAAAAAAAAACCTTTCCCACATCTCCGTTGCTGTGACCAAGTAGGCAAGTATCCCTTCCTGGCCTCCGCCCTAGCAGCCTTCTCCTCCTTTGCCTTCTCTTCTTCCTATGTCCTACTCTTCTCTAGCCGTATCTCGCATCTTTCCCTCCTCACCGCTATCATGACGCCGACTGATGAGCCCATAGCTATCTCGACACGGCTGAATTCGTCTCCCACGGCCGCCGTTACAGCTCTGTGGTAGTTGTACGCAAGAAGAATCGCATATGAAGATCGGTCTAGGGAGAAACCCATAAATCAGATGGGATGAACTTCACTTTCGGGCCAACCTTCTTATCAAAGACCAAGGCAAACTCGTACGGTCGTAGCACGACGACTATCCATTGGCGCGAAAGGTCGTGCACGCTCATCCGTTAGCAATCAGCCCTTCTAATTTAAGCCCATAACAGCCTGGCATGTTAAACACTGGAGATGATAAGAGTATTATCTTCTTATTCGTATTCGAGTGAAGATCTATACCACAAAGTGCAAAATCTCAATTCAAAATAATGTATATTTGTAGCTCAGAATACAATACATTTTGAATCATGATTTTATAGGATTTTATTTCAAGATTTTTTAAAACTTATAAGTATACTTTTTATTTTTCTAATATGCAGAGAGCACTAGAGCAACGGTAGCCAAAAGCATTTTCCGTATTCTTATACACTGGGTAAGCAATAATAACACTTCGCTTCTACGACAAGTTGACTCAAAAGATGGGCTCGGATCCAAGACCGATCGAACAGCACTACAGATAGAACTCCAGTCTAGTGCCATCTTTGCTCCCTGACAATAGTGCGGCTGCATTGGGTCAGGAAACTTCCACATGATTTAGCATTCGTGCATTAGCAGCGAACGTTCATGAAGAAATCAACCTAGCTTTTCAATGAAATAGACATACTAGCCTTGCATTCTTTACTGTCTTTGGGACTGCCGGTTTTGAGGGTTTCTTACCGGAAAACAAGGAAACCCCGCGGCTGTCGCCTCCCCGTGGCTGACCGGAGCGTCCCCTCCTTCCTCCCTGGACCCACCCCCTTACTCCCCCCCCCCTTCCCCGCCACCGGGCAAAACCCGTGCGTTAGCGCTGGGGGGGGGGGCGTCTTCTTTCCCCACGCACAAGGATGACCCGACGATGTTGGGCTCGGTCTGGTGGTAGTGCTCCGAGCGACGCCTAAGGGCATAGGTCTAGGCCTGGGTTGGCCTAGGACAGACTCCTAGGTAGTCTCCAGGTTCGGCCGGCGGTGCCTTCGTCGTTGGTGGCGCCGACGCTGGGGTTGCGAGGCAACATGGACAGGGTGCATCGAGGCGGTAAGGCATGCACGTGCGATCTGGTCCATGTGGGTTTGGTCTTTTAGCGCACTCACTGGCTGCTTCGCGGAGGTGTGCGGCCAAGAGCCCCTACTCGTCCCTTGGCATGTGCGATGTCGGGTTAGGGGACTGTTGGGAATATGCCCTAGAGGCAATCATGTATGATGTAATTCTCAATGTATTCATAAAGTTATTAACTTATCCTGGTATGAACATCTGATATGTATCATTAAATATGTGATCTGGAACTATATATTCATGTTGTTTATACTAGATGTCCTTGGTTGTTGAGGTTGTGCTGGACACACAACTTAGACTAATGTGAAAGTCGACTGATGACTAAATTTCACTTTTTTGTGAGCATGGTGATGCTATTCCGATTTATACGGACTCGGTTAAAGAGTTTAGCGAGTCAAACTGACCCATATTGAGATACAACAAGTAAGTCCTCATTTGTATGTCTCAATCAATGTAATCTTTAAACCTGAGGTTGTCGCACAATTCGAGTTGTGGATAAACCGACTTATGTTATGTCAAATGTTGTTTCGTAATAGGGTAGTTATAAAGACAGAGTTCAGGTCAGCTAAGAATCAAGTTGTGTGATATGGATAACTAAGGTGAGATTTTGTCCCTCCGACTGGAGGATATTCTCTCGGTCCTCTCGTGTAATATGATTCAGAAGCATGGCCATGCACGACTCGGTTAAGTGTTAACCAGAACAATCGACTAAAGAGTTAGTTGGATGAATCACATATCATAGATCGAGAGGAGATTTGAGCTATTAAAGGGATGACGGTATTTTGCCCATAGCTTGAAATTGTATATCGTGAGGCGAAAGGGACTCAGAACTAAGTCGCATTGGAATGTATGTCATCATGACTCTATGACACTTGGAAGTCGGCATGTTCTGCTAGGATCCACTACCGATTGATTGATTGCAAGTTGGACTCCAATCGTGTCTAAGTCGCCATGAGCCTGTGGGGTCACACACTTGAGAGCGGGAGCAGGTATGTCGGTCGGGTTGAACCCGGAACCTGACACGGACTACGTCGGTGAGTTGAGACAAAGTCTTAAGATAAGGTCTTGAGATGATGTCTTGATTCGTGATGACCTGCATAGGTCCTTAGTGTTTGGGACACAAATGTTGTGGAGCCCACTTTCACTCCCTATATATATTGAGGCGCATGATATCTAATGGGCACGGTTAGAGACTTTCATGTGTTGGTGATATGGGTATGATAACTCGGGTGCTTATGTTTTGCTACCCTGGCTATATAAAGGCTCACGGCCCATGAAGACTCAAGATGAAAGCCCAAGAAGCATCTGATGGAAGCCATAGTTGTATTAGATAAGGAAATAGGATTCGACGTTGTGTTGGTATTGTAATCCGTATATGGCTTTGTGACCTGGCCTATTATATATAGGCCAGGAGAATCCAACGGATAGGTACCCAAAAACTTCCAAGCAATTTGTAATAGCATTGTCCATTGATAATCAAACGACTTTGACTCCCTTGTTTGCCTGACATCCGACAAAATCACAGCGTTCTCTTTTCCGCAAAACCCTAAGTCCATAACTATGGGCAATGCCAAGGTTACTCCTCGTCAATTGGCCCTGTCTGTGGGAAACTTGAATGTTGGAATCATGGATTTGGCGGACCCCTTTTCATCAAGTAGCAATCCAATAGAAGCGACACCACCAATAGAAATGTTGGAATCATGGATTTGGAGGAACCCGAAGAACCATACCTCTCGGCTTCGATCTCATTGGAACCGTCGGTCGAAAAATTTGCGCCTACGGCAATACCTCCATCATCTGTCGGATCAGCCATAGAAGCTACACTCCAGGTGGAGAAAGATGAAGAAAACACTGCAGACACAGTAGATCTAGAGGATATTTATGGTCTTTACGACAATCTCTCCCTCGGGTCAGACTCTCAGCTAAATCCACCACGTGGATCAAGCCCGGTAAACATGGAACCCGAAGAAAGCAGCAAAAGTATCGACTTCGGAATTAGGAGAGCTGAAATCTACCCAAAATAGGAACCGGTGGACTTCACTGATCCCCCAGACAGTGTCTCCCTTGGACCCGACGATGATGTCACCAGTTCATATATAACGCACCACCAAGTGTGCGTGATCATCAGGGAAACCTCAACGCAACGCGACTCCAACACTAACCCTATCCTTGATCATAATGGTAACTTATCATATAGCAATGTAGGGGATCACGAAAACAAAGGGGACCTGACGAACCACCGCATAATCCCGGGAGGAGAAGAATCACGTAGAGGCGAGAGGCAAACTCTCCGGCTACCAGCCGAAGCATGGCAAAAAGCAAGGGTAGCAGTTTCAGGCGCAGTCCCAATGACGGCCAAGGCCACACGCGAAGATCTACTAGCATACCAATACTTGCTTCATCACAAAAAGAGGGATTTTCTAAGGATGTAGAGGCAACTCGACGAAAGAAAAAGACTAGCTGATGAATCCAGCCTTCGGCGGGCTCAGCTAAGCTCTACCTAGGGATCAAGAAGCATAACCGGAGGAATGCAGCCAAGGAGAGGATCCTCGAGACTACAGAATATCCCCGAAGCTGAAAGAAACAAACTGACCAGAGACCTCGATTTGTCGTTCATGTCGGTAGATCCGACATGGCACATCAAAGCAAAAACAGCTCAAGACGCAATTGTTGTTGCACAAACATACCTACTCACAACTCAACCAGCACCCGATGATCCCCGTGCAGCTCTCCATCAATCCACTCTAATGAATCTCGATATGGTGGGTGTGTCCTTTGTGCAGACAAAACAAGGAGTCGTACATCAACCCGATAGATCCCCACGTCGTCATAGCAGCCCTCGGCAAGTCGGACACACCCAGCGATCTCGGTCACCACATCGGGTGCACTTCTTTGGCTCTGAGCTACGAAACAACCTCACACAACACATGAATGACGGGTCAAGGAATGAAGGCCGTAGATGAAGATACTACAATGGCAACAACGAAGACGATTATGAGTTATGCGGAGCCAGCTGCTTTACCCAACGGGTTCGCAAGACCCTAGTTCCTAAGGATTTTAAACTTCCTCATGACCGCCATAAGTACGATGGCCTATAGTAACCCGAAGCTTGGTTAGCAAATTATCTGGCCACCATCAAGTTTCAGGGTGGCTCCAAGGCCACCGAAATGCAGAGCCTGCAGCTGCACCTAACAGACGTTGCACGATCATGGCTCAGACAGCTACCCGAAGAATCCATTAGTAGCTAGAACAACCTTGAAGATAAGTTCATCCGATATTTTCACTCCACATTCAAGTGACCCGCATCTCTAGAGCAATTAAGAGCGTGCAAACAAAAACCTGGAGAATCAATAAGAGCCTTCATTCAGCAATGGAACATCATCAAAAACTCAGCTAAGGCCATATCCGACGAAAGGGAAATCGACGCCTTTAACGATGGCCTCCGCCGTCGAGAATTCATTGAAGAACTAGGACGAGTCAATCCCAAAACAATTTCACAGCTGATGGATATGGCAAATCGCTAGGCTAACGGAGAGGATGCAGTACATAACAAGCAAGCACGTTCACTCGAAAAAGATAGGGACAAACACAACAGTGACAGAAGACGAAGGAACAACGACGGACACGGAGGACCAAGCTATGTTGGAGCTAGTTTCTCGGGCAAGGATAACCAAGGAAACAACGATTACAATGGTGGGCACCGTAACAATAGGGATGACGTTGGAGAAAGTTAACCAACACAGCGATATCAGCCAAGAACCCGAGACCCACCAATGTCTGCAATGCAGATGCTGGAGGAACCCTGTAATATGCACTTTTATGTCAACTCAATGGGAAAAAGGCGATCCAACCATCTTATGAAGGACTACCTAATGTTTCTAAAGATGCAAGAACTATGCAATGCAAAGGCAACCGAAGCAGCAAATCGAGGATACACCACAATGCCTAGCACGTTAGCCATCGGCGCACCACCACCACCGCTGGTGCAACCGCCAGCAGGGCAGCCACGAAACACAACAAATCAAGAAAATGAATACCCCAAGTCCAAGGGAGCAATGCCAATGATTCAGAAAGGGTGCCCATCCAATAGGATCCGGAGGTTTATTACAAGACAAGTCAACATGGCAGAGATGGCGCCACTAGCCACACCCGAGTATCTCCACTGGTCAGAGGGTTTAGGGTCAGAATAGGAAATCACATTCAGCAGAGCCGATCATCCACTTCGAGTACCGCGACTAGGCCACTTAGCCTTAATAGTAGAAGCACAAGTGGGTGGATTTGACATGGGTAAAGTCTTCATGGATGCGGGAAGCAGGATCAACCTGATTTACGCCAAGACACTAAGGCGATGAATTGCTATTTAACAAATCCAGCACCAATAGGAACATCCATCCACGACATAGTACCAGGTAAGGCCGAAATTCCTTTAGGTAAAATATCTCTTGACGTTGTTTTTGGATCCAAGGAAATTTTCAGTAGAGAAAAGCTCGAGTTTGAAGTCATGGACTGGCCATCACAGTATCATGCGATCCTGGGTCGCCCAGCTTTTGCACGATTCATGGCAATACCACATTATGCGTACCTAGTTATGAAAATGTTAGTCCCAAAAGGGGTCATAACAGTAAAGGACAGCTTCACACGATCCGACAATTGCGACCAAGAATTCAACAAAATCTCTGAATCATTCGGGATGGCAACTGAGTTCGAGCAGCTAAAAATGTCGGCAGCTGCAGAACCTCTGGCGGTAGCGCGTGCCAATCCCGATCCGTCTTTTGACACTACGAAGGATACAATGGAAGTACAAATCCACCCTACCGACCCGAAAAAGACGACCTTTGTGGCTTCCAATCTTGATACCACATAGGAAGGCGCGCTCATCGAGTTCCTCCGTGAGCATAGGGAGATTTTCGCATGGGTACCTTCTGACATGCCGGGAATTCCTAGGGAACTTGCTGAGCACGCATTAAACTTGTACCCAAAGGAGAAACTAGTAAAATAGTCGCTTCGTTGCTTTGTTGAGCCTAAATGAAAGGCCATTGGAAAGGAGCTCCATCGCCTAACTGACGCAAAATTCATTAAGGAATTGAAGAAAGAAGAGTGGGTCAAATATCTAGTATGTGTCCCAAAGAAAAATACAAAAAAACTATGGATGTGCATTGATTTCACTGCGCTGAATAAGCAATGTCTAAAGGATCACTTCTCACTACCACGAATCGATCAGATAATCGATGCAACCGCGGGGTGCGAACGTCTTTCCTATTAGACGCATATTCATGATACCATCAAATTTAGATGAAGGAGGAAGATCAGGATAAAACAACATTTATCACACCCTATGGTGTATTCTGCTACACAACACTGCCCTTTGGCCTAAAAAATGCTAGGGCAAGATATCATCGGATGATGCAAAACTGCCTAGGAAGTCAAATTGGCACAAACATACAAGTTTACATTGACGATGTCATATTCACAACAAAGCAAAGATCCTCTCTTATCAATGACCTCTAAGAGACATTCGAAAACCTCGACAAGTTTTGCATCAAGCTCAACCCGACAAAATGTTCTTTTGGAGTCCCTGCAAGGAAACTCCTCGTATATCTCGTATCAACAAGAGGAATAGAAGCCAATCCCGAGAAAATACAGGCAATCCTAACAATGAAAAAATCAACGAATCTTCGAGGCGTATGATATCCCACAAGTATAGGGGATCGTGTGTAGCCTTTACAATAAGTAAGAGTGTCGAACCCAACGAGGAGCTAAAGATAGGATAAATGTTCTCTCAAGTTCTATCAATCACTGATACAACTCTACGCACACTAAACGTTTGCATTATCTAGGAAATAAAGCTAGAGCAATAATACAAGTACTAGAGATAGCTTTGCATGATAATAAATAACAAGAAAGTAAAGTTAGTTGCTACAGCAATAAAATACCCTAAACTAATAGAGCCATGAGTGTGGAATAGTAGTGGCAATTGTGGTGGCTTTGTCCCAGTTTAATTAGTGAATAAATCGGGTTCATTATCTTCGATGCAGTTTTCTATGTGGGAGAGGCTAAATATACATGCGCTTCACTACTTGGAATTACATGTACTATATGATTGGATTGTTAGCAAACATCTGTAACTACTAACAATGCATTAAGGTTTCCCCAAACATAGCCTTAGTGTCAGGGGGATGATCCCCGGGTACCCCACCCGAATAAGAAATAGGACAGTCGGATCGAGTCCGGCTGACCAGATGCAGCCGGACAGGTTAGGATGGGCCGGCTACCACCCAATAGCCGGATCATAAGGAGGCAGCCAGATACGACGGCACAGCCGGATCCAATCAGAGAGACAGGACGGCGTGCGTATCAGTGCACACTACGTCCTGTACGATGACGAGACGGGCAACCACCCGCCCATGCCGAAGACTTTGCGTGGGTGACGCTAGAACAGTGGCCTGTGCTGATGACGGGCTCGCACGGCGTCCACTATACCTACGACAGCCATACCGCTCATACACCGATGTGACATACCATACCGGGTACTGTAGATGACCAGCCGGCTGGGACCCGCTTGTGGGGCCCGCCAGTCGGACTGGCCAGGGAGACTGTTGCCTCTCTGCCTATATAAGGAGAGGCAAGGTCTCAGTAGAAAGGTTTGGTCTGAGTGCATTTAAGGCAGTAGCTAAAGAATACAGCTCGAGGAGCATTTGTAGCTCGTATATCCCGCATAGACAGATCAGGCAGGAGTAGGGGTTTTACCTCACCACGAGGGCCCCGAACCTGGGTACTTCTTGCGTCCCGCTACGCTCGCTTGTATCCAATCCTGCCTGCGGACACTGTCGATAGCTTCCCTGCTAGTCCCCACACCTCTATCTAACCTCCCCAGGTACTGCCGTTCCCAATACAACTACAGTTGGCGCCCATCGTGGGGCAATGGCTTCGACCGGAGTCACGTTCTGCACGGGACCCTGCACTTCAGCCGGGGAGCGCGTGGCCTCCGGCCTGGTGCTCACGCTCGGCAAGTTTGACTGCGTCATCGACAACGCCTCCTGCTTCGCTGGAACTTCCTTCCCGGCGAACGACATCGTTCTGCTATTCGGCGATCTCCCCATCTACATCGCCATCGTCCCGGAGCGTTTCCCTAGGGAAATCGTCTCTGTCGCGGGGCCGCCGCGCTCAGATGGCAGCACCTCCGCCGTGCCTCACGGCGTGGAGGTCATGATGGCCGGATCCAGCTCGCACCCCCGCCAACCGCGGGAGCGAGGCGTGGACGAGGTCGGAACTTTCGCTCCCCAGCAGCCTCCGAACCCGGTGGAGGATGCCATTGATCGGCTCCTGACGCCGGTTAACCTCGGGGACAACCCAGAGGAAGCGGAGGCCAACTTCACCATGGAGAGACAGATCCTCCTCCAGGAGGCCATGGAACTGGCAGCAGCCCGCAAGCAACTGGAGATCGCTAGGCGCGAGTATGACCGCGCGCACGGCCTCACTCCGGCTACCGTGGAGCCGAGCCGACGCGGCCAGGTACGACGTCGGGGCGGTGAGCTGGGCGGTAGGCTGGAGAAGGACGGAGAATCGGATCCCGCGCCTACCCCCACACGGCCCACCTACAGCACGCCCATCAAGAACCTGCGCGCGGCGCGAGCCGCAGCAGAAAACTACCCAGCCTGGAGGGCGAGGAGCGAGCCCGCCAGCACGCTCGCGTCCAGAAGCTCCTCCGCGTCGCGGACGAGCAGGTCGGCGCCAACCGACAGACGCAGGAGGACCTTAGCTACTCCAGAGGAGGCAAGCTACCTGCCAACAGCAGGGACGCACCGTGCGACACCCAGCAGGCGTCCTCCCCTTAGCCGCCCAGGGCCCGCAGCATGCGTTGCAGCTCCAGCAACAGGGGCCAGCCACGCCAGGAGCAGACGGTGAACAGCAACCTGCCACCTCCCCCACCACCAGCCGGAGCGCCCAGACCAGCCGGTTCCCGCCTCTTAGGCCGGGTGGGCGCGCCCAACCCGGATTGTCCGGATGCCCGCGACCGCATCGAGCTCCTCGCTCAAGCGCGCGTCACGGAAGAGGAAGATTCTACCGGTCTGGTTTGTTTCGGACCCCGCATCCGGAACGAGCCGTTTCCAGATAAATTCTCCCTGCCCAGGGACACCCCCAAGTACGACAGCAGCATGAAGCCGGAAGACTGGCTGACCGACTACGCTACGGCAGTCGACATCGCCCACGGGAATAAGCGCACAGCTGTGCGCTATGTTCCTCTCATGTTAACCGGGTCGGCAAGGACATGGCTCAATAGCCTCGTGCCCAACAGCATCAACGCCTGGCCTGACTTCGAGAAGGTGTTCGTCCGCAACTTCAACGGCATGTACAAGCGTCCAGGGCGCCCGCGCGACCTGGCCCTGTGCGTCTAGGGCGACCGCGAGACCGACCGCGAATACCTCGCCAAGTGGACGGAGCTCCGCAACACTTGCGAGGGCATTCTGGAGAGCCAAGCCATCAGCTTCTTCATCGAAGGATGCCGAGAGGGCACCATGCTTCGCTACCGGCTACTGTGTGATGAGCCGAAAACCATGGCGGAGCTCATGACGGTCGCGGACCAGTACGCCACGGCGGATGCCGCCATGAAGAAGCCCCCCCCCCCGAGTAAACGCGGACGGCCGTCTGACTCCCACAGAGCCGGCTCGCGACCGTCCGAGCAACCCGACTGGTGAAGCCGGATCCTCTAGACACCATGCAACGACAACCAGTTCCATGGGGATCGCCAGGCCGGACAACAGAAGCCTCGCTACCACGCGCGACAGGTCAATGTTGTGGAGGGTGCACCCGATGCACTGGCTAACGACGCAAGAAGGCAGAAGCCCCGGCTCACCTTCGACCAGATGATTGACGGTCCGTGCAAGTGGCATAGCGGTCCCTTCAAATCGGCTACCCACACCACCCAGAACTGCAGCTGGACTCGCCAGCTAAAAGACCAGGGCAACCAGCCTCATCTCCCACCTCTCCCACCGGGTGGACCCCCGCTGCCGGCTAGGGGAGCCGGGAATGACGGCAACGGCGGCAATAACAACGGCTACCCCCAGCCGCACGCCGCTTACCACATCTTCGAGACAGAGCAGGACGACAAGCACAGCCGCAGGCGACGCTCCAAGGAGGTCAACGCCATCGTTTCTCTGGTCCCCCATTACCTGAATTGGTCGGAAACCCCCATCACCTAGAGCCGGGCAGATCAGCCTGAGCATCTGCCGACTCCCGGGGGCTACGCCATTGTGCTCGACCCCCTCATCGTCTCCAACGCGCGCACCTGCCGATTCTCGTGCGTCCTCATCGACGGAGGCAGCAGCCTCAACCTCCTCTACCAGTCCTCGCTGGAGAAGTTGGGCATTCGCGAAAGCAACCTGCGCCCGACTACCACGACATTCCACGACGTACTGCCAGGGCCAGCCTGCGCTCCGCTGGGAAAAATCCAGCTGGACGTCATCTTCGGGACCGAGGAGAACTTCCGCCGCGAACCAATCTGGTTCGAGGTGGTAAATTTGACGAGCTCCTACCATGCTCTCCTCGGGCACCCCGCCCTCGCCAAGTTCATGGCCATCCCCCACTACGCGTACCTCAAGACGAAGATGCCAGGACCCCAAGGCGTGATCACCGTCGCCGGCTGCTTCAGGCGATCGATGGAGTGCACCTCAGCCGGTTCCAAACTGGCAGAGGCCCCCATCATAGCCGAAGAAAAACGCACGATCATGCGCAATGTGGCCATGGCCCAGCAGGACATCCCGGCTAGCAGCAACCGGCTGGAGAAGGAGCCTTCCAACCGGCAAAGGAGACAAAGAGGATCCTGCTCGACCCCTCCGACCCGACTAAGTTCGTCACCATCGGTGCCGGCTTAGACAGCAAATAGGAAGGCGCGCTCGTCGACTTCCTCCATGAGAATCGGGACATCTTCGCATGGTCTCCAAAAGACATGTCGGGTGTGCCGAGGGAGTTCGCCGAGCACTCACTTCATGTGCGTCCGGATGCCAAGCCGGTCAAGCAACCTCTGTGCCGGTTCACAGAAGAGAAGAGAAAGATAATCGGTGACGAGATCACCCGACTCCTTGTAGCCGGGTTCATCATGGAAGTGTACCACCCAGACTGGCTGGCGAACCCAGTCTTGGTGTTGAAGAAGAACAAGACCTGGCGCATGTGTATCGACTACACCAGCCTGAACAAGGCGTGCTCGAAAGACCCCTTCGCCTTGCCCCGCATCGATCAAGTCATCGATTCCACGGCCGGCTGTGATTTGTTGTCTTTTCTAGATTGTTATTCCGGGTACAATCAGATCCGGCTAAACCCGGCTGGTCAGATTAAGACATCATTTATCACCCCCTACGGGGCTTTCTACTATGTAACCATGCCTTTCGGCCTAAAGAACGCAGGCGCCACCTATCAGCGATGCATGCAGAAATGCTTGCACTCGCAGATAGGCCGAAACGTGCATGCTTACGTTGATGACGTAGTCATCAAAACCAAGGAGAAGCGCACCCTCCTTGAAGATCTGAGAGAAACATTCGGCAACCTCTGCCGGTACCAGATGAAGCTGAACCTGGAGAAGTGCGTCTTCGGAGTACCATCTGGCCAGCTACTCGGTTTCCTCGTATCTCAGCGAGGCATCGAGGCGAATCCGGAGAAGATCGCGGCCATCGAGAGGATGCAGCCGCCCAAGAACCTGCTTGGAGTCCAGAAATTCACCGGATGCCTGGCTTCCCTCAGCCGTTTCGTCAGCCGGCTGGGGGAGAAGGCACTCCCGTTGTACCAACTGATGAAAAAGACGGACAAGTTCTCCTGGACTTCGCAGGCCGACACCGTGTTTCACGACCTCAAGCGCATGCTATCCACAGCGCCGGTTCTAGCCACGCCGGCTAGCAAGGAGCCGATGTTGCTCTATATAGCAGCCACCAGCCGGGTCGTCAGCGTCGTCCTGGTGGTGGAGCGCCCCGAGGAAGGCAAGGCTCAGCCGGTTCAGAGACCCGTCTACTACCTCAGCGAGGTTCTCTCCCTCTCCAAGCAGAACTACCCCCACTACCAAAAGATGTTCTACGGTGTGTACCTGGCATGCAAGAAGCTCAAGCACTACTTCCAGGAGCACCCGATCAAGGTCGTGTGCACTGCACCCCTTTTGGAAATCATCGGCAACAAGGACGCCACCGGCCGAGTCGCCAAATGGGCCATCAAGCTCGCCGCCTACTCCATCCAGTACGAGCCCCGGGTCACAATCAAGTCGCAGGCGTTGGCGGAATTCCTCGTCGACTGGGTTGAGACCCAGTATCTCCCAGCGGTGCCGGATTCAGACCACTGGCGGATGCACTTCGATGGGTCGAAGATGCTCGGGGGCTTGGGAACCGGCATCGTGCTCACCTCGCCCAAGGGAGACCGGCTGGAGTATGTGTTGCAGATCCACTTCAAGGCCTCCAACAACGTAGCCGAATACGAGGCGCTGGCGCATGGGCTCCGGCTGGCCAAGGAGATCGGTGTCAACCGGATCCTGTGCTTCGGTGATTCGGACTTGGTGGTGCAACAGGTGTCTGGGGAATGGGACGCCTGAGATGCCAACATGGCCCTCTACCGGTTCCACATCCAGAAGCCCAGCACCTCCTTCGACGGGTGCGAATTTCATCACGTCCTCCGCACCAACAACGAGGCAGCCGACGCGCTCTCCAAGATAGGATCCACCAGGCAGGCCATCCCACCAGGGGTCTCCTTGGAGCATCTGCGCAAGCCATCCATCAACCCGTCGCCGGAATCAGATTCCATCGTCTGGGCGGGAAGCGTTCTGGCGGCCGGAGCAGCGGAAACGGAGCTGACAGAACCGCCAAAGAAGAAAACCTGCGCCAACTCTGGCCAGGCAGTGCCCTCCGGCTTGCAAGACCCGGGGGCTGCCGGCTCGCCCAGTGGCACGGGGGCTGCCGGCCCAGATATTCCACCCGGACGACCCCCCGACACCCGTCAGCCGGAAGGCAGGAGCGTCCTCGTCATCCGGGAAATGCCATCCTGGGCACAGCCCTTCATGAACTACATCGCCAACAGCGAACTCCCAGACGACGAGGTAGAGGCCAGGCAAAACCGACGTCGCACGCATACATACACCATCATAAACGGCGAGTTGTACAAGCGCAGTGTATCTGGTATCTTCCAGCGATGTGTCGACGTAGACACAGGCTACCGGCTACTCAAGGACATCCACCAGGGGGAGTGTGGGCACCACTCTTCGTCAAGGGTGATAGTCGCCAAGGCGTTTCGCCACGGTTTCTATTGGCCCACCACCCTCGAAGATGCCGAGCAGCTGGTCCGCGCGTGCAATGGGTGCCAACGCTTTGGGCAGCTCAGGCACATGCCAACCTCGGTGCTCAAGACCATACCGATCACCTGGCCCTTCGCAGTTTGGGGCCTCGACATGGTCGGGCCCTTCAAGCGAGCTCGCACGGGAATGACCCACCTGCTGGTAGCGGTGGACAAGTTCACAAAGTGGATCGAGGCCAAGCCTATCCGGAAGCTGGACGGGGCGACGGTTGTTACCTTCTTCACCGACATCATCAACCGCTTCGGCTACCCCAATAGCATCATCACCGACAACGACACGAACTTCGCCAAGGGGGCCTTCGCCCGGTTCTGCAGCAACAAGGGCATCCGGCTAGACCTCGCCTCCGTTGCACACCCGTAGTCCAACGGGCAAGTCGAACGAGCAAACGGCTTGGTGCTAGCCGGCATCAAACCATGTCTCATCGAGCCGTTGGAGCGGTCACCCGGATGCTAGATCGAAGAACTTTCAGCTGTGCTGTGGAGCCTCCGCACCACACCGAATAGGTCAACCGGCTACACGCCATTCTTCTTGGTCTACGGATCGGAAGCCGTCCTCTCCGCCGACATCGAATTCGACTCCCCTCGCAAGCTCCTCTACGACGAGCAGGCCAACAAGGAGGCGCGGGAGGACAGGGTGGATCTCCTGGAGGAGGCCCGCGAGCTGGCCCTGTCCAGATCTGCCCTGTACCAGCAGCGACTACGTCGCTGCCATTCAAGCCGGATTCGCCCAGTCGCATTCCGCGAGGGCGACCTGGTTCTCCGGCTGGTGCAAGACACGAAGGGCATGCACAAGCTAGCACCACCCTGGGAGGGCCCCTTCATCATCAGCCGGGCGCTGCCCAACGACTCCTACTACCTCATTGACGCACAGCAGCTGCGCAAGAACAAGATGGACAAATCGGATGAGGAGACCAAACGTCCTTGGAACGCGGGCCTGCTGCGCCCGTTTTACACCTAGTCGCCAGGCAGTGTATGTATCCCGAAAACCCCATGAATGAAAATGCGGACTCCCACGAGAATCTTGGGGGCTCCTTCTAGAAATGTGTACGCACATGTTCTTCGGTTCAAGTTTTCTGGCTCCGGCAACCCCCTACCCGGGGGCTCGCCGGCTGGCCTGGCCTGTTAAGCCAACAAACCGGCTGAGTAGTGTGCGATGATGCCAGAGGCCCACTCTTCGTCTCAGCTATAGACCGCAACCCGGCTGTCCGGCTAGCAAGAGCAAAAGCCTGAGGCATCCCACACGAAAAACGGGGAGGAGGCGTGACAGATCGGGCGTCCCGACCCCGCAACTAGCTCAAACCAATCCAACTGCTAAGCCGCTAGTACCGTGCGTAATGTACTGTCAGCTCCCTTCGATTCCGGCTGCAGACCGCAACCCGGCTGCCCGGCAAGGACGCAGCAAAAACAGCAGAACACACGAGAAGGCGATTAAGTGTCTAGAAAGGAGCAAGCCAGTTTTTGAAAAAATAAGCCGTTTTCGGCTATGATTTGACAGACTAACATATTAACCTGTGAAGATGTATGTGTATGCATATGTGAGTTCTTGTCCGACTACTTAGAGTCGGAATTCAGGAGAAGGAAAGAAGATTCGAAGCCCTTGCCTTCATCAAGCGCTCCGAATCTCGGGGGCTACACCCACTACGTGCGCTCGCGCACCCCCAGTGGAATCTTGTAGTTCCTGACCGGCTAAGGGCGTTTAGCCGGTTGTTCGGAGCCCAGGTGAGGGCAAGGGAGGGAGCAAGAAAAGACAAGAAAGATTCGAAGCACCTGGCTACGCCAGCTACTCCGAATCTCGGGGGCTACACCCAGTGGGTGCGCTCGCGCGCCCCCACTGGAATGTTAGTTCCCCCGGCTGAAGGCGTCTAGCCGGCGAAAGCGGCCGACTGGGACGGGGCTAGTCGGATAAAGTTAGAAGGCTTGGCAGAAACAAGAAAGATTTGAAGCACCTGGCTACGCCAGCTACTCCGAATCTCGGGGGCTACACCCAGTGGGTGCGCGTGCGCGCCCCCACTGGAGGTGCAGGTCGCCCGGCTCAAGGCGTGTAGTCGGACTAAGTTAGTCGGGCAGAATACATAAAAGGAAAGTTCAACGCACAAGACTCAAGCATTTCAACAATAATGAACAAGGAGACGAAGCTCTCACCAGTTACCCGGCATCGCAGATAGCCGGTGCAAACGAACAAAGTTGACAAACATACAAGACAAGACAAATACACCCGGCATCCCGGGGTAGCAGCTAAATGGCAGGACCTTTGCCGTTGGGGGGGGGGGGTTCTTGGCCTGCAGAAGCTGGGGGCGGGGGTGGAGCCGCAGTGCTCGTTCCGGCTCCAGCGCTGGCAGGCGGCGGCACCGGGGCCTCCACATCCGGAGTGCCGGTAGACTCCGAGTCGGTGAGAACCTCGTCCGGGTCCACATAGTCGGCGATCTTGATGGCGGACCCGCGAAGCTCCGGATGGGCTTGGCGGACGGTGGCAAGATCAGCTCCGGCACGAAAGCCCCCGTCGATCTTCTTGACGCGAGCATCCTTATACCAGGAGAGCATCAGTGTCAGGGCCATCTCCGCCCCACCCATCACTGCCAGGTCCCGCAGCCGGTCCACCGTAGCCGGTACTTCTCCCACCTTCGCCGCCAGCTGCACCATCGTCTTCGGAACCGGAGCCTCCGGCCACACGAAGGAGAAGACGTCCCGTGCCGCCTGACGAAGCATCACAGCTTCCTCGCCAAGAAGGACGACGATCTCCTGAGCCGTCGGCTGCGCTCCCGGCCAGTTCTCTTGCAGCCGGTTGTAGGCCAGCAGGTCTATGCCGGGGTAAAAGGCTGTCAGAAAAGAGGAGTCAAATCCGGCTACCGGATCCAGAAAGAAAAGAAGACGGAAAAAAGAACTCACCTTTGGCGGTGTGGCCGACCTGCATCAGCTCCTCCACCAGCGCCTTCTCCTTGACCGCTAGCCGTTTTATCTCTTTCTCTTGGTCCTTGTTTTGGGCCTCGAGAGAGAGAAGGCTTCGGCCCGGCTAGCGAGCGAGGCATCGCGCTCCTTGACGGTGGCCTCCAAGCCATCTACCTGCGCGTGCCAATCCTTGTTCTGCAGGCGCAGAGTGGAGTTGGACCTGCTCAGCCGGTCGTTCGCTTTCTTCAAGCGATTGATCTCGCGCTGAGCGCACACGAGGATAGCTGCAACGGAGCCGGCTATCAGAAAAAAAAGAGAGAGCCAGACGGATAAAGCGAACTCACTCTGGGAGGTCCCGTTGGCAGCAGCAAGCTTCTGCTCCAGGGTCCGGTTCCCACCGGCTGTGGCCTCAAGCAGCCGGATCTCCTTCACCGCCAGCTCGAGCATGGCGGCAAGATCCGAAAGCGAAGCAGCGGAGGAGGCGTCGTCGTCCACGGCATTGACGGCCAAGGACTCCTTCGCCGCGAGCATCGCTGTTCGCCACTCCTCCCCGAGCTCCTCGTCGGAGTTGTCGTTGCCAACAACGACGAGCCCCTTGCCAGCAGCCCCCCGCGCACCCGCAAAGGAACCTTCCGGCTGGGAGTGATCCGCTTCCGGCTAGGGATCCTCCGGCTGGGAGGGGGCAGCCGGCTCAGCTTGAGGAGGGGGCGGAGGCTGCGCCTCAGAGGAAGGAGAGGCACCGGGTGGATCAATCGGGGCCCGAGGCGGCGACCCGGCTGGCGTCCGGGCCGGGCTCGCGGATCCGAAAGAAATCAGTGCGCTAAAAAGAAGGAGGAAAAGGCAAGAGCAAAACAAGCCAAAGTCAGAAAAGCAAGAAAGAGGCTAAACAGGCAGAAAGCACCGAGAGATGGGGGAGAAAAACGTACCCCGGCACGACCAGGGGCGGCCCTTTCTTCCGGCCAAGACGGCTTGGCGGCAGGGCACCGGTCCGGCTCCTCTTTGGAGCCGGCTCCTCCGCCGCAGGCCGGCGGGAGCCAGAACGGCTGGAGCCGCTCCCACCTGCTTCGTCGTCCGCCACAGAGCGCGTCACCGGCTCCGCAGTCGGCCCGGCCTCCTCCTCCTCGTGCACTTCCGCGTGCGGGTCGGCAGCTGGCTCGTCATTCCGGCTGGGGAAGGCGTCGCTGTCCCCATCTGATTCCTCACCGGATCACCGAGCGCACGGCTCGGGCAAGTCCGGCGTGAATACCTCGAGGGGAGCCTCACCCTCCTCGCGAAGGATGCAGGCGAACATCTGACAAACGCAAGAGGTCAACCAGACAGAACAAGGAGATAACACAGGGGGAATAAGCAAAATTTTTGGCTACGAGAACTTACCCGAGGCACGCGGTTCTCCCGGCTGTAGGGCTCCAGGCCGAACTTCCAGTTCTCTGGCAGCCGCTCCTTGCTGATCGTCCACAACCACTCCTTCAAGTTGTGGTAGCGGGGATCGCGGCGCGACAGCCGGGTCGGGTCCAGCCGGCCGGAGTAGAAGCACATCTTGTGCGCCCGCTACTGCAGCGGCATCATCAGCCGGGACATCTAGCTAAGAGTGACGTCCCGACCGGTTAGCTGGCAGGTGACAAGGGAGCGCATGCGTGCCAGCATCGCATCCGTCTCCGCCTTGTCGCCGTAGATCTTTCAGGTCCCAGTGCTGCCGGCTGGACTCGACGTCTTGGAAGGCCGGCAGGTTTATCCGGTCGATGTTGGTGACGTTCTTGACGTAAAAATACGACTGCTGCCACAGCCGTACCGTGTCCTGGAGCAAGAATTTCGGGTAGCCGGATTGGGTGCGGGAGTATATGGAGGCGCCGCCGCAGACGACTAGCGGGCCCTTCGTGTACTGCACCTGCGGCCGAACTCGGAAGAGCCGGCAGAAGAGCCCGAGATCCGGCTGGATCCCGAGGTAACTCTCGCAGAACGCCATGAAGTGCGCTAGCGTTCCGATTGCGTTGGCGCCGAGGTGGTGGAGGCGGAGGTCGGAGAAGGCCAGGAACATGAGAAAGAAGGGATGCAGCGGCAGTGCAAACCCGCACGCCAGGTGCGAAAGGAAGATGACGCGTTCCCCCTCCGCCGGATGCGGCGACACCTCCCCCACCGGTGCCAACCGCACAGCCACCTCCTCCGCCGGCGGGAGGACGTGGGTCGCGCGATACTTCGTGATCTGGTCCTCGGTGACGGAGGAGCCGCACCAGGCTCCGCGGTCAGCGGCCATTTCCGGCTGACGGAGAGGGGCGGCAACGGAGGAGTGACGGTGGCCCGTAACGTCGACGACGGTGAGCGGGCGGCGCAGAGGGCAAGGGCGCAGGAGCAAGAGCACGCGAGGGAGAAGGAGATTGCAGCGGGGGATCGAAGGAAAAGAACGGCCTCCCCCGCGGCGTCCCTTTAAAGGATCGGAAGGGCAACCGTCGGCAGGGCCACGTGGCGCGCATCCGGGCACCCCACATCCCAACCACCGCCTAGATCCCGTGTGCCAGGACAAGATGCGCAGAAGATCCTGGAACGAGAACCGAAGCGCCGGACAGTAGTTCCCCGAGGCGACGTGCGACGGGACGTTACGCTGCCCGCTGCAGAGCAATGATGGCACGTGGGCGCGTGGCCGGCGTCAGCACTGACGTCACGGGTAGCGCAACCGCCAGGCTCAGCCGGATGAAAATTCAAAAAGCAAGAAGGAGCGCGCACACATTTCGCCTAAGGGCGGAATCCACACGCGCTCGGGGGCTAGTGTCAGGGGGATGATCCCCGGGTACCCCACCCGAATAAGAAACAGGACAGACGGATCGAGTCCGGCTGACCAGATGCAGCCGGACAGGTTAGGATGGGCCGGCTACCACCCAGTAACCGGATCATAAGGAGGCAGCCGGATACGACGGCACAGCCGGATCCAATCAGAGAGAGAAGACGACGTGCGTATCAGTGCACGGTACGTCCTGTACGATGACGAGACGGGCAACCACCCGCCCATGCCGAAGACTTTGCGTGGGTGACGCTGGAACAGTGGCCTGTGCTGATGACGGGCTCGCATGGCGTCCATTGTACCTACGACAGCCATACCGCTCATACACCGATGTGACATACCATACCGGGTACTGTAGATGACCAGCCGGCTGGGACCCGCTTGTGGGGCCCGCTAGTCGGACTGGCCAGGGAGACCGTTGCCTCTCTGCCTATATAAGGAGAGGCAAGGTCTCAGTAGAAAGGTTTGGTCTGAGTGCATTTAAGGCAGTAGCTAAAGAATACAGCTCGAGGAGCATTTGTAGCTCGTATATCCCGCATAGACAGATCAGGCAAGAGTAGGGGTTTTACCTCACCACGAGGGCCCCGAACCTGGGTACTTCTTGCGTCCCGCTACGCTCGCTTGTATCCAATCCCGCCTGTGGACGCCGTCGAAAGCTTCCCTGCTAGTCCCCAGACCTCTATCTAACCTCCCCAGGTACTGCCGTTCCCAATACAACGACACTTAAGTTTAATGGTCCTCTTACTCCCATACGTGCAACGTTCCAGTTCACGTCCTCAGGTTTCTGTCACTCCGGCAGAACTTCCTCTTCCTCTTACACATACTACAAACCCTATGATGTTTCATCCATACGCGCACAAATATAATGGACACCAAAGGACTACACCATATCAACATGCAACTCTAATGAACCAAAGACGTTCAACCATTCAATCTAAGAACAAAGAAACTACACAAACATGACATAGATCATAGGATTAATATAACTTATAGCATCAAACACCATGTTTACATAGGACGATACAGAGGTATGTGGGAGGATGAACCACTGCATACTAGGAAGATTAGGTGATGGAGATGGCGGTGAAGATGGTGAAGAGGGCGGCGGTGGCGCCGGCGACGGCGCGGGGGACTCCTTTCCCGCCACCGGTATCATGGGGGAGCACCGCCCATTAGCCCCCTTCCTTCATGGCTTCTTGGGAGCCCTCCCCATGGAGATGGGATCCATGGGGGAGGCAAAAATGTGGCTTTAGTGGCTGCAAATTCGTGGGTGGAGATGTCCTCCACGAATTAGGTTTCATCCCTTTATATGGCTTCTCGGATTCCCGTCACCCCATCTTAGGCTGCAGTAAATCGGGCCCAGCAGGCCCGTCCAGACTCGGAGTCAGCTAAATTTTATGTCCAGAACATTTAGCGCGAAATTGAAAAAAATTGTAGTTGAAGATTTTTCCATTTGACGCCATCTTCGACCCTAAATGTGACCATCTTCAAAAAGAGTTCTGAGACAGATTTCTAGAAAATCCCAATTTGACTCCAACAAGGTTTCCACTTGTATTATTGGTAATTCCTACACATCAAAGTGCAAAACAAGAACATTGTGCACTTTTGCAACTATTAGTAGGTTAGTCCAAATAAATCATAAACTTTATACAAAAAGGAGTGTCAAGAGCATAATATTAGCATAAAACCATCAAAAATTATAGATACGTTATGAATGTATCAACATCCCCAAGCTTAGTTCCTTCTCGTCCTCGAGTAGGTAAACGATAAAAACAATATAATTTTTGAGGTGACATGCAACCAACACAATCTTGATCATCACTATTGTAAAAGCATTGCAGCTGGGATCAAAGTAGTTAAAACATGAACATGAAAGATAGAGTTCTAACAATAAGACATAGCAACTATGTTGTAACATGAAAAGGTACAAACAAAAGATCGTGAATAACAATGCATTGAAAGATGTTTGTTTGTTTCACATATAGAAAACATAATAAGAGTGGTGACATGGATATACCTTATAGGTACTCGAGTTTGGCATATACGGCCTGGATACAGCGGAAGCCCACGGTGTTGCCAAGGCCCAAATGGAGAACTCGAGTGGCCTGCGGACTCTTGATTGCTTGCGAGACAAGAAGAAGCTAAAGATAGAAAGTTTAAAGGGAAAACCCTAATCTGTAACCGACTCGACTTGCTACCCGAGACCTATCCTATCTATATAAAGGCTAGGAGGGGGCGGCGAGGAGGACACACGCAACCCTAGTTTCCACAACTCTCACCAGATTGCATCTGCGCACCCCTGTATTCTTCGATTCCTTCATTAATTCCAAGAGCAGACAAGCAGGAGTAGGGACCTCTACGAGGCCTGAACCTGGGTAAACCTTGCGTCCCTGTGTGCTTGTTTGCTAGCTGACTGATGCCTCCAGCGCTCCCTCCTTCTCCAAAACCCAAGTCCATAACAATGGGCATTGATGAGTTAAACCCTCGTCAATTGGCGCCGTCTGTGGGAACTGGGAGTGGTGATGTTGCAGCTTCTTCGGCCCCATCAACCACGATCTACAACTCCGCAACAGCCGAGATTCGCCAGCTCTTTGGCGCATTCGACTTCACCGTCCACACGCCAGCCACTCGCCCGACATTCGAGTCCGTGGGCGATGGAATCAGCCTGGCGATCGGGAGCTTCCGCTTCCAAGTTGGTTAGATGGGCACGCTTCGCATGCCTGACCAGCACACATCACTCGTGATTTCTCCAGCATCGTGGTTCCCGCCACCAATCGGCACCCTCAGCGAGCTCAACACCTCAGCAGCAGCTGAGAGCACGGACAGCGACAATAGTCGAGGATCCGATCTAGGTGACCTAGCGACAGAAGATGGAGTCTACGGCTTCGGATCCAAAAGTTGCGGAAGCAACAACTTCCCCAACCACTTCATGTGCACCATCATCAATGCTGGTGAAACTAGCGCCAATCGCGAAAACGGTGGAAACGGTTCTGATCCACCCAACAGTGGCATACCTAATGGCGGACCACCCAACGGCGGCCCCACCAACGATGGCAATGGCGCGCCCGTCAACAATGGAGGGGTAGTTGAACCACCAACCATGGTGAACGAACACACTGGCGAACGCATCGTGATCAGACTCAACGACAATGAATGGGCCCGTTGCCGAGAAGCTCTATGAGGAAACTCTCTACCCCCCGGCACGCCGCAGGACCTGCTGATGGGCTACCATTGGCTACTAAAGTAGGAGTACAGATGCCAGCTACACGCGATCGCGCAACTCGAAGCGCGTAAAAAGGTGGCGGACGAGTCGAGTCTTCGACGGGCCGGGCTCTCCTCCCATGGAGGATCCTCCTCCAAAGGCAACGAGTATGTCGCCAACAAGAGGCGATCTCGAATGGCCCATCTCACCGAGCAAGAACACATAGAATCTGCAAAAGTCCTCGACTTCAGCTCTATGACAGTCTACACGCGGGGCAACGTGGTCCCAAAGACGCCGCAAGATGTGGTGACAGCGGCCACCATGTACGTCCTCAACAACCAGCCACCGACTGGAGATCCCCGAGCCACCATGCACCAATCTATGATCGTGGGCTTGGGGTTAATCGAGGCCGCTCTCAGTAAAGAGCCGACGCCGGAGCCGCAAAAAGGCAAGGCTCTGGCAAAACGCTATTCCTCGCCCTCGGCCAGCGATGACAGTCATGATCTGTCTCGGCGTCGCTGCTCACGGTAGCACGATCAATATTACGATGCACGCGATGACCTCACGCAACGCAAAATCAACAAATCAAGGGCACGACGTGTCCGTTTGACTGACTTAGAGGATGAAGATGTGGAGCTCTGTGGCGCCAGATGCTTCAGCAGAGCTATCAGGCAGAAGCGAATGCCCAAGGGGTTCAAGCCCCCATCGGAGAACCCAAAGTTTGACGGTCTGCAGGACCCAAAAATCTGGTTAGAGGACCACATCTCCTCCGTCAGGCTCCACGGCGAGAGTCGAAGCACGGCCATGCAATGCCTGCAGCTACAGGTACAGGGCACCGCTCGCGCATGGCTCAACAATCTCCCGCGCGGATCCATTCGCAGCTGGGAAGAGCTGGTCTACAGCTTTGTACGCAACTTCAAGGGCACTTACAAAAGGCCCGCATCAATCGAAGAGCTCAGGAGCTGCCAGCAAAGGTCAGGCGAATCGCTACGCTTGTACATCCAGAGGTGGTCCATCATCAAGAACTCTGCAGAAAACATCTCGGAGGATCGCGCAATCGACACATTCAACGGCAGCATTCGCCGCATAGAGCTCAGGGAGGAGCTGGGCCGCTCGAAGCCCAAAACAATTGACCACCTGATGGAAATCGCGAATTGGTGGGCAGATGGAGAAGACTCGGTGAAAAACCGCGTTCACTCTGATGACGAAGCGGAACTCGAGCGCAGACGCGATCGCCGAAGCAAGCGTCGAATGCGCATCTACGATGATCACGACGACATCAACATGGTCGCAGCTAGCTACACCGACAAACGCGACGACAACCGTAATAGCGGCTATCGCAGTGGTGGATACTACGACTCCGGGAAAACCACGCAGGTATGGAAACACCGCACTCGCGAAGAGGCACCCGCAACAACAATTGAGGACAAACTGTCCGGGCCGTGCAACGTGCACTTCTACATCGACAAGCACGGCGGCAAGAAAAAATCCAGCTACCTTCTCAAGGACTACAGCGAGTTTCTCAAACTCCATGAGGGCCTGGCTCGGAAAATCGCGACGCGATCAACAGGGGCTATGGAACCGCCCCAGGCACTATGGCACACGGAGCTCCTCCACCACCGCCCGGACCACCACCGCCTGCGGCTGCGCCAGTCCAGCATCACGGAGGCGAGCCGTATCCACGGGCCATAGGCAACATGATGATCCAAAAGGGACGCCCCTCAAATCGGGTGCAAGAGGCCATCACTCGCCAAGTCAACTTGGCGACAAACTCTCCGCCCTCCACCACTAAGTACCTCAGTGGAAGCGACTCCTGCATCACCTTCGATAAGCGCGACCATCCGTGCCAAGTCCCTCGTCCAGGCCACTGTACCCTCGTACTCGAGGCACAGATTGGAGGCTTCGACATGAGTCGCGTCTTCATGGATGGTGGAAGCGACATTAACCTCATGTTCGCAAGTACCTTGCGTGCAATGAGGATCCCTCTGACGTGTCTAGAGGTCTCGAACACGACGTTCCACGGCATTATCCTAGGCAAGGTCATATATCCCTAGGCAAAATCAACCTCAACGTCATCTTCGGCACGCCGAAAAACTTTCGAAGCGAACGCATCGACTTCGAAGTCGTCGACTGGCCTTCAAAGTACCACCGCATCCTCGGACGCGTCGCGTTCGCTAGGTTCATGGCAGTGCCGCACTACGCCTACCTATAGATGAAAATGCCAGGTCCAAACGGCATCATCACAATCAACGGGAGCTTCGAGAGGTCTGATAGCTGTGACAGGGAATTCAACAGAATCTTCCAGTCCTTCGGCATGCAGGAGGAGCTCGCAAGATTGAAGGAGTTGGCAGACAACAGTCTGCCTCCCCTGAGCCGGCCAAGTTCACCCGACATATCCTTCGACTCGCCGATGCACACGAAGAAAGTATAGGTCCACCCGTTGGACCCGACCAAGATGGCCCTCATCACCAACAACTTGAGTTCCGCATAGGAACTCGCGCTCGTCGAATTCCTCCGTGAGCACTGGGAAATCTTCGCCTGGTGTCCAATGGACATGCCAGGGTTTCCAGGGAATTCGTCGAGCATGCACTCAATGTCAACCCAGACGCAAGGCTAGTCAAGCAGACAATTCGGCGACTGTCTGAACCAAGAGCAAAGGCGGTCGGAATGGAGATCAACAGACTCCTTGATGCCAACTTCATACGTGAGATCAAGGAAAGCACTTGGCTCGCTAACACAGTGTTGGTGCCTAAAAAAGACACGGATATCTTGCGGATGTGCGTGGACTTCACCTCCCTGAATAAGCACTGCCCAAAGGACCACTTCCTGCTACCGCAAATCGACCAAATTGTCGACTCTACCACAGGATATGAGCGCCTCTGCTTCCTCGACGCCTACTCAGGCTATAATCAGATTCGAATGAAGGGGGAAGATCAAGAGAAAACGGCGTTTACAACGCCTTTCGGTGTGTTCTGCTACAACATAATGCCCTTCGGGCTCAAAAATGCTGGAGCCACCTATCAGCGGTGCATGTAGGCTTGCAGCAAGAATCAACTTGGTCGCAACATCCAAGTCTATGTTGACGACATCGTCATCAAGACCAAAGAGGAAGCCTCGCTAATCGACGATTTACACGAGACCTTCACCAACCTCGACTGCTACTGGATAAAGCTCAATCTGGACAAATGCGCCTTCAGCGTGCCATCTTGGCAGCTACTCGGGTATCTCATCTCCGCGAGAGGAATTGAGGCGAACCCGAAGAAAATAAAAGTCATATTGTCCATGGAGAAGCCGAAGAATGTAAGAGGCGTCCAACAGCTGGCTGGGCGAATCACGACGCTCAGTCAATTCATCAGTCGAATGGGCGAAAAAGCACTGCCTTTCTTCCAACTTCTCCGCAAAGCTGACAAGTTCAAGTGGACTGATGAGGCTCAAGAAGCATTTGAAGACCTCAAGCATCTACTATCCACCTCGCCAGTACTAGTGACTCCACGCGAAAAAGAACCACTGTTGCTCTACATCTCCGCCACCAACCAGGTGGTCAGCACGGTGCTCGTGGTGGAACATGCCGAAGAAAACAAAGTCCACAGGGTGCAGCGCTCAGTCTACTACCTCAGCGAGGTGCTCACTCCAACAAAGCAGCGGTACCCGCACTACCAGAAGCTGGCATACGGTGTCTTCATGACAGCCAGGTGACAGCGCCACTACTTCTAGGAGCACCCAACCGTGGTGGTCAACAACGCCTCGCTTGGGCATATTCTCAACAACCCCGGTGCCACCAGACGAGTCGCGCTTTGGGGAATCGAGCTGTCTCCACGAGACATTACATACGAGAAGCGCGACGCGATCAAGTCGCAACTCCTCCCTGATTTCCTCGTACACTGGATGGATAACCAGCTCCCCGAAAAGCCAGGTATGTCCTATCTCTGGACAATGCACTTCGATGGGTCCAAACAAAAGGACGGAGCTGGCACATGTGTCATACTGACATCTCCCTAGGGAGACAAGTTGAAATACATTCTGCGAATGCAGTTCACTGCCTCCAACAATGAAGCTGAGTACGAGGCCCTGCTGCACGGGATGCAGATGGCGAAAGCCTGCGGCGCCAGGAGGCTCATCATCTACGGCGACTCCAAACTGGTGGTGAACCAAAAGATGCACGAGTGCGACGTGTTGAATGATAACATGATCGCCTACCGTGACCTCTACGACACACTTGAAGGGGACTTTGACGGCTGCGAACTGCGGTACGTAGGCCGCGAAAGCAATGAAGAGGCAGATGCACTCGCCAACATTGGCTCCACCTGTGCCCCCATACCACCTGGGGTATTTATCGAACGTATCTGTGAATGCTCCATCAAGCCAAAAGCCGTAGAGAAGAAAACAAGCACAACAACGGACTCGGGGGCTACGCCACCCAATGAGCCAATGACACTTGACGACCTAGAGCTTGACACCGGACTCGAAGGACCAATGGGTGTCATGATGATCGAGCCATCTTGGACTCAACCCTACATCACGTATCTTCTCAGCAAGGGCCTGACGACCCAACGGACGCGCGACACATTGCACGGCGATCCAAGGCATTCGCCATCATCAACGGCGAACTATACAAGCGCAACATCACAGGAGTACTCCAACGGTGCGTCTCCAACACGGACGGAAGGGTCGTCCTCCTCGACATCCACGAAGGGACTTGCGGACACCATGCTGGCAGTCGCGCCCTCGTCGCCAAAGCTCTACGAGCTGGATTCTACTAGCCCACGGCCATGCGCGACGTCAAGGACATCGTCTAGCACTGCAATGCTTGCCAGCGATTTGCGGACAAACCGCACGCACCTAGCACGGAACTCCGTCCAATACCATTGGCTTGGCCTTTTGCGCAATGGGCACTCGACATGGTCGGCAAGCTCCCCAAGTCCTCGCGAGGGAGATATGTCTACCTCCTGGTCGCAGTCGACAAATTCACCAAGTGGATAGAGGCCATGCCGGTGACAAACTAGTCAGGAGCCAGTGCCGTCAAGTTCTTCGAGTCCATTGTCTATCACTTCGGAGTGCCACATAGCATCATTATAGACAATGGAACAAACTTCACCTCCATGGAGTTCCAGGGTTTCTGCGAAAACCTGGGAATCAACATAAGCTATGCCTCCGTAGCTCATCCATAGACCAACGGTCAAGTCGAAAAGGCCAACGGCCTCGTCTGCGGTGGAATCAAGAAGCGACTCCTATGGCCACTCGAGCAAGCCGCCGGGTTTTGGCCATACGAGCTGCAGTCTGTACTTTGGAGCCTGTGCACAACCCCAAACAACGCCACGGGATACACCCTGTTCCTCATGGTGCACGGTGCTGAAGCAGTGCTACCTGCAGAAGTACACTTTAAAGCCACACGGGTGGTCGTGTACAGCGAGCAGGAGTCCACACTCACACTCGAAGACTCTATCGATCTACTTGACAAAGCACGGGACATCGCATCAGAAAGATCGACGATCTACCAGCAGAACCTGCGCAACTACCACAGCAGAAGGCTACGCCCTAGATCCTTCGTCGAAGGAGACCTGGTCCTGCGACTGAAGTAGCAAGGGCACCTCAAGCTCGAGTCCCCCTTGGGAAGGACCATACGTGATTACATAAGTAATCCCAGGTGGCGCCTATCGCCTTAAAGATTTCGAGACAGGAGTCGCATACTCCAACCCCTGGAATGTCGCGCAGCTGCGGTGCTTCTACCCCTAGTCGTTTTTTCTTTTTCTTTTCATTACAAATAAGGCTATTCAGTGAGGCTACTTAGCCACACATTGTACCTCGTACTAATTCTGCGAGTAAATAAAGCTAAGTGCCTCGAAACTCTGTGTTTTCCTCATTTTTCTAGCAATTTTATCACTCGGGGGCTACACCACCCTTTACACACTCGTTCTACGAACAAGTCGCAGTATCCCGAGTAGTTGACACAACAACAATCGAACCCTTGATACAACACCAACCCAGTTGCAACGCACCTGACAGGTTGGCAAGGTGCTGAGATAAAATAAATCAGGCTAACGAAAAGGAACTGCAGAGTACAAATACACTCGCAAAACATATAAGCTAGAAAGATCTTTACATATCAATATAAATCAATTACATCCAGCATATACATATGAACTTTACAACACTGGTACACTTATGTGCAGGATACAGGTTAAACTACTACTGCAGCAGAAGAACGTTTGTCTGTTCCTCAAAGAAGTTGACAATTTCTTCTGCTGGACGATCCACCGCCTGATAATGGGGAACCATGTTCCAGGTAGAACCTGTCGACGGAGCCGTCGGTCCAGCAACAATAGCTGCAATGTCTACATCAGGCCTGTGCAGTCGCACCAGCGACAAAGCAGCCTTGGCACCAGCCACCAACTGCCATCGCACGCACTCACGAACTGCACTCAAATCCTGAAACTTAGCCAGGAGATCCAACAGGCTCGAAGGGACGGCGTCTAGTAGAAACATCGTCTGGTAGATATTCCTTAGGCATGATTGCGCTTTCTTCAGAAAGTGGAGTACTCGAGAAGCACGATCCTGCAGGGTCGCAAGTGCAATCGCGCGATCATGGTCCACCCAAAAATACCCACTTGCCTGAAGTTGTTCCTGGGTCAGGTCATTCATTCGGATGGCAATCCTGTCTTTCTCATCCTGCGGATGACGAGCACTGACAACTACACCAGGCAAAAAAGGCAACATATGAAGACAAGGAACTATCGCGACTGACTACAAGAAAATATAAGAGGGCAGGAAGCTAACACTTGAACTGGTCGCCCAACTGCGTCACCTCCTCCAACATATATTGCTCTTAGGTGGTAGCCTTCTCCGCCCTTAACTTCCATAATTCTGTGTTACCGCGAAGGACGGGCAGCTCACGTTCCAGCTTCTTAACGCGATCGCGCAGTTGCGAAAGCAGGGATAACTCATCCACCCTTGAACGCGACTGCGCCAAGGTCTCATCAGCGGATGGAGGGTCCCGAGGATCACCCGAAGGACCACTCGACGTACCCTATCACAATCCAAGCAAGAGTGAATAAGGGACCAAGCAATACATGGACAAAAAGCTCAAGTGCATTCAAACATGACTAAGTATAAATAGAGACACTCGGCCAATGGCATGTTTTCAACAAAAGGAGTCAAACTATTAACTATTACAATATAACTACTGAAGAGAAGCCTGCTTCTTCGACTTGGACTTCAGCTTCGGGGGCCTCATCGAGTCTGTGGCAGTCTCAGACGACACAGACTTCCCGCCAGCCCCTGACGCCGCAGCCTTCGCCGCCTTCTTGGCTCGCTGCAGCTCCTCGGAATACATGGCGATTGTATTGATGAGTTGTGTCCCGTACTTGCCACAGACCGTTGCAAAGGGAGCAAAAACTACCTGTTGACCATCTGCGTTGACGGGCATCGCCTTGGAGACCGCAGCAGGATCCACCTCCATGCCATGGGCTTGCACCATTACGAGTGCCATGGAAGCGCTAACCGCATGTTGCGATTTCCTAAAGTTCGTGGGGATACCTCCAGTGAGGGACTCCACCAGGTCCTCCAAGTTCTCAATCAGCTCAGCCTTGGGCGTCAGCTCCTCACGGATGCGACTGAGCACAACCTTGGCCTTAGTCAGCATCCCCTGAAGGGAAGCGCTGTTGTCCTCGACTGCCGCGACAGCGCCTGCCAAAGCATCATCACGACGAAGTGCCTGGGGGTCGAAGCTCAGATCGCCAGCATCTACACAAAGCAAAGCATCAGCACAATAACAAGATATCGAAGAAAGAAACAATCAAAATCCCGACGAAAGAATACCTGAAAGAGACTTGGCAATCGAGAAGAGCTGTTCTTCGAACAACTTTTCCCTCGCAGCGATGGAGGTGCGCAAATCCTCTTCGCGTTTCCGCGATTCATCCAGCACAGCGACTGCCTCATCACGACTCTTCACCGCCACGGCAAGCGTCCTTTCAAGAGAAGCAGCATCACGAAGAAGTTCGTTATGCTCAGATGCAAAAACACAAGATAGACCATCAGTCGAATGTATAAATCTCACAAGAACAGAGAAGAAGAAGAAAATACTAACCTTCGACGACGCGATGGTGATTGTCCAGCATTGCATGCTGTTGACCCATCGCAAGTACCTGCTCTGCCAAACGAGCAGCTTCCTTCACAATGAGTTGCATAAGAAGAAAAATAAAGGATCAGCAGATAGCACGGATCACAAATTTGACTGCAAAACTAAATCACACTTACATGCTCCTCCAGATACTCCGAATACGATTGTCGTGCAGTTATCCGGGCAACCACCTAGTGATCCCCAATGTGTGGGGCACTCGATGAGTTGTGCCTGGAGTGGGCCGCTAATGGAGGAGAGGAAGATCGTTCAGCCACTTCCTTGGCCTTGGAGTCCGCGACTCCAGATTCCATCACAAATTGGACGTCGCCAGAAGACGATGTCATCGCTTGACTACGAAACAAAATCCAGCATCAGGAAATGCAACTCCAAAAGGAACCAAGATGAGAGTTGTAGACTTACCAGTCAAATTTATCAAAGTCGAAGGTTTGCTCCTCCGACTCCGACGACTCCTTTGGCAGCCGCATCTTCTTGCGAGCAGGTGGCGCCATGGAGCTTACAGGAACAGTGGGAATCGGCTCCTCTGCACCAATAGATGGGCCTTCTGGAATCAACGGAGATGAAGCATCCGAATCCTTGCTGCGAGAACGCTTGCGATTGTCCGGATCACTAGGAGACACCTTCCAATCCTGCATTCAGAAGAAAATTCATTATACATCAAGAAATTAATGGCAATCGATAAATATAGCTACTTCGTAGCATAATCATACCTCAGGAGGAGGGTTAGAGGCGTCGAAGGGAGGCACGACTGGTTCACCGGGGAGAACCTTAGTGGTGTACTTGATCACCAGTCGCAACCTCTTATCTACTTCACCCGCGGAAATGCCATCGACAGATACGCGAGTGACATCGTCCGCACCAGCCCTCTAGAACATGGGGTGGACTCTGGCCTGCAGAGGCTGGATGCGATGGCGCAACCATGTGCGAATGAGGGCGGCGCCTCCCTCTTCTTTACCCATGCGACTCTCGAGGTCACAGACGTGTTTGTACAGCACTTCTGTCTCCTCGGACTCGCCGGGCATCACTACGTTCTTCCAGGAACGCCTCCTTTTGCATGGCGTCACGGGGTCGAAGGGCGCGAGTCCGTAGTGCTCTCCGTCAGCCTTCTGATCGCGGATGTAGAACCACTTGTCTCTCCACCCTTGGACGGATGCCGTGAGCTTGATGTCGAAGTAGGTAGCGGAGGAGTCGACATGAATCCCGCAGCCGCCTAAGTCGTAGACTAATGAGCCAGAAGCTGACTGACGTTTCAGCTTGAAAAGCCTCTTAAAGAGACCAAAGTGTGGCTCGACTCCGAGCCAGCACTCGCAAAGCGTGATATAGCACGCAATGTGAAGGAAAGAGTTTGGGGACAGCTGGTGCAGCTGGAGCCCATAGAAACAAAGAAGGCCCCTAACAAAGGGATGCAGGGGCAGAGACAGACCGCGGATGATGAATGCGAGGAACATCACCCGTAAACCCGACGGAGGACGGGGGGTTACCTCGTCACCAGGCACTCGCGAATCGTCTGCGGCGAGTGGAAGAACTCCATCTTGGCGTAGAAGATAAGCTCATAGGCCTTGATGGTGGACGCACGCCACGCGCCATTGGTGATGTAGGTGCCCATACCTTTCTTCTTGCGGCCGCCGGCGGCGCTGGTGCCCATGGTGGCGGAGCCACCCTTCTTCTTAGCGATGGTGGTGGTGGCAGCAGACCTAGTGGCGGCGCCTCCTTTCTTTTTCCCCATCATGCGATGGCGGTGCGAGCGGAGGAAGTAGCTCGGGAACACACAGAGTTGGTCCAGCGCCACGAAGAGGACAAGATCTAGGAAGCAAAGAGCAGCGGCAATGGCGATGGAAGCACAAGCAGAGAAAGGGTAGATGGGAAAATTACCGCAGCTGCGCTGCTACTTAACCCCCTTGCGGATGGAATCCAACGGCCAGCAGAAACCCTACTAGACGCGTGGCGCACATCGCGGTCAACACATGGATAAGCCAAAACACGAACCGTCCCCCACTATCTCCATTACACGCGGAAATCGAGGAGACGCAGTTAAAACGGAAGATTATGCATGCCCGGTCAAATCAAAGTCAGAAAGTGGGGCCCACCGCTTGTCACGTCCCGTCAAAGCCGCTCACGCGGGCAACTGAGGTCATTGCATCATCAGCACTGACGTCATCAATATCAGCAATTGAAGATTTTGATTACTTTAGTCCTTGCTCGAGTCTTCGACTCCACCAAGCACTCGGGGTCTACTCCCATAGGGAGCGCTGGTCGCGCACCCTACGATTTATCTTTTTGCAGGAATATGAACATTCAAGACATACCCACCACTCGAATCATGGGTTACTTCCATAGGGAGCGTAGGAAGCAAATTCGACTGAAACAAGAAACAAAAGACGACAGCAGTCGCAAATGTTCTTTAGTCCTCGCTTGAGTCTCCGACTCAACCAGGCACTCGGGGGCTACTCCCATAGGGAGCACTGGTCGCGCACCCTATAATTATTTGTACGTCGTATTGTGTGTTGATAACATCCACACTCAAAGTATATGGCGACACCTCCTCATATTTTTCCCTACAAAGAGACTGTGTCTCCTGGACCACCCGAATCATCTCTGCGATGACAAAAAATTCGGATGTCGCGCTTGCAGCGTGAAGATAAGACCTGAATAAGGCCTGGCAACGCATTTTCTGCGCACTACCAGAAATATATCCGTGCCTACAGGTACGATGAACATGCCTTGACGGACGCGTCAAGATCTCACACCCATATACTGAAATTCGACTCCTGTAAGACCTCCGCGGCTTGAGTCGAATTACACCAGCACTTTTCCGAATTCGAGTCCAGGGACTCGAGTTTGAGTAGATTGCGTTGTTTTTCCCTAAGGCAGTTAACGGATACTGATACATCGATTAAATCAGGCACGCATATCAACAATCCCTATGACATAAAAAGAACAGTCGAAAAAATACTCAGTCATGCACTCGACATGCTTCATAAAGTCCCCAGTCGAATCTACGATTCCACTGGACACTCGGGGCTACTGACATGGGTATACCTTATAGGTACTCGAGTTTGGCATATACGGCCTGGATACAGCGGAAGCCCACGGCGTTTCCAAGGCCCAAATGGAGAACTCGATTGGCCCGCGGACTCTCGATTGCTTGCGAGACAACAAGAAGCTAAAGATAGAAAGTTTAAAGGGAAAATCCTAATCTGTAACTGACTCGACTTGCTACTCGAGACCTAGCCTATCTATATAAAGGCTAGGAGGGGGCAGCGAGGAGGACACACGCAACCCTAGTTTCCACAACTCTCGCCAGATTGCATCTACGCACCCCTGTAATCTTCGATTCCTTCATTAATTCCAAGAGCAGACAAGCAGAAGTAGGGACCTCTACGAGGCCTAAACCTGGGTAAACCTTGCGTCCCTGTGTGCTTATTTCCTAGCCGACTGATGCCTCTAGTGCTCCCTCCTTCTCCAAAACCCAAGTCCATAACAATGGGCATTGATGAGTTAAACCCTCGTCAAGTGGTATTCAGCTTGTCCCTCATGGTATAGCAAAACCTAAATGCATAAGACACCTTCAAAGTTCATAAGGGTGATTAGATACAAATAATTTAAGAACAAGCAATATCAAAGTTATGAATCAATCAACAAGTTTTGGGACAATGCACATTAAACTAAGAATGACCACTATGTTCTCTCAATTGGTGCATAAAGATAGAAGATGGAGACTCAACATAAAAGTAAAAAGAAAGGCCCTTCACAGAGGGAAGCAGGGATTTCAAGTTTCATAAAGAGCTTCCAAAAATTATGGTACTTATTAGCTTTCAGCTCTCATTGCCCCTATCATAAGCATCCTGAGGTGATTAAGGTTTAAGTGACACAAATATGAGGATATGCTTGACAAGTTATAAGTTGAAAATCCCATGCCCCTTGCTTACGAGTACCGAACCTCATGCTTCTCAACTTTAGTCACGAGTAAGTCTTTTCATTGTAAGTACATGTGTATCATGGAGAACCGCCAACAGGGTACCCCTTGCCCCATGACACAGGAGCTATCCCATATCAAAATGACAAGGCAACAGACAATGAGCATCTCAGCGATCTTTTTATTTGCTATTTTCATAGGTTTTTATTGAGGATGCTTCACAGAATGCCCATTATGGTTATGCTGCAAGTTTCCACCATGATTAGGCATGGCTTAGGCTAGCCACCCAGGCGTTTCTCTAACACACATACAAACTCCATGAGCTTACAAGCTCCTCTTTTATTTCACACTGCCGGGATCCATAAACAAAAGAACATGATATCAACTGAATAATAATTGCAATGTTGAAAGTGTTCCCCATGGTACATGGTTCTGCTAATTTACAACTTATAAAGCACAAGCATATAAGCAACATAGATAGACACAATGGTTCAAGTTTATTAAGTGCAAGAAAGTAAAGTGTGCCATCAAGTTTGTGAGAGCTTTAATCACTAATTTTCACATAAGAAGTTTAATTTGGAAGGTAGATAAAAGCATGAATATACTTGGAATGGTGTAACACACCATGCATAGGAATTTATAGTGGACTCTTTGGAATAACTTGGTTTTCTTGGAGGTTGGATGCATGAGTGGAAATCACACTTGGTACATGTGGAGGCTAGCAAAAGACTAGGAGCGACCAACTGAGAGAGCAATAATGGTCATAATCATGCAAAGCGACAGAACATTATTAATTAAAGCATAAAGTGATATTACAACTCAAAAACTAAATGATCATAGAGGCTAAGGTGACTAGTTCATAGTCTTAACATGGTGTAAGCATGTTCCAAATCAACCCAAATAAAGCATCAAAGGAGAATACCACAATATTATGCTTTTGTATGCTAAAACAACGCATGATTCTTTTAAGGCACATTAAGCAATCTCAATTGTTTGGAACAAGTCATGCTACAGCAATAATCACTAAGCATAAAGTCAAAGCAACATCCAACATGACATGATAAAGTCTAGACCATAGTCAAGACAAGCTCCTTTTGTACCACTTATAAGCATGAAGTTTCCTACTCTTTTCCAACCAATCAACTTATTTGAAACAACATATGAAGGCAGGGGTCCAACCAATTTATTTAAGAAAACCAAACAAAAGAAAACTAAAAGCAAAAACAAAGACGCTCCAAGAACAACACAATCGTGCATGAAACAAAAAATGAAATGTTTTGGAAGAAAACCCAAGATTTTTATTGATGAAGAAGGGGATGCCTTGGGCATCCCAATCTTTGATGCTTGTACTTCTTGAATATTTCTTGGGTGACACGGGTGTCATCCCCAAGCTTGACCTTTTGTCCATTCTTCATCTCATCACATTATTCTTCCCTACACTTGAAAATTTCCTTCATACAAAACTTCACACAATGTTCATTAGAAACATTAGTGTATTCAAGATAATAAGTCTTTGGGTTTAGTTTCAACACCAGTAAAACTTCTATTAAAACACAAGCTACTGTAGCAATTCCTTCTAAAAGCTCAAGTGATCAGAGAGAACTCAAAGAGAAAGAGATTAAGAGGCAAATGCAAATAATAGCAGAAATCTATCAAAACAAACCAGCAGGTAAAAACCGATTTTTTCGAAGACCTTCTGTTGCTCAAATCAAAAAGTGATAAACTAAAGAAAGTTAGAACCTGGGGCATAAGCACAAAAAATACAGCTCAATCCGACGTACAGGGATTTTTCACGATTTTTTCAGTGAAGCAGAAAAATCTGTTTCGGGACAACAACTTTCTCAAGTCTTACTTCTCTCTCATTAGAGGTTTATTCTTGGCACAAAAACCACACAAAAAGGATAAGGAGAGTTTATTACTGAGGCAATAACTTCCAAGACTCAACAAAATAAAAACTTACTGAAAGTAAAAATAATTTGGGTTATCTCCCAATAGTGCTTTTCTTTAATGCCTTTCAGCTAGGCATAGAAGCAAGATTCAAGTACTTTCAATATATAGTAGTTTTTAACTGAAAAGCTTCTATGGAAAGATTTGTTTTGGTTTGATAGGCATGAACGCACGTGTTTAAGGTCGACCCCCACTTAACCATTACTCATCTTTCCAATCACTTTCTTTTTTGAAAACGTTTTTAGGTAACAAGTACAACTTTTTTTTTAATTCGTATTCCGTATCCATACTAAGATAGAGAACAACTTAAAACTGAAAGTAAAAACTACTTAAAGATAAAGCAAACAAGTGCACACAAGAACATTTACCCACACGCAATTGCTCCCCGGCAAAGGCGCCAGGAAAGGTCTTGATATCTCACAAGTATAGGGGATCATGTGTAGCCTTTCCGATAAATAAGAGTGTCAAACCCAACGAGGAGCCATAGGTAGGATAAATGTTCTCTAAAGTTCTATCAATCACTGATACAACTCTACGCACACTAAACATTTGTATTATCTAGGAAATAAAACTAGAGCAACAATACGAGTACTAGAGATAGCTTTGCATAATAATAAATAACAAGAAAGTAAAATTAGTTGTTGCAGCAATAAAATACACTAAACTAACAGAACCATGAGGGTGGAATATTGGTGGTAATTGTGGTGGCTTTGTCCCAGTTTAATTAGCAAATAAATCGGGTTCTTTGATGCAGTTTTCTATGTGGGAGAGACTAAATATACATGCGCTTCACTACTTGGAATTATATGTACTATATGATTGGATTGTTAGCAAACATCCGTAACTACTAATAATGTATTAAGGTTTCCCCAACCATAGCCTTAAGTTTAATGGTCCTCTTACTCCCATACGTGCAACGTTCCGGTTCGCGTCCTTAGGTTTCTGTCACTCCGGCAGAACTTCCCCCTTCCTCTTACACATACTACAAACCCTATGATGTTTAATACATGCGCACAAATATAATGGACACCAAAGGACTACACCATATCAACATACAACTCTAATAAACCAAAGACATTTAACCATTCAAACTAGAACAAAGAAACTACACAAACATGACATAGATCATAGGATTATAACTGATAGCATCAAACACCATTTTTACATAGGACGGTACATAGGTGTGTGGGAGGATGAACCACTGCATACTAGGAGGATTAGGTGATGGAGATGGCGGTTAAGATGGTGAAGAGGGCGGTGGCGCAGGGGACTCCTTCCCCGCAGCCGGTATCATGGGGGAGCACCGCCCCTTAGCCCCCTTCCTTCATGTCTTCTTAGGAGCCCTCCCCCATGGAGATGGAATCCATGGGAGAGGCAAAAACGTGGCTTTGGTGGCAGCAAATTCGTGGGTGGAGATGTCCTACACAAATTAGGTTTCCTCCCTTTATATAGCTTCTCGGATTCCCGTCACCCCATCTTAGACTGCATTAAATCGGGCCCAGCGGGCCCGTCCAGATTCAGAATCAGCTAAATTTTATGTCCAGAACGTTTATCGTGAAATTTTCAACAACTTTGTAATTGAAGAGTTTTCTGTTTGACACCATCTTCGACCCGAAACGTGACCATCTTCAAAAAGAGTTCTGCGACAGATTTCTTGAAAATCCCAATTTGACTCCAACAAGGTTTCCACTTGTATTATTGGTAATTCCTACACATCAAAGTGTAAAACAAGAACATTGTGCACTTTTCCAACTATTAGTAGGTTAGTCCAAATAAATCATAAAATTTATATAAAAAGGAGTATCAAGAGCATAATATTAGCATAAACCATCAAAAATTATAGATACGTTATGGACGTATCAGCGTACAGCAGTTGGCTGGATGAGTCACAGCACTCAGTCGTTTTATTGTCTGTCTAGGCAAAAAATCACTACCATTCTACGCCTTTACGAGGAAATCAGATAAATTAGAGTGGAAGGAGGAAGCTTAGCGTTCCTTTAAAGATCTCAAGAAAACACTTTCGACATCTCCTGTCTTCGTGTCTCCATGAGAAAAAGAGCCACTACTTCTCTACATTGTCGCCACTAATTAGGTGGTCAGCACATTTCTGGTTGTAGAATGACCCGAAGAAGGAAAACCCACGATGTTCAGAGACCAGTTTATTTTCTAAGCAAGGTCCTCTCGCCATCCAAGCAAATATACCCGCACTATCAGAAACTAGCATATGGAGTGTTCATGACAGTACGAAAGTTGCGCCATTATTTTTTGGAACATCCGATCATAGTAGTCAATGAATCTCCTTTATCCAATATCCTCAATAATCTAGAAGCAACCGGACATGTCTCTTTGTGGGGCATTGAGCTATCCCCTCGAGATATCACATACGAGAAGCACAAAGCAATTAAATCATAGGTTTTGCCTGACTTTATTATTGAATGGACTGAACTACAGTGTGCGGGCCACCTAACCTTTCTAACGCATGGACAATGTATTTTGACGAATCAAAAAGAACGGAATGAGGAGGGGAAGGAGTCATATTAGTATCACCACAAGGCGATAAAATGCGATACATACTTCGGATGAGCTTCGCAAATGCGTCCAATAACAAAGCTAAGTACGATGCCTTGTTGCACTGTATGCATATGGCTAAAGCTTACGGTGAAACTCGCCTCAAGATATTTAGTGACTCCAATCTTGTGGCACAACAAGCAATAAACAAGTGCGACGCTATCAGCGGCAACATGATTGCCTATCGCGATCTGTACAACATTATGGAAGCCCAATTTGATGGATGTGAAGTATCGCACATAGGATGAGCAAGCAATGAGGAAGCCGACAATCTAACAAACATCGGGTCCTTATGCCTACCAATTCCACCCAGATTTTTTTGGGAAGAAATAACGGAGAGCTCTATTAATGCCAAGAGAGTTTCTGAGGTCATAGCACCCAAGATAGGGAAAAATATCAAGCCATGAAAGGACTCGGGGGCTGCACTAGCAAGCAAAGATATATAGGAAATCCCCGAATAAGTGCCAGAAGTCGGTGAAGTCATGATAATAGAGCCTACATTGATGCAGCCATACATAGCATATGTGACTCGAGGAGAACTCCCCGAAGATGTGACGGAACCTCAATGAATCACCCGAAGATCAAAAGCCTTCAGAATCATCAAGGGAGAATTATATAAAAGAAGTATTTCGGGTGTGCTACAACGTTGTGTCACACCCGACGAAGGAAAGATTATACTCAAGGACATACATGAAGGAGTGTGGGGTCATCACACTAGCAGCTGGGTAATTGCCGACAAAGCATTCAGGGCACGATTATACTAGTTCACAGCAGTACAAGATGCAAAGGATATAGTCAGAACATATGAGACATGTCAGCGATTCCCAACAAAAACCGGCGCACCTGCTGCCGAGTTAAATCCCATACCCCTTGCTTGGCCTTTCGCTCAGTGGGGACTTGATATGGTGGATAAACTTTACAAATCATCTCCAGGAGGACACGTCTTTCTGCTAGTAGCAGTCAACAAATTCACTAAATGGATTGAAGCAATTCCTGTTACCAACCAGGATGGAACTTTAGCTGTGAATTTTATCAAGTAAATAGTGTTTCAATTTGGCGTGCCAAACGGCATCATCACCGATAATGGAACTAATTTTACTTCCAATGAGTTCAAAGAATACTATGAGGAGATGTGTATAACAGTAAGTTATGCCTCAATTGCTCACCCGCAAACTAATGGTAAACTGGAAAAAGCCAATGGCCTCGTAACTGCTGGCCTCAGGAAAAGATTACTAGCACCACTCGACAGGGCAAAAGGAGCATCAGTTGATGAGTTACCATCTGTTTTGTGGAGTTGGCGTACTACTCCAAATAATTCGACACAAGAAACACCCTTCTTTCTTTTCCACGACACTGAAGTTGTCCTTCTAGTTGAAGTATCTCACGAGTCTCCACGGGTCGCTGAATATGATGAAGAAGCGTCAAAGGAAGCACTTGAATACGACGTTAATACACTTGATGAAGCCCGCGATATTTCCTTACAAAGGTCCACTATATATCAACAAACCTTGCGCAACTACCACAACTGACGATTGCGTCCTAGGTCCTTCGTTGTAGGAGACCTAGTTCTTCGCCTCAAGCAAGATGGACACCGTAAATTAAAGTCACCTTGGGAAGAGCCTTACATCGTTATAGAAGTTATCCCCGGAGGAGCATATCAGCTTCAAGACAAGAAGACATGAGTCAAATACTCAAATTCATGGAACGTCGCACAACTATGATTTTTTATGCTTAGAATTTATGTTTTCGCGCAATTTAAATTACAATAAGGCATACGCCAGGCTTCTTAGACAGAGTATTATTAAATAAAGGCTTATTAAATAAAGGCCAACGGCCAGGCGTACCCGGCAAACCATGTATCTTCGGCTTTAGATTATAAATGAAAGATAAGTTCTCCATACTCTGACTTCTTTATTATTATCTTGACCCAAAAAACGAAGGTTTTTTATAAAGAAATTTAGAAAAATTGCGAGTATTACTCTGATGAAGCTAACAAAAATTATGAGCCTATGTCCAGATATAGGCATCCGAACATAGTCACGGGACCTACTCCCATCGGAGGCGATGGCACGCACCCGATAGAAAATTATATTATTCATGTAAGTCAAACAATTGCAACCTGGAGAAATATATACTCAAAAGGTACTCCCATCGGGAGATTCTGTAAAAACCATCCGACAAAACAAAAAGCTGATAAACTTCAGCAATTCCAATAGCCAACAAGGCAGTCGATAAAAAAATTATACAAAAATCTCAGACTGCGCCCGACGAGATAAAACTCCGAATGCCGTGTCTAAGACATGAAGGTTAGACCCCGGTATTCGTCCTGTGTGCCCTGGTAATCGCACAAGAATACGCTCTGTCAGTAAAATATCCGTATCGATGATACGATGAAAAATCCTGACGGACACATTGGATACCCGATAAAATAGAACTGGAATTCAGTATTCGATAAGATCTCAACGGCTCGATCTAAGTTACGCCATTTAAAATTCCGAGTTCAGGCCTAGAGACTTGAATTTATTATAGGTCTAAAGTGTCTTTGCCTAGGAGCAATTAACTGATTCCCGATCTATCGGATGCATCAGGCCTGTTGTACCAAATCCCTATAAAGTTAGAAAAATAAAGACATTTCATAAAATCTCAAATCATAAAGACTGGACACATCTTTTGAGACTTAACCAGAATCTACGATTTGGGTAGAGTCTCGGGGGCTACTGAAATGGGTATGATTACTCGGTTACTTATGTTTTGCAACCCCGGCTGTATAAAGGCTCACGGCACATGAAGACTTAAGATGAAGGCCCAAAAAGCATTCGATTGAAGCCTTAGTTGTATTAGATAAGTAAATAGGAACCGATATTGTGTTGGTGTTGTAATCGTAAATATGTAACCTATCCGTATATGGCTTTGGGACCTAGCCTATTATATATAGGCTGGGAGAAGCCAACAGAGAGGTACCAATAAAGTCCCAGGTAATCTGTAATAGCATTGCCATCGATAATCAGGCGACTTTGACTCCCTTGTTTGCCTGACATCTGACGAAATCCCCAGCGTTCTCTTTTCCGCAAAACCCTAAGTCCATAACTATGGGCATTGCCGAGGTTACCCCGCGTCAGTTGGAAACCCTAACCCCATTTAGTCCTGCCGTTGCACTATACCTAGCAGTCCACCATCGGAGCTCCTGTTCGCACGTGTATATACCGACAGAGGTGATGCAACACTTCGACGATCGTGAGATTGGATCGGATCGTGGGACTACATTGCATTAACCGATGGTGGTTCATCAATAATCCGCACCTACGCGTCTAGTGGTAAACCTCGTGGCCTTCTACCTCAGCTAGATCTTGAGAGTACCATGTAGGAAAAAAGTTTTGTTTATCTCTAAGTGGCCCAACAGGGACCGCATGGTCATGTATGTGAATGGCTGCGATGGCCATGGTGCGATAGCGCGGCTATGGGACTAGTTGGACCCATGCTGGGACTGATAGGCCATGCCTGCTGCGTCTGGTCGACGCCCGCTTTGGTGGCGGATGACGACGAATCTCCTCCTATTGGCTATGGCAGGACCTGAGGTCACGAATTGCGACCGGGAGTGGCACAATGCCACCTACCAACTACACTCATGCCGTTCACAAGTGTTTCTGCGTTGTCGCCTACCCCGTTTGACTTGTCGGTCTCACTGTGCTCTATCCTTCGCCCCTTGGCCTCGAGCACATGGACGCTAGGGTGGCAGCGCCGGAAGATGGACTGCACGGGTCTCTCTACGGCGAGCGACATGGCGGTGGTAATGGCCTTGCTCTTTGGTCGTGTGGATGGCGAGGAGTAGGCGGCGGCGGATCTTGGTGCTAGCAGCCTTCGTCAAAGACAACTCCCAAAGTGCCTTTTGGAGGCCTAGCTTGGAGACAGTGGGCGGTTCGAGTTACCGAGAGCGATGTGAAAGTTTTTTCGGGCGAAACCTCAGCGGTTCAATGCCAACAGTAGTGACGCTTGTGGGTTTCGTCCTCTTGGGGGCACCGTTGTGGGCACCTTCTCCGCGATAGGACTCCGGTGAAAACCCTTGATCGTCTTGGTCTCGATGATGGTAGTGTGATGCGTCGTCACCCCTTTTGGGACGTCGTCATGAGCTCCGGTTCCCTCGATATTGTTCCAGTGGCTTCGATAGTAAATTCAGTTCTTCTTTTTTGTTGTCTTTGATCTGTTTTATATGAGGGTTTTTCTCATTTTGTATCTGTTTGGACATTTTGACGTTATTTATAAGCTGGGTGAAAGCGTGTTTTGAGGAGTATAGTCTACCTAGCATATACTTTTCGCGTGCAACTTTCCTGTATAAGATGATGATTCTACTCGAGGCTTGAAGTGAGTAAACTTCACATCTCCGCGAGGTAAATAAAATGTTAATTCGGGCACAAGAATCTCGAGTAGTGTCACCGGTGGCGTCAAATACATGTCGGCACTGCTTTCTTTTGCTTCATTGAGTTGCAGATTTAAATGTGAAGGCCAGCACCGAAGAGCAATCCTGGCCTGGTACATGCACGAGACTGTATTTTACTCCTGGGAGAGCTCATCCTTTTGTTTTGTTGCGTTTACCTCTCCGCTCCACACCACCGACTAGCTCGGTGCTCGAAGCAGGACAAGCTGCCAATGCCGGAGCGCGGCCCGCCCGGATTCACGCTCACCAACTCCACTCGCGCTCGCTCCTAGAAATAGTACGACTGCCGATCCTGCATTTTCTGCGCGCCTCCGCCGCGGCAGAAGGCGCTATAAAAAGGACACGCCTGTGCGTGGCAACTGGCACCTCCATCTATCTTCTCTGTAAAGTTCAAGTTCACTGTAACTATCCATCCTCGTCGTTGGAGGTAGCGGCGCGCGCGCGATCGATGGCTCTGGGAAGAGGCAGTGCGAGCAATGGCGCCGTCGTTCTCGGCGCCGCGGTGCTGTTGATCGCCTTCCTCCTGCTGAGCGGCGGCCCGGCGCTCACCGAAGCGGCGAAATACACGGTCGGCGACTACGGGGGCTGGAAGTTCAACGTCGTCGGGTGGGCCAAAGGGAAGACGTTCCGCGCCGGCGACGTGCTCGGTGAGTTAAATCTCTACAGGCATGTATGTTGGAGAGTTGTGACACGACCCATCCAGCAGCGTGTCCGAGTCTGACCGGCGTGTACATATCTATCTCTGCAGAGTTCAAGTATAACGCAGCGGTGCACGATGTGGCGGCGGTGGACGCGGCGGCGTACCGGGGCTGCGTACTGCCCAAGGGCAAGAAGGCGCTGCGCAGCGGGCACGACAAGGTGAAGCTCGTCAAGGGCACGCACTACTTCATCTGCACCGTGCGGGGACACTGCCAGGCCAACATGAAGATCGCCGTCAGGGTCATCTAGTGCCTTAGCTTGTGGGACAGAGGGAGTGCATGCGTACGTCCAGATCCATTAAAAGCTTCAGGTCCAAGCTTGTGTCGCTTAATGCAGACATCAACTGTTTGTTTGCTTCGTTAATCTAGTGACATGCGTCTTTGTTTCATCACCATGTACTTGCACGTGCAAGGGTCTGTTTTCTTTCTTTCTCGAGGGAGTGTAGGGTCTCTGCTTGTTTTTTTTTTCTGTTCAACTGGTGTTGTGCGTGATGAAAGAGTACGAGTTTAACGAAATATGATGGATATATTATTGAGCCTCTTGGACGAGTATATATTGGCGTACGGGGGATTATTTTAAAGTACGAGTCAAGTTAGGCCTATACGTAAACAGATCCTAACTCTATCTAAACTACCATAATAACCGTATATACCTAATACTCTAACACCCTCCTAGTCGTAGCGGTAGCGTCGTGAACAACTGGAACATCGCGGACAGTCAGACTGGAGATAAACCGAAGTAGCATCCAGTAGGCTGACACCCCCCGCAGTCGTAGCGGGAACGTCGTGGACGGTGTCGCGTCACGGTTGCTTGGACTGTAGAGGAAGCTGTTGATGCTCAAGTGATATGGTAGCCCTTGTGCCGATGTCGAGGGAGCCGAGAGCGTTGGGCGGTGCCGTGGTCGAAGTAGCCGTGCGAGGGGTCGCCGTGGTCGATGTCGTGGTCGGGGATGCCGGTAACCGCACGTGAAGCCGCATGCGCATAGTATGCGAGGAGGATGACAGAGACGCGTCGAGGCAGTCGTCGAGGGTGTCGATGTCGAAGCCGATGCAGTCCGAGCCGTCGAGGATGAGGTGCGGCCATAGTTTTGTAATAACTAGGCGCACGTCGGGGACGAACGCACACTCCGGTTTTGCCAGAACCGAATATGCAAAGAAGAACTCGTCGGTGACGCGGTCGAGGCAGTCATAGAGGGGTCGATGCCGAAGAAGACGTTGTCGAAGCCGATAAAGACAAGGCGCCGATCCGAGCTTGCCAGACTTGGGAACACGTCGGGGATGAAGGCAGTCCTAGTGTTGCCAGTACCAGGCATGCGGGGGCAGGGACCATCATGAACTTGCCACCATGTCAGAAAGACTAGCAGAGGAAGCCTCTAGAGCAGTTGCGACGCGTAGAGCGGCTAAGGGAGAGATGCCAACACTGTCCGCGGTTGTCGGAGTAGAGTAGCAGGTGGTGTAGTCGGGGATGAGGCGATGACGCTCGCGGCGAAGTTGTAGTGGACAAAGACGTAGAAGGCGGTGAAACCAGCGGCGACCTGGGTTAGTCATGCTGGATGCCTAGAGTGGCGATGGGGTAGTCGGCGGGACCTGCGACGGCGAAAGCGCGCCCTGCAGGTTACCTTGTGAAGCGCGGCGGCGGGTGCTCGAAGTAGGCGAGGAAGACCCGGCGACGTGACGAAGACCATGTGCAGACGGCGGCGATCCGCGCCGTAGGAGATGGCGCGGTGAAAGTCGAGGTTGTCGATGCACGAGGGGCGGCGAAGTAGACTGCGTGCAGCCATGCTACGACCCGAGGGGCGGCATAGCTGCAGGGCATAAGTCGGTGCAGCGGCTGGGAGACCACCAGCGACGTACACGCCAATGAAGGCGCATTGGAAGCCGGTAGCATGGACCAAAGGCGGCGGTGCTGCGGCCCGACAGGGCGACACAGCGGCAGCCCCTAGCTCGATCGATGGTAGGCGCGTGCTCGGGGACGTGTTTGGCGTAGACAGACGCGGGATTGGTTGATCAGGCCGACAGTGCACCGTATGCGCCATGGCATGGACGACGCGTAGATCGGATTCGATGGCGGCGTTGTCGGTGAAGTTCCGGACGATGACGGCAAAGACGATCCGAGGAGGGGCGGCTGCGGCAGTCTTCCAAGGAAGGCGTAGCAGCCGTCCGCGGTGCGCGGCAGCCTGCCGAGGCAGGCGCAACGGCGGAGGAGGCAGGCGCACGGGCGTGATGTAGATCCTCGATGCCGATGGTCGGAATAGACGCGGCGATGACGACGGCGGTGGGCGACTTAATTCGATCTAAGATCGGTAAACCAAAAAAGAAAACCGATCAAGAGATCGGAAAAAAAGACTTACAGGACAGCTGATCACGGATCGGCGGACGAACCCTGCATACGGATCGCGCGGCTCCCGATGGAGATCATGGAGATTGATCCCCGGGAGCGATGTGGCGAAAGTGTGCGGTTAAAGTTTGGACCGATTAGGCTGATAGCATTCCACTACTCAACCGAAATCAGCAAAATCGCTGGCAACAATGTTTGTTAGTACAAAACTGAAGACAGGGTCCACCCAGAAATAGTTAGACATATCTGAATGAACACCAAATTTTGCGAGCACATGAACTGCAGAATTATAGGAACGCTCGCAAAAAGAAACCACAAACCGATCAAAGTTCAGACTACAAGTCATCCTGGCTTTCTTTTTTTAGACCGATAGTGGCTTTCTTCAGCAGCACCCCGATCGTTGACCGATCATACTCGCGTGTGATTTATGGTTTAGAGTTTAAGGGCAATTTCTCGAGGTGAACAAGGTGTCTGAGCAGACTGAGCTAACATGCTGATATACATGTTATCTTTCTTCCTTGTGCCTAAAGATGTTTTGCAAAGTCCGGGCTATTATTGGTCTAGGTTCTATTGGTAAAATGATAAGTGAAAAAAAAACATATAGTCTTGCAAAATGAAGCGTCCTATGCCGACCAAAACATGAAGGTAGATTGGGGATCCATGATTTTAAGGCTTAAAACACCATTGTACTCAAGAAATGTTTGTTTAAACTTGTAACAACGTGTTTATCCTGGGTGGTTTGGAAAAGAGACGATTCCCATTTTTTGCGCGGTCAAATGAAAGTGAAGCAAACCTTTTTTAGTTCCGAGACATGCACCATCAAAGATAGTTCTCCAATAAGATTCTATGAGGATACCTGGCGAGGGAAAGCATCATCAATTTATCAATACCTATAACTATATCACATGGTTAGGCATAAATTTGCTACAATTAAGGTGGTGTCACGAAGTAGATTTTTTTGCGTGGAATGCTTTGTTATGACCAGTTGGAACCTGCGTGCTAATGGCATCTTTTAGGTTACATCGATGTTTCTTATGTCAGTCTAGCTTGTCGCAGCTCCTCCTGTTGTGCCGATTGCCACCGTTGCTCGCCGACCACTTATGCACCCCCCCTCGCATCCGAGTTGCGTTGCACACGCTGGTCGTCGTTGCTTATCGCCATGGACACCATCAACAACACCCTCCCACACGCCCCAGGACCTACAAAAGACAACCGTGAGCAAATCGATCGAAGGTTCAACCAATATAGCTCCGACGAACCTCTGACGTGGTGAATTCCTCGTGACTACTTCGAATTGGCACATGTTGTTCCTCCATGGTCAATGGTGGAGGCCAGTATTTCTAGGTATTTGGAATGTTGCAGTAGTTGTTTCAAAATGCTACAAGTGTCAATCGTTTGTTGTGTAAGAACGAGTAAAGTGTTGCGATGGTTTTTGGCGTATGCTACAAAAGGATCTATAAAATGTTGCAGGCGTGTTTCTTTGATGTTGTATGTGTTCAACACAAATGTTGGATGCGTTGGTTTTATTATTACAAATGCAACACATTTTTTACGTTTTAATGCAACCAACTAAGGATTTGCTGCTTACGAGTAGTTTTTTCCCGCTACATGAGGGTTTTTGAAATGTTTTATACTACAACTTCATAGATCATTGGAAAAAGGCTGCAATGGATGGTGGGTAGGCACTAAAAATGTTGTGGCGAGGAGGTTTGGTGTTTAACTACATCGGGCCCCAGTTTTCTTCATAATACTAGCATTGGCGTACAAACAGACGTTATAGTCTTGTGGAGGGCTAACAACCCGCAAAAAAAAATCGTAGCAACCATACGGCATATACTGGAACGGCCTGACGTCCGGTCAGGCATCCGAGGACGGGAACTCTGGGGTGGCTGGCTTTTGGCTCGTCCCGAGCTCTTCCCGAGGGATTTGGCCGCAGCGTGAGTGGTCGTGATTCCTGCTGCCTGGGCCAAATACGCTGCTCAGGGTGCCGGCGTGAAGCAGCATCAGGTAGAGCAGCTGTGTGAGCGTCGAGATCGTGATGAACGCCTCCAGCGTCCTCTGCTAGTAGCAACGGGCAAACATAATCGTCAAGTAAAAACCCATATGCGAAAGAGGACAGCAAGTAAACGACGATATTATATCGGGTACTGATGCACGCACGGGCACGTACCAGGCGCCTTCCTCGATTCCCTAGGGTGATGTGCTTGCACGCGAGGCTGCGACAAGAGAAAAATTAGGCACAGCATTGTGAGCTAGTAATAGCGACAACGATTGCGCGTATGTCTGAAGAATATGTACACTGCCAGCCAGAATCAGTGTATAACCCGAAGGCGAGGGCAGTGAGCGCCCATGAGACGAGCCCGGTGGAAGCCGCGGTGGCGAGGCTCTCGCCGCGGCACGGCGCCCTGACGTGGAGCAGGCCGGGGAGCACCGAGCAGGCGCCAACCACCCCGGCCATCAGCGAGAAGACGAGCAGGTACCCTGTCGCCGTGTTACCTCCTAAATCTGCACGCGTAAAACACCGCGTCGCGTTAATAGTATCCCACCGGCACCGGCGCGCCCAGAAGAAGAAGATATATATGGGAGCGCGCGCGTTCGTGGCACGTACGGCGGTGGGTCTCGCGGTCGATGAACTTGTTGATCGACCATCCGGCGATGCCGAGGACGGCGGCGTGCATGACGAGGTTGATGCACAGGAGGGGCCCCATGTACCGCCTGCTCGCCGCGCCGACGGCCATCTATCGGCGGCCGCTTCTGGTAATTAGCGTGCTGGCTAGTGTAATGAGATCAGCTCGGACTCTGCTCGCAGTGTAACTAGCACAGGATGACGGGAACATCTTAACGCCGGGTTGTGATGACGCGCGCTAAAAGCTTCGTGCGCCGGCAATGTTGTTGTGCACGCCAAGCTACGCGTGTGGAGGGGGTCCGCTTAACTGGTGTACCGCGCGGACACGCAAAGGCGTGTATGTGGCCAAATTTAGGGAGGGTGACGGCAGCGGGCCGCGTTTGGATGATCTCGTCGTGATTTCGCAAAGAAAAAGTCTAATGGCTGCAAATAAATCTATATGAAAATTTCATTTAAAATCAATTTTAAAATGTTAAAAAATTGAAGCGCTACTAATTCTCAGCTAGCTGAGACTTAGCTTAGCTTAGGGCATAGTCAACTTCTGCTCCGTTAGATTTTGTCTCCGTGTCAAGATTGGTGATTTCCGGGTCGAATCCATAGTTTGTCACGGGCTGTCCCGCGCGTGTTGTATCAATTGCTCGCCTCTCGTTACTGTCTCGGTTGCTCGTCCCACGCGTCGCGGCAGTATAGCCTCGCTCGTTGGCTGTGTATACTAGGCTGTCCAGCTTTTTTTTTCTTTGTTTGTTTGTTTTCAGCGCCTGGGCCTACATCTTGTCTTTTGGTGTTTTGTAGCTGTGGCATGTGGGTTCGATTGGATGGCAAAGGGCAACGTACGGCCCCAGTTTTTCTTGTTTTGAGCGGGAAGCAACAACCAGACATTTATTGGGTGTCCAAAAAATTTTAAAACCATTGTTGCGCGTCAATTGTTCTTACGTGAAGTACTTTTTGCTATCATTGATTTTCATTTTTACATGTTATTTATACGAAAACAACATGTCTGAAACCATTGTTGCGCGTCAAGATTCGTGTTTTGCATGGATTTGAGTTGGTTGGCCCGCCAAGGTCGTGTGGTTCATCCTTTTTTTTGTCGTTGTGGGCTGTTGAGTGGGTCATCGCGTGTTTTTGTCCTCCCGTGTGCCCCATTGAGTGGGTCGTTGCCCCACTCTTTTCTCTCCCTCAACATTGACATCTTTTATTTTGAAAGGTCAGGAGAGTCGGAGATCGGTGGAGATCGACCGAGAGCGGAGGGGGCGGGGCGGGGTGGGTCCTTGATTTGAGTAGCGGATGCTTTTGATGTTCGAGCCACACTGATTTGCATCGATGTTTGTTCTTCTCCGGCGACTATGGTGGAGAGCGGAAGAGTCTCATTGATTTCGATAGGTTCTACTCTAGCATCGGTCTTTTTTCTATGGTGTTGTATTTGAACACGGTTGTATGCCCTTTAACTATTTTCCTGTTATGCTAGCTAATGGTGAAGAGAGGCATGTAATAAATTTTGGCGTCAGATGGGATCGGGTGTAGCTGAACCCAGGAGTTCTTGTTTGCATGTTGTTGTCTACATCGATCATATATGTTTAGATATTCATTTTTCACCTTTTAACATTTTCCTACGGATTTCAGCGTTGTAAGTTTACTCTAGTGTCATGGTTCCTCTTAGAGCGAATAAAGGGGAAGAGAACACTGCTTTTCTTGTAGTGCATTTTGTTTTAGGTTTTTTTTAGCGAAGATGTTGTTTTTGCATTGCTTTGTACTACTTTGTACAAAACTAGGTCATATGCGAGATATCACTGCTTTTTTGCAGTATTTGTACTGCTTTACAATATAAAAATGTTGCATTTTAGATAATAAAAAATAGGCATAGAGCCCCATGTATATCTTAGGATTTAGATGTCAATTGCGGCATTTTTGTCGCAACTGATTTTTTTGTTTTGTAAATTGCACCAGCGGTTGGAACCAGGGTTGTTTTGAGAGGCCTATGTTATCCAGGAAGGCCGCTGTTCATCGTTCTTTCGTGGTCCCTTCTTACTATAAGTATTGGAATGTTATTTTTCTTATTTCATGGTCCCTTCTTATTATGAGTTGCAACTCGCTTCTCTCGTGGGGAGTTGCAACCGAGAATTGTTTCGTGGGACCATCTTACTATGAATTGCAAATGGATTTACAACTGGTTTTCTTAGAGAGTTCAACTAAGATTGCAACTTGGGATTGTTTTGTGATCCTTTCTTACTATAAGTTGCAACTGGACTTGCAACTGTCATTTTATTAGGAGTTGCAACTGGGGTTTTGCAACCGAGGATTGTTTCGTGGTTCCTTTTTACTATGAATTTGGAACTGGACTTGTATCTGGTTTTCTCGGGAGTTGCAACTGGGAATAGCATGTACACAAATAAGCTTGAATTGTAATTGTCAAGATTTTGTTGATTATTGTTTTTTATGTACATAATATAATATGTGCAAACTTGTTTGTTTGAAGTAAGAGTAGTCTGCCAATACCACATGTAATCTAATATTTTTCTAGGATAGTCGTTGCCATGGATTTATTTTGTATTTTTTCTTATTTTTGCTAGCGACAAAGTTAAAAGAGTCCAGTTACCGTCAACAATAGCTCGACAACAAAACTTTCTTGTGTGTGGTTGCAATTATGATATTTTGTGCTTTCACATAAGTTGTAGTTGGACTTGCAACTGATTCATGTTTTCATATAAGTTGCAATCAGACTCGCAATTTACCCATGTTTTCTATGAGTTGCAATCTAACTTGCAACTGGTAACTTTTCCATAGTTGCAACTAGAAGTGTAACTGGTTCATGTTTTCCCTCTTGCAAACTTGAATCGAAATCGAGTTTGAATCATTGATAAATTGACTCAAACTAGTCCATCTTGTCTTTTTTTTTAATATTTATGTGTATCCTATGAGTTACAATAGACTTTGCAACTAGTTTTTGATTTTACTAGTTGCAACTAGATGTGCAACTGAGTTCAATGTTTTTGCAATAATGATTTTATCGTTTCCTATAAAGTTGTAATCGGACTCGCAACTGACACGACCCATGTTTCCTAGGAGTTGAAACCAGACTTGCAACTGGTTCATGTTTTTCCCATGAGTTGAAATTTTATTTGTAACTGGTTCATGTTATTCCTATGAGTTGTAATCATACTTGTCAATGGTTCATGTCTTTATGAGTTACAATCAGACTCGCCACTTACTCATGTTTTTATATTAGTTGCAATCGGGCTTGCAACTAACTCATGTTTTCATATTAGTTGCAAGTAGACTCGCAACTGACTCATATTTCCTATGAGTTGTAATAGGACTTTGAATTGACTCATTTTTCCTATGAGTTGCAATCGGACTTGTAACTGACTGATGTTTCCTATGAGTTGCAATCAGACTTACAACTGAGCCATGTTTCTTTTATGAGTTGCAATCGGAACCGCAACCGACGACTCATGTTTTCTATGAGTTGCCATCGGACTTGCAACTGAATCATGTGTCCTATGAGTTGTAATAGGATTTGGAATTGACTCATTTTTCCTATGAGTTGCAATAAGAATCGGAACTGACTGATGTTTTCTATGAGTTACAATCGGACTTACAACCGAGTCATATTTCTTTTATGAGTTGCAATCAGGACCGCAACCAACGACTCATGTTTTCTATGAGTTGCAATAGGACTTGCAACTGACTCATGTTTCTGATGAGTTGCAATTTAGACTTATATCATTAGATTCATATTTAAAAGACATGTCCAATGATATAGTTTTTCTAACATATAATTTATATTTTGTTGATCAAATTTATAGTTAAACATATTTATTAAACTTCGTGTTAATTTAATAAATCGGTACGCGAAGGATGCAGTACGTTTTATCAATAGTACAGTGATTAGTAGAACCGTGCAACAAAGAAACGTAAAACGTCGCTGAGTAAGATTTGTATGGACAGTACCAAACTAGAAGAGGTAGAGAAAAAAATAATGTTTGCATTCGGTAGCATATGTTCCGGCTAGCCCGGGTGCGCGCCTACGTACGGGATATAGGGAAAAAATAAACCGAGCAATGACGGTGTTGTCCATACGGATGACGTCACTTAGCTGAGATTTAGTGTAATTCTCAGCTAGCTGCGCGTTAGTCAGACCGTACATAAGTTTTTGTTAGAAAATACATTTTACATGTCTTGTGTAAAAAAGACAGTGAACAGTCCTGTTAGAGCATGTCTTTTTACTTTTCCAAATGCTAAAAAGTGTTCGTTGGTCAATCTCAGCCTCCGTTTCTGGGTCATTCATTCCGCAATGGCTGGCTAGATCGCGCGCCCGCATTGTGAAGGCTTTTCCGACTAAATCGCACCTGGACCGATGTGTCCCCACCTGGGTCCGAATCATCGTCTCTCTCCTCACAGACTCTTTCCCCATTTCTCCTCCCCAGTAGGTTTCAATCCTGTCGATATGGGTCATGGGGGCGGTTTCCTTGTCCGCGATGTGCGCCCGCGCGTGTGAGCATGCACAACTCACCAGCGGGATTGCGGGGACACGCGGCAGAAGACGAAAGGGCGACAAGCTCGTTGGCGGAAGGCGGAGCCGCGAGGAACTGCAGCGAGATCTGTATGGTCGAGCACAGTGGCGGACCCAGGATTTGACTATGACCCGGGCTAATTTCTAACACCTAAAAGTTAAGTAAACATATTAACATCACATTTCTACCCAATAACACAATATATTAGGCAAAGCACACCGCAAAAGCATAAATATTTTGTTTTCACGTGAAACATAAGTTCGGTGTTCAATGAAACGACAATAAGAAAAGCATCAACAAAGTACGGTGGTAAAATTGTACAATCAGAACACATTTTTAATACCTAAGGAAAGAAGATATCTTCTGATCCTAATATATCAAATTTTTACTCCATTACAGGAGAAGAACAAGAATCTACAAGAACAAAAAAACAAAAACAAAAAAAAGAGTATGAATGAATACATGATATGTTGTATTAGTAAGGTAAGTTACCACTAGTTGTGGAAACACTCAATAATTCTTTGATCTTCTTTCAATATGTCTCAATTGCTAAAAGAAAAATATTCGGATCAAGACAAGTCACGCAGCTCAATTGGCAAATTGAGACGATGATGGAAAATATGATGACATTGGTGATGAGTCTGTCTTCGATTTGTTTGTCCCCATCATCTTCTATGTAATCAGATTGAAATAGATCTAACTCAAAAAATGATTGAATAAGATAAGTTAATCTACAATTAGCTAAATCTAATCGCAGCTGTTTTCGACTAAAATTAACCCTTCACTTCTTCAGAGATCAGACTTTCTGCGAGAAACATAGAAATTACCTATCAAACCGCGCAAGAAAGCAGCCGGTTGGAGGCGACGATTGAAGTTGAGGAGGGCCTTGGGCGCCGATGTGGGGCAACGGTAGAAACAGCCCGTTACTGCAGTTCTGCAGGTAGAGATCTTGAATAGCACGACGGCGGCGCGATTAAATCGATAAGGCAAGCACATAGGAAGGGGGGCGCGATTTTTTCAAGAGCACCAGCCGGCAATCGGAAACGAACAGCTTTTTTTAGCAATACAAGAACACGATTCTTGCTCCTTGCGTTGGTGAATGGAGAAATGCCCTAGTGGATCCTTGCTCCTTGCGTTGGTGGGCTAGCAATCCAACCCCGATCAGGCTGGCCCAGTGTCACGGGCTGAGCTACGTGAGGTTCAGAATTTCAGTGAAACTAATAAGAGAAGTACCTGTACAAAATGGGCCAAGACCCGGGCTGTAGCCCGGGCTGCCCGGGGCCCAGATCCGCCCCTGGTCGAGCAAGCCGCACGTTAGGAGCGGCGGGATTTGCGAGCTGCTGCGCGGGGAAGTGCGGCGAGAGGCGGGTGCCTGGTGGTTGGAGATGAAGAATCTGTAGGGCGGAGGCCAGGGGCGTGGTTGGTTGTAAACGAAGATCCATGGAGGTTCCTACATCAAGTACACTACAATTCTCTGCCTAAATCAACCAATAAACGTGTGAATCCAATGGGCAATCGACCTCGTGGTAGTGAATTTCGGTATTCAAATCAGGGATACCAAATTCATGGATTATGAAACCTATTTATTTGTGGCGAATATCCTGCCATTAATTCATGTATAGGAAGATGCAGTTAAGGTTCTCAATATATCACTAATGTTTGGCAGATCAGGGGTCGTCAGACTAGTGGTGTTTGTGTATTTGGGCGGAGTCCCATGTTATTGCAAGGTTATAGGTACTGTATGTAGTTCATTTTTTGTGATGATGCTTGGTCTGATATATTGCATCCCATAGGCTTTTTTCATGTAACCTGCCAGTGAGATGGCCAGTTTTTGCTAGGTGGAACCCTAGACTTTTTATTAGTGCTTAGTGCCAAGGTAACAAGCGCGCATTCGGTCATTGCATCGTCGTGCCTGGAGAGATATTTGGGTCAGGTCAAACATGTTTTCTGGTTTTACTCTATGAAGGGGTGCATACCATGGTCGCGTGTGTGTGTCGGCGGGGTGGGGAATGTTTGTTTGCGGTACCAAACTTGGTGGGTGAGCGCACCGCGGTACCCGAGTTGTCATCAATCGCGCGAAAGGGCCATAGTAGATTCGCCAATTGTCCAGAAGGGCCAAATGGGGGTGAATACAAATCTAACGGCCAAAAGGTCGTTTGAACCAGACGAAAAAAGGTTGAACTCAAATACCGCCGTTAGGTCAACTCTTCTTGGCCCGCCATGTCAGTATTCCCGTTATCTTTTGCGGTCGTGGACTAGCTTACCCCTGCGTGGACCAGATCCCTGAGTGGACCAGATCTATTTCGTTGCTCTGCTCTGGTCTTCTCCCTACTCCCCTCCCCATAACATTTGCTCAGCTCCGGCTGCTCGTCTCAAATCGGAGCTCGCACTTGCTCTAATTTGCGTCCCTGCCATGTCCGGTCAACCTCCCACGCCTCTAATCGAAGCTCGCAGCCGTCATCGTTGCATCGTTCGCCGTATCAGAGCTTCGCGTCCCCAGACTAATATCTCGCCTCTGGCTAGTCCTTCTCGCACGGCGGAGCACGTCCCGTCGGGTGATCCAGGCCAGCGACCGGCCTCGGGAAGTTGCGTGCTGCTGCGCACCCCAAGCATGGTAGCCCTGGCACAGCAGTTCGACGACCACGCTCTCATGGCCATCGTGCCGGGTGTCCGTCCCGCCGTGTCGCCGACAGAGTTGCTGTCGGCTTTCAGGTCTCGTTTTGGGATCAGACGAAATAAGGTCAACATTGAGGTATGCGCGCCGCCATTCGATTTTTTTGTCCGGTTCGAGCACAGCTCAGACACCGAGCGTGTTCTGCATTCTTCCCGTTCTTTCGAGTGCTGTAGGGAGAAAATGAGCTTCATGCGTTGACATAGCGCCTGTGGGTGGGATGATCGTTTGGGGCAACTTCGTTTCTTCTCCAAACTCGGCTTTGACGGCCTCCCATTGGATGCTTCGGAGCCGGAGGCCCTCAAGCAGGTCGTCAGTAGCCTTGGCGGTGAGCTGGTGGAAATCGTGCCACCGAGCGACAGATGGGTCATCGAGGTAAAGGCGTGGTTGAAAGATCCTGACGCCGTTCCTAAGATGTACGAGGTGCAGATTCCAAGCAGGACAGGGCGGCAGCTTTGCTGGAAGCACCCGGTCATGATCCACCTGGAGGAGGTTCTGGAATCGGTACATGGCATTCAGGGCCCCGAAGAGGCTGCCAGAAAGCGTCCTCGTCGCCTGCAGTGTTGGCCTGGAAGGATCGATGGCACAGGACCACCACCGTTTCGTGACGGCGCACACAGTTTCGGTGGGGGGACCGGGCTTGGACGAGCTGGTGGTTCTGATTTCCCTCGAGTGAAGACAGAGCTCTAGTGAATTGCCGTGGTATGTGTGGCTAATAAATTTGTAGTATGGAGAGCGTAGCAGGAAGTTAGCATCGACTAAAAATGTGTAATAGTTTAAATCGATGTAGTACGTGTGTGTAATAGTTTGAAGTAGTATGTGTGTGTAATAGTTTGAATCGATGTAGTATGTGTGGGTAATGAATTTGATGTAGTGTGTGTAATAGTTTGAATCGATGTAGTTGAACACCGTGCTTTATAATTTCTGTGAATAACCAAGGATAACCTCATGAAAAGAGGGTGGTCTGGCAATGAGCAATGTCAATTCTATGGATGCCAGGAAAATGTAGTCCACCTCTTCTTCAAGTACAAGGTAGCTACATTTGTAACACGTTGAACTGCAGGACCATTTTGTAGACAACACAAAGCACAGACAACAGACGCAAAATCTGTTGTCTAGGATAAAAAAATGCCAGTTAACTGGATTGAACCACGACTAGTAATTGAAGGAAATAGATACTTGATAGTATTTGCTTACAACAGTAGTACTTCCATACAAAAGGGTCTTATACCTGCACAAAAGTGGGCTAAACTTCCTACTAGTTTGTAGAACAATTCATCAGCATTTTATCTACAAAATCCATTTTCAGTCTGAACTTAACTATTCTACACTGAAGAAACCACAGAACTCCACCAGAAAAGTTGGCTGGCCAATTGCCTTGAGAGGACATAAGTTCTTTAATCATTTAACCCAAACTGATGTATTGCCTTCCCGTTAAACTACAAGAAATCTGTATCGTTCATGCACGAGCGATTTGCGTGCGCTAGTCCCGGTTCAGTTGGACCATCCGCGCCGCCGCAATGATTTCTTCAAAACTGAAATTCGGCATCTCCTTCTCGGGATCGTAGGTCTGTGTGAACTCGAACCTGAATTTTGAGGCTGAGATGATGCCCGCCGCCAGCTCCGGCTATCGAACAATCCAGCATGCTGAGTGTAGACGCTTGGTCGCCGCCACGGTACGGCCTCCGACGGTGCGTAGGATGGAGCGTCTTTGCCGCAGACGGCGTGCTCCCAGCCTCCCCCACTGAGGTAAGGTAGTCCGCGCCGAAGCGTGGACGCGAGAGTTCCTAGACCTTGGCGCTGCCCTGTTCGAGGGTGTGTACCCTCGGCGGCGACATGCTCTCGTGAACGATTTGATACGTACCTTATTCCCACTGCCTAGAGCATGCCGTAATACCGTCGCGCGATTTCTCCACGTCGCTCTCTTGGCCCTGCTTGCCGCATCTGGCGCCGACGACGCCGCAGTCGCCGCCGCGGCCGATTCGGCACATTCGGGGAAATCAACCGCCTGGCAGGGCAATGGGAGACCGGCCTTGAAGTAGAGCTTCATGGCCTGCCTTAGAGGGGCTAAATACCCCAGTTTCGGCGGCTGTCGCGGCGGCGGCGACGGCTTCTTAGGCAGGGCCATGTTACCCTAGTTGGTGCGGCGCGGAGAAGCTGCGCAAGGTGAACTGTGGTTAGTCGGAGAAGGGGCGTGAAAGACTGACATTAGGTTTGGACTACAGGCACACGTGAAAATAACCATTTCCCATTTCCTTAGAGGGTAATAATTCAACACTCGTTGCATTAACAGCTCAATCTTTATTTCCCTTCTCAGCACAAGAGTGTGAACGTATTAAAAAAATAGGTCGTGGCTATCCACCTCATCGGGCAATTTACCAGGATAGGTAGGAGACAGGACCAGGTTTCATTTTAGAAATGTTGACGACTATGCCCTTATGTTTATACGATATTATTTATATGCCACCATGTACTGTCAAGTGTAGCAACACCATCAGAAACAGGGGATAACGACGTGGCATGTTTTCTTTTTTTAAAGGACATCAGAAACAGGGGATGCCGATGTGACATGTTTTTGACTGGCGGGCCCGCCCCCTCCACCTTCGACGACGCGTATCCCAGGTTCGAGGGGTGGTGCCACCCACCAACACATTATTGTGCAATTTTCCATGTGAAACCTGAATTCCGACGATGAGCTGATGCCCATGTCGAACACAGAGAATTCTGAAAGAAGCTACTAAAAATAAATACTTTGAATTCTCAAAGTACTAAATTTAAATACATTACAATTTTTTTCTGAAAGGTAATACGCATACTGCTCATCGAAATAAGATAAATACAGTACAAATTTTTACTTCGAAAAATAGTCCTGAAAATGCTAGCAAATAACCTAGGCTGAATATAGGATTCATTCTCCCCTATATATTTCGTCGTCAGCGGCTAACGCGTGCTGCAACACATGTTCAGAGAACTCTCTCCGTCTGAGTGTGCTGCCAGTATCTCATCCAGAGGGTAAGGGCTCGGTGTATGTTCCAGACTTAAGCCATACATTACCATTGTTGGTTCTTCTTCCCAGGCTTGAACCTCATGATCGTACAGTCTGATAAAATTCCTGTAGTATATGCAACCGGGTTTGACTGTGGGGTGTAACCTGGTGTCAATGGAGGTAGACCGATTGTAACCAATGAAGAGGGCACGACTTCCAATGTCACCGACAGCCTCGAGAGAGCGGTTCTCCGTGTCCACCCGGTACAACACCGGTTGCCCTTTGGCGAAATCTCCGTTCAACACAAGAAGCAGATAACCATCTGACTCCACAAGGTAAAATTTGTAGGTTTCGCGTACCTGTTCAAAGACTGGGGCCGAAATTATTGGCCATCGTGACAGTGCTCGCGCGCTGCTCTAACTGGATGTTGGTCGACAAGATGTCTCCATTCTCAAGTAATGCATATACTTCCCCTCGGAATGCCGTCATGCAGACCAGAAGCGTATCAGGAGGTGGCGAATACAATCCTTCTCCAAATGATCCATTGATTTGCCCCGTTGGGGTGCTCTCATCGGCCCATGCAATATGATCTAGATAATCAATGCAAACGAACACCATCATCAGGGACTTCGTCACGACGACAGATTGCAGAAGATCAGATGGTATGTGTGCTTGAAACTCAGTGTTAGACTTATGAGTGTTTTTGTTCAGAAGTCGAATCTGGTATGGCTCCATCCTCTGAGCAAGCACGATGACGCCACGAGAAACATCGATGAAGTAGAATATTTTGGAAGAAGAGGGCATCAGTTAGCACTAAGATGTTTACAATGGAAAATACCAATAAGTATCGGATGTGAATGTGAACCTGCGATGGACATCCATTAGATTTATCCTGAAGCAATGACCAGTGGCGAGGTTGAGGAAGGTGAAGTCGCCAATGTCTGGAAGTGTGTGATCTATCATGATCTAGTTGTTGAGATGGAATTCGGGCACCTTTAAAGTGCGGCGCCAATCGGTGCAGACTTCCCGACAAGCAGCATAGGTATCGATGTACTCCTCTTTCTCCAGCAAATAGTCGACGATCTTGCGAAGTGGGTCGGCCGGGAGATCAGAACAGTTCCTCTTCATCCGGCTACTGGCCATGGCTTACGTGCGGGAATGTTTTGATCGAGGAAGACAGAAGAACTACCACTGCGAGGAGAAGAAGAAGAGGATAACAGACGAGGGAGATGAAGCGGAACTGCCACTGCGAGGAGACGAGGAGACGAAGCAGAACTGCCACTGCGAGGAGACGAGGAGACAGGGGAGAAGAAGCGGAACTGCCAATTCAAGTTTGGATCAACGGGCTTTTTTCGGAACCAGCGTGAACCAACCATGCACTGCATGCAAGTTTTGATCAAACAGACTGACATGTGGGACCTGCTAAAAAATTCCGTGAAGTGCTCCCCGTGCATAGTGCGCTGATAGGTGGCATGTTTTCTGACTGGTGGGCCCGCCCCTTCCACCTTCGACGGCGCGCGTCCCACGTTCGAGGGCTGGTGCCGCCCACCAACACATTATTGTGCAATTTTCCATGCTTTGTCGCAACCAGCTCCGCTCTGCTCCTCTCCTCTGCTCCTACCGCCTCCACTTTGCTCAGTCATGCACCGCTCTTGTCCCCTCCTCTCCCCTCCCTGCCATCCCCTCACGTCCCCTCCTCTCCCCTCCCTGCCCTGTCTCCTTGCCGCCGCCCACCGCCTAGGCGCGTCTGGAAACGAAAACCGAGAGTCGGTCATTAGGTTAGGGGCCCAATGACGCTGGTGATCCGGATCCCGCTCGTAGATGGATCCTGCGAGGCTTGAGAGCACGGATATGGGTCCTGCGCGGCTGGAGAGCATGGAATCTCCTTCAAGTCTGGAGAGCACAGAGGACAACGAAACGGGAGGAGAGGAAGCGGGGTGCAGAGCTTTGGAGATATGGAGACCAGAGAAGGTGTCGTGCGTCTACATTGAAGGGTAAGAACTGTGGTTCCTTTCCTGCATACCCAAATTAGCGTTTCTAGTCCCGTGGTGATGGCAAGGATATGTGTTGGTAACCACAGGACGTCTGTACAGCTTGTCCTTGAGCATGATGCTTTGTCAAGCGAGCATGAAGGCACTGAAACGTGTGGCGGTGCGGATGATGATGAGAAAGCATATCCAGACGTGGCTGCTGACCCTGATAGGATAGAGAGTAGGGAATATTTGGTTGATTCGAACTTTGAGCCTGACTATGGGACTGATGAGGAAGAGGAATGTGAAGATGTGGAAATGGGATGTAGATACGACGACAAAGACGTGGACATGCCAGTGATACACTTTGACAGGAACAATCCTACAATTGATGAGGGGACTGTCTTTGATAATGTGGAGGACTGCAGATATGCAGTTGCAACATATGCAATCAGAGTTGGGTTCGAATTTATCATTGAAAAGAGCGACCAAAAGAGATTTAGGGTGCACTGTAGGGAAAGTAATGTGTGTAAATGGAGATTACATGCATCTCCAATGCGGGGTGAACACCCATTTCAGGTTGCAATAGCTACATTTAGTTTCAGTCTTTCTCATATTTATTCCGCTGATAACTAGCTCTGAATTATTTGGATTCTTATCGAATGCACATCAAAGTAAACATGAAGAAACACAACTGCCCTAATACTTCTTTAAGTGGTAAAATTAGACCGACGACTACCAAGTGGATTGCTGCTACTATACTTGACTGGGTGAGGCAGGATCATAACATTGGACCTGCTGAACTCAGAGCAAAGATTAGCAAAAAGTTTAACGTTATGATTCCTTACCACGGAGTCTTTGATGGGAAGGAGATGGCTCTAGACTTCATTCAAGGCAAGTGGAATGACAATTTTCATATGTTGTATAGTTTCAAAGCTCAGGTAGAGAAAACATCACCTGGTAGTGTTGTTGACATCGATTACGAGGTTGTGAAAGGGAGAGAAAAGGTCTCGAGGGGGGTCAGGTGTAAGCAGGCAGATAAGATATGCTTCAGGAGATGTTTTGTCTGCCTGAAGGCATGCTGGAAGGGGTTCCTAGACGGCTGCAGGCCATACTTGGCAATAGGCACAACTTCTTTAACAGGGAAGTTCAGGGGACATGTTGCTTCTGCTTGTGCTTTGGACGCGCATAATTGGCTTCTACCCGTAGCTTATACTGTTCTTGAGGGTGAATCAAATGAAAGCTGGACATGGTTCATGCAGAGACTACAGGAAGTAATTGGTCACCCTAAAGGCTTGGTGATACACACCGGTGCATCCGAGGGTCTTGAGAATGCTGTTGATGCTATGTTTCCTGGGGTTGAGCATAGGGAATGCATGCGGCACCTCGCTACTAACTTCACGAAGAAGTTCAAAGGAAAGATCTTTGAAGAGGACTTGTGGCGGTCAACATACACATACACCCCAAGCATGCATGCTACTTACTTGCAGAACATGTATGTAGTGCCAAAGGTGAAAAAATACCTTGAAGAACATCACACCAAGCTATGGGCCAGAAGCAAGTTTGGTGAGTTAAGCAAGGTGGATTTTGTTTGCAATAATTTGGCAGAGAGTTTTAATGATAAGATTTCGGGCATGAAGACACTTGGAATTGTTATTTTGTTGGATGCAATAAGACAGTGCATAATGGTGAAGTTAGATTTAAGGCAAAGAATTTGTGCAAGAAATTTTTTAGGCCATAAAATAGTTTCAAAGGTGGTTATGTTACTGAATGCAAGAACCAGGACAATGAGAACGATAAAAATGAGGGTGGTCAGAAGTTCCAGAATATTGGCTGAGGTTTATGCAGAATACAAACGTGGAAGTGAACGGAGGTACACTGTAGACATTGGAAACAAGACTTGTTCATGCAGGCAGTGGCAGATTACTGGTCTGCCATGTCACCATGCAATTTACTTTATCTTAAAGCTTAGAGGTAACGGAGCTGAAATAGATAACTATGTCGACAACTATTTCTCCGTGGACAAGTTTGCTGCAACTTATGCAGAAAACGTACCACCTATGGCCGATGAAAATGATTGGGAGATTGTCGATCCAGGGTTCAAACTTCAACCACTAGTTCTTAGGAGGCCACTTGGGAGGCCTAGAAAGCTAAGGATCGAAGCCTCCACCGATAAAGATCCAAGGCTGGGAGCTAGGAAAAGGAAATGCGGACGTTGTGGCGGATTCGGCCATATCAAGAGGTTGTGCAAAATCCCAGTTACACATGCTATTGTCCCTGTTCACACCCCGGTGGCAGAAAATGAGGCTTCTCAGCCAGAACTAGCGGAAGAGCAACGCGAAGACGGTGATGAGCACTCGGAGGAAAACGTACGTAAACAGCCAATTTATAAAGAAGTGGAGGTGCTGGCGAGAAAAGAGTGTGAAAAGAAATAAAAGGGTAAGCGGAACAGGGAGGAAAGGGCAAATAATGGAGGTGTATTAGAATATGAAGAAGTTGCAGGGGTGATTGAGGATGTTCTTGAGGATCTTTCGGCTAACTGCAGGAGAAATAGTAAATCCCTGCCAATTTCATCTTTGTACGATTCTCCGGATGAAAGGTAAGCTTAAAAATTGTTTTATTTGCTATTTTATCATTTTTTATCCTCATCAACTGATGCTTAATGCAGCGTGGGCTAGCAGACTAATAAGAGGAGCAGAAAGCTGCGGGCACAGTAATGTCGTATGTTGAATTATATCATTGAAACTAAACTAGTCGTGTCGTCTTTATTTATATTTGGCGTGTGCAACGTGTCTGTGATGGGGTCATGTGGACCAGATTACATTTTTTTAAATATTATTACATTAATTTTTTACCTGCTTTTGGACGCGACTACTAGTTCCCATCTCCCTTGCATTCTCATCTCCTCTGGCGCACTCCAGAATTATGGCTGTGCCATCAAGTAGCAGAGTCGGCATATTGTCCCATCAGGTGTGAACTCAATGACTTTGTTTGTTCAGAATTTGACGACTTTTGATTAGTTTGAAAGACAGAGAAACCTAAAACATGTATCAAGACATGTTTTGGGTATAGACACATTTATTAAATATCTAGAAAACCTAAGTCAGTTATATCTGGATAGGAGTAGTACACTATTACAACACGCTCGATCCCTTCTCCTCTGGCGCACTCCAAATTACGCCTGTGCCATCAAGTGCTAGGAGCAGAGTCAGCGTATTGTCCCATCAGATATGCCAGGGAACGCGCGAACTTTATTTTCAGGATCGAACGAGTTTCGATTCGACTAGTTTCAAAGACAAAGACAACTAAAACATGGCCAACATATTAGATTATTACGATAATCGACCATGACTCAAGTGACCCAGATCCAAAGAGCGCATTAAGATACCGTACATAGATTTAATTTATGCTTAAGTGGCCCTAATAGACTATGACGCTCCCGCAGTCTCCATCATTGACGATGTTGTCCGCGTCGCCGCCAGCCTCCTCCACGCCAGAATCAATGCAGACGTTCCTGGCAGCGTTCCTCCTCCTCATGAATTCTTCACGGCGCGCTGCATCGATAACGGTGGAGGTCGTACGCCTAGGCACTGCCCAGAAGCGTTGCCTCCCTTTGGGGTTGCGCAGATCCGGGTGGATCTCCCGCCGGTGGGTTCTGCATAGCTCAATCAACACAGCCCGCTCCTTCTTGAACAGCTTTCACCAGTACGCGCTCATACGCGAGTACCGTGCCATTTCCCTCTTCCGCTCCGAAAGCTGGCGGCAGTGCTCCTCGATCTGCCTCGCCAATGCGTTGTCGCGCAAGAGCGGCGCGACGGGAACACCGGCGTAGCTGAGCTCGAAGACGGCCGGAAGCCTCGCTAACGGCGGCGCGAGTATGTCGTAGTGGGCAAACATCTGAGCCTCGTGCAAGCTGAGTTTGGGCCTCTCCCTCTCCATGGCGATGAAGGAACACGATCTGATTTTCGGCCCCGAGGTTAAGGGGATAAGGGCAAGGACGTAGGCCCAGCGTAGTTGCACGGCCAATCAGTTCGCAGAACAGACTTCTTGCGGATCACCCTCGCGAAGGACATCACTATCTTCCACGCACCCCGATCCAACGGCGCCTAACAATCGGGGATCGGGTCTTCTAGAAGCCCAGAGCGGTTGCTGGTTAGTTCTGCGTCCCGGTTGTTTGTGGCTAACGGCGGTAGTTGAAAATAATACACATTTCAATGACACTGGTGGATCCATGTGTGGTCTCTAAAGAGAACACACATCCAATGACTTTGGTTGTTGTTAGTAAAAAGAGCACACATGCAATGACACTGGTGGATCCATATGTGGTATGTGAAAAGAACACACATGCAATAACTCCAGTTGTTGTTAGTGAAAAGAACACACATGCAATGACACTGGTGGATCCATGTGTGGTCTCTAAAGAGAACACACATTTCAATGACACTGGTGGATCCATATGTGGTATGTGAAAAGAACAGTCATGAAATGACTCAGTTGTTGTTAGTAAAAAGAACACACATGCAATGAGACTGGTGGATCCATAGGTGGATTGTGAAAAGATCACACATGCAATGACACTGGTGGATCCATATGTGGTATGTGAAAAGAACACACATGCAATGACTCTAGTTGTTGTTAGTGAAAAGAACATACATGCAATGACACTGGTGGATCCATGTGCGGTATCTATAGAGAACACACATTTCAATGACACTAGTGGATCCATATGTGGTATGTGAAAAGAACACACATGCAATGACTCTGGTTGTTATTACTAAAAAGAACACACATGCAATGACACTGGTGGATCCATAGGTGGTATGTGAAAAGAACACACATTTCAATGACTCTGGTTGTTGTTAGTAAAAAGAACACACATGCAATGACACTGGTGGATCCATAGGTGGATTGTGAAAAGAGCACACATGCAATGACACTAGTGGATCCATATGTGGTATGTGAAAAGAACACACATGCAATGACTCCAGTTGTTGTTAGTGAAAAGAACATACATGCAATGACACTGGTGGATCCATGTGTGGTCTCTGAAGAGAACACACATTTCAATTACACTGGTGGATCCATATGTGGTATGTGAAAAGAACACACATGCAATGACTCTGGTTGTTGTTACTAAAAAGAACACACATGTAATGACACTGGTGGATCCATAGGTGGTATGTGAAAAGAACACACATTTCAATGGCTCTGGTTGTTGTTACTAAAAAGAACACATTGCAATGACACTGGTGGATCCATAGGTGGATTGTGAAAAGAGCACACATGCAATGACACTGGTGGATCCATATGTGGTATGTGAAAAAAAAACACATGCAATGACTCTAGTTGTTGTTAGCGAAAAGAACATACATGCAATGACACTGGTGGATCCATGTGTGGTCTCTGAAGAGAACACACATTTCAATGACACTAGTGGATCCATATGTGGTATGTGAAAAGAACACACATGCAATGACTCTGGTTGTTGTTACTAAAAAGAACACACATGCAATGACACTGGTGGATCCATAGGTGGTATGTGAAAAGAACACACATTTCAATGACTCTGGTTGTTGTTACTAAAAAGAACACACATGTGATGGCTCTGTGTATGGCGCCAGAAAAATGCTGGAGCGGTGTTGATGTAGAGCTTGTTGGGAACCCCAAGAGGAAGGTATGATGAGCACAACAGCAGGTTTCCCTCAGTATGAAACCAAGGTTTAATCGAACCAGTAGGAGCAAGGAAACACCCCAAAGGTGTTGCTAACTGAGCCTTGGCAGGGCGCACTACCGGTGCTAGTAGTAACGTGGAAACCTGCACAACACAACCATAGAACTTTGTCCCCAACTTGCGATGAGGTTGTCAATCTCACCGTGTTTTGCTGAAAACAAAGGATTAAACGTATCGAATGGAAAGAAGTAAAAGTTTGCAGAAAGTAAACACAAAACAGTAAACAGTTTGTAGATTGTATGTAAAAGAAAAGGACCGGGATCCATAGTTCACTAGAGGTGGCTCTCCTTAAGATAGATAACATGCTGGGTGAACAAATTATAGAGGGGCAATTGACAAACATCGAGAAAGCAATACATGCATATACTAATCATCTTGACTCCTTTGAGACTTGATTGGGCATTACAACATTATACATAGACCGCCATCCAACTGCATCTATGACTAATAATCCACCTTCAAGTTATCATCCGAACCCCCTCCAGTATTAAGTTGCAAGCAACAGATTATTACTTTACGAATTGCATGTAAAGTAAACAATACGATTGTTCTATGAACAAAGGATTGTTGTTTTCTCCCTAGTAGCAACAGCACATCTAGTACCTTAGAGATTTCTGTCACTTCCCCAGATTAACAGAGGCATGAACCCACTATCGAGCATAAATACTAACTCTTGGAGTTGCTAGCATCTACTTGTCCAAGATAGCTACTAACAATGGAAAGCATGCAAGATCACAAATAACAAAGACATGATAGAATCAATAATCAATCTGAAATAGCATCTCAATATCCATCGGATCCCCGCAAACACAACATGCAGAATTACAAATAGATGATCTTGATCATGAACGGAGCTCACAAGATCTAAACATGAAAGCACAAAGGAGGAGAACCAGCCATCTAGCTACTACATGGATCCGTAGTCCAAGGGTGAACTACTCACGCATCACACCGGAGGCTTGCATGGTGATGAAGAAGGCCTCCAGGGTGAATTCCCCTCTCTGGCAGGGTGCCGGGAAGAGCTTCAGATCCCTCCCGATCTAGGGATGGAGATGACAGTGGCTACATACTCTTTCATGGATTTTTGATCGGGTACTTAGGGTTTTCGTCTCGAGGGTAATATATAGGCGGAAGGGGAGGCCGAGGGGGTGCCAGGGGCCACCACACCACCCCCTGGCGCGGGCCAAGCCTGGCCGTGCCGCCAGGTGGTGTGACCAGCCTCTGGCCCCTCTCCGTCTCGTATTCTGGCATCTGATGACTTTCGGAAAAATAGGCACTTTGGCTTTTATCCCATCCAATTCCGAGAATATTCATTTTCTGACTTTCCTGGAACCAAAAACAGCAGAAAACAGGCAGCTGGCACTGTGGCTCTTGTTAATAGGTTAGTCCAAGAAATCATATGAAAAGTACTCCAAAGTTGGAACAAAACACAAGAAAGTGGATAAAACCAAGCATGGAACATCAAAAATTATAGATACATTTGCAATGTATCAACATCCCCAAGCTTAACTCCGGCTCATCCTCGAGTAGGTAAGTGATAAAAAGAAAGAATAATTTTTGAGGTGACATGCACCATCAAAGACTTGATCAAAGTATTTGTAAAACATTCAAAGCTGGGATCATAGTACTTCAAGCATAACATGAAAGACAAAGTTCTAGCAATAAGACAAAGGAACTAACATGCAACATGAAAAGGCACAAACAAAATATTCATGAATAACAATGCTTTGCAAGACGTTTGTTTGTTTCACATAAAGAAAACATAGCATAATAGCATTCAGCTTGTCCCTCAATAGAGTAGCAAATATAAATTCATAGGACACCTTCAAAGTTCATAAGAGTGACTAGATACAATAGTTTAAAACAAGCAATATCAAGATATGCATCAATCAACTAGTCTTGGTACAATGGACATAGAACTAAGAATGGCCACTATGCTTTCAAAGTAGGTGCATAAAGGTAGAAGATGGAGACTCAATATAATGGTGGAAGAAAGGCCTTTTTATAAAAGGAAGTAGGGATTCAAGTCTCATAAAGAGCTTCCAAAAATTATGGTACTTATAGCTTTCAGCTCTCATTGCCCCTATCATAAGCATCTTGAAGTGATTAAGGTTAAAGTGAACAAACTATGGTGTACATGCTTGACGAAGTATAAGTTAGAAATCTCATGTCCCTTGCATACGAGGGCCGCTCCTCATGCTACTCAAGTTTAGTCACCGGTAAGTTCTTGTCATCGTAAGTACATGTGTATCATAGAGAACCGCCAACTGGGTACCCCTTGCCCGATGATACGGAAGAATCCCCATATCAAAATGACAAGGCAAGCAGACAACGAGCATCTCAGCAATCTTCTTATTTACCATGGGAATATGGTGCTTTTTTCTCTCTTTCCTCTTTTCATAGTATCTCTTTTTTTTCTCTTTTTTCTCAATATAGGACTCTTTTTTTATAAGAAGAATGCTTCATAGACAGCTCATTATGGTCACGCTGCAGGTTTCCACCATGTCAGCATGGATTAGACCAGCGGCCCAGGCGTTTCTCTAACACATATACACAACTCCATGGACTTACAAGCTGCCCTTTCATTTCACACCGACGACATCCATATACAAAAGAGCATGATATCAACTAGGTACAAGTACCAAGTGCAGTGTTGAAAGTGTTCCCCATGAAAGCATGGTTCTGCTAATTCCCAACAAATAAGTGCAAGCATATACAACATAGACAACACAATGGTTCAAGTTTATCAAGGGCAAGAAAAGTAAAGTGTGCCATCAAGTTTGTGAGAGCTTTAATCACTAGTTTTCTCATAACAAGTTTAATTCGGAAGGTAAACAAAAGCATGAATATACTTGGAATAGCATAAGCTAGTAGGTAGGTATGGTGGACTCTTTGGAATAACTTGGTTTATGGAGTTGGATGCATGAGTGGAACTCATACTTGGTTGTGGAGGTTAGCAAAAGACTGGGAGCGACAAACTAAGAGAGCAATAAAGGCCATAATCATGCAGAGCGACAAAATATCTTTGATCAAAGCATAAAGTGATACTACAAGTTGAAAACTAAAGGAACATAAAGGCTATGGTGACTTGATATAGTCATAACATGGTGTGATCATGCGCCAAGTCAACCCAAATAAAGCATCAAAGGAGAATACCACTATAATATGCTTTAATATGCTAAAACAACGCATGATTCATCCAAGGCACATTAAGCAATCTCAATTGTTTATAACAAGTCATGCTACAGCAAAGAATACTAAGCATAAAGCCAAAAAAATATCAAGCATGGCATGACAGAGCATAGGCCATAGTAAAAAACGAGCTCTTTTTACCACATAAGCATGAACTTTCCTACTCTTTTCCAAACCAAACCAAACTATTTGCAAACCAATGTATGAAAGAGGGGGTACAACCAATTTATTCAGCAAACTAAGCAAATAAAAGCAAATGAAAAACCAAAACAAAAACAAAAAAGAAGACGCTCCAAGAACAACACAAATGTGCATGAAACAATAAAAATGAAGCGTTTGGAAGAAACCTGGAATTTTTATTGATGAAGAAGGGGATGCGTTGGGCATCCCCAAGCTTTGACGCTTGTACTTCTTGGATATTTCTTGGGGTGACACGCGTGGCATCCCCAAGCTTGAGCTTTAGTCCATCCTTCATCTCATTACTCATTCCTTCCACACACCTGAAATTTTTCCTTCATACAAAACTTCACACAATCTTTATTAGAAACATTAGTGCACTCAAGATAAATAAGTTTTCAGGTTCAGTTACAACACCAAATAAACTTCCATTAGAAAACTAGCTACTGTAGCACTTCCCTCAAAAAGCTCAATTCCCCAAAAGAACTAAAAAAGGAACCAACAAGAAGCAAATGCAGAAAATGGCAGAAATCTGTCAAAACAGACCAGCAGGTAAAGACGAATTTTTTCGAAGACCTTCTGTTGCTCAAATCAAAAAGTGTTGAACTAACAAAAGTTATATAACAACCTGGATCAGAAGCACAAAAATTCATGCCTCAAAAAGACGTTCAGATATTTTTCACGAATTTTTACGGTGAAGCACAGAAATCTGTTTCGGGACAACAACTTTCCCAATCATTACTTCTCTCTCATTAGAGGTTACTCTTGGCACAAAAGGCAAATAAAAAGGATAAGGAGCGGTTATTACTGAAGTAATAACTTTCAAGACTCATCTAAAACTTTTGGGTTATCTCCCAATAAGTACTTTTCTTTAACGCCTTTAAGTTAGGCATAAGAAGCAAAGAAAGAATCAAGTGTTCTCAAATGAAGAAGCATTAAGATCAAATTTTGTTTTCATAGGAGAAGCAAAAGAAATCTTCTATCGCTTCTTAGGGAAGTGTTCTATACCTTTATTGAGTGGGAGTTGATATTTAATGGTGCCTTCTTTCATATCAATGATGGCACCAACAGTTATAAGAAAAGGTCTTCCCAAAGTAATAGGACAAGAAGCATTGTATTCAACATCCAAAACATAGAAATCAACGGGGACATAAGCATTGTTAACCATAATAAGAACATCATTAAGACTCCCCATGAGTTTCTTTTTAGCATTATCATCAAGTGGGACATTTAAATAACAATCTTCAAGTGGAGGCAAATCAAGCATATCATAAATCCTTCTAGGCATAATAGAAACACTACTATCAAGATCACATAAAGCTTTGAAATCAAAGTCATTCACTTTCATATTAATGATGGGTTCCCAACCATCTTCTTGTTTTATAGGAATAGAAGCTTTATGTTTCATCTTTTCTTCTTTAATCTTTATGAGAGCATCAGTAATGTGTTTTGTAAAGGCCATGTTCATAGCACTAGCATTAGGACTTTTAGCAAGATTTTGTAGAAACTTAATAACTTCAGAGATATTGCAACCATCAAGATCAAAACCATACTTATCATCTAAAGTAGTAGAACTATTACTAGCCTCAACACTAGTGGTGGTAATAGTAGAAACACTAATGTTTCTAGCAATTTCATCTTCTCTTTCCCACTTAGCATGTAATTCAGCTAATAGTCTAACATTTTCATCTATTCTTAATTGTATAGCATTAGTAGATGCAAAGGGATTATCATTAGTTTCAGGTTTAGCAGCCATTTTATTCAAAGAAGATTGAGCTTCAGCCAAAGATGCTATATTTTTTTCAGCACTAGAGAGTTTTTCCTCAATAGTTTTATTGAAAGCAGTTTGTTTACTAATAAACTCTTTAAGCATAACTTCAAGTTCAGAGGGTGCACTCCTATTATTGTTGTAGGAACTTCCATAAGCATTACCATTGTTGGGAGGATATGGCTTATAATTGTTGTTACCAAAATTACTTCTATAAGCATTATTGCCAAAATTATTATTTCTTATGAAGTTTACATCAACTTGCTCTTCTTGAGCAACCAAAGAAGCTAAAGGAACATTATTTGGATCAATATGGGCTTTCCCATTAACAAGCATAGACATAATACTATCAATCTTATCACTCAAGGAGGAAGTTTCTTCAACAGAATTTACCTTCCTACCTTGTGGAGCTCTCTCAGTATGCCATTCAGAATAATTAACCATCATATTGTCCAGAAGTTTTGTTGCAGCACCCAAAGTGATGGTCATAAAGGTACCTCCGGCAGCAGAGTCCATTAGGTTCCTTGAAGAATAGTTCAATCCTGCATAAAATTTTTGGATGATCATCCAAGCAGTCAGTCCATGAGTGGGACAATTCTTTACCAAAGATTTCATTCTTTCCCAAGCTTGAGCAACATGCTCATTATCAAGTTGTTTAAACTTCATTATTTCACTTCTCATAGATATAATCTTAGCAGGATGATAGTATTTTCCAATAAAAGCATCTTTGCATTTAGTCCAAGAATCAATAGTATTCTTAGTTAAGGAATTCAACCATTCTTTAGATTTTCCTCTCAAAGAGAAAGGAAACAATTTCAGCTTAATAATATCACCATCTATATCCCTATGCTTTTGCATCTCACAAAGTTCAACAAAGTTATTTAGATGGGCAGCAGCATCTTCATTACCAATACCAGAAAATTGTTCTCTCATAAAAAGATTGAGTAAAGCAGGTTTTATCTCAAAGAAAGTAGCTTCAGGCATAGGTGGAGCAATAGGTGTGCTCATAAAATCATTGTTGTTGGTGCTAGTGAAGTCACACAACTTAGTGTTTTCAAGAGTAGTCATTTTTTGGGTTTTCAAATAAGAAAGCAAACTAGTAAAACTAATTTTTTTGTGTTTTTGATAAAGAAACAAGCAAACAAAACAAAATTAAACTAAGAAAAACAAAAATAACAAATTAAAGAGATTGGTTATGAGGGACTCCCCTTGTGAAGATGTCCTTGACTCCCCGGCAACGGCGCCAGAAAAATGCTTTGATGGCTCTGTGTATGGCGCTAGAAAAATGCTGGAGCGGTGTTGATGTAGAGCTCGTTGGGAACCCCAAGAGGAAGGTATGATGAGCACAACAGCAAGTTTCCCTCAGTATGAAACCAAGGTTTAATCGAACCAGTAGGAGCAAGGAAACACCCCAAAGGTGTTGCTTGCTGAGCCTTGGTAGGGTGCACTATCGGTGCTAGTAGCAACGTGGAGACCTGCACAACACAACCCCAAAGGTGTTGCTAGCCTGAGCCTTGACAGGGCGCACTAACAGTTGTTGTTAGTGAAAAGAACATACATGGAATGACACTGGTGGATCCATGTGTGGTCTCTAAAGAGAACACACATTTCAATGACACTAGTGGATCCATATGTGGTGGTATGTGAAAAGAACAGTCATGCAATGACTCAGTTGTTGTTACTAAAAAGAACACACATGCAATGGCACTGGTGGATCCATGTGTGGTCTCTGAAGAGAACACACATGCAATGACTCTGGTTGTTGCTAGTAAAATGAGCACACATTTGAATGGTACTGGTGGATCCATAGGCGGATTGTGAAAAGAGATTTTCCCTCTCTCTCGGTCACAAATCTCACAAAAGCCTAAACGTGTGGAGATGCCAAACATGTGCTCACTCTGGGTGCTATGCCCTGATTGGCTGACACAGATGTCACACGGATCGTCTCCACCAACCATTGATCCCATGTGATCCAACGGGCAGGATAACCCCTCCCTTCTCCACTTATTTTAAGCATGGTCAATCCGTGCCACCTCTCTATCCGTGTCACCGATTCTTTACCTCCATAAACAAGTGAAAATCCATCTATCTAACTAAAATAAATAAAATAAATGATCATATTTCAAAGAAGCCATCGTCTTCGTCTTCCGGTTCGTCCTCGTCTTCGTCAACACCATGGTCCCTGCCATCGCCGCCGTCAGTGTCCTCCTCTGACGACTCGACACCGCCCCCTTCCTAGAATAAGCGCGCTATCTCCTCGTCGGAGTCCTCCTCCTCCTCCTCTTCATAGTCCCACGTGTCCATGTCACTCTCCTCCGCTTCTGCCTCCAACTGATCGATAAACGCCTCCTCGTTTGTCAAGTCGGACTCGTTCAAATAGCTATCTCCTCTCTTCTTCCTAGTCTTCTTCTCGTTCCTCTTCTTGTCCGTACTCTCTGGTGCAACATGCGCCCCCGTCCTGGCTGCTGCTTTGCGCTCGTCCGACGCTGCAGGTACCCCACGCTCCTCCTGCGCGGCCGATATGAGCTTCGACGTCGCGGTGTACTCGAGTGCCGATGTCGATGGGTCCTGGCGCGGTCGGACACGACGTGCTGCCTCAGCAGGCGACTCGCGAGCACGGACGTTGCAACGAAGAGCCGGGGATGCAGGACGATCAGTGGACGGCTTGGACCTGCCATTGCCATGGCGAGGGGGCTTCGTGCTCGAGGTAGTTGCTCCGAATGGTCGATGGCGGGTACACAGAGTGGGGTGCCGATCTGATCAAGGACGAGCAGCGGTTTCGTGTGTCGTGTCCACACATGCATTTGTCGATTATCAAAAAAAAAGAAGGAAGTAATATCTCGCGTACTAAACATAATTTGATCACAACAAAAGTGGCACAGCGTATTCTAGACTCGTAAATATCCCGTGCATGCCTGTCACGTGGAGTTCGACGGAGTTGGACGTGCCGACATGATCATGCAGCAGTGGCGCGCGTCATTGCCCCATCAACACGTGACACACGCACACGGGATGTGCGCGCCGATTCCCGTGACGACCACCCGGCTCGCACTCCCCTTATTATATACTAGATTTTGGGCGGCGCCGAAGACCATTGAAGTGTCCATCGCAATAAAGACAAATCCCATCGATTCCCTACCTCTGCCTCCCTGGCTTCTTTGAGAAGGTAGACTATACACGGCAGTCTTGTATAATAGTACTAGTACTACTGGACCACGACCTATACTCTTTACTCTTCTCCCACACTAATAATCACTATCTCCTTCCTCCTGCCGCTGCCACACTCACCCTGCAAGCCATGGATCCACTAAGGAGGGGGAGAGGCCAGTTGACGATCCTCGTGGAGAAAAGGAAGAGAAATCGCCGCGAGGCACTTCTTGCTCTACCAGCCGCTCAATCCCACCCTATCATCGAGGCCCAATCTCCCCCGACAATGGCGCTGAATGTTCTAGCAGGCGAGGGCTCCTCCCGGTATGGTCTCCTTATTCTACTTCTTCTCCATCTCCCTCTCCATCATGATCTTAATCAGCTTCTTCTTGTTTTTCTTCTTCTTCTGGCTCTTCCTCTTCTACGTATTACAGGTCGGCCGTGGAGCCCGAATCCACCATGACAGAGGCATTGCAGGACCCGTTCGGCCCCGTTCCATGTCTCACCGAGGTAGCAAGTCTCCACACTGTTATTTATCCGAGTTATGATGTGGATTTCTTAGATGATGTCCGTCCCACATTGGTTTTTCTTCTTCTTTTGCGAGTTGTATTAGTTTTCATGAATATGACTGGATCTCTTGGTCTTTTCTTAATACCACTGTTCATAGATTCACTATGGATTTTTTGTGATTAGGATTATTTTATCGTGGTCATGAATAGATCTCCAGGTCCATTTTTAGCACTGCGGCCAATAGATTCAACGAGGATTTTTTTTATCTGTATTAGTATTCACCTGGGACCTAGAGTGTAATTGTAGAATTCCTATTTCAATTAGCATGAACGATGTAGCGATCGAAGGCGAAGTACCATGACAAGGTGGTCGTGATCAGTTCCAAGATTGCCAACCAACATGAGCTTGCACGCTCCCTCACCCAAGCTAATGAGAGCCTACACAAGCAATTATCTGTGCAGAAGGAGATCTCGCTAGATTTTGCACATGACATCGTTAGGATGCAGAAAGTGCTCGACCGTAACTTGAACAGGCAAGAACAGAGCATCAAGATAATCAACGAGCTCACGGAGGAGAAGAAGAATCTCGTGGAAAGGTGCATTCTCCTGCAGGACGAAGTCAGCGAGGCACTCAGAGGACGCGTCGAGGAAACCAAGGCTACCATCCGAGCCTACCATGATAGGAACCGTTGCCTGGATGTAGTCAAGGAGATGAAGGCGGACATGAGCAGAGGGATCACCGTACTCGAGGGTGTTTGGAAAGAGAACGAGGAGCTAAGGGCATGACTGGAGGCGTATCGGAGCAATGCCCAAGTCTGATTCCTGTTAGCGGGGACACGAATATCAATTCGTCCTCCTCTCCTTTTGTAATGTTTAGGGTTTAGGGAGCAATGCCCATGTCTGCTTCCCATTATAGGGTGCAATAAGAATCCTAGGGCAACTCCTTATCTATCTGGACATGTGTTGGTGTTCATGTTCATGAATGGACACCATGTTCTCTTTCCATTATGTATCTGGACATGGGTTTCTGCATTATGAGTTTGCCACTCTCCCACTACTATTTGGTGATATTGGGAAAAAACCACAGCACACTAAACTGCTGATAAATCTTATTTGTCTTTGAAATTGAAATTATGACAGTGCCACTAGTCGATTCATAAAATGTTGATTAGTCCTAGATTGCTTCTTCCTTGAAATTATGACAGTGCCACTAGTCGATTCAGTTAATTATGGAAACTAACCAGCTTGTCCCGGTGAACTGAACAAACCATACTATGTATTTTTGTTGCAAGGAAAGAGGCGAAAGATCGACCAGGACCTGGCGACCTGGCTAAATGACAAGATAGCAATCCAAAGGGAGAAGCAGAATTCCCAGAAACTGGCCTTTGACCAACTGCGCGCTGAAGTCGCGATCCTTTCTGACAAGTGCCAGAAACTGAAGGAGTTAAACGCCGACTGGGCGAAGCTACACAGTGAAGGTCATGCCTCGGCTAGGAAGCAGACGGAGATCATGAAAGGGATCTTGAAGGAAAATCATATGGCTATGGACAAAATTCTCCAATCCATGACAGAGCGCTGGAACCTACAGCTGAAGCACGACATAGTACTAAAGGAGCTGGCCAATCTTAGGGAGGAAAATAGGCAGCTCCGGGCCAGGCTCGCTTGAATACAACATATGTCTATTTAGTACCGAACTGCCTGGTTTATCCTCTGCAGTGGTGATTTTGTAAGCGTGAACTTAACTCTATGCACGATATGTGTGTTCATCTGAAATTTGTTTGCTCGAGGATTGAGTTTGGCTTAGTTCGGAAAGCGCAACTGCAAGTCTTACAATTAACTAGTTTCAGGCATTGTTATAACATAAATTATTCATCTCGAATGTCCTTTATCCTCTATAGTTTGTCCTTGTTCACCCTTGGCGCCTTCTTCGGTTCCTTCAACAGATCTGCAATGCAGTACTCTAGCTTCTTCTTGTCTTCCCTGAGCTAATCCCTCTCCTTTTCTGCATTATGAATCAGCAACCTGTGACTATCTTGAAGCTTCTTTGCAGTTCCAACAACCATGCTCCCATCGATTCCGTCAGTTAGCTCTGACTGCAAATTCTCGATTTCTTGTTCCAGCTCCTTATTTCGTACCGACGGCTTGTAATTTTTTCAGCTGCATCACTTACATCAGTAAATCTCCCCGACCTTTCCAACCCATACATCTCCCATAACTGTGCCAAACATTTCTTAAGTGCATCTGGCCAGTCAAGATCCACCCACTCTACTGCTTTACACACCGGGCCAACCTAAAAACACACACACTATAGTGTTATGAACATGCACAATACATTTTACTTCATGTCACAGTTGCACATAATGTAAACAAACCTGATTTGTATAGCCCAAAAACCTTCTCCCAGTGTTACTGCCTTCGAATGCAACATATCTCCTCAGTTTTAGCCCATGGTCACATGGCACTTCTCCATCGAGATCTAGGCCCTCCCATTTAGAGTCGTAGATCGTCCTTGGTACCTATAGGTAAACACAAAGCTGAAATCGAACACGATTGCATGCACATATGGAGCTCAGATCGAGAGATTTACCATTGCCTAACCCTAGCCCGAGAAAACAGAGGAACTCACATCGTGGAAGGAATACTCGATGTCAGAGAGAAGGCTGTCGCTGCTCGACTGGTCGTCCTCTCCGTTCAAGGACAGCATGGCGAATGTGTCGTAGCAGGCGACAACGATGGCGTCAGCAAGAGAGAGAGAGAGAGAGAGAGAGAGAGAGAGAGAGAGAGAGAGAGAGAGAGATTGAGAGCAACCCTTCTACCGCTGCAACAATGACTAAATTGGCATGTTACAATAGTTTAATGGATACCATGCCCTTTCCCTGGATTACTGTCTTCTGCCTGATATGGATTCTCTTCACACATTCTCATTTCAAATATTAAACTTGCACTCCCTCCATCCCAATTTCATTTCCTAACAAAAACATACCATTATATTACATCATCCAAAGAAACAAAATCATGTCAACTACAAGGTACTTATGCATCACTTCTTTAGTCATGGTTTCACAAAACATTACATTATAATCTCTCAACAAACATAACCACAACATGGTTTCACAAAACATCACATTACAATCTCTCAACAAACGTAATCACAGAAACAAGTATATTACATCAACTCAAGAAACAAAATCATGTCGACTACAAGGTACTTACACATCACTTGTCCTGTCATGGTTTCGCAAAACATTACATTACAGTCTTTCAACAAACAAAATAACAGAAACAAGTACAGTACATCATCTCAAGAAACATAATCATGTCAACTATAATGTATTTATGCATCACTAGTCCAGTCATGGTTTCACAAAACATTACATTACAATGTCCCAACAAACATAATAACAGAAACAAGTACGGTACGTCATCTTAAGAAACATAATCATGTCAACTACAATGTACTTATGTCTTATTACAACAACGATGGTTTCATTGAGTGAAATGTCTGAAAATCTCAACAGCTCGCACAACATTATATCGCAATATCTCAACAAACATAATCACAGAAGCACGCTCTAAATGCAACAGCAGTCAATATTACAAATACAAGCAGGGGAACTCCGCGGTCCATATGACAAGCCCAGGGTAGCAGCTCTCATCAGATCTCATCAACGTCGACCACCTCATTCTGTTCAGCCACTACAGGGGCATCTACATCCACTATAACCTGTTCAACAACTTCAGAAATGGTACCAAGGAAGAATACCTTCCTGGTTTGCTTCTTTCGCCGCATAATCTTCATAAGATCTTCAGTATCCAAAACATCTATGAATTACTGCTTCTTATGATGCCACCACCGAATTTTTGCCATCTGCTTAGGGCCAATACTGATTTCCTTACCGATCATCTCTCTCATTTCATCAAGAGTTATGTTTTTGGAATCGACAGTGATCTCCACAGTACATGATGAAACTGGCTTATTAACTCCCTCATCAAGTTTTGCCATGTATGGATCCACCTCTATGCGTATACTGAACTTATCTAGATCAGCATCTATTGGTCCATATTCTATTGGAGCAGAAGCTCTGGCAGCAAGATCTCTAGCATCTGCATACATATCATCAATCATCGCTTGAACTTTCACCTTACGATCAGTTGCACAACACTCCCAAACCATCTGAAGCTCATGGGAGTGCTCAATTTGCTGATAGGTATCATTCATGTTGCGCCACACCAATTTTGTCCTTTGTCTAGAACCCCAGGGAATTCTAGCGGCAAGCATATCTACCAGCTGCGAAACAGACATAACCTCTTTGCAATTCACAAGCAGATGCACATCTTGCCTGAACATAACCCTCTCGCAACCAAAATGAAGCTTTGCAGTGTACTGTCGAACATGAACTGTGAACTCATATAGGTCCCTTGTATCAAAGCTGTGCCTAATTTGATTAAAAAGGGGAACATTTCAGTTCATTCGATTCTATTATGCCGTAACTAATCTACTTGCAAGATAAGGCACAGATAAGAAAAATTCACCTCTCGCTCTTCTCTCGGGTTTTTTTCTTCGAGATCTGAGTGCTGCATCCGCCCACCGGAGCCGAACAATCCGCCGCCGGCCTTGCTTTTATCTTCAACCCGCTGCTCGTAGGTACCTTGGGAGCAGAATCCTTGCTGGCCTCCTCGCTAACCGGGGATGAAGACCTCGCTATTGCTACGCGTTGAGCCCCAAACTTGGGCCCCGACGGACCCTTTTCAGTCGGCGACGTAGCTACAACCTTCGCCTTGCAAGACATGCTGGGCCGCCGTCGCCGGATTCAGTGTTGGGGAAGGGAGAAAAAAGGTCCTCCACCGCCGACAGATTTAGGGTCGGGGAAGGGAAGAAAAGGGACCGCCGCCGCAGCAAGATTCAGTGTCGAGAGTTAGGAAAGTACAGTAATGGATTTGCCCCTACGACACGTGCATGGTGGCTAAGAAGAGTGACCGGCGAAGGAGGGGCACAGTAGGAACTAGTGTAACAGAATATCCCGACTTAACGGGCACGATTTGAAAATATTGGGTTTGGCCATCATTCACTCGAAAGACCCCTCTCAGCAATTGGCGCCCCAATTTTTCGAATCGTGGTGATAAAAATCAACTTGGGTACCGTGTTGCCTGGCCACCCCAACTTTCGGGCCGCAAAATAATATTCTCGACGGGGTGGGGGTGGTAGGGGGCAGTCCATCATTGTTTCTTGTTTGTCAACATGATTTAGTTGGTAACAGATCTCCATTAAGTAGGTTGTTCAACATGCCAAACTTGGGTATGTAGAATACCTAACTTGTCTTTTTTATGTCTCTAGTATGCTTAAGTTGCATACTAACTCTTAACCGAGTTGTTTATCCATCATGCATAAGTTGGTTAGTTCAGAATAATTAAGTTCTTTTTTGTGGTGGCTTTTTTATTCCAGTTCAACATGGGTTTCTCAAGTTGCATACTACATTTTTAACTATGTCGTTTCATAATCAGATCTAAGTTGTTTTACCAAGAGTAGCTATGTCGCTTTACGGTTTCCAACATTCTTTTTAAGTAGGGTACTCACTCTTAACCGAGTTGTTTATTCATCATTCCTAAATGGCTAAATTGGTAACTTGAGAATAATTAAATGCTGATTTTTATCCTTGTTTAGCATGTTTTTTCAAGTATGCATAATGTATTTTAAATCACTCTTAACTGAGTTTGTTTCTTAATTATGCCTAAGTTGTTTTACAAACAATGGACCATATTTAATCAGGTTGTTTTGTTCAACTGACCTAAGTTGTGTACTGAATATGTCTAAGTATGTACAAGTAATTCCCCATTGAGCTGGATAAATCAAATGTTGATAGAAAATGTTTCGTAGGGAGCCAAGTTTTTTTTAGTATAGTAGCAAGAAATGGCAAACGTTGTCGTTACATCATGTTTAAGTTGGTTCTAAATACAACTTAGTGGGTTTTAAAAGTTTAAATGCTTGATTTTTTATTTTTTATGGGTTTTAAAAGTTTGAATGCTTCATTTAGCTTTGTCCAGCCCGATTTTGGCCTTTTCCACTTCACGCAAACTACAGCCTCCTGCCCTACTCCTTTTTGTGGTGGAATTTCAAGCTAATTTACCAATTCATTTACTAGCACCATAGCCCTCTGAGGCTGGTACGAATTAAGTATTACCTCAATTGTAGCTGTTCCTTCTCCCTAGATAAGCCACATGACATAATTGGCAATCGTGCCTCGTTCTTGGGCATGAAGATTAAGGTCCAGGACATGTCGAGTCCATGTAGCTAGGTGTAGTTAAGTTGTCCTTTTCATCAAAGTTAATTTGCTTTCAGCATAGAACTAAGTTTATTAGTCAGATTAGTCCAAGTTGTATTTTGAATTTTTTTGCGGGGGGGGGGGGGGGGGGTGGGGGGGTGGGTGGGTGGGTGGTTGTTTTGCTTTGATTCACTATCCCTTTCTGAAGGAAATATGCCCTGAGACGCAGTAATAAAGTTGTTATTATGTATTTCTTGTATATGATAGATGTTATTTTGCATGCTATAATTGTATTGATAGGAAACGTCAATACATGTGTGTTTAATAAACAAAAAGGTTCCTAGTTATGCCTCTCTTATAGACTAGCTCGTTGATTAACAAGATGATCAAAGTTTCCTGATCATAGACATTGGATGTTGTTAATAATGAGATCACAGCTTTTGTGAAATGATGTGATGAACATTCATCCAAAGTATAGCATTACGATCAAAGTCATTATGTTTATATTGCTATAACATCATACGAAGTAATCTTAGTCCTTAGACCATGAGATCATATTAATTGCTAACACCAGAAGAGTATCTTGATAACATCAAACGTCACACCATAACAGGGTGACTACAAAGGTGAGTTCAGTGCTACGAAGGTATTATGTTGAGGCTCATGGATCAAGAGTGGAATTTGTCAATCCCGATGACGGATAGATATACTTTGGGCCCTCTCGGTGATATCACATTAAGATAGCTTATAAGCAAGTGATGTGATCACTAGAATTCTATATCAAGGGAACGATAAAAGAGTACATGTCGGTAACAAAATCAAACTAGGTATTTGGATACCGATGATCGAATCTCAGACATGTATTATATCATGAGACAAAGGGATTAAGTTGCTAGCGTTAAAGGTTCTCACAATCACAGAAGTCATCGTTGAATGTGCAGGAGTCGGTATGGATCTCCAGGTCCCGCTTCTGATTATTGATCTGAGAGGAGTCTCAATCATGTCTGCATTATTCGTGAACCGTAGGGTGACACACTTAAGGGTTGCCGGACACCATTTTGGAGCACATATGTTTCAGACGAAAGAATTACAAAGCGCAGGAATTGTTTCGATAGAAATCGGAATTGTTTCAGGTGAAATTGCAGAAAGTGGTTCTGCATGTGATATTAAAATATTGCAAGGGGTTTTATGTGAATGTTTGTTAATTAAAGTAATTAACAAAATTCTGAATAAAACAAATAAAATAGTTTTATTAATTGAGAGTTGCATTAAATTTGGTGGAAATTTAATGCATGTGAGTGGAATTTTGGGTGGAGCTTGAATTGATGTGAGTGGAGCTTCCACCACATGAATGAGGAAGAGGTGGGGGCACCCCCTTGGCCTCTGACCATAGGAGGGGAGGAGCCCCCCTCTCCTATAAAAAGCCCCCCTCTCCTCGCTCACAAAGCACACCTCCTTGTGAAGGATCTCTCTCCTCTAGATATTCCCCCATGGTCTCGGATTAGCGAGATACATGTTCCCGGTGGTCTCGCGTCTGGAAGGAGTTGCTGCTTCTGCTGATTCGCTGGAGCGATGAGGTGGAGGTTGTCTGGTGGCTTGAGCGTGTGCGCGAGAACGGATGCGCTGCTGATTTGTGGCGCTAGGACTTCCACACGATCTTGAGATCGGCAAGCGTATGACTACATCATCCACGAGTTCCAACTCGTTAACAAAACTCTATTGTCTTCGAGGGTTAGATCTCTATGGATGTATATCCATCCATTGCTCTGTATCTAGTAGATAGATCTTGGTGTATAGTTCTCACCATAGGAATTTTTTTGTTTTCTATGCTGCGAACCCAACAGTGGTATCAGAGCCTAATCTATGTGTAGGTGCTTTGCACGGATAGTACACATATATTTAAATGTGGGCGATGATGATCATGTTATTGCATCTTTCATGAATTTTGGATATTGGTGGCATAGTGGGATGAAGCGGCCCGGACCAACCTTACATGTCATCGCACATGAGACCGGTTCCACGACTGATATGCAACTAGTTTTGTATAAGTGGCTAGCGGGTGTCTGTCTCTCCTACTATAGTCAATATCTGATTTACAACGAGTTGCTAATAACTTGGTTATCCTCGTTGTGGTTCCATGTTCGTAGGTAAGACCGGTTCTATCTCCGAAAGCCCTAAGCCACGTAAAACTTGCAATGGATAAATTAGAGGCATCTAGTTTAGATCGTTGCTGGGCTAGTGTCTTGATATGGTATTGTTGTAAGTAGAGGTATGATAGATACTCTTACAACACACTTATCATGTAAGTTCCATAGACCTTGACCTTACACACAAAGGAATGATAGAGATCATACCACGATGCAAATGATAGAGATCAAATGCATGGACCATATCATCTCACTTTACACATTAGATGTTTTCATCTTATATTGCTAGTTTGGCGCTTTTGGTAGCATTGTAAGATGATCCCTCATTTAAATATCAAGATAAAATGTGTTCTTCCTTAAGTATGCACCGTTCTATGGATCATGTTTCGAGACATCATGTGATGATCGGGTGTACTCGACTCTGCGCTTTCATACAACGGGTGTAAGCCAGTTTTACACACGCGAATACTAAGGTTCTTACTTGGCGAGCCTAGCATGTACAGACATGGCCTCGGAACACGGACCGGAAGGTTAAGCATGAGTCATATAGTTGATATGATGCCCATATAGATGCTCGCCTTTGAAGCTACACCGACTCACATGATGATCGGACTTGGTGTAGTGGATTTGGTTCATGTAATCACCAAAAAGACACGAGGGATGTCGTTTTTGAGTGGGAGTTCATTAGTAATTTGGATTAGTTGAACTTAATCTATCATAAACTTAGTCTAAATAAACTTTACAAATTCTGTTGTAGATGGCACCACCTGCTTTTAATTTCAATGTGTTCATGGAGAAAGAGAAACTTGCTCCGAATGGTAGCAACTTCACCAACTGGGCTATGAATTTGAGGATTCTCCTTACTGCTGCGCAAAAGCAATATGTGCTAGAGGCGCCGCTAGGCCCCCCACCAGCTCCTGATGCCCCTGACGAGGAAAACAGTGTCTATATAACTCGTCAGGAGGACCACAACTTAGTTCATTACGGCATACTATATGGGCTAGAGCCAGAACTTTGAAAGCGTTTCGAAAATGGCAATGCCTTTGATAGCATGGGAGAATTGAAAATGATTTTAGATACCCATGCCGCCGTAGAGAGTTATAATGCTTCTGAAAAGTTCATTAGCTGCATGATGGAGGAGAACATCTCCGTTAGTGAGCACGTACTCAAAATGTCTGGGTACACCGATAAGCTTGTGTCCTTGGGAATAACGATTCCCATTGACTTAGGCATACATTGTGTTCTCCAATCTCTGCCACCTAGCTACAAGAGCTTCGTGATGAACTATAACATGCAGGGCATGAAGAAGTCTCTTCCCGAGCTTCTGTCAATGCTTAAGACTGCAGAAGTGGAGATTAGAAAAAAACATCAAGTGTTGATGATCAATAAGACCACCGGTTTCAAGAAGGACAAGAAAGGCAAGCAGAAGGGAAAGAAGGGTGGCAAATATGTTGCCGCACCTGAAAAGAAATCCCGAGCTGGCCCTAAGTCTGATACCGAGTGCTACTATTGCAAGGGGACTGGCCATTAGAAGCGCAACTGCCCCAAGTATTTAGCGGACAACAAGGCCGGCAAGACAAACAAAGGTATATGTGATATACATGTTATTGATGTGTACTTGACTAGTACTCGCAGTAGCACCTGGATATTTGATACGGGATCGGTTGCTAATATATGTAACTATATTCAGGGGCTATGGAACAAGCGAGTCAGTATGGATCTCCAGGTCCCGCTTCTGATTATTGATCTGAGAGGAGTCTCAATCATGTCTGCATTATTCGCGAACCGTAGGGTGACACACTTAAGGGTTGCTGGACACCATTTTGGAGCACATATGTTTCAGACAAAAGAATTGCAAAGCGCAGGAATTATTTCGATAGAAACCGGAATTGTTTCGGGTGAAATTGCAGAAAGTGGTTCTGCATGTGATATTGAAATATTGCAAGGGGTTTTATGTGAATGTTTGTTAATTAAAGTAATTAACAAAATTCTGAATAAAATAAATAAAAGAGTTTTATTAATTGAGAGTTGCATTAAATTTGGTGGAAATTTAATGCATGTGAGTGGAATTTTGGGTGGAGCTTGAATTGATGTGAGTGGAGCTTCCACCACATGAATGAGGAAGAGGTGGGGGCATCCCCCTTGGCCACCGGCCATGGGAGGGGAGGAGCCCCCCTCTCCTATAAAAAGTCCCCCTCTCCTCCGTCACAAAGCACACCTTCTCGTGAAGGATCTCTCTCCTCCTCTAGATATTCCCCCATGGTCTCGGATTAGCGAGATACATGTTCCCGGTGGCCTTGCGTCTGGAAGGAGTTGCTGCTTCCGCTGATTTGCTGGAGCGAGGAGGTGGAGGTTGTCCGGTGACTTGAACGTGTGTGTGAGGACGGATGCGCTGCTGATTTGCGGTGCTAGGACTTCCACACGATCTTGAGATCGGCAAGCGTACGACTACATCATCTACGAGTTCCAACTCGTTAACAAAACTCTGTTGTCTTCGAGGGTAAGATCTATATGGATGGATATCCACCAGTTGCTCTGTATCTAGTAGATAGATCTTTGCGTATAGTTCTCATCGTAGAATTTTTTTTATTTTCTATGCTGCGAACCCAACGCTTTCCGCAATTAAGTTGTCTTATCAGCATAGTTAAGTTACTTTCAACATAGAACTAAGTTGATTAGCCAAAATTGCATTTTGACTTTTTTTGCACAGGGGATGGTTTTTCTTTGATCCACAGTCCTTTTCTCCCAATTAAGTAGTTTTGTCATGGTAGTTAAGTTGATTTCAGCATAAAACTAACTTGATATGACACATTAGCCTAAGTTGCGTTTTGATTTTTTGCCCCGGGGATGGCGGTTTCTTTCATTCATTGTCCCTTTCTCCCAACTAAGTTATCATGTCACCGTAGTTAAGTTGCTTTCGCTACAAAGATAAATTGAGTAGCTAGATTACTCGAAGTTGTATTTTGATTTTTTCAGGGGAATAATTGTTTTGCTTTGATTCAGTGTGCCTTTTTTCCAATTAAGTTGTCGTGTCACTATAGTTAAGTTGCTCCATAAACATGTTTAAGTTGAATGCCGAATTTCATCAAGTTGTTTTTCTCATCATGCTTACCTAGGTTTACCTATTTACCAACTTGATTTTTAGTTGGTTACCGATTTAATTAAGTTGCTTGATCAATATGCTTAACTTTGGCTAGTCATTTTAATTAAGTTGCTTCTCCATATTGTACTTTGTTGAGTTTTTCTATTTATCAACTTGCTCTTACATTTAAACTAAGTTTCTTCCTCGGTACTATGTTGTCTTACTCACCATGCTTATCTAGGTTACCTATTTACCAAGTTGGTTTTTAGTTTGCTACTGATTTTACTATGTTGTTTAATCAATATGCTTACATTTACTTCTATAATCATGTTTAAAGTTGCTCGATCATATCGAATCGAGAGATACATGGTGACTTCACCAAGAAACAACTTTATTGTCCAAAAAAGACAACTAACCTCAGGATGCACATGCAACTTACGTTATACCAAGAAACATCATTTTTAATGGGCATCGAGCAACTAGTTTCACAAGTACAAGCAACTTAGCGACTGATATGATTTTACTTTGTTGTTGAACACAAGGTAGTTGTCACACATACACATGAGGTAAATTTTTAGGCATATGACATAGGTGTTTTTGGTTCTTTGACTTCTTAAGGTAATCGGCGAAATGATAAGTTACGTTAGCCATTTAATCAACTTTGCTTACTATATCTTTATTAATTTGTTTTATGTATATATCTGAACTAGGTTTTCGGATGTCTAACAAGGAGAACCATCAATTTGCTTAAGTATACTCTAGTTGGTTCGCTTTTCGGTTGTATAACAAGGCGGTCGGAAAAATGACATTTGTTTTCCTTGCTATATGTTTTTCAGGTAACAATAATTAACATTGGACATCTAGCCATCGGGTCTGACCCTACTATAGATGCACTCATAACTAATGTAGTTGCGGATATGCAACCAAGTGTGTTTCAAAAGGTTTCTCTTTTTGTATGAAATCTGGGTTTTCATGTCAATCGAAATTGATGCATGTTTGCTATATGTTGCATGCACATGTGGACCTCTGGATCTAAGTTAGTTGTTGTAGGGATCCTTGTTGTTGTTATCAATGACCTAATATTTCTGAATTTTATCTAAATTGTTTCATGTTTGTTCTTTATTGCATACAACTGGGATCTATGAATCCAACTAAGTTGGTGCAAGGCAGATGCTTTTGTTTTGTGCGTCTTTTTTGCTATAAATCTATCTAAGTTGATCCAGACATTCCTTGCATGATTTAGCAAATAGGTGTTTTCGGCTCCGGACGGTGACCCCCCTAGCCACGCCCCTAGGATCCCTAAATTCGACGGATTGGGCCCAAAATCCATCCAGCAACCTTAGGACGAACTCAGGGCCCCGGAGTTGGCCTGGGAGCACCGTATGGAGAGAAAATAGCAGGAAACAGCCGACCCACCAAGTGGGGCCAAGATGTCAGCGAGAGCGCCCGTTCGTCCTCATCGATGCGGCTCCCGCACAAATCAATGGCGCCGGTACCTCTATTCTTTTTTCTATTAGCCTTTGTTTGGCAAGCTGCTATAAGTTTTCGATGAAATCTTTAGTACTCTGCCTGCTAAATTAAATTATGTATTAATTCAAAAAATTATTATGATAAAACTCAGCCTTACCCCAGGTGTGACAGGCCGACGCGTACAATCGCCACCCACGTGACGCAGTTATGACGAGCCAGTGCCTCGGCTTCACCCGCCCGATTTCCCTCACGTGCTACACCCCTCCCGCCTTCCTGCGGCCGATAAATGTTCTCCCACTTTGCCGTCCATTCTACACTGCAAACATCCCTCTCCTCTCCCCTCAAACACCGACGAACCTTCGGAAGCGATGGTGGAGTGCTACCCGGGCAACGGTGTGGCAGCGAATGGCTTTGGCCACCTCTCCCTCAACGATTGGGAGGGCTGCCTCCTATACAAGGCCAATTACCCAGCGCCACCGGATTTCTGCGCACCGCCAGGCTGGGTGCTCAACATCGACAACGTGCCCGTCCCTCCTCCTCCCAGGGCATCGACATGATCGGAGAGATCAACTCGGTTCTTGCCGGGATGTCCCACGAGGACCACACGGACTTGCGCTACTTCCCCGACAACCACGAGGCGTGGACGGAATACTTCCACGAGCGCCACGAGCGGGATATGGTGGCCTACGAGGGCTTGCCTCCGATGCTAGTCAGGAGGAACGCGACAGGTCATATGGTGGGGTGTGCCAGGACGCACGCTCACCTCCGTCCTCGAGCACATCGAGGCCATCAACACACCACGACTCACCTACCCGCCAAAGATGCTGTCAACCCTCTCCCGCCGGCATGGCAGCTCCTGGCTACCAAGGAGGATGGGAGGCATGTCCTCGTCATCCTTGCCCTCGGCCTCCCGTTCTTCCGGCGAAGCGTGGTCGGTGCGCGCCACGTCGCCGCTCCTGCTGGTGAAGCACAGACCGTCTTCGGAGACAACGCCGATGTGCCGCCAGCCCTCTCGCGGTTCGTGCGGAATCACCATCGGTGAGGCCCGCACGTCACCGCCGACTCCGTCTACCGGTCGCCTCCGCGTTGTCTGGCGGAAGGAGTCGGTGCCTTCACTAGAGGACGAGCATGATAGCTACGTTCTCGGGATGGTGATGGAGGCCCCCCTCAACGGCGTGTCGTCGATGAGGCCCCCGACGCTCTCGCCTAGTCCAAGGTGGAGTACGAGCGGGAGGAGGCCGCACGCTAGCGGGATCTCCTGCGCACAGCCCGTCGTCGCTCACGCATGCGAGGTCATCGTCCTAGACGCACCGACTCCGACGAAGTTGGGCCAAGCAGCAGGCTTGCACGAGTCGGTGATGCCGACCGGGGTAGCAGCCGCCAGCTGCCGAGCGACGACGATGATGACTACGACACGCAGTTCTACCGGCGGCTCGACATGAACTAGGCCGCTCCCAGCGCCGGCAAACTGCTATTTAGTGTTTATCCTGTTTTAGTTAATTTTTGGTCTAAATAGGCTATATATGTTCGATTCCCCTATGTATGAATAAATTTTGCCTTATATGCTATATATCACCAAATTAGTATGAATTTCTCCCAAATTTGATCGTTTTTCGTCTAAATTGGATTTGAATTTTGAGAATTCAAGTGCTTTCGCCAGCGACGCACGGGCTCCTATATCGGGCGAAAAAATTCACCGGATTTCTGTCTAGAGGCCTCCAACGGGTGGAGATGCTCTAAGACACAGCTCAACTGCTCAACCTCACAAGCGAGCATCCAAACATACCGTTTTCTTCTCCCTAGGGACATGATATGCCTCTTGCATAAAAGTACTACATCTGGGGCTGTTCGAACCAGTAAGTACCACTTTCACTAATTTTTACGAGAAAGTACCATTTCAAAGTCATAGATTTGCGAATCGTACTAATTCATGGATAACAACAACACTGACAGTTGGGGCCCAATTGTAAGAGCTAACTTGGCAACACAATTTGCCACATCAACATCTTCCCTCTCCTTCGTGACAATTTGCTGAGTCAACGCACTCTCAGGAAGCGCTGGGGCCCGCACCAACGGCCACCCGCGTGGCAGAGCATGAGAGTCGGCGAGCTGCGGGCGCAGCGGCGTTGTGGACGCACGGGGGAGCAGTGAATGTGGTGGGGCGGCGACGCTCAGGAACGACGCGGTGAGCGACGAAGGCGCAACAGAAGCAGCAGCCACGGCGGAGCAGCTTCAGCGTGGTCCGGCGAGAGCACGGGGTGCGGGAAGCGTGGCTGGACGCACGTTGGAGACGAAGAGGAGCTGGCACGAGCGCAATGACGGTGCGCCCGGCAGGAGCGTGGGGTGCGGGAGGCGTGTTTGGACGCGCGTTGGAGATGAAGAGGAGCTGGCACGAGTGCAATGACGGTGTGCCGGACACCGACACCCCTGTCGTGGTCGTCTTGGGCACGAAGCAGCAGCATGGGCACGACGGGAGCGGGAGCGGAATGTCATCGCCGTCCTGCTCTTGCCCGCACCATGGCCACCATGCGACGTCCAGCGGCCTGGCCATGGACATGGAGGTGGCGCGTGCGTGCAGGAACCTCGGCCTCGAGCTCCCCTCTGACTGCCCCATGGAGCTATGGTCGGCGAGCTAGGGCGACGAGCTGCAGGTGCGGGATGGCGAGAAGGGGCGACGAGTTGCAGGACACGGCGGCTGGCGAGCGTGGGGCGGCAAGCTCGCACGGCGCGGCGAGCTGCGGGCGTTGTGGTCGGCAAGCTGCGAACGACAGCCCACGAGCTGCAGGCGCAGGGCGCCGGCAAGCGAGCGGCATGCAGCTCCAGCACGACCTTCAGCAAGAATTGGTCAACGCAAAAAATAAGTTACTCCACGCTTGGCTGCCAAGTCAGCTCTCACAAGTAGGCTCCAAATGCCATTGTAGCTCTCAAAATTGATATGGGCATGAAGGAGGAGGTGAATCCTAATTTCAGGACTCCACCAAGCTAGGTGATGTGGGGCGCATCCCATTGATGATTGGCACGGCATGATGACCTACGATATGTAATGATAAGTCTAAGGTTGTGTCAAATATTGTTGCTATGTTATTGAGTCCGAGTCCATGTTAGGTTCGAGTCCGTTTGTGTGTTCGGTTTTGGTCTATCGAACTGACTAGTTGCAGGCCTCCTATATAAAGGATCCAACCACCTAGGGTTTAGGGGAGTTCAGTTGTTTAGTCTAAAAACTATATTATGCTCTATCGTGTATCATCCTTCCGGGGACGGCGATACCGTTTATCAAATTATTATTGTTGCGGAGGTTCTTGTGTTCATCAAAGATTGTCGTGCTCACGTTTGAGGCGTGGTGATCTTCATCATGTTACTTGCTGGATTCGTTCCTCTTCTTCAGGTGACGTTCATCGCGTTATTGGAAGATCATCTATCTAGTTGGCTCGCTGTAAAAGATCGGGACAAAACTCAAGGATTATCGGCTTGATCCATATCAGGTGGTATCAAAGCTCTAGGTTGATCATGGCGAGTGTTTGCGGTTGATCTACGGATTGTTATTTTTCCCGAGCAGTTTTCAGATTGAAAGTTGAAGCTTTTTTTAGATTGGATTGTGTTGGTTGATCGGAAGTTGAAGTTGATCAAGGTGCGGCTGCGTTTGTCGAGCTGATCTTTTTGATCCGCGCAGCGGCGAGTTGTGGCGGCTGTTCTCTAGCGAGTTGGATCGCTGCAGTCAAAAGAATTGATCAGACCCGATCGAGGCGATAGCAAAAAAAAGGAGAAAGGCGGCGTCCGGCCACGCGAGCATTGCGGCAACCACTGCCCCGCGTGATCCTCGCTCGCTACAGATCCTAGAGTCCATCTGTCGAACGTTTTGTTCCAGATCCGATCGTAATTAAAAAAAGAAGGAGGCCACCCACCGTACTAGTCGCGGCCGAGTTCCCGGGCGATCCGCTCGATCGAAGGAAAGCGCGTGCCTGGCGATCAGTTGTCGTACAAGTCACGGACGCGTTCCTTGGCGCACTCACGATCGGGATCGCACGTCCCACGCGCTTCGCTCGGTGTCGCCTGGTGGGCTGGCCCATTGTGCTAGCGATTTTTTTCCGCCTAGAATTCGATCGCTAACAGGAGGTGCACATTTCTGCCTAGTTTTGGTACGCTGTCCCATGTCGCGCAATCGTGGGATCACCCCGATCCCCGTCTGGTGCGCCTTGCTGGGAGTGCTGCCGCTGGGTGTGGTGGTGGGCCGACCCAATAGCTGGACAAGGACTGCCTGGATTGTTTCCCTAGCGCTAGCAATCGTTTGCCCCGCGTTTGTCTGGTGATCGAAGCTACCGCGTGTGCCTGAGTCAGTTTGAAACAGATACTTGTGTAGAGATATGAGTTTATAAAGGTCTACATGTTTAACTGAAAAGTCTAATGATGTATATCATGACTATATTAATATTGTGGTCGGCTGTCAATTTGATGCAACTACAATTAAATGGAGATTGGACAGTACCGCAACGTTCGTAGAATATGAGACTTGGGAATCTCACATGGTCGATGGTTTTGCACAATGTCATACATGGGATAGCAAGTTTGGTGGTCATACGGAATATGTTATTGCCTACCGACGAGTGGATACACTAGTGTCTAGTTGGTGGCAGGAAGCAAGATCACTGAAGAGCATCACAAGTAAGACATCTAGTTGGGAGGATTTCAAGCAATTTCTGTGCACTAGGTTTTTGGAGGAGTCCATGGAGTTGGGTAAGGTGGTTGTTTCCAAGGTACAAGCCAAGGTTGTTATGTGCGCTGAAACTACAGTGGAGGATGTTGTACCATTGAGTGGGCTGAATTTGCAACTCAACAAGGTACACGGCGATGCTTGCATGACAGTTGACAAGGGCCAGCATTGAAATTTATTTCAAGCGCAGTGTATGATCAAAGGCAAAGCATAGAAGTTGATTATTGATGGAGGAAGCTGTACTAATGGCATTAACAAGGCAATGGTGGTAGCGTTGGGGTTGTCCACATGGCATATTCCTGAACCTAAGCATCTACAGTGGTTCAATAGCTGCGGTATGGTGAAGGTAACTCATAAGGTGTGTGTGCCATTTACAGTTGTGTTGAGTTTGCAACATAGAAAAAAAAATTCCTACGATGTGAACTATACGCCAAGATCTATCAACTAGATACAGAGCAACGGGTGGATATACATCCATGGAGAACTCACCCTCGAAGACAACGAGTTCTGTTAACAAGTTGGAACTCGTGGATGATGTAGTCGTACACATGCCGATCTCAAGATCGTGATGAAGTCCAGCAGGTTCGGCCCAGCACCGCAAAGCAGCGGTGCATCCATGATCGCACACACGTCCGGTACCCCGACAACCTCCGTCCCTCTCTCTAGCAAAGTAGCAGAAGCAGCAACTCCTTTCCAGATAAAGCCACCGGAAACATGTATCTCGCTAATCCGAGACCATAGGGGATAACTAGAGGGGGAGAGAGATCCTTCACGAGAAGGTGTGAGGAAGAAGGCGAGTGAGGGGGGCCTTTTATAGGAGGAGGGGAGTACCCCTCCCCATGGCCGGCACCCCAAGGGGTGACCCCTCACCTTCTCATTCATGTGGTGGTAACTCCCTCCATATAAATTTGCCCCTTCACATTCTCTTTTAAAGTCCCCACTTTAAATGCATTAAATTTCTCTAAATTTATTGCTCTCTTATTTAATAAAACTATTTTATTAATTTTATTCAGAATTTTGTTAATTACTTTAATTAACAAACATTCACATAAAACCCCCTACAATATTTCAATATTACATGCAGAACCAATTTCAGCAATTTCACCCGAAACAGTTTCGGTGTCTATTGAAATAATTCCAGCGCTTTCTTAAATATTTATCGGAAACATATTTGCTCCAAATTGTGTCGGCATCCCTTAAGTGTGTCACCCTATGGTTCACGAATAATGCAGACATGATCGAGACCCCTCTCAGATAAATAATCAGAAGCGGGACCTGGAGATCCATATTGACTCCTACACATTCAACGATGACTTCTATGATCGTGAGAACCTTTAACGCTAGTAACTAAATCCCTTTGTCTCGCGATATATTACATGTCCGAGATTTGATCATCGGTATCTCCATACCTAGTTTGATCTCGTTATCGACATGCACTCTTTTCTCGTTCCCGTGATATAACATTCTAGTGATCACATCACTTGCTTGCAAGCTAACCAATGTGATATCACCGAGAGGGCCCAGAGTATATCTATCCGTCATCGGGATGGACAAATACCACTCTTGATCCATGAGCCTCAACATAACACCTTTGTAGCACTGAACCCACCTTTATAGTCACCCTGTTACGGTGTGACGTTTGATGTTATCAAGATACTCTTCCGGTGTTAGCAATTACCATGATCTCATGGTCTAAGGACTAAGATTACTTCGTATGATGTTATAGAAATATAAACATAATGACATTGATCGTAATGCTATACTTCGGATGAATGTTCATCACATCATTCCACCAACGTTGTGACCTTGTTATTAACAACATCCAATGTCCATGATCAGGAAACTTGATCATCTTGTTAATCAACGAGCTAGTTTATATGAGAGGCATTACTAGGAACTTTGTATTTTGTTTATTAAACACACATGTATTAACGTTTCCAACTAATACAATTATAGCATGCAAAATAAACATTTATCATAAACATGGAATAAGATAATAACCACTTTATTATTGCCTCTCAGGCATATTCCCTTCAGTCTCCCACTTGCACTAGAGTCAATAATCTAGTTTGAAAAACTTTGCGTATTGAACACCTATGGCTTTTTGGTGTTGCATATACACGATTGCTAGTGGTTAACATAATCTCCAGATCTGACAATTTCAGGTCCGTGTGTATTTGCATGTCTTTGCGTCTCTACGCATCACTCATTCTCAAATGAGATGGCATTGTATAAATTTGGTCCTTTGGTGAGACCTTTTAGTTCGTTCGGGTTAAAATATGTTGATATTATTGTCATACAATATATCTTCATAGTATTAGCTCACTTTGAACCACACCTAGTTTGATAACAAACTACTTAACACAAATGCCCTCCTTTGCTGCTACTATAGCAGTCATATACTTAGCCTTTCGTTGTAGTATCTGTCACAATGTCTCAACTTTGGAACTCATCCAAATCCATCATGGAATATCCTTTCCATTACATTGTGACACCCATAGTCTAAATTGAGATAAATTTTAATTTGTATCTTATGACAAAACTAGTATCAATGTAACACTTTACAATGAACTACCTTTAACTATTTGTCACTTATACATGATATATTCTTAGTTCTTCCAAAGCTCATAAGAATATCTTTACTATCGTCCAATGATCATCTTATGTATCATTCTGGTATGTGCTCATAACATTCAGAGCATAGGACATTCTGGATATATACATATCACGGTATAATCGATCAAAATCTTCATGTGATTTTACTCACCAAGTGTTGAAACACTTGAATCTTGATACAATCCTTTCCATGCAGCAAGAACCTTTCTTGTTGTTTCCATATTGAACCCTTTTAATATCTCATATATGTACGTCTGGCATAACCATATTAGCGCCTCAATCTATCCATATAGATATTGATGCCAAATATTTCGGTTTTGCCCAAGTCTTTCATCAAAATCCTATTTTAATGAAATTCTTAACTTGTGTCAATAAAAGATACATCATTTCCAATCAACAATATGTCCTCTACATAATGTATTAGAAATATGTCTCAGCGCTCCCACTTAATTTCTTGCAAATGCAAGCATCTTCATCATCTCCGATGAATTTAAACTCTTTTAACAGTTTCATCATGGTGAAGATTCCAACTCCGCTATTCTTACTTCAACTATTGAAGTTTGCATGTCCTTTTAGCACCCTTTGAATTAACAAAAACCCTTCGTACCGTGTCTTGTACACGTCCTAGGTAACCATTCTATTAGAAGAACATTGTTTTGTTTGTTCAACTACCATACATCAAATTATATGTAGTGGTTGCTACATTAATCCGTCAAGACTAAATATCGCTATGAAAGATCAAATCTTGTCATAGTCAACTCCTTGAACATTGTCGTAAACTTCTTCCCGACATGTCGAATATTTCATAGATGTTAAACATCCATGTCTATTTCTTTATAGATCCAAACACGACCGATAGGCTTCATGCCTTTCCGGAGGGTCTTCCAAGTTCAGAAACTTGATTTCTCGTGTATGGATACTATTACGGATTCTATGACTTCTAGTCATTTTATGGAGTCAGGGCCCATCATCGCTTCTTTGCATGTAGTCGGTTCATCATTGTCAAAACAATAACGACTTGCTTATCAAATCACACTATTTGATTCTTACCGACCCACACGGTTCAATAGGAACACTAATCTCCGAGATCACAACCTTTGTAATCACGGGAACCATGAGCATTGTGGCCGCCACCGGGACACTTTCCGGTGCTGCGCTACTTAGCACATATAACTAAGGTTCAACAACCTTATCAAAGTTCTATTGTCCTCCCACTTAACTTTTCGCGAAAAATTCCTTCTCAAGAAACTTGACGTTCCAAGTAACAAACTCTTTTATCCTCGGTGTTATGGAGAAATTCCCAACAAATTCTTTGGGATGACCTACAAAGAAGTGCTTATCCAACTTTGGTTGTAAACATTTTACTTATGCATAGCATACAAAAATTTAAGAAAAGACAATTCGGGTTTTATCCCAAACCATAACTTATATGGTGTCATTTCAATGGATCACGATGGTGCTCTTTTCAGTGTAAAAGCGGTAGTCTCTAAAGCTTCAATCCTTAAAACATAATGGCAGTTTTATAAATGGCACCTTTGATCTTACCATGTCAAACATGGTTTGATTTCATCTCTCGAATATGTCATACTCCTATGGTTTATCGAGAAACACAAATCATGGAACAATTCCTCAAATCTTAGGTGTTTTGCTAAACTTGTAACTCAAATATCTTCCTTTATGATGGAATCATAAACTCTTTATTTTCTTGTTACAATGATTTTTCACTTCATCTTGAAAGTCTTTGAACAATTTTCAAATATTTCATACTTCTTCCTTATTAAGTAAATATATAAATATATTCACTCCAATTTCTAGAGAAAGTATATGAAGCAAAAAGATCCATCGGATATGGCTACACATAATGGACTATGCACATCAGCATGTACAATTTCCAATAAGCCAGTCATCTGTTCCTCTTTGGCCTATGAACGTAGTTTCAATTATCTCGAGGAAAGTTTCACAAGCGTCAATTGATCAAAATCAAAAGACTCCAAAAATCCATCAACATGGAGTTTCTTCATGTTTACTTTCCAATATAATTCAAATAGCGATGTCACTTCATAAGTGATCTTCCAATCATTTGTCTTACGACATTTTAGCAATAATGTTTATGGATGTGATTTCTCCAACTAGACTTGTAAAAGTTCATCCAACCTTTATGGAATACGGTAATTATTTGAACAACCATTGTTCTCGTAATACTGGAACAAAATAACAATTATTAAAACAAATCTTGAAGGCTAGGTTTGACGACAACGAAAAAACACAATAACACTTTATTTGTTTTCGATGAACATCATCACTTATTCTCTTGCTAGTTACTTAGGCCGTTGCAGTTCATGAATTGTGTTGTTCTGTATGACACTTCACACCAACCAATTCGATATCCAATACCTAAGAACCACATTGTTTAACAAGCAAGGAATATAACCATAACGTGTATATCTTCTATAAACCTAAGCTGGACATCTCCACCTTTTCTTTTCTGCCAAATAATTTATAGATTCTCTTTCAGCAATTCCTTTTCCTTTAAAAGAATCTATCAACATCAATAGTGGTGTCATTCACATGACACATAGTAAAAAGTGTATATAGTCAAACACTAATACCTTTGGACTTGCACTTTGAAGTGGATCACCATCATCAAATGTTTGGCATTCTTTTAAAAATCCATTCTTTAGTAATCTTTTAGTGTAGTAAATATTTTACTTACATCTTCTATTCATCCTTATCATGACACCTTTCATGATTAAGCTACTATAGCCTATAAGTAAGACTGACGAGTATAATTTTAGTTCCCAAAACCTTTTGGGAGATTCGGATGCCTAGCATCTCCATCCTTCACAAATTCTCATACAATATGAGAACATGTATTTTGCTAAATTATACTCTATCATAATGCAACCAAAAACATTGTTTCAGATATCACAATATCTTCCACACATGATGGTTTCTAAAACAATTTTTCATCTCCTAGATAATCTTGATATTAAAACAACTTTTTGAATATCCATAATCATGGAGGCAAATATGATACTTTAGATACTAACATTGGAATTCTTACTCTTGATTTAATACTACTTATTAAACTTCATGGAGTAAATAGAGTTTGCTGAAAGTTTGCAATAGGACTTCTAAACCTTAAATTGACATTCAAAACAATACGATACCAGTTCGTAAAGTAAATATCCAGAATTCTATAGTTCTATTATCTCAATTAAAACTAAGCATAAGGTAGTGAACAAACACCAATGACTACAACAAATTATGCAAATTCACTTTGATTTAGTTTATGACAAATTGAGTTCGACTAATCCAAATTAGAAATGAACTCCCACTCAAAAACGACATCCCTCGTGCCTTTTTGGTGATTACATGAACCAAATCCACTACACCAAGTCCGATTATCACGTGAGTCGGTGTAGATTCAAAAGCGAGCATCAATATGGGCATCATATCAACTATATGACTCATGCTTAACCTTTCGGTCCGTGTTCCGAGGCCATGTCTGTACATGCTAGGCTCGCCAAGTAAGAACCTTAGTATTTGCGTGTGTAAAATTGTCTTACACCCGTTTGTATGAAAGCGTAGAGTCGAGTACACCTGATCATCACGTGATGTCTCAAAACATGATCCATAGAACAGTTCATACTTAAGGAAGAACACATTTTATCTTGATATTTAAATGAGGGATCATCTTACAATGCTACTAAAAACACTAAACTAGCAATATAAGATGCGAACATCTAATGTGTAAAGTGGGATGATATGGTCCATGCATTTTATCTCTATCATATGCATCGTGGTATGATCTTTATCATTCCTTTGTGTGTAAGGCCAAGGTCTATGGAACTTACACGTTAAGTGTGTTGTAAGAGTATCTATCATACATCTACTTACAACATTACCATATCATTACACTAGCCCAGCAACGATCTAAACTAGACTCCTTTAATTTATCCATTGCAATTTTTACGTGGCTTAGGGCTTTCGGAGATAGAACCGTTCTTACCTACGAACATGGAACCACAACGAGGATAACCAAGTTATTAGCAACTCGTTGTAAATCAGATATTTACTATAGTAGGAGAGACAGACACCCGCCAACCACTTATGCAAAACTAGTTGCATGTCAGTCGTGGAACCGGTCTCATGTACGATGACATGTAAGGTTGGTCCGGGCCGCTTCATCCCACTATGCCACCAATATCCAAAATACATGAAAGATGCAATAACATGATCATCATGGCCCACATATAAACATATGTGTACTACCCGTGCAAAGCACCTACGCATAGATCAGGCTCTGATACCACTGTTGGGTTCGCAGCATAGAAAAACAAAAAAATTCCTACGATGTGAACTATACTCCAAGATCTATCTACTAGATACAGAGCAACGGGTAGATATACATCCATGGAGAACTCACCCTCGAAGACAACGAGTTTTGTTAAATAGTTGGAACTCGTGGATGATGTAGTCGTACACTTGCCGATCTCAAGATCGTGATGAAGTCCAGTAGGTCCGGCTCTAGTACGTCCTTCAGATCCAGCTCCAGCAAGTCTAGCACCACCAAGTCCAGCACCGCAAAGCAGCGGTGCATCTGTGATCGCACACACGTCCGGTACCCCGACAACCTCCGTCCCTCACTCCAACAAAGCAGCGGAAGCAGCAACTCCTTTCCAGATAAAGCCACCGGGAACATGTATCTCGCTAATCCGAGACCATGGGGGATAACTAGAGGGGGAGAGAGATCCTTCACGAGGAGGTGTGAGGAAAAAGGGGAGTGAGGGGGGCCTTTTATAGGAGGAGGGGGTACCCCTCCCCATGGACGGCGCCCCAAGGGGTGACCCCTCACCTTCTCATTCATGTGGTGGTAACTCCCTCCACATAAATTTGCCCCTTCACATTCTCTTTTAAAGTCCCCACTTTAAATGCATTAAATTTCTCCCAATTTAATGCTCTCTCGTTTAATAAAACTCTTTTATTAATTTTATTCAGAATTTTGTTAATTACTTTAATTAACAAACGTTCACATAAAACCCCCTGCAACATTTCAATATTACATGCAGAACCAATTTCAGCAATTTCACCTGAAACAGTTTCGGTGTCTATTGAAATAATTCCAGCGCTTTCTTAAATCTTTATCTGAAACATATTTGCTCCAAATGGTGTCGATATCCCTTAAGTGTGTCACCCTACGGTTCACGAATAATGCAGACATGATCGAGACCCCTCTCAGATCAATAATCAGAAGCGGGACCTGGAGATCCATACTGACTCCTACACATTCAACGATGACTTCTGTGATCGTGAGAACCTTTAACGCTAGTAACTAAATCCCTTTGTCTCGCGATATATTACATGTCCGAGATTCGATCATTGGTATCTCCATACCTATTTTGATCTCGTTACCGACATGCACTCTTTTCTTGTTCCCGTGATATAACATTCTAGTGATCACATCACTTGCTTGCAAGCTAACCAATGTGATATCACCGAGAGGGCCCAGAGTATATCTATCCGTCATCGGAATGGACAAATCCCACTCTTGATCCATAAGCCTCAACATAACACCTTTGTAGCACTGAACCCACCTTTATAGTCACCCTGTTATGGTGTGACGTTTGATGTTATCAAGATACTCTTCCGGTATTAGCAATTAACATGATCTCATGGTCTAAGGACTAAGATTACTTCGTATGATGTTATAGAAATATAAACATAATGACTTTGATCGTAATGCTGTATTTCGGATGAATGTTCATCACATCATTCGACCAATGTTGTGACCTCGTTATTAACAACATCCAATGTCCATGATCAGGAAACCTTGACCATCTTGTTAATCAATGAGCTAGTTTATATGAGAGGCATTACTAGGAACTTTGTATTTTGTTTATTAAACACACATGTATTAACGTTTCCAATTAATACAATTATAGCATGTAAAATAAACATTTATCATAAACATGGAATAAGATAATAACCACTTTATTATTGCCTCTCGGGCATATTCCCTTCAAGTTGGTGATTATGTTGATGAGATTGAGTGCGATGTGTTGCCACTGGAGGTATGTGGGTTGTTACTTGGTCGTCCATGGCAGTATGATCGCAACGTTACACATGCTGGAAGAGCAAATACATATTCTATTGTGCATGGTGGCAAACATCAGACTTTGAAGCCTATGCAGGATGATCACATAAAGTCTGATGTAGAGCTGGTGGTACATAAGGAGAAGGTGCGCAAGGCTAAGCAAAAATCTGGGCTAGCTAAGGTGCAGGAGGAAGAGCATGATGTACAGTGCGACAATATTGATATTGCTTCAGTTATGCCTGTAGATGACAAGCTAGTGGAACTTGTTAGTGACAAGCCAGTTGAAGTGCATCCTCTTATTGCTGAGAGGAAGGATGTTGCATCATGTGTTCAGAAGGTTGTTTGTGTTGACACAGGTGTTCAGACGGATGATAGTTGTGCTCCTGATGTTCCAGTGCATGTAGTGTAGCGGGGTAACAAGAGCAGTTTTGTTAGCACACCTATGAGGCGTTTTGTTGGGATAGATGTGCGGATGCATAGAGGCAAGGATGGACATGTGCGTCAGTTGTGTGGTCCAGGCATTACTCATCTTATGCCAGGTCGTGCAAAGAAGGTCCATGTTCAGCAACCACGGGTTCCAACAAGAGTTAGAAGAAGAAGACGACGGCGCCTAGGTCCAAGCTCGTATGGAGACGCAAGGAGGTGCAGGCGCCGAGGGCTGTATCAAGTCGAGCAGGCCAAGAGGGAGGATGTGGTGAGGAAGGCAAGCAAGACTTGAAAATGGCGAAGACGCGTGAAGCGATTGTTCATATCACGCCACCTTTCCGACCCGACCCGCAAGCGTTGGGGACAACGCTTCTTGAAGGGGGGATGATGATATGGGCATGAAGGAGGAGGTGAAGCCTAATTTCAGGACTCCACCAAGCTAGGTGATGCGGGACGCATCCCATTGATGATTGGCACGCCAGGAAGTCCTACGATATGTAATGATAAGTCTAAGATTGTGTCAAATATTGTTGCTATGTTATTGAGTCCGAGTCCATGTTAGGTTCGAGTCCGTTTGTGTGTTCGGTTTGGGTCTATCCAACTGACTAGTTACAGGCCTCCTATATAAAGGAGCCAGCCACCTAGGGTTTAGGGAAGTTCAGTTGTTTAGTCTAAAAACTATATTGTGCTATATCGTGTATTATCCCTCCGGGGACGGCGATACCGTTTATCAGATTATTATTGCTGCGGAGGTTCTTGTGTTCATCAAGAATTGTCGTGCTGAGGTTTGAGGCGTGGTGATCTTCATCACGTTACTTGCTGGATTGATTCCTCTTCTTCACGTGACTCAAGGATTGTCGTGCTCAGGTTTGAGGCGTGGTGATCTTCATCACGTTACTTGCTGGATTCGTTCCTCTTCTTCACGTGACTCAAGGATTGTCGTGCTCAGGTTTGAGGCGTGGTGATCTTCATCACGTTACTTGCTGGATTCGTTCCTCTTCTTCAGGTGACGTTCATCGTGTTATTGGGAAATCATCTATCTGGTTGACTCGCTGTGAAAGATCGGGACAAAACTCAAGAATCATCGGCTTGATCCATATCAAAAATGTTCTTATTCGTGAATTAGTGCGATTCGCAACACTATGATGACTTGACTCGCAAAAATTACCGAAGGTGGTACTAACTCGTTTGAACAGCTCCCGTTGTGGTAGTTTTATCGGATTAATGCATGCTACCAAATCCATGCGACTTAAGGCGCTCCCCGTTGTGGAAATCTTCACTGCTCTGCCACGTACAATTCGGAATGAGATCTCAGCTTCTGAATCTCCGCCAGAGGATGAGGTACTCGGCCACTCCGCCGGTGACCACCGCGGGGCAGTGTGGTCTAATTCTGGGTTTCAAGTGAGCCTCAGTTCCTCCCGTGGCACCTTGGGCAACACAAACGTTGCTCTCTCGAACAGACATTTGCACATACACGTTGCGAGAACGTACAAAGCCCGTAGCCGTAGGGCATCCTTTGGAAGAAAAAAAATACAAACTCCTGTCCTGTGAGAGTACTTGAGACCTCTCCGTTCCTAGGACTAGCGGCCAGCCAAATACTAGTAGTGGGGACTGGGAAGGCCAACCACAGATTTTGAAGATAGGAAGGGAGCCAATCAGAGCCCACCATCCTGCCATCTGGGCGATCACCACGCACGGAGCAGTGGACACGGGGTAGCTGGAAACTCGGGACAAAAGAAAAAACAGAGGCCCAGGGCGCGAAGGACTGCAGAAGCATTTCGAAGCGTAGGCCGGAGAAGAAGAGGAAGAGCCTGCAGGGAAGAAGGATAACTGAACATGGCCGCCACGGCATACTCCACCTCGGTTCTGGGTGGAGCAGGAGCACTCCTCCCCGCCGTCGCTGCCGCCGCGCCACCCACCGTTCATCTCTCACGGCGTAGCTTCTCGCCTCTTCGCCTCCAAGGTGCGCACGGTACATTCTGAAGAAATAATGTTGTTTTTGTACGTAGCAGCTGCCCTAACAGTTACGACATGGTGCGGTGCTAATCAGATGCACCACGGCTTTCTCTGCTCTGGGCGAAGGCCTCCTCCGATGACACCTCCACTTCCGCCGCCAGCGGCGACGAGCTGGTCGACGACCTGAAAGCCAAGGTACATACAGAGGTCATGGTTCATAAGAGAGAAAGCATGCATGCTATATCAAGTGGACCGTTCCAGTCGAATCGTAAAGTAGTCTAAAATCGCCGCATTCTAAGAGTTCATAAGAGGACAGTATACATATCGTACCTAGCTAAAATGACGACTGAAATAAACTCACTTTGAGTGACGGTGCGTACGTGTTGCTTGTGGCAGTGGGACGCGGTTGAGAACAAGTCCACCGTCCTCACCTACGCCGGCGGCGCCATCGTTGCTGTCTGGTTTTCGTCCGTCGTCGTCGGCGCCGTCAACTCTCTGCCCCTGGTACGTTGATCGCCATCGTTGATACACGTGTGGGATCATTTGTCCACTGTAGTGACACGTTAAACTGTATCCGGCTGCTGCAGCTTCCCAAGATCATGGAGCTTGTTGGGCTCGGGTACACCGGATGGTTCGTCTACCGCTACCTCCTCTTCAAGGTACACATTATTACTATTTAGGGTTCACTTGATGGGTGTAGTATCTGGTGGTAGAACGAACTCTTTTTTTAATTGGAGGTAGAACGAACTCGATTTCAACAAACCTGTTGACATATCTTGGATAAAATCCTATTGCAGGAAAGCAGGAAGCAGCTGGCCGACGACGTGGATTCCTTGAAGAAAAGCATTGCTGGCACAGAGACAGAGTAAACAAGATGAATGCTGTTGTGCAGATTTTTTTTGTTGGACAAATATTTTTCGGTAAAGGGTATCATCAGAAGACCTACTTGTTGCTTAGCGTACTAATTCTGCTGCATCCGCATGTTAAATTTCCTGATGCCAGGAAGCTTTGTTGGGTTCGTTTCCACGATGGGCACTAAAATTGTACAAATAAATTAGTCCTCCGTCCAAGTTTGAAAAGCATCTTATCGTCTTCAAGGTCGTATACCTGGTTGATGAGTCTTCATATTTCGTGAAGTAGTACTTGAGGGGCAACATGGCATATCGAAACATCAGGTAGATCTTCACAATGCCCTGCTGTTGTTGGCACGTCAGTTGGTAGATGTTCTTTTCGGATGAACTTGGTAGCGAGCTAGGGTCTCACTTCACCTTCGCCTTCAACATTGGTAGCTCGGCCAGTCAGTCAGATCGACAGCAATAGGGTCACACGAGAAACACGTACATACATCGAGTGTGTGAGTGCCCAAAAGTACAAACAGAGAGCATGTTGGAATCATGTTGAGGCTGGAGTAGCACGGCGGCTTGCATAACATGTAGAGGGCGAGCTCAGGCTTGAGTCGCGTCATGCATGGCAGCAGGTGGACGACACGATCGTGGCGAGGTTGAGCGGAAGGTGACGGCGACGTGTGGGCCGCGGGGTCGCGGGTTTTGCAGAGGGAGCACACAGGTGACTGAAGAAAAGGGGAGCATGCGGCCATGACCGGCGCTTGGAGGAGAGTGGGTGGCGTAGGGGACGCTGGCCGGCGACGTGTTGCAGGAGGTGGCGGCGCCTGGGGCTCACGAGGATGGGAGCGAGCGCGTGGGGCACTGGGCGAGAGGCAGCATCGCTTGCTGGTGGAGGCGAGGTGGAAGACAGAGGTAGGGTCAAGGGCTCCGGGTCCCGGCGATGCACATGAGGGGATCTTGATGAGGGTGAGCTAGCGGTAGAGGAGGCACGCGGCAGGCTCCATGCTAGAGACAGATCTAAGGCTCGGGGTAGAAAGGAGTGGCCAGCGGCGGAGATCCGAGGAGGCCACTGGAGGGAGGCGGCGGCGATGCAGGAGGCGCTCGGGGCTGTATGAGGAGGCGCAGGCTCGCTAGCGGTGGCACTGCAAGGGGAAGATGGATGCGGGGTAGGAGACGGGGTAGGTGGGGTTGGTGGTGCGTGTGTGTACACGACCTAGTTATGGTGTGGAGTGCCGCGCTCGTGTGTGCGATGGGGTCGTGTTGGGTTGGTGCGGAAGCGTGCTGTGTATTGTGGCGTGCGGTGGCTCGGCCGGCTGTGCTGCTGGGCCTAGTTGGCTGTGTTGCCTCCCCCATGTATATAAAAAATATTTATTTATTTGTTTTGTTTTATTTTAAAATCCTTTTGTAAGATAGTTTTAGACAAATAAAACATCTAGAAATACCTGGGTTTAATTTGAAATAAAAGGAGGGGAATAATTATAAAAAAAGGCTTTTAGTGAAACTATTTTTAGGAAAAATATGCATGATGTAATGATGATGCACAAAATAAAATAACTAACATTTTTTATTTTTGAAATATTTTTCGAGCATTACAACTCGACACCACTAACAAGGGACCGCATCCCGAGATCCAAGCAAAGACACCAGGGTAGGTATGATTATCGGATCTTCTTGCATCTGGTTGGTGGCCGTGTCACCACTAACAAGAATTCTTGCTCCATCTTGAAATTTTCGGCACCACCAACAAGGGTTGTTCCTCATGTTCTTCGAGGTAACACTCTAGAAAGACAAAATGGAGGTAAAGATCTCAACAGATAAACACCTCTAACTTTCATGAAAGGAGTAAGAGTCACACATTGATCCAGTTCAATATACAAGAGTGAATAGAAACAATAGTCCATATGGGGATAAGTCCAACATGCACCCAAGCTGTTACACTGTACATGAATAATAAAATCATGCAACCAAACTCTCGGAATCAGATTGAAGATCTTGACAGACGGTATTAGCAAATATTTAGAAATATGATGTCGTCTTAGAAGTCGTAAAACACCGGAAACATATGATAAAATATCAGATAGAGTGAAAACCAGATGTAGAACCACCATTGCAAAAAGGAAGGAAGTGGAACCCTAAAGGTACGATGAAAACCCAATCGCGAGAAATACTGGACTTGAAGAAAGATAAGAGAGCAGATTCAAAACACGCAAATATAAGAAGAGAAAGAATAGGCATAAGAAGTAAAATCATAGCTAACCATATCTATCCAACCCATTTGTAGCAAAACAGTTTTGACACTAGAAATTGTTTGTTAGCTAGGTTAACCAATAGGCTAGACCAGTGTGGTATCGTAAACCTTTGCTCTGATACCACTTGTAATGCCCGCGATCGGATCTATGCAGATCTTACCATTTCCACCAAAATCCGCATAGAAATGATTCAAAGATGCTCACTAGACACTTTTGTGTGTGTGGATTTTATTACAAGTACATCACAATAGTTTACAACAGAACTCACAAGGAACTCATATTTATACAACATTGACTCGACGAGTCAAGAATATAAATGATACAATTCAATAAGAAAGCAAAATTGTATCCGAGTACGGATAGGAACCAAATGGGACTAAGAGTCCTGAAGAATAACCAAGCGGTATACATAACCCTTCCTAGGCCAAGCCGGAAGGGTAACCTCGCTAACATCATAGAACACATACCTGTCAAAGCTAAAGGATGCCAACAAAGGGCAAAGGAAAACAGAAAGAGAGCGGTCAGTATTGAGACCAGTACATGGCGAGTCTTGGAATTCAGCGGCTCTCGCCTACATGGGTATGGTGGGCTCAACGGCAGCAAAGTTTGCACTATCTAACTTATAGAGACACACTACAAATTCGGCTATTAGAGTAAGATAAGAGAGCGATGTACGGTAACAAGAATATAACACCAAGCATAATCCATCCAAAGATTTTCCCCTCGAAGACCAGTCGAGGAAGTCCCCTCGTGGAACACACACATTGCAATTTTAATTATCCAAATGTTTAGTTGGTAATGCTAATTACTAGTCATATTATTAGAGGAAAAGAATTAGTGGCATTATCTATGATCATGACACTATACTCTTAGGGCGTCCTTAACCTTGGACACACAACTTCTTAAAACCCTGCAGGGGTTCACTACTGTACCCAAACACATGTTCAACCCTTCACGCAACATATTACGCGTGCCTTCTGAATCTCACAACAAGAACTGTCCCTTAACTATGCTCGTATCCAGAGGTATGACCTACTATATTGACTCAACCAGGAGGTATGACAATTCTCAAGGATGGTACAACGTTTGCGTCTACGGTCAAGAAGGATTGGAGCTCCACTATGGAAGATGACCTCTCGGCCATATCACGTTTATCTATGCAATGAAACTGCTGTCCACCAAAACATCATATCATCACCATGTCCGAAGACATATTATAGTCACCATGTTCGGGGACATATTATGCTTATGCACCAAATGAAAAACCAAAGTTTGTGACCCTTTGGATAAAAGAATAGCTATGCTAGTTGAGGGGGGCTCCTAGAGGCCCTCGCGCTTGGTAAGGGCAATCAACTCATAACTGGTATTATAGAATGAATGGTTCGTAGGTTGACTCAAGCACTTTCCAAATGTGGTCGCTGTTGGGGCCTTATCGTTAGGTGAAGCCAATTACCAACAATATCAGATTAATTATCTTATCACCAACAATATCAATGTATCATCTTTCACCTATATCAGAGCAACACTAAGCATGCCTATGACTCGCAAGGACAGTCTACCTACTCAACCACGGCAATAGGATAATCAAGGCAATATAGTATTTGTAGGGAATTCAAGGTATGAAAAATAAAGCATCAACAATAGATGATATCTCTATAGATGAAAGGAAGGAAGTAAATGCTATAAATATAAAATAGGTAGAAGAGGGATAATGCTCGCCTGAGAGGTCAATTGAAGGCTTGTAGTATCTCGCATCGACTCACCGTCCTATTCGGGAGACACAGAACAATAAAAGAAACCACTGATGCAATATTTAAGGGTAGGACAATAGATTCGACATGTTTATGATATGATGCATGACATGGCAATATGTGATGATACTTAGCAAACTTAAGAGGAACCAATTAATTAGACGATTCAAGTTGTTTAGCTACCCCACAGATTAAATGTTGTTAACATGGCAAGAGTATGGCATAGATAACCTACACAATTTAAATGGAGTCCGGAATATGGCATAGACATCCCGCATAAACACTCCATATGTAATTATTAGGTGAATCAACAAAATACCCCCGACAACTAAATATGTATGAGAACATGAATGATTTAAGTTCAGCAAGTTGAATAACATTGTATAAAATAGGGGCTCAGATAGAGGTCACACATTCGGGTCGTGGATCTTGGGGTCAGAAGGTTCTGGTTCGGTCTTCGGACTTCGGGATAGGGGTCTTTGCATTTCGTGATGAAGATCTATGAGTTCGGGATATTATCGTCTTCAAGGTCGTACAGTTACGAGTCTTCGGGTCCCATGAAGTAGTACTTGAGGGGCAACATGGCAGATCAAAACATCGGGTAGATCTTTATGAAGCCCTGTTGTTGGTGTGGTGTTAGTTGGCATATGTTCTTGTCGGGATGATCTTAGCATCGAGCTAGGGTCTCACTTCGCCTTAAACACTAGTAGCATGGGCACTTTTCAGATCAGCAGCAATAGGGTCACACGAGAAACACGCACATACATCGAGCGTGCGAGTGCCGAAAAAGTCAAACAGGGAGCATGCTGGAATCATGTCGAGTCTGGAGTAGCATGGCGGCGTGTAGAACATGCAGAGGGCGAGCTCATGCTTGAGACTCGTCGATGCATGACAGCAGGAGGGGAGTGACGAGGTTGAGCAGAAGGTGACATCGATGTGTGGGCCACGGGGTCGTGAGTTCTGCAGAGGGCACACACATGCGGCTGAAGCAGAGGAGGCGCATGCGGCTCTTGGTGGCCATGATCGACGCTTGGAGGAGAGATGGGAGACACAAGGTATGTTGGCCGACACCGTGTTGCAGGAGGCGCGGTGCCTGGGGCTCGTGGGGATGGGAGCGAGCATGTGGGGCGCTGGGCAAGAGGCGGGGCTTGCGGGTGGAGGCGAGGTGGAATACAGAGGCAGGGTCGAGGGGCTTCGGGTCCCGGCGGCGCATGAGGGGAGCTTGACAAAGGAGAGCTTGCGGTAGAGGAGGCGCACAGCGGGGATCCATGTCAGAGACCTAGTCAAGGCTCGTGGTAGAGAGGAGCGACCTCCGGCGGAGATCCGAGGCGGCCGCTGGACAGAGGTGGAGGTGGTGCAGGAGGCACTTGGGGCCGCATGAGGAGGCGAGGTCTTCAAGGAGGCGTAGGCTTGCTAGCAGCAACGCTGCAAGGGGAAGATGGGCGCGAGTTATGAGATGGGGCGGGTGGGGTTGGTGGTGCATGTGTGTATACGACCGAGTCATGGTGTGGAGTGTCGCGTGTGCGTGAGTGCGATGGGGTCGTGTTGGATTAGTATGGAAGCATGTTGTGTGTGTTGCGGTGTGCAGCCGACAGGTGGGTTTATGCGTGTTTCTATGTGGGTGCTAGGGTTAGGGTTTCCTGGGGTTGTAGGTGGCTTGGCTGACTGGGCTTTGAGGCCTAGTTGGCTGGGCTGCCTCCCATAGGTATATAAAAATATTTTATGAATTTTTTCTATTTTATTTTAAAAGCCTTTTGTAAGATAGTATTAGACAAATAAAATATCCAGAAATAGCTAAGGTTTTAATTTTAAATTAAAGGAGGGGAATAATTAGAAAATAAAATAGGATTTTAGTGAAAATGTTTTTAGGAAAAAATATGCATGATGTCATGATGATGCACAAAATAAAATAACATGCATTTTTTATTTTTTGAATATTTCCTAGGTATTACAAGCAACAAGGATAAAAACCACCAGCTACCTTAGAAAAGCAGAAGGGAGGCCGATGGTAGCGTGGATCACGTTAGTGCTGTCGAGAACAAGCACCGGTGACGAGGGGTAACCTCGGTAATGCCCATGATGATGGACTTGGGGTTTCGTGGAAAAGAGAATGTTGGGGATTTCGTCGGATGTCAGGAAAAACAATGAAGACAAAGTCCCCTGAATATTGGGAAACCACTCTATTACAAGTTATCCACTAGATTTCGGTGGTGTCTATTGTATTGTGTGTTGTGTCCTCCTCGTTGGCCCCTCCTAGCCTTTATATATGGGGAGGCTATGTCTCGGGTACCAATACGAGTAGGTTACAAAGTAGAGTTTGTATCTAATCTAGTCTTGTAATTTCCTTGTCTTATATCATCGGGAGTCTGTGTCCTTGTATACTTCGTATCAGCCAAACCGTCGTGGGCTTCATGGATCTTGGCAAATCTTCGGGTGAGGCTTCCGTTGGGCCGCTCCATATATACCAATAATAGGCATCCGAAGTGTTATGCCCATATCAGTAGCCCCCGAGGCTATGTTCGGATGCTTGCGTCCGAGCATAGGCTCAAAGTCCTTTTTAATATGCGCGGAAGGTGAACTCGAAGATTTCTTCGGGTGCGTGAACTTGTCGATGTCTTTTTTGGCTGATGCAATGGATGATGTTGTCTTGTTCTTGAAGTGATGTCAGAATTTTCATCGGGCGCTCCCGATGGGAGTAACCTTTGAGGCTATACTCGGGTAGACTCAAAGTTATGCTTTTTCACTGTAGATATTCTTCCATCGACTCCTGTTTGGAGAATTTCTGTTTTTTCTATCGGGTGCACGGCCAGCGCTACCGATGGGAGTAGCCCCCGAGGCTATGTTCGGGTGTTTGCACCAGAGCATAGGCTCAGAGATCTTCTTCATCCGAGAATTTTTCCGTGTAGATAAAATAGGGACCCTGAAAAAAGACATGTAGATTATGTAAAATCAACCAAAAATATAGCTTGTTGTAATTTCTTTTGAATGTGTGAATTTGGAACTTGATATATTTGAAACTTTATATATTTTTGCCGATGTCTATGGCATTTGCGCCTCTCGCAAGACCTTTTCGTTAGCCTGATGCCCTTTGGGCTGGATCAGCTACTCGGATCAAAGCGTGTTTTGACATATTTCATGGCGGAGCTGAAGAATTTTTAATTTGCGCTGAGTAGCGAAGCCCTCGAGTATCGGAGTGTGATCATGTAAAAATTTATTCGACTGAGCCCCCGAGTATCGGGTGTAATAGAGTATTGAAAAGTAGACTCGGTTAAGAGAACTTAACTTTATTGATAGCGGCTGAGCAAATATGATCTTCACCCGAGGAATTTCTCGACTCGGGTCTTGATTTTTCTCGGGTGCGCCACTAGTTGACGCGAGTGGTGTTTAGTCAATTCCGTGGGAGGACCCGACAAAATAGCTCGACGTATTCGCCATCCTTGCAAAAAACATAGAGGATTATGAAGTACTTGCATCTTGTAAAGAATATCGCCTTTCAATTTGTCATAACATTTTCTGGTGCCATCGGACCCAACACTTTTGCATCGTAATGCGAGACCTTTTTATTATCCTGACGCCCTTAGTCTCAGTACCTTGCCAACTTGTCAGTTGGGCTGCAACTGGGTCGGAGTCAGCTATTCGGAAAATCGCGTATAAGGTGCTTGAGTGCATGGAGTCGATGACACTTAGGTTACTCGAAAAGGGGTGCATCCCCCGAGTGTCGAGTGCGATTAAAGTAAGAAAGCAATCAATTCGAAATAGATAATTTAGCTTTGTTGGTAGTCGATGAAGTTGATGTGGCTGGAGGAGCTGGAGCCGATGACGACAATGGGTTGCCGCATCCAAAGATTTATAGCGGGTTGCCGCAACCGAAGATTTGTAGCGGGTCGCACAACGAAATCAACGCAGCCCCCAGGTGTAGAGTCGATGTGGTCGTGTAGTCAAGATCGATGGGGTCGGCGTTGTCAAGTGTCTCCATCACTATTTGTTTTATGGCGCCGCTAACAGCTGCATACGGGAGACGTAGTCGAAGTGGAGCTCCCGTGTGTAGTCGAAGTCTACTAGCCGTTGATGTTGCAGGAAACACGACTTGCTCTTGCTTGAGTCCCTCGTGTACAGATAAATGCGGTCAACATTAGTTTTCAGAATCAGCAAAAACATTGGTAGCAATAATATAGGTTCTCAAAATAGAAAAAAATTAATCATAATCAATACTGTAAAAGATTAGAGTGATATCACCAGATTGTTTTCTTGTGATGCACGAGAAGGGACCGATTTCTACTCCCCACAAATATTCCTTGGGACCTTCCATGCGATGACTTTTTTTTAGTGGCCTGATTCTTGTATGGCACCAATTGGTATTCTGCACAGAGTTCGTATCCGGTCGTGATCCAAAGTTTTTCTCACGACGGCAGTAGCTTTCCCTTTTTTCCGGGACCTTGATCCGTCCTTGAGCTGGACTGAATTTGTTTTCACAGGAGGACTAATCTTGGCCGATTTTTGTCGCAGAGAACTAGCTCTGATCGAGCGACGTGATTCTCTTTTTTTTTGCTAGCTCCCTATATGAATATGCGACGATTGCGCTTCCGGCCACAAAATTCATGCGCGTACGCTCCGGCCGCCGAATCCATGTGCGTACGTATACGTAGCTTGGTCTTTCATCGGGTGCTTCGATTTCCGTCGTAATATCCATGAAGAATCCGACGGATGATGCTGGTACTGCTGTAGGCTTAGGTTTTTCTACCGACGGTTCTGATGTGATCAGGGCCGAAGGGTGTGATTCTTGCGGGTCTTCTACTTGGAAGTGGAAACTTCCGATAATTAGATCGGATCCGCCGTTAAAATCGGCGGGTACCAATACAGGGGTGGGCGGGTATGTATCTGCTTTTGTCAAGTTGACGTTTGGTGGAGAGCGTTCCGCCGAATCCGTGTTTTCAGCATTCAAATTTTCCATAGACGGCGCCAATTGACGAGGGATAACCTCGGCAATGCCCATGATGATGGGCTTGGGGTTTCGTGAAAAAGAGAACGCTGGAGATTTCGTCGGATGTCAGGGAAAACAATGAATACAAACTCGCCTGAATATTGGGGAAACACTCTATTACAAGTTGTCCACTAGATTTCAGTGGTGTCTATTATATTGTGTGTTGTGTCCTCCTCGTTGGCCCCTCCTAGCCTTTATATATGGGGAGGTTAGGTCTCGGGTACCAATACGAGTAGGTTACAAGCTAGAGTTTGTATATAATCTAGTCTTGTACTTTCCTTTTCTTATATCGTCAGGAGTTTGTGTCCTTGTATACTTCGTATCAGCCAAACCGTCATGGGCTTCATGGATCTTGGCAAATCTTCGGGTGAGGCTTCCGTCGGACCGTACCATATATACCAATAATAGGCACCCAAAGGGTTATGCCCATGTTAACCGGTTAGGGTATTTGAGGGTGGCGAGGTGAGCAGGAGATGGCGGACGGGGTTTTGGCCTCGAGCTAGGGCTCGGGCGCGGAGGACTATGCAACGTTGTGGGATCGGTGCGGAGGTACGAAACCACATCGGAGTAGGGGAACAGCAGGGAGGTGCCGCGCTTGGGACATGGTCGAGAGGGTAAAGCTCAGTGGGAGGAGGACACGCATCATGGGAGGCCGGCGGTGGCGGCCGGTGTAGAGGCGACACACGCGAGTAGAGATAGGCAAGAGTTCGGGGAGCAAGCCGAGATGGATGCACTCGAGGCGGAGCTTGCATGCAGTAGAGGGGATGCTAGCGGCGGGAGGATAGGGAGACCGGCGGAGGCCATGCTAGAAGATAGGGTGCTGCAAGGTCACAAGGCTGATCGGTGTCTGAGCTTGCAGGCGACGAGGCGTGCCGGTTGATAGCTCCAAATATTAACACTTTTCAATGAGGTTTTTCATTGGTTTTCATCGGGTTTCTTTGTATTTTCACCATTCAACTAGATCTAATATCGCAATTTACCGAAACCTTGTTCTACAATGTGAGTTTCAGGTATTGGACACTTATGGAAGGATCCTAGGACATTTATAGCTATTTAGGGAAAAATAAGCAAATCTCCAATTAAAGTTATTTTGATCCGAAGTGTACATGGGCATTAACTACCATTAGTACAGGCGGGCCTTGATCGTACTGCCCGCCCATACCAAGTTCTATCGCCTTCTCCTTATCAATCCAAGCACTTTTCGTGAAGGAGAGAGGAGCGAATAGTAGACGCAACTAGCATGAAACACCCCAAAATAGAGGAAATCAGATTCGAAGAAGAAGAAAGATTCCATTGACTCTTTCCAAGATCTCCAACCTCTAGACCTCCATAATTCCCACTTGTATTCTGAGAGAGAGATTCACATTTGTAATATTAAGTATTTGAATCTCTATTCCTACTTTGATTTGTATTTGATTCGATCTTCAACTTTATTATGGCTTACTATAGTAATATCGAGATGAACTCTATTTATATTGTTTTAACTAGACTTATCTCTGCGCCCTAGGGCATATTCGGTATGCATAACGCCTTATGATATGATCATGCTATATCTACATGGAAGAGAAAAGATTTGGTCTCAGAATGCTAAGTAATAGCACGTTGTTCTTAAAGCGTGAGTCTCGTCATGGTTGTAAACCATTCTCGTACCGCTCAATCCTATGAAAACCGTGCATCACAATGTTGTTGTATGTGTGTCATTGTTTACCATGGACGATTCTTTATAATGTTTTCATCTCAGATAATATCGTAGCCACCAGAGGCGCGTTAATAAAGGACAACACATTTTTCTCTTTCGTGCATTTTGAAGAACACACTACGAGTTCACGGTGAAGATAAGTTTTCACATCCGAAAATTATGCGCACTTATATGGTTCTTCTTGTACAACAGTCATGGTTGTACGAAAAGTATAAACGGCAAGATAGAAACACCGTACAAACGTAAGAATTCAGAAAGCATAGTATGCATAGTGTGAAGTAGTAGACAACTTATTAATATTTTATATATGTATACATATTACATCGCATGTTCCTGCAGTAAACGTATATAGAATATGTACACATGACTTTTTTTATAAATTATAGTACATATTTGCGTGTTAAATTTACATTTTATACTGCAAATAGCAGAATTTATGCAATAAAAATAAATAACTGTAAAACATCGCGTGTTTTGGGTGCAACAACCGCCGTTTCTGAGATGCCACCGATTGCAGCAAGAAGTCCCATTGTCATTCATCTTGGACATTTCATATGAATCAATCGCGACATCGTTGTGTTCTGTAACCGGTAACGATGCTCGGCAACGCACACTCGTTATTCATCTTGGACGTTTCATATGGATCAACCACGGTATTGGTGCGTTCTGCAATCGGTGATGATGTTGGTTATCGGTCGCACCTCCAGGAAGTTATATCGCGGTTGATCACGTTTACTCATCATTTATGTTCGTGAGAGTGGTACGCAGTTATCGCGGTCGATCACGTTTGCTAATCATTTCTGATTGCAAGAGTATTCATTTTATGTTTTACCTTTACGTGCTTTACTCCTTATGTGTAAAAACGCGTAAGAAGCAGAAAAATCATATGAAAATATCAATGAAAATAAACATGAGAAAACATCGAGTCATAAAAAATAATAAATACTTACAAGTCAAAAAACGAAAAAGACGAATGAAGAAAAGAGCATAGAAAGATACATAAAAAGGAAACCGAAGGCATGGGCGTGAGCGCAAAAGAACCGGAATAAAGCGAGAAGAAAAGAAAAAAGCAGGAAAGAACACTTAAAAAACAAAAGGATAAGGAAAACATAAAATAAATAAAAAGGCTAAAAAAGCAAGAATAATGAGAAAACAAAATACAAGCTAAGAAGGAAAAAAAGAAAAACGGTGGTAAGGGTGCAAGAGCGCTTACCTTACACAGAAACATTAAAACATCCATGTCGTACATCGTCGTGCCGAGAGCCGCTAACGGATCGGAAAAAATCACTGGCAGGACGGAGAGGCATCGACACGTAGAAGACATAGAGACGTCGACACGGTGGCGGACGCAAAGACGCCAGTCGTACGTAGGGAAGCGAATACGCTCATCTCATCGTTAGCACCTCTATGCTAGTATACCTAAGCTACAAAATGCCCGAATCCGAATAGTTATCCTATCTATGTAGTAAACATCGGTAAGCTTTAGCTTATGACGGCGCTTCGTCTAAAATCTATATCTAACTTATCAGTGCATTTTACGTCGACGAGCTCTCGCTTGCAGCGGTTGCTTTGCCTAAAAGAAACCACGCCGGCTCCTAGAATGCGTCGAATATGGTTATGCCATTGTTCGGGTATTTGATCCTGGATACCTAAAGGACGGCACACCGCCAAAACTAAGCCTCGATGAGGAAGAAAAAATATGATGCGAGAAGTAACGAAGAGGTGGGGATGTTTTATAGCCACATGGGCGAGGCATGGGGCAGAGCTAGACCTTGGCGTACATTCTACGCATGGGAGATGCATCGCGTAAGGGGGACCCACCATACTATATCGCCACGAGAATACGCGCCATCCTATATAGTCTACTCGTCCACGTCGGATCTCCGCCGCAAGAAACTGCACACGTGTACGTCGTGGGCTGCTAGCTCGTTCGTCCGCTGCGGAGAAACGTATTCGGTGAGATGCCTGCTGCCATGTTGTCGATGTCCACGTAAACCCACATATTCTATAGCCTACATTGGCAGCTCGGTTCTAGTCTAGGTGCGAAAACTGCGTATGTCTATAGCCTACACTGCCGGCTCAACGCTCCACCGTGAAAAAACACGTCTAGACAGGGCCCACAATGCCACGTCGCCGGTGGGTGCGATAACCAGTGAGAGCATATAGGATATGATCAGATCTCACCTATAGTCCAGCAGCTAAAACCCGCGTACGTCTATGGCCTATGCTTATAAGTCAGCTCTCCGCCACCAAAAACCAATTCTGGCCATGCCTTCCGATGCGCCACGTCAGATCAGTGCGCCCCCAGCCCTACGGGTGCAGAGCGTTGTCGCCCCTAGAACGCCTCTCACCGAGCGTGTTCCTGCTGGCGTACGCTGACGGAGGACCCATGGTGTGCGCGTAATTCACCCTCCTGCATCGCGGGGTACGACCGCGCGCGTGACACCTGTATGGGGTCTGGAACCTTTTGCCCTGGCCCGTAGTGGTACCCACCTCACGAGATAGCAGGCTCTGTTGTGACATCGTCGCGTATCCTTTATGGCATCCATCTCACTGCCAAAAATAATCTGGACAACGTGATAGTAGTTTCAGCTAAAACAATCTAGCGCTATTATTTACTCCGATATCATTGTGTTATTATCCTCTCATGTGCGAGAAAATCCCTATAGGCTTGGGAGATATAGAGAATTTGTGTAATGTGTTATATTCAAAGTCTACCAATCGAGAGACGCTTGGAATTTATTGAAAGCTTTTCTAACTCACATATTGTAGACATGAGAGCTTTGATTCTTATGATGGCAGATTTATCTATCGTCACCAAGCAAAAAATTTCAGTAAAACATTGAAGGAATGTGGATCTCCTTCTGTGCTTATTAAAAGAAAAGCTATACTTATCCTGATATAAAAGACATGGAATTTCAGTTAGACCCTGAACTAATTTGTATGATGCAAGAAAATGCTTTTTAAGGAAGGAAAGATGAACATCCAAGTCACCATCTAACTAAGGTGCATGATATATGTAATATTCTCGGACCGACATGGCTACCTAAAGAGTTTGTCCTTCTTAAACTATTTTGTTGATCCTTGAAAGATAAAGCTTTTAAATGGCTATAATCCTTACATGATAGAACTATTACTAGTTGGAAGGATTTCATTAGATAATTTATGAAAAGATTCACTTTGTTTAATAAGATGATGTAGGTAAAGCGTGATATAACTAATTTCTTCTAGAATATTGGAGAAAGTTTTGGACAAACTTGCGCCAGATTCTTTGGGCTACTCATGAGGGTACCCAACCATGGTTTTTAAGAAGAATGAATTGTGCAATACATTTATAATGGACTCACTAATGAATCTAAAGAAATGATTAACTCAAATGTAGGAGGATCTTTCAATGAGCTAATGGCGAAAAAGCAATGAACCTCTTCTCGGTAAGATCTATCAATGATGAACAATACAATACCAATGAGGAGATTGAAAAAAAGAAAGGTATGCTCTTTATAACACCTGAACTTATGCCAGAGGTCAAGTCAATGAAAGAAAAAGGTATCCCGATTAAACTTGCTAAAGAGAATAAAGTTGATGTGCTTCAAGCCTTTATAACTGAGGATGAATTGAGCCTAGCTATGCAAAAAATGCAAGCATTAATAAATTCTATTCCAACATCATTTTAATAAACATCTTATGCTTCATGAAAACAGGGCCGACCCTAACAAGTCAGCGACCCGGTGCAAGGCAAAAAAATGGGGCCCCTATACACAAATAATAAAAATGTTTTTTTTGATATTTTAGAAAATTAAACATTAACATGATCCACTCTAAATTTTCAATGGATAAATAAGAACTCATGATCTTATTGGTGACAATGTTAAATTCACAAAGCACATACATTTATGTCGAAGGAAATGAATCTCAAGAAAGATAGAAATTCGGCTCAAACTCCAGCCCAGCCTCCAACTCGCTCATGATCACACTCCACATCTTGCACTTCAGATTGAACTCTAGCCTGCACTCCAGCTCTGCACTTAGAACTTGTATTGACTTGCACAACAAACAAGTACACAAGTTATGTAAAACATTTTATTCTAGATTTTTTGAGGCAAAGTCATCGATAATATTTTTGATATTAATCTGATTGACTAGATCCTTCTCAATGCATAATAGTATGTAGACTATTCAATCTCTCTCGTGACATTGCTGACCTCAAGTAATTTTTTAACAATTTCAATTTTGAAAAACTTCTCTCAGGTGAAGCTATCATCACAGGTACAGTGAATAAAATTCTATAAGTATTAGAGATATTTGGAAAATAATTTATATTTCTAACAAACTCAAACATCTCCACAGCACACATTGGTTTATATAGTAAGGTCATTTGCAATATTATTATTAAAAGTTTGTTGTCCTGAATCATGATCACTCGTGTTATTATTATCTCCATTTAAATTTTCATGAGCTCTCGGAGAGTATCACCCTCCCCTAAATTTTCATGACCACTATTGTTGTTATTATTTTCATTAGGGTTGTTCATAAATTACTAGAGCTAGTTCATGTGAATTTCTAGCCAAACTTCTATTTTCCTAACAAATTTATCTAGAGCTCCCTTTTGGGATTCTATGAATTCATTGTGTCGCTTCCTCTTCTATCTCTTTTCATGACCGGACTTACATTTTTTAGATGACATTTCAAAGAACAATTACATAAACACAACAAAACACAAGTTTGATATGAGATCTAAAGTTGGAAGAAAAGCACCTTACACTAGTAGAGAATTGCTTATCAGTGGAGCATATTTTTTGCTACTAGTGACGCATATGGAATGCGCCACTAGTGTTGCGCCATTGGTAATTATTTATCAATGGCACATATCCAATATGCGCCATTGATAGTGGGACAACTAGTGGCGCATGTTTAATATGCGTCATTGATGTTTTACCAGTGGAGCATATATCCAAATGCGCCACTGATATTAGATGCGCCACTGGCTGAATAAAAGATGCGTCACTGATGTTTCATACAGGTATACAGAATACATGGCTCTCAGGTATTTGTACATGTACATATACAGGAACATATACAGGTATTTATACAGGTACACAACAGTATAGAAACAGAGATAATAGTACAAATAGAATTATACATCATCACATCAATTAGAACCCGACATAGTGATAAGTGCCCGAATATTATACAAGTCTTGCGTACAACAAATTGATCATCACTCATACATTACACATTACTGTTGGGTCCGCAGCATAGAAAACAAAAATTTTCCTACGGTGTGAACTACACGCCAAGATCTATCTACTAGGTACAAAGCAACGGGTGGACATACATCCAACGAGAACTTACCCTCGTAGACAACGAGCTTTGTTAACGAGTAGGAACTCGTGGTTGATGTAGTCGTACACTTGCCGATCTCAAGATCGTGATGAAGTCCAGCAGGTCCGGCTCCAGCACGTCCATCAGATCCAGCTCCAGCACCACCAAGTCCAGCACCGCAAAGAAGCGGTGCATCCGTGATCGCACACACGTCCGGTATCCCGACAACCTCCGTCCCTCGCTCCAGCAAAGCAGCGGAAGCAGCAACTCCTTTCCAGATAAAGCCACCGGGAACATGTATCTCGCTAATCCGAGACCATGGGGGAATAATACTAGAGGGGGAGAGAGATCCTTCACAAGGAGGTGTGAGTATGAAGGTGTGAGAGGGGGGCCTTTTATAGGAGGAGGGGAGGGTACCCCTCCCCATGGCCGGCGCCCCAAGGGGAGACCCCTCACCTTCTCATTCATGTGGTGGTAACTCCCTCCACATAAATTAGCCCCTTCACATTCTCTTTTAAAGTCCCCACTTTAAATGCATTAAATTTCTCCAAATTTAATGCTCTCTCATTTAATACTTTTTATTAATTTTATTCAGAATTTTGTTAATTACTTTAATTAACAAACATTCACATAAAACCCCCTGCAACATTTCAATATTACATGCATAACCAATTTCAGCAATTTCACCCGAAACAGTTTCGGTGTCTATTGAAATAATTCCAGCGCTTTCTTAAATCTTTATCTGAAACATATTTGCTCCAAATGGTGTCCGTATCCCTTAAGTGTGTCACCCTACGGTTCGCGAATAATACAGACATGATCGAGACCCCTCTCCGATCAATAATCAGCAGCGGGGCCTGGAGGTCCATACTGACTCCTACACATTCAACGATGACTTCTATGATCGTGAGAACCTTTAACGCTAGTAACTAAATCCCTTTGTCCCGCGATATATTACATGTCCGAGATTCGATCATCGGTATCTCCATACCTAGTTTGATCTCGTTACCGACATGCACTCTTTTCTTGTTCCCGTGATATAACATTCTAGTGATCACATCACTTGCTTACAAGCTATTTCAATGTGATATCACCGAGAGGGCCCAGAGTATATCTATCTGTCATCGGGATGGACAAATCCCACTCTTGATCCATGAGCCTCAACATAACACCTTCGTAGCACTGAACCCACCTTTATAGTCACCCTGTTACGGTGTGATGTTTGATGTTATCAAGATACTCTTCCGGTGTTAGCAATTAACATGATCTCATGGTCTAAGGATAAAGATTACTTCGCATGATGTTATAGCAATATAAACATAATGACTCTGATCGTAATGTTATACTTTGGATGAATGTTCATCACATCATTCCACCAATGGTGTGACCTTGCTATTAACAACATCCAATGTCCATGATCAGGAAACCTTGATCATCTTGTTAATCAACAAGCTAGTCTATAAGAGAGGCATAACTAGGAACCCTTTTTGTTTATTACAATTATAGCATGCAAAATAAACATTTATCATAAACATGGAATAAGATAATAACCACTTTATTATTGCCTCTCGGGCATATTCCCTTCAGTCTCCCACTTGCACTAGAGTCAATAATCTAGTTTGAAACACTTTGCGTATTGAACACCTATGGCTTTCTGGTGTTGCATATATGCAATTGCTAGTGGTTAACATAATCTTCGGATCTGACAGTTTTAGGTCCATGTGTATTTGCATGTCTTTGCGTCTCTACGCATCACTCATTCTCAAATGAGATGGCATTGTATAAATTTGGTCCTCTGGTGAGACCTTTAGTTCGTTCGGGTTAAAATATGTTGATATTATTGTCATACAATATATCTTCATAGTATTAGCCCACTTTGAACCACACCTAGTTTGATAACAAACTACTTAACACAAATGCCCTCCTATGCTGCTACTATAGCAGTCATATACTTAGCCTTTTGTTGTAGTATCCGTCACAATATCTCAACTTTGGAACTCATCCAAATCCATCATGGAACACCCTTTCCATTATATTGTGCCACCCATAGTCTAAATTGAGATAAATTTAATTTGTATCTTGTGACAAAACTAGTATCAATGTAACACTTTACAATGAACTACCTTTAACTATTTGTCACTTATACATGATATATTCTTAGTTCTTCCAAAGCTCATAAGAATATCTTTACTATTGTCCAATGATCATCTTATGAATCATTCTGGTATATGCTCATAACATGTAGAGCATAGGACATTCTGGATATATACATATCATGGTATAATTGATCAAAATCTTCATGTGATTTTACTCACCAAGTGTTGAAACACTTGAATCTGAATACAATTCTTTCCATGCAGCAACAAGCTTTCTTGTTGTTTCCATATTGAACCCTTTCAATATCTCATATTGAACCCTTTCAATATCTTATATATGTATGTCTGGCACAACCATATTAGCGCCTTAATCTATCCATATAGATATTGATGCCTAATATTCTGGGTTTGCCCAAGTCTTTCATCAAAATCTTATTTTAATAAAATCCTTAACTTGTGTCAATTCAAGATACATCATTTCCAATCAACAATATGTCCTCTACATAATGTATTAGAAATATGTCTCAGCGCTCCCACTTAATTTCTTGCAAATGCAAGCATCTTCATCATCTCCGATAAATTTAAACTCTTTTAACAGTTTCATCATGGTGAAGATTCCAACTCCGCTATGCTTACTTCAACTATTGAAGTTTACATGCCCTTTTAGCACCCTTTGAATTAATAAAACCCTTCGGACCATGTCATGTACATGTCCTAGGTTACCGTTCTATTAGAAGAACCTTGTTTTGTTTATTCATCTACCATATACCAAATTATATGTAGTGGTTGCTACATTAATCTGTCAAGACTATATATCGCTATGAAAGATCATATCTTGTCATAGTCAACTCCTTGAACATTGCCGTAAACTTCTTTCCGACATGTCGATTATTTCATAGATGTCAAACATCCATGTCTATTTCTTTATAGATCCAAACACGAACGATAGGCTTCACGCCTTTCCGTAGGGTCTTCCAAGTTCAGAAACTTGATTTCTCGTGTATGGATACTATCACGGATTCTATGACTTCTAGTCATTTTATGGAGTCAGGGCCCATCATCGCTTCTTTGCATGTAGTCGGTTCATCTTTGTCAAAACAATAACGACTTGCTTATCAAATATTACTATTTGATTCTTACCGACCCACATGGTTCTATAGGAACTCTAATCTCCGAGATCACACTTTTTGTAATCACGAGAGCCATGAGCATTGTGGCTGCCACTGGGACACTTTCCGGCGCTGCGCTACTTAGCACATATAGCTAAGGTTCAACAACCTTATCAAAGTTCTATTGTCCTCCCACTTAACTTTTCACGAAAAATTCCTTCTCAAGAAACTTGACGTTCCAAGTAACAAACTCTTTTATCCTCGGTGTTATGGAGAAATTCCCAACAAATTCTTTGGGATAACCTACAAAGACGTGCTTATCCGACTTTGGTTGTAAACATTTTACTTATGCATAGCATACCAAAATTTAAGAAAAGACAATTCGGGTTTTATCCCAAACCATAACTCATATGGTGTCATTTCAATGGATCACGATGGTGCTCTTTTCAGTGTAAAAGCGGTAGTCTCTAAAGCTTCAATCCTTAAAGCATAATGGCAGTTTTATAAATGACACCCTTGATCTTACCATGTCAAACATGGTTTGATTTCATCTCTCGAATATGCCATACTCCTATGGTTTATCGGGAAACACAAATCATGGAACAATTCCTCAAGTCTTAGGTGTTTTTGCTAAACATGTAACTCAAATATCTTCCTTTATGATCGAATCATAAACTCTTTATTTTCTTGTTACAATGATTTTCCACTTTATCTTGAAAGTCTTTGAACAATTTTCAAATGTTTCATACTTCTTCCTTATTAAGTAAATATATAGATATATTCACTTAAATTTCTGGAGAAAGCATATGAAGCAAAAAGATCCATCGCATATGGCTACACATAATGGACTATGCACATCAGCATGCACAATTTCCAATAATCTAGTCATCCGTTCCTCTCTGGCCTATGGACGGAGTTTCAATTATCTCGAGGAAAGTCTCACATGCGTCAATTGATCAAAATCAAAAGACTCCAAAAATCCATCAACATGGAGTTTCTTCATGTTTTCTTTCAAATATAATTTAAATAGCGATGTCACTTCATAAGTGATCTTTCAATCATTTGTCTTGCGACATTTTAGCAATAGTGTTTATGGATGTGATTTCTCCAACTAGACTTGTAAAAGTTTATCCATCCTTTATGGAATACGGTAATTATTTGAACAGCCATTGTTCTCATGATATCGGAACAAAATAACAATTATTTAAACAAATCTTGAAGGCTTGGTTTAATGACAACGAAAAACACAATAACACTTTATTTGTTTTCGATGAACATCATCACTCATTCTCTTGCTAGTTACTTAGGCCATTGTAGTTCATGAATTGCGTTGTCCTATATGACACTTCATACCAACCAATTCGATATCCAATACCGGTATCCAATACCTAAGAACCACATTGTTTAACAAGCAAGGAATATAGCCATAACATGTATATCTTCTATATACCTAAGTTGGACATCTCCAACCTTTTATTTTCTGCCAAATATTTTATAGATTTTCTTTCAGCAATTCCTTTTCTTTTAAAAGAATCTATCAACATCAATAGTGGTGTCATCAACATGACACATGGTACAAAGCGTATATAGTCAAATACTAACACCTTTGGACTTGCACTTTGAAGTGGATCACCATCATCAAATGTTTGGTGTTCTTTCAAAAATCCATTCTTTAGTAATCTATTAGTGTAGTAAACATTTTACTTACATCTTCTATTCATCCTTATCATGACAACTTTCATGATCAAGCTACTATAGCCTATAAGGAAGAATCGCGAGTATAATATCAGTTCCCAAAACCGTTTTGGTAGATTCGGATGCCTAGCATCTCCATCCTTCACAAATTCTCATACAATATGAGAACATGTATTTTGCTAAATTATACTCTATCATAATTCAACCAAAAACATTGTTTCAGATATCACAATATCTTTCACACATGATGGTTTCTGAAACAATTTTCAGCTCCAATATAATCTTGATATTAAAACAACTTTTTGAATATCAATAATCATGGAGGCAAACATGATACTTTAGATACTAACATTGGAATTCTTACTCTTGATTTAATACTACTTATTAAACTTCATGGAGTAAATAGGGTTTGCTGAAAGTTTGCAATAGGACTTATAAACTTTAAATTGACATTCAAAACAATACGATACTAGTTCGTAAAGTAATTATCCAGAATTCTATAGTTCTATTATCTCAATTAAAACTAAGCATAAGGTAGTGAACAGATGCCAATGACTATAACAAATTATGCAAATTCACTTCGATTTAGTTTATGACAAATTGAGTTCGACTAATCCAAATTAGAAATGAACTCCCACTCAAAAACGACATCCCTCGTGCCTTTTTGGTGATTACATGAACCAAATCCACTACACCAAGTCCGATCATCACGTGAGTCGGTGTAGCTTCAAAGGCGAGCATCAATATGGTCATCACATCAACTTTATGACTCATGCTTAACCTTTCGGTCCGTGTTCCGAGGCCATGTATGTACATGCTAGGCTCGCCAAGTAAGAACCTTAGTATTCGCGTGTGTAAAACTGTCTTACACCCGTTGCATGAAAGTGTAGAGTTGAGAACACCCGATCATCACGTGATGTCTCGAAACACGATCCATAGAACGGTGCATACTTAAGGAAGAACATATTTTATCTTGATATTTAAATGAGGGATCATCTTACAATGCTACAGAAAGCGCCAAACTAGCAGTATAAGATGCTAACATCTAATGTGTAAAGTGAGATGATATGGTCCATGCATTTGATCTCTATCACTTGCATCGTGGTATGATCTCTATCATTCCTTTGTGTGTAAGGCCAAGGTCTATGGAACTTACACGTTGAGTCTGTTGTAAGAGTATCTATCATACATCTACTTACAACAATACCATATCAATACACTAGGCCAGCAACGATCTAAACTAGACGCCTCTAATTTATCAATTGCAAGTTTTACGTGGCTTAAGGCTTTTGGAGATAGAACTGTTCTTACCTACGAACATGAACCACAATGAGGATAACTAAGTTATTAGCAACTCGTTGTAAATCATATTGACTATAGTAGGAGAGACAGACACCCGCCAGCAACTTATGCAAAACAAGTTGCATGTCAGTCGTGGAACCGGTCTCATGTATGATGACATGTAAGGTTGGTCCGGGCCGCTTCATCCCACTATGCCACCAATATCCAAAATACATAGAAGATGCAATAACATGATCATCATCGCCCACATATCAACATATGTGTACTACCCGTGCTAAGCACCTACGCATAGATCAGGCTCTGATACCACTGTTGGGTCCGCAGCATAGAAAACAAAAAATTTCCTACGATGTGAACTACACGCCAAGATCTATCTACTAGGTACAAAGAAACGGGTGGACATACATCCAACGAGAACTTACCCTCGTAGACAACGAGCTTTGTTAACGAGTAGGAACTTGTGGTTGATGTAGTCGTACACTTGCCGATCTCAAGATCGTGATGAAGTCCAGCAGGTCCGGCTCCAGCACGTCCATCAGATCCAGCTCCAGCACCACCAAGTCCAGCACCGCAAAGAAGCGGTGCATCCGTGATCGCACACACGTCCGGTACCCCGACAACCTTCGTCCCTCGCTCCAGCAAAGCAGCGGAAGCAGCAACTCCTTTCCAGATAAAGCCACCGGGAACATGTATCTCGCTAATCCGAGACCATGGGGGAATAATACTAGAGGGGGAGAGAGATCCTTCACAAGGAGGTGTGAGTATGAAGGTGTGAGAGGGGGGCCTTTTATAGGAGGAGGGGAGGGTACCCCTCCCCATGGCCGGCGCCCCAAGGGGTGACCCCTCACCTTCTCATTCATGTGGTGGTAACTCCCTCCACATAAATTTGCCCCTTCACATTCTCTTTTAAAGTCCCCACTTTAAATGCATTAAATTTCTCCAAATTTAATGCTCTCTCATTTAATAAAACTATTTTTATTAATTTTATTCAGAATTTTGTTAATTACTTTAATTAACAAACATTCACATAAAACCCCCTGCAACATTTCAATATTACACGCAGAACCAATTTCAGCAATTTCACCCGAAACAGTTTCGGTGTCTATTGAAATAATTCCAGCGCTTTTTTAAATCTTTATCTAAAACATATTTGCTCCAAATGGTGTCCGTATCCCTTAAGTGTGTCACCCTACGGTTCGCGAATAATGCAGACATGATCGAGACCCCTCTCCGATCAATAATCAGCAGCGGGGCCTGGAGATCCATACTGATTCCTACACATTCAACGATGACTTCTGTGATCGTGAGAACCTTTAACGCTAGTAACTAAATCCCTTTGTCCCGCGATATATTACATGTCCGAGATTCAATCATCGGTATTTCCATACCTAGTTTGATCTCGTTACCGACATGCACTCTTTTCTCGTTCCCGTGATATAACATTCTAGTGATCACATCACTTGCTTGCAAGCTATTTCAATGTGATATCACCGAGAGGGCCCAGAGTATATCTATCCATCATCGGGATGGACAAATCCCACTCTTGATCCATGAGCCTCAACATAACACCTTCGTAGCACTGAACCCACCTTTATAGTCACCCTGTTACGGTGTGACGTTTGATGTTACCAAGATACTTTTCCGGTGTTAGCAATTAACATGATCTCATGGTCTAAGGATAAAGATTACTTCGTATGATGTTATAGCAATATAAACATAATGACTCTGATCGTAATGTTATACTTCGGATGAATTTTCATCACATCATTTCACCAATGGTGTGACCTTGTTATTAACAACATCCAATGTCCATGATTAGGAAACCTTGATCATCTTGTTAATCAACAAGCTAGTCTATAAGAGAGGCATAACTAGGAACCCTTTTTGTTTATTAAACACACATGTATTGATGTTTCCGATCAATACAATTATAGCATGCAAAATAAACATTTATCATAAACATGGAATAAGATAATAACCACTTTATTATTGCCTCTCGGGCATATTCCCTTCAATTACAACAAGTTGATCATTATCATTAACCAAGTCCTAAACTGAGTCGGCTGTAGCTGGGAGACGCTGAGCACGATGGCGTTGTCGACGAACATAACCACATCGTAAGAAATTTTCAGCACTTCTTTTTTGACTGAATCTTGCAACCTCGTAGTTGGACATGAGAGGCTCGTCGGCTGCCAGGCTCAGGATCGGCATCGACGGCAGGACGTTGTGGCACCATCACTGGCATGTGGGCACCGGTAAGCAGCCAATTGCATACCTGTCCGAGTCAGGAGGTCTGTAAATAAAATAAGAAAATGGCGACGAACCAAGCATCCTTTCAAAGCAAACAAAAATACATCCAGGTATAAAGATTGTCTCTGTCCATAATGTATAAACGAAATTTTATTCATATACAGAACTACTAGTTGCAGTTATATACTAAAACATTTGGACAACCTGAATGTGTGTTCTCAAGAACAAAGCAAATTTAACAGAGGTACCAATCACGAGCACAATGTGTGAATTATTTATGCACGGTAAAAAACAGAGGTAGGTCAGCATATACAAGTAGCCATGTAAATACAATAGGAAAATAGCAACGAACTATGCGACCTTCCGAAGTAAAGAAAAAATCCATCCAGCTATATACCGTCTCTCTCTCTCTTCATAATGTATAATTCTTTTTATTTATTTACAAAACCCACTAGTTGGAGTAATACTATATACTAAAACATGAGGACAACCCGAATGCAGGTTATCTAGAACAAGGCGGATTCGTCTCAACCCATTCAACAGAGGAAGCAAACACAAGCACAAGTTGTGAATTATTATTTATATGTAGGGTGAATAACAGATTCACAGGCCAGCATATACAAGTATACCCATGTAAAGAAACTAGCTAGCTGACAGATAAGGCTGTATGGAGTTGTAGCTCAGAAAACATATAGACGGTCATCATCGATTCATAAACTCAAGATCACAGACAACCACCAACTTCTCAAGCTAAAATACTGCACCCCACTAAAATTCTCTACAGATTTTGAGATCTTAGCAGATTTTGAGATTTTGAGCTATGGGGCTAGGGGTGCGCCGGAGAGGTGTGGAGATGGGGTCTACTCCATTGCTATACGGAAAGTTATATGATCAGAATGAAAGTTAACATATGGTCAAAAAAATGCAAGTAGATTCAGTAGCACAAATAGACTTCATATTTGAAAGAAACAAATTAACTTTAAGAAAATTCCAAGTTACAGTAGAACAATTCTGTAATGCAAGAAACTTTGCATTCATGAACATGAGTACTAATCAATCTGTGGATTAGTGCTGTCCAAAACTAAGATAATCTAGTAGTACAATCTTTTCAAAACTAACATGAGTAAATTGGAACATGGAAGAACATGAGTAAATCTGGACACAATTACTGCCTAAACACAATATACACAATTAGAACATGCATGAGTACATGTTATTGTCAGTTAGCTTGATTCCAATATTTCTGTCGATCATTTGATATAAAAGTAAACTCAAGCCATTACTTCTCGATCATTTTTTAAAACCCTTAATTCTACTCCTACAGTAGTTCAACTACTTACTGATTTTGTCCTACTCCTTAAATGACATAACTCCATATTATAGAGAAAAACTACAGCAGTTCAACTACTCCTTATTCAGTCAGTTTTTTCAACACTAATTACTCCTTGCAAGTCCAGTTAATTGTACTCAAATATAGATCACAGAGCAAACAAGCAATATTATCTCACTGTACTCAAACAAGCAATATTACTGGAATAAGGAAAATAAGATCACAAGCAAGAAAGATTACTCTAGATGCATGCGTAGATTGAGGAAGAGGAGCCCAGGGCGGTCGGACTGGTCACGGGAGTCGCACGGCTCGGGCAGAGTGGCACCACACGGTCCAGCTCCAGAGGCTAGGACGAGATCCTGGGGAAGTCGGCAGCTGCCGGACTGGTCGCGGACGTCGCGCGGCTCGGGTAGAGTGGCTCGGCCGTCGCAAGGGACGAGGTTCCCAAGGCGGGGTGTCGGTCTTGGCAAGCTCAGGACGGGGGACGGGCATCGAGTAGCGATCGCGAGAACGCAGGGCGGGGAAGGACGACGGCCGCACACGGGGTGGGCGTGGTGACGGCCGGCTCAGGGAGGCGGCGGTCGGCTCTGCGGCTGGAAGAGGCGTGGGAGGCAGAGGGGTGGTGGCCGGAGCAGAGGGACGGGGGGCACCCTAGCGGTGGCTCTGAAGGCGAGGAAGGCGAACGACGGTGGGGACCAGCGCAGATGGAGAAGCAGCGGCGCAGGAAAGGCGAGAGGAGGCGCCGTTGATGGGGCTAGTGGCGGGCGAGGAGGAGGCGACCGCGGGAGAAGGGGGCTGGAGGAGTAGGGGCGAGGTCCAGGCGGCAGTAGGGGAAGGATGGCGATGGCGAGGGGAGCTTGGCGGCGACGGGGTTCGCGGGGTCAACTCGTTGCAGGGTTGGGCAGCGTGTTGGGTCCAGAGAATGCCAGGGTGTGCGTGTGTTAGAGCTAGGGTGTGGCGGCCACAAGATTCATTCGTGGCGCATCTTTTGTAATATGTGTCATTGGCAAAAAAATATTACCGGTGCATCTCCAATATACGCCATTGATAATCCTGCCACCTTTCTAAGTGGTGGGGTCCAGGTGGGACCCATAATTTATCAATGGCGCATATTAAGGAAGATGCAACATTGGTGAGCATAGTCCACAGCCCTCCAGGGTGCTAGACCCACATTATTAGTGGCGCATTTGTTTACATGTGCGTCATTGGTTAAACAAATTATCAGTGGAACATATTTTTAAATGCGCCACTGAAATTTTTAGTGGGGCATATTCAAAAAAATCCTCCACTGATAATAAATCTATCCATAAACCTTTCTCTACTAGTGTTAACCTGGCTTGAAGCTTGACTGATTGTCTTTGCCACTGCTGCTCGCAATCTGCTTTCGGCAGCCAGCGCAGGCATCGGCCTATCCTTGGAAGCTCTGGCTGCAACACCAATCCCCTATGCCCCCCTTTTCCTGTCTCAAGCCTGCACGTTGGAGATTGAGTAAAGACTGGTCGGATGAGGGAGATCGGAATATCGGATGAACAATACTAGAGAAATATATAGAAGGGGAATAGGGTATTCTAACCGTTGGGATTGATATGGAAGATTATGGAAATCGGGAAATCTGGATTTCCTCCACCGTTAATTGGAAGGGAAGAGGGGCGCTTCATGTTCGTCATGATTGGGGACTGGGGAGTGAGAGGCGAGGAGTCTGGACTCCGGAGGAAATGAGGAGAACGATTGACTTGATACTTGACGGAGGCGACTACGAGTCCACGACTCGTTTCCTTTTTTAGCATTATAAGTTGGAGTCATTGTGGCAAAACTGTTGGAGTTAATGGGCTTCCTTCCTTGAATGTACCTGGGTGGGGGCCCTGTCGACAGGGGCCTAGTGCGTCCGCACCGCCTACACCTGCCCAGGGTCGGGCCTGCATGAAAAGGATATTGATGAATTACTAGACACCTAGACAAACACATTAGGATGGTTAAAGTCTAGTACAATCAAATATCAGATACTCAAGCTTTGATTTTAAGTCAAAATAATTTTAGTAAAGCCATCACTACTAACATAGTTACTAGGCGAGGTACGAAAATATAGAAACCTCAAGAGCCACCTTGGTATCAAGAAGAACAAGCGCGTAAAGCGAAAGAAACTCACGAGATGGCCCGGGGAGAAAACTACCTTGTTGATCCTCAAGATGATATTTACCTTAAACACGAAGAAAACAACAAGAAGCTTCAAAGAAAAATGAAGAAGACAACATAGAGAATCAAGATGAGCCTTACGATCTAGATGCTGAAACGGTTGATCCAAGAGAGGGATCAGAACTTAGACGACAACGAGAAGAGAATGTAAAATATTAAATGAGAAACAACTAGACAAGCAAAATTCCAAGAAGAAAAAAATACGAGGGATCCTGAGATAACACTAAACGTACAAGAAATGGTAACGGTAAATAAAGTTCCTTAACTTAATTGAATCCACCATGAGCCTAATAAAACATATATGGTTCTTTTGTCGAAGCTCTTAGCAAACTGCATCGAGAACTTCCTCTAACTGATGCTATTCAAGTACATAACTATACAAAATTTATGCGAGATATTATCAATAGAAAAAAGGTAACTAAGATCGTTGCGGTAATGACTAGCTATGGTGATAAACTTCCCACTAAGCTTGGTGATCCCAGTATACCAAGTATCACTTGTGTAATAGGAAAAACCAGCATATACAATGCTTTATGTGATTTAGATGCAAGCGTTAGTGTCATTCCATATTTACTGTACAAAAAGCTAGATCTTGGCGATATTCTCCTACCTCCATTACCTTGCAAATGGCCGATAAAACCACCAAAAGATCTGCCGGGATCATTGAAGATGTTCTTCTCAGAATTGATTAACGTGTTATACGCACTGATTTCGTCATACTTGATATGCTTGAAGATGACAAACTTTCTATCATTCTTGGGAGACTTTTTCTTAATAGTGCAGGAGCAAATGTTGATTGCACTAATGTGAAAACTGTGTTTAATATTTATGATGATTAGATTATTCATCACTTCCCGAAGAAATCGAAAGATGGTGAAAAATATATACCACGTGCTAAGTGCGCCCAAGAGGTAAGTGTTCTTGATAATAGGCAACCAAAGGTGAGTATTCTCAAATGATCGACGGGAGTCGACACATCCTTAATAAATTTAGAAGTTTTAATAGTTTTAATTTTTAGTTTTAAATTTTTCTAATTAAATTTCTTAGTTTAGGTTTTTCGGAGAAAATCAAGATATTAAAATCCATAGGTGAAAGTTTGAAGGAAAGAAATAAGCAAAGAAGAAAACGGAGCACAGCAGGAAACGTAACGAGCATCAGTACGACATGGCTAGACTGTACCACATGCTCGTACTAAGACCAAGAGAATCCTTAAAAATTATGTCGAAGTGTCGAGCCGAAAACGAGCATCGGTACGACGGCATGTCCCCGTACCACGCTCCCGTACCGATCTTCGATAAAAACTTGAAAACTTCTTCGGGAATTACTTCACGCATAACAACCATGCATATGACCGGAAGTCCCCGTACCAGATCCAGGTTTGATTTTGTAACCCTAACCAACGTACCCAATAGTGATGACCATGAGTACAGGAAGGATGACCCCGTACCGCCCACCAGTACCGGTTGCGTGACCTCATAAAATTGACGGCGGCCAGCTGGGAAGTCCCAAACTAGGCCTCTTTTTCTCCCCTTTTGTCTCTCTTTATCTCTCAAACTCCAACCCTAATCACCTACAACCTTCGATTCTTCACCGGGTTCGTTTGCTTGAGTTGGGGAACCTTCACATCGGTATAGTTCTCACCAATCCATGTCTTATTTTCAAAAATCCATAGTTATAACTCTCATATTGAGTATCTAGTTTATTTCATATTATTTTGAGATTCTTGTTGATTCTACACGTTAGGATTTAAAGTTTATACCTGGAATCGTTTGTTGACATCATAGAAACCTTATGCCTATAGTTTTGTGGTGAAATTTTTCAGTACAATGAATTTGTGAAGACTCATCCACCGAGGAGGACACTAGGGCGCCCCGGGCTCCTCCACCACGCCAAGAAACAAGCAGGGACGTGCCAAGAGCAATGCCTTGAAGGCCGACTTCAATAAGGAAAACACGAGAGTGAGCGCTCACGCTGTGTTTCCCACGAAGTGGGTGGATGAGAAGTTCCTCTCGCTAAACGGCCTGTTGGGAAATTTCACGATGATGGTTAGCAATGTCGACATGGAGGTCTTTGGCTCTCTCAACATTGACACGTACCAGTGTGGCACCTGGGAGTTTCTCTCGACCTTCTACGACGACCTCGCCACCCATGGTCGTAATTCTACTGTGAGTTTCCAAATCTATGGCTAACCCTATAATATTACTTTCGATGATTTTTTTTGCTTTGGGTTCTCCACTGAAGGAGAGCTTGATATTACTGAGGATGTGCTTCAACAGGCAATGTATGCCTTGGAGCAAAATTCTGTTTATAGAGATTACAACTTCATGCGGAAGAAGACCAACAAAATATAGAATCCTTCCATCCGCTACTTCACCACTTTTTTGGTGAAGTCAACATTCACCAAGGGAGACACTGGGTGATGTCTAGCCCCGTGATCAGCATCATCTACACGACTCTCCACCGAGAGATGATCAAGAGGGTCAACCTGGGAACCCTTCTTATCAAACACTTCTACAGATAGAGGTCGACACACTTAGGTGATATTCGTTGCGACGGGCTAGTAACCCAAATCTCTTATTCACGTGAAATTCCTATACCCGCAGGATGACCCATCCGGGGAAGAAAATTTCTGGATACTAACCACATGACTAGCACAAAATTTATGTGTATCTTTGATAATAATGAGCGGCTTAGTGCTTATCAATTTTATATTGAGCCTAACGGTGGTATGCACCAAGAACTTCTTCCTTTTGCACAAGCTTTGGTTTGCCAGGGAGACAAAACTGGATTCTTACCCAGGAGGATCCCATATAAGTAAAGATCGCATCTGGACGGATGGAGAATCCAGAGGGTGATACGTCCATTTTGCATCACTATTCTATGTCTTAATTCACTATTATTCATTGATATATTTTGTATTGAGAGGTGATACTTATGTTATTTCACCTGTTTTTGCATGGTTGATGACTTTTGGAGCATGGACCGCTGCAGTCAGGATTCTGATGGAAGAGGTGCTGTTTGGAGGCAAAATTTGCAAAGATCAGAAAATTCGGGAAAATATACGGAAAATCCTATTTTTCCAGAAGACTCAGGATGCCATAAGATGGAGTGGAGGTGGGCCACAGGGGGCCCACACCACCCCATGGCGCGGGCAGGCCTAGGCCGCGCCTGGGAGTGGTGTGGCCGCCCTGGCCCACTCCAGCCTCTCTCCTCTGGCGTATATCATCCCCACGAAACCCTAAGACTCGGGGAAAACCACAGAAAGATTCCGCCACCTCGGCGGGGCGGAAAACACCGAGAGAGAAAGATCTCTCCGGCAGACAGATTTCTGCCAGGGGAATTCCTTCCCGGAGAGGGTAGATCGTCGTCATCAACACCACCATCAAGCTGGACTTCATTGGGATCATCATCATCATCACCACCACCATCATCACCATCACCATCATCACCATCAGCACCCTCATCACCATCTCCATATTGTTGTAACAATTGTGTTGAATCTTGCATTAGTTCATAGGGGAAACTTTCCCGGTGTTGATTACTCTTTGTAGTTGATGCTATTGAGTGAACCATTGAATTATTGTTTATGTTCAGATTGTTATACATCATTATTCCATCTCTGATCATGATCCATATGATGTCTTGTGAGTAGTTCGTTTTGTTCTTGAGGACATGGGAGAAGTCTTGTTGTTAGTAGTGGAGTTGCGTTGAGAAAGATTCAATAGATTTTTATTTAAGTTGTGGTGTACTTCTTCTAGTGGTGTCATGTGAACGTCGACTACATGACACTTCACCTATATGGGCCTAGGGGAATGCATTGTGTATTTGGCTACTAATCGTAGGGGTTGCCGGAGTGACAGAAACCTGAACCCCCGTTAGGAAACCATTGCACAAGGGACGTAAGGGTCTTAGAATTTAAAGTTGTGGTTAGGTTTCTACCTTAATTACTTTCTTGTACTTATGGATGTTTGCAAGGGGTATAATCACAAGTATGTATTAGTCTTGGATGGGGCGGTACATTAGCACAGGTTCACCCACACAACACTTAGCAAGCTAGAGAAGATTAATCAACTATATGAAGCGAAAGCACTTGACAGTCTTCCCATGTGTCCTCGAGAACGTTTGATCATCTATAGAAATACAACCGGCTTGTCCTTTGCTGCATAAAGGATTGGGCCACTTTCTACATTTATTCTTATTGTCTTTTATTTACTCGTACTTTGTTTACTTGCTTTATCGAAAACCCCTAAAAATCCGTTTGCTAAGTATTTGCGGAGAATTCCTGATCCATACCACTAGCCAGCACCTTCTGCTCCTCGTTGGGTTCGACACTCTTAATTATCGAAAATACTGCGATACACCCCCTATACTTGTGGATCATCAAAGCTATTTTCTGGCACCGTTGCCGGGGAGTGAAGCGCTATTGGAGAGTGGAACTGGTAAAGGAAACTTCTACTGTGAGTATTGTTTACTTCTGCTATTTGCTTTATTTTCGTTATGGATAATTCACTGACTTTCTTATTTGGTAATGCTACTACAACTGCTAAATTAGTAGATAAGCCACCACTTGCTGAGAAAGATGTTTTCAAAATACCTACAAGAATTATTGATCGTGTTATGGATAAGTACTATGTTGGGGATGGAACTGTCCATCCCGGTGATCATTTACTCTTTATACACGAATTATGCGGGTTGTTCAAGTGTGCAGGTATTACTACAGGTCAAGTTAAGAAGAAGTTATTCTCATTATCACTGAAAGGAAGAGCTGAGGAATGGTATAAGCTGCTGAAGAATGGTCAATCTCTGGAATGGGAAGAAATAGTGCCTCTCTTTTATTCATAGTTTTATCCTCCTAGTGAGATTCATAAACATCGGAATCAAATATACAACTTTTGGCCTCTTGATGGAGAGAGTACAGCTCAATCTTGGGGGAGATTGAAGTTACTAATGCTCAAATGTCCCATTCATGAGCTCCCCAACAATATTATTATCAACAACTTTTATGCAAGGCTCCCTCTACATGATAAAGATTTATTGGATGCTTCTTGTGCTGGATCATTCACTCGCATGGAAGAAGAAGCTAAATGGGACCTTCTGGATCGTATTCAAGACAATGCTGAAGCTTGGGAGAATGACAAAGGTAGAAAGTCAGGTATAAATTATGATTATGAATGCATTGAATCTTTTATGGGAACTGACAACCTTCAAAATATTAGTAATCTTTATGGTCTTGATTTGCAAGTTATTACAAATTGCTTTAGAGCTTTTGCTTCCTATAACAAAATTCCAAAAAGGGGATGGAACAAATACCATGCACCTTACAAGGATATTGTTGACTATGCTCCTATTGGAAGTGCTGAGTATTGCATCATTGACCCCATTTTACATGAACCTTATATCGAGAAGATTCCCTTCCCCGAAAAGGTAAAGGACCATCCTATGATAACTAATGTAATCACTAAAAGTGAAAAAGAACTGTAAAACCTGATGAACAAATAAACATTGAACCTGTGATAGCAATTGTGAAAGATCTTGTCACTAAAAGCGTAGAAGATGGGCACATAGTCTTTTGTGAGGGTGCTTCTAATATTGTTTCACATCCCAATAGAACTAAAAAGGCTAGTGTTCCTATGCTTTCTGTTAGAATTGGTGATCATTGCTATTATGGTTTATGTGATATTGGTGCAAGTTCCAGTGCTATTCCTTATGAGCTTTACAGAGGAATTATGCATGAGATCAGTCCTTGCGAGTTGGAAGAGCTTGATGTGGTTATTCACCTTGCTAATAGAGAGACCATCTCTCCAATTGGTATTGTGCGAGACATGGAAGTTCTTTGCGGTAAGATTAAGTACCCCGCTGATTTTCTAGTACTTGGTTCAGCTGCTAGTAAAACGTATCCTATCATTTTTGGTAGACCTTTCTTGAGTACTTTTGGAGCTATTATTGATTGCAAGAGGGAGAAAATCTTGACTAAGTTTGATGGGGAATCTTATGAGTTTAATATTTCAAAATTTGCTAAAGAACCTTGCGAAGAGGAAACCCATAATGAGGATTTTAGGGTTGAACAACTTTCTTCTATTTCTCTTGCTCCTAACAATGCTTTGCAGCAATTTATGAAAGAACATGAAAGTGAAATCTTCATGGAAGAAAGGAATGAGATTGACATGATTCTCCGTGATCAACCTATGATGCTTAAGCACGACTTGCCTGTAGAAGACTTGGGTACCACGATGCCACCTAAAAAGGATCCGGTTTTCGATCTAAAACCTCTCTCTGATGATCTTAAATATGCTTTTATTGATGATAAAAAGATATATCCTGTTATTATTAGCGCTAAACTTTTAGGGGAGGAAGAAGAAAGATTATTGGAAGTTTTGAAGAAACATCGAGGAGCTATGGGCTATACTCTGGATTATTTGAAAGGGATTTCACCTACTATATGTCAGCATTCTATCAACATAGAACCAGATGCGAAGCCAGTAGTGGAGCACCAACGATGTTTAAATCCTAAGATGAAGGAAGTGGTAAGGAATGAGGTATTGAAACTCCTTGATGCTGGTATTATTTACCCTATTGCTGATAGTGAATGGGTTAGTCCTGTTCATTGTGTTACTAAAATGGGAGGTATTACCATTGTCCCTAATGATAATGATGAGCGTATTCCTCAAAGAATAGTAGTAGGCTATAGGATGTGCATCGATTTTAGGAAAGTCAATAAAGTTACTAAGAAAGACCACTACCTGCTTCCTTTTATTGATCAAATGTTGGAAAGGTTGTCTAAAAAGACCCATTTTTGTTTTCTTGATGGTTTCTCTCAAATTGCTGTTAAACAACAAGATCAAGAAAAAACTACTTTTACTTGCCCTTATGGAACTTATGCTTATAGACGTATGCCTTTTGGTTTATGTAATGCTCCTGCTACTTTCCAAAGGTGGATGTATGCTATCTTTCATGGCTTTTGTGAGGAAATTGTAGAAGTATTCATGGACGACTTTTCTATCTATGGAACTTCTTTTGATAATTGTCTGCACAACCTTGATAAAGTTTTGCAGAGATGTGAAGAAACTAATCTTGTTCTTAATTGGGAGAAATGCCACTTCATGGTTAATGAAGGAATTGTTCTTGGGCATAAAGTTTCTGAAAGAGGCATAGAAGTTGATAGAGCTAAGGTTGAGGCAATTGAGAAGATTCCATGCCCAAGAGACATCAAAGGTATTCGTAGTATCCTTGGTCATGTTGGTTTCTATAGAAGGTTTATTAAAGACTTTTCTAGGATATCAAAACCCCTTACTAATCTTCTTCAAAAAGATGTACCCTTCGTTTTTGATGATGATTGTAAGGAAGCTTTTGAAACTCTTAAGAAGGCTTTAACTACAGCCCCTATTGTTCAACCACCCGATTGGAGTTTACCCTTTGAAATAATGTGTGATGCTAGTGATTTTGTTGTAGGTGCTATCCTTGGGCAACGTATTGATAAAAGGCTAAACGTTATCCATTATGCTAGTAAGACTCTAGATGCTGCTCAAAGGAATTATGCTACTACTGAAAAGGAATTTCTAGCTATTGTCTTTGCTTGTGATAAGTTTAGGCCCTATATTGTGGACTCAAAAGTAACCATTCATACTGATCATGCTGCTATTAAATATCTTATGACGAAGAAGGATGCTAAGCCTAGGCTTATTAGATGGGTATTGCTTGTACAAGAGTTTGATCTACATATAGTAGATAGAAAGGGTGCTGAAAATCATGTAGCTGATAATTTATCTCGTTTGGAAAACATCTCTTTTGACCCCATGCCTGTTAATGATAGTTTCCCGAATGAACAGTTAGCTGTAGTTGGAGTGAGCTCACGAGGAAGCCCTTCGTATGCTCATTATGCTAACTTTATTGTCTCCAAGTATTTGCCTCCAACTTTTACATCTCAGCAAAGAAGAAAGTTCTTTTACGATTTGAGGCATTACTTTTGGGATGACCCACACTTATACAAAGAAGGAGTTGATGGTATTATGCGAAGATGTGTTCTAGAATATGAACAAAAAGAGATATTGCATAAATGCCATGGTAGTGCCTATGGAGGACATCGTGCAGGAGATAGAACTATAGAAAAGGTACTACAATCAGGTTTCTACTGGCCTACCCTTTTTAAAGATGCAAGAAAATTTGTTTTATCTTGTGATGAATGTCAGCGTGTTGGTAATATTTCTAGACGCAATGAAATTCCTATGAACTATTCTCTAGTTATTGAACCTTTTGATTGTTGGGGATTTGACTTTATGGGTCCTTTCCCTCCTTCGAAAGTCTACACTCATATTCTTGTTGCTGTAGATTATGTTACTAAGTGGGTAGAACCATTCCTACAAAAAGTGCTGACGGGGAAACCACTCTAAAAATGCTTAAAGATGTTATATTTCCTAGGTTTGGAGTGCCTAGGTATCTCATGACTGATGGGGGTTCTCATTTCATTCATGGCGGTTTTAGGAAGACCCTCGCTAAATACGATGTTAATCATAGAATTGCTTCAGCTTATCACCCCCAAACTAGCGGGCAAGTAGAGTTATCAAATAGAGAAATTAAATCTATCTTGCAAAAGACTGTTAATAGGTCTAGAAAAAACAGGGCTAAGAAGTTGAATGATTCTTTATGGGCTTATAGAACTGCTTATAAAAATCCTATGGGCATGTCTCCTTATAAAATGGTTTATGGGAAAGCTTGCCACTTACCCTTAGAGTTAGAACACAAAGCTTACTGGGCAGTGAAAGAACTAAATAGAGATTGTAAGCTCGCTGGTGAGAAAAGATTATTTGACTTAACTTCTTTAGATGAATGGAGGAGTGAATCCTATGAGAATGCTAGGCTCTTTAAGGAAAAAGTTAAAAGATGGCATGACAAGCGAATACTTAAGAGAGAATTTCATGTTGGTGAAAAGGTTCTATTGTATAAGTCTCGTCTTAGATTTTTTGCAGGTAAGTTACTATCAAAATGGGAAGGACCTTTCATCATTGAAGAAGTATACCGTTCAGGAGCAATAAAAATTTCTTCCCTAAAATATAATACTATGCAAGTAGTAAATGGACAGCGACTCAAACACTATATTGCTGGAGATTCTTACAATGAAGATGTTGATGCCTTTCAAGTTATAACTCCAGAGAAATTCATTGAGGACCAAATTCAGAGACCTGCAGAGTCTGTTTCCAACTAGGTAACAGTTCTGGTAAGAAAAGTTTCACGAAAATACAATCCAACTATATTTTTGCAGTTTTCAGTCAATAAGGAAAGCTACGAAGCGAAAAAGGGACAGAAACAGAGCCAGGGTGGCCCACACCACCCCATGGCGCGCCCCCTAGCCGCGCCACCAGGTGGTGAGGCCACCCAGGACTCCGTCTCTGACTCGTTTTCTCCCAGTACCTTCCTTTTAACATGAAACTTTGTAATATATAACCCCTCGGATCTTCCGAGGTCCGTATATCGTGTTTTCGTCGTGTTTTGTTTCGATCTATTTTCTGTCAAGACATACTCTTTGAAAGCTTAGAAGCACAATGGTGTCCGCCAAGGATAAAGGGAAGGAGCCCATGGGGGAAGACCTCCAAGACCCCGAGAAGGAGAAGGAGATCAAGAGTGAAGGTGAAGAGGAGCAAGTCCAACGTCCGCATACCGGCACCACCATTGCAAGCATTGGAGTGGTGAAACCTGCCAAGATCAGAAGGACTGCATGGATGCAGACTGGGGGGAAAGCTCCTCATCACAGTTTGGCTCCACGGTCACTTCCTCCACGCACCAAGAATCCTTTCCATACCCTTATCCATGAGCATCAATACCAGAATATGCCCAAGGAGAAATTACCCTCCAATTGGGATTTGCCTCGTTCTAGCCATGCAGGAAAAGAAGACTTCAAGGAGGAAGAGTGGGGAAAGAATAGCAAGAGCTGGAATTCTCAACCCGACATGATCATGAGCCGCATTGAGCAAAACTCGCAGCTTATTCGTAATCTCACCTTCGAGATTGAGGACTTGGGGAAACTGATCATAGAGATCATCAAGAGGATACCACCACCACCAAAGGAGTAATTCGTCATCAGGTTTGGCACCCCCTTGGTTTATTCCAAGCTTGGGGGAGTGCCGCAGTATCACATCACTATCTTCTATCTTTTTACCTTATTAGTAGAGTCATATCATGAATAGAGGAGTTATTTTGTAGTATGGTTTGCATTATGGAAGTGTCCCCTCTCTCGTTAGATTAGTATCCCTTGGTGTGAGTTTCCGTTATGGAATATTAATGAGAAGTTCTATCATTCACTCTTTTGCATAGCTCATGTTAGTTTTCAATTCGTGGTTATATGATTGATCTTGTTGTTAGTATTGGTAGCACTTTGGGATCATTGAGTTAATTTAGTTGGTTTTGGCAAACCTGGCTCGGTCAGTAGCAACACCTTTTTGAGAGTTGAAAATAAAAAAAAATAAAAGTACTCGAGAGAAAAATAATTTCATCATCTTTCTTTCTTGATTTGCTCGTAAGTCTAGTATTCTCTAGTTAAGATCTTTTGTGCTTCCAAGGAAGATTGCATGTTTGTCTTTATTATTTGTATGTTTGTTTGTTTCCTTCAACTCTTGTACTTGCTACCCAGCCTTGCTAGCCAAAAACCTGTACTTAGAGGGAATTCTTCTCGTGCATCCACCTCCTTTAAACCAAAACCTTTGCCATTTGTGTCCACCAAACCTACCTATTAGCATTATTGCTATTCCAAGTAAATTCCTGTTTTGTCTACCTCCCAAATTAAACTTGTTATGCGAAAATTAGTGATTAAATCTCTCACGAACTTGATGGCACACTTTACTTTCTTGCACTTAATAAACCTGAACCATTGTGAACTCTCCATGAAAGTTATATGCTTGCAAATTATAGGCTGGGGATTAGCAGAACCGTGCTATCATGAGGAACGCTTTCAACACTTGTAATTATATACCCAGTTGATACCTTGCTCTTTTGTTTGCGGATGTCGTCGGTGTGAAATAAAAGGGGAGCATGTAAGTCCATGGAGTTATGTATGTGTGTTAGAGAAACGCCTGGGCCGCTGATCTAATCCATGATGACATGGTGGAAACCTGCACCGTAACCATAATGATATCTATGAAGCATTCTTCTTATAAAAAAAGAGAGAGATAGCTATTGAGAAAAAGAAAAGAAAAAAAAGATATACTATGAAAAGAGGAAAGAGAGAAAAAAGCACCATTTTCCCATGGTAAATAAGAAGATTGCTGAGATACTCATTGTCTGCTTGCCTTGTCATTTTGATATGGGGATTCTTCCGTATCATCGGGCAAGGGGTACCTCGTTGGTGGTTCTCAATGATACGCACATGCTTACGATGACAAGAACTTACCGGTAACTAAAGTTGAGTAGCATGAGGAGCGGCCCTCGTACTCAAGGGACTTGGGATTTTCAGTTTATAGTCTGTCAAGCATATAACTCAGATTGGACCTCACTTTCACCTTAATCACCTAAAGATGCCTATGATAGGGGCAATGAGAGCTGAAAGCTAGTAAGTATCATAATTTTTGGGAGCTCTTTATGAGACTTGCAATCCCTGCTTCCCTCTTTGAAGGGCCTTTCTTTTACTTTGTAGTTGAGTCAGTAAACCTATTCCCTTCTATCTCAGCAAGTATTTTGAGTTGATGTGTTTCATTCATTCATATGATGATTTATTCAATCATGTCTTATGTTCCTTGTTTTGCACATTGCTCTTATCTTGATGTTTACTACTTTGAAAGCTTTCTTTGAAAACCAGCTATTTGTGAACTCTAGCAAATTATCAAATATTCTTCGACCAAGAGCTAAGTTTGCCATTACCAATTATGATTCACTTTGTGTATCTTTATTGTGTTTCCTTTACTCATTGCAAGTTTAGTTATATAATAGTGAGTTGTTTTCTATTATGATCTATGTATTTGATGAATGTGATGCTTCTTGTCTGTATTCTTTTATCGACTCTTCACTCCATAAACTTGAGGTCATGTTTATGGAGCTCAGTTTCGCTTGGGGACAAGCGAAGTCTAAGCTTGGGGGGAGTTGATACGTCCATTTGGCATCACTATTCTATGTCTTAATTCACTATTATTCATTGATATATTTTGTAGTGAGAGGTGATACTTATGTTATTTCACCTGTTTTTGCATGGTTGATGACTTTTGGAGCATGGACCGCTGCAGTTAGGATTCTGATGGAAAAGGTGCCGTTTGGAGGCAAAATTCGCAAAGATCAGAAAATCCGGGAACATATACGGAAAATCCTATTTTTCTAGAAGACTCGGGATGCCAGAAGATGGAGTGGAGGTGGGCCATAGGGGGCCCACACCACCCCATGGTGCAGGCAGGCCTAGGTCGCGCCTGGGAGTGGTGTGGTCGCCCTGGCCCACTCCGGCCTCTCTCCTCTGGCGTATATCATCCCCACGAAACCCTAAGACTCGGGGGTGACCATAGAAAGATTCTGCCGCCTCTGTGGGGCGGAAAACACCGAGAGAGAAAGATCTCTCCGGCAGACAGATTTTTGCCGGGGGAATTCCTTCCCGGAGAGAGGAGATCGTCGCCATCAACACCACCATCAAGCTGGACTTCATCGGGATCATCATCATCATCATCACCACCATCATCACCATCAGCACCCTCATCACCATCTCCATATTGCTGTAACAATTGTGTTGAATCTTGCATTAGTTCATAGGGGAAACTTTCCTGGTGTTGATTACTCTTTGTAGTTGATGCTATTGAGTGAACCATTGAATTATTGTTTATGTTCAGATTGTTATACATCATTATTCCATCTCTGATCATGATCCATATGATGTCTTGTGAGTAGTTCGTTTTGTTCTTGAGGACATGGGAGAAGTCTTGTTGTTAGTAGTGGAGTTGCGTTGAGAAAGATTCAATAGATTGTTATTTAAGTTGTGGTGTACTTCTTCTAGTGGTGTCATGTGAACGTCGACTACATGACACTTCACCTATATGGGCCTAGGGGAATGCATTGTGTATTTGGCTACTAATCGTAGGGGTTGCCGGAGTGACAGAAACCTGAACCCCCGTTAGGAAACCATTGCACAAAGGATGTAAGGGTCTTAGAGTTTAAAGCTGTGGTTAGGTTTCTACTTTAATTACTTTCTTGTACTTACGGATGTTTGCAAGGGGTATAATCACAAGTATGTATTAGTCTTGGATGGGGCGGTACATTAGCACATGTTCACCCACACAACACTTAGCAAGCTAGAGAAAATTAATCAACTATATGAAGCGAATGCAGTTGACAGTCTTCCCATGTGTCCTCGAGAACGTTTGGTCATCTATAGAAATACAACCGGCTTGTCCTTTGCTGCATAAAGGATTGGGCCACTTGCTGCATTTATTCTTACTGTCTTTTATTTACTCGTATTTTGTTTACTTGCTTTATCGAAAACCCCTAAAAATCCGTTTGCTAAGTATTTGCAGAGAATTCCTGATCCATACCACTAGCCAGCACCTTCTGCTCCTCATTGGGTTCGACACTCTTACTTATCGAAAATACTGCAATACACCCCCTATACTTGTGGGTCATCAGAGGGCAACCCAACATGGGAAGGAGAAGAACTTGATCCAGCACAGCGGCAACAACAAGAACATGCCCATGGATGGGCAACCAAGGCTGGGATGGATATGTCTAGCAACACCAATTCCAACAACAGCAATTCTAGCAGCAACACTACCAACATCACCATTAGCAGTGACCCAACATGCCACCACCTTAGTCGGTACATGACTATGTTCCAAGGATGGAGTACGCCACTTTGGTGACTCACGTCGGCGACGTGGAGAACACGTTGAACGACGTTGATACATTGCAATGTATCTATAATTTTTGATGTTCCATGCTTGGTTTTATCTACTTTCTTGTGTTTTGTCCACACTTTGGAGTACTTTTCATATGATTTCTTGGACTAACCTATTAACAAGAGCCACAGTGCCAGCTGCCTGTTTTCTGCTATTTTTGGTTTCAGGAAGTCAGAAAATGAATATTCTCGGAATTGGACAGGACAAAAGCCAAAGTCACTATTTTACCGGGGGACACTTGGATCCAGAATACGAGACGGAGAGGGGTTGGGGCCTGGCCACACCACCTGGCCACGCGACCAGGCCTGGCCCGCGCCAGGGGGTGGTCTGGCCGCCCCAGGCACCCCCTCGGCCTCTCCTTCCGCCTATATATTGCCTCTAATACGGAAACCCTTAGTACCCGATCAAAAATCCATGAAAGAGTCTGTAGCCACCGTCATCTTCATCCCTAGATCGGGAGGGATCTGAAGCTCTTCCCGGCACCCTGCCGGAGAGGGGAATTCACCCTGGATGCCTTCTTCATCATCATACAAGCCTCTAGTGTGATGTGTGAGTAGTTCATCTCTAGACTACGGGTCCATGTAGTAGCTAGATGGCTGGCTCTCCTCCTTTGTGCTTTCATGGTTAGATCTTGTGAGCTCCGTTCATGATCAAGATCATCTATTTGTAATTCTGCATGTTGTGTTTGCGGGGATCCGATGGATATTGAGATGCTATTTCAGATTGATTATTGATTCTATCATGTCTTTGTTATTTGTGATCTTGCATGGTTTTCGTTGTTAGTAGCTATCTTGGCTAAGTAGATGCTAGCAACTCCAAGAGTTGGTATTTATGCTCGATAGTGGGTTCATGCCTCTGGTAATGTGGGGAAGTGACAGAAATCTCTAAGGTACTAGATGTGCTGTTGTTACTAGGGAGAAAACAATAATCCTTTGTTCATAAAACAATCGTATTGTTTACTTTACACGCAATTCGTAAAGAAATAATCTGTTGCTTGCAACTTAATACTGGAGGGGGTTCGGATGATAACCTGAAGCTGGATTATTAGTCATATATGCAGTTGGATGACGGTCTATGTATAATGTTGTAATGCCCAATCAAGTCTCAAAGGAGTCAAGATGATTAGTATATGCTTGCATGCTTTCTCGATGTTTGTCAATTGCCCCGCTGTAATTTGTTCACCCAGCATGTTATCTATCTTAAGGAGAGCCACCTCTAGTGAACTATGGACCTCGGTCCTTTCTTTTACATTTAATCTACAAACTGTTTACTGCTTTGTGTTTACTTTCTGCAAACTATTACTTCCTTTCATTCGATACGTTTAATCCTTTATTTTCAGCAAAACCGGTGAGATTGACAACCTCATCGCAAGTTGGGGGCAAAGTTATGTGGTTATGTTGTGCAGGTCTCCACGTTGCTGCTGGCACCGGTAGTGCGTCCTGCCAACGTTTAGATAGCTACACCTTTGGGGTGTTTCCTTGCTTCTACTAGATTGATAACCTTGGTTTCGTACTAAGGGAAAACTTGCTGTTATGCTCATCATACCTTCCTCTTGGGGTTCCCCAACAAGCTCGATATATTTGGGCCATCAGACATGAATGCGAATGTTCTCACTCTCACTGAGGACTTCACTCATTTCATGATAGAGTTCCCGAACTACTACCTGCACTACAATCAGCCGCCTAACGATGGCAATGGCAGACAATGAGCCAAGTTAAGACAAAAGGCTAAGCTTGGGGAGGTTAAAACCCTCCACCTGGGCATTCATATTTTGTTTTATTATTTTTCTTTATTTACTTTTATTTTAGTTGCACGTTTACTTTTAGTTTTGCATTCGTAAAATAAAAGATTAAAAAAATTAGGGTAGCTTTTGATTTTATTTCTTGTGAAATTATCTTGGTTCTCTCCGATTGCACTCTGCTCTCTCTCCCTGTTTAGATTATTATCACTGAAAACTTACTCCCATGCTAGTGTCACTACTTTAGTTGCGACTTACAATCATTGATTGAGCTTTAAAAACAAATCTATTGGACTCGACTCCAATCATTTTTAAAACTTGAACAAGCATATTTTGATCACTTTGGTTCCATGTATTTGTCTTAAGGTTTTAATATTAGCAATGTTCAACACCATATCCTGAAGAATTGCCTAGATAACACTTTTTGAAAAAGATTTGCTTGAAGGAACATATATTTTGTGGTGGTTGAGTTGAATGCCAAACTTATATTGACAGTTAGAATGAGAAACTTTATTTATGCAAGTGGAGAAACAATACCCCACTCCATGAGACTAACAACTTCGCTAGCCTTTAAACGATCTATAGTATAAATCCTGATTTCATCTATGAGTTCACGACATGGGTAGCCAACTACGTATGGGAAAAGTATTGGTATCATAGGTGTAGTATTAAAGCAAAACTGGAAGTTAGCATTGGGCAAAGTTTGTGCAAAAATTGTTTGAAACCAATGAAATTTTTTTGGCATCATCTCCCCACCAAAGAATTGAAATTCTTGAAAAACAAGGAAAAGATTGGGTTCTAGAAGGTCAAGATTTTTGAAGTGGGTGTCAATGATTTACTCTAAGTTTATTTCTCTTTTGACTTTACTTGAGCACCCTTAATTTGGCTCAAGCATTCCATGCTTAAAACATTTTTACTCTCACTAAAAGAGAGGCACCGAAACAATCGATTTGCGAGACTAACTAAAATCTTGACAATCTACTAGATTAAGATTTATTTGCTAGTAAGTTACACATGGTTAGGACGCGAGATTATGTGCACCCATTCAAATATATTATGATCATGTTTAAAGTTGCAAGGTTTTTGAAGATGGAATATGATATCAACTCGAACTTGTGAGATTTTCAATTCAAGTTTATTTCTCGCGATAATTATTTATCACTTTGTCACTCGAGAGCGAGTAATATCTAAACTTGGGGATGTTGATAGCTCCAGATATTAACACTTTTCGCTGAGATTTTTCCATTGTTTTTCATCGAGTATCGTTGGATTTCAGATTTCAACTAATGCTAATATCGCAACTTAGCGGAACATTGTTCTACAATGTGAGTTTCATGTATTGAACACTTATGGAAGGATCCTAGAACATTTCTGGGTTATTTAGAGCAAAACAAGAAAATCTCCAATGGACATTATCTTGATTCGAAGTGTATAGGGGTGTTAATGACCATCAGTATGGGCGGCCTCGCTCGTACCACCCGGCTCTACCAAGTGCCATTGCCTTATCCTTATCAATCCAAGAACTTTTTGTAAAGGAGATAGGAGCTAATAGTAGACACAACCGCCACGAAACACCCCAGAACAGAGGAAATCAGATATGAAGAAGAAGGATTCCATCGACTCTTCCCAAGATCTCCAACATCTAGATCACCCATTCCTCCACAATTCCTCACTTGTACTAAGAGAGAGATTCACATTTGTAAGATTAGGAATTTGAACCTCTATTCCTACTTTGATTTGTATTTGATTCGATCTTCAACTTTATTATGGCTTGCTAAGGTAATATCAAGATGAACTCCATTTACATTGTTATAATAGCATTGTGTTATTCTCCTCTCATGTGCGAGTAAATCCCCATAGGCATGAGAGATGTAGGGAATTGATGAGATGTGATGTGCCTACTTTATCTTCATCTATTTGTGATTATCATTGTGATTATTCTATTTGAGATGATTTTCCATGTATGACTAATGGTTGTTATCTTATTTAAGGGCCCAGATAGCATTATCTTGATAACTCATAGAAATGAACTTGTTTGCTAGTGAATTCGTGACCCCCTGAGTGACACGGCCGATATCAAAGAGGATCTAGTATAACTCGAGGATAACAAGGAGCCACTAAGTTTAAAGCCTTGATCTAGTCTCATGACCTTAATTAATGTGCTGACCATGGTTTTGGTAGCAGGCAGACGGATCATTGGAGTCAAGCAAAATCTACCAAGAGGAGTCTTGCCTATCACACGGGTTACTTGCCTACTCACATATTGATAAGAACTATTATGATCACCTCGGGTGCCACCTGCCCATTTCCCACTGATAGACCATGCGCCACTACCATGGAAGGTGCAGGTGTGATGGAACTAGACTAGGCGTCCTGCGCATGCAAGCTGACAACTCATGTTCTCATTTGGTAGATTGAGTTTGTTGGGTGTTACACCACTAGCCGAATTAGAAAGGGGTGGTTGCACCCCTGGTGCCCATGAATCAGGACACAAGAATGTCCTGAAGAGGTTCCGTGGAAAAACAAAAAAATCCTACTACAAGAATGCACTAACCCAAGATCTATATATGGAGAAGTATATCAACGAGCGAGATATGCTGATCATACCTTTAAAGACCGAAAAGAGGGATTACGTTCCCACAGAAATGTTGTTGATGAAGCCGAGTGTCATAGACTTTAGGGTCTAAAAGGCTTCAAGCGTCTATCACCACTAATGGTGATGCCTCGTCGAGATTTTTACACGCGTACAGCGTAAACAACATCTCCCGAGGCCCGGTCTAGCAAGTCAGCGGAAGAAGAAGATCTCGACTGATTCCAGCGGCATGACGGCGTGCGCTAGGTGGAGAAACCTCTACCTTGTGTAGCACATTCCTAGCTTGGGAACACGCTGAGAGGGAGAGAGGGGGAGAGAGAGAATGGCCAATGTCAATTGTTGGATTGACTTGATTGAGGATTTGGGGTGAATACCACCCCTATATATAGGAAAAACTGGGGCACTCCCACCCTCCAAGTCCCGGCGTGGGACTAAACACTTGGAGGAGGTGGAGGAGGGCCGGCCGGCGGTGGGGATGATCCCCACCCTCCTGCCCAAGCCCACCAAGGGGCCGACAGGGTGGGAGCCTCTCACCCTTAGCCACATGGCCCTTGTGGCCATTGGCTCCTCCCTCTTGGGCCCTCTTCCCTCCTAGGGAAGGCCCATGTGGGGAATTTTCCCCTTTTCTTTTTATTTAAATAAATATATATTTAATATGAATTGATAATTAAATTTTAAATACATTATTTAATTTTCAAAATTCCTTTTGAACGGACTCTAAACACTTCAGTATTCTTTTCGGAACACTTCCGGTTCTCTCTTCCAATTTCTCTATCGGTAGTAGATCAACCTGTAGCATTGATTACCCTTAAGCGTGACACCCATATGGTTCGGGAATGTTTAGGTATGAAGGAGACATCTCCATGTTCAAGTGATCGTCAGCGGTATCTGGAAACACCTGATGATCCCTTCACATCCCACGAATTCGGTTGTTCGCTTGAACCTTCTAAATGTCGAGTCTCATTCCCTTTGCATAGCGATACCTGGTTTGTCCAAGATATGATCACATGTATCTGTATACAGTTCGATCTTGTTGCCGACAAACATGTTTACTCGTTCCCGTGATATCACATCCATGTGACCGAGTCACATGCTTGCAAGCTCATTGATGTGGTCTCACCGAGTGGGCCTAGAGTATCTATCCATTAATCGGATAGGCAAATCCCGATCTTGATCATATGCCTCAACCATTCCTCTGGAATACCTGAAACACACTGACATAGGTATGATTACTCAGGTCCTTATGATTTGGTACCTAGGACCTGTAGAAAGGCTTATGCCATATGAAGAGTCAAGATGAAGATCCAAAAGAGCAATCGGCAAAGATTATAGTAGGAAAGAGGAACAAAGACCGACCTAGAGTTGGTATTGTAAGTACGTAACCTTTCCGAATACAGCTTTGAGACCCGGCCTATTATATATAGGACGGGAGAAGCATAGGCGGAGTAACCAAACAATCCCCAAGCAATTTGTAACCAAGCAATCTCTCGTAATATTCAGGCGACCTTGATCCCATTGTTTCCTGACTTCCGACGAAATCCCCAGCGTTTTCTTTTCCATGAAACCCTAAGTCCTTCTTTATGGACATTGCCGAGATTTCCCCTCACCCAGTTATGGACACGAAAGTTGATGTGATCAAAGCAGCCATGGGAGATAGTGATTAAGCATGATCTCACGGTCGAAGGATTAAGTTACTACGCTTTGCTAGATATCGCAACATTGAACATTATGACTGGATCACATTGCAATTCTACGGTCAGGCGCGTCCATCACTTTATTAAGTGACCTCGTTGTCAGGTGACTGTTTTATGTCAAGTATATGATCAGGAAACCTCGATCATCATCTGCCCAATGACTAGTAGTAGAGGATACTAAGAACCTGGTTATTTATATACCACACATGTATTAATGTTCCTGCTTCATACAATTATAGCATGATACAAAACTATTATTAACACTTAGAGATATAATAATAAAACAACTTTATTTATTTGCCTCTAGGGCATATATCCTTCATGCCCATCCTCTCAGCAATACCAGTCAACTATGGTGTCTTTGGAGGAGTAAATTAGTGCCTAATTCCCTGCTCCTTGCAACAGGGATCAAATGGTCAGTGTATTCTCCCCATTATATATTATCCATGTGAAGGTACTTGATCTCCTTCTCAGTTTATCTCTCAACTAAGACTTAGAATTTCATGAATATGCTTACTACTTAAAATTTTGTCTTCAAAACATAGACTCAAATCTTTCTAGAAAAGTCATCAATAAATGTGATAATGTACTATACTCCACCCATTGAGCTCACCGGAAATTTACAAACATTGATATGTATTAAGTCTATCACCTCAGACTTCTTGTGAGGAGTTTGAATCTTGAATGCAACTCTATGTTATTGAATGCAACACTGAAATCCAAGTCATCTCATCACCAGCTGCAAGGATAATGGTATCATTAGAAACTATACCAATCCTCTCCTAAATGGTGGAACCATTGTTGCCATCATGTTCTTCGTGCATGAGAATCATGATCTCCTCAACTGCAGCTATCTTGATTCCCTCACTATGATTGTCGCTGTTAGTTTTTTCTGAACATTCTTCTTGTTTTCTCTTTCTTTCATTATTCATAATGCCACTTGACGCGACCTTTCTCATGGAAACGATCACACAAATAATCAGCATGCTTTTTTGTCTCTTGATTTGGTTTGACTTATTTCTCCTCCCTTACCCGGACCTCTACTCTTGCTTCTCCCCTGACTCGGTCATTAACATTTTAGGATGTCACGGAGAACCATCCTTATCAGCAATTTTTTGGACTCTTGATTTAGTACCTTAGTCTCACAAGGTTCCAAGTGACAACTATATTAGGTGTTGAATTGCACACGGGAACCTTAAAGGTCTCCCAAGTGTCCGGTGATAAGCCAAGTAGCAGCAAGGCTCTCACATCATATTCAAATGAGATTCCCGTTGAAGGTAGCTGATTTATAATACCCTGAAATTCACTCACATGATCTGCCATTAGAGTACCCTCCTTGTACCTCAAATGCATCAACTTATTGATCAAGAACATCTTGTTGGTACCTTCTTTCAGGACATACAACTCCTCCAATTTCTGCCATAAGTTGTGTTCATGTGTCTCATCAATGATGGTTCAAAATATTCTCATACATCCATTATCGGATGAACTCATAATATTGGAGAAGAAGTACCTCGCACTAATCTTTTTTCATGTGATCAAGCATCTCAATGGAGAACATCGACTTCTAGTGTTCCTTCAAATATAACAAGTCCTTCATCTTCCTCTTGCAAGCTTGATAGTTTGTACCATTCAAAGAAATCATTCTTTTGGTATTCACTTCCATCCTTCACCACAAGCAAATGCACTCGGCCCAAAACAAACCTTGCTCTAAAACTGAATGGAAATTGAACCTCAACTCTGATACCACTTTGTTGCGGGAGATACACAACCCCATAGCCTGCAATGAACTTCGAGGATAGCTTTAAACAACAGATATGCGACAAAAATAACGGTTCACATGCACAAGTGACACAAGGATTTATGTCAAAAACCCGCCTCAACTTGAGGAACAAAAAATCAAGGCTTTGGAACAAACGGTTCACGCAAGTTCCAATATGAGCAACCTAGGTACATAGTCTTCTCTATAACATCTAAAGATGTACAACACACCATCATGTTATCAAACCGGCAACAACAACAACCGCAAGAGGCAAAATTACAACAAAGCATGGATATCACATCTTATATCCTCTTCGGTAATCAACAAACTTCTATTTAACCACAGATCCAATCAGCACTAAACTTGGTAGACAAGCATACATATGTGTTACGAACATATCCACCAAATTGCAACTCAATCGGACAATGTTTGCCTGCCAAAACTGTTCTATGCCGAAACTATAGCAGTTCGAACTGACTAAACCGTTTCCATTGATGTTACACTGACCCAAATCTCAAACCAGTTAACTAGATCAAAGTACTCAAAGTAAGGAACAAGCTTACTTAGTTTAGATCCAAGCATGTTTGAGCCTTCAAACACCATGTTGAAGACAATATCAGTCAGAATTCAAAAGTCTGGACATAAATCACCTCTCATTCTTCCTCTCTTATCACTACGTTGTGGGTATTCTACTTGTGTATTCTCTCACCCTCTCACAATGATAGCATCGATGGCTTGCTTGCTCACACTCTCACTCACTTGCTCATCCACCAACGATGGCTAGGATCCTCCTGGGGGAGCACCTCGGCCGTGAAATGCAAATTTTCATCACAGTTGACAGGTGTTGAACTTTATGGGCTGATATTGAGTTGCCAACACACCTCTATATGGAGGGACTTGGCCCAACACCGAATTCCTGGACGAAGGTTTTAATGTGCATATACTTAAGTTTTACTCTTCATGTATGTCCAGCATACCCATTTTACAGCCGACAAGACGATCTTAAAAGCAAATCATTTGTTGGCATATATCTTCTTACAGATGGGCAGTGGAACAATACTACAGCGATCGGTGAGGGAGTATTAAAAACTGGAGCGGTCAGCGCTGTGAATCTTTTTACAATCTGTATATGTATTATGTACACAGCTGATTTTTTTTTTTGCGAGGATGTACACAGCTGATCTGCCGATGCAACAAAGACGTGTGGTGCATATACATGAGATGCGACAACCAGTTTACATCTGTCAATTTATTACAACCATGTACAAATGTACAAACCATGGAGTAGAACCACCTATCTTCTCTCCCCCAGTCAACTGAAACGAGAGAAAAAGGTCGCAAAAAACCGCCAAGCTCTCACGGTGAGCTAACAAGCTAAGAAAACCCTCGACCCGGTACCGGCCCTGCACCGATCTCCAGTGCCGAAATCCTCGAGCAAAAACAAGAGAACAAATTAAGTCGTCCGCGACGAACAAAATAGACGCTAATTAAAGCAGCTTCGACAAATTTTGTGTGTGTAATTTCATGCGGATCCCGTGACAAGCACGCGCAGCAATGGCCGTGTCGAGTTGACACGGACGGCACGGGCGGCGGGCACTGGTCCACGGACTGGCTAGGTCAGGTGACGGCGCACCGAGGGGCTGCGGCCAAGGCGGCGCCGGTGCGCTTGACGAAGCGGCCCTTCATCCGTGGCCGCTTCTCCGCGTTCAGCTTCCGCACCTCGTAGCGTATCTTCTTGGCGAACAGCCGCGTCCGCCGCTTCTCCCGGTACCGCGACACCCGCGCCTCCCTCCACCGGTCCGTCTCCGTCCTCGGCCTCGGCGTCCACGCCGCCTCACCCTGCCGTCCTCCTCCTGCCTCCGTCCACATGCCCTGCGCCAACACGTAGTAGTCGAACATAGAACATATTAAATACGCAGTCACTTGCACCCATGCATATCGGACGTAACTTGGCAGAAATCGTGCAAGTACCGAATGGTCCTGGAGCAACAGGTCGTCGAGCTGGCCGCCCTGCGGACGCTGGCCGTCGGTCCAAGGCGAGCTGCCCCAGCTCTCGATGACCGCCTCGTAGTTCAGCCTAAGATCCAGGCTCCTCTTCAAGAACTGCGCATCATCAACGGCGTCGCTGCAGTTGCTCGCCGACGATGTCTTGTGTTCGAAACTGTCGTCGTCATCCACCAATGTCGGCGGGCTGCGGTTAAACTCCGGCTTCATGTCCGGGCCAGACGCCAGAACGCCGTTGCTTCTGGAGACAAGACTGCCGTCGGCCTCCACTTTTACCCGCCCGCTGTCTCCCGCCGGCGATATGAGCCCTAGTGCCTCCATGTAGAACGAATCCCCCAGCTCGCTGCTGTCGTCTAGACCTTGGCCGAGGAGGGCTTCCATGTCGGCCGCGAACTCATTGAGCTCGGCGTCCGTCGGGCCGAAACTGGCGAAACAATCGGGGAGCTCCTGCACGGGGGACAGCGCGGTCGCTCCCTCCTTGGGGTCATCCACGGTGCCGTCGACATCCTCCCTTCTGCCTGAGTCTGTGGCCGCCGATTCGTCGATCGGCGGCGGTGAGCAGAACTCGGCAAGGGCGGGGTCAAAGATCGGCACGCGGTACAGCAGCTGCTCCTCCTCCGTTGCCCTCCGCTCGTCCGATGACTCTCCGGCGCCCTCCTCGGGCACCACGAGCCGCTTCGAGAGCAGCTGACCGACGCTCTTCACCGTCGGCCGCCGAGTGCGCGCCTTCCGCTTCAGCCACGCCGGCGCTACGCGTAGGCGCTTCGAAGACGTCTTCGTCGCCGTCGTCTTAACCTCCGCCACGCACTCGACGTGGAGCGGAGACTTTGACGTCGCGCGCAGGCGGAGGCGCTCGTGCCGCCTGGCGAGCGGGTTCGCCGAGTGCACCGACGTGTCGCAGCTCTGGCAAAGGAAGGCGTCGTCGGCCGCGCAGTACCACCGCGCCCGCCGCTTCATGCACCCGTCGCACGCGCGCGCCGACTTGCCGCCTGCGGCCCCTTCGTCCGCCTTCTTGTCCGAGCTACCCATCGATCGCTGCTCCCACCAAAACGAACAAAGAAGTATATCTCCACTGCAGCAATCGATCCTACAAAAATCTTTGTCACGGACAAGTTTCTAGTATCGTATTAGCACGGTGATGCTAGAAGATTGCATCGATATAAAAAATATGACAAAAAAGTATCACTGGATTTGGAAGGCTATTTGAGCGGCATGGCCCAGCGTTGCTCTTTTCACCAGTGTGACCGAGTGTGCTTTGCGCTTTAGGCTTGTGCCGCAGGGACCCACCTCCTGGCCTTATCTGGAATGTGATTGGTTTACTGCTAATACCTCATCCGATTCCGTGATTTGTCATTGGCTGCGGCCAGATTTTGGCCGGGCCCAACTCGCTGTGTACCCGACACGTCGGACGATGAGCTCCTCGACCGAGCCTCGCTGAAAAGCCATATCCTGAATGTATCCACATCAGCCATCACCTTCACGTAGAAAATAAGAAATCGCACCGGTAAACTCAAGTTAGTATAGTATATGTAACCAAAGCTAAGCCAGTATTACTTACCTCAAAAAAAAAAAAAGCTAAGCCAGTACTAGTACTACTATTTAGATTCCGCACAGACATCTCCTGTGACGCAGTACGGTTAAAGGCAGCGCTTTCAGATGACAAACTCTGGTTATTCTCTGCAAAGCTCGAAGCCAAACCTGTCGTGCCATCCTGCAAAATACAGCTTGCTCTGCCACACCATTATTTTCCCATGATAAAGAGAACCCTGGATTATTATGCAATGGAGGAAACATTTGATTCTCTGGTCCAGTGATTTTTAGATCGCATCGATTGCAGAAAGAGTTGAGTTGGTACCAGAGAAATAATCCAGGCCTTGGAACGTACTAACAAAGAGTCATATGTCAGCATGGGTTCAGAAATGACCAGGACTCCGTGGGATGGTATACCCGCCAAATATACCAAATCTATCATTTCGTATAAAGTTATTCTACTCTGTATTTATGCTTCTAGTGGCGTCCAGGTTAACCTTGACCTGTGTGATTGACCGTGTTTGTCAGCGTTTTAGATTTTTAGCAGACTTCCAAACTCACTTTCATACGGAAGCATGTCGAAAATACCGTCCCAGCAACGATGTCGTCGTTTGACGAAATATTTATTGTCTGGACTGGTATAGCTATGTTAGTTAGCACGCGTTTGGTATGGTGTTTTAGGCGCGGACACGAGCGTTGGATGTCATCAACGCACAATTGGATGGCTATCCGCGGTTCACGTTGTGCCACACACTATTTTTAAAGCACTTCCAGGGCAGGCAACGGGACAACACCTAAATCGACAGTTTTTTTAGGGACAGGTCGTGGCGATGCGAAAAGCGGGAACGCCACGCGCGGGGGAGATGAGGGTCAGATGGCGGGAGAACACGAATTCCAGCCTTCGTTGGGGGTCAACTTCCCCCTTTCGTTGACCTCCCGACATTTGGACCTAGGAGAAAAACCTCCATGACATGGACATTACCCTTCGGGTTGCCACTATGGACATATATAGTACGGCCTGATGGAAGGGTCACTCGAAGATATGCCAAGATTCATGAAGCTCATGATGATTCAACAAATATGAAGCCTGCAAGGACACAAACTCCTAGCGAAATAAGACGAGGAAAGTCCAAGGCTAGATGACATACAAACTCTAACTTGTACCATACTCGTATTGGTACCTAAAACCTAGCCTCCACATATATAAAGGCTAGGAGGGTCCAACGAGGAGGACACGGCCCAATACTAAACAATAGATCTAGACAATAGACGTCAGATACACACGCCTCTCTCTCTCTCTCTCTCTCTCTCTCTCTCTCTCTCTCTCTCTCTCTCTCTCTCTCTCTCTCTCTCTCTCTCTCTCTCTCTCTCTCGACGAGATCGCATCTAGTCGACTCAAGGAGTTTGTACTCTCCATTGATAATACGAGCAAACAAGCAGAAAGTAGGGTTTCCTCTACGAGGGCCTGAACCTGGGTAAATCACCTCCCTTGTTTGTATGTTAAGCCAACGAAATCACCAGCGCTCTCCTTTCCCTAAAACCCAAGTCCATAACAATGGGCATTGCCGAGGTTACCCCTCGTCACTCCATTTGCGGCAGTGGCGGTGACGGTGTAGATCGAGGGTTTCATTGGATCGGCGCTATCCTCTTCAGGACTCATTCTTCTCCAGCATAGGACCGACGCATTTGTCCGAACCAGGTTCCTTTCTTCTCCGACACCGGTTCCACTCCATTGTCTGCTATAACAGAGGTAAGACACGCCCTACTGTCCTTTCTGCCACAACATCATTACATAGTACGCAATGTTGATATGGCTATTACTCATCGTAGATCGATTTTATTAGGGGAACCAGCTGTTCTGATCCATCAGGAAGCAACACGCATAGCTACGATTCAAGCATAGATCCCGCTGCTCCACAAGAGAGTAGTTAGGCGTGCTACCTTTCCTAGAATCACGTACGGTCCTATGATGCGTCGAGATCATGAGAGGAGGATGGCAAATCTGAACTACATTTACAACTCAACCGATGTAGAGTCTATCAAAATGTTGTGGATGGCCAGAGCCCCTTTCTATGAACTGGTGAAAAGGTTTAGGAAACAAGGACCGCTAAAAGATAGTATCCACACCTCTGTTGACGAACAAGTTGCAATGTTTCTTCATGTTGTGGGTCACAACCATAGGCTTAGAGTGATCCATAACATATTTAGGAGGCTGACAGAGACAATTGCTCGCTATTTCAAGCAAGTGGTATATGCAATTGGGGAGCTCAGGGGAGGGATGGTCAAAACCCCAAGTGTTCATACACCTAGCAAGATATGAAATTGCTGCAGAAAATATAGAATCCCTAATATTTGTTGTGTATTGATTTGACTCTCATGGGAAGTATATATAGACGTACAAACTTGGAGGGCAAGAAGCCTATGACTTGGAATACAAGATGAGCTCTAAAGTCCTAGTCTATCTGTAGTTGTGTATGTATCCTAACAACAGCCACAGATGGATACCATATTTCAGGGTGAGTGAACATTATCTTGTTTCTTTTGTTGAAACCAATACATTGCTCTTTGTCATGATGCTATGTACTCATGTGGCTACAAGAGTGATGAAATTTCAGGCAGAAGCATACATAGGAATGAAGCACTACACCAGCCAGAGTGTCCTGGCTATTGTTGCTTTTGAAATGAATTTCACCTATGTGCTAGCAGGTTGGGAAGGATCTGCTTATGATGCTAGCATTCTTCAAGATGGAAAGTTTTATATTGGAGATGCTGGATATGCATGTTGTCCTAGGGTTCTTCCACCCTTGAGGAAAACAAGGTACCATCTTAACGAGTTTAGTCCGAGGAACAGACCCAAAAGCCCAAAGGAATTGTTCAATCCGAGACACTCTAGCCTAAGGGTCAACATAGAGAGGGATTTTGCTGCATTAAAAAATAGATTCAAGATCCTTAACCAGAAACCTTTCCACACTATCGGGACTCGGTGAAGCTCGTGCTTGCTTGCTGCATTCTTCACAACTGGATCTTGGGTTGGGGTATTGATGAATTTTCCCTAGACAAGGACTCAATTGATGTTGATGAAGTTGAAACTGTAAATGGCATCGAGCTGAATGACAACGGATCCTGGAAGATCAAGAGAATGGAGTGGGCGCATGCAATGTGGGACAAAAAAGTTAACGGTACTCAATGATAAGAAGAAGAGCATGAATAAGATGTGCAAGAAGAAGAAGAGGATTGCATTTACCCTTTCATCGCCACCGGACTATAATCATAAACTGCAATTTCATCCATCCGTTCATCGTAGCTAGGCCTGAGTATATTTTTTAGGTACTAGTAGTATTTATTTGGATGAACTGTGATGAACTACTATTGCATTAGTTGCTATGTTACATATGGAGGTGTTCTATGGTAAGTCACCACCATAGATTAGAGGTGACCACAATCTTGCTTGCATACAACCAAACACACAGTTGTTGCATCAAAACAACAATTACCGCTTGTATACAGACAACCAATAACAGGGAAGATTTGGGGCCTAAGGATGCAGTGCAGCCAACCAAACCAAATGACAACACGGGCTGAAAGCCATTTTCGCGGGTACATGCCCCCAGGGCCTAGCCAGGAAGGAACCCAAAATATCTGTTGGCAACCAAACGTGCCCTTAGTGAACTTATGCAATGATGGCGCCAATTTAGTGTCAAAAGCGCAACAAATACCCACAATTTTTGATAGGAAGGCTGATGGGGATATGCCGAATGGGGTATGCCCAGCAGGACGTTTCGATTGGGTCAAAGGCTTAGCGAGTGAGCCTGCAGTATGGCGACTGGAATGCGACTGAGGAGAAGGCCTGACGATTGGAGACTAGAGGCCTAGAAGCGTACTCGAAGCCCAGTCGGATTAGGTCAAAGCCTCCGAATCGGTATCTTGTTCGGTTGTAAACTGTAAACCCTAGCGAGGTGCCTCCTATATAAACCTCCCTAGGATACTCTGAGGACTTATGTTCCATCATACACCCCTTCAAGCGACTCACTGCTTAGACGCCGAGCTCGCCACCCCTGTAACTCGCTCTCCATCAATCTAATCTAGCAAGAGTAGGTATTTAACCTCCAGGGGGCCGAACCTGGATAAACCCATGTGCATCCACCCCCATCTCGCACCGCAGATGGCCGCTAGCTCTAGCCCCCAATTCTATCAATCGCTGCCTATGGCAGCGACTGCCGTGGCCATTTCCACGACAGTGGCGCCCACCGTGGGGCCCAGCCGAACTGGCATGAGTTCTGTGGCGAGACCCTACTCGCCGATTGATCGGCCGATCGCCACCGGACGCATGATCGCCATCGGCGGGATCTTACAGATCCTGCCCAGCAGCTACACCCCGACATCACGCCCGGTCACCCACAGCGCGATAATACTGGTCGGCTCCATCAACCAGTTCATCGGCTTCACCGGCGCAGTCGACCCAGCAGCAACGGTGATCGTCGGTAGATCACCGCCACGCCACGATCTGCTCTCGGAGGAGCAGGTCTGCTCCATCAGGAGCCTCGCCACCGAGTACGACTCGGCCGCTAGCAACGCGGCTGAGACCAACACCGTCGCGGACGACGCGGCCCTCCACAACGATGCCGACTCCACGACCCCTGCCTTGGTGGACGGATCTATCACCGCAGCATCACGGGAGGACTCCATCACGCGGGTCTCCAACCCTGAGGACTTCGAGGATTCCTCCATCCTTGGGATCTTCGATTCTGACTCCAGCTCAGAGTCCCCCAAGGACTTCCGTGCCAGATCCAATTGCTTCAACGCGATCTACATGGCGGGCAGCATGGTCGCCCCGCTATATCCATTCTCTACACTGATCCCTCCAACCGCGACGGCCACGGAGGTGGAGGAAGCCCGCCTGTGACTGGAGGAGGCGCAGCGCAAGGAGCTAGCCGAGCGCGAGAAATTCCGCCTCGAGCGGGCAACGGTGCAGGAGCTGTCGCTCTACCACCAGCGCCGCATCAGGACCCGCCTGAACTCCAACGTCCCGGGCCGCGTCCTAAACTTCAACGACTAAAGCGACCCCGCACGCGCGGTTGAGCATGAGTACTGCGAGAACGCGCCACCAGGTGGCAGCAACCGACCACCACCCGGCGCACCGGTGACTGGGGCCCCACCACCACCCATTGGTCGCGCACCCCTGCCGGACCAGCCGCGGATCATAATCTCCCCACAGGCCCGCGACGCCAACGGACTCCCACTGTACTCCACCCCAATGGACAACATCGTCGCAGCCGACGCTGCAGTCGCCAACCTTGACATCCAGGGAGAAGGCGCGCCGCACATCCAGTACGCCAAGGCCCTACTCGCTAGGGCCGTCGAGAAGCAAGCCGTGGGAGTCGACCCGCGGGGGCGGATGTATTCCCGCTCATCGGCAAGCAGGGCGGCCTCAAGCGGCCACCCAACCGTCGCCAATGCCGTGACCTGCCCACCACCGTAGCCCCTGGCGCACCAGCCACGGGCCGCCAACCCCGCGCTCTCCACCCACGAGCCGCGACCGGTGAATAACACGGTTGCCGCCAACAGGCAACCCATCGACGCCCGAACGCACATCGTCAACAACTAGGCTTGGCGGGCGCGCCAGCCCAACGAATTGAGGCACACCCTCACCAACCACGGTGACCTCGAATCCAAGGGCTCGCTCAACCGAGTCGATCCCCAGTGCTTAGGACCTATGATCCGAGGTGAGAAGTACCCCGCCAACTTCAAAGCGCCCAAGGAGATCGAAAAGTATGACCCAACGTACGACCCAGAGGTGTGGCTGGACACATACCTCATGGCGATCAGAATCGCCGGCCACACCGACCTGCTAACCGCTTGCTACCTCCCCCTGATGATGGAGGGTGCGACCCGGCAATGGATCAACACCATCCCCGTTGATAGCATCGACTCATGGGAGGAGATGCAGGACGCCTTCGTCAGACACTTTGAGGGTTCTTACACCCGCGCCACCACCATTGAGGACTTGGAATGATGCATCCAGGGACAACACGAGTCGACCCGCCACTAAATCCAAAGGTGGCAGGAACAATGGATCAACGCCTCCGGCATCCACCAGGACATGGTGATACAGTGCTTCAAGAACGCGTGCCGGTACGAACCCCTGGTCGCTAAGATCAAGAGGGTCTACCGGATGCTCGAAAACATCCCCGACCTCCTCGAGATCGCCAAGCGCTACGCGGAAGAAGACCCCAACTAGGACTCTAGCGACGAGTCGGGAAGAAGACGCCGCATCAACGCCCACGACAGCGGGCGACAACACGACATGCGTTATAGCAACACTCGCATCACCGGCAAGTGCCGTGGTGATGGGTGAGTCGACTTCATCGCCAATGCCGGCTATGGACAACGCGACCCAAAGAACTTCCGTCGCGACGGAGGAAACTACCGCGACAACGGAAACTACCATGCCAACAATGCAGCGAGGCCGAAATTCGACCCCGCCGCCCTGCTCAACCAACCCTGCGTCTACCACAGCAGGGAGGGGAAGCCCGCTACCCACACTACCGCAGACTGCCACTCCCTCAAGGAAATCGAAAAGGCAAGGCGGGCACGGGATGACCCCAAAAACAACCCGCCAAGGGACAACCGAAACGCCGGCGGCTTCGGCAACACCGTCGGATCGCTCCACACTTTCACCGGGCTCGGCACCAAGCGCGAGAAGAAAGTGCTCGCCCGCGCAGTCGCTGTCAATGCGGTGACACATGTCGATATCCCCCGCTTCCTCAACTGGTCTGAGCAAAGCATCACCTGGAGTCGCCAGGACCACGCGCCCAAGATCGAGTACCCAGGGTGAGTCGTCCTGGTGGTCAGGCCCAAAGTAGCCGACTACTGGCTGCCCAAGACACTGATGGACGACGGGAGCTCCATCAACATCATGTACCTCGACACGTTCAAGAGGCTCCAGCTCCCAGAATCTGCAATTGAGCTGACCCTGACAACCATCCACGACATCGTCCCTGGTCGAAAGGCGTACCCGATTGGAAAAGTGATGCTGCCAGTCACCTTCGGCACACCAGCAAACTACCGCACCAAGCGGATCGTGTTCGAGCTGGTGAACTTCCGCAGCCCCTACCACTACGTCCTGAGACGCCAAACGTTCACCAAATTCATGGCGACCCCTACTAAGCCTACAACATGATGAAGCTTCTAGGGCCAAGCGGCATCATCACCGTCCATGGCAACCCCGATATGGCCATGGAATGCGAAGACAAAGGCGCTGAGCTCGCTGACACCATCATTGCCGTGGAGATTGACCACGCGGAGGAACTCGCGAAATACGCGGGCAACATTAACAAGGACGACCCCACCATCCTGAAGAAGCCAACTGCCATGAGATCCACGTTTGAGGTGACCACGCACACCCGCACCGTCGAGCTCGTCCCGGGCGACTCCAGCCAGACGGTCACCATTGGGGCGCACATGAGCCCCGCATAGGAAAGAGCGCTCATCAAGTTCCTCCATGAGAATCGCGACATCTTCGCATGGAAACCATCTGACATGCCCGGTGTCCCGAGGGAACTCGCTGAGCACAAACTCAACACCGACCCTAAAGTGCGACTAGTAAAGCAGTCGCTGCGGCCCTTCAATGAAGAGAGCCGTCGAGCAATCGTCGAAGAAGTACAGTGCCTGCTAGCCGCATGCTTCATTCGGCCAATAAAATACTCCAAGTGGCTGGCAAACCCAGTCCTGGTCCTGAAAAAGAACAACACGTGGAGAATGTGTATCGACTACAACAATCTCAACATCACCTGCCCGAAGGAGGAGTTCGTCCTACTGCGCATCGACTAGATCATCGACTCGACCGTGGGATCGGAGTCACTGTGCTTCCTTGACTCGTATTCTGGCTACAACCAGATCAAAATGGTGGTCGAGGATGAGGAGAAGACGGCGTTCATCACGCCATTCGGCACCTTCTACTACACGGCCATGACGTTCGACCTCAAGAACGCCGGCGCCACATACCAAAGGTGCATGTAGGAGTGCCTCATGAGCCAAATTGGCCGCAACATACACGTCTACATCGACTACGTGGTGGTAAAATCCACCCGCCAGGACGACCTGCTCGCTGACCTGGCCGAAACCTTCACAAACCTGCGGAGGTACAACATCAAGCTAAACCCAGGAAAGTGCACCTTCGGCGTCCCCACCGGACAGCTCCTGGGATACGTGGTCTCCAAACGAGGCATCGAGGCCAACCCCACCAAGATCGACACTATCGCGTGACTCGGGAAACCCGAGTGCCTGCGTGACGTCCAGAAGTTGGCCGGGCGAGTCGTGGCTCTCAGTCGCTTCATTTCCCGGCTCGGTGAGAAGGCAATGCCCCTCTACCGCCTGATGCACAAGAACCTCACGTTCCAATGGGACGTGGAGGCGGACAACGTACTCAAAGCACTCAAATAAGTGCTACTCGCGGCTCCACTCCTCACCGCCCCAATCGACAAAGAGCTAATGCCCGTCTATGTGGCGGCCTCCACTCGAGTCATCAGCGTCGTGATGGTCGTCGAACGGCCAGAGGAGGTCAAGGAGTGCCCCGTGCAGCGCCCTGTCTACTACATCAGCGAAGTCCTGACGGATTCAAGACAGTGCTACCCGCAGTACCAGAAACTGGTATACGCGGTATTCCGAGCTCAATGTCTACTCCCTCACTACTTCCAGGAGCACCCAATCACGGGCATCTCCTCCGCACCACTACAGGACATAATACGCAATCGTGAAGCAACTGGGCGAGTCGCCAAGTGGGCCGTCGAAATTGGCGTCCACAATATCAAATACGAGCCCTGCAAAGCGATCAAGTCACAAGCCCTAGTGATTTCCTCGCAGACTGGGAAGAAGCACAGCATCCGGAGAATCTCCCATACCTCCACTACTGGTTGCTCCACTTTGATGGGTCCAAGAATGCCGACGGCGCTGGGGCCAGGGTCATATTGACCTCCCCTAAGGGATACAAGCTCCGCTACATGCTCCACCTCAACTTCAAGCCCTGCACCAACAACATGGCGGAGTATGAGGCCCTCCTTCATGGCATGCGGGCCGCCAAGGAGATGAACATCAACCGCCTAGTCGCCGGCCAAGTCGCCGGGACCTACGATGCCGTCTCCCTGACAATGATTGCATACCGCCAAGCGGTAGACCAGCTGGGAGGACACTTTGATGGCTACTCAATCGAGTGGATCGATAGGCAAAAGAATGAGGAGGCAGATGCCCTTTCCCGCATCGGGGTCGGCTCGGCAAACGCCACCCGGAGGCGTCTTCCTCGACATCATCCACAAGCCTTCGGTCTCCCCACCGAAGGTGATCGACATCAGGATACCACTACAACCTGCGCCGGCCCTAGTCACCATGACCATGGAGCCCAGCGACTGTACGACACCATATGTCGCCTTCCTCGAGCACAAGATCCTACCAAGCAACGAGACGGAAGCACGAATGATCGTGCGCCGCTGCAAATCCTTCGTCATCATCAACGGCGAGCTGCACAAACGCAGCGTGACCGACGTGTTCCAGCGCTGCGTACAACGAGAAGAAGGCCGCAAGATCCTCCAGCACATCCACACCAGCGACTGCAGAGATCACGCCGGCGCCAAGTCGCTGGTCGCCAAGGCCATGCGGCACAGCTTCTACTGGCTCACCGCGCACGTCGACACCACCGACATCGTCCAACGATGCGTCGGGTGCCAGAAGTATGCCAACCAGACGCATCTCCCTGGTTCAGCACTCAAGACCATCCCCATCACCTGGCCATTCGCCGTATGGGGCATGGACATGGTCGGCCCGTTCAAGAAGTCCCCATCCAGCTTCACCCACCTCCTGGTCGCGGTTGACAAGTTCACCAAATGGGTCAAAGCCAAGCCGATTAAAAAATGTGACGGTAAGATGGCCACCAAGTTCCTCCGCGAGCTCATCTACCGGTACGGCTACCCGCACAACATCATAAGGGACAACGGCACCAACTTCGCCAAGGGCGCCATGGCAGAATTCTGCGAAGAACATAGCATACGACTCGACCTCGCCTCAGTCGCCCACCCGGAGTCGAACGGCCAAGTAGAACGCGCCAATCAGAGCGTCCTCCATGTTCTCAAGCCACGACTCCAAGTGCCCCTCGAGCGAACCCTAGGATGCTGGGTCGAAGAGCTCCCCTCCGTAATATGGGGGATCCGCACCTCCGTCAACCGCTCCATGGGGTTCACACCCTTCTTCATGGCATACGGTGCCGAAGCCGTAATGCCAACCGACCTGGAGCACGACTCACCTCGAGTCGCCAACTACGTCGAGGCGACAAACGAGATCGCCCGCCAAGACAGCATCGACCAGATCGACGAGGCACGCGACCTGGCTTGCTCCCGCACCGCCATCTACCAGCAGGGACTCCGCCGCTACCACAGCTGCCGAGTCCGGACCCGCACCTTCCAGGAGGGTGACTTGGTCCTACGACTGGCCTAGGACAAGAAGGGCATGCATAAGCTCTCCCCCCATGGGAGGGGCCATTCGCCATAGGGCGCGTCCTCGGCAACAACGCCTACTACCTCATCGACATACGAGGCGATGGCCAGCTTGAGGCCAGGAGGCCATGGAATCTAAACCTTCTCCGAAAGTTCTATACATAGAACTCAAACTTATACCTAGATGATATATAATGAAATCCATTCGGATCGCACAAATTGTGTCCACTCGCCATACTCTTGTGCCACTCGCACTCGTACATTTAGAAATATGCTACCTACGGAAGTCAACCCTTGGTCGAGCGACCGGCACGGCTAAGTAGTGCGACCCAAGGGCACCGAAAATATTTGGGCCTGGTGTCGTCCACGAATACGCCAACCTGGATCCACCATCGGAGTCGCCCCGCTCGACTGGCCCACTGGGCCAAGACGACCGACATACGCTTCCCACAGCGACATGTCCTCCCCATCCTCGCGCAAAGAGACTCGAACGGTTAAGTACCATGCACGGGGACTTCGCAAACAGAAACCCTCACGCGGCTCGGGAACACACCAAGTAAGAGAGATGCCTTGGACTCTCCACGTGACTGGCTCTCCGAACTAGGGGAAGAGACGTGTTACAAACAACGCACCAACAACCCACAATAGGCACGCGCCCAAAACGGCTGAGTACCACGCTCAGGGACTCGCCTAAAACAACCCTACTCGTGCTCGGGGACTCACCCCTTCGGAGTCGCGACGGACAATCAACACAAAAATCCAAAGCAAACACATATGTACACAACCAAGTTATACCCCACTAAAGGGCGGACGCGCTCGGGGACTCGCTCAAACAAAAGTTAAACATACCACATAATTAACCATGCATTGTGAATCGAATAGACTCCTCTTACTTCCATACACAATTATTGTTCATATTACAAAAGTCGCCACTTGGCATATTGATGGCCCAAAATATATCGAGCTCGTTGGGGAACCCCAAGAGGAAGGTATCATGAGCACAGCAACAAGTTTTCCCTCAGTTATGAAACCAAGGTTATCAATCCAGTAGGAGCAAGGAAACACCTCCAAGGTGTTACTATCTAGACTTTGGCAGGGCGCACTACCGGTGCCAGTAGAAACGTGGAAACTAGCACAACACAACCACAGAACTCTGTCCCCAACTTACAGTGAGGTTTTCAATCTCACCGGTTTTGCTGAAAACAAAGGATTAAACATATTGTGTGGAAGAAAGTAATAGTTTGCAGAAAAGTAAACAGGAAACAGTAAACAATTGTAGATTGATGATAAAAGAAAGGACCGGGGTCCATAGTTCACTAGTGGTGGCTCTCCTTAAGATAGATGACATGTTGGGTGAACAAATTACAGCGAGGCAATTGACAAACATTGAGAAAGCAATCAAGCATATACTATTCATCTTGACTCCTTTGAGACTTGATTGGGCATTACAACATTATACATAGACCGTAATCCAATTGCATCTATGACTAATAATCCACCTTCAGGTTATCATCCGAACCCTCTCCAGTATTAAGTTGCAAGCAACAGATAATTGCATTACGCATTGCGTGTAAAGTAAACAATACGATTGTTCTATGAACAAAGGATTGCTATTTTCTCCCTAGTAGCAACAACACATCTAGTACCTTAGAGATTTCTATCACTTCCCCAGATTACTAGAGGCATGAACCCACTATCAAGCATAAATACTAACTCTTGGAGTTGCTAGCATCTACTTGGCAAGATAGCTACTAACAACGGAAAGCATGCAAGATCACAAATAACAAAGACATGATAGAATCAATAATCAATCTAAAATAGCATCTCAATATCCATCGGATCCCTGCAAACACAACATGTAGGAATTACAAATAGATGATCTTGATCATGAACGGAGCTCACAAGATCTAAACATGATAGCACAAAGGAGAAGAACCAGCCATCTATCTACTACATGGACCCGGAGTCCAAGGATGAAATACTCACGCATCACACCGGAGGCTTGCATGGTGATGAAGAAGGCCTCCAGGGTGAATTCTCCCCTCCAGCAGGGTGCCGGGAAGAGATTTAGATCCCTCCCGATCTAGGGATGGAGATGACGGCGGCTACAGACTCTTTTGTGGAATTTTGATCGGGTACTTAGGGTTTCTGTATCAGAGGCATCTTATAGGCGAAAGGGGAGGCCGAGGGGGTGCCTGAGGCGGCCAGACCACCCCCTAGCGGGCCAGGCCTGGCCGCGCGGCCAGGTGGTGTGGCGTCCCCCTGGCCCCTCTCCGTCTCGTATTCTGGCTCCATGTGTCCCTCGGTGAAAAATTGACTTTGGATTTTGTCCCGTCCAATTCCGAGAATATTCATTTTCTGACTTTCCTGGAACCAAAAACAACAGAAAACAGGCAGCTGGCACTATGGCTCTTGTTAATAGATTAGTCCAAAAAAGTGTATAGAAAGTACTCCAAAGTGTGGACAAAACATAAGAAAGTACATAAAACCAAGCATGTAACATCAAAAATTATGGATACGTTAGCAACGTATCAACATCCCCAAGCTTAACTCCTGCTCGTCCTCGAGTAGGTAAGTGATAAAAAGAAAGAATAATTTTTGAGGTGACATGCACCATCATAAACTTGATAAAAGTATTTGTAAACATTGATAGCTGGGATCATAGTACTTTAATCATAACATGAAAGATAAAGTTCTAACAATAAGACAAAGCAACTATGTTGCAACATGAAATGGCACAAACAAAAGATTCATGAATAACAATGCTTTGCAAGATGTTTGTTTGTTTCACATAAAGAAAACATAGCATATTGGCATTCAACTCGTCCCTCATAGAGTAGAAAACATAAATGCATAGGACACCTTCAAAGTTCATAAGAGTGACTAGATACAAATAGTTTAAGAACAAGCAATATCAAAATTATGCATCAATCAACAAGTCTTGGGACAATGCACATAGAACAAAGAATGTCCACTATGCTCTCAAAGTGGGTGCATAAAGATAGAAGGTGGAGACTCAACATAAAAATAAAAGAAGGGCCTTCATAGAAGGAAGTAGAGATTCAAGTTTCATAAAGAGCTTCCAAAAATTATGGTACTTATTAGCTTTCAGCTCTCATTGCCCCTATCATAAGCATCTTTAGGTGATTAAGGTTAAAGTGACACAACTAAGATGATATGCTTGACAAGTTATAAGCTGAAATATCATGCCCCTTACTTACAAAGAGCGAACCTCATGCTAATCCACTTTAGTCACAAGTAAGCTCTTGTCATTGTAAGTACATATGTATCATAGAGAACCGCCAATGGGGTACCCCTTGCACATGATACAGGAGCTATCCCATAATCAAAATGACAAGGCAAGCAGACAATGAGCATCTCAGCGATCTTTTTATTTTCTATTTGCATAGGTTTTTATTGAGGATGCTTCATAGAGTGCTCATTACGGTTATGCTGCAAGTTTCCACCATGATTAGGCATGGCTTAGGCTAGCGGCCCAAGAGTTTCTCTAACACAAATACAAACTCCATGATCTTACAAGTTCCCCTCTTATTTCACACCGCCGGGATCCATAAGCAAAAGAACATAATATCAACGGGGTAGAAAGTACAAGTGCAATGTTGAAAGCGTTCCCCTGATACATGGTTCTGCTAACTTCAACTTATAAAGCGCAAGCATATACGCAACAAAGATGGATGCAATGGTTCAAATTTATTAAGTGCCAGAAAGTAAAGTGTGCCATCAAGTTCGTGAGAGCTTTAATCACTAATTTTCACATAACAAGTTTAATTCGGAAGGTAGATAAAAACATGAAAATACTTGAAATAGAAAATGCTAACAGGTAGGTATGGTGGACTCTTTGGAATAACTTGGTTTTAGGAGTTGGATGCATGAGTGGAACTCACACTTGGTTATGGAGGCTAGCAAAACACTGGGAGCGACCAACTAAGAGAGCAATAATGGACATAATCATGCAGAGCGACAAAACATCATTAATCAAAGCATAAAGTGATATTACAAGTCGAAAACTAAAGGATCATAAAGGCTTATGGTGACTTGGGATAGTCATAACATGGTGTGAGCATGTGCCAAGTCAACCCAAATAAAGCATCAAAGGAGAATGCCACAATACTATGCTTTAATATGCTAAAACAACGCATGATTCTTCCAAGGCACATTAAGCAATCTCAATTGTTTATAACATGTCATGCTACAGCAAAGATCACTAAGAATAAAGCCAAAACAATATCAAGCATGGCATGACAAAGCATAGGCCACGGTCAAAAACAAGCTCTCTTTTACCACTTAAGCATGAACTTTTCCTACTCTTTTCCAATCCAAACGAAACTATTTGAAAACTAATGCATGAAAGAGGGGGTCCAACCAATTTATTCAGAAAAATAAGAAAACCAAGCAAACGAAAACCAAAAACAAACACGAAGATGCTCCAAGAACAACACAACTGTGTATGAAACAAAAAAAATGAGGTGTTTGGAAGAAACTTGGGATTTTTATTGATGAAGAAGGGGTTGCCTTGGGCATCCCGAAGCTTTGACGCTTGTACCTCTTGAATATTTCTTGGGGTGACACGGGTGGCATCCCGAAGCTTGAGCTTTAGTCCATTCTTCATCTCATTACATCATTCTCTCCATACACCTGAAATTTTTCTTCATACAAAACTTCACACAATCTTTATTAGCAACATTAGTGCACTCAAGATAATAAGTCTTTAGGTTCAGTTTAAACACCAATATAACTTCCAATAAAACACAAGCTACTGAAGTACTTCCCTCAAAAAGCTCAATTCCCCAAAAGAACTCAAAAAGGAACCAACAAGAAGCAAATGCAAATAATGGCAGAAATCTGTCAAAACAGACCAGCAGGTAAAAACCAATTTTTTAGAAGACCTTCTGTTGCTCAAATGGAAAAGTGTTGAACTAACACAAGTTATATAACAACCTGGGGCATAAGCACAAAAATTCACGCCTCAAAACAACGTATAGAGATTTTACACGAATTTTTACGGTGAAGCACAGAAATCTGTTTCGGAACAGCAACTTTCCCAATCATTACTTCTCTCTCATTAGAGGTTACTCTTGGCACAAAAAACAAATAAAAAGGATAAGGAGCGGTTATTACTGAAGTAATAACTTCTAAGACTCATCTAAAACTTTTGTGTTATCTCCCAATAAGTACTTTTCATTAACGCCTTTAAGTTAGGCTTGATAGTTTGAGAAGATGCTCACATAAGAAACATGAATTGAAGTAAAACAGAGTATCAAGAATCAAATTCAAAACACATTTAAGTCTAAACCACTTCCTATGCATAGGAATCTTGTAAGAAAAAAAATCAAAGAAGCACATAGTAACAAGAATGGGTAGATAAAACAAGAGCAGCTTCAAAACTTTCAGCACATAGAGAGGTGTTTCAGTACCATGAAAACGTCTACAACCATATTTTTCTCTCTCATAATAATTTTAAGTAGCCTCATGAATGAACTCAACAATATAACTATCACATAAAGTATGCTTTTCATGATCTACAAATACATAATTTTTATCAAGCTCAAAAATAGTGGGATTAAAACCTTTAAACCCACTTTTAACAATTCTATAAAAAGATGACTGGTCATTCAATATAGGACCATCGCCTAGAGCTTTATCATAAACATTTTCTAAGCAAAACTCTTTAGTACCATGCATCTCAAAGTTAGGCACAAATAAAGGATTATCACAGATAACATGAGCATAACATTCATCCTCCTTTGGTAAGCATGGGGGACAATCAAATAATGTAAGGGATAAATAATTACTCTCATTAGAAGGTAGGCATGGGTAGCTAATCCATTCTTCCTCCTTTTATTCATCACTCTCCTCCTCTTTTTCATCTAATGAGCTTCCAGTTTCAGCAATTTCTTCTTTCATAAGCTCGTGCAAGGCATTAGTCTCTTCCGTTTGTGGAAAGCATCTATTAATATATTCAAGAATATGGCCATTTTCTTCCTTGTAATTATCAAAGCAAAATTTAAGTATATCATAAACCTCATCTTTATAAGGTGAATCATCAGTATTTTCAAGCAAACTAGCAAGTTCAAATGCACCCTTTCAAGCAATAAATTCCTCAATTTGTTCCATATCATAAAATTCATAATTTCCCTTAACATAAGAAGATATGGTAACATCATCATTATACTCACATTGAAAAGGGAGGTGTTGATACCTCTTACAGCAACAAGATTTATCAAAGCAATAAGTAACATTATAAGTAGAGCACACGTTTCTAGCAATGGTATACAATTTATTAATTTGTTCCCATAAGTGTTTCCCTCTTTGTGACAAGCGGTGTTCCTTATAATAATATTTTTGTTCTTCCGTGAACCCTCCTTTCCAATAAGATTCAGTTTCAAAGAAACCAACCATTGATAGAAAGCATGATAAAGCAAGACAATAACAGACCAACGAAAATAACAACTATAGTAGGAACTATTTTTTTTTGTATTTTTGATAAAAAGAAGCAAACAAAGCAGAAATAAACTAAGCAAAACAAATAAAACAAAGTAAAGAGATTGGTTATGAGGGACTCCCCTTGTGAAGATGTCCTTGACTCCCCGGGAATGGCGCCAGAAAAATAGCTTGATGGCCCAAAATATATTGAGCTCGTTGGGGAACCCCAAGAGGAAGGTATGATGAGCACAGCAGCAAGTTTTACCTCAGTTATGAAACCAAGGCTATCAATCTAGTAGGAGCAAGGAAACACCTCCAAGGTGTTGCTAGCTGGACTTTAGCAGGGGGCACTACTGATGCCAACAGCAACGTGGAAACCTGCACAACACAACCACACAACTCTGCCCCCAACTTACAGTGAGGTTGTCAATCTCACCGGTTTTGCTGAAAACAAAGGATTAAACGTATTGTGTGGAAGAAAGTAATAGTTTGCAGAAAGTAAACAGGAAACAGTAAACAATTGTAGATTGATTATAAAAGAAAGGACCGGGGTCCATAGTTCATTAGTGGTGGCTCTCCTTAAGATAGATGACATGTTGGGTGAACAAATTACAGCGGGGCAATTGACAAACATCAAGAAAGCAATCAAGCATATACTACTCATCTTGACTCCATTGAGACTTGATTGGGCATTACAACATTATACATAGATTGTAATCCAACTGCATCTATGACTAATAATCCACCTTCAGGTTATCATCTGAACCCCCTCCAGTATTAAGTTGCAAGCAACAGATAATTGCATTATGCATTGCATGTAAAGTAAACAACACGATTGTTCTATGAACAAAGGATTACTATTTTCTCCCTAGTAGCAACAACACATCTAGTACCTTAGAGATTTTTGTCACTTCCCCAGATTACTAGAGGCATGAACCCACTATCAAGCATAAATAGTAACTCTTGGAGTTGCTAGCATCTACTTCGCCAAGATAGCTACTAACAACGGAAAGCATGCAAGATCACAAATAACAAAGACATGATAGAATCAATAATCAATCTGAAATAGCATCTCAATATCCATCGGATCCCTGCAAACACAACATGTAAGAATTACAAATAGATGATCTTGATCATGAACGGAGCTCACAAGATCTAAACATGATAGCACAAAGGAGAAGAACCAGCCATCTAGCTACTACATGGACCCGTAGTCCAAGGATGAACTACTCACGCATCACACCGGAGGTTTGCATGGTGATGAAGAAGGCCTCCAGGGTGAATTCTCCCCTCCAGCAGGGTGCCGGGAGGAGCTTCAGATCCCTCTCGATCTAGGGATGGAGATGATGGAGGCTACAAACTCTTTTGTGGAATTTTGATCGGGTACTTAGGGTTTCTATATCGGAGGCATCTTATAGGCAAAAGGGGAGGCTGAGGGGGTGCCCGAGGCGGCTAGACCACCCCCTGGCGCGGGCCAGGCCTGGCCACGCGGCCAGGTGGTGTGGCGGCCCCCTGGCCCCTCTCTGTCTCGTATTTTGGCTCCGTGTGTCCCTCAGTGAAAAACTGACTTTGGCTTTTGTCCCGTCCAATTCCGAGAATATTCATTTTCTGACTTTCCTGGAACCAAAAACAGCAGAAAATAGGCAGCTGTCACTATGTCTCTTGTTAATAGGTTAGTCCAATAAAGTGTATATAAAGTACTCCAAACTGTGGACAAAACATAAGAAAGTAGATAAAACCAAGCATGGAATATTAAAAATTATGGATAGGTTAGCAACGTATCACATATCTTACAAATTTCCCCAGGGCAGCTATCTATTTTGCAGGCCCCGATGAAGAAGCACCGCCACCACCCTTGACACAGACAAATGGTTGCCACGGGTTCATCGGGTAGGTCAACAGCGACTTCGACAATGCCGACCGGAAGGGTTGCTCCGACTTTAGGTCACCATGTTCTGGCTCGGGGTCTCCCGGTGCCACCATCGTCTCCTGGTACGGTAGCAAGTCCCCTATCTCCAGCATCCGCTCAGCGAAGGGGCAGCCTTGGCGGTCAGCCTCAACACCTCCGACATCTCCACCGCGCTAGTCGCCAAAGGGTAGACGCCGGTGATGTCATCGAGGTCGAAGTCGTCGGGGAAATGCGCGAGCCCCAGGCTCAACGCCATGGTGGCCCCGCGCCTGAAAGCTGAACGCGCCATCCATTCTATGATGCCGGGTACCTCCTCCAGATAGCGCCATACTTCTGCCAGTCCCCTAGGTTTAACCTCGGTGGGGGACATTCCTTGAAGAACCGCCTGGACGCACAACGCCGAGGCGGTGGCCGTGTTCACCACCGCGGTCACACACTGCGAGGCATTGAAGGTCTGCACCACCGGATCTCTTTGCTCTATCACAGCTGCAACGTCAGACGTCAGCGCCACTATGGATTCCCCCCTCGGGGACTCACCGCACATATCAAAGATAAGAGCAACGACTCACCAAGGAGCTTTCAATAGTTCTCTGTGACGTGCTTCTCTAAGGCAGCAAGATCGCTCTGCAGACCAAGGATGATTGAGTCCGCAGCCTTCCGCTCCTCTTCAGCCACAGCGACTATGGCCTTTGCCCTATCCTTAGAAGAGATCACGATCGATTTCGCATCCTCCAATTCCTTCACCAGCGAATGGATACGCCCATTCGCCACGTCCAGCTCGGCAACTGGAACATACCCTTCTCGGGCTTTGGCAATGGCAGCCGGAAGACCATCTGAAAGGAACAGAAACAACAGTCGGCATTCCGTAAACACCAGCAGCTCGCAATCACCAAATAAAACAAGTACTCACCGGAAGTCTCCTGGAGTCACCGGTTAGCCTCCTATGCCATGTGCAGATCATGCTCGAGACGCTCCTTGGCGGCCTGCCGATCAGCCGATTCCCTCTGCAAGCCCTACAAGCAGAATGAACAATTAGCAACTGCAAAAACACAAATTCAGTGCCTAGCCGCTGAAATTCAGCGACTAAACACTCGGGGACTAGCGACTAGAATAAATTCAGTGCCTAGCCGCTGAAATTCAGCGACAAGACACTCGGGACCTGGCGACTAGAAGAAACTCAGTGCCTAGCCGCTGAAATTCAGCGACTAGACACTCGGGGACTGGACGTACCTGAATGGCGGCACCAAGCATACTGTGAAGTTCACTGGCATCCGTCGAAGGGACCACGAAGGAGGTACGCCTATGACGAGGTCCAACGTCCTCATCGACGATCTCCGGCATTTGCGGAGACTGGTTTTCTGCCACGATCAGAAAACCCCTCGCCATGAAGCGCGGGAACATGGACGCCCTCGCCGGGGCACTGGTTGCTGGAGCCAACGGTACTGTCGTCGGAGCCCCCTCAGCTGGCTCCAGTTGAGTGGCCGCCACCTCCTCGCTGCCGGTGGCAGGGTCACTCCCCTTGGTGTTGCCTTTCGCTGCAGCCTCGTCGGGCTCACCCTTCTGCTTCTTTGCGTCCTCAGCAGGCGCAACTTCCGCAGCAGGCTTCCTCTTCATGGGGGGATTGCCTTCCCTTGTGGTGTTGGCCGACGGAATTTTAGCCACTGAGGGGCGACCTATCTTCTTAGCACTGGATCTGCAAAACCTCCAAAGTCAGCAAAGAAATCATACAAAAAGTCGCCCAAGAATTGGGAAGGAAAACTCGAGACTTACTTGGCAATCGGAAGAACACGTAACCCCGTGCTGATGTGAGCGGGATTATCTAGCTCCGGGCCCACCTTGCGCATGAGGCCTTTCTCGAAGACATACGAAGCCAACGACACTGTGGGCTTATTTGATGATGAAGCCGTGGTCGTGGGAATCTCTGGCTCGGAAAACGTGGCCGTCCCCGAAGGTTGCAGCGACTTCGATGCTGCAGCTTCAGCTGCCTCCTACTCTGACGCCACCAAAGTTGTCGGCACGATCACCGCGAGTGGAACTTCCATCGCCGCTTCGGTGTATTCAGCCTTCGATCCTGTCATCGGAGTCGCACCCTCTGGGATCTTGCGTGAAGTCTTGGTCATGTCGTCGTTGGATTCGTCATCTGACTCGAGCACCACTACTGATCTGGACGATGACGCCAGCTTCGAAGCCGGCTTCTTCCCGGGCGACTTCGGTTTATGCGCGGGCTTCGCCGGTGTGGCCATGCGCCGAGAACTGTGCTCTTGCAAGATCTCGTCGTCTTCTTCACGCTCTTCAAGACTACGACTCGCCTTGAACTCACCCTGCTTCTGCATGCGAGTCTTGCAAGCCGCGGGTGCTGGGGGAGGAACCTCCCTCTCTTCCTCTTCGTACTCAGAGGATTCTCCTTCGGAACCCTCTTCGAGCTCCTAGGGGACCTCTTCGTCGAGTGGTGGGAGCCAGATCTTGAGAACCTGGAACAACTAAGAGTGGCCACGAATAAGTATCAAATGATTCGGCTACAAATTGCACCACGAGAATCACGACTGAAGATAAATTCGGAGAAAGAAACTTAATATGGGAGCTTCATTCTTCACAGGCACGTACGGGGCGATCCCGGCCGACGTGGTTGTAAATTCAGCATCGGTAATCTTCTTCAAGGCAGCCTTATAATCTTCAGCATCCCACAACTCCTTGCTGGTCTGGGAAGGATTGTACTTCCTGCTATACTCGTACATCCAGTGTGGCCAGGCCGCCAATGGAACCAGACACCGCCCGAGCCAGCAGTTGTACAGGTTGATCAAGGACAGCCTTTGGTCCTTCAGCTTCTGGATCTGGTCCATCATCTTCGTGGCGGCCATCCTCTGATCACCGGGGAGCTTGTCCGTTGCTAGCCGACAGCGCTTGCTTCTCTCCACGACGAATTCTGGCAACGCCACTTCGCCGGAGGGGGTGGACTCCTTCACGTAGAACCAGCTCTTCTTCCATTCGCTCATGGCCTTCTTCGGCAACAGGAGCTTGATGAAATTGACCTTTAGCTTCAACTAAAATGTGACGCCTCCGGCCGCCAAGATCGGGCCGTCGGACCCTTCGTGCCCGATGCGGCCATGGAACAGCTCCAACCATAGCGGGAAGTACGGCCTGCAGCCGAGGTAGCATTCACAGAAGGCGACGAAGATCGCCAGCTGCTCAATGCTGTGCGGGCTGAGATCCAACGGCTTGATCGCATAATATGCGCAGAACCGCCAGAAGAACAACGAGGTGGGGAACCCCAAGCCCCTCTCCAAATGGCTTGGGAAGCAGATGAACTCGCCAACACGTGGCTTCGGCTCCACCTCGGAAGACGTGGGGATCCAATAATTCCCCTTACAGAGGACCCAGCGTCCTCAAAGGACTTGAGCTACGCTGTGGTGCACTTGGATTTCCCCCACGGACCTTTCGGAGGCGCCATCAGGAAGGAAGCAGGGTCGCTTGGTCTGGGGAGTCTAGATCAAGGGAAAACAAAGGGAATGGATGCACAAGGATGGAGAATGCGGGGAAGAGTCTACATGACGGAACCATCACTCCCCTTATAAGGAAGCGCTGCCTGCCAATCTCGGGGTAGCCGTTACCCGTGGTAATTGCGCCGAAGTTACCGTTGGACTACCCAGCAGATAGTTTTGACCAAGTTGACGGTCCAACTCCTTCACTCGACTCGCTTGCAATTGTGCCCTATCTTGTCAGTGGGGCAACGACTTGGTAGCGATTGCATTCGCCAAAGCTACGACTGAAAACCCGGTGGAAAATTTCCTTGGTTTCGGCAGAGTCCATCGCCGATTGGACTGGGCATCCAAATTGGACTCGCCTACTCCGACTGCCAAATGAACACCTGCGTTTGAATCAACGATGGCCTTGGGGACTACTGATGGGGATATGTCGAATGGGGTATGCCCAGCAGGACATTCCGATTGGGTCAAAGGCTTAGCGAGTGGGCCTGCAGGACGGCGACTGGAATGCGACTGAGGAGAAGGCCTGGCGATTAGAGACTGGAGGCCCAGAAGCGTACTCGAAGCCCAGTCGGATTAGGTCAAAGCCTCCGAATTCATATCTTGTTCGGTTGTAAACTGGAAACCCTAGCGAGGTGCCTCCTATATAAGCCTTCCTAGGGTACTCTAAGGACTTACGTTCCATCATACACCCCTTCAAGCGACTCGCTGCTTAGACACCGAGATTGCCACCCCTGTAACTCGCTCTCCATCAATCTAATCTAGCAGGAGTAGGTCTTTACCCTCTGGGGGCTGAACCTGGATAAACCCATGTGCATCCGCCCCCATCTCGCACCGCAGATGCCCGCCAGCTCTCGCTCCCGATTCTATCAATCGCTGCCTATGGCAGCGACTGCCATGGCCATTTCGATGACAAAGGCAATGGCTTGGAGATGCCCCACCCTAGTGACCACCTAGCTACGGCGGGCTCGAGGTAAGGGCGGAGGAGATGGACACCGCAGGCAGGCCTCTCCGAATCCATCTGTGGGTGGTGCTGGGTAGACGTCGCCAACAAGGTCGATGACAAGGAAGCAACGAGCGTCGAGCTAGAGGAGCTATGTGGAAGTGGTTCGCAACAGAAAACAAAAAATCTTAACTAGCGCAACACCAATATGCCCAAGATCTATCTAGGAGTGATGCTGTAATGGAGAGAGGCTTTGGTAGCATACCCTTGTAAACCAAAAGTGTTTAACGTTCATACATAACGTCTATGATCTAGTCGTACTCGTACCGACCTCAATATATCAAAGCTCCTCTCAAGTCACCCTTGGTCCTTGCAGGGTGATCTTGGTGCCACAAGTTATAGCACCCTCGTGGACTCGCACACGTCCGGTGTTCGATGATGGCGACTCCTGTTGTCCCTGATCTAGTCGGGATGCAGAAGTAGACCTCCTCGCCGAAATCACCATAGCACAACAGCGTGCCGCAGGGAAGTAGTCTCCTACTCGTGTAGCCCATGCTTGGGGCTATAGTTGTAAGAGAAAAGATAGAGAGAAATCCCTAAGGAAATTTCCTTAGAGAGTATTGTATGTGCTTTTCCCTCCCATATAGACTTTTATATATAGGGTAAAAGAGGCTAACCCACCTATTAAAGTCCCAGGGTAGGACTAAACCATGGGAGGAGGGGAGGCGCACGTGCCAAGGAGGGCGCCGACCGGCTGGGGTGGGCCCCGTGTGCACGGCTCATGGCGGGGCCATCGACCGGGTGGGCCCCACCCCGCGCGCCCACCTAGGCGGTGGTAGGTGCCCTATGGCGGTTTGCCTCTTGGGCCTTACTCCCTTCGAGGATTTGGCCTGTTAGGGAAGTTTTGCCCAATGAAACTTAATTTGAATATTCTTTTATTATTAATTCCAACAATTAATATAAAATACATATTATTAAATCCTCTTAGATCCTAAACACCTTGCGATTCACTCTGAACTCCTTTGGATCCTTTCTAAATGATTCTAGTTCTCTCACGGAACACTTCCGGTATTCTCATCTCTGTCTTCATGTGATTCCATCAATTCCAAAACGATCTCTAAGCATCATAAAGCCTTTAAGTGTGTTATCCTATGGTTCAGGAACATCACATACTTGATTAGAACTACTCTCAGATCAATGATCATTAGTGGGACTGGGATGCCCATAATGGCCCATGTGCATTCCACGATTTCAACGTCGTTTGAACTAGAAATGTCGAGTCCAATTCCTTTTGTTACTTTGGTACCTGACTTGTCCGAGATCTAATCATCGATATCATGATATCTTGTTCAATCTCTTTGCCAATGAGTGATGCCTTAATCATTCCCATGATATTTCATCCCCATGACCTAGTCACATGTTGCACAACTTATGGATGTAATTCCACTGAGTGGGCCAAGTGTATCTTCCTTTCACTTGGGAGAACAAATCCCGATCTTGATGCATATGCCTCAACATGTCCCTCTGTAATACCCAACATACACCTTTATGGTCACCTATTACGGTGTGACGGTTGATGTAGTCTAAGTAGCCATAGGTGACAGTGATTAAACATGATCTCACGGTCCAAGGATTAGGATACTTCATTTCTAACTATTGCAACGATGAACTTTGTGACTTGATCATATTGCAATACTTATATTAGGTAATTTCTATCACATCATTCACCAATGATTATGACTTCATTGTCAATTGGCATAAAAGCTCCATGATCAGGAAACCTTGATCATCAATTGCCCAATCAACTAGTTGTATAGAGGATTCTATTGACCTTTGGTTTGTTTATGTATCACACATGTATCATTGTTTCTGATTGATATAGTTAGCATGGTTATTATGAACTAATGATATATGATATTAAAGTCCTTTATTATTTGCCTCTAGGGCATATCTCCTTTAGTCTCTCACTTGCATTAGAGTACAAATAATCTAATTGCATTTGTTACTAATCATAAAACCATATCATATATGTGTTTATTGATCATGCTTGCTCATGGAAAACTTCATGTCCTCGATTTGTACATTCAGATATGTATATTCTTTGCAAAACATTTAATGTTACTTATTTTGACATTATACTATATTATGACATAATATCCTTTGAAGTATATGTTTGTCGGTAGAGTGGGACTTTGTTTCCTTGTGTTTACCATGTCAGTTGCTCAGCCAAGTGGACTTTCACTATTAGTCATGTAAATTAGAAACACACTCAATCGAAAGTCGAATTTTCTTAACCATAGCGATTATGGGTCGGCGACATGTCAAGCCTCGTCACGAAGCTCACTGGTTGGACTGCCGGTCATGGTCTCTAGTGCGCAGACCACCTTCTCCTGCCACGCAGAAGAGGAAGGAGGTACTACGAGACGAGTTGGAGAGACAGTGACATGGGCATACCTTACAGGTACTCGAGCTTGGCATATATGTTCCAATCTGGCAGAATCCAACGGTGTTACCAGGGTCCAATCAAAGATTCGGGTGATCGAAGGAGACTCTGACTGCTTGTGGCACACGGCAAGCTCAAAGATAGAAAGTTTAAAGGGACAAACCCTAACTTGTAACCGACTCGACCTGCTACCTGAGACCTAGCCTATCTATATAAAGGCTAGGAGGGGCGGCGAGGAGGACAATCACAACCCTAGTTTCCACAACCTCGCCAGATTGCATCTGCGCACCCCCTGTAAGTTTTGACTCCCTCGATAATTCCAAGAGAAGACAAGCAGGAGTAGGGTCCTCTATGAGGCCTGAACCTGGGTAAAATCTTGTGTCCTTGTGTGCTTGTTTGCTAGCCGATTGATGCCTCCAGCGCTCCCTGCTTCTCCAAAACCCAAGTCCATAACAATGGGAATTGATGAGTTTAACCCTCGTCAGATAGTGCCTTGAGTACCTCAGCCAGTCAATTGATGGTGGCTTCTACTACATAGAGATGGGGTGTCCAGGTGATAGTACCACATCACCTCGTGGTGTTTAAGGTGTCTACCATGTAGGTTGTCCCTCTGACTATGGCAGTGATGGAGGAGCTGATCCATGAGGAGTTCACCAAGATGATACCGAACACGAGTGGAAGTAGGAAGATCTCGGATAAGGAGATTGCGGTGGACTTTCCATCGGTAGAGAGTCTGAGCCTCTACACGTTCAACACCACGTTCACCCTTCCATGACACAAGATCCAAGTGTCGATTACTCCCTCAACTACATCTCTAGAGACAATCTCTAGCCTTTCTACGATGTGGGTCCTGATTAGCGGAATCCCCAATGAGGTTAAGACCACTCCGATTGTCAAGCTGATCTCCTAGGCCATCTGCAAGGTGGTGGAGTTGGATGAGTGCTCCCTTTATGGGATGGGGCTTGTGCATCTCAGGGTGATGTGCATGGACCCGGCCAAGCTTCCTGCCCCTTTATGCATGTTCTAATTTGGGTTGGATGACGGGAGGATCCTCCTAGTTCATCTTGACGAACGTCCTAGGTTTCCGTCCCTAGCTACTTCGCCCCGTGATAGACCATCTAGCGGTGATGGGTTCAGTGATAGGGAATCTTCTGAGGATGACGATGACGATACTGGTAGAACAGGTGGCGGGCGCACAAGGAAACCTGGAAGGTGGCTTGCCCTTCCCCTTGCGATGATCCCAACCCTCATCTGGTGGGGGGCCTGACACGCAAATATTCTCCTGTGTCTTTCTACCCGTTCCTATAGCCTACGGCCAAGAGTGCGCCGACAAAGCTGAGACCAGTGGACCTACCTCGCCATACCCACCGGACCCACCACTGACTGTGGGCCTCGGTCTCGCAGAGTACGGGTCCAACTTTGGTACGGAAGTGGAGACTCTTAGACTCACCTGGTTGGTGGAAGGGATGTTGTCCCTCTCTAGGCGACCAGGCGAGGGACTCTATGATTGTGGGGATGGAGGTGAATCCACATACCTTGCCGAGGTCCCCTAGTGCACTATACTAAATAGTCTCTGGGCATTACCCCCTCGCCTTGAGGATCCCCTCCTACCATACCGGTGACACCGTGCCTGACGATAGTGGTTGCGTCCTCAATCTTCCCCAACACTCTTGAGGCTAGGGTCACGACACATACTCCCGCCTCCCTAAGCTTGTACTGCCCCTGTCTCGCCACAGCAAGTGCTTGGATAGCTCACGGTCCGCGGCCAAGGGAAGATACCCGACAATCCACGAGCAGGCGGAGCGACGGGCTACAGAATGCAACCTCAACCCACGTACTCACCTCACTTCTCAGGTTCCTTCCCCTCCCTCTAGCTCTAGGTTTTCTATTTTGGATGAGGTCCCTATGGACCATTTGGACCAGGTTACGCAAGATAGTGGTTGGTCTTCTGTGGCAATCCTGGACGACATATGGAAAAAATTGTCGCAATTAAAGCAAAGGATATCTACAAAGCGGCATTAGCAGAGTCTCACGCTTAGGCGGAATGGGAGAGGTTCACGATGCCCCAGGATACCACTAGCATAGGGCCACAGGGCCCGATAGCTAGTGGAGTCGATCTTCCTCTCCCTTCGGTCGGGGAGTCCTCCCTAGCGACCCTAGGGTGGGGAGCATGGAAGGCCACCCAAGCCCTCGATGGTTGGTAGGGGCCGTTCAGTCCCCTGTAAGGGGACAATCCCCAATGAATATCCCTATCTTCGCATCCATCTAGAACATCAGGGGGTTTAGGTATGATGGCCAGAGACAACAGTTGAGAGTCTATACATCCCTGAGTTGTAGGGATTCGATCATTATAAGTTCGTCTCGCACTAGCTGTCGACGGACGGCCACTCGGGTGGGATCCTCCTAGAGTAAAGGAGGATACCGTCGAGGTATATTACATGGACCGCTGGGAATTTTTTGTGAGCATGTCACACGCCCATAGACGTTGTAACCTCAAGTGGGAGGTGATCATAGTATATGTCCCCATGGATCATAGGAGGTCCCCTATGTTTCTGGCAGAGCTGAATTTGTCAAGGTGGAGCAGTGCACCATCCTGGTGGTGGTGGCACGAGATTTCAATCTCATTCGCTCCCCCGATGATAAGAGCTCAACAAACATGGACCTTCCAAGAATGCGGATGTTTAATGATTGTATAGCTGATCTTGCACTTAGAGAGATAACCTTGTGGAGGAGGGATACACCTGGTCTAATAAACTGGTGGATCCTATCCGGAGCATGCCATACAGGGTCATTGTATCGGTTGAGTGGAAGTTGGACTTCCCACTATGCTCCTTACGGGCACTGCCCAGGATTGGCTCGGATCATTGCCCCTCCTGCTGTCCACTGGGGACGAGCACCGTCGAAGCTAAACCATTTCCATTTCGACAACTTTTGTCTCTAGCAGCCAAAGTTCATGGAAATGGTTCGACTAAAGTGGGAATCCGCGGCTTCGTCAATCCCTTGCATGTGCAATGTAGTGGACATCCTGCAATTTGGGTTATGATGGCACGATAGTTCATGCAAGGTTAGGAAGGCTAAACTTGGAGCTGAGCTACGACAGAAGAAAGGCGATCTCCTTAGTGCTATACAGGATCTGGATCGGACTACAGACTCTATAGGCCTCTCTACTGAGGAATGTCTCCATAGGTATGCTCTGGAGGAGTCCCTCATGGTGATCTATAATATGGAGGAGACCTTTTAACGACAAAGGAGTCGCCAGAATTGGCTCCTCAAAGTGGATGCGAACACTTCCTACTTTCATGCCATTTCCAAAGTCTGACATAGGAAGTGTTCCATCCCCTGCCTATGGGAGGGTGGAATTCTCCTGAAGGAGGCCGGGGTGGTCACCTCCCATATTTACTCCTTTTATAAGGATCTCTACACGGCAGGACCCCGCACATGGGTGGCATAAGCAGTAGACTTCTGCCTAGAGGGGTCTAAGGTCTCTAATACTGAGAATGCAAAGCTTACGCTCCCATTCCTTCCAGGCGAGGTGGTCTAGGACATCATGGAAATGAATGAAAATTTAGCCCTAGGGCCTGATGTCCTCCCTATAATTTTCTTTCAGAAGCACTACAAGAAATGTGTTATTATATGACCTTTTGATAGTGACCGTGGACAATATCGTCATAGAGTTATGACGATTTCATACTAGATGGTGGTAAGTCCTCCGTGAGGTTTAAACAGTAGAAAAATACGATAATTTTGCTCAAATCGTCGTAGTTTTGCTAGCTGAAATCGTCATAACTTGATGGGTGCACCCTACAACATAATTTGCAGCTCACCATGACGATTTTAAAATCGTCATGGCATCCAAATTAGCATAACTTTTAATGAGTTGTCGGCCACATCACCAATTGCGCATATGTGTCATATCTACGTGTCAGTTATTGACTGCATACCATATCCATGTGTCAATATCTGCTTACGTGGCTCTATTTGACAATATCTACTTCCGTGGCTCTATTTGAATTTACGTGGCTCTATTTGAATCAACCAAGACACATAGTTACCAGACTGATGCATAGGACCGGATAGAAATGTGTGTTCCTGGAATTATCGAAGTATTATTCGGCAGCAACAAAACGAGCCTTACCACTAGGCTAGCCAAACTTTTTTGTCCAAATACTAGAACACGGCCTAATAACCATTTCAAGTCTATTGGGCTGCGTTGAATTGTCTCTCGAATGAGCCTTAGTGGGAAGGAATATGGGCTGTGGAATTATTTACGGGCGGGCCTTGTATGCAGTAGACTAGTCTGAGCCAGCTCGGCTGGTCCATTTATGGTATTTTTTTCTTCTTTTGTTTTTTGTTTTTTCTGTTTTCTTAACTTTTTTGTATCTTGTTCATAAAAAGTCCAAAATAATTGAAATTTGTCTCTAAATTTTTATAAAATTCAGTGGACCATTTAAGGTGTTAATTATAAATACTTTGACTATTTAAAATTAGTGGATTTACTAATCTCATACTAGTCCATAGTAGGGAAAATATCATATTTCAAAAATATGATTTGAAACTAGGTTTTGTTAGATGCAATCAATATACCAAGTTTGATATTTTTACTTGCAACTATGTAACATCATATGATGCAACGCGAAGGAGTCACATTGTTCGGACCAGTTTTCATTTTTTATGCTCGTTTCAAACTATGGTTAAAAACGACGGGCATGAAGGTTCTTACCTAGGGGATGAGTCTCGCTAAACTTGCATCAGATCTCTAATAAAACAGCATATTGTGAGTCTAAAAATGATTTCTGCAAAAAATCACAAGCATTAGATAATGTACCTATAGTTCAAACCGGACCTACTTCCTACTGATTCGGCAGGAATTTGTCTTCATCACCAGGGGTGGACAGAAAGGTTTGAGATACCCCTGTTGGAACATTTCCCATTTAAGGTGGTCTAATATTTTTGAAAAATGGGGTCGTAATATTTTGAAAAAATCATTTGGTTGTTGCTTCACAAAATGCCCCGTATTTGGCGCTTGGAAAATAGAAAATAGCTTTTTCGTGCGACAAAAAGGAATACTTCCTCCTGCAACATTGTTCACCATCCCAATATGTACATGTGTGCATAATATAGGCACATTATCACAAACTATGTCGTGATTCTGGCCATAACATTGGTTGTTTGGCTTGAAAGCCATGAAACCTCGAACATGATAGGTAATTTCTGTGAAGATTTTTCCGAGATACAATCAATATACAAAGTTTGGTATTTTTCCTTGCAACTATGTCCCATAACATGACGCCATACAAAGGATTTACATTGTTCAGACCGTTTTTGAATTTCTTATGCCTGTTTCAAAAATTTCGTGTTTCAAACTATAGTCAAAACGATGGGCATCAAGATAGGGGATGAACCTCTCTAAACTTGCATTAGATCTCTAAAGAAACATCATATTTTTAGCCTAAAAATGATTTTTGCAAAAAATCATGAGCATCAGATCATGTACCTGTAGTTCAAACCGGACCCACTTCCTACCGATTCGGTAGACATTTGTCTTTTTCACCAGGGGTGGATGAAAAGGTTTTAAAATCCCCGATTGGGATATTGTTCATATAAGGTGGTATAGTATTTTTGATAAATGGGGTTGTAGCATTTTTGAATCAAACATTTGGTGTTGCTTCACAAAACGGCCAAATTTTGGCACTCGAAAAATAGAAAATGGCTTTTCCATGCGATGAAAAGGAAAACTTCCTCCGGCAACATTGTTCGCGGTCCCAAGATCCACAGGAGTGCATAATATGGGCATATTATCAAAAACTATGTTGTGATTCTAGCCATAACACTATTCGTTTAGCTTGAAAGCCATGAAACCTCGAACATGATAGGTAATTTCTGTGAAGGTTTTTTCGAGATGCAATCAATATACCAAGTTTGGTATTTTTTCTTGCAACTATGTGACATAACATGATGCCACGTGAAAGATTTACATTGTTCAGACCGTTTATGAATTTCTTATGCCCGTTCAAAATTTCCGTGTTTCAAATGATGGTCAAAACGATGAGCATGAATATAGGGGATGAACCTCGCTAAACTTGCATTGGATATCTGAAGAAATATCATATTTTGAGCCTAAAAATGATTTTTGCAAAAAATCATGAGTATCAAATCATGTACCTGTAGTTCAAACTGGACCCACTTCCTACCGATTCGGCAGACATTTGTTTTTTTCACCAGGGGTGGATGAAAAGGTTTTAAAATCCCCGGTTGGGACATTATTCTTGTAAGGTGGTCTAGTATTTTTGAAAATGGGGTGGTAGCATTTTTGAATTGAACATTTTATGTTGCTTTACAAAACGCCCCGATTTTGGCACTCGAAAAATAGAAAATGGTTTTTCCGTGCGACGAAAAGGAAAACTTCCTCCTGCAACATTGTTCGCCATCCCAAGATGCACAAGCATGCATAATATGGGCATGTTATCACAAACTATGTCGTGATTCTAGCCATAACATTGGTCGTTTGGCCCGAAAGCCATGAAACCTCGAACATGATAGGTCATTTCTGTGAAGGTTTTTTTGATATGCAATCAATATATCAGATTTGGTATTTTTTTCTTGCAATTACATCATATAAAATGACACCACACAAAGTTTTTACATTGTTCGGACCGTTTTTTGAATTTCTTACGCCCATTTCAAACTATGTTCAAAACGACGGACATGCAGGTTCTTAGCTAGGGGATGAGCCTCACTAAACTTGCATTGGATCTCTGATAAAATAGCATATTGTGAGTCTAAAAATTATATTTCTAAAAATAATGTAACTACAGTTCAAATCGGACCCACTTTCTACATACTCGATAGGAATTTGTCTTTTTACCAGGGGTGGACATAAATGTTTGAGATTCCCGGATTGGGACATTGTCCATGTAAGGTGGTCTAGTATTTTTGAAGAATAGGGTGGTAGAATTTTGCAAAATTCATTTGGTGGTTGCTCGACAAAACGCCCCGTTTTGGTCCCATAGATGTTCAGCCAATCAGAATGCTAGAAGGAGACTACCATGGATCACCCCACAGAATCAGATCGCAGCCGTCCACAACAGATCCACCCAATGGTCAGCCCCTCACCCCTTAGGCTCTCAGTCACCAAAAACATCGGAGCACAGGCTGCCGAATTGATCTTGGCGCCGGAGGTTTCGATTTTGGGCCGGGGAGACCAAAACTTGGGCTAGGTCAGGTCGCATCCAACCACACCCACCCCACTCACGGAGAGACTAACTCCATCGCGCAGACTTCCTCCCTCGTCTCCTCTAACTCATCCACATGCACCGCCTCTGCCAACATCCAATCCTCCTCCTTCTCGGGCACCACATCTGCGGCCATCCCAGACCTCCAGCGCCCGCGACCACCTCCGGCTCACCCACAACCTATCTCCCCTCACGGTATTTCTCCCCTGCGCCCGAAGACAGACCTGATAAAACCATAGACCATATCCTGGCCGTCCGGTGGGGAGTAGGACCTGGGCGTCGCTCGGCGAAGGTGGGGACGGCGGGCGGTGCTAGCGAAGGAGAAGTAGGGGACGACATGGGCGTGGGCGCAGCCGGTGACTATGGTTGTGGTTACGGAGAAGACAGAAAGGTCGCAGGGAGGCCTAGTAGGCGTCTTTGTCCCCTCCGCTAAGGCCATGACCTCCAACGGGAGACAGAGAACACTAGAGAGGAGCAGGAGGTCGATGGCTTCCACTGTCATGCAAGCCTCTGATGACAACAGCCACGTCCAGAACCTCATCAGTGCCTCCACCAAGGTAATTTGCAAAGAATGTACTACCCTCAGTACCCAGTTTTCACTGCCTCTATAGTTAGAATTCTGCTGATGATATCATGAGTTGTTGGTGTGGCTAAAACAGGAAAGTAGAAAAGAGTTGTATATGATATCATTATTTGATTGCCTGTTGCAAATTTCAGTTAACTAGACACTCGACATGCAAATCTCTGTTCATTACCATGGAATTTGTGTGATTTGCTGTGTATACTACTATATGAATGACTAATTCATGTGAGAGTTTAGGATCTCGTGCAATTTAGGGTTGTCACCATAGTTATTGATACTTGATGCATCCTCATACTATGATTTGATCACTCCATGTTTATTCTGCTTCAATACAAGGTTCACAAGCATTACTTTTATGGTGTTGTATGTGGTAGGGCCATCTGTGTGTGCTTTTTTGCACCAGGACACTTAAACCTGGATAGCACAAACCTCCCGTGTATTTACGTCCAGTCTTTCCATGATTGTTTACTTACAATTTTGTTGGAAGTGTGTTCTCAATATGTCACTTCATTCCCTGATTACACAGAATGCTTTCTCTATCAACAACAATTTAGTAGTGATGGCGATTCCTTACACATTCTTGAAGGAAGACATCGAGATGCAGTTTGCAACTAACCATGTCGGTATGATTACCAACTCTGATCTACTTGACCGTCAAGGAGGACATGTAGCTCCCAGATCCCCTCCCTTCTTGCTTCCTGTCTTCGGCTCTGTGTGGATGCCACTCCCTATCTCTTACAACAGCAAAGATGTGTCTCTGACATATTTGTTGTCTGGTTTTACAGGTGCAGTGGCTACCGGTAAGTTGGCGTGGAAGCTAGGGTTCGACCTCATGGGAAGGTGGTCATGGGAAAGTGTCTGCTGGTGGCCGCGATTCAAGTAGGAGTTCTAGCTTGTCCATGAGATGTCGTTGCTTCTGACCTGTTGGCCAGGAGATGGCGTGCACTAGGAGTTGGCCATCGTGCATCACAAACATAGCCCTGAGGTAGTTCTTCTGTCAGTGTGCGTCGTTTTTACCATGGGCTATTGTTGGTATTTATCTCAGCTTTACCATGGGCTATTGTTCTATTCTTTGTTGCAGGTAATTAGTCAACTATGTCTAGTCTGAATATCTCTTCTGCCTCCAATTGTATTGATTCTATTGCAAATATTTTTCCCCTTTAGAGCTGCAATGTTTGCCCGCCACTCGGTTGTGTTTATGAGTACAAAACTACTCGATACCTATCTGTATGATTATAAACTCTATCTACCTACTATAATTAATGGCAACATGTCCTCATGTGTATTACACTTGAGTAGCATTGCCTCTATTCAGATCTGAGAGTATGTATGTAAATCTGAGAGTATGATCAATACTTATGCACTTATTACTGTTGGGGATATACTTTCCGGGTATCCTCATTGTGCCTCACTAACCAAGGTGGCCCACTTCGGGTTAGAGCTTTGCTTCACGGGCGGCCCAGTCAGGGAGAAGAGACGGAGTCCAGTCCGGCTACGGTAAGGCCTAGAAGACTTACCGACATAGACCCATAGTGTTACTTGTAGTTCAAGATGTACTCTATAACCGACTATTAATCGTAGCCAGATAGGTCTCTCCTGTAAACCCTAGGCCGGATATCTATATAAGCTATCCTAGGGAGAGCCTTTAGGGCACCCTCACAATAGTCTACAATCTCAACTCGCACAGGCGAAACCCTTGTAACCCATATTTCGGCTCTGCCGTATTACTGGATTGCTAGCAGGAGTAGGATCCGTCCAAAGCCAGCGGATTTGAACCTGGATAAACTTGTGTGCTCACCATCTTGGAACACCGTACGTCTCACACCCCTCTCTTCCACATGCCCCGAGGACCCCCTCATGACATACTTATCATCAATCCGATGACAGTTGGCGCCCATCATGGTGCAAGTGAGCTTCGGATCTGCGTTCTGAGCGGAATTTGCAAGAATCAGAATCGGCGAGACTATCGCTGTCGGTCGCATCCTCTACGCTAGTGACGTCCCTCTCATTGTTCTCGACAAGACCTAGATTCCGGCTAGGGAAGCCGTGACCGCCTACACCATCATGTCTTTCTGCGAGATCGATGTGTACATTGGATTCGCTGAACCTGCCCCACCCATCCCAATGGTGATGATAGATGCAAAAGAAATTTATGGGTCCCCTTTGTCCGCGGAGGCGGCAGAGTTCCGGATCCCAGAAAACCCTAATCCCACCCAGCCCGCACCCATTGCAGAGACAGTGGAGAATGCCGAACCTGAAGCAGATCTTGCGGTTCAAGTCGAATCTGGAGTGGATCTCCCTAGCAAGGCTGAATCCTAGATCGATCCACCCGACAAGGTCGAAGTCCAGGAGGAGCACAAAAACAACCTTGGTTCCGGCTCTGCCAACGCCGGAACAGACCAACCTTTCCTGAGGCATACATTGAGGCGTATGATGATGCAAGGCGCAAACGTGCATGAGGTTCTCGAAACCGTCAGGATCTTCGAGGAAGCCCACGAGGAAAGCCGCAACTACCTCAGGACCCGCACATCGCACTTCATCGGATATGTTGGATCTGGATCTGGCTCTGTCGATGCTGGAGACAATGCTGACTCAGTGCTGGAGGCGATCGGAACAAACACCGACTTACCCGCATCCTCGGATGACTCGATGATGTCGGCAGATTTCCGAAAGTTCTCTGTGGAATATGAAGAGGAGTATAACTCCAAAGCTGTAGAAGAAGGAGAAGCCATGGATGAAGGATCCGGAGAAAACTCTCCCAAAGTGCAGGATGACATGGACATCGGAGATAATCCCGAGGTCCAGATGTCCAAAAGTACCAATCAGAGCTTGACTGTGGGAAACGGACCCAAAGCCGTCTTTGCTACCGGCATTGCCAAGAAGACAAAGAAGAAGAATAAGAAGAACAAGACCCCGGCAAAAGAACTTCCAGCAGAGGAGGTGATTGCCGAGGAATACAGGGAAGACTCGGATGGAGCACTTATCCTAGATGAGCCCAAAGTAGAATTGGTGGATGGACACGTGGTCACCGCAGGTGCCCGTAAACTCATTGATGCTGCATTAACCACACCTATCCCTACTGCGGCAGAACTCACTGCTGCAGAACTGGACGAAAGGGCCCAAGCCCTAGAAGCGCGTCGCCAAGTACTCCTGGATGAAGCCAAAAACATCGAGGAAGAGAAGAAGCGCATGGCTGCTGCGGAGAAGCTCATCTCTCTACAGCATCAGAAGAACCGGAAACAACATGCACGTGACAACCAATTTCCGTAAGTACGCAAAGTTCTCTTTGAGGGAGACCCGGGGATGCCTCGGCTTGACAGTAACGGAGATCTGGTGTATCCAACACCAGTGCAAAACACCGTTGTGGCCCGAGATATCCTGGCGAACAACCCAGGCCCGAAACAGGTTCGATTGGGCATTAAGCTACTCACCAAGGGTCTGGAGCAGTAGAAGGTCGCGAAATCTAGAAGCAGAAAAATGGTCTCCCAATCCGACCAATGTCGCACGGATCCGGCCTGGAACGACATAAGACCCCAACGGGTTCTGGAACAACATCACCATTCCGACCGTCAGGAAGACAATCACTCAAGAACCGGATCTTCAGGGCAGCACCACAGAGCTGCACGTGACTGGCGCAACGTTGCTCCAGCCACCGAGCAAGAAGCGATTGCTGCACTGTATCCGAGAAATCCTCCCCGGTGAGAGTCGAACAATCACAGGGAAGAAGACAAAGAGAAGCGTTGGGAGGAGGACCGACAAAGAATTCCGCCTCCTAGACATACAAGCCATCCAGCTGATCCCCACCACGCTGGGAGTGACGGACGAAGGAACGACAGACACCGCACCGAGTCAAGCTGGCAGGGGGGTCGTCGTAATGAAGATCCTCCCTGGAACCGGAATAATGACGCTCCGGACGGAGACCGGCGATCAGCCAAAAAAATCCAATTGCTCCACCCTCTCCACTAAGTAGCCATCACAACGGCTCTCAAGGAGGCCAAGGAGGGCGTCATGGCGGAGGAGGTGGCGGCAGAAGCCGAAGTCCGGGTCCAAGGCACCACAGCCACAGCCGTCAGTCAGGACGATGATCTCTGTCCCCAAGTGACGCAAGACACCGGATTAACTCCAACATAGAGGCACGATGCTACGAAAATGATGATATATACGTGGGCCCAAAATGCTTCGGACCACGTATAAGAGCAACAAGATTTCCGGAAGGATTTGCTATCTCAAGACATATCCAGCCCTACGATGGTGTAGCTCGGCCAGATACTTGGCTCCAGGATTTCTTCCAAGCTTGCTGCATCGCCAAAGGCGGAAACAGCCTGGTTGCGACCCGGTATCTCCCACTTATGTTGCGGAAGACGGCACAGTCATGGCTCAATGAACTTCCGGTGAACACCATCCACAACTGGTATGACATGCAAAGCGCGTTCTTTTGGAATTTCGAAGGCACATATCGGAGGCCCTGTACGGTAGGAGACCTACAGCGTTGCACCCAGAAGGCTGGAGAAACGTGCCGAGATTACCTCGGACGATGGATCAACACTAAGAACTCCCGTGAGGGAGTAAACGATCAAACTATGATTGAAGCTTTCATTGCAGGACTCCTAATTGGTTTACTATGTCATCGCTTGAAGTATGACAAGGTCACTGATTTGGGAGAGATGATAGAAACAGCGAGCAAGCATGCAGATGCTAACGACAATGCAGAGGGATTACTGAACGCCCTAGCTGCGCCACGGTCGGCAAAACAACCAAAGCAGCAAGCTCAGAAGCGCAAGAATACCTCGGAAGAAAAAAACCCAACACGAAAACAGCAGTGGTCACTGCTACTTTTGGGTCTGGAGGTCGAGGAGGACGGGGTAGCGGCCGTGGACACGGTCGTGGGACATCAAGAGTCCACGGTAGAGGAGACCAACAACCTGGCAAAACCTACTCCTGGGCCGACATTGCCAATAACCCGTGTGTGCATCACTTAGATGCCAATGGGGGCTCGTCTCACACAAACACCGAGTGTCGTTTTAATGACAACACCAAGAAAGACGATATTGCTGGCTGCAGGGCTAAGCGGAAGAAGGGAAAGAAGAATCCCGAAAAAGATAAAGAGACCAAGGAAGATTCTGACATGGAGGAAGCCGATCCTTCAAATCCCAAGCCGGAGGGGAAGAAAAACTTCCCAACAAAGAAAGACACTTACGTCACCTTCCTCGGATCTCAACCAGGTAAGGTCAAGAAAGCAGTTTTGCATGAGCTCAACGCAACAGTTCTAGCTATCCCCCAATTCCTGGGCTGGTCGGAAGTGGCAATCACCTTTGACCGTGCTGATCATCCGACTAAGTTGCACAGGCGAGGAAAATACGCCTTAGTCGTTAATCCACTTATTGATGGATATGGTTTCTCCAAGACTCTCATGGACGGCGGTAGCAACATTAACATCTTGTATGTTGAAACACTACGCTGGATGCGAATCTCGGAGACCCAGCTGAATTACAGCTTTATGATCTTTCACGGAGTTTTCCCAGGAAGACAAGCCAATTCCCTGGGAGAAATTACTTTGGATGTTACCTTTGGAACTCCAAAGAACTATTGGACGGAAGCACTTTCCTTCGAAGTGGTCCCGTTCAATAGTGTGCACCGTGCTATAATCAGACGTCCGTTTTACTGGGCTTTTATGGATCATCCGTGTTACATTTACAATATGATGAAAATTCCAGGACCCAACGGCGTGATCACCATCAGGGGAGACCCGAAGAAGGCGCGAGAGTGCGAGGAAGAAAATAACGCCTTTGCTGAAGCCATGCTGCATGCCCAGGAGTACCAGGAGATCAAGAAGACCATCGATCCGTCTGAGATGCCCACAACAAAGAAGGAGGTGACAAAGACGAATCCAGAGTTCAAGGCATCGGAAGAGACGAAGAAGACGCTGTTGAAGGATGATGACCCCTCCAAGGTGACCCAGATAGGTGTAGGCCTAGATAGTGCATAGGAAAGCGCGCTCGTCAAGTTCCTCCAAGCAAATCAAGATATCTTCACATGGCAGCCATCTGACATGACCAGAGTACCTAGGAAACTTGCCGAGCACTATCTAAATGTACACCCGAATGCTAAACCCGTCAAATAGTCACTACGATGTTTAGGCAATGAAAAGTGTAAGGCAATAGCTAAGGAACTAGCCCGTCTCGAGTTAGCCGGATTCGTAGAAGAGGTCATCCACACTGAGTGGTCGGCCAATCCTGTAATGGTCCCTAAAAAGGACACCACTGATTTAAGGATGTATGTTGATTATACTGCCTTGAACAAAGCTTGTCCCAAAGATCCGTTCGCTCTACCTAGGATTGATCAAGTTATCGATTCTACGGCAGGCTCGGAACTCCTATGTTTTCTCAACGCATATTCCGGTTATCACCAAATTCGGATGAAGGAATCTGACAAAGTCAAAACTTCATTGATAACCCCCTTCGGAACCTTCTGTTTCATTACGATGCCCTTTGGGCTCAAGAACGCGGGAGCTACGTACCAACGCACTATGCAGCGTTACCTCCACGATCAAATCGGACGCAATGTACATGCATATGTGGACGACATTGCGGTGATGTCCAAAAAGAAGGAAACCTTAATTTCCGACTTGGAGGAAATGTTCTCCAATCTATGAAAATACAACATAATGCTTAACCCGAAGAAATGCTTCTTTGGAATACCAGCCGAAAAATTGTTAGGTTTTATCGTGTCTCAAAGAGGCATAGAGGTAAACCGGGACAAGATTAAGGCTATACTCAATATTTCCAGGCTAACTCGCCTGAAGGACGTTCAAAGACTAGCTGGTTGCATTGCCGCAGTTAGTCGGTTTGTAAGCCGGCTCGGTGAAAGAGCCGCACCACTATACAAGCTCCTGGAAAAGACCAAAAAGTTCGTTTGGACCGACGAAGCTGAAGCTGCACTACAAGACCTGAAAGCAGTACTCTCATCTACTCCCATCGTAGTAGCACCGGAACCACATGAACCGATGTTGCTATATCTCGCTGCGACAAACAGGGTCGTCAGTTTCGTCATGGTGGTGGAGAGACCAAAGGAAAATCAGGAACACCTGGTGCAGCGTCCGACTTACTATCTCAGCAAGATCTTAACTGAAACAAAGCAGCGGTATCCGCACTATCAAAAGCTAGATTATGGTGTGTTCTTAGCATCTCGTAAGTTACGACATTATTTTCAAGAACATCCAATTACCGTGGTGAGCACAGCTCCCATGAGAGACATAATCAACAACAGTGACGCCACAGGACGCGTCGCCAAATGGGGCATAGAGCTTTCAGCTTTCGACATTGAGTACAAACCTCTACAGCAATCAAATCCCAAATCCTCACTGACTTTGTTGCTGATTGGACAAAGAAAAAGGAGAATATGACCCTGCCAGAGTCGTAATACTGTACCTTACATTTTGACGGGTCTAAAGTGCTCGGAGGCTGGCGTGGTACTCAAATCACCCAAAGCAGAAAAACTTTTCTATGTATTGCAGATCCACTTCACGGTGATGAATAACATTGCTGAGTATGAAGCACTACTGCATGGAATCTGGATTGCTAAGGATATTGGCATCCGACATTTAATGTGTTATGGAGATTCGGATCTTGTTGCCCAACAAGTGTCGGATATGTGTAATGTGAACAAACACATGGCAGCATATAGGGCTATCGTAATGAACTATCTAAATTTTTTGAAGGATTTGAAGTTCAACACATCCCTCGAACAGAAAATGAGGAAGCAGATGCACTATCTCGAATAGGCTTGATAACCCACAAGTATAGGGGATCATGTGTAGCCTTTTCGATAAGTAAGAGTGTCGAACCCAGCGAGGAGCTAAAGGTAGGATAAATGTTCTCTCAAGTTCTATCAACCACTGATACAACTCTACGCACACTAAACGTTTACATTATCTAGGAAATAAAACTAGAGCAACAATACGAGTACTAGAGATAGCTTTGCATGATAATAAATAACAAGAAAGTAAAGCTAGTTCCTGCAACAATAAAATACACTAAACTAACAGAACCATGAGTGTGGAATAGTGGTGGTAATTGTGGTGGCTTTGTCCAAGTTTAAATAGCGAATAGATCAGGTTCATTGTCTTTGATGCATTTTTCTATGTGGGAGAGGCTAAATATACATGCGCTCAACTAAATTGTATATCCAGAACGTTTGCCGTGAAATTTCCAACAACTTTGTAGTTGAAGAGTTTTCCATTTGACGTTGTATTAGATCCGAAATGTGACCATCTTCAAAAAGAGTTCTGAGACAGATTTTTGGAAAAATCCCAATCTGACTCCAAAAGGTTTCCACTTGTATTCTTCGTAATTCCTACACAAGTATAAAACAAGAGCATTACGCACTTTTGCAACTATTAGTAGATTAGTCCAAATAAATCATAAACTTTATACAAAAAGGACTATAAAAAGCATATTATTAGCATAAAACCATCAAAAATTATAGATTCGTTATGGACGTATCAACATCCCCAAGCTTAGTTTTTGCTCGTCCTCGAGTAGGTAAACGATCAAGACAATATAATTTTTGATATGACATGCAGACAACACAATCTTGATCGTCATTATTATAAAAGCATTGATAGCTGGGATTAAGGTACTCTAAACATGAATCATGAAAGATAGAGTTCTAACAATAATACATAGCAACTATGTTGTAACATGAAAAGGCACAAACAAAAGATTTATAAATAACAATGTTTTGCAAGACGTTTGTTTGTTTCACATAAAAAAACCATAATGAGAATGGTATTCAGCTTGTTCCTCATAGAGTAGAAAAACATAAATGCATAGGACACCTTCAAAATTTATAAGAGTGACTAGATACAAATAGTTTAAGAACAAGCAATATCAAAGTTATGTATCAATCAACAAGTCTTGGGACAATGCACATTAAACTAAGAATGGCCACTATGCTCTCTTAATAGGTGCATAAATATAGAAGATGGAGACTCAACATAAAAGTAAAAGAAAGTCCTTCTTAGAAGGAAGCAGGGATTCAAGTCTCATAAAGAGCTTCCAAAAATTATGGTACTTATTAGCTTTCAGCTCTCATTTCCCGTATCATAAGGATCTTTAGGTAATTAAGGTTAAAGTTACACAACTAAGAGGATATGCTTAACAAGTTATAAGTTGGAATCTCATGCCCCTTACTTACGAGTACCGAACCTCATGCTACTCAACTTCAGTCACAACTAAGCTCTTGTCATTGTAAGTACGTATGTATCATAGAGAACCGCCAACGGGGTACCCCTTGCACATGATACAAGAGCTATCTCATAATCAAAATGATAAGGCAAGCAGACAATGAGCATCTCAGCGATCTTTTTATTTGCTATTTGCATAGGTTTTTATTGAGGATGCTTCATAGACTGCTCATTATGGTTATGCTGCAAGTTTCCACCATGATTAGGCATGGATTAGGCTAGCGGCTCAGGCGTTTCTCTAACACACATACAAACTCCATGATCTTACAAGTTCCCCTTTTCTTTCACACCGCCGGGATCCATAAGCAAAAGAATCATGATATCAACGGAATATAAGTACAATGTTGAAAGGGTTCCCCATGATACATGGTTCTGCTAACTTCAACTTATAAAGCGCAAGCTTATACGCAACAAAGATGGACACAATGGTTCAAGTTTATTAAGTGCAAGAAAATAAAGTGTGCCATCAAGTTCGTGAGAGCTTTAATCACTAAATTTCACATAACAAGTTTAATTCGGAAGGTAGATAAAAACATGAATATACTTGGAATAGCAAATGCTAATAGGTAGGTATGGTGAACTCTTTGGGATAACTTGGTTTTATTTGGAGTTGTATGCATGAGTGGAAATCATACTTGGTTATGGAGACTAGCAAAAGACTGGGAGCGACCAACTAAAAGAGCAATATTGGCCATAATCATACAACGCGACAAAACATCATTAATTAAAGCATAAAGTGATACTACAAGTCGAAAACTAAAGGATCATAAAGGCTATGGTGACTTGGGATAGTCATAACATGGTGTGAGCATGCGCTACGTCAACCCAAATAAAGCATCAAAGGAGAATACCACAATACTATGCTTTAATATGCTAAAACAACGCATGATTATTTCAAGGCACATTAAGCAATCTCAATTGTTTATAACATGTCATGCTACAGAAAAAATCACTAAGCATAAATCCAAAACAATATCAAGCATGACATGACAAAGCATAGGCCACCATAAAAACGAGATCCTTTTACCACTTAAGCATGGACTTTTCCTATTCTTTTCCAATCCAAACCACACTTATTTGAAAACTAATGTATGAAAGAGGGGGTCCAACCAATTTATTCAAGCAAACTAACAAAACCAAGCAAACGAAAACTAAAACAAAGACGCTCCAAGAACAACACAACTGTGCATGAAATAATAAAAATGAAGTGTTTGGAAGAAACCTGAGAATTTTATTGATGAAGGGGATGTCTTTGGCATCCCCAAGATTTGACGCTTGTACTTCTTGGATATTTCTTGGGGTGACACACGTGGCATCCCCAAGCTTGAGTTTTAGTCCATTCTTCATCTTATTACATCACTCTTTCCATACACCTGGAATTTTTCTTTCATACAGAACTTCACACAATCTTTATTAGCAACATTAGTGCACTCAAGATAATAAGTCTTTGGGTTCAGTTCCAACACCAATAAAACTTCCATTAAAACACAAGCTACTGTAGCACTTCCCTCAAAAAATTCAATGCCCCAAAAAGAACCCAAAAAGGAATCAACAAGAAGCAAATGCAAATAATGGCAGAAATCTGTCAAAACAGACCAGCAGGTAAAGACCAATTTTTTCGAAGACCTTATGTTGCTCAAATCAAAAAGTGTTGAACTAACGAAAGTTAGATAACAATCTAGGGCAGAAGCAAAAAAAATTCACAACTCAAACCAACATACAGAGATTTTACAAGGATTTTTAAAGCGAAGCATAGAAATCTGTTTCGGGACAACAACTTTCCCAAGCATTACTGCTCTCTCATTAGAGGTTACTCTTGGCACAAAAAGCAAATAAAAAGGATAAGGAGCGGTTATTACAGAGGTAATAACTTCCTAGACTCATCTAAAACTTTTGGGTTATCTCCCAATAAGTACTTTTCTTTAACGCCTTTAAGTTAGGCATAGGAGCAAGATTCAAGTATTTTCGAATGAATAAGTATTAAGATCAATATCAGAAATATCTTTCTTTTTCAAGGCTTCATGCATTCCTACAAGTTTTTAACTGAAAAGCTTCCATGGAAAGATTTGTTTTGGTTTCATAGGCATGAACACAAGTGTTCAAGGTCGACCCCCACTTAACCATTACTCATCTTTCCAATCACTTTCCTTTTTGAAAACATTTTTAGGTAACAAGTACAACTAATTTTGTTTGTAATCCGCATTCCCTATACATACTAAGATAGAGAACAACTTAAAACTGAAAGTAAACCCTACTTAGAGATAAAACAAACAAGTGCACACAAGAATATTCACCAACACGCTATTGCTCCCCAGTAACAGCGCTAGAAAAGGTCTTGATAACCCACAAGTATAGGGGATCATGTGTAGCCTTTTTGATAAGTAAGAGTGTCGAACCCAACGAGGATCTAAAGGTAGGATAAATGTTCTCTCAAGTTCTATCAACCACTGATACAACTCTACGCACACTAAACGTTTGCATTATCTAGGAAATAAAACTAGAACAACAATATGAGTACTAGAGATAGCTTTGCATGATAATAAATAACAAGAAAGTAAAGCTAGTTGCTGCAGCAATAAAATACACTAAACTAACAGAACCATCAGTGTGGAATAGTGGCGGTAATTGTGGTGGCTTTGTCCAAGTTTAAATAGCGAATAGATCAGGTTCATTATCTTCGATGCGGTTTTCTATGTGGGAGAGGCTAAATATACATGTGCTTCACTACTTGGAATTACATGTACTATATGACTGGATTGTTAGCAAACATCCGTAAGTACTAATAAATGCATTAAGGTTTCCCTAACCATAGACTTAAGTTTAATGGTCCTCTTACTCCCATACATGCAATGTTCCGGTTCGCGTCCTCAGGTTTTTGTCACTCCGGCAGAATTCCCCCTTCCTTTTACACATACTACAAACCCTATGATATTTAATCCATGCACGCACAAATATAATGGACACCAAAGGACTGTACCATATCAACATACAACTCTAATAAACCAAAGACGTTCAACCATTCAATCTAAGAACAAAGAAACTACGCAAACATGACATAGATCATAGAATTATAACTTATAGCATCAAACACCATGTTTACATAGGACGATACAGAGGTGTGTGGGAGGATGAACCACTACATACTAGGAGGATTAGGCGATGGAGATGGCGGTGAAGATGGTGAAGAAGGTGGCAGCGGCGCTGGCGGCGGTGCGGGGGACTCCTTCCCCGCCGCCGGTATCATGGGGGAGCACCACTCCTAAGCCCCCTTCCTTCATGGCTTCTTGGGAGCCCTCCCCCATGGATATGATATGGGATCCATGGGGGAGGCAAAAACGTGTCTTTGGTGGCTGCAAATTCATGGGTGGAGATGCCCTGGGCGAATTAGGTTTCCTCCCTTTATATAGCTTCTCGGATTCCCGTCACCCTATCTTGGGCTGCAGTAAATCGGGCCTAAAAGGCCCGTCTATACTCGGAATCAGCTAAATGTTATGTTCAGAATGTTTGTCACGAAATTTCCAACAACATTGTAGTTGAAGAGTTTTCTGTTTGACGCCATATTCGATCCGAAACGTGACCATTTTCAAAAAAAGTTCTGAGACAGATTTCTGGAAAAATCCCAATTTGACTCCAACAAGGTTTCCACTTATATTCTTGGTAATTCCTACACATCAAAGTATAAAACAAGAACATTGTGCACTTTTGCAACTATTAGTAGGTTAGTCCAAATAAATTATAAACATTATACAAAAAGGACTGTCAAAAGCATATTATTAGCATAAAACCATCAAAAATTATAGATACGTTATGGACGTATCAAGGCTCTATACGGAAAAAGCTTCCGGATGACGCTTTTTTGCAGAACCTCAAAGTTCCCTCTATAAAGGGAGTAGACCAGGAATATCCGACCAAATCTGACTCACCTTTAGTAGCAGTTCTGGCTGTGATTCTTAGCTGGACTCAACCCTATCTTGATTATTTGGTAGACGGAAAATTACCCGAAGACGCAGTTCTGAGCCGGCAGATCGTCCGACGAGCAAAAGCCTACACTATAATTAGTGGTGAGCTCTATAAACGGAGTGCATCTTGTTGGAGATATGCCCAAGAGGCAATAATAAAGTGGTTATTATTATATCTTTATGTTTATGATAAATTTTTACATCCCATGCTATAATTGTATTAACCGGAAACATTAATACTTGTGTGTTTTGTAAACATAAAAGAGTCCCTAGTAAGCCTCTTGTTAAACTAGCTTGTTTATTAATGGATGATCATGGTTTCCTGATCATGGACATTGGATGTTGTTAATAACAAGATCATATCATTAGGAGAATGATGTGATGGACACACACCCATAGTAAGCATAGCATAAGATCAAGTCATTAAGTTCGTTTTGCTACAAGCTTTTCAAATACATAGTAACCTAATCCTTCGACCATGAGGTTATGTTAATCACCATCACCGGATGGGTACTTTGATGACATCAAACACCGCTTCGTAACTGGATGGTTATAAAGGTGTCATTGGGTATTCTGAAAGTATGTGTTGAAGCACATGGACCAAGATTGGGATTTGTCCATCCATATGACGGATAGATATGCTCTGGGCCCTCTCGGCGGAATGTCATCTAGTTAGCTTGCAAGCATGTGACTGGGTCACAAGGGATGACATAACATGGAACGAGTAAAGAGTACTTATCAGTAACGAGGTAGAACTAGGTATGGAGATACCGACGGTCAAACCTCGGTTAAGTAGAATATCGTGTGACAAAGGGAATTGGTTTCGTATGTTCAATGGTTCTATCGATCACAAATACATCGTTGAGTATGTGGGAGCTGTTATGGATCTCCAGATCCCGCTAATGGTTATTGATCGGAGATGTGTCTCCATCATGTCTACATGTTCACGAACCGTAGGGTGACACACTTAAGGTTCGAAGTTGTTTTAAGTAGATATGGAATATGCGTTGGAGAACGAATGTTGTTCGGAGTCTCGGATTGGATCCGGGACATCACGAGGAGATCCTGAATTGTCTGGAGAATAAGATTCATATATTGGGTATCATTTTCTAAGTTAGGAAATGTTCCGGAGTGTTTGTATGGAGATTCTAGAAGGTTTCGGAATGTTCTAGAAGGTTCTAGTAGATTTCTTGGAGTTTGCTTGATAACCAAGAAAGGATCAAGGAGTCTTTGTGGGGCAAGACACGGATTCGTGGGGGAGGAGGATTCCTCCCCCCTCCCAATCCGCTGGCCAAGGAGGGAGGGGAGTCCTACTAGGACTCCCCCTCCCATGGCGCCTCCCTCCTTTAAATAGAGGGGAGGGGGCGCCACCCCCTAGGTCTCTCCTATAACAAACCCTAGCCGCCGCCTCTCTCCTCCTCCTTCGCTCTGCTCTGGCTTAGGCGAAGCCCTGCAGAAATCTCTACTCCACCACCACCACCACACCGTCGTGCTGCTGGGATTCCGTGGAGAAGGTCTACTACCTCCGCTGCTCGCTGGAACGGGGAGAGGAAGGTCTTCTTCGACTCCGCACGTGTGACCGACTGCGGAAGCGCTGCTGGAACACGGTGCCGGAAGGATCGTCCACACGATCTTGAGATTGGCAAGTGATCGACTACATCAACCCCGAGATCTAATCTCGTAACACTTTCGGATCTACGAGGGTTAGTACAGATCTATCTCGTTGCACATGTCTAATAGATTAGATCTTGGCTTTTATCTAGATTAGATCTGGGTTTTGTTCGTTCTTGCGGTAGAATTTTTTTGTTTTCCATGCTACGAACCCACCAGTCGTATCAGAGCCGTGTCTATGCGTAGATCTGTTGCACGAGTAGAACACAATGGTTTTGTGGGCGTTGGTGCTCGTACCATCTTTTTCTTTGTGTACTTTGCATCTTGCGGTATGGTGGGATGAAGCGGCTCGGGCTAACCTTACATGTCATCGCACATGAGACTTGCTCCACAGTTGACGTTCAACTCGTATTGCACAAGTGGCTTTGCGTGTGTCTGTCTCTCCCATCATAGTATAGATTCAATCTACACTTTGCACTTGATAGCACTTGTATCAACGTTGCGGTTCAGTTTTGTAGGTAAGATCCGTTCTTATTTGAAAGCCCCAAACCACGTAAAACATGCAAAGAAAATTAGAGGCGTCTAACTTGTTTTTGTAGGGGTTTTGTGATGTGATATGGCCATCATGTGATTGTGATTATATTTGATGTATGCAATGATCCTTGTTGTAATATGGCAACCGGCAGGAGCCTAATGGTTGTCTTTAATTCTGTTAAGACCTGCGTGTCTATTCATCTTGTAATAGCTTTATTCCAAGTAGTTGTAATAGTTGCTAGTGATGATGGACAACCATGAAGCGGCGCCACTGACCTTGACGCAATGCTGGTGATGATGGAGATCATGTCCGTGCTTTGGAGATGGAGATCAAAGGCATAAGAAGAAAGGGCCATATCATATCACACTAATTATGAATTGCCTGTGATGTTAATCCTTTATGCATCTTGTATTTCTTAGATCGCGATGGTAGCATTATAAGATGATACCTCTCACTAAATATCAAGTAATAAAGTGTTCGTCCTTAGTAGGCACCGTTGCTAAGACTCGTCGTTTCGAAGCATCTCGTGATGATCGGGTGTGATAGATTCTACGTGTGCATACAACGGGTGCAAGCCAGATTTGCACATGCGGATACTAAGGTTAACCTTGACGAGCCTAGCATGTATAGACATGGTCTTGGAACACGGAATACCGAAAGGTAAAGCATGAGTCATATGGATGATATGATGAACTGTTGATTGTTCGCCTTTAAAGCTACATCATATCACGTGATGATCGGACTTGGTGTAGTGGATTTGGTTCGTGTAATCACTAAAACAACTCGAGGGATGTTGTTTTGAGTGGGAGTTCATTTGTAATTTAGATTAGTCAAACTCAATTTATCATAAACACAATCAAAGTGAATTTGCATAGTTTGTTGTAGTCATTGGCATCCGTTCACCACCTTACGCTTAGTTATAGTTGAGATAGTGGAACTATAGAAATTCTGGATATTTGCTTTACGAACTGGTATCGTATTGTTTTGAGTGTCAATCTAAAGTTTAAAAGTCCTGTTGCAAACCTTCAGCAAACTCCGTTTACTCTGTGAAGTTTAATAAACAGTATTAAATCAAGAGTAACAATTCCAGTATTAGTATCTAATGTATCATGTTTGCCTCCATGATTCTTGATACTCAAAAGATTGTTTTTAATATCAAGTTTATCTAAGAGCTAAAAGCAATGTTTCAGAAACCATCATATGTGAAAGGTATTGCGATATCTAAAACAATGTGTTGGTTACAACACGATAGAGTATATGTCCTCATATTTGATGAGAATTTGTGAAGGTTGGAGAGGCTAGTCGTCCTAATCCTCCAAAAGGTTTTGGAAAAGAAACATTATACTCGCAATTCACCTTTATAAGCTATAGCAGCTTGATCATGAAAGTTGTCATGATAAGGATGAATAGAAGATGTAAGTAAAATGTTTACTACACTAAAAGATTACTAAAGAATGGAATTTTGAAAGAATGCCAAACATTTGATGAAGGTGATCCACTTCAAAGTGCAAGTCCAAAGGTATTAGTATTTGACTATACACACTTTGTACTATGTGTCATGTGAATGACACCACTATTGATGTTGATAGATTCTTTTAAAAGAAAAGGAATTGTTGAAAGAGAATCTATAAAATATTTGGCAGAAAAGAAAAGATTGGAGATATCCAACTTAGGTATATAGAAGATACATGTTATGGCTGTATTCCTTGGTTGTTAAACAATGTGGTTCTGCGGTATTGGATACCGAATTGGTTGGTATGAAGTGTCATACAGGACAACACAATTCATGAACTGCAATGGCCTAAGTAACTAGCAAGAGAATATGTGATGATGTTCATCGAAAACAAACAAAGGGTTGTTGTGTTGCTCGTTAACATCAAAGCTTGCCTTCAAGATTTGTTTCAATAATTGTTATTTTGATCAGGTATTATGACAACAAAAGGTTGTTCAAATAATTACCGTATTCCATAATAGATGGATGATATACAAGTCTGGTTGGAGAAATAACGACCATAAAACTAATGCTAAAATGTCGCAAGACAAATAATTGAAAGATCACTTGCAAAGTGACATCACCGTTTAAATTATATTAGGGATACATGAAGAAACTCCATGTTGATAGATTTTTGGAGTCTTTGATTTTGATCAAATGACGCTTGTGATACTTTCCTGGAGATAATTAAAACTCCGTTCGTAGGCCAAAAGAGGAACGGACGACTAACTGATTGGAATTTGTACATATTGATGTATATAGTCCATTATGTGTAGTCGTGGGCGATGGATTTCAACTTCATATGCTTTCTCCGAAGATTTGAGTGAGTATATGTATATACTTACTCAATATGGAAGAAGTATGAAACATTTGAAAATGTTCAAAGACTTTCTAGATGAAGAGGAAAATTATTGTAACAAGAAAATAAAAAGGTTTATGATTGGATCATAAAGATGTTTGAGTTACAAGTTTAGCAAAACACCTAAGATTTGAGGAATCGTTCCATGGATTTGCATTTCCCAAAACACCATAGGAGTATGGAGTGTTCAAGATATGTAATGAAACCTTGTTTGACATGGTAAGATCAAAGGTGTCATTTATAAAACTGCCATTATATTTTAAAGATTAAAGCTTTAGTGACTACCGCTTTTACACTGAAAAGAGCTCCATCGTGATCCGTTGAAATGACACCATATAAGTCATGGTTTGGGATAAAACCCAGGTTGTCCTTTCTTAAATTTTTGGTATGCTAGGCATAAGTAAAATGTCTACAACCAAAGTCGGATGAGCATGTCTTTGTAGGTTATTTCGAATAACCATTGGGTATTCCTCCATAACACCGAAGATAAAAGTGTTTGTCGCTTAGAATGTCGAGTTTCTTGAGAAGGAATTTTTGGTGAAAAGTCAAGTGGGAGGACAATAGAACTTTGACAAGGTTGTTGAACCTTGGCTAATATGTGCTGAGTTGCGCAGCATCGGTAAGTGTCCCGGAGGCAGCAACAATGCTCATGGCTCACGTGCCTCAAAGGTTGTGGTCACGGAGATCTAAGTTCCTATTGAACCAAGTAGGTCGGGTAAGTAATCAAATGCCAAGATTTGAGAGTTAAATCATTGTTGTTTGACAATGATGAACCGACTACATGCAAATAATCAATGATGGGCCCTGACTTCGTTAAGTGGCTTGAAGCCATAAAATCCGTGATAATTCCATACACGAGAAATCAACTTTGAATTTGAAAGACCCTCTGGAAAGGTGCAAGACCTTACAGTCGTATATGGATCTATAAAGAATATAGACATGGATGTTTCACATCTATGAAATAATCGACATGTCGGAAAGAGTTTACGACAATGTTCAAGGAATTGACTATGATAAGATTTGATCTTTCATAGCGATATTTAGTCTGGACGGATTAATGTAGCAACCACTACATATATTTTGGTATATGGTAGTTGAACAAACAAAACAGGTTCTTCTAATAGAATGGTTACCTAGGACGTGTACATGACACGATCCAAAGGGTTTTGTTAATTCAAAGGATGCTAAAAGAGTATGCAAAACTTCAATGGTTGAAGTGAGCATCGCGGAGTTGGAATCTTCACCGTGATGAAACCGTTAAAAGGATTAATTTCATCAGAGACGATGAAGATGTTTGCATTTTGCAAGAAATTAAGTGGGAGCGCTAAGACATATTTCTAATACATTATGTGAAAGACATATTGTTGATTAGAAATGATGTATCTTTTATTGACACGGGTTAAGAATTTCATTTCGATGAAAGACTTAGGCATAACCCAAGAATTAGGCATCAATGTCTATATGGATAGATTGAGGCGCTAATATGGTTTTGCCAAATGTACATAGATAATATGTTGAATGAGTTCAATATGGAAACAACAAGAAAGGTTCTTGACGCACGGAAAGGACTGAATCAAGATTCAAGTGTGTTGACACGAGATTCAAGTGTTTTGACACTTGGTGAAATCACAAGAATATTTTGATCAATCTAAATGTTATGAGCATATACCAGAATGACTCATAAGATGATCATTGGACAATAGTAGGGATATTCCTACGATCTTTGGAAGAACTAAGAATATATTATTTATATGGTGGTGACAAATAGTTCATTGTAAATTGTTGTATTTATACTAGTTTTGTCACAAATTAAGTTTATCTAAATTTAAACTATGGGTGGCACAATGTAATGGAAAGGAAGTTCCATAACGGATTTGGTTGAGTACCAAAGTTAAAACATTATGACAGATACTACAACAAAAGGCTAAGTATATGACTGCTATTGTAGCAGCAAATGAGGGCATTTGCGTCAAGTAGTTTGTTATCAAACTAGGTGTGGTTCATAGCAGGATAATACTATGAAGATACATTGTACGAGAATTGTATCAACATGATTTAATCCCAAGGAACTAAAGGTCTCACCAAAGGACCAAATTTATACAATGCCATCTCATTGGAGAATGAGTAATGCGTAGAGACGCAAGGACATGAAAATACACACGGACCTGGAAGTGTCAGATCCGAAGATTATGTTTACCACTAGCAATAGTGTCTATACAACACCAGAAAGCCATAGGTGTTGAATGCACAAATTTTTAACTAGATTATTGACTCTAGTGCAAGTGGGAGACTGTTGGAGATATGCCCAAGAGGCAATAATAAAGTGGTTATTATTATATCTTTATGTTTATGATAAATGTTTACATCCCATGCTATAATTGTATTAACCGGAAACATTAATACCTGTGTGTTTTGTAAACATAAAAGAGTCCCTAGTAAGCCTCTTGTTAAACTAGCTTGTTGATTAATGGATGATCATGGTTTCCTGATCATGGACATTGGATGTCGTTAATAACAAGATCATATCATTAGGAGAATGATGTGATGGACACACACCCATAGTAAGCATAGCATAAGATCAAGTCATTAAGTTCGTTTTGCTACAAGCTTTTCAAATGCATAGTAACCTAATCCTTTGACCATGAGGTTATGTTAATCACCATCACCGAATGGGTACTTTGATGACATCAAACACCGCTTCGTAACTGGGTGGTTATAAAGGTGTCATTGGGTATTCTGAAAGTATGTGTTGAAGCGCATGGACCAAGATTGAGATTTGTCCATCCATATGACGGATAGATATGCTCTGGGCCCTCTCGGTGGAATGTCATCTAGTTAGCCTGCAAGCATGTGACTGGGTCACAAGGGATGACATAACATGGAACGAGTAAAGAGTACTTATCAGTAACGAGGTAGAACTAGGTATGGAGATACCGACGATCAAACCTCGGATAAGTAGAATATCGCGTGACAAAGGGAATTGGTTTCGTATGTTCAATGGTTCTATCGATCAAAAATACATCGTTGAGTATGTGGGAGCTGTTATGGATCTCCAGATCCCGCTAATGGTTATTGATCGGAGATGTGTCTCCATCATGTCTACATGTTCACGAACCATAGGGTGACACACTTAAGGTTCGAAGTTGTTTTAAGTAGATATGGAATATGCGTTGGAGACCGAATGTTGTTCGGAGTCTCGGATTGGATCCGGGACATCACGAGGAGATCCGGAATTGTCCGACGAATAAGATTCATATATTGGGGATCATTTTCTAAGTTAGGAAATGTTCCGGAGTGTTTGTATGGAGATTCTAGAAGGTTTCGGAATGTTCTGGAAGGCTCTAGTAGATTTCTTGGAGTTTGCTTGAAAACCAAGAAAGGATCAAGGAGTCTTTGTGGGGCAAGACACGGATTCGTGGGGGAGGAGGATTCCTCCCCCCTCCCAATCCGCCGGCCAAGGAGGGAGGGACTCACTAGGACTCCCCCTCCTATGGCGCCTCCCTCCTTTAAATAGAGGGGAGGGGGCGCCACCCCCTAGGTCTCTCCTATAACAAACCCTAGCCGCCGCCTCTCTCCTCCTCCTTCGCTCTGGTCTGGCTTAGGCAAAGCCTTGCAGAAATCTCTACTCCACCACCACCACCACACCGTCGTGCTGCTGGGATTCCGTGGAGAAGGTCTACTACCTCCGCTGCTCGCTGGAACGGGGAGAGGAAGGTCTTCTTCGACTCCGCACGTGTGACCGACTGCGGAAGCGCTGCCGGAATGCGGCGCCAGAAGGATCGTCCACACGATCTTGAGATCGGCAAGTGATCGACTACATCAACCCCGAGATCTAATCTCGTAACGCTTTCGGATCTACGAGGATTAGTACAGATCTATCTCATTGCACATGTCTAATAGATTAGATCTTGGCTTTTATCTAGATTAGATCTGGGTTTTGTTCATTCTTGCGGTAGAATTTTTTTGTTTTCCATGCTACGAACCCATCACATCTGGGGTCTTTCAGCGCTGTGTATCTTCAGAAGAAGGAGTGGAAATCTTACGAGAGATCCACGAAGGCCAGTGTGGTCACCACGCTGCAGCCAAATCTCTAGTGATAAAAGCTTTCCGACACGGTTTTTTCTGGCTTACAGCCAAGGCAGATGCCAAACGGCTGGTCAAGACGTGCAAGGGCTGCCAAAAATACGCCAAATAAGCTCACGTTCCAGCTGATCAGCTGCGAACAATACCTATAGCATGGCCTTTCGCGGTCTGGGGGCTTGACATGGTAGGACCATTTAAACGGGCTCCAAGTGGATTTACTCATCTCTTAGTGATGGTGGATAAATTCATAAAATAGATTGAGGCTAAACCTGTCACTAGTTGTGATGCAGGAACAGCCAGAAGATTTGTCGAGGATGTCATAATCCGCTACAGTTATCCGCATAGCATTATCACGGACAACAGGAGTAATTTTTCTATGGGAGAGCTTGCCGAATTATGCGACGAACAAAATATCCGGCTTGACATTGCGTCAGTCGCACATCCACAGGCTAATGGACAAGTCAAAATAGCGAATGGTTTAATCCTATAAGGCCTAAAACCAAGACTCGAAGCACCACTACGACGTGCTGCGGGGGCTTGGGCAGAGGAATTACCTTCTATAATATGGAGCTTACGAACAACTCCGAACAGGTCAACCGGATACACACCTTTCTTCTTGGTCTATGGTGCAGAAGCAGTTCTTCCTAGTGATTTAATTCACACTTCTCCTAAGGTTTCCGCGTATATTGAAGAGGATGCCAAAAATTCTTGACAAAATGATCTCGACTTAGTCAAAGAAGTTCGCATCGTTGCTGAGATGAGATCAACAGCCTATCAGTAGAAGTTACGCAAGTATCATATCCAGAGAGTCAGAAACCAGTCTTTCAATAAGGGCGATTTGGTTCTCCGGCTTATACAGAAAAGAAAGCACAAACTTTCTCCAATATGGGAAGGGACTTTTTTGGTTAGTCGAGTACTGCACAATGGTTCTTACTGTCTAACTGATATACGGCCACTCAAAGAAAGACCTGCTACTAAGAAAAGAAAGAGAGCTGGAGGCAGTATAGACCCGGAAGAATTAGACAAACCATGGAATATTGCTCAGCTACGTCCCTTTTATTCTTAGTTTATTTTCTTTGTAATCATATATGTGTACATGTTCAATGAGAAATAAAGTATTGGTTGCCTCAAATTTTTTCTAAGAAGTTTTTTACCATCTTATTTCCGAATGATCATGTCACAGTCGAAAATCTAGAATACTTGAAAGTACTTTATGCTCATGTTTGTTCTGGTTTAGATTTCCGATTCTAAAAATTGCTACCTTCGGGTATAAATCTAAATTTTATAGTATGTGCTTCGGTTATTTATCTGATTGCCGGATGCGGGCATTTTCCGAATAGTGAATTGTTGGTACTGGAAGCCGACTTTGTTTCTGAGTTTAAACTGGTTTAGCAATTGAGCTCCGTTGCTCGGCAAAGTTCCCGTGCTAAAGGTTAGCCGGCTCACAAAAGGGATGAGGCGGAAGGCCAGATAAACGATAAGTACAGACAAAAAACATAAAGTGCTGATGTAAACATTTCAGGCACGAAAATTATAAAGCCAAAAGTGCTGAATAGATAAAATAAAACTTAGCACTAGCAAAAGTATCATACTACTAATTTACAACCCAAATTGTTTTCAGAATAATACATTGTTTGTTTTGATGCTCTATGATGCAGGGGAAGAAGAAGGAGCTGACGGCTCACTGGAGACATCAGCTTCGCCTTGATATCTTTCTGAGACGTTCAAATTCGAGATAGTTTGTTCATCGTAGGAAACTTCACCAGTTTCTTCGGCGGGCGGAGGCGGCGTTTCTACGCGAGTGAATAAGGGGGTATCGTAGCTGGTCAAGTCAGCCACATGGCACCCATATCTGGCACAGGAGTCCATGATTGCTTTGATGTCCTGCTCCTGACTGTCTTCATCCACAGTAGAATACCCTCTGGTCACTTGCCAGATCTCCATGCTTCTATGGTGGCTCATGACCATGGTGAGAGTGTTCTGCGCTGCCGTCCGCGCATAGGACATGTTCCAGTCCTGGATAAGCTGGTGCATCTCCTTGGCTTTGTCTCGCACTTCAAAGCCAGACATGCTATGCATGTCTAGAACCTTGAGAACTTCGCCAATATCCTCAATGGATTGGCGGAAGTCATGAAGCCAATCACCGACTTGTGTAAGCCGGCTAGTGCGAGGCTCGGCAGAGGCTGAGTCCAGTAAGTTCATAGGACTTGCACATGTAATGCAAAAAAGGTTAATAAAATAAACCCGGACTCCAAAGATTCGGAAGACGTAGAAAATTCAGAAAGAGGGAAACATACTGAAGATGACATCGTCGACTTTGGTTTTCTCCTCCTGAAGACTCTGGAGTTTAGCCCAGAGTGCATCGATGATATCCTTCTCTCTGAATAACTCATTGCTGAGATTCGAGATTTTCTTATCCTGGAGCGCAATCTTACGATCACGCTCCTCGGTGGCCATGGAGGAGGATTTGAGAACTTGAGCAATGCTCTTCTAATGATCCGCCTTAAGCTTATTCAGCTCTTGGCGGAGGTCCTTGTTTTACACCTCCAAGGTTTTCAGATTCTCGGCCTCCTAAATCATAGCACAGGATTGCTTTACTAGTGCTATAGTCAAAAGAACAACAGTTGAACAAAAAATTGAGTATGAAATAAAATTCAAGGTTTGAGAACTGAAATGTTTACCTTCAGCTTCATCCCTGGATACTTTCAGTTGAGCATTTTCAAGCCGGAGAGCTCTGATTTCTCTCCGCTTGTTACAGATATTCTTCAATAATTCCTGGTTATATGAATTAACTTTCTGTAAGTTAGAATACCTAGAGTCAGAAGTCTACTAAATACTCGGGCTAATATTTTTTACTAATATCAGCACGAGCCTTGGGGGCTACACTAGTTCATACTTTGGCATCCTAAGGAAACATAAATCCGGATTGTCTATCCAACTTCATGCTTGGGGGCTAGAGGATATGATATGGAATAAAGTAAAAGTTGGAATTCTAACTTACATGTTGTTCATGAGTGAGTTTGCTCAAACTCATGTTCACTTATGTGGTATCCTTCTCGGCGAGAGTGAGCGGGATCACTAGTGGTGCTGGAAGCTCGCCAGTTCTCAGCCTCTCGTCGCGAATACGGACTTGTTCAAGAAGTTGAGAGTACTTGACGTCCTATGCTTCTTATGCTTCTTCTTTGGCAGATATAGTCCGACTTTCTAGGCATTGCCGAGCCAGCCATTGGATCTCCTCCGCAGATTTCTGAGAAAGGCCAAGTTTGGCAAGACCCGGATTGCTGAGGAGATTATTAGCAAAGACATATGCCGAGGGATCATTACCCGAAGAGGGTTCACCCTTATCAAGACCTGAGTCACCCATGGCGACGTCAGCTTGCGACCCAAGGATCACTGGCTCCGCTGAATGAGCCGGATCTTCTACAACAGTCGGAGATGGAGTAATCTCCGGCACTTCAGAAGGCTGAGGGGCAGGAGTCGGAGGAGCTACGGTAGGAGAAGCCAAGTTTAGCTTTGACTGACGTAGGGGCTTCGAAGCAACTCCCTTCCCTTTGCCCTTGGTGAGCTGTTTAGCTCTGAGAAGGTAATAGAACAAAGAACATTACATCTCGGAAAAGAACTTTGAATAAAGTACAAAGGTGGAATTTATGAGGAAAGTTACCTCTTCACAACAGGCACCTCCTTTGTGCCAATGGACATTGTTAGAGCCTTACGCTTCCGAGTAAGGGTCTCTGGCAATGGAACCAATTCTCCGTCATCCTGAGAAATCTCAGGAGGATATCCCTCGACATGAGTAAGCTCCAACTCAGGGAGGTCAGCAAGCTGAAAAGAGACGACATATTTCAGTATTGCAAAAACAATGAAAAGATGAACACATGAATCAAGTTACTGCTGGAAACTTACCGGCACTACAGGATCTTCTTCCGTATGCATGTCCAAAGACAGCTCCGAGATTTTCCTCTCAATCCGCTCCCTTATCAACCACTTAATTTGACACACGTAATCTTTATCCATGTAAGGCTTGGAGCAGATTCGGAGCGAGTCCTTCTTGGACGCCGTGATGGAGTGCATAAGCCGATCTCCATGATGTTGGAGAGGCTCGATCCGGCGTGCCACCCAGCAGTGAACTAAGTCGGACCCTTTCAGGCCCTTGTGCTTCATCAAATACTCGATCCGCCTCTTGGCAAGAAGAAGATCGTCACTGAGAGCCGGCGCATCTGCGTCCCAGGACTCTTGGGGCGTGGCGGCACCGTCGACGAAAGCCGACAAAGCAGTAGCTTTGTCGGGAGCGGGAATATCCTTATGATAAAAGAAAGTGGACGACCATTGCTTGACCGACTCACTGGCCATAATCCGAGGATAAACGCACTCTCTTCTAACAGAAAAACTAATGGTACCGGTAATATATGGATTACCGGCAGTGATGGAATTTCTCCGGACATGAAAATAAAACCAGAAGAGAGTAAGGCTCGGCCTAATGCCGAGATACCCCACGCACAAAGATGCGTACGCGCTCATGTCTAAGAGAGATTTCGGGGGAAGATGATGGAGTTGAACTCCGTAGTGATCTATAACCTCAGAAAATAAATCTAAGGGAGGGAAGCTCAAAGCTCTATTGAGGTGAGTGCCGAAGTGTACACGCTTGCTGTCGCGGGGGTTGGGGATGGTTTCGCCGAAGCCGCTCCGCCAGTCGCCGGCGCGGAGGAGCCCTTCGTCCTCCATGACGCGGAGCTTGGCATCGTCAAGGACGCACGGGATCCATACCCCGCGGTTGCTCTCCTTCTTTGCCGCCGCTGCCGTTGCTGCCGTCACCGCCGTGCCAGAAGATGATGCTGAAGCCATTTTTCCTGTGTGCCAGTGACCTTGGATGGGCGGCGCTGGAGGTTTCTGGGGAGCAGAGGAGCTCTGGGTTCGTGGGGAGATGTTAGGAGAAGGAAACGAGGCAAGTGCTAGTGAAGAAGATGGGGAAAAGGATCCTCACCACTTATATCCTTCAGCCGCGTCAAGGTTCGTGTAAACGCAACAGTGAACATGCCATGCATCGTGGAAAGAACTGGGTAACCCCCACGTGATGACTACGCTGCCTCGATCTCCACACACGCATTAAAATGGCGCCTCGGTTCCACGAAAGGCGGGCCCACCAACGGTCGTGCTGACAGGAATGTCTGTCAGTGACATGACTTGACCATGACTAGTGTCGGGTTACGTTAGAGACCAAGTTCCGACTTAGTTTGAATTTCGAGCTGGAAACCCGAATAACATACTCATAGGTCCGGCTCATTTGAGACTCGGATCCTATCCATTATTTTTTGAAGTTTCAGGAACCCTTCACGATTCTGCAAGCCGAAGATCAAGCTAGACGATGATGAAATCCGACTTTGGATCATGGAGGCTTCCGGGGGCTGCTGTTGGGGATATACTTTCCAGGTATCCTCACTGTGCCTCACTGACCAGGGTGGCCCACTTCGGGTTAGAGCTTTGCTTCACGGGCGGCCCAGTCAGGGAGAAGAGACGGAGTCTAGTCCGGCTACGGGAAGGCCCAGAAGACTCATCGACATAGGCCTGTAGTGTTACTTGTAGTTCAAGATGTACTCTGTAACTGACTCTTAATCGTAGCCGGATAGGTCTCTTCTGTAAACCCTAAGACGGATATCTATATAAACCGTCCTAGGGAGAGCCTTTAGGGCACCCTCACAATAGTCTACAATCTCAACTCGCACAGGCAAAACCCTTATAACCCATATTCCGGCTCTGCCGTATTATTAGATTGCTAGCAGGAGTAGGATACATCCAAAGCCGGCGGATTTGAACCTGGGTAAACTTGTGTGCTCACCGTCCCGGAACACCATACGTCTCACACCCCTCTCTTCCACACGCCTCGAGGACCCCCTCATGGCGTACTTGTCATCAATCCGACGACAATTACATGTTGGTATTTGTATGCCTTTTTTCCATTGGTTACACGTGTTTTGATCTGTACATGTTTGCCTAATGCTTTCCTACAATAACTGGCTAGTTTATAGATTGGCATGCCTGACCATGCATATTTGTGGATTGATTAATTTATTTGAGTTACATTATCTTCTTAGTATTTGTTGGTTGATGTTGTTCTTTTTATATTTTACTGATTTTCTAAGATGGATTTTGCACGGAGGCGGTGGTCGTGGTTGTTGCTGAGGGCAAGAAGGGGTTGGTCTCCTCTGTGATCTATTGCACTAAGCCCGTGGAGGACAAGATCAAGGAGATCGCATCGTGGGAGAAGTTCCTGCAGGACCGCATCAAGGTCGCCAGCGGCAAGGCTGGGAACCTTGGCGACTCCTTCACCATCATGCATGACAAGGGCAAGGTCATTGTAACCTGCAACAATAACTTCTCCAAGAGGTATATAGAATTTTGTAGCAACTGATGAATTTGGTATGATCTGTGTAAATATATGGTTTCAATATATGTTCTGTGTGATCTGGCTACTCTCTGGTTCTGGTATGCAATTCATCTAATTAGTCAAACCAGTCTCAAACCTGCTAAAGAAGTCCATATTTGGGTACATTTTGTAGTTATGTAAATGTTATTGACTTCATTGAATGTTATGCCGTTATAAGTTTCTTGTTTTTGTTACACATATAAGTTTTGCATTGCTTGCACTCGATACCCTCTACAGGATGGCCAAAATAATCTTCTCAGGGTTCATTTATATGCAGATATGGTAGTTGCCAAACACAAATTCGTCGAAGCCTACATGGAAGACAAGCATTGTTTTCTCTGCCTAACAAGTGCCTAGAGATGGCACGTGATTGCATTTTCCTCACCTAATGGAGATACTTGTTTACTGGGAGATAGATGTATCTAAAATTGCTGTCATGTATGAACATGTGTACCTCACATGATGGAGATACTTGTTTGCTGGGAGATAGATGTATCTAAAATTGCTGTCATGTATGAACATGTGTACCTGGCTGTATGTCATGGTGTTATGTAATTTAAGCTTAGACACAAATATGGGCTCGATCTGTGTTGTTAAATTGTATATGTTTCGTGCTCTTAAATTATATATTTTGTGGAAAAATGCATTATATAATATATGGGCTTGATCTATGCAATTTGGCAGTGCAGTACTGAGCTTAAAGAGGCCAAGGCCCAAATACCGTTGCATTGTTAAAACGCTAGAACAATTTATAATAATAATTCTATAAAAAGGCCATGGCCCATACAAGTTTGGATTGTATTAGGAAATGTTGGATATAAAAGAAATTGACTTAAAAAGGCTAAAGCCCAAAAAGAAATTGACCATCTAAGAAAAATTAACAGGCTGAATTATTGGGCTCAGCCTGTATAAACGACAGAAACGGACTGGGCTAAATTTGCACTATGACGATCTAATTTCGTCATAGTTTTGCCACGCCGGATTGACCACGTATGATCTGATCTGGCGAGGCTAGACTTTCTATGACGATATTAGATCGTCATAACGCTTATGACGATTCAATATCGTCATAGACGGTTATGACGATTTCACCAAAATCGTCGTTATAGTTTATTAGCGACGTCCAGCTTTCGACGATTTCATTTTCGTCATAGAATCGTCATAGATGGACTATTGTGACGATTCTATGACGAAAATGGAGGGTCATAGAAGCCTAGTTCCTTGTAGTGAAGTTCTGGGACAAGATCTAGGGAGTCATTATGCCCATGTTCCAAGAACTATATGTCAAAACTCCCGTGATGGCGCACCTCAATTTTGGAATTATAACCTTGATCCCCAAGATTGCGGGGGCCCTAGATTTATGCCAATTCAGGATGATCAAGCAAATAAATGTGATCCAAAGGATCATATCAAAGGTTCGTGCTCGCAGGTTGGTGCCAATTATGGAGAGCCTAATGCACCCTTACCCGTTCTCCATCCTCATAGGCAAGTATATCTATGATGGGATTCTGGCGCTTCATGATATTATCCATGAGGTGAAGGTTAGACGACATAGAGGCGTCCTCCTGAAGCTAGACTTCTAGAAGGCATATGACCGTTTGGACTGGGCTTTTCTCCGATAGGTTCTTAAACGTCAGGGTCTTGACGACCGCATGATAGGTTGGATCATGAAGATTGTCATGAGCGGGAACACGACCATAAATATAAATGGAGAGGTGGGCCCATACTTCAAAACCTCATGTGGGGTAGGCAAGAGGACCCAATCTCTCCTATTCTATTTAATGACGTGGTTGATGCCCTTGCAGAAATATTGGAGATTGCTAAGATTTCCAGCCACATCTCCTGAGTGGTAGGGCATATCATCCTAAGGGGAGGGGTAACCCATCTTTAATATGCTGACGACATGATGATCATGGTGGAGGGATCAGAATTGAATATTATCAATCTTAAGTTCCCGTCCCTATGCTTTGAGGCCATGTCAGGCCTCAAGATTAACTTTGACAAGAGCGAAGTTATGGTGTTGGGGGTGCACCCCTAAGGACCAGTAGCGGATTGCTGATAACCTAAATTGCCGACTGGCGACTTTTCACCTAAACTATCTAGGGATGTCAGTCCATCATACCAGGATCCTTTCTAAGGACCTAGCACTCTTAGTTGGGCGAGTTAAGGCAAAATCTGAGCCGTGGTAAGGAAGGTTCACCTCCAAAGGGAGCAAGACCATCCTCATCTACTCATGTATCTCCAGCCTCCCCATGTATATCATGGGACTATATCTCCCGCAAGAAGGCGTACAAGGTAACTTCGACAAGGAGCTATCGTGGTTCTTATGGATGGCCAATGATGGTCACCAAAAATACCACATGGTCAAATGGGCTGACATTTGCGCCCCCAAAGATCTTGGGGCATAGGTATCCTATCCTCACGCCACATGATTGTGTCTTTGATGTTGAGATGGGTTTGGCGGATCCTCACGGATGAGGGTGACATATGGTTGCAGTTGGTGAAAGCTAGATATCTCCGGGGGTGCTCACTGATGGCGTGCAAACGTCGGGAAGGATAACAGTTTTGGAGATCCATCTAGGACATTAAGTTGGCGGTGCGGAAGGGGATATCCTTATCCATAGACGATGGAAAGGGTATCTTATTCTGGCTTGACACTTGGTTTGGAGGACGGCCCCTCCGACATGAGGAGCCTACGTTTTTTGCAATTTTCTTGGACCCTGTAATCTTGGTTGCTGAGGCTTTCCGAGACAGGGACTGGACTGTTGAGTTTTGGCGGAACCTTGGTGCCGGTGAGACGGTAGCCTGAGATGGGCTTCGGGACAGCCTCCCGTTGTCCCTATCCCGAGCGGATACTGTGGCATGGCACCTGTCCCCCTCGGGAACCTTTACAGTTAGTTCGGCGTACATAGCATTGTTTGCCCCCTCCCCTGGACCTCCCCTCTTTGGAAGGCCCCCTTGCCCCTGAAGATTAAAATCTTTGTGTGACAACTCTTCCGAGACCGACTCCCTTCAGATGTGGAGGTGGCCAAGCGGCACGGGCCGGTAATTGGCCTCTTCCCCTTATGTGTGCTCCCGAAATCAAGAACCCACATTTTGTTTACCTATCCTGTGGCTCGCTTCCTATGAAATATCACCTATGAGGCATTGAGGCCTGAGTGGAAAGCCTCAGACCTCGGCGAATTCCTAGAAGCCAATGTGAACCGTACTGGTAGGAGGAGGCAACTCTTCTGGCTAGTGTATGTGGCGATGAACTGGACCCTATGGAACATATGTAATAAGATGGCAATAGAGCGTGTCTTCCTGCGTCGTGCCTCTGACTCAATCTTTAAATTCTGAGTTTTTGCAGCAGTGATACCCGTTGTGTAGATAACACGACAAGGCGCGGTTGAATGTGATGCCAGAGCACCTTATAGTGGCATCCCACCACTTATCTACACCGTCCGGTCGCTGAGTTGTGCTCCCTTCGAGAGTTGTATCATCTTGCCTTTCATTTGCTCCTTTTCTTTGTGGACTTGGGCGCTCTCCAGTATTTGGTTTTTTTGTTTTGCTAGGATCTTGTATGGATGTTTGTTTTATTTATAAAGCTGTACGGAAGCCCTGTTTCGAGGAAGGAGGTCGTCGTTTAGATATGTTTTGCCATGTTTCATCGACCCTATAGATACCGCACTGAGTCCTGCACCGTTGCAAATGACAACGAACAAGTCGCTTTTCTCCCATAAGGGTCCTCCCTGGCTCCATTAAATCTTTGTCCACATACATATGTACGAACCTCTGAGGCGAATGGCACACAGATAAGATATTTATTGGGTACCAAATATTCAACTTTTCTGGAGATTGTTCGACGCGGCAACATACACACTACTGTACTTGTTTAGCGGTACCTTGTGGCTTATCTAGGACCATAGCTTAATGATATCTTCACAAATGATCTTACCCAAAGCGGACAAACCCCACAACGCAATGCCCAGTGACAAACATGCAGCATAGTGTTCTTTTCTGAATCCAATACAAGCAGGAGGGCCTAAGTGGCGCGTCCACGTCAAGTGCCCAGCCCAAGTGGGAGTGCGCCCATCCGGGAAAGGAAGAGAAGACGATGGCCGGTGAGCTCGTCGCCACGCTCCGGCGGGGCTCAGGGGAGTGCACGCAGCCAAATCAGCGCCCGGATCTTGGCCACATGTGGCCGGTAAGCGTCGCCGTCCCGAGTTTTACCCGGATGGCATACTGGCATCTCGATCCCGGCCTGAACAGCTACCCCGGCCTTCTCTTCTGGCGTCAGTTTACCACCACACGACGCCGTTGTGTAGTACAGTACTACCCCGCGTTGTCTATCTGCATATCTACACGAACACGACAGGTTGGCTTGTGTAATCGTGTTTATCCAATCGATTCGTGTCCCTGTCGATAGTCCAAGAGTCCCGCTTCTAGGCGTGCAGTTGACACAGAGGCTAGTCTAGATGGTCTCCACTCTCGAACATTACTTTGTTCTTTCACTTTCACCACTGTTCGTGGTTACGTAGGTGTCATTTGTTCACAGGTGGGAAAACCTCCCTCTAGGAATCGCAAAAAGGAAAAAAAAAATGAATACCTCCCTCCCTCTAGTCTCTCGTGAGCACTATTCAATTTATGCATAATCTATCTCCAGGCTGGTCTATCTTGGGGCAAATGGAGGTCACGCCTCGCGCGGTCCCACGACATACTAGGCTTCCACTTGTAGATTTAATTACGAGACTTATCTTCTTCTGCCAAAATCGAGGTCACGCGGCTGCATACTTTAATTTAATTCCGAATTTCGAAAATTTGAAATGTTTTCTAACTCAAACCGTTGATCTAAATAAGATTCCGTTTTCATAACTGGACTAGTCACGACGAGATCTTCGAAACTAGATCTCATGTCGATATGTTTCGACGATTTTTTTTAGGATGTACCTTTTTACTGAATGTAACTCTCTCTGCTAACTGAAATCTAACTTTTTTGCTGGATAATGTAACATTTTTTGCTATTTCGGATTTAACATTTTGCTGGATGTAACTTTCTGATAACTCGGATATAACTTTTTCTGTAAATTGGATGTAACTTTGATCGAATGCAACTTCCACATACATGTAACATCCCACAAAGTTATATCATTCAAAAAAGTTGTCGAAACATATTTACATGGGATCTAATTTTGAAGATCTTGTTGGGACAAGCCTAACAGTGAAAACGGATCTTGAATCGGATAAACGGTTTGAGTTAGAAAATATTTCAAAGTTTCAGATTTCGTAATTATATATGGATAGAGTGCATGCAATAGGGTTGACTAGTGTATTCCCTGTTTAGAATAAAGCCAAAACTCATTTGCTTTTATTATTCTAAAAATAGAAATATCAGTGGGATGTGTGAACTGACCTCATTTTTCGTTAAAACAAGTTCGACCTCGGTGTAGTCGCACCCTTTATTTTATATTCTTTCATACTAAGATAAGAGTATAATTCTAGTTTTTTTTTACTTTCAAGTTGTAATCTTCTCACAACTATTACATCATTCTGAAAGTCTTGAAGTATTTCCTATTTATCGCAAAACTGCAACAAGCCGGATCCACTTGCTAGGACAATGCGGCAGTCTAGACAAACAACTTGCCTCTCCACCGGTGTCCTCTATAATCTCCCAATATGCCCAATAGGAGCTAGACATGAAAAAATCCCTAGTGGTGGAACCCCATCTATCCGGGTGGCCCACAACCCCTTGTCTGCCCCAACCTTCGGAGCCAGCTAGGGGTGCCAGACATGTCCGGACAATGCTACGCCGTAGTATGTGGGTCCAACTTGGCCGACCGACAGGGAGATAATCAAACCCTACCTCACTTTCTACCCTCTCTCTTCACACTCTCGCCTATAGTTCTCAATCTTGCCCAGTTGATGCCACTCTCGACGCCGGTGATGCTGCCGCTCCCGCAATCCCTTCTTCTTGTCCTACACCATCAGTGGATATGACCACGGAGGAGTAGAAGCGTCGGAGAGGACCTGAAAGAAGGTGGAACCCGTCTGCTAGAATCGCTTGCGCAGAAGCTAGGCTGACAACAATAAGGTAGCGGTGGAGTCGCTGGAGGTGAAGGGCCTCGAGCTCCGCCTGGTTGCGGAGTCCACCCATTGCGGAAACAACAAGGTGGCCAACCCCATATAAGGAAGCACCACCACTGGCCGTTCAAGGAGCTTATCACCATCTTCCTTGGGAAAACCCATGAAGCGGTTGTTGCCACATCGTGCACACGTTTCTCCTTCCCTGAGATTGACGATAAAAGGCCATGAGGACTAATCACTCACAATAATAAGGATAGAAAACATTGTAGGATTACTTAGATCAATACCAAATATCCTTACAAAGTCGCCAACCGCGACAAGATCTTGAATACAAGTTATAGCTATGGCTATGTATATGAGATGGAGATGGAGATGATGAACTATGATGGTGGTGAAGTGATGGATCTTCCTCGGTGTGTTTAAGATGCAATTTGAGAATGATGGCTCTCTTTGTGGTGGCTGGGAGTCTCAAAATATATAGGGTTCTTCATGAAAGTTGCTCCGTTTGACCTGGGGAAGCCGCCGTCATGTGGCACAGGCGCATGGTACGGGAAATATCCACCCATACCAGTGCTCGTTAACACTTTTGGACGCTGGCTTTAGACTCAAGTTGACTTGGTTGAGTTGGCAATGTGTGATACTCCCTTAATTGCTCCAGAATTTGCGATAAAAGTGTGATTTCTGGCACATCACAATTTAAAACAAGGATTTTCACATCTTTGCAATAATTAGTCATTAGTGGCAAGACTAGAGAGATATTTCACCAATTGCTTAACTTAATATAAGATTTAAACGCAGATAAAGATGGATATTTTCACAGCTATCAACATCCCCAAGCTTAAACCAAAAATTATAAGGAACTCAACATTTTCACTGAAACAACGAGAAATCAAGATTACTTAAAATTGGTAGTCTCATGCCTCCATCACTTATTTCATCTGAAATCTTAGCATAGAAAGAGTAGTGGCAAGAATATCATACAAACTTTGTTAAATCAAGACAATCACAATAAGGTTTTATAAGCATGAATAACTAGATGTGAAGCAATTATTCCAATTCCTCTAGTTAACTCTCAGCTTTCCAGGGAATAATTGAAGATTCCATATTAGCATATTAGGAGTGAGAGATCATGTCAAAAGAATCATAACATTGGAGTGTTTCATTAACACCCACATTAATAAATCAAGACTATCAAATACTTATTTTATATTCTTTGCTCTTTCAAGAACTGCCAACTCAGTAGGAACGAGATCATGCCAAAACTTAGTGAGTTTAACCGGACTATATAGACTAGGATGAATCTTTTATAACCTTTCAGTCAAAAAGCAGTGTATCATCTTACGTTTGCAATGGTGACCATGATTATGCCATAATTTTACCCATTATAGCATTGTTGCTGCAAATGTTTCCTCCATAGGGATCGTTCATAGGCTAGCGGAGTTGTGGCATACCATGAGTGCGACAGTGGTGCAGACACGCGTAAAGCACTATCATACTTTGATCAACATGTCAAGTTTTGGCATGTATCTCAATCACTGCTATGCATTAATTCCATCGAACAAAATCCTTTTAAGAGTACCATCAAGTCTATCATTATATCTATGGGGTTGGGTATCTTCAAGGATAAACTCTTAAGAAAATTGAACATCACACAAGTCATAATTTGAGACTTTTTCTTATTGTAGTTGTTTGGCAATATTTTTTCCAAGAAAAGACTCGGTTAACTACAAGAAGTAGAGCAAGAGAAAGCACAACCAATTAATCACTCAAATAAAAGCTTTACACTAACTCTCAAGATTTACTCCCACTAGCATAACATCTCAACAATATGACAAACTAGCATAAGCATTCAAACTTCCAAAGTGGGAGACATAGGACAAACCTCTCACGTGTGACTTCACAATTCTCTTCCATATGATGTGTTCCTTAAAAACCCATAATAGATCACTCTCATTAATAAATGGCAATCCACTTTTCAAAAATAAAGATAATACGAGAAACAAAAGAAGGGTTGGTGAAAAAGCAAGGTACTAAAAATAAAAATGAGATGAAAAAAGCAAAGTGTTGGAACGAGCCCAACATGAGTGTTTCAAAGCACAAGTGGAGCTTAAGTACAACCTCATTATACATAAATCATCCCCAAGGTTAGGATTTTACAAGCCCTCTTGATGCTCATTGTGGTGGTGGAGGAAATCCATCCATGTTCCATTGGCCACTCCAATGGTTAAACTGGGACGAGAGGTGCACGGTGTTATCTCGAAGGTTGATGGCGAGGTTGCTCATGTGCTGGATGTTGCCTTAGAGCGCATACATGTCCTCATACATGGTCTAGGAGTTTTGCGTCTGCTTCTCCTTCTTGGGTCCTTGTGGTTATTCTTCTTCTTCGTCTTCTCCTTCAGGTACCTCCTCATGGGGTAGATTTGCTTCAACCTACGCGTCATAACACAAACATCCCTCCTCGATAGTAAAGGTGTCATGAGGAAAAGGAGAGAGGATCAAGTGATCGTCTCTAGGTATTTGAACAAAATATCTACTTTATTTCTTTCTAACCATGCCACCCAAGCATTAAGAGTAGTGGTACCGAGGCGAGAAACACCTACCAACAGTTGTAAGTTACCAATGTTTATATGGAGCGCTCGGGCGAGTAAGTATCAAAGAAGTCTTCACCTTATTTTTGAGTATAACCCTTAGCCACAAGTTGTGCCTTATACTTCTCAATAGTACCATCAGGCATAAGCTTCTTCTTAAACACCCACTTACATCCTGAAGGTTTGCACCCATACGGACGGTTAGTGATCTCCCATGTTCCATTAGCTAAGATGGAATGGACGACTTCCTTTCGATAGTCAGCATCAGGAGATGCATAGGCTTCTGAAATAGAAGTGGAAGTGTCATCCATGAGGTACACAATGAAATCATCACCAAAGGACTTCGTAGTCCTCTTTCTCTTGCTCTTTCTAGGAATTATATTATCATCCGCCTCATGATTTTCAAAGTTTTCAACTACAATGGTATGTTCAGAAATTGTAGAAAATTTTGTACTAGATGAACTAGGCATCTCCTAATTCGATGAGATAAGCATATCCTTCTAAGGAAAGGTATCCTCAAAGAGAGTCACATCAGACAACTCCATGATTGTACCAACATGCATGTCAGGTCCTCAGATTTTATGACCAAGAATCTATAACCAATGCTATGAAAATCATAGGCCAAAATAACACAATCAACGGTTTTTGGTCCAACCTTGTGCTTCTTAGGAATTGGCACATGAACCTTTGCCAAACATCACCAAGTACATAAGTAAGAGAGTTTTAACCCTTTCTTCTCCTATTCTACAAATAGAGTAATTTATTTATTCTTTGTGGGAACTCGGTTTAGGATATTACACGCGGGCAATAGTTCTTGACCCTACCATTCCTTAGAGATACTCGATGTATGTAACATGGCAATGACCAAATCTGCTAGAGTATGGTTCTTTCTTTTGGCCACCCCATTTGACTAGGGGTGAGTAGGGAGGCATCCTATCATGGATTATACCATGCTCTGCACAAAACCAATCAAACTCGTTGGAAAGATACTCTCCACCATGATTGAACCTAAGCCTCGTGATCTTTCGATCAAGTTGGTTTTCTACTTCAGCTTTATATATTTTGAAGAAACTCAAAGCTTCATCTTTTGATTTTAGAATACACATGACAAATAGTTAGTGGAGTCATCGATCAAAGTCTTGAAATATTTATTTCCACCTTTTGTTAATAAACCATTCATCTCACAAAAATCTAAATGTATGAGTTCTAATGGCGCCAAATTTCTCACCTCTACAGTCGTATGTGACTTGCGAGATTGCTTTGCATGCACACAAACTGGGCACTTAGATTCCTTGATAGTAGTGAAATCCGGGTTAATTCATTTTGGCTAGCCGCCTCATACAACCAAAAGTAATATGAAAAATACGAGAATGCCACACATTTGGTTCAAAATTCATGCTAATATGGTTAACAACTTTATTACAAATGCATGACAAAGATAAGCGAAACAAGCCTCTGTACTCATAGCCTTTACCAACAAAAGTTCCATACTTAGATAGTACAAACTTATTGGATAGAAAAAAATATTGTAGACATCTCGACACAAAAGAGATCGGCTAACAAAAAAATTATTTATTGAGGGCACATAATGCATGTTCTTCAGGCACACGTCCTTTCCCGAAGTGAACTTCGGATCAACCGTACCACCACCACGAACAAAAGCATGTGAGTGGTTGACCATCAACATGGAGGAAGTCTGTGCAATATGCTATGAAGAAAACATGGAAATATCAGAACAAACATGTACTTTGCACCCGTGTCAATTAACCAATTAGGAGAATGACATACTTAAAGGACGGTAGGAAATATACCATACCCAGCATCCTTCATATCAGTATCATCCATGACACCATTAGCGGTCTTGCTGGTATTCCCATGATAGAGCTTGTCAAAACGGTTCAGGCAACTAGGGGCCTAGTGATCAGGATCCATGCATACATGACAATCACCCTTCTCCTTATCATTATTTTTCTTGAAGTTGGTAGACTATGATGCCTTGTTCTTCCCATCAAACTTTCCTTTTCCATCATTTTGTTCTAGTTGCTCAATTTGTGAGGCTGGAAGTTCTTCTTTTATAGCAAGTTGGCACTAGAACCACCTTCAACACCTTGAGCACATGTGTCTTTTTTATCTCTCCTTCTCTTCCACATTAAGAGTCCTAATGAGATCGAATAATGAAAACTCTTGTCTCTTATGTTTCAGAGAAGTAGCAAAATTCCACATGAGGGAGGAAGATTGGCAATGGCACCTTTGACCACAAACTTGTCAGGACACACCGGTGAAGTGCTCAAGTTTGCAAGTGGCTGTATCTCGTGATCCTGCTCGACCACAGATCAATCATCAGTCATCTTGTAGTCATAGAATTGTTCCATGACATACAGCTCAGTGATAGCATCGGAGACTCCAAGTTTAGCCTCAACCACATATCACATAGCCTTGTGAGAATCAAGTGATGCATAAGGATCAAGGATGTTCTTGCTAAGAACACTCAACAGAGCTACCTTAAAGAGGGTATTAGTTTTCTCAAACTCTACCTCACGAAAAGGAGTGAGCTCACCCTCACTCCTTTCACAAGAGTGGTACTATAGCATCTCATGGATTGAAACCAGAGAACTACTCTCATGCCCCACCTTTTATAGTGCACAGCCTCAAAGGTCGACGTCTTCATAGCCGCGACAAAGCCACTTGGAGTTAATTACCTATAATAAGGTTTTTGGGTTGTTGGAAAAATAAGCAATTTATCACAGAATTTAATCAATGAAAATAGTAGATAAAAGATGAGTATAAATATAGTAATAGAACTAATAATGGAATCTAAAGAGAGAGTGTAAACAACAATTCTAATTAGATTGCGACACATAGTATATGTCGTTGCATAAAAGACAAATACGCCATGAGGGGGTCCTCGAGGTGTGGAAAAAGGTGGGGTGTAAGACGTATGGTGATCCGGGACGGTGAGCACACAAGTTTACCCAGGTTCAGATCGAACTGCGGTGTCCAGATCCTACTCCTGCTAGCAATCCAGTATATTGGTGGAGCCGAAGGTTTACAATGGATTAGAAGGATTGGTATCGCTTTTGCGAGTTAAGATTGGTTATGCCCTAGAGGCTGGCACCTAGGTCATCTTATATAGTAATCCACCCTAGGGTTTACAGGATAATCCTATCCGGCTACAATATAGAGTTGGTACAAAGTACATCTTGGACTACAAGTTTATCTACAAGCCTAAGTCGGTAAGTCTTCTAGACCTTCCCATAGCCGGATAGGCCTCCATCTTCTTTCCCTGACTAGCTCCCATGGAGCAAAGCTCTAACCCAGAAGTGGGCCACCCTGGTCAGTGAGTAGCTGTGGGTATACCCAGAAAGTATATCCCCAATAGTAGCTCCCGAATTCCTCCAAGATCCAAAGTAGGATTTCATCTTGTAGCTTCAACGTTATTCAGTTGTAGAATCTTGAAGGGTTCCTAAAACTGTAAAACAAAAATGGAGGATCTAAGTCATTGCTGAGTCAGACTTGTTGATTTATCATTCTTATTTCCATGCACATTTCAAACTGAGCCAGAAATTTGTGTGCTGACGTAACCCGACATCTTTTCAGGTCTTGTCACGTCACTAACATTTATTCTATTAGTGACACCATTGGTGGGTCCTGTATCATGCATAACCAAGGCACCATTTCAATGTGAGCACGAAGATCGAGGCGGTAGAGGCTTTGTGAGGAATTTTCCCATTGCATTATGTGACGTGTGGTGAATATCCGGCGCGTTTAGCACTAATCTCGATGCAGATTGGTTATAAATAGGGAGAAATCCTCATTTTTATTCATGTACACTCCATAGTACCTTGTTTCTCATGCCCCCTATGCTCTCTCGTCTCCTTCTCTCCTCCTCCAAAACCACAGCACCACCAGTTCTTGGTCATGTCCGATGAGATGGCTGATTCTTCCTCTATAGCGGGTGTGGCATTGTCATCGATTGCGGAAGAAGAGAGGAGGTGGCGTGGGATATGGATCCCGATATCTTCAACAATGAGAAACTTGGATGGAAGACGAAGGCTACCTCCGAGCTAGTGCATGGCAGAGCATCCTTAATGAAGCAATTCTGGTGCCACGCGAAGGCGAGCGCGTCCACTTCATGATGCATGTCGATCATGGGCTAAGTTGTCTGCCATCGGAATTCTTCTCCGAGGTAATCAACCACTACGGTGTTCAACTTCATAATCTTTCCGCAAACTCGTTGTTAGAGCTTAGTGCCCACTCGGCTCTTAGTGAGGGGTATCTTGGAATCAAACCGACTCTGACGCTTTTTCGGTACTACTATGGTACCTAGAAGAATTGTAGCACTGCTGGTTTTCCTTAAGATACCAGAACTCTTAGCCTAGTTCTTAGGAGAGACTGAGTCTACCCTAATGTTTAGCTAGTGATTCAATGAAGAGATGGTCGACAACATTCTTCTAACACAAGGACATGCCGACTCCTAACAAAGAGGAAATTTTTCTGGTTTTTGTTGACAGTGCTGCAACCCACCAATATTCGTGGGATGCAGAAGTACTAGTTCTTTCTGACGACTTGATCCGTGCCAATAGGTGGATCAATTTTTTGATGAATAATAAAGGTCTGAGGGGATCCGACCTGGTGCACTACTAGTCGGATCGTTGGATCTAGCCTCTACAGCACCACGGTGACCGACTGATGCACTTGAATACCCTTGACAAGAAGGATAGCTTGAGGGTCAGTCTGAATCGGATTCCCTCAAAGAATTACAAGACCGGGATCTAGTGGCTTATCAAGGAACGGGTAAACAAGAAAGTTCCGGAGATCTCCATGCACATGGATACTGCGGAGAATCCTCTCACTCCGATAAATCTTTCAACTTAACTTTTTATTTGTCATCATCTCCATCCTTTGTTATTTTTCTGTACTGAGATAAATATTCAATTTTCAGCTTGCAGACCTCCCCGAGTCAAAGCTTCCTCCAGTTGAGGGTTATCCTCCAGAAGAGCCAGAATTGATTGAGGAGGAGGAGACGGAAAAACAGCCAGAAGCGCTTACCAGGAAGCGTAAGGATCCTATTGTTTTGGATGGCGCACAAGGACTACCAGTCGTCAAGAAGTAAGATCTTCTATCATAAATTGTAGTTTTCTTGTATTCTTTCCGAGTCATAACGATTTTAATTTTTATGACTCGGAGCTAAACCATTAGTAAAGGGGAAGGGAAAGTCGAGACAGACGCTGCACCAGCGGAAGTTGAATCTGACTTCTTCGTAGACAGCACCTCTGAGCCCCAACACGTCATTAGTGCCAGAGGATGTTTCCTCTCCATGTGCTGGAGATGTTGAGGCTCACGTTGAAGAGCTTGTGAATACCAGTTCACAAACTGAAGCCACCACCGGTGGCTCGGGAATTCATAAGGGTGAACCCTCTAAGGGTAATGATCCCGTGGCCGGCTCTTTTGCTGATGAACCGATGAAAGTTCCCGGGGCTGACAGCCTTGGCCTGACCAGGAAGAAGGCTAAGATATCCAAAAACTTGCGCTTCCTTGCCTAGAAGCCATAAAGTTATCTACCGATGAAGCGGCTCAAGAAGTTGAAGATGCGAAGCTTGAGAGTTTGTTGGGGCAGATCAACCTCCGGGAACAAAGGATAAGGGCCGGTGGGGTTCTGCCTCCATAGGTGCATCCCTTAACTTTGGTCGAGAGGTATTCGATGAAATGCATGTCAGCTTTGAGAAGTTGCATCATGAACACAATGTAAGTCTTTTAATCGACTCTTTTTTGCTGTCTTTATATCAAATCCTCTAGCCCCCAAGAATTGGGTCACATAGGAAATACCAGTGTATAATCCGAGTTCATGATTTTAAGATGCAAAAGAACGAAGTAGTGTAGCCTCCAAGGCTCGTGATGGAATTTAACTTAGTTAAAAGGGCATACCAACTCTTAGTAGCTCTCTAACTCTAGTTACTATTATGACTTACAGAAAGTTAATTGTTACAACCAGGAACTACTGAAGAATATCTACGCCAAGCGGAAAGAGATTAAAACTCTCCAGCTTGAAAATGCTCAACTGAAGATATAGAAGGAAGAGGCAGAAGGTAAGATTTTCTGACTCTCCTGTTTGTTTTTGTTTTACGTGTCGAATTGTAACTCGGCCATTGTTTCCTTTGTCATTTCAAAATTATTGAAGCAATCCTACAAGCTTGTGGAGGAGGCGAAAAACTTCAATGTCTTGGATTTGGAGAACGTCAGACTTCGTTCTGGTCTTGAGAAACTCAAGAAAGAGCACAAAGAAAGCGTGAGCAATCTTCTAGATGCTATTGAGAAGCTTGACTGAACCATTGCCCTCCGGGACAAAGAAATCGGAGATTTAAAGTCAAAAATGAATATGCCAGGTGAAATCACCCATGCACTTCGAGAAGAACTCGAATTTTGAGGGAGGAAAAGGCCAAAGTAGATGAAACTATCTTCGGTAATTTTTCAATCCCATACCTTTTTTCCTTTGAAATTTTTCTGACTATTTTCATCAGAATTTTATCTTCACCTTTTCCCAGAACCCCTCAACATTACAGATGCCTCCTCGTCTAAGTCCCACACAAGCCGACTTCCTGCAATTGGAAATTTGATCCATGACTTTCGCTAGATTCTTGAAGAAACTGGCAAAGCTATTAATCTCTCCGACCTAGATGAAATATCCACCTTTGATATGAGGGACAAAGCCAAAGAGTTTCCGAAGCTGATCGAGGACTAGAAGATGTCACATTCCTGGACAACCACACAGAATTCCCTTACCGTGGTGATGAGTCACCATGGTAATATAGAATCTGGTAGGTGACTAAGAGTATTTTGACTGTTGATGAAGACAACAAAGATCAATACATCAAAGCCATTTGGGAGACTTGCACCGGATACGCTTGTCATGTGGCTGGGATGACCAATTTCTCCATGCCGTTCTTTCAGTCCGTTGTCGTGCCACCAAGGCCCCTACTGAAGAGACTGAAGCTTCCGATGACGATGATGAGAAGACCGAGTTTGACATCATTGGCTCGGAAAAGGATCAAGATGGTGTTGGTGGTGGCACTAGCGGAGCAACAAGATCTCCGTCTCCACCACCTAGAGCATAGAGTCCGAAACAAACTATGCATTATTTTGAACCAAGTGGTGTGATATAAACAATTTATCTAGTTGTGTTGTAAGAACTTATGCATTTACTCTAGCACTTGTTTTTGATTTTGTGGCTCAAAAATTACTTAACACTTTTTGTTTATACTTTTCGTTTATCTGGATTTTCCACTTTGCCCCTTTCATGAGCCGGTCAACCTTCAGCACAGAAACACTGCCGAGCAACGGAGCACAATTGCTAAACCAGTTTAAACCTAGAAATAGAGCCGGATTCCAATACCAACAATTCACTACTCGGAAAATGCATGTGTCCAAGCAATCACACAAATAACCAAAGTCTAAACAGAAAATGAGACTTACACCTGAAGGTAGCATTTTTATATAATCGGAAATCTAATCAGAACAAACATGAGCATAAAGTAATTTTCAAGCATTTTGAGCTTTTAAAGTTTGACATGATTACATGGAAATAAGAAGGTACTAAAAAATCTCAGAAAAACATTGAGGGAACCAATACTTTATTTCACTTTGAATATGTAGATTTATATGATTACAAGAAAAGAAACTTAAGAATAGAAGGGCTGTAGCTGAGAAATGTTCCATGGACGACCTAGCTCATTCGGATTTTTACTACCACCAGCTCTGTTTCTCTTCTGAGTATCAGGTCTTTCCTTGATTGGTATCATATCCGTTAAATAGTTCGACCCATTGCGCAATACTCTTGTAATTATGAAGGGTACTTCCCAAAACTGGGAAGTTTGTGGTTTCTTTGTTGCAATAGTCAGAGAACTAGGTTGCCCTTCCTGAAGGAACGATTTTTTACTCTCTGACTATGGTACTTGCGTAACTTCTGCTAATAGGTTGTAGATCTTTGTTTAGCAATGATGTGAACTTCCTCGAGTATACCGAGGTCATCTTGTTGAGAAATTTTGATATCCTCTTCGACATGTGCAGGGATTCGGGGAAAAATATGGATTAAATCACTCGGGAGTATTGCCTCTGCTTTGTAGACCAAGAATAAAGGTGTGTATCCATTTGACCTATTTGGAGTAGTACGTAAAGCTCCAAATAATAGACGGTAATTCTTCTTCCCAAGCCCCCGCAGCATGACGTAGTGGTGCTTTAATATGAGGCCGGAGGCCTTGTAAGATGAGGTTGTTTTCCCTATTGAATTGTCCATTGGCTTGTGGATGTGCGACTGATGCAATATCGAGTCAGATTCCTTGTTCTTCGCAAAACTCGACAAGTTCTTCCATGGAGAAATTACTACCGTTATCTGTGATGATACTATGTGGATAGCCGAATCAGATGATAACATCCTTGACGAAGTTTCTAGCTATGGCCCCATCACAACTTGGTACGGGTTTGACATCAATCTATTTGGTGAATTTATCCACTATCACTAGTAAATGGGTAAATCGACACTTTGCAAACGGTCCTACCATGTTAATCCACCGGACCGCAAAGGGTCATGTAATCAGAATTGTCCGCGACCGATCAGCCGAACATGGGCTTGTTTGGTGTATTTTTGGCATCCTTTACACATCTTAACCAGTTTCTCGGCATCTTCCTTAGTTGTAATACAGAAAAATCCTTGTTGAAAAGCTTTTGCCACTAAGGATCTGGTTGCGGCATGATGGCCGCATTCTCCTTCGTGGATTTCCCATAGGATTTCCACTCCTTCTTCCAGAGAAACACAGCTCTTAAAAACACTAGACACACTCTGCTTATAGATCTCACAATTGATTATCGTATAGGCTTTTTCTTGTTGGACGATCTGACGGCTCAGAACCTCATCTGCAGGTAATTTTCCATCTACCAAGAAATCAAGGTAGGGTTTTGTCCAGCTGGGAATAGTAGCTAGTACTGCTATGAGTGGTGAGTCGGATTTAGTAGGATACTCCTTGTAAAGTCCTATGATAGAGGGAAATTTTAGGTGCTCTAGAAAAGCACCATCTGAGACTTGTTTTCGTGCGGAGCCTAATCTTGATAGTGCATCCGCTTCCTCATTTTTGCTCTAGGGACGTATTGAACCTAAAACCCTTTGAACAATTTAGATAATTCATCCACAATAGATCGATAATCTTTCAAGTGCTTGTTTGACCTACAGTGACCGGATACTTGCTGAGCACCTAAATCCGAGTCTTTATAGCACAAGATTCAGTGAACGCCGATGTCTTTAGCGATCCAAAGTCCATTCAACCGTGCTTCATAATCGGCAATATTATTGGTTTCTGTGAAGTGAATATGTAACACATAGAACATCTTATCTCCTTGAGGTGATTTGAGCACCAAGACATCCCCTGAGCGCTTTCGACCCATCAAAGTGGACGGTCTAGTATTCCGACTCTGGGTGCTAGTATTTTCCGCTGTATCTATCCAGTCAGCGATAAAATTGGCAAGGATTTGGGATTTGATTGTTTTTTGTGGCTTGTACTCAATGTCAAAATATGCTAGCTCGATTCCCCACTTGGCAACATGTCCTGTGGCGTCGCTGTTATTTATTATTTCTATCATGGGAGCTATGCTCACCACTATGATCTTGTGCTCTTGGAAGTAGTGTCTTAGCTTTCTGGCGGAAAACTACGCCATATGGTCGCTTTTGATAGTGTGGATATCGTTGTTTCTACTCTGTGAGGACCTCATTGAGATAGTAAGATGGACACTGAACCAAGTGCTCCTATTTTTCCTCCTTTTGTTCCACCACCATGATGATGTTGACGACATTGTTTGTCGCGGCAATGTAATGCAACATGGGCTCTTGAGGCTCTAATGCTGCAAGGATAGCGGAAGATGAGAGTACTACTTTCAGGTCTTGGAGGGAAGCTTCATCTTCTTCAGTCTAGACAAATTTGTCAGTTTTATTCAAGAGCTTGTATAATAGAGCGGCTCTTTCTCCAAGCTAGCTGACAAACCGGCTCACTGCTGCTATGCAACCAGTAAGATAATGTACGTCCTTTAGACGTGTAGGCTTGGTTATCTTGAGTGTAGCCTTTATCTTGTCTTGGTTCACTTCTATGCCTCTTTGAGACATAATGAAACCTAATATTTTTTTTTGCTAGAATCCCGGAGAAGCACTTTTTCGGGTTAAGCATTATGTTGTATTTTCGAAGATTAGCAAACGTTTCCTCTAAGTCGGAAATTAATATTTCCTTATTTTTGGACATTACCGCTATGTCGTCCACGTATGCATGTACATTGCGTCTAATTTGGTCATGAAGGCTACACTGCATTGTGCGATGATTTGTAGCTCCTGTGTTTTTTAGGCCAAAAGACATCATTATGTAGCAGAAGGTTCCAAACAGTGTGATGAATGAAGTATTCAGCTTATTTGACTCCTTCATGCGTATTGGGTGATAGTCGGAATATGAATCGACAAAGTAGAGGATTTATGAGTCTGTTGTTGAGTCGATAACTTGATCGATTCTGGGCAAAGAGAACGGAGCTTTGGGACAATCCTTGTTCAAGGTAGTGTAATCAATACACATCCTTAAATCAACTTGTTCTTTTTAGGGACCATTATAGGGTTAGCCTCCCACTCAGTGTGGATGACTTGTTCAATAAATCCAGCTAGCTCTAGTCTGGCTAACTCTTTGGCTATATCTTTGCGCTTTTCATCGTTGAAACATCGTAAGGACTGTTTTACAGGTCTAGCATCAGCGTATACATTAAGAGAGTGCTTGGCAAATTCCCTAAGTACTCCGGTCATGTCATAAAGTTTCCATGCGAAGATATCTTTATTAGCTTTGAGGAACTCGATGAGGGTGTTTTCCTATGCGTGACCTAAGCCTATGCCTATCTATGTCACCTTGGAGGGATCATCATCCTTCACCAGAGTTTTATTTGTCTCTTCCGATGCCTTGAATTATGGAGTCGGATTCAACACCTCCTTCTTCATAGATGGCTTCTCGGACAAGTCAGTGTTTTCCTTGATCTCCTGGTACTCCTCGGCGTGTACCATGGCTCTAGCGAAGGTGGCAGCTCCTTCTTTGCAGTCTCACGCTTTCTTCGGATTCCCCAGATTGTGATGATGTCGTGAGGACTCGGAAGCTTCATCATGTTGCAGATGTAGAAGGGGCGAGCTATGAACTTATAGTAGACCGGACACCCGAAGATGGTGTGGTATGTGCTCTTGAATGGTACCACTTTGAAAGACAGTGGTTTGGTCCGCTAGTTATCTAGTGTACCATAAGTGACGTCAAGAGTGATTTCACCCAGAGAGTTCGTATGTCTGCCTGGGACAATGCCATGGAAAATCACACTTCTATGATTTAGCTAGGTTTTTGATATCTTCATGCAGTGCAGCGTCTTAATGGAGAGGATGTTGATGTTGCTACCATTATCTATTAGTGTCTTGGAGAACTCATAAATGTCAATAACAAGATTGACGACCAGAGCGTATTTTCCTCATGTGTGAGTTTTAGACGGATGATCACTTCGGTCAAAGGTGATCTTTACTCCCGAACTGTCCAGATATTGGGGGAGAGTCGGAATGGTAGCGTTGAGCTCATGTAGAACTGCCTTTTTGACTTTGGCGGGCTGAGATCCGAGGAAGCATACATAGGTGTCTTTCTTGGTTGGGAAAGCCTTCTTACCATCCGACTTAGGCTTAGCAGTGTCTACCTCTTCCATGCCAGAATCTTCCTTGGACTCCTTATCTTTGTCGGTATTTTTCTTTCCTTTTCTTCGATTGGATCTTTAGCCAGCAACTTTGTCTTTATTGATGTCTCCGTTGCAACGACACTCAACATTTGTGTGGGAATGATACATTGCAAATGTGTCTATAATTTTTGATATTCCATGCTTGGTTTTATCTACTTTCTTGTGTTTTGTCCACACTTTGGAGTACTTTTCATATGATTTCTTGGACTAACCTATTAACAAGAGCCACAGTGCCAGCTGCCTGTTTTCTAGTATTTTTGGTTCCAGGAAGTCAGAAAATAAATATTCTCGGAATTGGACGGGATAAAAGCCAAAGTTATTATTTTACCAGGGGACACTTGGAGCCAGAATACGAGACAGAGAAGGGCCAGAGGGCGGCCACACCACCTGGCCGCGTGGCCAGGCTTGGCCCGTGCTAGGGGGTGGTGTGGCCAGCCCAGGCACCCCCTCGGCCTCTCCTTCCGCCTATATATTGCCTCTGATACGGAAACCCTAAGGACCCGATCAAAAATCCATGAAAGAGTCTGTAGCCACCGTCATCTCCATCCCTAGATCGAGAGGGATTTGAAGCTCTTCACGGCACCCTACCGGAGAGGGGAATTCACCCTGGAGGCCTTCTTCATCATCATGCAAGCCTCTGGTATGATGCGTGAGTAGTTCATCTCTGGAATACGGGTCCATGTAGTAACTAGATGGCTGGTTCTCCTCCTTTGTGCTTTCATGTCTAGATCTTGTGAGCTCTGTTCATGATCAAGATCATCTATTTGTAATTCTGCATGTTGTGTTTGAGGGGATTCGATGGATATTGAGGTGCTATTTCAGATTGATTATTGATTCTATCATGTCTTTGTTATTTGTGATCTCGGATGCTTTCCGTTGTTAGTAGCTATCTTGGCCAAGTAGATGCTAGCATCTCCAAGAGTTAGTATTTATGCTTGATAGTGGGTTCATGCCTCTGGTAATCTGGGGAAGTGACAGAAATCTCTAAGGTACTAGATGTGTTGTTGCTACTAGGGAGAAAACAACAATCCTTTGTTCATAGAACAATCGTATTGTTTACTTTACATGCAATTCGTCATGCAATTATCAGTTGCTTGCAACTTAATACTAGAGGGGGTTCGGATGATAACCTGAAGGTGGATTATTAGTCATAGATGCAGTTGGATGGCGGTCTATGTATAATGGTATAATGCCCAATTGAATCTCAAAGGAGTCAAGATGATTAGTATATGCTTGTATGCCTTCTCGATGTTTGTCAATTGCCCCGCTGTAATTTGTTCACCCAGCATGTTATCTATCTTAAGGAGAGCCACCTCTAGTGAACTATGGACCCCGGTCCTTTCTTTTACTATCAATCTACAAACTGTTTACTACTTTGTGTTTACTTTCTAAAACCTATTACTTTCTTCCATTCGATACGTTTAATCCTTTGTTTTCAGCAAAACCGGTGAGATTGACAACCTCATCGCAAGTTGGGGGCAAAGTTCTATGGTTGTATTGTGCAGGTCTCCACGTTGCTACTAGCACCGGTGGTGCGCCCTGCCAAGGCTCAGCTAGCAACACCTTTGGGGTGTTTCCTTGCTCCTATTGGATTGATAACCTTGGTTTCGTATTGAGGGAAAACTTGCTGCTGTGCGCATCATACCTTCCTCTTGGGGTTCCCCAATGAGCTCGATATATTTTGGGCCATCAAGCTCTTTTCCTGGCGCCATTGCCGGGGAGTCAAGCACATCTTCACAATGGGAGTGTCAACACCCAGATTTTTAATCCCAGATGCCCGTTATGCCATACCTCACAATCCCAAGGTTACCATTTTTGCGAGACATAACGGATTGGATATCACAGTACATCATCCATTACAAACCACACATAAGGTTTTACACAAATAAGGATCTCATGATCCAGTCTCTAATACAACAAGCAGCGGAAATAAAAGATAAGCGTAGGAGTGGGGTCCATCTTCAGGGGCACAGGCAATGCTGACAAAGGCAGATAGTCCTAGTTATCATAGCCGTCCTGCTAACCATCATCTTGATAATCTCCTTCATAGTCTGGCCATGATAATAGCCAGGGACAAAAGCCATGAGTACTCTTTAAGTACTCGCAAACTACTACTAACAAGGAGTATAATTCTAAGTTAAAGTGTTGAATCCAAGTTAACTATCAATTTAAGTTTGAAACCTAAGCTGAGTTCAGAAGCAAAGAAAGATAAAGTAAAGTTCTAGAATCACTTAAGTTGGGAAGCTATTATCATAAACACAACCCTGTTGTAGTCAAGTCAAAGTTCATCATTCATTTCAAGTTATTTAGAAAACATCTGACAACGAAATAGTATGGCCATTCCAACTGTCCATAACCGCGGACACGGCTATTCGAATAGTTTGACACTCTGCAGAGGTGGTACACTTTCACCACAAGATTCGATACATCTGTCAGGGATAACCCTGAATCATCATACTTAGTATGCAGATAATCAAACATAACCTTCCCTTTACACACCCTAGTATAAGCACCTCTCCTATGAGTATGGCCTCCCAACCATGACCATCAGTCATCTTGGGCACTGCATAGGTGGACAACATTGAGAGGTAGCCTCAGCTCAAACCTCTCCCATGAGGGAACTAATACTAATGCATATAAATTTCCAGCTAAGCCTTACCCAATTCAGGTAATGTGGTTGTACGGTAAATTTGGAATGGTATCGCATCCGAATCCAACCATCAGTTTTATAAAAGGGTTAAGGTTCATGCCTCATCATTTTCATCATCATAAACCAGTTGTGTCTCTCAACACATGTCAAAACATCTCAATAGAATGACTCATCATTCCAAGGTTTTCACAATTCATTTTCACCAAGTGTTCCCATCTAAAGTGACTCAAGTTTTTGATCTACTCTATAATACTAACTTAAGAGTGTTTACTAAGGTGGAAGGATGGGGTCAATCTCATGCCATAGAATGACATCTAAAGGTTTCTAAGTAGGTCAAGTTTTATACTTTTTATGCTACCTTCAAAATAAGTAAGGAACTTTGCATACTAAGGGGAGTAAAACTTGTAAGTAAGACTTGGGGTACTAATAGTTAAAAGGGGTGTGATCAAAGCATGCCTAAAGCATCCTTGATCATTCATCTAGCTTAATTCTAGCTTGCTAAGAATAGCTTGCCTTGGTTGGTGCATTGGTTGAAGTTTTGTTCTTCTTCTTCTTGGTAGCACTCCTCCTCGTAAGCTTGGTCGGTACTATCATCTATAACAATACATACGGAGTTGAGAATCACCAAACAATACTTAACTAGGCTAGATAGCATTATAAGACACACAATTGATGATCTATTATCATCACAAGCATCACAAGTTTAATTCAATAGTTTCCTTCTTTTTATTTTAGAAAAGTAATTTCTAGTCATTGAAAAATTAACTAACATTTAATATTCACCACTTAAAACATGGGATCATGTTGACACATGTCATCACCACATATTCTAACATGTGGGAATGAGATTTAAGGGTTGGATCAATATTACTTTGGTTTAAGTTCATTATTTAATGATTTAAAGTGACTAGAAATGCCTATATAGCATTATTTTGGTACTAGTCCAAAGTCACTACATGTAAACCTTAATATTATTACATATTTAGATAGATATGATGAAATGTGATTTTTGAGAGTTGGTATCAACTCAAAAGGTAGCTTGGTTGATTTTATAAAAATGTTGCAAGTTGCAAAACCTTCTGTCTTCTTATTTTTATTAGGAGAGATCTATAACTCTAATCGAATTAAATCCAACGGGCTTGGATAGATCATTTTAATACCTTTCAGAGAAAATTGGTTTCATGCAATTTGGATTTCTAAAACTCTCTGAATTGATTTTCAAACTAGGGGACATAAACTAGATTTAACTAAAAAGAAAAATCCAGATTTGAATAGGTGGGCTAGCGCGGGTAAAGAAATGGGCCGGCCCAGTGGCGCTCCGCGGCACGGGGCTCAACTGACAGGGGGGTCACGCGTGTCAGTGGCACTTAAAACGCGAAACGGTACGCGCGCTGTGGGCCGTGCGATTAGAATAGGAATCTACGACTGAGGGTCGTCGTCGACGACGAACAGGTCGCCGGTGAGCTCGAACCCTAGCGGCTCGGTGAGGGTCTACTAGGTGCGTACCAGGGCTCTAGCGGGGTTGGCGAGGCGGGCAAACGACATGGAAGATGACGGCGAGGCGAGGCGTGGTTGCGGCGGAGCTTGGGGTGGTCGCAATCAACGGCGCCCTTCTCCTCCTGCCGTGGCTGCTCCGACTCCAATTCCGGCGAGCTGCTGCTCCCTTTGCTCCGGCGAGAGGTGGGTGAGGTTCAGAGAGGTGAGGGGAGTAGAATGGTGTGGAGAGAAGAGGCTGGGGAGGGCTCCTTTTATAGGCCCGACGGTGAGACCAAGCGGGATGGGCAGGCGACTCCGGCGACAAGGCTACGGCGGGGTAGAGGCATGGCTGAGGGTGGCGATCGATGTGTGGTTCCCTGGCGGTGCTCTAGAACTTGAATGCGGCTGTAGGGGCGGTGGCACGCGGTTTCGGCGAGGTGGCGCTCTGAGAGGCAGAGGCGGCGGTGTCCACGGTGAGAGGTGGCTGTGAGGCGTTGGGCGGCCAGCGGGGGTGTCTGGGGTGTTCTCTAGGGCGAGGCGGAGTGGCGGGCACGGGCTGCTGCCAAGGGGCGGTCTGTGCGAGCGGGGACAGGGCGCGCTCTGGGGGCAGCACTGGCATGGTGCGGTGGCACTGGGCGCGGCTTGTCCTCGGTGGTCCACTGCACGGCTGGGCTCGGGCAAGGGACAGGGGGTGGCGGTGAGGTGTGAGCTACCTCCTAGACATGGAGAGAGGGAGAGGGGCGGTCTGCTGTGATGAGGGCAAGGTTGGCCGGCGAGAGGCGGCTCGGCATGGCATGGCCGTGCCACTAGGGGCTAGGAGAGTGGGTGGTTAGACTCTGGTTAGATCAAGAGGGGACATGGGAGATAAATGAAGATCAATTGGGGGCAAAACCCTGTAGTAAACAGTGATCTAGGATTAGAGTAGAGATTATGCATGCCAAGTGTTTGATGAAATGGCCGCATGAAAGAAAGTTTTGAATTTTGGTTTCAAATTTTTTGAGTGATCTCCACTAGTGATAGGTAGTCTATGGTTGCATGGGTTTTGAAAGTGGAGCTCAAATAGATGGTTTTTGAAATAGGGGTGATCTATGCATATGCATTAGATTCAATTTTAAACTGTCATTTAAAATAGTTAACAGAATGTTTTTAGCAGATCCAAAGGTGGGCCTTGGTACCTCATTATGTGTACTAGCAAGGGGTGCAAAGATCAAGAATTGTTTCTGTTAAGTATTGAGTACTAGGAATAGCCAAAGTAGGCATGGGAGTTAAATTTGCCAAAATGACCATTCCTCCTTTTTAATTCTTTTTTATTTGATTTTCTTTAGGAAAAGTTTGGGAATGATGTAGATGATGATTAAATCACCTAAGAAACATTTTACAAGCATTGGATCATTCAATCATGGCAATTCAAACAACTCCTATTTTAAATGCACACACATATGAATGCTTTTATTTTAAATTTGGAAAAGTTTTTGTTAACCCTATTTTTGGATGATTTGATCTTGATAAGCTTGGATTAAAGTTTTGGGATGTTAAAAACCTTCCCCCCTTAAACAAAATCTCGTCCCAAGATTTACAAAGAAAACTAGGAACTAAAGAGATCTGGGAACTCTGTCCTAATGTAATCTTCGCGCTCCCAAGTACCTTCCTCGTCGGTATGGTTGCTCCACTGAATCTTGAGAAACTTGATACTCCTGGTCCTGGTGGTTCTGGAGGCTTCTTCTAAGATACGGATGGGTACTTCCTGATAGGTCAGGTCATTGTTGATTTCCACAGCTCTGTGATCGATGTTCTTGAAAACTTCAGTCTTCTCAGGCACTTCCAAGCATTTGCAAAGTAACGAGATATGGAACACATTGTGGATGGCTGACATCTCTTCAGGCAGTTCCAGTTGATACGATACTTTCCTCGGCGGTTCAGAATCTTGAAAGGTCCGATATATCTGGGGGCTAACTTTCCCTTCAGACTAAAGCGTTGGGTTCCCTTCAATGGTGAAACCTTGAGATATACAAAATCTCCAACATTGAAAGTCAGGTCTCTCCTCTTATCGGCATAGCTCTTCTGTCTGGATTGGGCGGTCTTGAGGTGCTCACGGACTTTGTGAACTTTCTCTTCTACTTCTCGGAGAATGTCGGGTCCAAAGATCTGACTCTCTCCTACTTGCGACCAAGTCAAAGGGGTACGACACTTCCTTCCGTATAGGAATTCAAATGGTGCCATCTGCAAACTAGCTTGATAACTGTTGTTGTATGAGAATTCTATGAAAGGCAGGCAGTCTTCCCATTTTGATCAGTATTCCAACACACAAGCTCTAAGCATATCCTCTAGGATCTGGTTGACTCTCTCAGTTTGTCCATCTGTTTGTGGGTGATAAGCAGTGCTGAAGTTCAACTTGGTTCCTAAACCTTCCTGGACTTTCTGCCAAAATCTTGAAGTAAACTGGGTTCCTCGATCTGAGATGATGGTCTTGGGGGTTCCATGCAGACTAACAATCCTAGCAATATACAGCTCTGCTAGTTTTGCACTCTGCTAGGTTGTTTTGACAGGTATGAAGTGGGCTACCTTGGACAGTCTATCAACTATGACCCAGATTGAGTCATTTCCCCTACTAGAAGTAGGTAAACCGGTGATAAAGTCCATTCCGACGGAATCCCATTTCCATTCCGGAATTTGCAATGGTTGCAACAATCCTGCAGGTCTCTGATGCTCTGCTTTGACTCTTTGACAGATGTCACATTTGGTGATGTAGCTTCCAATCTCTCTCTTCATCTTGTGCCACCAAAATTGCTCTTTCAAATCCTGATACATCTTTGTTCCTCCGGGGTGGATAGAATAAAGAGTATCATGAGCTTCCTTCATGATAATTTCCTTCAGCTCCAAATCTGCTGGCACACAGATACGTCCTTTGTACCACAGTACTCCTTCGTCTTCGGGGAATCCAGGTACCTTTCTTGTACCAATACGACGTTTGATTCTGTTGATACTTTCATTTCCCTTCTGGGCTTCCTTGATTTGGCTAATCAACGTGGGTTGAAGTTCAATGCTAGCTAGGAATCCTTTGCTAACTAACTCAGTCCTGAACTGCTCCAACTCATCATACAAACTTGGTTGCTTCTCTTTGATCATGGTGTTAAGCCTACACGGCAATCTGCTAAGAGCATCCGCTACCACATTGGCTTTGCCGGGGTGATAGTGAATGTCAAGGTCATAATCCTTGATTAACTCTATCCATCTTCTTTGCCTCATATTCAGCTCCTTCTGAGTGAAGATATACTTCAAGCTCTTATGATCTGAGTAAATCTCACAGCGATTACCCATCAAATAATGACGCCATGTCTTCAATGCTAGAACCACGGCTGCTAGCTCAAGATCATGTGTCGGATAGTTCTGCTCATGATGCTTCAGTTGTCGAGACAGATAAGCGATGACTTTGCCTTCTTGCATCAATACACAGCCTAGGCCAATCTTGGATGCATCACAATACACATCAAACAGCTTCTTGATGTCTGGCATGATCAAAATTGGGGCTGATGTTAATCTCTTCTTCAGCTCCTAGAAACTGGCTTCACATTTGTCTGTCCATTCAAACTTCTTGTCCTTCTTCAACAATTGGGTCATTGGTCAGGCTATGCTCGAGAATCCTTCTACGAACTTGCGGTAATATCCCGCTAATCCGAGAAATGAACGGACTTGGGTTTGATTGGTTGGGGCTTCCCATTCTTCGACATCTTTGATCTTGGTGGGATCAACAGAGACTCCTCCGGTAGACACAATATGTCCTAGGAATCCTACTTCTTTCAGCCAAAACTCACACTTGCTGAACTTGGCATATAACTGATGCTCTCTCAGGGTTTCTAGGATGATTCTCAGATGTTGCTCATGCTCTTCTTCTGACTTGGAGTAGATAAGGATGTCGTCGATAAACACCACTACACACTTATCTAGGAAATTCATAAAGATCTTATTCATGAGATTCATGAAATAAGCAGGGGCATTGGTTAATCCAAAAGACATAACCGTATACTCGTATAAACCATAGCGAGTAGTAAAGGCGGTCTTCGGAATATCCGTTGCACGAATCTTAAGTTGGTGATAACCAGTCCTAAGATCAATCTTTGAGAATACCTGGGCTCCAGTCAACTGATCAAATAGATCCTCTATCTTTCGCAAGGGGTACTTGTTCTTGATGGTGACATCATTTAATTTTCTGTAATCTGTAAACAGACGATTGCCTCCATCTTTCTTGTCGACGAATAACACTGGTGATCTCCATGGCGATGCGCTTGGCTGAATCAAGCCTGTTGCTAACATGGCATCCAACTGCTTCTTCAGTTCTACTAACTCTGAGGGGTTCATGGTATAGGGTCTCTGGGCTATAGGTCCGGTTCTGGGGATTAGTTCGATAATGAACTCAATATCCCTATTCGGGGGCATACCTGGCAATTCATCTGGGAATACGTCGGGGTATTCACAGACTACTCTGACTTGGTCAATGGTGGGCAGGGCTACACTCTTATTGCACTTGAATTGACGGGGTAAGGTTTCAGAGATATGCTCTACTGTTACTCCAGAACTACTGGTCATGCTGATGGCTTTCTTAGCACAGTCTATCAGTCCTTTATGCCTTGACATCCAGTCCATACCTAGTACTACTTCCAATCCTTTGGTTCCAAGTACAATTAGGTTGGCATAAAAATCTATCCCATGTATTCTGATAGGTACAGCTTTGCAAATTTTTCTAGCTTTTGTTGTTGAACCGGGGATTTGAACTATCATGACATGCTTCAGGTTGGTTGGGTGAATCTTACTAGTGCATACAAATTCTTTAGTGACAAATGAATGCGATGCTCCAGAATCAAACAATACTCTTGCTAAAACTGAGTTGACAGAAAACATACCTAGCACTACATCTGGCGCTTCCTGGGCTTCTTCTGCGTTCATGTGGAAGAGACGACCATTGCGGTTGTGAGGGTTCCCTAGGGCAAATCTCCTTCCTGGTTGAACACGACTCTGCTGTTGAGCTGGGGCATTCACATGGGCATTGGCGGCAGTCTTCTTGGGACACTCATTGGAGTAGTGACCCTTCACTCCACACTCGAAACAAGTGATCTGGGACTTGTCCTTGACAGCAACAGGTACAGCATTGCTGCCAGTTCTGGGTGCAGTGTTGTTGTTGTTGTTGCTCTTGGGAGGGGCACGGTTGAAATTGTTGGCATTGCCGGAGCTGTGATTGTTTCCACCAGACTTCACATTGCCTCCGCTACGGTTGGGGTAGCTTGGGCGAGAATTTGGGGGTCGGTTGTTCCTTGGTGCATATCCTGGTGAAGGGTTGGGACGATACTTCTGGTGACTACTGGATCCAGACTGCTGCATCATACGGCGCTTGCGGTTGTCGTTTGCCTGGTTAATCTTCCCTTCCATCTGAATGGCAGAGTCGACTAGCTCTTCGAGATCATCGAAACGGATGTTGATGAGGACAGTCTGCATCTCATCATGCAGTCCGTTTAAGAATCTCTCCTCCTTGTTGTCCTCCGTGTTGATCTCATCCGGTGCATATATGGCAAGTGACAAGAATATGTCACGGTACTCCACCACAGTCATTCTTCCTTGCTTCAATTCGCGGAATTCATCTCTCATCCTGTTGACAAGACCTTGCGGCACGTGGGTGTGGCTGAACTTGACCTTGAATGCTTCCCAGGTCATCACCTGGCCATGGTTCATATTGCGGATGCTATTCCACCAAGCTCTTGCATCTCCCGCCAGATAGTGGGTGGCGAAGAGAACTTTCTCATTCTCATCAACTCTGGCAACCTCTAAGTTGTTTTCCATGGTCTGTAACCAGTCATCAGCATCTAATGGGTTTTTAGATTGGTTAAAGATTGGGGGATTGGTGTTCTGAAAGTTTTTGAGTTTGGATCCTTGGTGATCCTGATTTCCATGTCCTTGGTTGTTGAGAGCCATTTGGGCGATCTGCTGCAATGTTGCTAAGTTGGCTTGACGCTCGGCCCTGCTTGCTTCATGGTCCGCGATGAGATTCTGCAAGATCTGCAGCATTGGGTTCTGCGACGAGCTGCTCCCTCCTTGGTTTCCACGAGTCATCTGAAGATTGAGATAGATATAAGGGTAAGAAGGAAATTCTAAGGTTCATGGTTTTGGGTTTTTCAAAGCTAAAACATTGAGTTAGACTCAGGTTTTTTTTCAACTAACTTCATTTTCATTCATGCAAGCAAGCACCCGATACAACAAACACCACAACAATCAAAGGGGGAAAACAGATGGTTTGAAGAACCATTCTGCATGCTACGATACAATGAGATGATACATCTCATGCTACGATAGTGCTCTAGTGCATCTACTCATCGTCGATGAAGTCGGAGTCTTCATCATCAGTGTAGAAGTCCACAGCATCCTCCTCCAGAAAGTCATCATCGTTGCTGAGGTAAGAATCCATATCTCCCTGGATGTCTTCACCCTCATCTTCTTCTTCCTTGGCGGCAAGCTGAGCTTCCTGCTCTTTGACGGTTTTCTCGAGGTCGGCCACCTTCTTGCAAAGACGGGCGATGGTGCGATCCTTCTTTGCACGCTGGCGGCGAAGAGACTGGCAATCTTGGACGAGCAGTGCGAAAGTCTGGGCCTTCTGGTCGGCGATGGCACGGTTCTAGTTAGCTAACTCCCTGGCATTGTCCAGTTCTTATTGTCTGTCATGAAGCAAGAAATCAAGGTTCTCCACTTGACGCCTCAACTCTGGGTGACTTGGCATCTCCATCGGCATTCCCATGAAGTCACGTCTTGCATAGTGGGCAAAACGGGTTCCTTGGATCTTGTTGACGCTGAGGGAACATAGACGTGCGAGAGCTTCATGCATTGCCCTGGCTAATCCATCTAGCCATTTGTTCTCTCTCATGGAGAACTGAATTCTCCCGCAAGTTGGTGCTTCGATGCTTCCTCGAAGATCCACGGTGACTAGCCACTGTAGGTCTCCTCCTGGGGGTCCTGGAAGTTGAGCTCCAAGAAACTCCGGATGTGGGCGTCCGAGTAACTCCGACAGTGAGTCCAGATCCCTCTCGAAGATCAGCTGACCTCCGTTTCCCAAAACTTGCTGAACTGAGTCTCCATCTACAAGGATTAAGGATGAGGAAGTTAGTGAAGTGATCAAGTGTGTCAAATTTTAAGTAGTAATGTAAGAATTTTGAGGAACGTGAATCTTTGAGAAAGAATGAGTTCACAAGGGTAAGAGAGGAAATAGTTTTTCATAAATACTCACTTTGGTTTTTGAAGCTAAGTTTTTGGTTTGGACGTCCATTCTAACTAGGGTCTCCTATGGTCAGGATGGCTCTGATACCAACTTGTCAACACCCAGATTTTTAATCCCAGATGCCCGTTATGCCGTACCTCGCAATCCCAGGATTACCATTTTTGCGAGACATAACGGATTGGATATCACAGTACATCATCCATTACAAATCATACATAAGGTTTTACACAAATAAGGATCTCATGATCCAGTCTTTAATACAACAAGCAGCGGAAATAAAAGATAAGCGTAGCAGTGGGGTCCATCTTCAGGGGCACAGGCAATGCTGACGAAGGCAGATAGTCCTAGTTATCATAGCCGTCCTGCTGACCATCATCTTGATAATCTCCTTCATAGCCTGGCCATGATAATAGCCAGGGACAAAAGCCATGAGTACTATTTAAGTACTCGCAAACTGCTACTAACAAGGAGTATAATTCTAAGTTAAAGTGCTGAATCTAAGTTAACTATCAAGTTAAGTTTGAAACCTAAGCTGAGTTCAGAAGCAAAGAAAGATAAAGTAAAGTTCTAGAATCACTTAAGCCGGGAAGCTATTATCATAAACACAACCCTGTTGTAGTCAAGTCAAAGTTCATCATTCATTTCAAGTTATTTAGAAAACATCTGACAACGAAATAGTATGGCCATTCCAACTGTCCATAACCGTGGACGCGGCTATTCGAATAGTTTGACACTCTACAGAGGTGGTACACTTTCACCACAAGATTTGATACATCTGTCAGGGATAATCCTGAATCATCATACTTAGTATGCAGATAATCAAACATAACCTTCCCTTTACACACCCTAGTATAAGCACCTCTCCTATGAGTATGCCGTCCCAACCATGACCATCAGTCATCTTGGGCACTACATAGGTGGACAACATTGAGAGGTAGCCTCAGCTCAAACCTCTCCCGTGAGGGAACTAATACTAATGCATATAAATTTCCAGCTAAGCCTTACCCAATTCAGGTAATGTGGTTGTACAGTAAATTTGGAATGGTATCGCATCCGAATCCAACCATCAGTTTTATAAAAGGGTTAAGGCTCATGCCTCATCATTTTCATCATCATAAACCAGTTGTGTCTCTCAACACATGTCAAAACATCTCAATAGAATGACTCATCATTCCAAGGTTTTCACAATTCATTTTCACCAAGTGTTCCCATCTAAAGTGACACAAGTTTTTGATCTACTCTATAATACTAAGTTAAGAGTGTTCACTAAGGTGGAAGGATGGGGTTAATCTCATGCCATAGAATGACATCTAAAGGTTTCTAAGTAGGTCAAGTTTTATACTTTTTATGCTACCTTCAAAATAAGTAAGGAACTTTGCATACTAAGGGGAGTAAAACTTGTAAGTAAGACTTGGGGTACTAATAGTTAAAAGGGGTGTGATCAAAGCATGCCTAAAGCATCCTTGCTCATTCATCTAGCTTAATTCTAGCTTGCTAAGAATAGCTTGCCTTGGTTGGTGCAGTGGTTGAAGTTTTCTTCTTCTTCTTGGTAGCACTCCTCCTCCTCGTAAGCTTGGTCGGTACTATCTTCTATAACAATACATACGGAGTAGACAATCACCAAACAATACTTAACTAGGCTAGATAGCATTCTAAGACACACAATTGATGATCTATTATCATCACAAGCATCACAAGTTTAATTCAATAGTTTCCTTCTTTTTATTTTAGAAAAGTAATTTCTACTCATTGAAAAATTAACTAACATTTAATATTCACCACTTAAAACATGGTATCATGTTGAACATGTCATCACCACATATTCTAACATGTGGGAATGAGATTTAAGGGTTGGATCAATATTACTTTGGTTTAAGTTCATTATTTAATGATTTAAAGTGACTAGAAATGCCTATATAGCATTATTTTGGTACTAGTCCAAAGTCACTGCATGTAAACCTTAATATTATTACATATTTAGATAGATATGATGAAATGTGATTTTTGAGAGTTGTAATCAACACAAAAGCTAACTTGGTTGATTTTATAAAAATGTTGCAAGTTGCAAAAGCTTCTGTCTTCTTATTTTTATTAGGAGAGATCTATAACTCTAATTGAATTAAATCCAATGGGCTTGGATAGATCATTTTAATACCTTTCAGACAAAATTGGTTTCATGCAATTTGGATTTCTAAAACTCTCTGAATTTATTTTCAAACTAGGGGACAGAAACTAGATTTAACTAAAAAGAAAAATCCAGATTTGAATAGGTGGGCTAGCACGGGAAAAGAAATGGGCCGGCCCAGTGGCGCTCCGCGGCGCGGGGATCAGCTGACAAGGGGGTACCGCGTGTCAGCGGCACTTAAAACGCGAAATGGTACGCGTGCTGTGGGCCGTGCGATTAGAATAGGAATCTATGGCTGAGGGTCGTCGTCGACGACGAACAGGTCGCCGGCGAGCTCGAACCCTAGTGGCTCGGTGGGGGTCTACTGGGGGCGTACCAGGGCTCCAGCGGGGTTGGCGAGGTGGGCAAATGACGTGGAAAACGACGGCGAGGCGAGGCGCGGTTGCGGCGGAGCTTGGGCTGGTCGCAATCAACGGCGCCCTTCTCCTCCTGCCGCGGCTGCTCCGGCTCCAATTACGGTGAGCTGCTACTCCCTTTGCTCCGGTGAGAGGTGAGTGAGGTTCAGAGAGGTGAGGGGAGTAGAATGGTGTGGAGAGAAGAGGCTAGGGAGGGCTCCTTTTATAGGCCCGATGGTGAGACCGAGCGGGATGGACAGGCAACTCCGGCGGCAAGGCTACGACGGGGTAGAGGCATGGCTGAGGGTGGCGATCGATGTGTGGTTCCCTGGCGGTGCTCTAGGATTTGAATGCGGCCGTAGGGGCGGTGGCATGCGGTTTGGGCGAGGTGACGCTCTGAGAGGCAGAGGCGGCGGTGTCCACGGTGAGCGGTGGCTGTGAGGCGTTGGGCGGCCAGCGGGGGTGTCTGGGGTGTTCTCCAGGTCGAGGCGGAGCGGCGGGCGCGGGCTGCTGCCAAGGGCCGGTCTGTGCGAGCGGGGACAGGGTGCGCTCTGGGGGCGGCACTGGCATGGTGCGGTGGCACTGGGCGCGGCTTGTCCTCGATGGTCCACTGCACGGTTGGGCTCGGGCAAGGGACAGGGGGTGGCGGTGAGGTGTGAGCTACCTCCTAGACATGGAGAGAGGGAGAGGGGCGGTCTGCTGCGGTGGGGGCAAGGTTGGTCGGCGAGAGGCGGCTCGGCATGGCATGGCCGTGCCACTAGGGGCTAGGGGAGTGGGTGGTTAGACTCTGGTTAGATCAAGAGGGGACAGAAGAGATAAATGAAGATCAATTGGGGGCAAAACTCTGTAGTAAACAGTGAGCTAGGATTAGAGTAGAGATTATACATGCCAAGTGTTTGATGAAATGGCCGCATGAAAGAAAGTTTTGAATTTTGGTTTCAAATTTTTTGAGTGATCTCCACTAGTGATAGGTAGTCTCTGGTTGCATGGGTTTTGAAAGTAGAGCTCAAATAGATGGTTTTTGAAATAGGGGTGATCTATGCATATGCATTAGATTCAATTTTAAACTGTCATTTAAAATAGTTAACAGAATGTTTTTAGCAGATCCAAAGGTGGGCCTTGGTACCTCATTATGTGTACTAGCAAGGGGTGCAAAGATCAAGAATTGTTTCTGTTAAGTTTTGAGTACTAGGAATAGCCAAAGTAGGCATGGGAGTTAAATTTGCCAAAATGACCATTCCTCCTTTTTAATTCTTTTTGATTTGATTTTCTTTAGGAAAAGTTTGGGAATGATGTAGATGATGATTAAATCACCTAAGAAACATTTTACAAGCATTGGATCATTCAATCATGGCAATTCAAACAACTCCTATTTTAAATGCACACACATATGAATGCTTTTATTTTAAATTTGGAAAAGTTTTTGTTAACCCTATTTTTGGATGATTTGATCTTGATAAGCTTGGATTAAAGTTTTGGGATGTTACAGGGAGTCCCTCATAACCAATCTCTTTACTTTGTTATTTTTGTTTTGCTTAGTTTACTTTTTCTTTGTTTGCTTATTTCTTTATCAAAAACACACAAAAAATTAGTTTTACTAGTTTGCTTTCTTTATTAAAAACACACAAAAAATGACTACTCTTGAAAACACTAAGTTGTGTGACTTCACTAGCACCAACAACAATGATTTTATGAGCACACGTATTGCTCCACATGTCCCTGAAGCTACTTTTTTGAGATTCAACCTGCTTTACTCAATCTTGTTATGAGAGAACAATTTTCTGGTATTGGTAATGAAGATGTTGCTGCCCATCTAAATAACTTTGTTGAACTTTGTGACATGCAAAAGAATAGGGATATAGATGGAGATATTATTAAGCTTAAATTGTTTCCTTTCTCTTTGAGAGGAAAAGCTAAAGAATGGTTGAATTCCTTAACTAGGAATAGTATTGATTCTTGGACTAAATGCAAAGATGCTTTCATTGGAAAATACTATCCTCCTGCTAAGATTATATCTATGAGAAGTGAAATAATGAAGTTTAAACAATCTGATAATGAACATGTTGCTCAAGCTTGGGAAAGAATGAAATCTTTGGTAAAGAATTGTCCCACTCATGGACTGACTGCTTGGATGATCATCCAAACTTTTTATGCAGGATTGAACTATTCTTCAAGGAACCTATTGGATTTCGCTATTGGAGGTACCTTTATGACCATTACTTTGGGTGCTGCAACAAAGCTTCTGGATAATATGATGGTTAACTACTCTGAATGGCATACTGAAAGAGCTCCACAAGGTAAGAAGGTAAATTCTGTTGAGGAAACCTCCTCCTTGAGTGATAAGATTGATGTTATTATGTCTATGCTAGTTATGGTAAATCCCATATTGATCCAAATGTTCCCTTAGCTTCTTTGGTTGCTCAAGAAGAGCAAGTTGATGTGAACTTCATAAGGAATAACAATTTTAGCAACAATGCCTATAGGAACAATTTTGGCAACAACAATTATAAGCCATATCCTCCCAACAATGGTAATGCTTATGGAAACTCCTACAACAATAATAGGAGTGCTCCCTCTAAACTTGAAGTTATGCTTAAAGACTTTATTAGTAAACAAACTGCTTTCAATAAAACTATTACGGAAAAACTCTCTAATGCTGAAAGAAATATAGCATATTTGGCTGAAGCTCAATCTTCTTTGAATAAAATGGCTGCTAAACTTGAGACTATTGATAATCCCTTTGCTTCTACTAATGCTATACAAGTATGAATTGATGAAAATGTTAGACTATTAGCTGAATTGCATGCTAAGTGGGAAAGAGAAGATGAAATTGCTAGGAACATTAGTGTTTCTACTATCACTACCACTAGTGTTAAGGCTAGTAATAGTTCTACTACTTTAGATGATAATTTTGATTTTGATCTTGATGGTTGCAATATCTCTGAAGTTATTAAGTTCCTACAAAAGCTTGCTAAAAGTCCTAATGATAGTGCTATGAATATGGCCTTTACAAAACACATTACTGATGCTCTCATAAAGATTAAAGAAGAAAAGATAAAACATAAAGCTTCTATTCCTATAAAACAAGAAGATGGTTGGGAACCCATTATTAATATGAAAGTGAATGATTTTGATTTCAAAGCTTTATGTGATCTTAATAGTAGTGTTTCTATTATGCCTAGAAGGATTTATGATATGCTTGATTTGCCACCACTTGAAGATTGTTATTTGAATGTACCACATGATGATAATGCTAAAAAGAAACTCATGGGGAGTATTAATGATTTTCTTATTATGGTTAACAATGCCTATGTACCTGTTGATTTCTATGTTTTGGATGTTGAATGCAATGCTTCTTGTCCTATTACTTTGGGAAGACCTTTTCTTAGAACTATTGGTGACATTATTGATATGAAAGAAGGCACCATTAAATATCAACTCCCACTCAAGAAATCTATAGAACATTTCCCTAATAAGAGAGAGAAGAAACTTTGCTCTTAATGCTTCTTCATTTGAGAACACTTGATTCTTTCTTGCTTCTTATGACTAACTTAAAGGCGTTAAAGAAAAGTACTTATTGGGAGATAATCCAAAAGTTTTAGATGAGTCTTGAAAGTTATTACTTCAGTAATAACCGCTCCTTATCCTTTTTATTTGATTTTTGTGCCAAGAGGAACCTCTAATGAGAGAGAAGTAATGATTGGGAAAGTTGCTGTCCCGAAATAGATTTCTATGCTTCACCGTAAAAATTCGCGTAAAATCTATGTACGTCCTTTTGAGGCGTGATTTTTTTTGCTTCTGCCCCAGGTTGTTATCTAACTTTCGTTAGTTCAGCATTTTTTTATTTGAGCAACAGAAGGTCTTCGAAAAAATTCGTCTTTACCTGCTGGTCTGTTTTGACAGATTTCTGTCATTTTCTGCATTTGTTTCTTGTTAGTTCATTTTTGAGTTCTTTTGGGGAATTGAGCTTTTTAAGGGAAGTGCTACAGTAGCTTGTGTTTTAATGGAATTTTATTGGTGTTATAACTGAACCTAAAGACCTATTATCTTGAGTGCACTAATGTTGCTAATAAAGATTGTGTGAAGTTTTGTATGAAGGAAAAATTTCAGGTGTATGGAAGGATTGAGTAATGAGATGAAGAATGGACTAAAGCTCAAGCTTGGGGATGCCACGCATGTCACTCCAAGAAATATCCAAGAAGTACAAGCGTCAAAGCTTGGGGATGCCCAAGGCATCCCCTTCTTCATCAATAAAAATCTCAGGTTTCTTCCAAACGCTTCATTTTTATTGTTTCATGCACAGTTGTGTTGTTCTTGGAGCGTCTTCTTTTTTGTTTTCATATTGGTTTTTAGTTTGCTTAGTTTGCTGAATAAATTGGTTGGACCCCCTCTTTCATACATTGGTTTTCAAATAGTTTGGTTTGGATTGGAAAATAGAACTTGATGGCACACTTAACTTTTTGGCATTTAATAAACTTGAACCATTGGGTCCTTCTTTGTTGCGTATATGCTTGCACTTTATAATTTGAAATTAGCAGAACCATGTATCATGGGGAATTCTTTCAACATTGTACATGTACTTTGTACCCCGTTGATATCATGTTCTTTTGCTTATGGATCCCAGCGGTGTGAAATAAAAGTGGAACTTGTAAGATCATGGAGTTTGTATGTGTGTTAGAGAAACGCCTCGGCCGCTAGCCTAAGCCATGCCTAATCATGGTGGAAACTTGCATCATCCCATAATGAGTACTCTATGAAGCATCCTCAATAAAAACCTATGCAAATAGCAAATAAAAAGATCGCTGAGATGCTCATTGTCTGCTTGCCTTGTCATTTTGATTATGGGATATCTCATGTATCATGTGCAAGGGGTACCCCGTTGGCGGTTCTTTATGATACATATGTACTTACAATGACAAGAGCTTACTTGTGACTAAAGTTGAGTAGCATGAGGTTCGGTCTTCGTAAGTAAGGGGCATGAGATTTCGGTTTATAACTTGTCAAGCATATCCTCTTAGTTGTGTCACTTTAATCTTAATCACCTTCAAGATGCTTATGATAGGGGCAATGAGAGCTGAAAGCTAATAAGTACCATAATTTTTGGAAGCTCTTTATGAGACTTGAATCCCTACTTCCTTCTATGAAGGCATTTCTTTTACTTTTATGTTGAGTCCCCACCTTCTATCTTTATGCACCTACTTTGAGAGCATAGTGGCCATTCGTAGTTCTATGTGCATTGTCCCAAGACTTGTTGATTGATGCATAATTTGATATTGCTTGTTTTAAACTATTTGTACCTAGTCACTCTTTTAAACTTTGAAGGTGTCCTATGCATTTATATTTGCTACTCTATGAGGGACAAGCTGAATACTACTATGCTATGTTTTCTTTATGTGAAACAAACAAACGTCTTGCAAAGCATTGTTATTCATTAATCTTTTGTTTGTGCCTTTTCATGTTGCAACATAGTTTCTTTGTCTTATTGCTAGAACTTTGTCTTTCATGTTATGATTGAAGTACTATGATCCCAGCTTCGAATGTTTTACAAATACTTTGATCAAGTTTATGATGGTGCATGTCACCTCAAAAATTATTCTTTCTTTTTATCACTTACCTACTCGAGGACGAGCAGGAGTTAAGCTTGGGGATGTTGATACATTGCAAATGTATCTATAATTTTTGATGTTCCATGCTTGGTTTTATCTATTTTCTTGTGTTTTGTCCACACTTTGGAGTACTTTTCATATGATTTCTGGGACTAACCTATTAACAAGAGCCACAATGCCAGCTGCCTGTTTTCTGCTGTTTTTGGTTCCAGGAAGTCAGAAAATGAATATTCTCAGAATTGTACGGGACAAAAGCCAAAGTTATTATTTTACCGGGGGACACTTGGAGCCAGAATACGAGACGGAGAAGGGCCAGAGGGCGGCCACACAACCTGGCCGCGCGGCTAGGCTTGGCCCGTGATACATTGAAAATGTATCTATAATTTTTGATGTTCCATGCTTGGTTTTATCCACTTTCTTGTGTTTTGTCCACACTTTGGAGTACTTTTCATATGATTTCTTGGACTAACCTATTAACAAGAGCAATAGTGCCAGCTATCTATTTTCTGCTGTTTTTGGTTCCAGGAAAGTCAGAAAATGAATATTCTCGGAATTGGACGGGACAAAAGCCAAAGTGCCTATTTTTCCGGAAGTCATCAGATGCTAGAATACGAGAAGGAGAAGGGCTGGGGGCCGGCCACACCACCTAGCCGTGCAGCCAGGCCTGGCCCATGCTAGGGGTGGTCTGGCCGACCCCAGCATCCCCTCGGCCTCTCCTTCCGCCTATATATTGCCCTCGGGACCAAAACCCTAAGGACCCGATCAAAAATCCACGAAAGAGTCTATAGCCGCCATCATCTCCATCCCTATATCGGGAGGGATCTGAAGCTCTTCCCGGCACCCTGCCGGAGAGGGGAATTCACCCTGGAGGCCTTCTTCATCACCATGCAAGCCTCCGGTGTGATGCGTGAGTAGTTCATCTCTGGACTACGGGTCCATGTAGTAGCTAGATGGCTGGTTCTCCTCCTTTGTGCTTTCATGTCTAGATCTTGTGAGCTCCGTTCATGATCATGATCATCTATTTGTAATTCTGCATGTTGTGTTTGCGGGGATCCGATGGATATTGAGATGCTATTTCAGATTGTTTATTGATTCTATCATGTCTTTGTTATTTGTGATCTTGCATGCTTTCCGTTGTTAGTAGCTATCTTGGCCAAGTAGATGCTAGCAACTCCAAGAGTTAGTATTTATGCTCGATAGTGGGTTCATGCCTCTGGAAATCTGGGGAAGTGACAGAAATCTCTAAGGTACTAGATGTGCTATTTCTACTAGGGAGAAAACAACAATCCTTTGTTCATAGAACAATCGTATTGTTTACTTTACACGCAATTCGTAAAGCAATAATTTGTTGCTTGCAACTTAATACTGGAGGGGGTTCGGATGATAACCTGAAGGTGGATTATTAGTCATAGATGCAGTTGGATGGCGGTCTATGTATAATGTTGTAATGCCCAATAGTTTATCATCCAACTGCATCTATGACTAATAATCCACCTTCAGGTTATCATCCGAACCCCCTCCAGTATTAAGTTGTAAGCAACAGATAATTGCATTACGAATTGCGTGTAAAGTAAACAATACGATTGTTCTATGAACAAAGGATTGTTGTTTTCTCCCTAGTAGCAACAACACATCTAGTACCTTAGAGATTTCTGTCACTTCCCCAGATTACCAGAGGCATGAACCCACTATCGAGCATAAATACTAACTCCTGGAGTTGCTAGCATCTACTTGGCCAAGATAGCTACTAACAACGGAAAGCATGCAAGATCACAAATAACAAAGACATGATAGAATCAATAATCAATCTGAAATAGCATCTCAATATCCATCGGATCCCCGCAAACACAACATGCAGAATTACAAATAGAAGATCTTGATCATGAACGGAGATCACAAGAACTAAACATGAAAGCACAAAGGAGGACAACCAACCATCTAGCTACTAAATGGACCCATAGTCTAGAGATGAACTACTCACGCATCACACCGGAGGCTTGCATGATGATGAAGAAGGCCTCCAGGGTGAATTTCCCTCTCTGGCAGGGTGCCGGGAAGAGCTTCAGATCCCTCCCGATCTAGGGATGGAGATGACGGCGGCTACAGACTCTTTCGTGGATTTTTGATCGAGTACTTAGGGTTTCCGTATCAGAGGCAATATATAGGCGGAAGGAGAGGCCGAGGGGGTGCCTGGGGCGGCCAGACAACCCCCTGGCGCGGGCCAGGCCTGGCCGTGCAGCTAGGTGGTGTGGCCGGGCCCCAACCCCTCTCTGTCTCGTATTCTGGCTCCAGGTGTCCCCTGGTAAAATAATGACTTTGGCTTTTGTCCCGTCCAATTCCGAGAATATTCATTTTCTGACTTTCCTGGAACCAAAAATAGCAGAAAACAGGCAGCTGGCACTATGGCTCTTGTTAATAGGTTAGTCCAAGAAATCATATGAAAAGTACTCCAAAGTGTGGACAAAACACAAGAAAGTAGATAAAACCAAGCATGGAACATCAAAAATTATAGATACATTTGCAATGTATCAAACATCAATAGAAGGTTTTAACAAGAGAAACACAATATTCAGGCGAAAACAAGAAAGTCTCTTTTTGGAAGCAATCAAGGGAGGCATACAGAAGCTTTAATGAGCAACTATACGGCATGAATATTTTTCCGGCCATATAGTTCCCGCCGTATAGCTGTCGCCGCCTCCATCTTGTCAAAAGGGACAACTTTCATGAAGAGCCCAGAGGCAAAATCATAACAGAGCAGCCACCATCCCATCCAGAGAGGAGAAAGAAGAGATCCGAAGAAGAAGGGGAAGACGTTCTTCATCTTGCTCCACGATCTTCGACCTCCTAGCCATTACACCCGCATAGCCATTACTTGTACCTGAGAGAGAGGGAGAGAGATCTTCACTTTGCAAGATTAGGGTTTGAGATTGTTTCTTCCTATCTTGAATTGTGTTGGATTACTTTTCTATTCTTATTATGGATCTCCACACTAATATCAAGAAGAACTCCCTTTATTTAATTATATCGATGATGCTTTCTTCTCTCATGTGTGAGTAAGTTCCTTGGGCGTGGGAGATGTAAGGGATTGGTGAGATGTGATGTGCCTTTATATATTTTCCATTAGTTGTGATTGATTTTAATTACTATATTATGTGTGCTTGACTATCTGTGGGATGCCTAATGCTTTTTGTCCAATTAAGGGCTGATGTCTGCAAGTGCACAGATCATTTGTAACTAGTTTCAAAGTATAGATGTCGATCCCATAGGGAGCCCAAAGGCAAGTGACATAGGTATGTCATACGGGCACCTACTATTGGACTACCTGGTGCGTCTCGACGGAAGGCCCACTCGAAGATATATCAAGGTCCATGACGCCCATGATGGTTCGACTGGTATGAAGACCATATGGACACAGACTCTCAAATGCACAAGACAAGGAAAGCTCAAAACTATAGTTCGAATATAACTTGTAACCAACTCGTATTGGTACCTGAGACCTAGCCTCCCCTTATATAAAGGATAGGAGGGTCCAACGAGAAGGGCACGCGACAATAGACACAAATCCCAATAGAGAGATCTACGATCTCCCACAATACACAAAAGATCTAGACAATCACAACCCTAGTTTCCACAACTCTCGCCAGATTGCATCTGCGTGCCCCTGTAATCTTCGACTCCTTCGTTAATTCCAAGAGCAGACAAGCAGGAGTAGGGACCTCTACGAGGCCTGAACCTGGGTAAATCTTGCATCCATGTGTGCTTGTTTGCTATCCGATTTATGCTTCCAGCGCTCCCTACTTCTCCAAAACCCAAGTCCATAACAATGGGCATTGACGAGTTGAACCCTCGTCAGTAAGTGATTATGAATGAAGTCTCTAACAAACCCAAAGTTGTCACAGGTCTTCGAGTGAATTGACTACAAGTGTGGAAATAAGAATGGAATTTGGATTAAACTGGATGTATTTAAATAAAACTAAAATGTAAACTTCAGAAATAAAAATCATAAAAGTAAAGAACGATTTGATTGTTTGTTCTTTTCTGCAGATGACAAAGAAGGCGCGGGGAGATACAGTGCATGGTGATAGTGATTGTGCTAGGTGGACGAATGATAAGTGTAACAATTGTAATCTTATAAGTATGTGTGTAGGCGAGCAACCCATAATTAGCCGGAACTCCCCTTGGTAGATTTTATTCCCACTTCAATAATCCTAGTAGTCTGTTACCAAAACCATGGTTAGTCACTAGACGATTAAGATCCTTCAGGTTGCTTAGTAATTAAGTAATGGCCCAAAATATATCGAGCTCGTTGGGGAACCCCAAGAGGAAGGTATGATGAGCACAACATCAAATTTTCCCTCAGTACGAAACCAAGGTTATCAATCCAGTAGGAGCAAGGAAATATCCCAAAGGTGTTGCTAGCTAAGCCTTGGCAGGGCGCACTACCGGTGCCAGTAGCAACGTGGATACCTGCACAACACAACCATAGAACTTTGCCCCCAACTTGCGATGAGGTTGTCAATCTCACCGGTTTTGCTGAAAACAAAGGATTAAATGTATCGAATGGAAGTAAGTAATAGGTTGCAGAAAGTAAACACAAAGTAGTAAACAATTTGTAGATTGATTGTAAAAGAAAGGACCGGGGTCCATAGTTCACTAGAGGTGGCTCTCCTTAAGATAGATAACATGCTGGGTGAAAGAATTACAGCAGGGCAATTGACAAATATCAAGAAAGCATACAAGCATATACTAATCATCTTGACTCCTTTGAGATTCGATTGGGCATTACTGAAGGGAATATGCCCGAGAGGCAATAATAAAGTGGTTATTATCTTATTCCATGTTTATGATAAATGTTTATTTTGCATGCTAGAATTGTATTGACCGGAAACATCAATACATGTGTGTTTAATAAACAAGAAGGGTTCCTAGTTATGCCTCTCTTATAGACTAGCTCGTTGATTAACAAGATGATCAAGGTTTCCTGATCATGGACATTGGATGTTGTTAATAACGAGGTCACAACATTGGTGGAATGATGTGATGAACATTCATCCGAAGTATAGCATTACGATCAAAGTCATTATGTTTATATTGCTATAATATCATACGAAGTAATCTTTATCCTTAGACCATGAGATCATGTTAATTGCTAACACCGGAAGAGTATCTTGATAACATCAAACGTCACACCGTAACATGGTGACTATAAAGGTGGGTTAAGTGCTACAAAGGTGTTATGTTGAGGCTCATGGATCAAGAGTGGGATTTGTCCATCTAGATGACGGATAGATATACTCTGGGCCCTCTTGGTGATATCACATTGAAATAGCTTGCAAGCAAGTGATGTGATCACTAGAATGTTATATCACTGGAACGAGAAAAGAGTGCATGTCGGTAACGAGATCAAACTAGGTATGGAGATACCGATGATCGAATCTCGGACATGTAATATATCGCGGGACAAAGGGATTTAGTTACTAGCGTTAAAGGTTCTCACGATCACAGAAGTCATCGTTGAATGTGTAGGAGTCAGTATGGATCTCCAGGTCCTGCTGCTGATTATTGATCGGAGAGGGGTCTCGATCATGTCTGCATTATTCGTGAACCGTAGGGTGACACACTTAAGGGATACCGACACCATTTGGAGCAAATATGTTTTAGATAAATATTTAAGAAAGCGCTGGAATTATTTCAACAGACACCAAAACTGTTTCGGGTGAAAATGCTGAAATTGGTTCTGCATGTAATATTGAAATGTTGCAGGGGGTTTTATGTGAATGTTTTTAATTAAAGTAATTAAAAAAATTCTGAATAAAAATAATAAAAGAGTTTTATTAAATGAGAGAGCATTAAATTGGAGAAATTTAATGCATTTAAAGTGGAGACTTTAAAAGAGAATGTGAAGGGGCATTTTAATGTGGAGGGGTTACCACCACATGAATGGAGGAGGTGAAGGGTCACCTCCCCCATGTGCCGGCCATGAAGGAGGGGTACCCTCCCCTCCTCCTATAAAAGGCCCCCCTCTCCTCACTTCTCACACACACCTCCTTGTGAAGGATCTCTCTCCACCTCTAGTATTATTTCCCCATGGTCTTGGATTAGCGAGATACATGTTCCCAGTGGCTTTATCTGGAAGGGAGTTGCTGCTTCCGCTGCTTTGCTGGAGCGAGGGACGGAGGTTGTCGGGGTACCGGACGTGTGTGCGATCACGGATGCACCGCTGCTTTGCGGTGCTGGACTTGGTGGTGCTGGAGCTGGATCTGATGGACGTGCTGGAGCCGGACCTGCTAGACTTCATCACGATCTTGAGATCGGCAAGTGTACGACTACATCAACCACGAGTTCCTACTCGTTAACAAAGCTCGTTGTCTACGAGGGTAAGTTCTCGTTGGATGTATGTCCACCCGTTGCTTTGTACCTAGTAGATAGATCTTGGCGTGTAGTTCACACCATAGGAATTTTTTTGTTTTCTATGTTGCGGACCCAACAGTGGTATCAGAGCCTGATCTATGCGTAGGTACTTAGCACGGGTAGTACACATATGTTGATATGTGGGCGATGATGATCATGTTATTGCATCTTCTATGTATTTTGGATATTGGTGGCATAGTGGGATGAAGCGGCCCAGACCAACCTTACATGTCATCGTACATGAGACCGGTTCCACGACTGACATGCAACTTGTTTTGCATAAGTGGTTGGCGGGTGTCTGTCTCTCCTACTATAGTCAATATCTGATTTACAACGAGTTGCTAATAACTTAGTTATCCTCGTTGTGGTTCATGTTCGTAGGTAAGAACAGTTCTATCTCCGAAAGCCCTAAGCCACATAAAACTTGCAATTGATAAATTAGAGGCGTCTAGTTTAGATCGTTGCTGGGCTAGTATCTTGATATGGTATTATTGTAAGTACATGTATGATAGATACTCTTACAACTCACTTAACGTGTAAGTTCCATAGACCTTGGCCTTACACACAAAGGAATGATAGAGATCATACCACGATGCATATGATGGTGATAAAATGCATGGACCATATCATCTCACTTTACACATTAGATGTTTGCATCTTATATTGCTAGTTTGGCGCTTTTAGTGGCATTGTAAGATGATCCCTCATTTAAATATCAAGATAAAATGTGTTCTTCCTTAAGTATGCACCGTTCTATGGATCGTGTTTCGAGACATCACGTGATGATCAGGTGTTCTCAACTCTACGCTTTCATGCAACGGGTGTAAGACAGTTTTACACACGCGAATACTAAGGTTCTTACTTGGCGAGCCTAGCATGTACAGACATGGCCTCGGAACACGGACCGAAAGGTTAAGCATGAGTCATATAGTTGATGTGATGACCATATTGATGCTCGCCTTTGAAGCTACACCGACTCATGTGATGATCGGACTTGGTGTAGTGGATTTGGTTCATGTAATCACCAAAAAGGCACGAGGGATGTCGTTTTTGAGTGGGAGTTCATTTCTAATTTGGATTAGTCGAACCAAATTTGTCATAAATTAAATCAAAGTGAATTTGCATAGTTTGTTGTAGTCATTGGCATTCGTTTTCTACCTTATGCTTAGTTTTTATTTGAGATAATAGAACTATAGAATTCTGGATATTTACTTTACGAACTGGTATCGTATTGTTTTGAATGTCAATTTAAAGTTTATAAGTCCTATTGCAAACTTTCAGCAAACTCTATTTACTCCATGAAGTTTAATAAGTAGTATTAAATCAAGAGTAAGAATTCCAATGTTAGTATCTAAAGTATCATGTTTGCTTCCATGATTATTGATATTCAAAAAGTTGTTTTAATATCAAGATTATATTGGAGCTGAAAATTGTTTCAGAAACCATCATGTGTGAAAGATATTGTGATATCTGAAACAATGTTTTTTTGTTGCATTATGATAGAGTGTAATTTAGCAAAATACATGTTCTCATATTGTATGAGAATTTGTGAAGGATGGAGATGCTAGGCATCCGAATCTACCAAAAAGGTTTTGGGAACTAATATTATACTCGCGGTTCTTCCTTATAGGCTATAGTAGCTTGATCATGAAAATTGTCATGATAAGGATGAATAGAAGATGTAAGTAAAACGTTTACTACACTAATAGATTACTAAAGAATGGATTTTTGAAAGAACACCAAACATTTGATGATGGTTATCCACTTCAAAGTGCAAGTCCAAAGGTATTAGTATTTGACTATATACGCTTTGTACCATGTGTCATGTTGATGACACCACTATTGATGTTGATAGATTCTTTTAAAAGAAAAGGAATTGCTGAAAGAGAATCTATAAAATATTTGGTAGAAAATAAAAGGTTGGAGATGTCCAACTTAGGTATATAGAAGATATACATGTTATGGCTATATTCCTTGCTTGTTAAACAATGTGGTTCTTAGGTATTGGATACTGAATTGGTTGGTATGAAGTGTCATACAGGACAACGCAATTCATGAACTACAATGGCCTAAGTAATCAGCAAGAGGATGAGTGATGATGTTCATCGAAAACAAATAAAGTGTTATTGTGTTTTTCGTTGTCATCAAACCAAGACTTTCATGATTTGTTTAAATAATTGTTATTTTGTTCCGGTATTATGAGAACAATGGCTGTTCAAATAATTACCGTATTCCATAAAGGATGGATGAACTTTTACAAGTCTAGTTGGAGAAATCACATCCATAAACACTATTGCTAAAATGTCGCAAGACAAATGATTGAAAGATCACTTATGAAGTGACATCGCTGTTTGAATTATATTTGAAATAAAACATGAAGAAAATCCATGTTGATGGAATTTTGGAGTCCTTGATTTTGATCAATTGACGCATGTGAGACTTTCCTTGAGATAATTGAAACTCCGTTCATAGGCCAAAGAGGAACGGATGACTAGCTTATTGGAAATTGTGCATGATGATGTGCATAAGTCCATTATGTGTAGCCATATGCGATGGATCCTTTTGCTTCATATGCTTTCTCCGAAAATTTGAGTGAATATATATGTATATTTACTTAATAAGGAAGAAGTATGAAACATTTGAAAATTGTTCAAAGACTTTCAAGATGAAGTGGAAAATCATTGTAACAAGAAAATAAAGAGTTTATGATTCGATCATAAAGGAAGACATTTGAGTTACATGTTTAGCAAAAACACCTAAGACTTGAGGAATTGTTCCATGATTTGTGTTTCCCGATAAACCATAGGAGTATGGCATATTCGAGAGATAAAATCAAACCATGTTTGACATGGTAAGATCAAGGGTGTCATTTGTAAAACTGCCATTATGTTTTAAGGATTGAAGCTTTAGAGACTACCTCTTTTACACTGAAAAGAGCACCATCGTGATCCATTGAAATGACACCATATGAGTTATGGTTTGGGATAAAACCCGAATTGTCTTTTCTTAAATTTTGGTATGCTATGCATAAGTAAAATGTTTACAACCAAAGTCGGATAAGCACGTCTTTGTAGGTTATCCCAAAGAATTTGTTGGGAATTTCTCCATAACACCAAGGACAAAAGAGTTTGTTACTTGGAACGTCAAGTTTCTTGAGAAGGAATTTTTCGTGAAAAGTTAAGTGGGAGGACAATCGAACCTTGATAAGGTTGTTGAACCTTAGCTATATGTGCTAAGTAGCGCAGCGCCGGAAAGTGTCCCGGTGGCAGTCACAATGCTCATGGCTCTCGTGATTACAAAAGGAGTGATCTCGGAGATTAGAGTTCCTATATAACCGTGTGGGTCGGTAAGAATAAAATAGTAAGATTTGATAAGCAAGTCGTTATTGTTTTGACAATGATGAACCGACTACATGCAAAGAAGCGATGATGGGCCCTGATTCCATAAAATGACTAGAAGTCATAGAATCCGTGATAGTATCCATACACGAGAAAACAAGTTTCTGAACTTGGAAGACCCTCCGGAAAGGCGTGAAGCCTATCGGTCGTGTTTGGATCTATAAAGAAATAAGACATGGATGTTTAACATCTATGAAATAGTCGACATGTTGGAAAGAAGTTTACGACAATGTTCAAGGAGTTGACTATGACAAGATTTGATCTTTCATAGCGATATATAGTCTTGACGGATTAATGTAGCAACCACTACATATAATTTGGTATATGGTAGTTGAATAAACAAAACAAGGTTCTTCTAATAGAACGGTAACCTAGGACATGTCCATGACATGGTCCGAAGGGTTTTGTTAATTCAAAGGGTGCTAAAAGGGCATGTAAACTTCAATAGTTGAAGTAAGCATAGCGGAGTTGGAATCTTCACCATGATGAAACTATTAAAAGAGTTTAAATTCATCTAAGATGATGAAGATGCTTGCATTTGCAAGAAATTAAGTGGGAGCGCTGAGACATATTTCTAATACATTATGTAGAGGACATATTGTTGATTGGAAATGATGTATCTTGTATTGACACAAGTTAAGAATTTCATTAAAATAAGATTTCGATGAAAGACTTGGGCAAACCCGGAATATTAGGCATCAATATCTATATGGATAGATTAAGGCGCTAATATGGTTGTGCCAGACATACATATATAAGATATTGAAAGGGTTCAATATGAGATATTGAAAGGGTTCAATATGGAAACAACAAGAAAGGTTCTTGCTGCATGGAAAGAATTGTATTCAGATTCAAGTGTTTCAACACTTGGTGAGTAAAATCACATGAAGATTCTGATCGATTATACCATGATATGTATATATCCAGAATGTCCTATGCTCTAAATGTTATGAGCATATACCAGAATGATTCATAAGATGATCATTGGACAATAGTAAAGATATTCTTATGAGCTTTGGAAGAACTAAGAATATATCATGTATAAGTGACAAATAGTTAAAGGTAGTTCATTGTAAAGTGTTACATTGATACTAGTTTTGTCACAAGATACAAATTAAATTTATCTCAATTTAAACTATGGGTGGCACAATATAATGGAAAGGATGTTCCATGATGGATTTGGATGAGTTCCAAAGTTGAGATATTGTGACGGATACTACAACAAAAGGCTAAGTATATGACTGCTATAGTAGCAGCATAGGAGGGCATTTGTGTTAAGTAGTTTGTTATCAAACTAGGTGTGGTTCAAAGTAGGCTAATACTATGAAGATATATTGTGTGACAATAATATCAACATATTTTGAGCCGAACGAACTAATGGTCTCACCAAAGGACCAAATTTATACAATGCCATCTCATTTGAGAATGAGTGATGCGTAGAGATGCAAAGACATGCAAATACACACGGACCTGAAACTGTCAGATCTGGAGATTATGTTAACCACTAGCAATAGCGTATATGCAACACAGAAAGCCATAGGTGTTCAATGCGCAAAGTTTTTCAAACTAGATTATTGACTCTAGTGCAAGTGGGAGACTGAAGGGAATATGCCCGAGAGGCAATAATAAAGTGGTTATTATCTTATTCCATGTTTATGATAAATGTTTATTTTGCATGCTAGAATTGTATTGATCGGAAACATCAATACATGTGTGTTTAATAAACAAGAAGGGTTCCTAGTTATGCCTCTCTTATAGACTAGCTCGTTGATTAACAAGATGATCAAGGTTTCCTGATCATGGACATTGGATGTTGTTAATAACGAGGTCACAACATTGGTGGAATGATGTGATGAACATTCATCCGAAGTATAGCATTACGATCAAAGTCATTATGTTTATATTGCTATAATATCATACGAAGTAATCTTTATCCTTAGACCATGAGATCATGTTAATTGCTAACACCAGAAGAGTATCTTGATAACATCAAACGTCACACCGTAACAGGGTGACTATAAAGGTGGGTTCAGTGCTACAAAGGTGTTATGTTGAGGCTCATGGATCAAGAGTGGGATTTGTCCATCCTGATGACGGATAGATATACTCTGGGCCCTCTTGGTGATATCACATTGAAATAGCTTGCAAGCAAGTGATGTGATCACTAGAATGTTATATCACTGGAACGAGAAAAGAGTGCATGCCGGTAACGAAATCAAACTAGGTATGGAGATACCGATGATCGAATCTCGGACATGTAATATATCGCGGGACAAAGGGATTTAGTTACTAGCGTTAAAGGTTCTCACGATCACAGAAGTCATCGTTGAATGTGTAGGAGTCAGTATGGATCTCCAGGTCCCGCTGCTGATTATTGATCGGAGAGGGGTCTCGATCATGTCTGCATTATTCGCGAACCGTAGGGTGACACACTTAAGGGATACCGACACCATTTGGAGCAAATATGTTTTAGATAAAGATTTAAGAAAGCGCTGGAATTATTTCAACAGACACCAAAACTGTTTCGGGTGAAAATGCTAAAATTGGTTCTGCATGTAATATTGAAATGTTGCAGGGGGTTTTATGTGAATGTTTTTTAATTAAAGTAATTAAAAAAATTCTGAATAAAAATAATAAAAGAGTTTTATTAAATGAGATAGCATTAAATTGGAGAAATTTAATGCATTTAAAGTGGAGACTTTAAAAGAGAATGTGAAGGGGCATTTTAATGTGGAGGGGTTACCACCACATGAATGGAGGAGGTGAAGGGTCACCTCCCCCATGCGCCGGCCATGAAGGAGGGGTACCCTCCCCTCCTCCTATAAAAGGCCCACCTCTCCTCACTTCTCACACACACCTCCTTGTGAAGGATCTCTCCCCCTCTAGTATTATTTCCCCATGGTCTTGGATTAGCGAGATACATGTTCCCGGTGGCTTTATCTGGAAGGGAGTTGCTGCTTCCGCTGCTTTGCTGGAGCGAGGGACGGAGGTTGTCGGGGTACCAGACGTGTGTGCGATCACGGATGCACCGCTGCTTTGCGGTGCTGGACTTGGTGGTGCTGGAGCTGGATCTGATGGACGTGCTGGAGCCGGACCTGCTGGACTTCATCACGATCTTGAGATCGGCAAGTGTACGACTACATCAACCACGAGTTCCTACTCGTTAACAAAGCTCGTTGTCTACGAGGGTAAGTTCTCGTTGGATGTATGTCCACCCGTTGCTTTGTACCTAGTAGATAGATCTTGGCGTGTAGTTCACACCATAGGAAATTTTTTGTTTTCTATGCTGCGGACCCAACAATTACAACATTATACATAGACTGCCATCCAACTGCATCTATGACTAATAATCCACCTTCAGGTTATCATCCGAACCCCCTCCAGTATTAAGTTGCAAGCAACGGATAATTGCATTACCAATTGCGTGTAAAGTAAACAATACGATTGTTCTATGAACAAAGGATTGTTGTTTTCTCCCTAGTAGCAACAACACATCTAGTACCTTAGAGATTGCTGTCACTTCCCCAGATTACCAGAGGCATGAACCCACTTTCAAGCATAAATACTAACTCTTGGAGTTGCTAGCATCTACTTGGCCAAGATAGCTACTGACAACGGAAAGCATGTAAGATCACAAATAACAAAGACATGATAGAATCAATAATCAATCTGAAATAGCATCTCAATATCCATCGGATCCCCGCAAACACAACATGTAGAATTACAAATAGATGATCTTGATCATGAACGGAGCTCACAAGATCTGAACATGATAGCACAAAGGAGGATAACCAGCCATCTAGCTACTACATGGACCCGTAGTCCAGAGATGAACTACTCACGCATCAAGCCGGAGGCTTGCATGATGATGAAGAAGGCCTCTAGGGTGAATTCCCCTCTCCGGCAGGGTGCCAGGAAGAGCTTCAGATCCCTCCCGATCTAGGAATGGAGATTACGGCGGCTACAGACTCTTTTGTGGATTTTTGATCGGGTACTTAGGGTTTTCGTATCAGAGGCAATATATAGGCGGAAGGAGAGGCCGAGGGGGTGCCTGGGCTGGCCACACCACCCCCTGGCGCGGGCCAAGCCTGGCCGCGTGGCTAGGTGGTGTGGCCGCCCTCTGGCCCTTCTCCGTCTCGTATTCTGGCTCCAAGTGTCCCCCGGTAAAATAATAACTTTGGCTTTTGTCCCGTCCAATTCCGAGAATATTCATTTTGAGACTTCCTGGAACCAAAAACAGCAGAAAACGGGCAGCTGGCATTGTGGCTCTTGTTAATAGGTTAGTCCAAGAAATCATATGAAAATTACTCCAAAGTGTGGACAAAACACAAGAAAGTAGATAAAACCAAGCATGGAACATCAAAAATTATAGATACATTTGCAATGTATCAACATCCCCAAGCTTAACTCCTACTCGTCCTCGAGTAGGTAAGTGATAAAAAGAAAGAATAATTTTTGAGGTGACATGCACCATCATAAACTTGATCAAAGTATTTGTAAAACATTCGAAGCTAGGATCATAGTACTTCAATCATAACATAAAAGACAAAGTTCTAGCAATAAGACAAAGAAACTATGTTGCAACATGAAAAGGCACAAACAAAAGATTGATGAATAACAATGCTTTGCAAGAAGTTTGTTTGTTTCACATAAAGAAAACATAGCATAGTAGCATTCTACTTGTCCCTCATAGAGTAGCAAAACATAAATGCATAGGACACCTTCAAAGTTTATAAGAGTGACTAGATACAAATAGTTTTAAAACAAGCAATATCAAATTATGCATCAATCAACAAGTCTTGGGACAATGCACATAGAACTACGAATGGCCACTATGCTCTCAAAGTAGGTGCATAAAGATAGAAGGTGGAGACTCAACATAAAAGTAAAAGAAAGGGCCTTCATAGAAGGAAGTAGGGATTCAAGTCTCATAAAGAGCTTCCAAAAATTATGGTACTTATTAGCTTTCAGCTCTCATTGCCCCTATCATAAGCATCTTGAAGGTGATTAAGGTTAAAGTGACACAACTAAGAGGATATGCTTGACAAGTTATAAACCAAAATCTCATGCCCCTTACTTATGAAGACCGAACCTCATGATACTCAACTTTAGTCACGAGTAAGCTCTTGTCATTGTAAGTACATATGTATCATAAAGAACCGCCAACGGGGTACCCCTTGAACATGATACAGAAGCTATCCCATAATCAAAATGACAAGGCAAGCAGACAATGAGCATCTCAGCGATCTTTTTATTTGCTATTTGCATAGGTTTTTATTGAGGATGCTTCATAGAGTGCTCATTATGGTGATGCTGCAAGTTTCCACCATGATGAGGCATGGCTTAGGCTAGCGAACTAGGCGTTTATATAACACACATACAAACTCCATGATCTTACAAGTTCCACTTTTATTTCACACCGCCGAGATCCATAAGCAAAAGAACATGATATCAACGGGGTACAAAGTACAAGTGCAATGTTGAATGCGTTCCCCATGATACATGGTTCTGCTAATTTCAACTTATAAAGCGCAAGATATACTCAACAAAGAAGGACCCAATGGTTCAAGTTTATTAAATGCAAAAAAGTAAAGTGTGCCATCAAGTTTGTGAGAGCTTTAATCACTAGTTTTCTCATAACAAGTTTAATTTGGAAGATAAACAAAAGCAAGAATATACTTGGAATAGCATATGCTAGTAGGTAGGCATGGTGGAATCTTTGGGATAACTTGGTTTGAGGAGTTGGATGCATGAGTGGAACTCACACTTGGTTACGGAGGCTAGCAAAAGACTGGGAGCGACAAACTAAGAGAGCAATAATGGCCATAATCATGCAGAGCGACAAAACATCATTGATCAAAGCATAAAGTGATACTACAAGTTGAAAACTAAAGGATCATCAAGGCTATGGTGACTTGGGATAGTCATAACATGGTGTGAGCATGCGCCAAGTCAACCCAAAAAAAGCATCAAAGGAGAATACCACAATATGATGCTTTAATATGATAAAACAACGCATGATTCATCCAAGGCACATTAAGCAATCTCAATTGTTTATAAAAAAGTCATGCTACAGCAAAGAATACTAAGCATAAATCCAAAACAATATCAAGCATGGCATGACAAAGCATAGGCCACAGTCAAAAACAAGCTCTCTTTACCACTTAAGCATGAACTTTCCTACTATTTTCCAATTCAAACCAAACTATTTGAAAACCAATGTATGAAAGAGGGGGTCCAACCAATTTATTCAGCAAACTAAGCAAACCAAGAAAACTAAAAACCAAAACAAAAACGAAAAAGAAGACGCTCCAAGAACAACACAATTGTGCATGAAACAATAAAAATGAAACATTTGGAAGAAACCTGGGATTTTTATTGATGAAGGGGATGCCTTGGGCATCCCCAAGCTTTGACGCTTTTACTTCTTGGATATTTCTTGGGGTGACGCGCGTGGCATCCCCAAGCTTAAGCTTTAGTCCATCCTTCATCTCATTACTCATTCCTTCCATACACTTGAAATTTTTCCTTCATACAAAACTTCACACAATCTTTATTAGCAACATTAATGCACTCAAGATAATAGGTCTTTAGGTTCAGTTCTAACACCAATAAACTTCCATTAAAACACAAGCTACTGTAGCACTTCCCTCAAAAAGCTCAATTCCCCAAAAGAACTCAAAAAGGAACTAACAAGAAGCAAATGCAGAAAATGGCAGAAATCTGTCAAAACAGACCAGCAGGTAAAGACGGTTATTTTCGAAGACCTTCTGTTGCTCAAATCAAAAAGTGTTGAACTAACGAAAGTTATATAACAACCTGGGGCAGAATCTAAAAAATTGACGCCTTAAAAGGATGTACAGATATTTTACACGATTTTTTACGGTGAAGCACAGAAATTTGTTTCGGGACAGTAACTTTCCCAATCATTACTTCTCTCTCATTAGAGGTTACTCTTGGCACAAAAAGCAAATAAAAAGGATAAGGAGCGGTTATTACTTAAGTAATAACTTCCAAGACTTATCTAAAACTTTTGAGTTATCTCCCAATAAATACTTTTCTTTAACGCCTTTAAGTTAGGCATAAGAAGCAAGAAAGAATCAAGTGTTCTCAAATGAAGAAGCATTGAGAGCAAATTTTGTTTTCATAGGAGAGGCAAAAGAAATCTTCTCTCTCTTCTTAGGGAAATGTTCTATACCTTTCTTGAGTGGGAGTTGATATTTAATGGTGCCTTCTTTCATATCAATAATGGCACCAACAGTTCTAAGAAAAGGTCTTCCCAAAGTAATAGGACAAGAAGCATTGCATTCAACATCCAAAACATAGAAATCAACAGGGACATAGGCATTGTTAACCATAATAAGAACATCATTACTACTCCCCATGAGTTTCTTTTTAGCATTATCATCAAGTGGGACATTCAAATAACAATCTTCAAGTGGTGGCAAATCAAGCATATCATAAATCCTTCTAGGCATAATAGAAACACCACTATCAAGATCACATAAAGCTTTGAAATTAAAACCATTCACTTTCATCTTAATGATTGGTTCCCAACCATATTCTTGTTTTATAGGAATAGAAGCTTTATGTTTCATCTTTTCTTCTTTAATCTTTATGAGAGCATCAATAATGTGTTTTGTAAAGGCCATGTTCATAGCACTAGCATTAGGACTTTTAGCAAGCTTTTGTAGGAACTTAATAACTTCAGAGATATTGCAACCATCAAGATCAAAATCAAAATTATCATCTAAAGTAGTAGAACTATTACTAGCCTTAACACTAGTGGTAGTGATAGTAGAAACACTAATGTTTCTAGCAATTTCATCTTCTCTTTCCCACTTAGCATGCAATTCAGCTAATAGTCTAACATTTTCATCAATTCTTACTTATATAGCATTAGTAGCATCATCCTCATTGCATTGGAGGAAATCTCCTCCCACAACAGCATCTAAAGCATATCTATAGCAAAGAGCAATTCTAAGGTAAAAACTGCTAAGGAACAAGCTTTGAGTCATTTTAGGCTCAGTTTTTTCATGTAGATCGGAGATTCTAGACCAAGCTTCCTTGAAACTCTCTTCAATTCCTTGTTTAAAAGCGAAAATCATTTCCTCAGGTGACATAGTGATTGGAGCAATGCTAGACATAATGGCAACTTAAGATAGGGACTAATTTTTTTGTGTTTTCAATAAAGAAAGCAAACTTGTAAAACTAATTTTTTTGTGTTTTTGATAAAGGAACAAGCAAACAAAACAAAAGTAAACTAAGCAAAACAAAAATAACAAAGTAAAGAGATTGGTTATGAGGGACTCCCCTTGTGGAGATGTCCTTGACTCCCCGGCAACAGCGCCAGAAAAAGAGCTTGATGGCCCAAAATATATCGAGCTCGTTGGGGAACCCCAAGAGGAAGGTATGATGAGCACAGCAGCAAGTTTTCCCTCAGTACGAAACCAAGGTTATTAATCCAGTAGGAGCAAGGAAACACCCCAAAGGTGTTGCTAGCTGAGCCTTGGCAGGGCGCACTACCGGTGCCAGCAGCAACGTGGAGACCTGCACAACACAACCACAGAACTTTGCCCCCAACTTGCGATGAGGTTGTCAATCTCACCGGTTTTGCTGAAAACAAAGGATTAAACGTATCGAATGGAAGAAAGTAATAGGTTGCAGAAAGTAAACACAAAGTAGTAAACAGTTTTTTAGATTGATTGTAAAAGAAAGGACCAGGGTCCATAGTTCAGTAGAGGTGGCTCTCCTTAAGATAGATAACATGCTAGGTGAACAAATTACAGCGGGGCAATTGACAAACATCGAGAAAGCATACAAGTATATACTAATCATCTTGACTCCTTTGAGATTCGATTGGGCATTACAACATTATACATAGACCGCCATCCAACTGCATCTATGACTAATAATCCACCTTCAGGTTATCATCCGAACCCCCTCTAGTATTAAGTTGCAAGCAATGGATAATTGCATTACGAATTGCATGTAAAGTAAACAATATGATTTTTCTATGAACAAAGGATTGTTGTTTTCTCCCTAGTAGCAACAACACATCTAGTACCTTAGAGATTTCTGTCACTTCCCCAGATTACCAGAGGCATGAACCCACTATCGAGCATAAATACTAACTCTTGGAGTTGCTAGCATCTACTTGGCCAAGATAGCTACTAACAACGGAAAGCATGCAAGATCACAAATAATAAAGACATGATAGAATCAATAATCAATCTAAAATAGCATCTCAATATCCATCGGATCCCCGCAAACACGACATGCAGAATTACAAATAGATGATCTTGATCATGAACGGAGCTCACAAGATCTAAACATGATAGCACAAAGGAGGAGAATGATGACCCACAAGTATAGGGGGTGTATCGCAGTATTTTCGATAAGTAAGAGTGTCGAACCCAACGAGGAGCAGAAGGTGTTGGCTAGTGGTATGGATCAGGAATTCTCTGCCAATACTTAGCAAATGGATTTTTAGGGGTTTTTGATAAAGCAAGTAAACAGAGTACGAGTAAATAAAAGACAGTAGGAATAAATTCAGCAAGTGGCCCAATCCTTTATGTAGCAAAGGACAAGCCGGTTGTACTTCTATAGATGACCAAACGTTCTCGAGGACACATGGGAAGACTGTCAAGTGCTTTCGCTTCATATAGCTGATTAATCTTCTCTAGCTTGCTAAGTGTTGTGTGAGTGAACCTATGCTAATGTACCACCCCATCCAAGACTAATACATACTTGTGATTATACCCCTTGCAAACATCCGTAAGTACAAGAAAGTAATTAAGGTAGAAACCTAACCACAACTTTAAACTCTAAGACCCTTACGTCCCTTGTGCAATGGTTTCCTAACGGGGGTTCAGGTTTCTGTCACTCCGGTAACCCCTACGATTAGTAGCCAAATACACAATGCATTCCCCTAGGCCCATATAGGTGAAGTGTCATGTAGTCGACGTTCACATGACACCACTAGAAGAAGTACACAACAACTTAAATAACAATCTATTAAATCTTTCTCAACACAACTCCACTACTAAAAACAAGACTTCTCCCATGTCCTCAAGAACAAAACGAACTACTCACAAGACATCATATGGATCATGATCAGAGATGGAATAATGATGTATAACAATCTGAACATAGACAATAATTCAATGGTTCACTCAATAGCATCAACTACAAAGAGTAATCAACACCGGGAAAGTTTCCCCTATGAACTATAGCAAGATTCAACCAATTGTTACAGCAATATGGAGATGGTGATGAGGGTGCTGATGGTGATGATGGTGGTGATTATGATGATGATGACCCTGATGAAGTCCAGCTTGATGGTGGTGTTGATGGCGACGATCTCCCCTCCCCAGGAAGGAATTCCCCCGGCAGAAATCTGTCTGCCGGAGAGATCTTTCTCTCTCGGTGTTTTCCGTCCCGCAGAGGCAGCGGAATCTTTCTGTGGTCTCTCCCCGAGTGCTAGGGTTTCGAGAGGTTGATATACGCCAGAGGGGAGAGGCTGGAGTGGGCCAGGGCGGCCACACCACTCCCAGGCGCGGCCTAGGCCTGCCCGCGCCATGGGGTGGTGTGGGCCCCCTGTGGCCCACCTCCACTCCATCTTCTGGCATCCTTAGTCTTCTGGAAAAATAGGATTTTCTGTGTATTTTCCCGGATTTTCTGATCTTCGCGAATTTTGCTTCCAAACAGCACCTTTTTCATCAGAATCCTGACTGCAGCGGTCCATACTCCAAAAGTCATCAACCATGCAAAAATAGATGAAATAACATAAGTATCACCTCTCAATACGAAATATATCAATGAATAATAGCGAATTAAGACATAGAATAGTGATGCAAAATGGACGTATCAACTCCCCCAAGCTTAGACTTCGCTTGTCCCCAAGCGAAACTGAGCTCAATAGACATGGCCTCAGGTTTATGGAGTGAAGAGTCGATAAAATAATACGGACAAGAAGCATCACATTCATCAAATACATAGATCATAATAGAAGACAACTCACTATTATATAACTCAACTTGTAATGAGTAAAGGAAACATAATAAAGATACATAAAGTGAATCATAATTGGTAATGGCAAACTTAGCTCTTGGTCGAAGAATAGTTGATAATTTGCTGGAGTTCACAAATAGCTGGTTTTTTCAATGATAGCTTTCAAAGTAGTAAACTTCAAGATAAGAGCAATGTGCAAAACAAGGAACATAAGAAACATGATTGAATAAATAAACATATGAATGAATGAAACACAACAACTCAAAATACTTGCTGAGATAGAAGGGAGTAGGTTTACTGACTCAACTACAAAGTAAAAGAAATGTCCTTCAAAGAGGGAAGCAGGGATTGCAAGTCTCATAAAGAGCTCCCAAAAATTATGATACTTACTAGCTTTTAGCTCTCATTGCCCCTATCATAGGCATCTTTAGGTGATTAAGGTTAAAGTGACACAACTCAGAGGATATGCTTGACAAGTTATAAGTTGAAATCTCATGCCCCTTACTTATGAGTACCGATCCTCATGCTACACAACTTCAGTCACGAGCAAGCTCTTGTCATTGTAAATACATGCGTATCATTGAGAACCGCCAATGGGGTACCCCTTGCACATGACACAGGAGATATCCCATAATCAAAATGACAAGGCAAGCAGACAGTGAGCATCTCAGCGATATTTTTATTTTCTATTTGCATAGGTTTTTATTGAGGATGCTTCATAGAATGCTCACTATAGTTATGCTGCAAGTTTCCACCATGATTAGGCATGGCTTAGGCTAGCGGCCTAGGCGTTTCTCTAACACACATATAAACTCCATGATCTTACAAGTTCCACTTTTATTTCACACCGCCGGGATCCATAAGCAAAAGAACATGATATCAACTAGGTATAAAGTACCAAATGAAGTGTTGAAAGCAGTCCCCATGATACATGGTTTGGCTAACTTCAACTCATAAAGCGCAAGCATATACGCAACAAAGAAGGTCCCAATGGTTCAAGTTTATTAAATGCAAGAAAGTAAAGTGTGCCATCAAGTTCGTGAGAGCTTTAATCACTAATTTTCACATAACAAGTTTAATTTGGGAGGTAGATAAAACAAGAATTTACTTAGAATAGCAATAATGCTAATAGGTAGGTATGGTGGACACAAATGGCAAAGGTTTTGGTTTAAAGGAGGTGGATGCACGAGAAGAATACCCTCTCAGTACAGGTTTTTGGCTAGCAAGGCTGGGTAGCAAGTATAAGAGTTGAAGGAAACAAATAAACATACAAGTGATAAAGACAAACATGCAATCTTCCTTGGAAGCACAAAAGATCTTAACTAGAGAATACTAAACTTATGAGCAAATCAAGAAAGAAAGATGACGAAATTATTTTTCTTTAGAGTACTTCTATCTTTTTCTTTCAACTCTCAAAAAGGTGTTGCTACTGACCGAGCCAGGTTTTCCAAAACCAACTAAATTAACTCAATGATCCCAAAGTGCTACCAATACTAACAACAAGATAAATCATATAACTACGAATTGAAAACTAATATAAGCTATGCAAAAGGGTGAATGAAAGAACTTCTCATTAATATTCCATAACGGAAACTCACACCAAGGGATACAAATCTAACGAGAGAGGGGACACTTCCATAATGCAAACCATACTACATAATAACTCCTCTATTCATGATATGACTCTACTAATAAGGTAAAAAGATAGAAGATAGTGATATGATACCGCGGCACTCCCCCAAGCTTGGAACAAACCAAGGGGATGCCAAACCTGATGAAGAATTACTCCTTTGGTGGTGGTGGTGTCTTCTCATCTTCGTCCGTCTTCCAGGGTAAAGGCTTCCCATCAACAAAGGACATTGTGGTTTCCAACATCCTGAAACTTGCAGGAACACTTATGCATTTAAATCTAGCCTCATACTCACAGTTTTGATTTTGAACATCATAGAATTGTGCTTGCAGTTTGTTGGTTATTTGGCGGAGTGAGAGGACTTCGTCTTTGAGTTCAGCAGTCTCCTTTTGGTGCTCGGTGATGAGTTCGGAGCAGATCTTATGGATGATATCCACTTCGTGCTCCGCCATCTTCCTGTACCTAAAGACTTCTTGCTCCAGTGCTTCCATCCTGTCCTCCAGACTTCCTTCACCTTTAGGGCCTTGAACCTCTTTAATCCGGACATCCCCACCTTCGAGCAACAACTCCTTGGGATGAATCTTCAATTCTCTCATGTATGGGTTGATGATATCTTCTAAGGAATCTCCCTTGGATGATCCAGAGGAAGACATTGTGGCTCCAAATCTGGGATTCTACCTGGTAGAAACAAATCGAAACAAAAACACGACAAAAACACGATATACGAACCTCGGAAGATCCGGGGGGTTATATATTACGAAGTTTCATATCAAAAGGAAGGTACTGGGAGAAAATGAGTCGGAGGCGGAGTCCTGGGTGGCCTCACCACCTGGTGGCGCAGCCAGGGGTGGGCCCGCGCCATGGGGTGGTGTGGGCCACCCCGGCTCCGGTTCCGTCCCTTTTTCGCTTCGAAACTTTCCTTATTGACTGAAAACTGCAAAAATATAGTTGGATTGTATTTTCGTGGAACTTTTCTTACCAGAACTGTTACCTAGTTGGAAACGGACTCTGTAGGTCTATGAATTTGGTCCTCAATGAATTTCTCTAGAGTTATAACTTGAAAAGCATCAACATCTTCATTGTAAGAATCTCCAGCAATATAGTGTTTGAGTCGATGTCCATTCACTACTTGTGTAGTACTATCTTTTAGAGAAGAAATTTTTATTGCTCCTGAATGGTATACTTCTTCAATGATGAAAGGTCCTTCCCGTTTTGATAGTAGCTTACCTGCAAAAAATCTGAGACGAGACCTATACAATAGAACTTTCTCACCAACATGAAATTCTCTCTTAAGTATTCGCTTATCATGCCATCTTTTAACTTTTTCCCTAAAGAGCCTAGCATTCTCATAGGCTTCACTCCTCCATTCATCTAAAGAACTTACGTCAAATAATCTTTTCTCACCAGCGAGCTTACAATCTCTATTTAATTCTTTCACTGCCCAGTAAGCTTTGTGTTCTAATTCTAACGGTAGGTGGCAAGCTTTCCCATAAACCATTTTATAAGGAGACATTCCCATAGGGTTTTTGTAAGCAGTTCTATAAGCCCATAAAGCATTGTTCAACTTCTTAGCCCAGTTTTTTCTCGACCTATAAACAGTCTTTTGCAAGATAGATTTAATTTCTCTATTTTATAACTCTACTTGCCCGCTAGTTTGGGGGTGATAAGCTGAAGCAATTCCATGATTAACATCATATTTAGAGAGGATCTTCCTAAAACCGCCATGAATGAAATGAGAACCCCCATCAGTCATGAGATACCTAGGCACTCCAAACCTAGGAAAGTTAACGTCCTTAAGCATTTTTAGAGAGGTTTCCCCGTCAGCACTTTTCGTCGGAATGGCTTCTACCCACTTAGTAACATAATCAACGACAACAAGAATATGAGTGTAGCCTTTCGAAGGAGGGAAAGGACCCATAAAGTCAAATCCCCAACAATCAAAAGGTTCAATAACTAGAGAGTAGTTCATAGGCATTTCATTGCGTCTAGAAATATTACCAACACGCTGACATTCATCACAAGATAGGACAAATTTTCTTGCATCTTTAAAAAGGGTCGGCCAGTAGAAACCTGATTGTAGTACCTTTTGTGCAGTTCTATCTCCTGCATGATGTCCTCCATAGGCACTACCATGACATTTACGCAATATCTCCTTTTGTTCATATTTTGGAACACATCTTCGCATAATACCATCAACTCCTTCTTTGTATAAGTGTGGGTCATCCCAAAAATAATGTCTCGGATCATAGAAGAACTTTCTTCTTTGCTGAGCTATAAAAGTTGGAGGCAAATACTTGGAGAAAATAAAGTTAGCATAATCAGCATACCAAGGGCTTCCTCGTGAGCTCACCCCCACTGCAGCTAACTGTTCATTCGGGAAACTATCATTAACAGGCATAGGGTCAAAAGAGATGTTTTCCAAACGAGATAAATTATGAGCTATAGGATTTTCAGCACCCTTTCTATCTACTATATGTAGATCAAACTCTTGTAAAAGCAGTACCCATCTAATAAGCCTAGGCTTAGCATCCTTCTTCGTCATAAGATATTTAATAGCAGCATGATCAGTATGAATGGTTACTTTTGAGTCCACAATATAGGGCCTAAACTTATCACAAGCAAAAACAATAGCAAGAAATTCCTTTTCAGTAGTAGCATAATTCCTTTGAGTAGCGTCTAGAGTCTTCCTAGCATAATGGATAACATTTAACTTTTTGTCAATACGTTGCCCAAGGACAGCACCTACAGCAAAATCACTAGCATCACACATTATTTCAAAGCGTAAACTCCAATCAGGTGGTTGAACAATAGGGGCTGTAGTTAAAGCCTTCTTAAGAGTTTCAAAAGCTTCCTTACAATCATCATCAAAAACGAAGGGAACATCTTTTTGAAGAAGTGTGAGATCCAGGCACATGGCTTAATGGGATTGATAGGATACCCATATCAACAAGTTGCAACTTCTTTTCCGGAATCTCATTCGAAAAGAACTCTAAGGTTAAGCGTGCTTGGCCTAGAGCAATGTAGGATGGGTGACCGATCGGGAAGTGGGTAACCGGGTGCGCACGAGTGAGGACAAAGTGCGCAGAAAAGACTAGTGTTGGTCTGTGGGGCCAGTCTAGATATCCTATTAAGCTGCCAGGAGTGACACCCCCCGGACCCAGGAGTGGACGGGGTGTTACAAGTGGTATCAGAGCCGACCTCGCGGTTAAACGGGTGTGTGCGGGTTAGTGGCGGGACATGTGGAGCATGGCGCGTGTGGCCCGGAGTGGACACGGCATGGCACATGTGCCGGCACTGGACGCACAGACGCGTGCCAAGAGGGAACGTTCCTGGGGTGTGCTTGATCGATGAGGGCATCGATCTTCTAAAGGGTGGGTGTATTTCAGATCCAGGCACATGGCTTAATAGGATTGATAGGATACCCATATCAACAAGTTGCAACTTCTTTTCCGGAAGCTCATTCGAAAAGAACTCTAAGGTTAAGCGTGCTTTTCCTAGAGCAATTCTAGGATGGGTGACCGACCGGGAAGTGGGTAACCGGGTGTGCACAAGTGAGGACAAAGTGCGTAGAAAAGACTAGTGTTGGTCTGTGGGGCCAGTCTAGATATCCTATTAAGCTGCCAGGAGTGACACCCCCGGGCCCAGGAGTGGAGGGGGTGTTACAAGAAGATTAGTAAGGGGTTTTGATATCCTAGAAAAATCTTTAATAAACCTTCTATAGAAACCAGCATGACCAAGGATACTACAAATACCTTTGATGTCTCTTGGACATGGCATCTTCTCAATTGCCTCAACCTTAGCTCTATCAACTTCTATGCCCCTTTCAGAAACTTTATGCCCAAGAACAATCCCTTCATTAACTATGAAGTGGCATTTCTCCCAATTAAGAACAAGATTAGTTTCTTCACATCTCTACAAAAATTTATCAAGGTTGTGCAGACAATTATCAAAAGAAGTTCCATAGACAGAAAAGTCATCCATGAACACTTCTACAATTTCCTCACAAAAACCATGAAAGATAGCAGACATGCACCTTTGGAAAGTAGCAGGAGCATTACATAAACCAAAAGGCATATGTCTATAAGCATAAGTTCCATAAGGGCAAGTAAAATTAGTTTTTTCTTGATCTTGTTGTTTAACAGCAATTTGAGAGAAACCAGAATAACCATCAAGAAAACAAAAATGGGTCTTTTTAGACAACCTTTCCAACATTTGATCAATAAAAGGAAGCGGGTAGTGATCTTTCTTAGTAACTTTATTGACTTTACTAAAATCGATGCACATCCTATAGCCTACCACTATTCTTTGAGGAATAAGCTCATCATTATCATTAGGGACAACGGTAATACCTCCCTTTTTAGGAACACAATGAACATGACTAACCCATTCACTATCAGCAATAGGGTAAATAATACCAGCATCAAGGAGTTTCAATACCTCATTCCTTACCACTTCCTTCATCTTAGGATTTAAACGTCGTTGGTGCTCCACTATTGGCTTCGCATCTGGTTCTATGTTGATAGAATGCTGACATATAGTAGGTGAAATCCATTTCAAATCATCCAGAGTATAGCCCATAGCTCCTCGGTGTTTCCTCAAAACCTCCAATAATCTTTCTTCTTCCTCCCCTGAAAGAGCTAATAATAACAGGATATATCTTTTTATCATCAATAAAAGCATATTTAAGATCATCAGGGAGAGGTTTTAGATCGAAAACCGGATCCTTTTTAGGTGGCATCGTGGTACCCAAGTCTTCCACAGGCAAGTCGTGCTTAAGCATCTTAGGTTGATCACGGAGGATCCTGTCAATCTCATTCCTTTCTTCCATGAAGATTTCACTTTCATGATCTTCCATAAATTGCTGCAAAGCATTGTTAGGAGCAAGAGAAATAGAAGCAAGTTGTTCAACCCTAAAATCCTCATTATGGGTTTCCTCTTCGCAAGGTTCTTTAGTAAATTTCAAAAAATTAAACTCATAAGATTCCCCATCAAACTTAGTCAATATTTTCTCCCTCTTGCAATCAATAATAGCTCCACACGTATTCAAGAAAGGTCTACCAAAAATGATAGTGTAGGTTTTACTAGCAGCTGAATCAAGTACTAGAAAATCAGCAGGGTACTTAATCTTACCACAAAGAACTTCCACGTCTCGTACAATACCAATTGGAGAGATGGTCTCTCTATTAGCAAGGTGAATAACCACATCAATCTCTTCCAACTCGCAAGGACTAATTTCATGCATAATTTCTCTATAAAGCTCATAAGGAATAGCACTGGAACTTGCACCAATATCACATAAACCATAATAGCAATGATCACCGATTCTAACAGAAAGCACAGGAACACTAGCCTTTTTAGTTCTATTGGGATGTGAAACAATATTAGAAGCATCCTCACAAAAGACTATGTGCCCATCTTCTATGCTTTTAGTGACAAGGTCTTTTACAATTTCTACCACAGGTTCAATGTTTATTTGTTCATCAGGTTTTACAGTTCTTTTTTCACTTTTGGTGATTACATTAGTTATCATAGGATGGTCCTTTACCTTTTCGGGGAAGGGAATCTTCTCGATATAAGGTTCGGGTAAGATGGGGTCAATAATGCAATATTCACCACTTCCAATAGGAGCATAGTCAACAATATCTTTGTAAGGTGCATGGTACTTGTTTCATCCCCTTTTTTGAATTTCGATATAGAAAGCAAAAGCTCTAAATCAATTCGTAATAACTTGCAAATCAAGACCATAAATATTACTAATATTTTGAAAGTCATCAGTTCCCATAAAAGATTCAATGCATTCATAATCATAATTTATACCTGAATCTACCTTTGTCATTCTCCCAAGCTTCAGCATTGTCTTGAATACGGTCTAGAAGGTCCCATTTAGCTTCTTCTTCCATGCGAGTGAATGATCCAGCACAAGAGGCATCCAATAAATCTTTATCATGTAGAGGGAGCCTTGCATAAAAGTTATTGATAATAATATTGTTGGGGAGCTCATGAATGGGACATTTGAGCATTAGTAACTTCAATCTCCCCCAAGCTTGAGCTGTACTCTCTCCATCAAGAGGCCAAAAGTTGTATATTTGATTCCGATCTTTATGAATCTCACTAGGAGGATAAAACTTTGAATAAAAGAGAGGCACTATTTCCTCCCATTCCAGAGCTTGACCATTCTTCAGCAGCTTATACAATTCCTCAGCTCTTCCTTTCAGTGATAATGAGAATAACTTCTTCTTAACTTGATCTGTAGTAATACCTGCACACTTGAACAACCCGCATAATTCGTGTATAAAGAGTAAATGATCACCGGGATGGACAGTTCCATCCCCAACATAGTAGTTATCCATAACACGATCAATAATTCTTGTAGGTATTTTGAAAACATCTTTCTCAGCAGGTGGTGGCTTATCTACTACCTTAGCAGTGGTAGTAGCATTACCAAATAAGAAACTCAGTGAATTATCCATAACAAAAATAAAGCAACTAATAGAAGTAAACAATACTCACAGTAGAAGTTTCCTTTACCAGTTCCACTCTCCAGTAGCGCTTCACTCCCCGACAACGGCGCCAGAAAATAGTCTTGATGACCCACAAGTATAGGGGTATATCGCAGTATTTTCGATAAGTAAGAGCGTCGAACCCAACGAGGATCAGAAGGTGCTGGCTAGTGGTATGGATCAGGAATTCTCTACAAATACTTAGCAAACGGATTTTTAGGGGTTTTCGATAAAGCAAGTAAACAGAGTACGAGTAAATAAAAGATAGTAGGAATAAATGCAACAAGTGGCCCAATCCTTTATGCAACAAAGGACAAGCCGGTTGTATTTCTATAGATGACCAAACGTTCTCGAGGACACATGGGAAGACTGTCAAGTGCTTTCGCTTCATATAGCTGATTAATCTTCTCTGGCTTGCTAAGTGTTGTGTGGGTGAACCTGTGCTAATGTACCGCCCCATCCAAGACTAATACATACTTGTGATTATACCCCTTGCAAACATCCGTAAGTACAAGAAAGTAATTAAGGTAGAAACCTAACCACAGTTTTAAACTCTAAGACCCTTACGTCCCTTGTGCAATGGTTTCCTAACAGGGGTTCAGGTTTCTGTCACTCCGGCAACCCCTACGATTAGTAGCCAAATACACAATGCATTCCCCTAGGCCCATATAGGTGAAGTGTCATGTAGTCGACGTTCACATGACACCACTAGAAGAAGTACACCACAACTTAAATAACAATCTATTAAATCTTTCTCAACGCAACTCCACTACTAACAACAAGACTTCTCCCATGTCCTCAAGAACAAAACAAACTACTCACAAGACATCATATGGATCATGATCAGAGATGAAATAATGATGTATAACAATCTGAACATAGACAATAATTCAATGGTTCACTCAATAGCATCAACTACAAAGAGTAATCAACACCGAAAAAGTTTCCCCTATGAACTATAGCAAGATTCAACCAATTGTTACAGCAATATGGAGACGGTGATGACGATGTTGATGGTGGTGATGATGACCCCGATGAAGTCCAGCTTGATGGTGGTGTTGATGGCGACAATCTCCCCTCTCCGGGAAGGAATTCCCTAGGCAAAAATCTGTCTGCCGGAGAGATCTTTCTCTCTCGGTGTTTTCCGCCCCGCAGAGGCGGCAGAATCTTTCTGTGGTCGCTCCCCGAGTCTTAGGGTTTCGGGCGGTTGATATATGCCAGAGGGGAGAGGCTGGAGTGGGCCAGGGCGGCCACACCACTCCCAGGCGCGGCCTAGGCCTGCCCGCACCATGGGGTGGTGTGGGCCCCTGTGGCCCACCTCCACTCCATCTTCTGGCATCCTTAGTCTTCTGGAAAAATAGGATTTTCTGTATATTTTCCCAGATTTTCTGATCTTCGCGAATTTTGCCTCCAAACAACACCTTTTCCATCAGAATCCTGACTGCAGCGGTCCATGCTCCAAAAGTCATCAACCATGCAAAAATAGATGAAATAACATAAGTACCACCTCTCAATACGAAATATATCAATGAATAAATAGCGAATTAATACATAGAATAGTGATGCAAAATGGATGTATCAGAGAACCAGCCATCTAGCTACTACATGGACCCGTAGTCCAAAGATGAACTACTCACGCATCACGCCGAAGGCTTGCATGATGATGAAGAAGGCCTCCAGGGTGAATTCGCCTCTCCGGCAGGGTGCCGGGAAGAGTTTCAGATCCCTCCCGATCTAGGGATGGAGATGACGGTGGCTACAGACTCTTTCGTGGAGTTTTGATCGGGTACTTAGGGTTTCTGTATCAGAGGCAATATATAGGCGGAAGGAGAGGCCGAGGGGGTGTCTGGGCTGGCCACACCACCCCCTGGCGCGGGCCAAGCCTGGCCGCCCGGCCAGGTGGTGTGGGGGCCCTCGTATTCTGGCTCCAAGTGTCCCCCAGTAAAATAATAACTTTGGCTTTTGTCCCATACAATTCCAAGAATATTAATTTTCTGACTTCCTGGAACCAAAAACAGCAGAAAATAGGCAGCCGGCACTGTGGTTCTTGTTAATAGGTTAGTCCAAGAAATCATATGAAAAGTACTCCAAAGTGTGGACAAAACACAAGAAAGTAGATAAAACCAAGCATGGAACATCAAAAATTATAGATACATTTGCAATGTATCATTAAGCTCCTTGGATCGGACTAATGCAATAAGCATGGTGTTTCCTCGTTATCCTTGAATCTACTAGTTTCCCATTGATACTCCCGTGTCTCTCGGGGGTCACTGGTCTGCTAGCGAGTAAGATCCTATCCTTGTAGAACAAAGCATCATGTTGTCCGGGCCCTTAATTGGACAACAAGCATTAGGCATCCCACAGATAGTCAAGCACACATAATATAGTAATTAAAATCAATCACAAACTAATGGAAAATATATGAAGTCACACCACAGCTCACCAATCCCTTACATCTCCCATGCCCAAGGAACTTACTCACACATGAGAGAAGAAAGCATCATCGATATAATTAAATAAAGGGAGTTCTTCTCGATATTACCATGGAGATCCACAATTAGAATAGAAAAGTAATCCAACACAATTCAAGATAGGAAGCAACAATCTCAAACCCTAGTCTTGCAAGGTGAATATCTCTCTCTCTCTCTCAAGTACAAATAATGGCTATGGGGGTGTGGTGCTAGGAGGTCGAAGATCATGGAGCGAGATGAAGAATGTCTTCTCCTCCTTCTCTGGATCTCTTCTTTCTCCTTTTTAGATGGGATGGTGGCTGATGTCTTCTGTTTTTGTCTATGGCCTCTTCATGAAAGTTGTCCCTTTTGACAAGACGGAGGCAGCGGCAGCTATACGGCTGGAACTATACGGCTGGAAAAATGTTCCCGTCATATAGTTGCTCGTTAAAGCGTATGTTTGCCTCCCTTGATTGCTTCCAAAAAGAGACTTTCTTGTTTTCGCCTGAATATTGTGTTTCCCTTGTTAAAACCTTCTGTTGATGTTCAGAACCTGAAAAACACATTAAAACCCAAGTTTTCTTCGCTACCGAAGTATTAGCGTTAGGTAAAGCTAGAAAACAATCAAATCCAGAGGAAAACCATCAAACATATGTCGAATCTCAAAGCTATCAAGGGCCCAGACAACATGATGCTTTGTTCTACATAGATAGGATCTTGTTTGCTAGCAGACCGGCGACCCCCGAGTGACACGGGGATATCAATGGGAAACTAGTTTGACTCGAGGATCACGAGGAACCACTATGCTTATTGCATTAGTCTGATCCAAGGAGCTTAATTGCTAAGAAACCTGAAGGATCTTAATCGTCTAGTGACTGACCATGGTTTTGGTAACAAACTAGTAGGATTATTGAAGTTGGGATGAAATATACCAAGAGGAGTTCCGGCTAATTCTGGGTTTCTCGCCTACACATATACTTATATGATTATAATTGTTACACTTATCAGTCGTCCACTTGGCGTAGTCACTATCACCATGAACTGTATCTCCCCGCGCCTTCTTTGTCATCTGCAGAAAACCACAAACAATCGAATCGTTCTTTACTTTTATGCTTTTTATTTCTCAAGTTTACATTTAGTTTTATTTAAATACATCTAGTTTAATCCAAATTTCATTCTTATTTCCACACTTGCAACCAATTCACTCGAAGACCAGTGACAACTTTGAGTGTGACAGAGACTTCATTCATAAACACCCATTGAGCTCCTTGTGGGATCGATATATATACTTCGAAACTAGCTACAAACGATCTGTGCACTTGCAGACATCAAGCACCGGCCTCCCCCTGGAGCATCGTGGTGTCGGCTCCGAGGATGGTCTTCACGACGATGGACATCGTATCCGATTGGGCCGGCGTAGTTTTTGTCGTTTCTTCGTACAGTTTTTCGTCATTATGAAAAGGTTCAGCATGGCATCTTGTGTGCCTATGAAGTGGCATATCTTGCCGGTCTCGTTCCCGGCGTCACGCTTCTTGATTCTCGTGGCTGTTAGATTGCCGATGGGGTGGGTTTCGGGGAGCCAATGCTGGTACAACATCTCGTGATGCAACTGAAACAACATTGCTCCAATCTCGTGCGGTCCTATGTCGCTGGCCTAAAGAGCTAGTTCTTGAGTGAGTTTCATCCCGAGGTTCGGAACAGTGATGCTGATCCGGCTCCCTGTGGGGTCTTGATTTGTCATGCATATCCACTTTAGTGTGGCACTGGTCGGATTTTGACACCAGCTTGGCACTGATGGATGTGGCGGCCTTTCGTTGATCCATATCTTTGGTGAGTAACGTGACGCACTGCTTGACCTGTTCTAGACTTGGATTGTTCGCAAGGATCTCTCTGGCTATAGCAGTGTTCTCGGTCGGTGTGCTATACATCCGGTTTCCCTTTTTGTCAAGTCGAGGCTACCCAAGGATGATGTCATTGCTTTTCTCCTCGAAGAAGTTTTTGTGAACATCCAGATTTTTACTGGATAGTACATGGCCGTTCTGGGTCTTCTCATGCTGCAAGGAGTTAAACTATTTCGTATCTGCAACATTGGTATTGAGGCTTTTTTTTCTCCTCGATAGGATGAGTCGATTCATCAAGGAGCCATAAACATTGTGATTCTAGGGCCCTGGCCCTTTGCTCCAACTCCTCTAGTGATAGTTTCGAGGAAGTTGGGATTGGTGTTGTTAGTGCTTCTTCGTAGAGCTCACGGGCACTTGGGGTAACCATGTGACCATCCACCAGAGGGTCCTTCGACTTAAGGGGGACCAGTGCACCGTCCAAGTCCTCCATCTAGATATCCTCGTTAACCTATTCTTCCTATGGAAGGTCTAGTTTCAGAGTCTTTTTCTTTTTATTCTTCCTTGACATGTTGACCTTTTGATTGGTACCAGTAGTAAAGACGGTTTTTGGCCCATTTCCTGGATAAAGGCTCCCATCAGTACTTTCGGACACTAGGACTACGGGATTCTCTCCGAGATCCATGTCCTCTTGCGAGTCGGGATGGTCTTCTTCATAACCCTCATTCATACTATTGTGCAAACTCGGATGTGATCCTTCTCCTTCCTGTGCAGCTCTGGAGTTGATTTCTTCTCCAAATTCTTCTTCGTACGCCCAGAATTCTTCCAACGTCATTGATTCCCTCGGGGAATCCCATGTGTTGGTGTTTGTTCTGATAGCGTCCAGTACTGAGTCATTGTCGGCTCTTGCATCGATAGAGCCGGATCTAGAGCCAATGTAGCGGACAAAGTGAGATCCATGCGCTCTGAGGTGGGTGAGGCTTTCAGCATTGGCTTCCTTGAAACATTTTATGATTTCAAGGATGGCATCAAGATTGACATGAGGACGAAGCATCATCCACCCGACTGTGTGCCTCGGAAGAGATTTTTCTGCTTCAACATTTTTACCTTTGCTCTTCCTGAGATTTGACCTCCAGAGGTAGATCTTCTTCAGATTCGACTTTCTCTTTCTCCACAATCTCCGTCTTAGGGGCGGGATGGGTGGATTAGGATTTTCGTGATCCGAAACTCTGTCGCCTCTGTAGACAAAGTAGATCCAGAAGTTTCTTTCACCTCTATCATCACCACTGGGGTGGGTTGGGCAGCTTCAGTGAAACCGAGGTAGATGTCGATCTCGCCAATCGATAGGATGGTGTAGCTCTTCACGGCCTCCCTAGCCGGGATCTAGTTCTCATCAAGGGCGATGAGAGGGACGTTGGCAGCATAGAGTACGTGACTTGTGGTGATTGTTTTGCCGATTCCCGCACACTCAGATTCTACCCGGAACGCAGATCCAAAGGTCACTTTCCCCATGGTGGGCACCAACTATCATCACATAGAAGAAAAGTACGCCATGAAGGGGTCCTTGAGGCGTGGGAAAAGGTAGGATGTAAGACCTACAGTGATCCAGGACTGTGAGCACACAAGTTTACCCAGGTTCATATCCGACTATGGTGGCCGTATCCTAATCCTGCTAGCAATCCAGTATATCACTAGATCCAGAGGTGTACAATGGATTACAAGGATCTATATATCTTGTGCGAGTTTATATTGGTTGTGCCCTAAAGGCTGGCCCCAAGGTCGGTTTATATAGTCATCCCTCCTAGGGTTTATAGGAGAATCCTATCTGGCTACGATATATAGTCGGTACAAAGTACATCTTGGACTACAAGTCTATCTACAGGCCTAAGTCGGTAAGTCTTCTAGGCCTTCCCATAGCCGTATGGGCCTCCATATTCTTTCCTTGACTAGACCGCCCATGGAGCAAAGCTCTAATTTGGAAGTGGGCCACCCTGGTCAGTGAGTAGCTGTGGGTATAACCAGAAAATATATCCCCAACAATATATGAAACATAACTTGATATGGAAGACAGAAGATCTGAACAAGATAGAGGAATATAGCATACGATGCAGAAGATGAACCGCTCGCGTGTCGGGGAAGAAGTCATCATTGGGGAAGATTCTGTCGCTGTTCGTGAAGGAGTCTATGATGAAGCCTATAGTTGTGCACGAGCGCTCCCCAAAAAGCTCATCGCACTTCTCCCATACAAGACTCGAAGTAGAGGGGTCTTGGAGGCCTACTGTCCCCTCTCGCGGTACACGCCATAGGACAGAATGGGGAAGCTTGGTGACTAATCGCTCTAGAACTTTAGGTGCTCTATAATTATGTATTATGTAGAGAGGAACAATGTTACTTATTTAGGCACGAGAGGGGAGGCGAAGAGGGTATGTGAGGAGATGTAAATGAAAATCATGATATGAACCGAATAGGCAACGACCATAGCCTACTGAGTTCGTATTAAAACTCCACTTGTATTCATTCTCCACTTGGTTCGTACTAAAAATCTACTTGCACAAAATGTTCAGATTCTAGTCATGCATGACAAAAAGATAGATAAGTGGTACACGACACATAGGTGGACGACGGAGGAGGAGCAGGATCGTGAGTGTATATCTCTTCTCTTCTCATGCTGTTACTACTGGTCGAGCAACCTCCCTTATAAGGAGGTCAAACTCTCACTTAAATAGTAAAGTGGGACTTAAATTTTGTCCCACCCTTGCCATGCATGAGTGGGCCAAATGGGCTCTTGATTTTAAGTATTATTTGTAAATAATAAGTCTGCTAGGCCATATTTAGGCTAAATTCCAATAATTATTAGACCCACATTCATTTTCATTTTAGATATTTAAGAAATATTCGCTACCATTTTTCACCCTACATCTTTTTTTGAGGGTTTGGCTGTCTTTATTAAAACTCAAAGTTTATAATGTTACAAAATCTAGTAGGCAGCGACATCAGCCAAACATGACGACATTGTTCATCACGAACACTGCTCTTAGCTAATCTATGAGCTTCCTTGTTGGATCTCCTTCATTCATGGACGAATGCCAGCTCTTCAAAATCTGGTGCAGCCTCCTGTATCTCCTTAACGATATGCGCATATGTGCCCATTGTGCCTTGTTGTATGTTTTTCACAACATTCAGGCAGTCACTCATGACACGGATTTTCCTTGCGATTAGATCACACACTAGAGCCACCGCCCCTCGACAAGATTGTGCCTCTAGGATTTTGGCCTCCGTCTTCCCCTAGAATATCATGGTGGACACACCTTTCATTATCCTGTTCTCATCGTGGGAAATTTCTGCTACAGACCCTTTCTTCGCGTTCTTGCTGACGGCGGCATCGACGTTGATCTTCACAAACCCCGTAGATGAAGGGATCCATTCTGGTAGGATAGTGCTTGAAGCATTACCTGGCAGCCTATCTCTCTTCTCGATAGACATATTCAAATCGTTGATGAAACTCTGTACGAATGAATGCATTGATAGTGGGCTCGGGAAGATTTGCTTGTGAAGATCTTCCCTTCTCGTGTTCCAACTCGCCCAAAGAGTTACGAAAACCCTGATCTAGTCATCATGTGCGAGAGTGGCCATCATATTTGATAGCTAAATCCTCGCATCTCCTTCATATGAGCCAATTAAATGCTCAGTTACCTCCTCATCAACTAGAGCTCAAACGCTTTGAGATATTGCATGGCGCCAAGAGTCGTGCACCCCACATAGTTGACAACAATCATGCTCCGCCATTTTCCTATGTAGCCTCACATCATTCTTAGGTAGAGATTGTTTTGCTAATCTCCATAGGGATAATTTGACCTTCGTGGGCACCTGGATGTGCCACAACGAACCCCATTGTTTCCCTTCTGTCGTAGTGTTTGAGGTGGTAGCTCTGCCATCTAGTCATGCCTCCCTCCTATCTCGTGCTGTGACCAACATTTTGTATGCCGATCGGACGGAAAAACCCCCCTTTGATCATAATGCCAGGCCCAAAAATCATCATGGGGCATATTGCATATAGGTATCTGTAGGGTTTGCAGCATAGAAAACAAAAAATTCCTATGATATGAACAACTAAGCACCAAGATCTATCTACCTAGATACAATCAACGGGTGGATATACATACATAGAGAACTTACCATCGAAGAGCGACAAAGCGTTACGAGATTGATCTCGTGGATGATGTAGTCATTCACTTGCCGATATCAAGATTGTGAGGAAGTCTAGCACCACAACTTAGTAGTGCATCTGTGATCGCACACACGTACGGTCCTCTGACAACCTACGCGTCCTCGCTCCAGCAAAGCAGCAAAAGTAGCAACTCTTTCTAGACAAAGCCACTAGAAACATGTACTTCGGTAATCCAAAGCCATGGGGAAATATTCTAGAGGGGAGAGAGATACTTCACAAGGAGGTGTGAAGTGAGAGGAAGAGGAGGATGCTTTTATAGGGTGGAGGGAGCAGCCGCTCCCATGGCCGGTGGCAAGGGTGGTGCCCCACCTCTCCCTTCATTCATGTGGGTGGAGCGCCCACTCACATAAAATTCCTCCGCCCACACTTTCATTCACTTGCATTAAATTTCTACCAAATTTAATGTATCTCTCATTTAATAAAAATATTTTATTTATTTTATTCAGAATTTCGTTAATTACTTTAATTAACAAATATTCACATAAAACCCCTTGCAACAATTTGATATCACATGTAGAACCAATTTCAGCAATTTTACACGAAACAATTTCGGTATCCATCGAAATAATTCTAGCGCTTTTATAATCTTTCTCTAGAAACATATTTGCTCTAAATGGTGTCGGTATCCCGTAAGTGTGTCACCATACGGTTTGCGAATAATGTAGCATGATTGAGACCCCTCTCCGATCAATAATCAGCAGCGGGACCTGGAGATCCATACTGACTCCCACACATTCAACAATGACTCTAGTGATCGTGAGAACCTTTAGCATTTGTAACTAAATCCTTTGTCTCGCAATATATTACATGTCCGAGATTCGATCATCGGTATCCCAATACCTAGTTTGATCTCGTTACCGACAAGTACTCTTTTCTCGTTCCTATGATATAACATTCTAGTGATCTTATCACTTGATTGCAAGCTATGTCAATGTAATATCACCGAGAGGGCCCAAAGTATATATCTCCATCATCGGGATGGAAAAATACCACTCTTGATCCATGAGACTCTAACACTTTCAGAGTATCTGAAACCACCTTTATTGTCACCATGTTACGATGTGACATTTGATGTTATCAAGTTACTTTTTCGGTGTTAGTGGTTGACATGATCTCATGGTCTAAGGACTAAAGTTACTTTGTATGATGTGATAGTAATTTAAAACATAATGACTTTAATCATATTACTAATGTTTGGATGAATGTTCATCACATCATAAGCTGTAATGATGTTGTCTATGATCAACCTCCCCGGAACAAAGGCTGATTATTCTTTAGCAATGATCTTCGGTAAACAAACTTCCAATCTATTTGCCATCACTTTCGATGTGATATTGTATATCATGTTATATAGACTTATAGGCCTAAATTGGCCTAACTCTATTGGGCACGCCACATTGTGCATGAGAATAAGGAAAATCTGATTAATATCACTCATATCATCATCTCCCTTGAACACTCGAAGCACAACAAAAGTCACCTTGACATGGGTATACCCTACAGGTACTCGAGCTTGGTATATACGGCCTAAATACGTAAAGGCCCACGGTGTCGCCAAGGCCCAAATGAAGGACTCGAGTAACCTACGGACTCTCGATTGCTTGAAGAACAAGAAGAAGCTAAAGATAGAAAGTTTGAAGGGGAAAACCCTAACTTGTAACCGACTCGACCTGTTACCCGAGACCTAACCTACCTATATAAAGGTTAGGAGGGGCGGCGAGGAGGACACACGGAACCCTAGTTTCCACAACCCTCGCCAGATTGCATCTGTGCACCATTGTAATCTTCGATTCCTTCGATAATTCCACGAGCAGACAAGCAGGAGTAGGGACATCTATGAGGCCTGAACCTGGGTAAATCTTTGAGTCCCCTGTGTGCTTGTTTGCTAGGCGATAGATGTCTCCAGCGCTCCCTCCTTCTCCGAAACCCAAGTCCATAACAATGGGCATTGATGAGTTAAACCCTCGTCAATTGGCGCCGTCTGTGGGAATTGGGAGTGCTGATGTTGCGGCTTCTTTGGCCCCATCAACCGCGATCTACAACTCCGCAACAGCGGAGATTCGCCAGCTCTTCGGCGCGTTCGACTTCACCGTCCACACGCCAGCCACTCGCCCGGCTTTCGAGTCCGTAGGCGATGGGATCAGCCTGGCAATAGGGAGCTTCCGCTTCCAAGTTGGTCAGATGGGCACGCTTCGCATGCCTGATCAGCCGATGGTGCCGTCGATTGCTCCAGCATCATGGTTTCCTCCATCGATCGGAATGCTCAGTGAGCTCAACGCCTCGACAGCAGTCCAAAACACGGTCAGCGACAGCAGTCGCGACTCCGATCTAGGCGACCTGGCCACTGAAGACGGAACCAACGGTTCCGGATCTGAGAGTTGTGTGAGCAGCAGCTTCCTCAATCACTTCATGTGCGCCATCATCAACATAGGCGACACCTCCGCCAACCGCGACAACACGGGCAATCGCGGCAATGGAACTGACCCGCCAAACGGCGGCAACGGCGGCAACAGAACTAACGGCGGTAATGGTGGCGATCGCACCAACACCAACAATGGAGGAGCAGCCGAGCCTCCAACCATAATAAACGAGCATACCGGCGAACGCGTCGTAATCAAGCTCAACGAGCAAGAGTGGGCTCGCTGCCGCGAGGCCCTACGAGGCACTCCTCTACCCTTCGGATCTCCGCAAGAACTACTAATGGGCTACCATTGGCTCCTGAAGGAAGAATTCAAGCGCTAAGTGCAAGCAATCGCACAACTCGAGGCGTGCAAAAAGGCAGCAGACGAGTCGAGCCTTCGTCGTGCAGGGCTCTCCTCCTACGGAGGATCCTCCTCAAGAGGCAACGAATATGTTGCCAAAAAGAGGCAATCTCGGATGGCCCATCTCACCGAGCAAGAGCGCATAGAAGCCGCAAAGGTCCTCGACTTCAGCTCTATGATGGTCGACACACGGGGCAACATGGTCCCCAAGACGCCGCAAGCTGCGGTGACAGCGGCCACCATGTACCTCCTCAATAACCAGTCGCCAGCTGGAGATCCCCGAGCCGTCATGCACCGATCTACGATCGCGGGCTTGGGATTAATCGAGGCCGCCCTCGACAAGGAGCCAACACCAGAGCCGAAAAAGGGCAAAGCGCTAGCAAAGCGATACTCCTCGCCCTCATCTAGCGACGACAGTCACGATCTGTCTTGACGTCGCCGCTCACGGTGACACGACCGCGACTATGATGCACGCGACGAACTCACGCAGCGCAAGATTGACAAATCAAGGGCGCGACACGCTCGGTCGACTGACTCAGAAGAGGAGGATGTGGAGCTCTGCGGCGCCAGATGCTTTAGCAGATCCATTAGGCAGAAGCGGATGCCTAAGGGGTTTAAACTCCCGTCGGAAAACCCGAAGTTCGACGGCCTACAGGACCCAAAAATCTGGCTGGAGGACCACATCTCCTCTGTCAGGCTCCACGGAGGCAGTCGAAGCACGGCCATGCAATCCTTGCAGCTACAGCTATAGGGAGCCGCCCAAGCATGGCTCAACAACCTCCCACACAGATCCATCTGCAGCTGTGACGAGCTGGTTTACAGCTTCATGCGCAATTTCAAGGGCACGTACAAGTGGCCTGCATCAATCGAAGAGCTAAGATGCTGCCAGCAACGATCGGGCGAATCGCTACGCTCCTACATCCAAAGGTGGTCCATCATCAAGAACTACGCAGAAAACATCTCGGAGGATCGCGCGATTGATGCATTCAACGGTGGCGTCCGCCGCCTAGAACTCGGGGAGGAGCTGGGCCGCTCAAAGCCCAAGACCATCGACCACCTGATGGAGATCGTGAATCGGTGGGCCGATGGAGAATATTCGGTGAAGAATAGTGTTCATTCCGACGAGGAGGCGGAACTCGAGCGCAGACGCGACCGCTGAAGCAAACGCCGTATGCGCATCTACGATGACCGCGACGACATCAACATGGTCGCAGCCGGCTACGCCGACAGACGCGACGACAACCGCGATAGAGGATATCGTAACGGTGGATATCATGACTCCGGGAACACCACGCAAGTGTGGCAACGCCGCGACCGTGATGAAGCACCCGCAACAATCATTGAAGACAAACTGTCCGGGCCATGCACGGTGCACTTCTACATCGACAAGCATGATGGGAAGAAGAAGTCCAGCCACCTCCTCAAGGACTGCCGCGAGTTCCTCAAACTACATGAGGGATTAGCTCGGATGAACCGCAACGCAGTCGAAAGAGGTTACGGCGCCGCCCCAGGCGCCGTGGCACATGGCGCTCAGCCACCACCACCTGGGCCACCATCGAATGCAGCCGCGCCGGACCAGCACCACGGAAGCGAACCCTACCCAAGGGCCATGGTTACCATGATGATCCAAAAAGGACGTCCCTCCAATCGAGTGCAGAAGGCTATCACTCGCCAAGTCAACTTGGCCACACACTCGCCACCATCTACCACTGAGTACCTCAGTGGAAGCGAGTCATGCATCACCTTCGATAAAAGCGACCACCCGCCCCAAGTACCTCGTCCAAGCCATTGTCCTCTCATACTCGAGGCACAAATCGGAGGCTTTGACATGAGCCGAGTCTTCATGGATGGCGGCAGTGGCATCAACCTCATATTCGCGAGTACCTTGCGAGCAATGAGGATCCCTCTAACCTGCCTGGAAGCCTCGGACACAACATTCCACGGCATCGTCCCAGGGAAAGGCGTATATCCCCTGGGAAAAATCAACCTCGACGTCATCTTCGACACGCCAAAGAACTTCCGGCGCGAACGCATCGACTTTGAGGTCGTCGACTGGCCCTCACAATACCACTGCATCCTCGTACGTGTCGTGTTCGCTAGGTTCATGGCAGTGCCGCACTACGCCTACCTGCAGATGAAAATGCCAGGTCCCAATGGCGTCATCACGATCAACGGGAACTTCGAGAGATCCGACAGCTGCGACAGGGAATTCAATAGAATTTCCCAGTCCTTCGGTATGCAGGAAGAACTCGCAAGACTGAAAGAGTCAACAGACAACAGTCTGCCTCCCCTGAGCCGGCCGAGCTTGCCCGGTCTATCCTTCGACTCATCGGTGCACACCAAGAAAGTACAGGTCTGTAGCATCCCAATTGTCTAACAATTGCAATGCTACTAGCCTAGTCTAGATATATGCTACCTTCCTACATATAATTGTTGCATCATCATTATATCATGCTCATGTCATCATGCCACCTTGCATTTGAGCATCATATAAAACCCTTTTCATTTGGTTCTTATCTCCTCTGCATTGTTAATTGTATTTGCCTCTTGATATTGTATTTGGTTCTGGATATATTGTGTAATGCCCAAGTTGAGTTGGGGGCATATCTCTTATTAACTCCACCACCTTTTCTTTCACCACCTTATAATTCCACCATCCAACTAAATATGAGCTTGGCACTTATTGGTTTGACCTCTAGCTCATGTGTGTTGGGATGGATCCAATTCTTTTCCACATGCTCTCATCTTGGCATCATTATGTTTTCACATTATTGATATATGAGAGCCACATGGCCACCTTTGCATGCCTTGTGAGAGGAACCCTTTTTCCTAGTTTCCATATGGATTACTATGGATTTATGCTCATGTGGGAATATTTTTGGGACTAGTAAGCAGCTAGTGGAATATACACACTAGCAAGTCCCAGTTTTAATCAAATATGATCATCTCCATCTATTCCACTTGGGGCATTCTTTTAATTCTTTTGCTTGGCTTTATTCCAATTTTGGGAATGCATAATAATAATGCCATGGGATAATATTGTTTTCACGAGAACCCACATGGCAATAAATATTTTGCATGGGCCATGCAAGTACCCCTTTAGCTTGTCATTTGGTTTTTATTTGATTTCTGAGTGGATCATCTCTATCTCTATCCTTTCTTTTGGCTTGATCTAAGTTAATCTAGCTTAGACCCTATCATCACATCCCTCTCTTTTTCTTGTCTTGTTTTTGTTTGATCATTGGTTGATCTTGGCTTGACCTTGTCCATAGCAAACCCTAATCTACCATACCCCCATCTAACTCTAACCCTAAACCCTACCACACTAATCACCTACCCCTAGCACCATACCCCCTCTCTTTATTTCCCCCTAAACCCTAGCTACCCTCTAACTTAACCGAGACCACCCCATGATCTACCCCCTCTAAACCAAACCCTACCTCCACCCTCTCTCTCGGCCCTCCCCCTTTTCTCTCTAGACCTAGCCAACCCGAGCCCATCTACCTACCCCTCCTCCCCTGGTCCTCCCTCTTTCCTTCTCTAGCTAAAGAACAAGGAAAGAGAGGAGAAACCTACCCTACCCGAGCCCCCTCTTGCTTTGGCAAAAAGGTGGAAAACCCCCCCATGTGCTCTCTCCTCCTCCCTCATCTACCCTCACCTCACCTAACCACCCAGATCGCATCCAGGAGGCGCCCAGCTCCCCACCCTTCTCCTTCTTCCTCCCTAGGCCATGGCCAGCGCGCCACCATGCCCCAAAAACCCTAGCCTCGGCCACTTCTCCCTCTAGACGTGCTGGAGCGAGCCAAGCCGTACCAGGAGTACCAGGGTGCCCTCTGCTTCCTCTTCTTCGCCCTGAAGCGCCGGAATCTGCTGGACCTCGCCGGAGAAGCCCCGCCGCCGCCGTGCCCGTGAGCACCAGGACTCCTCCGGCCTGCTGCCTCCTCGCCGATCTACGCCACCCCGAGCCTGCTCGCTGCACCTGAGGGTCGCAGGTGAGCCCACAGCCTCCCTGGACATCCTCTCCCTTCCAATCTCGCCGTGCATCGCCGCCGCCTCCCGTCGAGCGCTCTGTGCGCGCGCCGCGCATCGTGCTCCGGCAGCAGCAGCGTTTCCCGCCCTGTTCCTCGCCCTGGCCTGCGCGCTGTAGACCTCCGTTGACGCACCTCCTTAAACGAAAGCTGTAGCCCGGAGTTTCCTCGTCATCTTTCGTTTTTACCGCGTCGTGTTTCGTCCAGCGACGGCGTCGCCTTCGTCGCCGGAAGACGGCCGGATCCGCCGCCGCATGGCCTCTGTCTGTCAGCGATCAGCAGCAGCGATGGCCGTTTTGCGGTTTACCCCCTGTAGTATTTCCCGCCTCAACCCGTGCTCCCTAGGGGCCCACCAGTCAGCCAGCCCGTTAGTTTTGCTAAAACAACCCTGGCAGATCTTGACCGCCACAGACCGATCCCCCCTTCCGCGCGCCTGGATCGCCCACGTGGCGTGCGCCTGCTGGACGCGCCCGCGTGTGGCCCCGCGCCTGCCGTGTCCCCACCTGTCATCGACGGTGGTTAGGTCAGGCCGCGGTGGAAAAAGTTTTTCTGCGCGCGCTTGGTCCAGTCAGCCAGTGGCCCCACATGTCTGTGTCTGCGGCTAGCTAACCCTGAGTATAAAAAGTATTTCAGTCTATCTGTTTTAATTCAAATCTTTTTAAATTTATTTCAAATTCAAAATTCAAATCTGTTTTAATATATCTTTTAAAATACAAATCCAAATAATACAAATAATATATGTTTTCAAATCAGAAAAATGTGAGGAATTCAAATATGCCCTTCAAATTATATTTTGGACACTTTAAAATTCCAAGTTGTTTTAAATTACAATAAAATGCCCTTTTGACTTAATTAATTAATAACTTTTGATTTATAACTCCAAATTTAACAAATAATATGTCTAAAATGATTAGCTCGACGAGACCTTTCTGTGGATGCATTCCATTATATGTTTTGAAGCATGCATAATATAAATGTAATGTGGACAGCAACTAAAATGGAAATAAAATGGGGCCAAAACTAAATAAAATGGTTTATTCTTGTATTCCACACCTCACCCATGCCGTGCTACGTTAAGGCCATGCAAATGGTGCATCATTCATCATGGCATGATTGTTTGCTTGATGCATTTTAATCATATGCTTGTGCACTTTATTTATGTTGGCCTTGTTTGTTTGGTTCTTCTTCGAATAGACGCTGAGCAGGGGATATATCAAGAGAACCAGGAGTACTACCCAGATCCATTCTTTGCTTCAACTGAGCTGCCAGGCAAGCACTACCACATGCTTGCATACATATAGTACCTATTGCCTCTTTCTTATTCTTGCATCATTGAGTCGCGATTGCATTAAATTGAATCCCAAGTATTGCATAGCTTTTACTTTTAAACCCCACCGAAGCTTGTTCCTCCATCCCATGAGCCATTACTACAGGAGTTGTTTGAGCCATGCGAGTCGTAGTACAGCATGTGTAGGGTTTGTGAGTGTCTGATGGAAAACGAGGTACCTAAACAACTCAACCTGATTAGTAATGGGATAACTAATGAAAGTGGCATCGGTGAGCCATATTTGCTATTTGGTTTTTCAGGCTCACTTGTGTCCCGTAGGATCCCGAGTACTTGATTCCTGTTCCTTGAATATTCGCGCTATCCACATCCGGGAGGCTTATGAACCCCCCTGAGCCAGAGCTTGATTCATTCTTATTTCTTGGGGCCACAACTAGTTTGAGTTTTTATTACTATCCTGTACTTATGCCATGCTTTACTACTTTAATTACGATTGTGCGAGGAGCACCTGTACTGTTTAGGTTCGTGACACGATTTCGCGGTATCGACAAGCCCAGTCACACTTTCGGGTTCCCAGTCGTTTACAGCCGTCCACACAAACCTTGAGTCCGTCTCGGAGCCGGCCAGCTTCGTCGCGGGTAGCTTAATGGGGTGGCCCCCTGAAATATTTCTGAATCCTGTGATCGCTTTGTCGTGACTGCCTCGTTGGGTTTTGATTTGGTTTTTCTGAGGCATATCGAGTGTGTGTTGCTATTTGTGCACCCCTGCAGGGTAAAACTTTCTGAAAGCCGTGTCCGCGGTTATGGACGACTTGGAGCACAGTTTCTCGATCATAGACAAGCATAACTAAAGTACCGCTTTTAATTTGACTAGACTAGGTACCTGACTAGTAAATAGTGCAACACTCACGGAATGGATAATAAAACTGCCAACGGATGGGGGGGTTGTTCGTCCGCTTCCTCGTCGGTAAGCGAGGAGGAGGATGGATCTGTGGATATTACCATTATAACTGTTATAACTGTTGTTATTAATTCACGGACATCCGTCTATCTCTGGTTAGGCGGATGGTTAGCGAGTATCTATAGAATTGCTAGGGTTTATCTTCTGCTGCAATTGCGTCACCCCAGGTTGTGTCCCCTTTAGAGGCATAAAGACTTGCTGAGTACCCCTAGGGTCTCACACGATAAATTATTGGTTCAGATGAACAGGTACACTCACAGGATGGATACTGGGTGGAAGATACGGACGATGTGGGCAACGATCATTCGGTGTAGAGATTCCGGGAACGGGGATCCGTGAGATCTGTGGGCGGGATGTGCTTATTTATGGGGCATCTTATGCCGATTTGCTTCTTATCCGTACTCGGATTTTGTCTTCCGCTTCCGCTTGATACTCTGTTGATTGATGTATGAGGAGATATCCTAAACTATTATATCTATCTAGGATATTTGGATCTTGCCGTATGGCATTGCTATATTTCCTTTCTTTTAGATGGAATGGCTCTGATGTACTATTGTATGGTGGCTTGCATACATACTCATTTGTGTATGTAGTTGATCCCTTCGCCTGCCGATTACGCCGCCCGTTCTTGTCCCGATATTTGGAAATGGTTGGGACGGCCGAAAGGTCTACCTGTGAGTGGCATTTGGGCCCCACCGTACTATTTCAACCATTTCCGTTCATCCAGGCTTGTAACTAGGAGTGTAATTCACCGAGGTAGTTACAAGGTCCACCCATCGGATCCCGCCTAGACGGCCCTCATCGCCAACAACTTGAGTCCCGCATAGAAACTCACGCTCGTCGAATTCCTCCGTGAGAACTTGGAAATTTTCGCCTGGTGTCCTGCGGACATGCCAGGAGTTCCCAGGGAATTCGCCGAGCACGCACTCAATGTCAACCCTGACGCAAGGCCAGTCAAGCAAACAATTCGGCGGTTGTCCGAGCCACGAGCGCAGGTAGTTGGAATGGAGATCAACAGACTCCTCGACACCAAATTCATACGAGAGATCAAGGAAAGCACTTGGCTCGCCAACACAGTGCTGGTACCAAAAAAGGACACGGATATCCTGCGGATGTGCGTGGACTTCACCTCTCTAAATAAGCATTGCCCAAAGGATCACTTCCCGTTGCCACGCATCGACCAGATCATCGACTCCACTGCGGGATGCGAGCGCCTCTGCTTCCTTGATGCCTACTCAGGCTATAATCAGATTCGAATGAAGGAGGAAGATCAAGAAAAAACAGCATTTACAACGCCCTTGGGTGTGTTCTGCTACAACACAATGCCCTTCGGGCTAAAGAACGTGGGAGCTACCTACCAGCGGTGCATGCAGGCTTGCCTCAAGGAACAACTGGGTCGCAATATCCAAGTCTATGTCGATGACATAGTAATCAAGACCAAGGAGGAAGCCTCGTTAATCGACGATCTACGCGAAACCTTCGCCAACCTCGACCGCTACCGGATCAAGCTCAATCCAGACAAATGCGCCTTCGACGTGCCATATGGGCAACTACTCGGGTACCTCATCTCCGCGAGGAGAATCGAGGCAAACCCGAAGAAGATAAAAGCCATACTGGCCATGGAGAAGCCGAAAAACATACGGGGCATTCAGCAGTTGGCTGGGCGAATCGCAGCCCTTAGTCGATTCATCAGTCGGATGGGTGAAAAGGCGCTGCCCTTCTACCAACTCCTCCGCAAAGCTGAAAAGTTAGAGTGGACCAACGAAGCACAGGAAGCATTCGAAGACCTCAAGCGCCTTCTATCCACCTCGCTAGTACTCATGACCCCACGAGAAAGAGAACCACTGTTGCTATATATCTCCGCCACCAACCAGGTGGTCAGCACAGTGCTCGTCGTCGAGCGAGCCAAGGAAAACAAGGTCCACGGGGTACAACGCCCAGTATACTACCTCAGCGAGGTCCTCACACCAACAAAACAGTGGTACCCGCACTACCAGAAGCTGGCGTACGGTGTCTTCATGACTACCCGACAACTGTGCCATTACTTCCAGGAACACCTAATCGTGGTGGTCAACGACGCCCCATTGGGGCATATCCTCAATAACCCCGATGCCACGGGACGAGTCGCGCTTTGGGGAATAGAATTGTCTCCACGAGACATCACATACGAAAAGCACGATGCAATCAAGTCATAAGTTCTCCCTGACTTCCTCGTGCACTGGATGGAGAACCAGCTCCCGGACAAACCAGATATGTCCTACCTCTGGACAATGCACTTCGATGGGTCCAAGCGGAAGGACGGAGCAGGCGCATGTGTCATACTGACATCACCTCAAGGGGACAAGTTGAAGTATATCCTGTGAATGCAGTTCACAGCCTCCAACAACGAGGCTGAATACAAGGCCCTGTTGCACGGGATGAGGATGGCAAAAGCCTGCGGCACCAAGAGGCTCATCATATACGGCGACTCCAAGCTGGTCGTCAACCAAACAATGCATGAGTGCGACGCACTGAACGACAACATGATCGCGTACCGCGACCTCTACGACACACTCGAAGGAGACTTCGACGGTTGCGAGTTGCGGCACGTAGGTCGCGAAAGCATTGAAGAGGCAGACGCACTCGCCAACATAGGTTCTACCTGCGCCCCCATACCACCCGGGGTATTTCTCGAGCGCATCTGCGAACGCTCCATCAAGCCAAAGGCCGCAGAGAAGAAAACAAGCGCAGCAACGGACTCGGGGGCTACACCGCCCAATGAGTCAATGACACTCAATGACTTGGAGCTGGACACAGGACTCGAGGGACCAATGAGCGTCATGATGATTGAGCAATCCTAGACGCAACCGTACATCACGTACCTCCTCAACAAAAGGCTACCGGATGATCCGACTGATGCATGGCACATTGCGCGGCGATCCAAGGCATTCGCTATTATCAACGGCGAACTGTATAAAGGCAGCATCACAGGGGTACTGCAACGATGCGTCTCCACGGCCGACGGAAGAGCTGTTCTCCTCGACATCCATGAGGGAACCTGCGGACACCACGCCGGCAGTCGCGCCCTCGTCGCCAAAGCTCTACGAGCTAGGTTCTATTGGCCTACGGCCATGCGCGACGCCAAGGACATCGTCCAAAAATGCAACGCTTGCCAACGATTCGCGGATAAGCAGCATGCACCGGGCGAAGAGCTCCGACCAATCCCATTGGCCTGGCCCTTCGCACAATGGGGACTCGACATGGTCTGCAAACTCCCAAGGTCCTCACAAGGAGGCTACGTCTATCTCTTGGTCGCAGTCGACAAGTTCACCAAGTGGATTGAAGCCATGCCAGTGACCAACCAATCAGGACACAGCGCAGTCATGTTCTTCGAATCCATCGTCTACCGCTTCGGAGTACCGCACAGCATCATCACCGACAATGGGACGAACTTCACATCCAAGGAGTTCCATGAATTCTGCGAGAAACTGGGGATCAATATCAGCTACGCCTCTGTAGCACATCCACAGACCAACAGTCAGGTGTAAAAAGCAAACGGGCTCGTCTGCGACGGCATCAAGAAGCGACTCCTCCGGCCATTCGAACAGGTCGCGGGCTGCTGGCCAGACGAACTGCAATCCGTACTCTGGAGCCTACGCACAACTCCAAACAGTGCCACAGGCTACACGCCATTCTTTATGGTGCACGGAGCCGAGGAAGTGCTACCCGCCGAGGTACGGTACAAGGCGCCGCGCGTGGTCGCTTACAGCGAACAAGAGTCATCCCTCGCACTCGAAGACTCCGTCGATCTCCTTGACGAGGCAAGAGAAATCGCCGCGGAAAGATCAACGATCTACCAGCCGAACCTGCACAACTACCACAGTAGGAGGCTACGCTCCAGATCCTTCGTCGAAAGCGACCTGGTCCTGCGACTGAAGCAGCAGGGACATCTCAAACTCGAGTCCCCCTGGGAAGGACCATATGTGATTATAGAAGTAATCTCAGGTGGCGCCTATCGCCTTCAAGATTTAGAGACAGGAGTCGCATACTCCAACCCCTGGAATGTCGCACAGCTACAACGCTTCTACTCTTAGTCGTTTTACTTTTGCATCGCAAATAAGGCACTCGGCCAAGGCTACTTAGCCACACATTGTACTTTGTACTGTCTCACAAATAAATAAAGCTAAGTGCCCCAAAACTCGGTATCTTCATTTATTTTTTCGCAACTTATCGACTCGGGGGCTACGCCACCCTACACACATCTGTTCTATGAACTAAAAACGCGATATCCCGAGTAGCTAGCACATCAATCGAAACCCTTGACACAACATCAACCCAGTTGCAACACAACTGACAGGTTGACAAGGGACTGAGATAAAACGCATGGCCAGGCTAACGAAAAGGAGTCGCATAGTGCAACGCACTCACACGCTAGCAAGCTCTTTATACATATTCGACAATAAATTATGTACAACATTTATACGAACCTTACAACACGGGTACACTTATGTGCAGGATATAAACTAAGATACTACTACAGTAAGAGAACGTTGGTTTTCTCCTCAAAGAAGTCGACGATCTCTTCTGCTAGGCGATCCATAGCCAGGTAGTGCGGCACCATATTCCAGGCAGAACCTGCTGGTGGCGCAGGCGGCCCAGCCGCAATTGCCGCAACATCTACGTCAGGCCTATACAGTCGCACCAGCGATAGAGCGGCTTTGGCACCAGCCACCAACTGTTGCCTCACGCACTTGCGAACCGCGGACATATCTTAAAACTTGGCAATGAGGGCTAGCAAGCTCGACGGAGTAACATCCAGCGGAAACATCGTCCGATAAATGTTCTTCAAGCATGACTGCGAGTTCTTCAGGAAGTGCAGCACTCGCGATGCACGATCCTGCAGGGTCGCCAGCGCAATCGCACGATCATGATCTACCTAGAAGTATCCACTCTCTTGAAGTTTCTCCTGGGTGAGATCATGCATGCGAATGGCAATTCTATCCTTCTCATCGTGCGGATGACGTGCGCTGACAACTACACGAAGCAGCAACAGCGGCATAAGTATAGTGCACCATCGCGAGTGACTACAAGGAAAATATAAGAGCAAGCAAACTAAAACTTGAATTGGTCACCCAGCTGCGTCACCTCGCCAAGAAGATACTGCTCGTGGGCAGCGGCTGTAACTACCTCGGTGAATTACGCTCCTAGTTACAAGCCTGGATGAACAGAAATGGTTGAAATAGTACGGTGGGGCCCAAATGCCACTCACAGGTAGACCTTTCGGTCGTCCCAACCATTTCCAAACATCGGGACAAGAACGGGCGGCGTAATCGGCAGGCGAAGGGATCAACTACATACACAAATGAGTATGTATGCAAGCCACCATACAACAGTACATCAGAGCCATTCCATCTAAAAAGAAAGGAAATATAGCAATGCCATACGGCAAGATCCAAATATCCTAGATAGATATAATAGTTTAGGATATCTCCTCATACATCAATCAACAGAGTATCAAGCGGAAGCGGAAGACAAAATCCGAGTACGGATAAGAAGCAAATCGGCATAAGATGCCCCATAAATAAGCACATCCCGTCCACAGATCTCACGGATCCCCGTTCCCGGAATCTCTACACCGAATGATCGTTGCCCACATCGTCCGTCTCTTCCACCCAGTATCCATCTTGAGGGTGTACCTGTTCATCTGAACCAATAATTTATCGTGTGAGACCCTAGGGGTACTCAGCAAGTCTTTATGCCTCTAAAGGGGACACAACCTGGGGTGACGCAATTGCAGCAAAAGATAAACCCTAACAGTTCTATAGATACTCGCTAACCATCCGCCCAACCAGAGATAGACGGATGTCCGTGAATTAATAACAGCAGTTATGACGGTTATCATGGTAATCTCCACAGATCCATCCTTCTCCTCGCTTACCAACGAGGAAGCGGACGAACAACCCCCCATCCGTTGGCAGTTTTATTATCCATTCCGTGAGTGTTGCACTATTTACTAGTCAGGTACCTAGTCTAGTCAAATTAAAAGCGGTACTTTAGTTATGCTTGTCTATGATCGAGAAACTATGCTCCAAGTCGTCCATAACCGCGGACACGGCTTTCAGAAAGTTTTACCCTGCAGGGGTGCATAAATAGCAACACACACTCGATATGCCTCGGAAAAACCAAATCAAAACCCAACGAGGCAGTCACGACAAAGCGATCACAGGATTCATAAATATTTCAGGGGGCCACCCCATTGAGCTACCCGCAACGAAGTTAGCTGACTTCGAGACGGCCTCAAGGTTTGCGCCAGTGGCTGTGAACGACTGGGAACCCGAAAGTGTGACTGGCATAAGTACAGGATAGTAATTAAAACCTCAAACTAGTTTGTGGCCCCAAGAAATAAGAATGAATCAAGCTCTGGCTCAGGGGGGTTCATAAGCCTCCCGGATGTGGATAGCGCGAATATTCAAGGAACAGGAATCAAGTACTCGGGGTCCTACGGGACACAAGTGAGCCTGAAAAAAACCAAATAGCGAATATGGCTCACCGATGCCACTTTCATTAGTTATCCCATTACTACTCAGGTTAAGTTGTTTAGGTACCTCGTTATTCCTCAGACACTCACAAACCCTACACATGCTGTTCTACGACTTGCATGGCTCAAACAACTCCTGTAGTACTGGCTCATGGGATGGAGGAACAAGCTTCGGTGGGGTTTGAAAGTAAAGGCTATGCAATACTTGGGATTCAGATTAATGCAAACGCGACTCAATGATGCAAGAATAAGATAGAGGAAAATAGGTACTATATGTATGCAAGCATGTGGTAGTGCTTGCCTGGCAGCTCAGTTGAAGCGTGAGAAGGATCTGGGTAGTACTCCTGGTTCTCTTGATATATCCCCTGCTCAACGTCTATTCGAAGAAGAGCCAAACAAACAAGGGCCAACATAAATAAAGTGCACAAGCATATGAATTAAATGCATCAAGCAAACAATCATGCCATGATGAATGATGCACAAATAGCATGGCATTGAAGTAGCATGGCATGGGTGAGGTGTGGAATACAATAATAAAGCATTTTATTTAGTTTTGGCCCCATTTTATTTACAATTAAGTTGCTGCCCACAATATATTTATATGATGCATGCTTCAAATCAGACCATGGAATGCATAAACAGAAAGGTCTCGTCGAGCTAATCATTTTAGACATATCATTTGTTAAATTTGCACTTATAAATCAAAAGTTATTAATTATTTAAGTCAAAAGGGCAATTTATTGTAATTTAAATGAACTTGGAAAATTAAAGTGTCCAAAATATATTTTGAATGGCATATTTGAATTCCTCATATTTTTCTGATTTGAAAACATATATTATTTGTATAAATTGGATTTATATTTCAAAGTTATTTAAAACAGAATTTAAATTTGAATTTGAATTAATTTGAAAAAGATTTGAATTAAAACAGAAATCCAGAAAACCTTTTTATACCCAGACAGATTCAGCCATAGCCACGACGGGTGGGGTCGCTGGCTGACTCAGCCACACGGGCGCACATAATCATTTTGCACCGCGGCTAGTCCAGACCCAGAGACAGACAGGTGGGCCTGGAGGCTTCGCGGGCCCAGCTGCCAGCGGGTGATCCTGGCGCAACCACGTGGCCCAGCTGGGGATCGCGGGTTGAGGAACACAGAGTGCAGGAGCCTTTTTATAAAATCGCCCAGAGGCAGACAGGTGGGGTCGGCAGGAGCGCGGGTTGAGGAAAACAAAACGGGAGGGGGTTTTCTGCAAAACGTCGCCGCGACACTGTTTTTCTTCCTCTCTCTCTGACGAAAAAGACAGAGCAGCGGGCGCGGCACGGGGCTTCGATCTCGTGACTTGGGGCTTGCACGCAGGGCGGCTACCGCTGCGGTGGCTTGGGCTAGGTGACAGAGAGGCGGGCGCGGCCTAGCTAGGGCTTCTGCGACGCTACAGCGAGGCGGACCGAGCGCGACGCCGGCGCACAGAGCGTGCACGACGAAACGTCCGGTGAACACAGGCGGCGGCAGCGAGGCGGACCGTGTCTAGGGGATGCAGGGGCTCACCGAGAGGTTGTCGGTGGCGCTGGATCGGGCAGGGGCGCTGGCGATCAACGGCGATGCAGACGGACAGATGGTCTAGGGTTTCGGCTCGGGCGGCGCGGGTACTGGCAGCTCCGGTGCTCCCTCTTCGCGGCTCCGTGTACGGGGCTACTGCAGGGGGTCTCCTCGGTCCACCAGACCACTCCACGTCTGTCTGCACGTCTTGATCGTCGGGGTGCAGTGGAGGCCGAGGTTTTGGCGGCGAGGTGTAGACGGTGGTGGAGAGGGGGAGGGGAAGAGAGCAGGGTGCCTCCGCGCAGACAGACCGTGGAGTGGTCTGGTGGACCGAGGAGACCCCCTAAAGCAGCCCCGTACACGAAGCCGCGAAGAGGGAGCACCGGAGCTGCCAATACCCGCGCCGCCCGAGCCGAAACCCTAGACCATCTGTCTGTCTGCATCGCCGTTGATCGCCAGCGCCCCTGCCCGATCCAGCGCCACCGACAACCTCTCGGTGAGCCCCTGCATCCCCTAGACACGGTCCGCCTCGCTGCCGCCGCCTGTGTTCACCGGACGTTTCGTCGTGCACGCTCTGTGCGCCGGCGTCGCGCTCGGTCCGCCTCGCTGTAGCGTCGCAGAAGCCCTAGCTAGGCCGCGCCCGCCTCTCTGTCACCTAGCCCAAGCCACCGCAGCGGTAGCCGCCCTGCGTGCAAGCCCCAGGTCACGAGATCGAAGCCCCGTGCCGCGCCCGCTGCGTCTGTCTTTTTCGTCAGAGAGAGAGGAAGAAAAATAGTGTCGTGGCGACGTTTTGCAGAAAACCCCCTCCCGTTTTGTTTTCCTCAACCCGCGCTCCTGCCGACCCCACCTGTCTGCCTCTGGCGATTTTATAAAAAGGCTCCTGCACTCTGTGTTCCTCAACCCGCGATCCCCAGCTGGGCCACGTGGTTGCGCCAGGATCACCCGCTGGCAGCTGGGCCCGCGAAGCCTCCAGGCCCACCTGTTTGTCTCTGGGTCTGGACTAGCCGCGGTGCAAAATGATTCTGTGCGCCCGTGTGGCTGAGTCAGCCAGCGACCCCACCCGTCGTGGCTATGGCTGAATCTGTCTGGGTATAAAAAGGTTTTCTGGATTTCTGTTTTAATTCAAATCTTTTTCAAATTAATTCAAATTCAAATTTAAATTCTGTTTTGAATAACTTTGAAATATAAATCCAATTTAAACAAATAATATATGTTTTCAAATCAGAAAAATATGAGGAATTCAAATATGCCATTCAAAATATATTTTGGACACTTTAATTTTCCAAGTTCATTTAAATTACAATAAATTGCCCTTTTGACTTAAATAATTAATAACTTTTGATTTATAAGTCCAAATTTAACAAATGATATGTCTAAAATGATTAGCTCGACGAGACCTTTCTGTTTATGCATTCCATGGTCTGATTTGAAGCATGCATCATATAAATATATTGTGGGCAGCAACTTAATTGTAAATAAAATGGGGCCAAAACTAAATAAAATGCTTTATTATTGTATTCCACACCTCACCCATGCCATGCTACTTCAATGCCATGCTATTTGTGCATCATTCATCATGGCATGATTGTTTGCTTGATGCATTTAATTCATATGCTTGTGCACTTTATTTATGTTGGCCCTTGTTTGTTTGGCTCTTCTTCGAATAGACGCTGAGCAGGGGATATATCAAGAGAACCAGGAGCACTACCCAGATCCTTCTCACGCTTCAACTGAGCTGCCAGGCAAGCACTACCACATGCTTGCATACATATAGTACCTATTTGCCTCTATCTTATTCTTGCATCATTGAGTCGCGTTTGCATTAATCTGAATCCCAAGTATTGCATAGCATTTACTTTCAAACCCCACCGAAGCTTGTTCCTCCATCCCATGAGCCAGTACTACAGGAGTTGTTTGAGCCATGCGAGTCGTAGAACAGCATGTGTAGGGTTTGTGAGTGTCTGAGGAATAACGAGGTACCTAAACAACTTAACCTGAGTAGTAATGGGATAACTAATGAAAGTGGCATCGGTGAGCCATATTTGCTATTTGGTTTTTTTCAGGCTCACTTGTGTCCCGTAAGACCCCGAGTACTTGATTCCTGTTCCTTGAATATTCGCGCTATCCACATCCGGGAGGCTTATGAACCCCCCTGAGCCAGAGCTTGATTCATTCTTATTTCTTGGGGCCACAAACTAGTTTGAGGTTTTAATTACTATCCTGTACTTATGCCATGCTTTACTGCTTTATTTAAGATTGTGCGAGGAGCACACTGTACTGTTTAGGAAAGCGGAGTGTTTTCGCGGTGTCGACAAGCCCAGTCACATTTTCGGGTTCCCAGTCGTTCACAGCCACTGGCGCAAACCTTGAGGCCGTCTCGAAGTCAGCTAACTTCGTTGCGGGTAGCTCAATGGGGTGGCCCCCTGAAATATTTATGAATCCTGTGATCGCTTTGTCGTGACTGCCTCGTTGGGTTTTGATTTGGTTTTTCCGAGGCATATCGAGTGTGTGTTGCTATTTGTGCACCCCTGCAGGGTAAAACTTTCTGAAAGCCGTGTCCGCGGTTATGGACGACTTGGAGCACAGTTTCTCGATCATAGACAAGCATAACTAAAGTACCGCTTTTAATTTGACTAGACTAGGTACCTGACTAGTAAATAGTGCAACACTCACGGAATGGATAATAAAACTGCCAACGGATGGGGGGTTGTTCGTCCGCTTCCCTGTCGGTAAGCGAGGAGGAGGATGGATCTGTGGAGATTACCATGATAACCGTCATAACTGCTGTTATTAATTCACGGACATCCGTCTATCTCTGGTTGGGCGGATGGTTAGCGAGTATCTATAGAACTGTTAGGGTTTATCTTTTGCTGCAATTGCGTCACCCCAGGTTGTGTCCCCTTTAGAGGCATAAAGACTTGCTGAGTACCCCTAGGGTCTCACACGATAAATTATTGGTTCAGATGAACAGGTACACCCTCAAGATGGATACTGGGTGGAAGAGACGGACGATGTGGGCAACGATCATTCGGTGTAGAGATTCCGAGAACGGGGATCCGTGAGATCTGTGGACGGGATGTGCTTATTTATGGGGCATCTTATGCCGATTTGCTTCTTATCCGTACTCGGATTTTGTCTTCCGCTTCCGCTTGATACTCTGTTGATTGATGTATGAGGAGATATCCTAAACTATTATATCTATCTAGGATATTTGGATCTTGCCGTATGGCGTTGCTATATTTCCTTTCTTTTTAGATGGAATGGCTCTGATGTACTGTTGTATGGTGGCTTGCATACATACTCATTTGTGTATGTAGTTGATCCCTTCGCCTGCCGATTACGCCGCCCGTTCTTGTCCCGATGTTTGGAAATGGTTGGGACGTCCAAAAGGTCTACCTGTGAGTGGCATTTGGGCCCCACCGTACTATTTCAACCATTTCTGTTCATCCAGGCTTGTAACTAGGAGCGTAATTCACCGAGGTAGTTACAATAACCAAACAAGAAGGGGTTTTATATGATGCTCAAATGCAAGGTGGCATGATGACATGAGCATGATACAATGATGATGCAACAATTATATATTTGAAGTAGCCATTATATTACTAGACCAAGTAGCATTACAATTGTTAGACCATTGGGATGCTACAGCGGCCTTCTCCGCCTTCGACTTCCATACATCCGCGTTACCACGGAGCACGAGCAACTCACGCTCCAGCTGCTTCACGCGGTCGCACAGTCGCGAAAGCAGCGACAACTCATCTACCCTTGAGCGCGGCGGTGCCAAAGTATCATCAAGAGGCGGCGAGTCCTGAGTTTCCCTCAAAGGATCACTCGATGTACCCTACCACAAGCCAAGATAGAAACAAATAAGACGACCAAATCAACACAAGGACAAAAGATTCAAGTGCATTCAAGACTGGATACGCTCGCCAGCAGGCATGTTCTTAACAAAGGACATAAACCAGTTAACTATTACAAAGCTACTACGGAGCGATTGGCTTCTTCGAGTTTGACGGCTTCGGGGGCTTCATTGAGTCCGTGGCAATGTCAGATGCCACTGACTTTCCGCCAGCCCCTGATGCCGCAGCCTTCGCCGCCTTCTTAACGCGATGCAGCTCCTCAGAATACTTCACGACCGTGTTTATCAGCTGCGGCCCATATTTACCACAGGCAGTCGCGAAAGGAGCAAAGACTACCTGCTGGACGTCCATGCTAACATGCATCACCTTCGACACAGCGGCAGGATCAATCGCAACTCCATGGGCCTGCACCATGGCAAGTGACATGGACGCACCAGCCGCGCGGAGTGAGTTCTTGAAGCTGGAAGGAACACCCCCGGCAAAAGACTCCACCAGCTCGCCCATGTTCTCGATTAGCTCAGCCTTGGGCATCAGATCCTCTCGGAGGCGACAAAGAACGCCCTTGGCCTTGAAGAGCGTATCTTGAACGGCGATGCTACGGTCCTCGACTGCCAAAAGCGCGCCCGCCAAAGTGTCGTCGTGGCGGAGGGCCTGAGGATCGAAGCTCAAACCGCTAGCATCTGCACACAAACCAACACATGAATATCAAACATCAATACCAACGGCAAAATAACAAACAGAGAACAACAATGATATCCAAACAAGGTACCTGAGAGGGCTTTGGCAATCGAGAAAAGTTGTTCTTCGAACAACTTCTCCCTAGAAGCAATGGAAGCACGAAGATCCTCTTCGCGCCTTTGCGCCTCGTCACGCGTGGTGATTGCCTCATCGCGACCCTTCACATCCGCGGCAAGAGTTTTCTCCATGGCGGCAGCGTCGCGCAGGAGGGCATTATGTTCAGCTACACAAGCAAAAAAGGTTTGACTATCAGTCGACTATATCAAAGGAGAAGAAGAATAAGTGTAGGACACTCACTCTCGACTATGCGATGACGTGTCTCCAGCATTGCATGCTGGCGGCCCATCACGAGCACTTGCTCTGCCAGGTGCGCGGCCTCCTTCACAAGGAGCTAGCGCATAACAAAGGATCAGCAGAAACCATCGACTGCAATCTCAAAAAGGAAAAAAGCCTATACTTACATGATCCTTCAAAGACTCCGAAGTCGTTTGGTGCGCAGTCATCCGGGCAACCATTCGATGCTCCCCTGCATGAGGAGAACTGGAAGAGTTATGCCCGGAGTGGGCCGCCAATGGAGGGGAAGGAGCGCGCTCGACCTCTTTCTTGGCCTTTGAGGTCGCGACTCCTGATTCTTTCAAGAATTGAACATCGCCAGAAGATGACGACGCCTCTTGGCTGCAATACAAAATCCACATCAAGAAAAGGACAAACACAGAGACGAGCCAAACAAGGGTAAATCCAGGGAAGAGCAAAACAAATTAGAAAACTTACCAATCAAATTTGTCAAAGTCAAAAGTGGCCTCCTTCGACTCTGACGAGGACTCCTTGGGCAATCGCATCTTCTTGCGAGAGGATGGTGCCACGGCGCTCATAGGAATGGCAGGGTTCGGTGACTCCGCACCTACACCTGCACCTTCCGGAGTCGAAGGAGACGACGCATCGGAATCCTTGCTGCGTGAACGCTTGCAAGTATTCGGACTACCAGACTCGAGGGCTTCCTCCTCCACATCAGAGGGGACGGTCGACTCCGACTCGTCCTCCTCCAAGGCTTCGCGAGGAATAATCCCCTCAGGAAGAGGGGGCATACAAGGCGACACTGCCCAATCCTGCATACAAACAACAAGTTCAGCAAAAAATAAATAAACAGCAGATAATCAATCGAAAAATTAAGCTACTGCGTAGCACAACCATACCTCAGGAGGAGGGTTAGCAGCATCAAACGGAGGAACAACTGGCTCACTGGGGAGCACATCTTTGACAGTGTACTTGGTGACCAGTCGAACCCTTTTGTCCACTTCACTCGCGGACATGCCATCGGCAGACACGCGAGTGGGATCGTCAGCGCGAGTCCACTGAAACATGGGATGGACTCTGGCCTGCAGAGGCTGGACGCGACGACGCAGCCACGTGCGAATGAGGGCGCCACCTCCCTCCTCTATGCCGAGGAGACTCTCGAGGCCGCAGACACGCTCGTACATCACGTCCGTCTCCGCGGATTCGCCAGGCATAACTACATTTTTCCAGGAGCGCCTCCTATTGCACGGCGTCACGGGATCGAACGGTGCGAGTCCGAAGTGCTCGTCGCCAACCTTCTCATCGCGGATGTAGAACCACTTGTCCCTCCACCCTTGGACGGACGATATGAGCTTGATGTCGAAATAGGTGTGGATGGGTCGACGTGAATCCCGCAACCACCCACATCGTAGACTAAAGAGCCAGATGCAGACTGGCGCTTCAATTTGAAGAGGCGCTTGAAGAGGCCGAAGTGCGGCTCGATTCCGAGCCAGCACTCGCAGAGGGTAATGAAGCAAGAGATGTGGAGGATCGAGTTCGGGGTCAGCTGATGGAGCTGAAGCTCGTAGAAACAAAGGAGGCCCCTAAAAAGGGGTGAAGGGGCAAGGAGAGACCGCGAATGATGAATGCCAAAAACATCACTCGAAAACCAGCAGGAGGAGAAGGAATTGCCTCGCCGCCGGGGACGCGCGCGTTGGCGACTGCGCCAAACAGCACTCCGTCATGACGAAGAAGACGGAGATCCGATGACTTGATGATGGAGGGACGCCATGCGCCATTGGTGACGCGGGTGCCCGTGCCCTTCTTCTTCCCGCCGACGGTGGTGCTGGTGCCTGCAGCGGCGGAGCCGCCTTTCTTCTTTGCTGCAGCAGCGGTGACCGCGGAATCGGCCGCAGCACCTCCTTTCTTCTTCCCCATGGTGCAGCAGCGATGCGACCGAAGGAAGTAGCATGGAAACGAGCGGAGCTGGTCTAGCGTCAAGGACGAGACGAGCGCAGAGAAAGCAGAGGAGTAGCGGCAATGGCAATGGAAGCAAAGGATGAATACGAGCAGATGAGAAATTACCGTCACAGCACCGCTACTTAACCCTTGGAAGATGCAATCCAACGGCTCAGAAAAACCCTATTGGACGCGTGGCAAAAATCGTGCTGGACACGTGGAGGAGTGGAAGCGCGAACCGTCCCTCCACTGCTCCCATTATGCGCGGAAATCGAGATGGTGCAGTTAAAATAAAGATTACGCACGCCCAGTCAAATCAAAGTCAAAAAGTGGGACCCACTGCTCGTCACGTCCCGTCAAACTCGCTCACGCGGGCAACTGAGGTCATGAAATCATCAGCACTGACGTCATCAAAGCTACGCAGCAGAAGACTTCGACTACTTTAGTCCTTGCTCGAGTCTTCGACTCCATCAAGCACTCGGGGGATACTCCCATAGGGAGCGCTGGTCGCGCACCCTACGATTTTTCTTTCTTCTTCTTTTTCAGGAACATGGATAATTAAAGCAAACCCAACCAATCGAAGCATGGCTTGACTATGGGCATGGGTTACTCCCATAGGGAGCGTCGGAAACAAATTCGACTGAAACAAGCAAACAAAAGACGACAGCAGTTGCAGAACGATTCTTCAGTCCCTGCTTGAGTCTTCGACTCAACCAGGCACTGAGGGGATACTCCCATAGGGAGCGCTGGTCGCGCACCCTATGATTATTTATACGAAAACTGTGTATTGATAACATCCACACTCGAAACTCATGGCGACACCGCCTCATAATTTTTCCATACAAAGAGACTGCGTCTCCTGGGTCACCCGAATCGTCTCCGCGATGATAAAATTTGGATGCCACGCTTACAGCGTGAAGGTAAGACCTGAACAAGGCCTGACAACACATTAGCTGCACACTACCAGAAATGTATCCGTACCTACAGGTACGATGAACATGCCTTGACGGACGCGTGGAGTGCTCACACCCATATAACTGGAATTCGACTCCTGTAAGACCTTCGCGGTTTGAGTCGAATTACGCCAGCACTTTTCCGGATTCGAGTCCGAGGACTCGAATCCGAGCAGATTGCGTTGTTTCACCCTAAGGTGGTTAACTGATATCGATACTTTGGTTAAATCGGGCACGCACATCAACAATCCCTATGACACAAACAAAGCAGTCGAAATATACTCATTCATGCACTCGAAAGACTTCAAATAGTCCCCAGTCGAATCCGCGATTCCACTGGACACTCGGGGGCTACTGACATGGGTATACCCTATAGGTACTCGAGCTTGGTATATACGGCCTAAATACGTAAAGGCCCACGGTGTCTCCAAGGCCCAAATGAAGGACTCGAGTAACCTACGGACTCTCGATTGCTTGAAGAACAAGAAGAAGCTAAAGATAGAAAGTTTGAAGGGGAAAACCCTAACTTGTAACCGACTCGACCTGTTACCTGAGACCTAACCTACCTATATAAAGGTTAGGAGGGGGCGGCGAGGAGGACACACGCAACCCTAGTTTCCACAATCCTCGCCAGATTGTATCTGCGCACCATTGTAATCTTCGATTCCTTCGATAATTCCACGAGCAGACAAGCAGGAGTAGGGACCTCTACAAGGCCTGAACCTGGGTAAATCTTTGAGTCCCTTGTGTGCTTGTTTGCTAGCCGATAGATGTCTCCAGTGCTCCCTCCTTCTCCAAAACTCAAGTCCATAACAATGGGCATTGATGAGTTAAACCCTCGCCACACCTACTCCCCAAAAATCTCCTAGTGGGTCTGAAAAAGTGTGCGGGGAAACTGTCAGGCCCTAGGGCCTTTATGGGAAACATCTAGAACAAAGCTATCTTCACCTCCTCTACAACAATCTGCTTAAGAAGCTTATCCTTCATTTGGGATGTGACCTTTACTGGAATCACGTTTATCACATCCTCCATATTCAAGACCCCTTCTGAGCGATATAAATCCTTGTAAAATTCCTTGGTCTTTCTTCCTCTGTCTCTCCCTCAAGTGGAAGAAATGGGTATTCTTGTCGACCTCCGCTAGCCACTGTACTCGTGACTGCTGGTGCCACATTACTTCCTCTTGCTGAAACAACTCCAAAAACGTTCAGCGATTTGAGTTTCCTCCTAGGAAGTCCCATGCCTTGCTGGTGTCGCCTGAAGTTCCGTCAGGTGCTATTCAGCTGGCAGATCCCTACTAACCGCTGTCAAACGTCTCCTTTCCCCAATTGTCCAGAGAATCAGACAATTTTTCCATTTCCCTTGTAGTTGTCCCATGGTCAGCGCCTTTCCCTCAGCCTACCACATCTCATCCAGGAAAGGGCTGAACTAGTTATGTGCCTCCCACATAATCTCGTACTGAAATATCTTGTCTTCTATTAACCTCCTTTGTCTAGCCAATTCTCGCCATCTGAGTAGAATTGGGACATGATCAGAAGCAATGTCTGTCAAGTTTGAAATGGTGGCCAAAGGAAATCTATTGCTCCACGAAGGTGTTTCCATTGCTCTACCAAGGCGGACTCTACAGAAATCACCCCCACGACACGTTTTTTAAACTTCCACCACCTTCCCTCGTAACCCAGGTTAGATAGCTCACAAACCTTCAATTTGCGACATACTCCGCTCCACTACCCCTTCGTGCTTGTGTTGATGAAGCACCCCATTGAAATCAGCTATGCAACCCCAAGGCAGTGCATTGGACGACTTGATGTGTTTTAGCATTTCCCAAATCTTGAAATACTTTGAATCTTGGGCCTCGACATAAACACACATTAGCCTCTAGGGTTCCCCATCCCTCTCCATAACTGTAGCATCAATATGATACTATGAATACGGAAAAATATCAATTTTTATTTCATTGTTCCAGTACATGCCAAGGCCACCACTCCACTCAGAACTACTTGTTGCGAAACAATTATCAAAACCTAGCCATCTAGATAGTCCTTCCACCCCGCGACTTTTGTATCTGTGTTTCCACGACACACAACATGGTAGGCCTGAATTGCCCCACTAGATTGTGCCCTAACTGTCACGTCGTTGCCAAGGTCGTGACAGCTGTATCTCATGCAACTCATTGCTCCTGGCAACACTCCTCCCTAGAGCCCGCCTCTATAGAAGTTGAGTCGATGATGTGTGCCTTTCTCGGATCAGGTTTGATAGGTGACTAGCTTGGACCACTATTATGTGACTCCAACAACATCGTCTAGTTCAGATTCTTCTGTGCCCCTAGCTTGGTACCCTTGCTCTCCAACCCACTAGTGTTAGTAGCATGTGGTATGGCGAGGTCCTTCTTTGTCCCAGTCGACTTGTCCTTTGCACTCGATGGTGATCCACTATGCGGGCGCTTCAAACCACCTCTGTGGCCTCCTGGCCTGCTATCTCCTGCTTTCCCTCTGCCTCGCACCCCTAGTGTCATAGGATGCCAATCACCAACAAGATCTATCATCCAGGTCCCATACTGCTTTCCTGTCTCATCATGAACACCCTCCCCGCACTCCAGATGGCCATGGCTGAATAGCCCACACACCTTGCAAAAACGTGTTAACTTCTCGTACATGACCTGAAAGTGCATCCTCTCATTCCCTTCCGGATGCAGACCAACCAGATGATTGAGTCGCTTGTTCATGTCCAGTTTGATTCTCACCCACACGAAACTGGTACCACTAGCACCCAGAGAATAAAGATCTACGCTCTATACTTCGCCAATGCGTGCTGCCATGTCCTTCACGATGACATTCTTACGGAAAAGTGGGGGAATCCCACGAATCTGCACCCACACATGCGTGCGATCAAGAACGACTAATTTTGGGTCAGCTATTCCATCCTATGGCTCTAGCAGTACACCTTGTTGCGTAAAAATCCAAGGTCCTTCGAACATCGCAATGTTCCAATCACCCAACCATGACACCCGAAGAACAAAAATATTATCCTCCATCGGCCTAAATGTCTATTTCACGCGAAACCCCATGCAACATCCATCTTCTGGAAGAACGGTTGGTTCCCGAAGTGCTTCATTGTGTGCACTTTCACCACCACCATCCATCGTGCTCCCTCCTTTAGGTTGACAAATTACTCGCTCGGAAGAACCACATCATCGAGCTCCTCGTCCTTGAGAATAAGCTTTTTCATCAGATTTTACAGATTCATCTATGGTTTGGGGCTAGATGATCCGCCCTCCTTCGGAAACTTCGCCGCCATCTTCTAGGGTTTCTAGGCCCCGAGACCTCGCTGGCTCACGCTCGCCTCCTCCCCACGCCGCCAAGACCAGGAAGACGCACATAGGCGTCCCCTTGATCAGCCTGAATGGAACGCGGATTGGAAACGACGGCCGAAATCCAGCTCGAACACGGTGAGGTCGCCTCTCGTGGCCGCAAACACGGGAGAGACTCAGAACCCTAGAAAACTACGTACTTCAATTTTGCGTATTTTTTCACCCTACGTCTGCCACGTGATAAACCACACATATCACTTTCCAAAAAGAAAAAAGCCCACATATCAATCACGAGGAGGAAGAGCTCTGCCGTCTAGCGCTGCCCTCGTGCAGCGAAGTCAGCTTGGGCTGTCCCATATTTGGAGTTATGCTGCTTCGGGTCAATCTCAACCAACCGAAGATCTCTGCCTGGTCGATTTAGACGTGCACGCAATTAGCATCCAAATTCCCCTAAAAGAAAAAATAGCAGCCATAAGACGAAATATTTTCTCCTCCTGAATTATTTATCACAAATTTGTCTAGATACCTACATACCTAGATTTTTAATGAAATCAACCATGTATTTTTTTTAATATTCTTGAAGATTTTCAAAATCATGAACAAAATTTGAAAATCATGTTTTTTTGCAAAATCATGAACATTTTACGAAAATCTTAAATCAATTTTAGAAATTCATGAGTAAGTTATTAAAAAAAATTGAACATTTTTTGCAAATCATGAAGCAATTTTCGAATTTCATGAATTAAATTTTCAATATTCATGAACCAAATTTCGATATTCATCAACCAAATTTAAAAATTTATGAATCAAACTTCGACACTGATGAACCGAATTTCGTACTTCATGAACCAAATTTTTACATTCATGAACAACTTTTCAAAAACTGTGAACATTTTTCAAAAAATATGATTTTTTATAAAAATGTGAACATTTTTGAAATCATGAACAGATTATAAATTCTGCAACTATTAAAAAACGGAGCAATAAAACAGAAAATAAAACATAAAAGAAAAGAGAAAACATAAAAAAGGGAAAAAGAAGAATATGAAAGAAAAGAAGAATTAAGCTAAAACGGGCCGGCCCAATGCAGCTCGGGTGCAGCGCGAGACTCCCGCACCGCATTGAGCGGCATTTAGCATTTGTCCTTTCGAAAGAATACTTTTTTAACGTGTGTACCTATGACCCGTCTCAGTTAAAGCCCATCCGTGCCTTTAGCCTTGTAGCTAAATTTTTGTGGGCTGATGTTTAACATAATGGCCCAGCTCTCATTCGAGTAAAATCTCTAGTTATGCTAATAATAAAAACTCTAGTGATCTTAGAGGAGAGAAAAAAAGCCTATTTTTTAAAATAATACATTTTTTAAATAAATTCCAGAATAATACACGAAATTAGTAATTACGAAAACTTCTGACAACGACCTTTCAGGAGTTGAACTCCCGACCAGTCCAGTCGGTGCATAAGGACTCAACTAGGCCTAGCATTTCACTGATGTGCATCAAGACTGGTCGGGGTTTGAGCCACCAACTGGACTGGTCGGAAGTTCAAGTCCCAAAAAATCCTTGTCAGGAGTTCAAACGCCGAGGCCGTGCTAGTTTTCAGAATTACCAATTTCATGTATTATTTATAAAATTAATTAAAAAAATATTATTTTTAAAGAATTAGCGAAAAGAAAAATCCGCCTTATTATCCTAAGCGGCGCATTCCATGTTCACCTTCCTTCCTTGTTTATCCTGAGAAATAATAATTTCTTAAAATCAAAGCTTAACCCTCTCAAAAAAAAAACCATGGCTGAACTTCCGGTAACGCAAGCTTTAAATATAGGTTCTCAAGTGGGAGGAGATTCGGGAGAAAAAGACGAAGCTGCACTTTTTCCGTTCTGTTAGTAATCTTTACTATTAAAAGCAAACCTGTGGTGAATGTCTGGTGTCACACATCTAAAAATTACAGAAAATACCACTCCCAACCATTTTTTTCTAACAAACTTCACGCCCGCATCTCAACTAACAGACTCCACGCATAAAACTGGATGCGGCTTGCCTACGCCGCCCCTATGCGCCGATCTATGCGCCACGCCCATCCAATATGGATCAACGGCTGCTGAAGTTGCATCTCATCCCGCATCCCTTCTAGAGAAAAAAAGGCAAACAACACGGAGAGATAAGCGTGTCCCGATCCAATGCATAAAAAGAGCAACGGCATAACAACTCTGCAACGACGCCCACGCAACGCATCGCTATGGAATCTCGCTTGACGCTCGTCTATAAAATGGACCGAGCAGCAACTGAGCAAGGGAGGACACACACAACACAGAACACACCTGCGGCAGCGTGCGACGTGCCGGAAATGTATATGGAGGCAACGCCCATTGGCGCACATGCTCGCCCAACGGCGGTGGCTGCACGCAGCGAACGACGCGCCGGACAACGGCATGGTGCCGCGACGCAGAGCGTGCCCCCGAAATTGAAGACCGATAATACCGAGCTCCGGCGGGCAAGGACGTCGGAGCAGCCTGACGCCGCGCCATGATGTTCATCCAGAAGAGCAGTCGAGGTGTTCTCCATGGACCCTGGCGTGGAGGATGGCCACATGTAGCCTTCCGGTGCCGGCGGCATGGAGGCCATGGCGTGTCCTCCGTTACCTAACACCATTGTTCCTGTATTTATCAAGCTGCAAGTACACGTGCGTACATGTTGCCTCTAAGCATGTGAGGAAGATCCAGAGGTGTGCATGGTGACTTCCACTGGTCAACCATGACGCTGATCATTGTTGTCTTCTTCTTCTACATGGTGGACCTGGCCCTCACCGAGTTCATCTCTCGTGACGGCATGGGCTCCACCATCGCAATGCATTTCACCTAGCTAGAAATGCCCACATACGTACACATGTGAAGAAGGAGCCGTCGAGCCCATGGCGATCTAATCCATCCAATCAAGGTATCGTGAATAGCAATTAAATATTATCACCCGTGGTTGTTCTACTTTGAGGTACAAATGGATCGCTACAAGGATGTACATGCATGATCATACAAGATTATGGCCCCGAGTCTGGAGATCTTCCTCGCCATGGACGCCATGGAGCCGGCTCCGCCACGCTCGCCGCTAGCACTTCGGCGCCTGCACGTTCGCGCACCAATCACCTTTGATGGTATTCCCGCAAGGGTCATCTTCATCGACTTCTTACCCGACACAGACCACCGGCTACTGCGACACGCCGGGAGTTCGGTCAATTTCTCCCTGCCAAGGATGCCAACTACATTGGCATAGTGTCGTTCGTCTACACCAGCAGGCTACTACTAGAAAGATCACACGACCACGACCTCTCAAGCTCCGACGAGCCCAAGATCTTGTCTTCCGTATGATAATAGAATAATAGATCTACAGAAAAGAATTGAGTTGCATATAGATCTGATTAGTTTTTTTTAGAATTGTTTGGCCAATGTGCCTGAATCAAGTATAATGGTGTTTAATGTTCTATCAAAATTTAATCTCCTAGCCCCACAAGGGACAGATAGAGGAATCTATTTTTGTATTTCTGTTTTCAGTTATACCCAAATTGTTAAGATCATAAGCTAGAACCAGAGAAGATGTCAACATCCAAACCCTTACTTAAAGACAACAAATTTCACATTATGACACTAATTAGATGCCACTAAGAGCAGGCGTTACCATGCTCTTAGTCAAATTTATATCGTGTGATTCCTGAGAAGGGTGCACTGGAAATTTTGATGGATTGGAGTAAGCTCCACGACATTATCAGTCTGACGGGTACCTCTGCATTTAGCAGCCAATTGCCAAACTTTATGTCACAGAAAGTATTTTTCATGTTGCCCTGGTATGGTGATTACATGCATGTAAATAAAATTATGTAGTTAGTGAATTGCGACTATATACCATAAAGAACATACAAGTTTCATAGTGTGAAGAAAGGCAAGAGCTGAGCCACTCAAACATATGTTGGCAGCGTAGGAACTCTTTACGGATACCAAACAGATAACTACAAACCTTTTGGCAGACACTAATTTGATAAAAAAATTCTTTAAAAAAATTGTGTCGTAAGTATACAACATGGGGGCCAACAATCGGTGATACTTCTGTTATAAAATGGACGGGTTAATTACACCTTAGACCCACCAAAGATAAATCATGCTTCTTTTTGCTAACAACTCATCTACAACTTGCTCAGAATAAAAATACTACAAATCCAAAGCCCCTAGAGCATCGTGTTCGATGATCATGCATAATCTGGTGCTCAATAACATCTCCAAATATTCAAAAAAATCCTTATAATCATCTGAGTATTAAAACAAAAGGGACTATCATATCAAAATCATTTTTAATGAAGCAGCATTGATTGAGAAAGCAGACAATAATATTCCAGAGCGTATAATACTTTCTGTGAGTGTTGAGGGAAGGCCACCAAGAAATATATTCTTAGTTTTAAATCCTTAGGATTGGACTACATAGAATCTTTTGGAATGGTTCTCTTAATCTCAACCTAGAAACAAAATATGCATTACCACCAAGTAATGTTTCCAATTATATACATGTAGGAACAGATAAGTTGTACAAAATGCATGGTAGATAGAACTTCAATCAGAACATATCTGCATAGACTAAAAAATAAAGAGTAAAAAGATTGTTGAATGTGGTATTAAATAGAACCAGGAAGACCATTAATCAAAGAAGGCGAGGAAACAGAATGAAAATAGTGATAACAGGAACAAGGAATGCATCATATTGTTCACAAATCCAACTGTAAAAAAGACATTAGCATTCCGCTTTACTGAGTCCTTGAAGAAAGAAACAGTCGATAAATTATGGTCAGTTAAAATACTTTTGTATCAAGGTAAAAAAATCTATATACTGCAAATCATGTTACCCTAGAGTGTCTGAGCACAATTGCAAATGTAGGCATCATCACATGGTGTATCAGTCAATCAAGATATTATATCGTTAGTATCAAATCAAGATATTATATAGTTAGTATCAGACATAAATACTAAAGCACGTAATATGCACTAGGCATATCAAAGATACATACATTGAGAGTACCAGTGTAGTCATGAACAATATAGCTGTACTATGCCTGAATTTAATAGCGTAGTTGCGTTATGCGATTATATTGCTCCACTATGCCTGAAAAGGGTAAAGTTTGTCATGATTTATTTTTGTAACCTGAAAATGAGATGCAACATATAGTGAGCCCAAGCAAGATCTAAACATGAATGGTACAAGAATGATTAACATATTACACACTTAACTTTAAGATTAATAGGAGAGATGACATTACAAATCCTAACAAACATTGAGTTTTCTTACATTGAAATAATCGTAACAACCTAGCAGTCTATCTCTTCAACAAATAATTGGTACCAAAATAGTTCTTGTCAGTCTATCTCTTCAACGAATAATGGATACCAAAATAGTTCTTGTTGCGCTAAGTCAAGCAATACCTTTCTCTCTTGCTAGACCTTGCAATCCTCCACCACGACAAGGTATACCTTCTCAACCGGCCTCCCTTCTTGGGCACCGCGCACGCACGCACACAATCCAATTGGTGACGCTAATGTCCCTATTGGTGGTTGTCTCTGCTAATCGTTACAAGCTTTATTTTATTATCGTTATAATCATCAAGATAATTATAATTTGTTCATTTGTTGGAAGTTATCTGGTTACTTAGTCTTTGGTTTTATGCTCTCATGGGAAAGATTTGTTCATTCAATTTGCACAGTGAGTATTCACTATTTAGATTCTTAGATTTTCATAGAAAATTTTCATGCTACCAGCATATATTGCTTGTGTAAGATGGCTATGAGTTGAGGAAGAAGTTACTAATACACCTTCTCAAGTACCATAAAAATGAAATTGAGGACAATATTTGTAATGTTTTACGAGGTTACCTTAAGCATGTCAAAGGAGAATGGCTTTGTAAATAAAAGATAATTTGTCAGTACTTGTTTTTATACACATTTCACTGAAATATGCTAAGTAAACATTTAAATGTTTTTAAATACTACACGATCATTTCTATATACTTCAACATTTGCGGGCATTATATGTTACACATATAATTGTGCTACATCAGCCGTAGCAACGCACGGGCATTCAACTAGTATAATATACAAGAGTAAGTGTGGAAATTACACATTCATATCAATCTTGAGCCACATGGTGTATCTCTTCTCTACTACTTAAAAAAATTATTTTTCTCCGGTCGCTCGTTTCGTCAACATTTTTCAAATAAGACCATTTTGCCCTCTCACCTAATCTCTCACGTTCCGTTTCGTGGCACACGGTGTTTCGCTCGATTTTGTCCATCGCTTCATCGCTCCCATACTCTGAAGTTTCGTCCCCTCCCGTAAACCGCGTCTCACCTGAAAACGCATCTATCAAAAAAGCCCCATGGGTAAATCCACTCAAACCATCCACGCGCAGCATCAAGCTCCGCCTCGGCTTACCGCATCACCGCGATTTCTGTACGCAGCGCTGCCTGCACTCAGCCATGAAGCCCCACTACCCCGTTGTCCCACGCGCGCATGAGAAAGCTTCATGCGGGAGGCCATGGACACAACCCGCTCCACGGGAGACAGCGGTTCCCGCGGAGAACGGCTTCGGGGACGAAGACGAGATGGAGGACCAGTGTTGCATCTAGCGTGGCAGCACCTCACGGCCGAGGTGGGCTACCCCCTCTGCGGCTGCATCTGCTTTGTCCATGATGAATGCCGAATCCCCTCTGTAAAACGTAGTTTGGGGCACCTGCTCGACACCATAAACGTGGGTGCAGCTATCTCATTATATAGAGGGGTACACAACACGTCTACGATATAATTACAGGTTATGTAAGACTACTCCGTATTATATACAGTCTAAAACCCTCTCTCAATCTTAACTATGGCCTGAGGTACAAAGCAAGTTAAGATTGCGTCTACATCCTAAAAACTGAGGCTGTGGAAGAGGCTTCGTGAAGATGTCAGCAAGTTGATTTTTGGAGGAGATGAACTTGATTTGAAGTAGCTTCTGAGCAACGCGTTTCCTCACAAAATGATAGTCAACTTCGATGTGTTTCGTTCGAGCATGAAATACTGGATTCGATGAAAGGTATGTAGCACTGATGTTGTCACACCAAAGGAATGGCTAAGCTTGAGAGTTTTCCAACTCTCTCAATAATGATTGTACCCATATGATCTCAGCTGTGGCATTAGCAACTGTCTTGTACTCAGCTTCAGTACTACTGCGAGATACTGTAGCTTGATTACGAGTATTTCAAACGATCAAGTTGGGACCAAATAGGACCGCATAGCCCCACGTGGATCGCCTTTCATCAGGATTGCCAGCCCAACCTGCATCCGAGAACGCTGAAATATCACAAGATGGTGCAGACTGAAGAAGTAACCCATACGAGGCAGTAAGACAGACATAGCGCAAGATGCTTCACAGCTGACCAATGTGAAGTCCTAAGAGCATGAAGATACTGACACACACGATTGACTGCATAGGAGATGTCAGGCCTGGTGATGGTCAAGTACTGCAGACCACCAACAACATTGCGGTACTTAGTGGCTTCATCAGAAGTAAGAAGGTCCCCATCAAGAGCAGACAACTGGTCAGTAGCAGACATAGGAGTAGTCGCATGTTTGCACTTGAGCATACCAGCTCAGCGTAGTAAACCCATAGAGTACTTGTGCTGAGTAAGGGACAACCCAGCAGAAGACCTCGAGACTTCCAATCCAAGGAAGTAGTGCAAAGTTCCCAGGTCCTTCACCGCAAAATCACCACCCAGAGCAGACAATAGTCGATCAGTAGTAGCATCTAAGGAGCTAATAAGAATAATGTCATCAACATAGACTAGCAGATACATCGTTACCTCGGGGCGCTGGAGTAGAAACAAGGATGTGTCAGCAGTAGAATGGACAAACCCATGAGCCCAAAGAACAGAGCCAAGGCGTGCATGCCAAGCGCGAGGAGCCTGCTTCAGACCATAGAACGCCTTAACAAGACGACACAGATGCTGAGGGCGAGCAGGGTCGACAAAACCTGGGGGTTGACGCATATAAACCTCCTCTTCCAACACACCATGCAAAAATGCATTCTAAACATCCAGCTAGCGCAACAACCATCCTCGTGTGACATCCAAGGAGAGGAGCAAGCAAATGGTAGTAGGCTTAACAACTGGACTGAATGTATCCTCATAATCAAATCCATACCTCTACTTGAAGCCCTTGGCCACTAACCGTGACTTGTAGCGTTCAATGGAACCATCAACATGTCTCTTGACTTTGAAGACCCACTTGGAGTCAATAATGTTGACCCCAGAAACAGGAGGAACCAATCGCCAAGTATCGTTTTTCTGAAGTGCTTGAAACTCCTGTTCCATAGCACCGTGCCAATGAGGAATACCGAGAGCAGCCTAAAATTGTCGGGGTTCCGCAGTGGGGTCACCCTCGGCCTGAGCAACGCAAGATGCAATCCATGCAACCGTCTCATCAGTACGATGTTTCAGACGGAAGATCCCATCTTGGTTGTGCGTACAGGGATGCACACCAACCAACTCTGGAGCAGGTGGTGAAGTCGTATCCATCAAAGACGAAGACGACGCAACCGAGATGCCCGACCCTGGAGAGGACGGCCCAGGCGACATCCCTGGAACAGGCATGAATGGCTCAGGGGACGACACGGAGGGCGATGCTGGACCGGGCGATGGCGGCCTAGTCGAGGACAGCACGGGGGAGGCGGGAGCCCCACGCGGCGTGGCAGAGACCGGCGTTGGGCCGGCTATAGGGTTCGGCTCTGGGCCGTGAGCAGGAGCCGGCGAGGTCGGAGTAGGGGACGTCGGGCCGCCACGATCGATGTCTGCCATGCATGGCACATGAACGCGATCGTCGTGTGCTCCTGACACCAGCATGTCTGGCGACGATGAGGGAGAATCCTATTGCTTGATAGACTCAACACAAGAAATCTTCTGAAAAGGAAATGTTTCTCTCTGGCATCTTATGATTGTGCCTTCCAGGGCTGCAATAGTGAAGAAACAAGTTTACATTTGTTTTGGGAATGCCCCTTTGCAAGAGCCTGCTGGGCTGAATTTTCAAAGGTCAATTCGGCTGATCAAAGCATCTTTGAAGTTTTAGCCAGTATTAAAAAAGACCTCAAGGTCCCTTTTGCAATGGAAATTCTGATTCTTGGAACTTGGAGCATCTGGATTTGCAGAAATAATGAAATTTTCAACAATCAGCATGCATTGATAGAGACCTGGAAGGCTATTGTAGCCCAGGAATTAAGATGGGTCCTTTATAGAATTCAGAAGAAGTATTATCAGGGCCTTAAGATTTGGATTGAAACCAATTTAGACAGGAGATAGTTGATTAGCATGTTATCCCTCTTTTTTGAGGTGGAATATGATTGTAAATATTCTTTTGTAACTCTCTATAATCTATAAAAGTTGCAGTGGGGTTTTTTGCCCTACTGTTTTACCTTCAAAAAAATGAGGGAGAATCCTCGAGAAGCTGAAGACGTGATCCTCTACTAGTTCCTGCAGTATGATTAGGCATCAAAGCAGGAGAATGTGCAGCATCTACAAATTGGTCAGGCAATGGTAAAGATGAATGCACAGGTGTATCGGGTGCAGTGGTGGTGTTCAGAAGTGCAGAAAAAGGAAACATGTTCTCATCAAACACGACATCACGAGAGATATAGACACGGTTAGACGGAACATGAAGGCATTTGTACCCTTTATGGAGAGCACTATACCCAAGAAAACACACTTCTTAGACCGAAAATCAAGTTTATGTTTATTATAGGGCCGAAGATGAGGCCAACATGCACACCCAAAGACCTTCAGAAAAGTATAATCGGGAGTTTCATTGAGCAAGAGTTTTAATGGGGTTTTCATCTGGAGAACTCGTGTAGGAAGCCTATTAATCAAAAAACAGGCTGTGAAGAATGCATCACTCCAAAATCGAAAGGGAGCAGAGGCATGAGCTAGCAAAGTTAGGCTAGTTTCTACAACATGATGGTGCTTACGTTCGGCTGCGCCGTTCTGCTAATGTGTATGAGGACAAGCAACATGGTGCGAGATCCCAAGCTTATTAAAGAAAGAATTGAGGTTGTGATACTCACCCCCAATAAGACTGAACATGAATAATCTTATGCTTAATGAGACGCTCAACATGTGCTTGAAATTGGAGGAAAACATCGAACACAACAGATTTACGCTTAAGAAGATAAAGCTAAGTAAACCGATGATAAGCATCAATAAAACTGACATAGTAATTATGGCCACTAACAGAAGTTTGGGCAGGGCCCCACACATCAGAGGAAATAAGCTCAGGTGGAGTTTTGACTACATGAATCGAGTCTGAAAATGAAAGTTGATGACTCTTGCCTTGCTGATAGGCATCACAAACTGAATCAGCATTATTGTTGTGCACTATTGGGAGCTCATGGCGGTGGAGAACATGAGGAACTATGGGTGTAGCAGGATGACCAAGACGCGCATGCCAGTGAGTGGGCGACACACGCACAACGCTGAAGACCTGGGAGACTAGTGGCACATCAAGCGCATATAGCCCATGGCGTAGGCGACCTCTAAGAAGCACAACCCTCGTGTGCAGATCCTGCATATAAAAATGAAAACAGTGAAATTCAGCGAAGACATTATTATCACGAGTAAGTTGAGGAACAGACAACAGACTACGTGTGGCTGAAGGAACTCTAAGAACATTAAGGAGATGCAATTGTTTGGAATTATGTGCAAGAAGAGAGGTCTGACCAATATGTGAGATGTGCATACCTGCTCCGTTGGCAGTGCAAATTTGATCATTGCCGCGGTACGGCTCCTGAGTAGATAGCTTGCTCATCTCACTTGCCACGTGATTGGTAGTGCCCGTATCTAGGTACCATGCAGGATCAATGGGATACGACAGGGTGCTACCTTGCTCATGACTCGCAAAGGCCACCTATTTGTCATTACCCTTACCATTGTTGCCAATATCCAGGAAGTCCTGCTTGAAGCGGTGATGGCAGCGAGGTGCGATATGACCCTCCAAACCGTACAGCTGGCAGGCCTACTGAGCGCCGCAGCAGGGGCAGCAAGCGCGCTGGCGGCCCCTAGTGGTGACGGCGGGGGGGTCGCGTCGTGGATGGTGACTGCTGCAGTGATGAAGGCGCGGTCGGCGGCTTTCCCCCACCCGCGGGTGTCTTGGGGGCTTTGCCGCCACCATGGTATGCAGCGTTGGTCGTCGATGGAGCGGAGTGCTTCTTCTTGATACGCTGCTCCGTTGCAAGGAGGCGCGACTACATCTCACGTGGCGGAATAGGAGTATCGTGAGCATCAATATTCTCGCAGAGATTGTCATAGTCCTCGTCCAGCCCATTCAAAACGTACGAGGTGAAGTCCTCAGGGCAGAGCGACTGGCCGATGGCAGCAAGGGTGTCGGCGAGGCCCGTGACCTTGTTGAAGTACTCGATGATGGAGCGATTGAGGAGCTTAACCTCGCCAAGCTAAGTGCGGATGGTATGAGCTCACGCCTAAGATTGCGACGTGAAGCTTGCATGAAGAGCACCCAACGCATCCCGAGACGTGGCGGCAAAGATGACCAGCGATGGCACATTCTCCATGAGCGAGGATTGGATGGCGGAGAGGATGGCTTGATCCTGGGCCACCCAAGCATGGTATGCTGGATCATATGGAGAGGGGCACGGGTAGGTGACATCAACGTAGCCCACCAGGTAGCGGCTGCAAAGAAGGGAAGCACCTGCGCCCCGCCACGCAAGATAGTTGTCCGTCTTGAGCTTCACCGGTATAAGGTGAGCGAAGTAGAAGGGTCCGGAGGCACTGGCAGCGTGCTCCAGAGGCGGAGGCTGAGGTGGCGCCGGCGTAGAGTACGGCGGTGCATAGTAGCCTAGGTCCGTGGACGAGGCGGCATCAGCAGGTGGGGGGCGGTTGGCCACCCCCCAGAGGCGTCGTAGGACGGCGACGGATACTTGCCATAGGCAGGGGCACCGTAGGCAGAAGATGCGGGAGCGATGTACGTAGCTGGCGCCGTCGGTGCAGAGGGACCATAGGCCGGTGGCGCCGGCGGGCACCCTCCTGAAACGCCGTAAGGAAGTGGTCTCGGGGCAGGGGGGCCACCCACCAGAAGCGTCGTAGGACGACAGAGGAGGCGCGGGCGGCCACCAGTGGGATGCGCCGTAGATCGGTCCTCCTCCACCGCTTGATGAGGCAGTGCAGGAGATCCGGGCGGGGCCGCATGGCCGGCCGGGACGGAGGCCTCGACGGAGGCAGGCAGAGGAGGCGCCGTGACCGTAGGCGGCGGCGCCGTGGCGAGTGGTCGCGGAAAATCCCCACCCTAGATGAGGGGCGTAGAGGAGAGGAACGGCGACGCAGGGGCGACACCGGACACTGTAGGAGGCGGCGCAGCCATGGTGGCGGCGGGCACCACAGGCGGCGGCACGGCAGCAGCAGATGGTGGCGCGTTGGCGGCGGCGGCCGATCCGAGAGCAGCGGAAGACATTGTGACCTAAACCTAATCTGATACCATGTAAAGCGTACTTTGGGGCAACTGCTCGACACCCTAAACGTGGGTGCAGCTATCTCATTATATAGAGGGGTACACAACACGTGTACGATACAATTACAGGTTACGTAAGACTACTCCGTATTATATACAGTCTAACACCCTCCAAAATCCCCAAGGTCAGACCCACTAACCTGTCACGAAATCTGTTAATTCTCTCAAGCATGTCGCTAATCGTCTTGTGAACAGCGGGTACTCGGTTTGTCTACTGGGCGCTGATATCGATCAGCTGATTCTTGAATATGAGCACATACTGGGACAATAATTTACAAAGGTAGGACATTTTTATTTTCTTAGGTAGGTGGTGCGGGAGAGAAGGAATCACCGTGTGGTAGTTTGACATAGTTAATTTCTGTGTAGTGTGTGCTGTGATTTTATTACTCTACAGGCAAAGGAACAAAGGATTGATGATAGTATTTGTCAAAAGTATGAACGATTGATGATAGTATTACTCTCTAGCCCTTACCACCGAGATCTGCCTTCAACTTGGGCTCCTGCGCCGCCTCCCGGCAAGCTCTCGGTCTCCGATCGAGATCCCACTGCGTAGGCCTAGGCTGCGTCAAAATATCCATCTCCCTCCTCTGAACTTATTCACATCCCGGCCAGATCAACTCCCGTATGCAGCACCACGTGAGGGAACATCATGGTCCAGCGCCATTACAAGCGGTGGCGGTGGCGCTGGGACGTCGGCAGCACATCGCCGTTGCTAAATTTATTCTCTCAACCGCATGTGTATCTCATTTAACGATCTGCGATGTATGAGCTTCGGGCAACCAATTGGTTTTTTCTGCTACATCACATCTTCTTGGCTGAGGACTGAAGATAAGTACGAGTACATCTTCTCCCTACAACATGTGTGGCCCTGTCTTCATGTTTAAACCTATATATATTCCATTTTTATTCAGCTTCAAGATTTGATTACTACGATCGACCAGCTAGAACTAAATTTTGCTTTGCTTGCTTTCAAAATTATGGCTTTGTGGCCAGCTAGATTGTTTCCCTTCTCATAGTCTGTGAAACAGCCACTGGTGTTGAAAGTTGAAACTCAGGATACAATTTGACACCAATGTTTTTATTACCAAAGGTTAGCTTTTCCATGGCTTTTATTATCAAAGATGTAGCAGATAAGCACTTTCTAGAAAATATGGGTGCTTAAAATTTTAGAGGTATTATAAAGCATCCAAAATCCCTATGGCCGTGTTTTTTCTATGCTTGACACATATTCATAATTATGGGCAAGATCGTATTCAGAAAATTATGCACAAGATATTGGATTTTTTATTCTCTTTCTGATATCACTCTGCTTGCAAGGAGAATGACTCTCCTTAAAACTGTTACTACCTAGCTATACATGCTACCCGCAAATTGTATTGCACATGCTACCATTTTGTAATGTGTATATCTGAAATCACAAACATCGACCAAATGTTTCAATTTTCTTTCATCCCTATGCAAATACTAGAGCGCTACCGAGTGCTCTTTGCTAATACAATTGTCTTGCCTACTCTATAATTTCTTCTATGTATATGATCTATTAAGATGAAACCACAGACAGCAGCCAAACTGATTCATTCCATGATTCAAATTCAGTTAGAAATACATGTTGAGGTATCATACCAACGACTTCATGCCACAATTCAACTTCATTCTGAAAATGTCAGATGTGAGAAGAAGCAATGATATACTCCGACTCTTTCAGCCCCGTGCCTCCATTATCTTGTCTGGTTTTCTCCCTTGCAATGAGTTTCATCGATATACGACCGCTCTCTTTGTAACAATGTGTTCACATGGTTTCCGTACTACACATTGAAGAGCAGAACAATCTCATGTGTATGTCCGTCACTTAGTCCCGTGTGTACGAGACTCACTCTTGGAACTTACAGGTCCTAGCCACATGGTACTACTAAGGGGCTCGTGCTTTCATTTTGAGATCGATCTCAAAGTGAAGGGTAATGGAAAGAAAGGTATTGTTTCTGTTATACGTCTACATAGTATTCTGTTTTCACCGTATTCAAAAAAACTGCATATCATGGTATTTCTTATACAAATGCGGCATGTACCTTGCTGAATTGAACTATTATATAGTTCAGCGTCATACGGAATCAGGCTTGACTATGAAGGGGAGATGTAGTCCATAGCCTGACGTGGAAGAATATGGGAGGGGGTGCTTGAGAGCAGAAGGAAGAGGAGGAGATAGCAGGAAAGGGGGTAGAGCAGTGGGGTCCGCGAGCATCCTGTGACACCCAGCTTTGGATGCTCAATAATATCAAGGTCATACTGGATGGCTAAATGGCGCAAGCTGAACGTCAATGTGTCGTGCTCTCGCTGGATCTTGCTGGAGAAGATCCCTCCCCAGTACTGCACTTACTTCGACAAGATCAGAGAGCCATCCCTAGGTGAACACGTCAGTCTGCTGAAGTTAGCATTCAAATTTCGAAATTACCGTAGCTACTTACTTGGCCCTATAATTTTATGTTGACATTTTTTTGGGCATCCAGCTAATGCGTAGGTGAAGTGCGAGAGGGAGGAGGGCGGTGACTACTTTTTTTCATTCATGATATTGTCATTTACATGTTATATATTATAGCTGCTTTGACGTTGGAACACCCGTTTCCGCTACCCTCCTACTCCCTAACTACCATTGTCATCCAAGAAGGAGGGGAATGCCTACACATTGGATGTTGAGCGAAATAATTGTTTTGTTCTTGTTGAAGATGCTTGGCAGTGGAGTGAAGTTAAATGAACTTATTTTCTGGCCTCAAAATTGCTAGATATAATTGTTGATAGCTGTCGGTTACCAACTTGTAGTGCTAATATTGCTGCAAATTTTATCATATTAATTGTAGCCTCTTAAGATTCTTTGTTGATGCCTTTGTACAAAGAACATTTTACTCTTAGCTTCCTTGTGGTAGAATAATTGAACCTGATGCCTCCAGAAGATGACATCGTCTCATATATTAATCGATTCTGACACTCGATGTAAACACTGTATATATACGTCAAAATTTATTGTTCTGTGCTGTAGGAGAACAGAGTCTTCTGATTATCGATTGTCCCAGAACCAATTGAAGAGTGCAAAATAACATCTTTATGGCTGATTAATTGTTGGTAATGACAATGTAATATATTGAGTGGAAGATATACATAACACGAAAAGGTACCTATCATAGGCATATATGTTCCATTGGTTTGTTTCAACTTTTCTTCTGTAAGTGTAGTTTAAGCAGTCAAATCCATGTTTTAAGCTGAAGTGAAGAGATTTGAGAAAGTTTACTCGCTTGAATTTTTTTACTTCCTTGGTGTGTTATCTATTTTATTTATTAGTGGCTGGTGTTTTATTTAATTTTATCTGACCATTTCTCAAGCTTACACCGCGGTCATAGATATAGATTTGTTTATATCTTCACATGGTGGATCTAGAATGTGAGTTTGCACTAGCAATGGAGTTCAATCAACAAGATTCAGGTCTCTTCTTTTCTTGCGATAGACATTCAAGTATATTATGCAGCTGCGAACAGGTGCTCGTCTGCTCCTCTTTTGATCCTCTCCAAGGCTGCTCCTCCTACCCCATTGCTCGCTGGAACATATGGTTCTCCCTGGATCTCTGTTTCTATATAGTAAGGATACCGAGTATATTTTGGACATATGACATGTGTTGGAAGTTTGAGAAAAAATGCCGAAAAGTAGTGTGTGTCAGGTATAAAAAGAAGGAAACCTGCAGTGAACTGTAGCAGAGTTTGGGAAAATTGGCCAGTGAAAAAACTGAGAACTGGTGGGTTTAATAATTGATGACAAGATATCTAGATTTTTGGTGTTAAAATTCCTGATCTCTTTAGTGCTGGGAGTAGTTTACTGTCCAATGTGGCCTTCCTAGGAAGCCTCTCTAATCAGATTGTGCTATTGATTGAGTTGATACATAAAGCCAGATTAATAAAGCCGGCTTGAAATCAACTACCTTTCTTGCCTCAGATTGTGCCCTTGTACTTTGTTGGCTTCTCAACTATCTTCCATTCCGGAATATCCATCAAGTATCGGTTCACTTTGGTGCATTGTGTCAGGAAATTTACTTGAATTCGAGATGAGTTGCATCATGAGGGAGATGGAGCTCTGGTACCACCAGAGTAATTCACTGCTAAATGCCACTTAACTTCTAGGTGTAGCCCAGCCACCCCAACTTGTAGGAAGACAATTAGGCCACTGAATCCTATTGGGGGGCTGTATGGAGTGAAGCTCCTTACGTGCGCAGGATGCAACTATTAGCTTGCATTTCCTTGTGCAGCCTTAGATGCATCTTCCTTTTCATGTCTGGCTTGATGAACTTACCGAGTGCCATTTGTTTCCTAGCATATTCCTTTAGATAGGAGAGTTTCAGTCATTATATATTTCAAATTATGCTTGAATCTTGTATGGATTTGGATTAAATTTTTTATCGATCTTAAAATTTCAAAGCAATCTTGCATGGATCTTCCCGGATTGGAACCATATTGTCATGTGTGTGCTTCTTCTCGATATCGAAATATGGAATGTTACATTGGGGAGATTTTTAGATGATGTGATCAAGTGGAGCTTCTGCCAAGATGTATCATAAATAGAAATTATTAGATGTATCATAAATAGAAATTATTATGAAATATTTATGTATCTGGGATGAAACATACTTAAAATTTCTAAATCTTATCTTAGACTTTAAGTGAAAATTACAAGTATGAATTATTTTCTAATTAGGTAGATTTGCATGTTTGTGAATCCTATAAGAATCTTATAGCCTTGAATCATGTATGAAATGTGTGAATCTTCTATTATTTTTGGGATGAGTCATATAAAAACTTTATATGAATCATGTGCTAAGTAGATGGATATGCTTATGTACGAATCATGCTTGAATCTTCTAGATTTGAAACCTATATGAATCATCTGTTAGTTCAGTGGATCCGGTTCTTTCTAGAAAATACGAGGTACTAGCTTATTAGAAATGTATGTAACTAAGAGTGTTATTTGCAATGTTTATAAGTTATGTTGCACAAATCCTAAAACAAAATAGACGTCGGGATAAAGTTGGGACGACCAAGTTGTTGAAGAATGTGTTTTACGGAAGTTCTTTCCTTCCCGTCTTAGTTTTCTCAAAAACATGGAATGTGTTTGGCATTCTCAAATGCCAAGATATTTCATTCTACGGCTAATGGTGACATTCATATTGTAAATGTCAGCAAAATGATATTTGTTAAGCTTTGTGTTATTTTTATATGATTCCTGAAATTTTGGTTCATTTACCGAGCGAATTAGGGATACAATAAAATAAGTTATTAGGTATAGAATAGAAATAAACATGGGAAAAACATAGAGAACATGTAAAGGGTACTCGGCGCTATAAGTGCATAGCTACAAGCTTTTATACTTCATGGTATTTCAATTTCTATTTGTGCAAGCCTAACAAGATATATTTTGGATCTCTTCATATTACTCTATGATTCTGTGATACTTCCTGTGTTTTCCAAAACACTTTATATTTATTAGAAACAGATGGAGTACTATTTAATGGTAATTATGACAGGTGAAAGAGGAGAAAAAGAAGACACTTCTACTTGATGTGCATCTCAAGAAATGAGGAAGAGAAGAACACATTGCTGCATGATGTGCATGAGGATCCTAATAGTTTATGGTATAGACTCTTGATGTTAAACCATTAGGACATGTATGTCCCGTTGAAACGCACGGGCATTTTATTAGTACCTCTAAAAGAGACGAGTTCCTCGATACCTCGGGCTCCAAGAATAACAAAGCAAGTACTCCCTCTGATCATAAATATAAAACATTTTAGCTTTGTGAAATAAATGTATCTAGACTGTTTTTAGTGTATAGGTTCACTCCGAACCTCTACGAATCTATACACTAAAACACGTCTAGATACATTCGATTTAGAAAGCTAAAACATCTTATATTTCTAAACGGAGGGAGTACTAACTAAAAAGGCTTATGAGGAGTGAGCCTAACTCAACTGGTTGGGGGAGTAGATTGTTGGGTTCGCAGCATAGAAAACAAAAAGTTTCCTATGATGAGAACTACTAAGCACCAAGATATATCTACTAGATATAAGCTACGGGTGGATATACATCTATAGAGAATATACCCTTGTAGATCGACAAAGTGTAACGAGATTGAACTCGTGGATGATGTAGTCGAACGCTTGCCGATCTCAAGATCGAGAAAAGTCCAGCACCGCAACTCAGCAGCGCATCCGTGATCGCACACACGTTCAGGCCACCGAACAACCTCCACCTCCTCGCTCCAATGATGCAGCGGAAGCAGCAACTCCTTCTAGACGAAATACCACCGGGAACATGTACCTCGCTAATTCGAGGCCACGGGGGAATAATTCTAGAGGAGGAGAGAGATCCTTCATGACAAAATGTGAGTGAGAAGGAGTGAGAGGGGGCCTTTTATAGGAGAGGGGGCAACCCCTCCCCATGGCCGGCGCCCATGGAGGGTGCCCTGATGGCTCAAGATATCTCGAGCTCGTTGGGAACCCCAAGAGGAAGGTATGATGAGCACATCAGCAAGTTTCCCTTAGTTATGAAACCAAGGTTATCGAACCAGTAGGAGCAAGGAAACAACCCACAGGTGTTGCCAACAACTTGGAATCCTACACAAAACAACCATAGAACTTTGTCCCAACTTACAGTGAGGTTGTCAATCTCACCGGTTTTGCTGAAAACAAAGGATTAAATGTATTGTGTGGAAGATAGTAATTGTTTGCGGAAAGTAAATAGTAAATAGTAGATGGTATATCAATGGTAAAAGAATGGACCGGGGTCCATAGTTCACTAGAGGTGATTCTCCTTAAGATAAATAGCATGTTGGGTGAACAAATTACAACGGGGCAATTGACAGATTTGAGAAAGCATACAATGCATATACTAGACATCTTGACTCCTATGAGATTTGATTGGGCATTACAACATTATACATAGACCGTAATCCAACTACATCTATGACTAATAATCCACCTTCAGGTTATCATCTGAACCCCTTCCAGTATTAAGTTGCAAGCAACAGATAATTGCATTAAGCAAAGTGTGTAAAGTAAACAATACGATTGCCCCATGGACAAAGGATTATTGTTTTCTCCCTAGTAGCAACAACACATTGATGGCCCAAAATATATCGAGCTCGTTGGGGAACCCCAAGAGGAAGGTATGATGAGCACAACAGCAAGTTTTCCTTCAGTTATGAAACCAAGGTTATCGAACCAGTAGGAGCAAGGAAACTCCTCCAAGGTGTTGTTTCCAACTTGGAATCCTGCACAACACAACCACAGAACTTTGCCCCCAACTTACAGTGAGGTTGTCAATCTCACCGGTTTTGCTGAAAACAAAGGATTAAACATAATGTGTGGAAGATAGTAATAACTTGCAGAAAGTATACAGAAAATAGTAAATAGTTGTAGATTGATGGTAAAAGAAAGGACCGGGGTCCATAGTTCACTAGTGGTGATTCTCCTTAAGATAGATGACATGTCGGGTGAACAAATTATAGCGGGGCAATTGACAAACATCGAGAAAGCATACATGCATATACTAATCATTTTGACTCCTATGAGATTTGATTAGGCATTACAACATTATACATAGACTGTAATCGAACTGCATCTATGACTAATAATCCACCTTCAGGTTATCATCCGAACCCCCTCTAGTATTAAGTTGCAAGCAACAGATAATTGCATTAAGCATTGCGTGTAAAGTAAATAATACGATTGTTCTATGAACAAAGGATTGATGTTTTGTCCCTAGTAGCAACATCACATCTAGTGCCTTAGAGATTTCTGTCACTTCCCTAGATTACTAGAGGCATGAACCCACTATCGAGCATAAATACTCCCTCTTGGAGTTGCTAGCATCTACTCGGCCAAGATAGGTACTAACAACGGAGAGCATGCAAGATCACAAATAACAAAGACATGATAAAATCAATAATCAATCTGAAATAGCATCTCAATATCCATCGGATCCCCGCAAACACAACATGTATGATTACAAATAGATGATCTTGATCATGAACGGAGCTCACAAGACCTTAAACATGATAGCACAAAGGAGAAGAACCAACCATCTAGCTACTACATGGACCCATAATCCAAGGATGAAATACTCACGCATCACACTGGAGGCAAGCATGGTGATGAAGAAGGCCTCCAGGATAAATTCTCCCCTCCAGGAGGGTGCCGGGAAGAGCTTAAGATCCCTCCGATCTAGGAATGGAGATGATGGCGGCTACAGACTCTTTCGTAGAATTTTGATCGGGTACTTAGGGTTTCTGTATCAGAGGCATCTTATATGCGAAAGGGGAGGCCGAGGGGGTGACCTAGGCGGCCACACCACCCCCTAGCGCGGGCCAGGCCTGGCCGCGCGGCCAGGTGGTGTGGCCGGCCTCTGGCCCCTCTCCGTATCGTCTTTTGGCTCCGTGTCCCCCTCGGTGAAATATTGACTTTGGCTTTTGTCCCGTCCAATTCCGAGAATATTCATTTTCTAACTTTCCTGGAACCAAAAACAGCAGAAAACAGGCAGCTGGCATTGTGGCATCTTGTTAATAGGTTAGTCCAAGGAAGTGTATAAAAATACTCCAAAGTGTGGACAAAACATAAGAAAGTAGATATAGAACAAGCATGGAACATCAAAAATAGATATGTTAGCAACATATCACACATCTACAACCTTAGAGATTCCTGCCACTTCCCCAGATTACTAGAGGCATGAACCCACTATCGAGCATAATACTCCCTCTTGGAGTTGCAAGCATCTACTTGGCCAAGATAGTTACTAACAACGGAAAGCATGCAAGATCACAAATAACATAGACATGATAGAATCAATAATCAATCTGAAATAACATCTCAATATCCATCGCATCCCCGCAAACACAACATGTAAGATTACAAATAGATGACCTTGATCATGAACGGAGCTCACAAGATCTAAACATGATAGCAGAAAGGAGGAGAACCAACCATCTAGCTACTACATGGACCCATAGTCCAAGGATGAACTACTCACACATCACACCGCAGGCAGGCATGGTGATGAAGAAGGCCTCCAGGGTGATCTCTCCCCTCCGGCAGGGTGCCGGGAAGAGCTTCAGATCCCTCTGATCTAGGGATGGAGATGGCGGCAGCTACAGACTCTTTTGTGGATTTTTTATTGGGTCTTTGATCGGGTACTTAGGGTTTTCGTCCCAGGAGGCTTTTATAGGATAAAGGGCAAGGTCAGTGGAGCACTAGGGGCCACACCCCCTGGTGGCGCCCCCCCCAGGCCACGCCGCCACCAGGGGTGGCTGCCCTGGTGCGCCACTTCGTCTCCCCTCCGGACTCTGTGTTGCTTCAGGTAAAATATTGACTTTGGCTTTTGCCCGTCCAATTCCGAGAATATTTCCTTACTATCTTTTCTGAAACCAAAAATAGCAGAAAACAGGCAACTGACATTGTGGCATCTTGTTAATAGGTTAGTTCCAGAAAATGTATAAAAATACCCCAAAGTGTGAAAAAAACATAAGAAAGTAGATATAAAACAAGCATGGAACATCAAAAATTATAGATACGTTTTCGACATATCAAGCATCCCCAAGCTTAACTCATGCTCGTCCTCGAGTAGGTAAGTGATAAAAAGAATAATTTTTGAGGTGACATGCACCATCACAATCTTGATCAAGGTATTTGTAAAACATTGATAGCTGGGATCATAGTACTCTAACATAGACATGAAAGATATAGTTCTAAGAATAAGACATAGCAACTATGTTATAACATGAAAAAGTACAAACAAAACATCATGAATAACAATGCATTGAAAGACGTTTGTTTGTTTCAGATATAGAAAACATAATAAAAGTGGTATTCAGCTTGTCCCTCATGGTATAGCAAAACATAAATGCATAGGACACCTTCAAAGTTCATAAGGGTGACTAGATACAAATAATTTAAGAACAAGCAATATCAAAGTTATGAATCAATCAACAAGTTTTGGGACAATGCACATTAAACTAAGAATGACCACTATGCTCTCTTAATAGGTGCATAAAGATAGAAGATGGAAACTCAACATAAAAGTAAAAAAGAAAGGCCCTTCATAGAGGGAAGCAGAGATTCAAGTTTCATAAAGAGCTTCCAAAAATTATGGTATTTATTAGCTTTCAGCTCTCTTTGCCCCTATCATAAGCATCTTGAGGTGATTAAGGTTAAAGTGACGCAAATATGAGGATATGCTTGACAAGTTACAAGTTGAAAATCTCATGCCCCTTGCTTACGAGTACCGAACCTTGATACGTTGTAAACGTATCTATAATTTTTGATGTTCCATGCTTGTTTTATATCTACTTTCTTATGTTTTGTCCACACTTTGGAGTATTTTTACACATTTTCTCGAACTAACCTATTAACAAGATGCCACAGTGCCAGTTGCATGTTTTCTTTTGTTTTTGGTTCCAGAAAAGGCAAAAAAATCAATATTCTTGGAATTTGATGGGACAAAAGCCAAAGTCAATATTTTACCGGAAGACTCACGGAGCCAGAAGACAAGACGGAGAGGGGCCAGGGGCTAGCCACACCATAGGGTGGCGCGGGTCCCTCCTAGCCGTGCCACCAGGTGGTGTGGGCCCCTCAGGCCTCCAAGAACCTTGCCCTTTCGCCTATAAGAAGCCTCTGATGCAGAAACCCTAAATAATACAACCTCTAGCCTCGAAAAGTTCTGCAGCGCTGCCGCCACCGAAGGGGAGATTCGGGAGACAGAAAGTCTCTGTTCCGGCACCCTGCCGGGATGGGGAAGTGCCCCCGGAGCCATCTCCATCGATCTCCACCACCATCTCCATCACCATTGCTGATTCCCATGATGATGAGGGAGTAGTTCTTCCTCGAGGCTAAGGGCTCTACCGGTAGCTATGTGTTCATCTCTCTCTCTATGCATGATCTTATTGAGATCATGAGCTTTGTAATTTATAGATATATTCTGCTACTCAAGTGCTTTAATGAATCTCTGCTTATCCCCACGTGTGTGAAGTTGACAGTGTGCACACCGTGTGGCACTTTGGCTAAGGTTACATAAATACTTGTTATGAGTTATATTTGGATTTGGATGTCTCTATGAAATTGTGGTGTTTGTTCGAACCATCTAGCGCTCAAGGTGATAGTGTGGGGTTATCTAGATGGGGAAGGCGGACTTTGAGGAGTGATGTTATAGCTCTACCATGGATTAGAGTGTCCAACCGGAGAGTAGTTCAGAGTAGTATCATGAAGAGAAGATATTTGTATGAGAGTGTTCACTAGTGAAAGTATGATCCCTAGGCCTTGTTTCTAATCATTGAAACATCGTTTGCAACTAGATCTGTTACATGTTTTCTTGCTTCCATATTTATTTCAATTTGCCTTTAGTCTCTTCCACACCATCAAAGTATTTTCTGGCACCGTTGTCTTATATCCATACCACTTGTATTTCACTATCTCTTCGCAGAACTAGTGCACCTATACACCTGACAAGTGTATTGGGTGTGTTGGGGACACAAGAGACTTTTGTATCTTGATTGCAGGGTTGCTTGAGAGGGATACCTTTGACCACTTCCTCCCTGAGTTCGATAAACCTTGGGTAATCCACTTAAGGGAAACTTGCTGCTGTTCTAGAAACCTCTGCAGTTGGAGGCCCAACAATTGTCTACAAGAATAGAAGTGCGTAGACATCAAACCTCATGCTACTCAACTTTAGTCACGAGTAAGTTCTTGTCATTGTAAGTACATGTGTATCGTAGAGAACCGCCAACGGGGTACCCCTTGCCCCATGACACAGGAGCTATCCCATATCAAAATGACAAGGCAACAGACAATGAGCATCTCAATGATCTTTTTAGTTGCTATTTGCATAGGTTTTTATTGAGGATGCTTCAAAGAATGCTCACTATGGTTATGCTGCAAGTTTCCACCATGATTAGGCATAGCTTAGGCTAGCCGCCTAGGCGTTTCTCTAACACACATACAAACTCCATGAGCTTACAAGCTCCCCTTTTATTTCACACCGCCGAGATCCATAAACAAAAGAATATGATATCAACTGAATAATAAGTGCAATGTTGAAAGCGTGGTACATGGTTCTGCTAATTCACAACTTATAAAGCGCAAGCATATACGCAACATAGATGGACACAATGGTTCAAGTTTATTAAGTGCAAGAAAGTAAAGTGTGCCATCAAGTTCGTGAGAGCTTTAATCACTAATTTTCACATAACAAGTTTAATTTGGAAGATAGATAAAAACATGAATATACTTGGAATAGAAATAATGCTAATAGGTAGGTATGGTGGACTCTTTGCAATAACTTGGTTTTCTTGGGGGTTAGATGCATACGTGGAACTCATACTTGGTACATGTGGAGGCTAGCAAAAGACTGGGAGTGACCAACTAAGAGAGCAATAATGGCCATAATCATGCAAAGCAACAAAACATTATTAATTAAAGCATAAAGTGATATTACAAGTTAAAAACTAAATGATCATAGAGGCTATGGTAACTGGTATAGTCTTAACATGGTGTAAGCATACACCAAGTCAACCCAAATAAAGCATCAAAGGAGAATACCACAATAGTTTTCTTTTGTATGCTTAAACAACACATGATTCTTTCAAGGCACATTAAGCGATCTCAATTGTTTGAAACAAGTCATGCTACAACAATAATCACTAAGCATAAAGTCAAAGCAATATCAAACGTGACATGATAAAGTCTAGACCATAGTCAAAACAAACTCCTTTTGTACCACTTATAAGCATGAAGTTTCCTACTCTTTTCAAATCGCCAATCAACTTATTTGAAACCACATATGAATGCGGGGGTCCAACCAATTTATTTAATCAAACTAAGCAAAATAAAACAAAAAACAAAAAACAAAAAACAAAGACGCTCCAAGAACAACACAATTGTGCATGAAACAATAAAAATGAAGTGTCCGGAAGAAAACCTGAGATTTTTATTGATAAAGAAGGGGATGCCTTGGGGATCCCCAAGCTTTGACGCTTGTACTTCTTGAATATTTCTTAGGGTGACACAGGTGGCATCCCCAAGCTTGAGCTTTTGTCCATACTTCATCCCATCACATTGTTTTTCCCTACACTTGAAAATTTCCTTCATACAAAACTTCACACAATCTTCATTAGCAACATTAGTGTATTCAAGATAATAAGTCCTTGGGTTTAGTTTCAACACAAGTAAAACTTCCATTAAAACACAAGCAATTCCTTCTAAAAGCTCAAGTCAAAGAGAACTCAAAGAGAAAGAGATTAAGAGGCAAATGTAAATAATGGCAGCAATCTGTCAAAACAGACCAGCAGGTAAAAACCGATTTTTTCGAAGACCTTATGTTCAAATCGAAAAGTGATAAACTAATGAATGTTAGATAAAAACCTGGGGCATAAGAAAAACAAATTACAGCTCAATCTGACGTACAGGAATTTTTCACGATTTTTTACAGTGAAGCACAAAAATCTGTTTTGGAACAACAACTTTCCTAAGTCCTACTTCTCTCTTGTTAGAGGTTATTCATGGCACAAAAACCACACAAAAAGGATAAGGAGAGGTTATTACTGAGGCAATAACTTCCAAGACTCAACAAAAGAAAAACTTACTGAATAAAAATTTGGGTTATCTCCCAATAGTGCTTTTCTTTAATGCCTTTGAGCTAGGCTCAGTAATTTGAGAAGATGCTTACATAACAAATATGAATTGAAGCAAAAGAGAGCATCAAGGAGAAAATATGAAACACATTTAAGTCTAACCCACTTCCTATGCATAGGAATCTTGTAAGCAAATAAATCAAAGAAGAACATAGTAACAAGAATGGGTAGATAAAACAAGAGCAACTTCAGAACTTTCAATATAAAGAGAGGTGTTTTAGTAACATGAGAATTCCAACAACCATATTTTCCTCTCTCATAATGATTTTTAGTAGCATCATGAACAAACTCAACAATATAAATATCACACTCATCCTCCTTTGGTAAGCATGGAGGGCAATCGAATAAGGTATTAGTTAAAAGTTACTCTTATTGGTAGGGAGACATAGGTAGCTGCTCCATTCTTCCTCCTCTTGATCATCACTCTCCTCCTCTTTTTCATCCAGTGAGCTTCCAGTTTCAACAATTTTTTCTTCCATAGGATCCTGCAAGGCATTAGTCTCTTCCATTGGTGGAGAGCATCTATTAAGATATTTAAGAATATAGCCATTTTTTCCTTGTAATTATCAAAGCAAAATTTAAGTATATCATGAACCTCATATTTATAAGGTGCATCATCAGTATTTTCAAGAAAATAAGTATGTTCGAATGCACCCTATCCAAGCAATAAATTCTTCAATTTGTTCCAAATCATAAAAAGTCATAATTTCCCTTAACATAAGAAGATATGGTAACATCATCATTATACTCACATTGAAAAGGGAGGTGTTTATACCTCCTACAGCAACAAGATTTATCAAAGCAATAAGTAACATTATAAGTAGAGCACACGTTTCTAGCAATGGTATACAATTTATGAATTTGTTCCCATAAGTGTTTCCCTTTTTGTGACAAGCGGTGTTCCTTATAATAATATTTTTGTTCTTCAATAAACCCACCTTGCCAATAAGATCTAGTTTCAAATAAACCAACCATTAATACAAAGCATGATAAAGCAAGACAATAACAGACCAACGAAAATAACAACTATAGTAGGAACTATTTTTTTTGTATTTTTGATAAAAAGAATCAAACAAAATAAATTAGAAAAACTAAGAAAAACAATAACAAAGTAAAGATATTGGTTGTGAGAGACTCCCCTAGTGAAGCTATCCTTGACTCCCCGGCAACGGCGCCAGAAAAAGGCTTGATGGCTCAAGATATCTCGAGCTCGTTGGGAACCCCAAGAGGAAGGTATGATGAACACAACAACAAGTTTTCCCTCAGTTATGAAACCAAGGTTATCGAACCAGTAGGAGCAAGGAAACAACCCCAAGGTGTTGCCAACAACTTGGAATCCTGCACAACACAACCATAGAACTTTGCCCCAACTTACAGTGAGGTTGTCAATCTCATCGGTTTTGCTGAAAACAAAGGGTTAAACGTATTGTGTGGAAGATAGTAATTGCTTGCAGAAAGTAAACAATAAACAGTAAATAATAGATGGTATATCAATGGTAAAAGAATGGATCGTGGTCCATCATTCACTAGAGGTGATTCTCCTTAAGATAAATAGCATGTTGGGTGAACAAATTATAGCGGTGCAATTGACAGATTTGAGAAAGCATACAATTCATATACTAGACATCTTGACTCCTATGAGATTTGATTGGGCATTACAGCACTATACATAGACCGTAATCCAACTGCATCTATGACTAATAATCCACCTTCAGGTTACCATCCGAACCCCATCCAGTATTAAGTTGCAAGCAACAGAAAATTGCATTAAGCAAAGTATGTAAAGTAAATAATACGATTGCCCCATGGACAAAGGATTGCTATTTTCTACCTAGTAGCAACAACACATCTACAACCTTAGAGATTCCTGTCACTTCGCCAGATTACTAGAGGCATGAACCCACTATCGAGCATAAATACTCCCTCTTGGAGTTGCAAGCATCTACTTGGCCAAGATAGTTACTAACAACGGAAAGCATGCAAGATCACAAATAACATAGACATGATAGAATCAATAATCAATCTGAAATAACATCTCAATATCCATTGGATCCCAGCAAACACAACATGTAAGATTACAAATAGATGATCTTGATCATGAACGGAGCTCACAAGGTCTAAACATGATAGCAGAAAGGAGGAGAACCAACCATCTAGCTACTACATGGACCCATAGTTCAAGGATGAACTACTCACGCATCACACCGAAGGCAGGCATGGTGATGAAGGAGGCCTCCAGGGTGATCTCTCCCCTTCAGCAGGGTGCCAGGAAGAGTTTCGGATCCCCCGATCTAGGGATGGAGATGGCGGCGGCTACAGACTCTTTTGTGGATTTCTGATTGGGTCTTTGATCGGGTACTTAGGGTTTTCGTCCCGGGGGGCTTTTATAGGCGAGGGCAATGTCGGTAGAGCACCAGAGGGCCCACACCCTGTGGTGGCGTGCCCCCCAGGCCACGCCACCACCAGGTGTGGCTGCCCTAGTGCGCCACTTTGTCTCCCCTTTGGACTCCGTGTTGCTTCAGTTAAAATATTGACTTTGGCTTTTCTCTTGTCCAATTCCGAGAATATTTCCTTACTAGCTTTTCTGAAACCAAAAACAACAGAAAACAGGCAACTGACACTGTGGCATCTTGTTAATAGGTTAGTTCCAGAAAATGTATAAAAATACCCCAAAGTGTGAATAAAACAAAAGAAAGTAGATATAAAACAAGCATGAAACATCAAAAATTATAGATACGTTTACGACGTATCATGCCCCCACCTCTTCCTCATTCATGTGGGGAAGCTCCACTCACATAAATTTGGCCCTCCATTTTCTCCACTCAAAATGCATTGAATTTCCACCAAATTTAAAACAACTCTCATTTACTAAAACTCTTTTATTTATTTTATTCAGATTTTTTTAATTACTTTAATTAACAAACATTCACATAAAAACCCTAGCAATATTTCAATATCACATGTAGAACCAATTTCAGTAATTTCACCTGAAACAATTCTGGTGTCCATTGAAATAATTCCATCGCTTTGCAATTCTTTCGTACGGAACATATTTGCTCCAAATGGTGTTGGTATTCCTTAAGTGTGTCACGCTACGGTTTGCGGGTAATGCAAACATGATCGAGACCCCCCTCAAATCAATAATCAGAAGCGGGACCTAGAGATCTATGTTGACTCCCGCACATTCAACGAGGACTATATACCTAGTTTGATCTCATTGCCGACATGCACTCTTTTCTCGTTCCCGAGATATAATATTCTAGTGATCACATCACTTTCTTGCAAGCTATCTTAATGTGATATCACTGAGAGGGCCCAGAGTATATCTATCCGTCATCGGGATGGACAAATCCCACCCTTGATCCATGAGCCTCTATATAACACCTTCATAGCACTGAACCCACCTTTATAGTCACCCTTTCACGGTGTGATGTTTGATGTTATCAAGATACTCTTCTAGTGTTAGTGATTGACATGATCTCATGGTCTAAGAACTAGGATTACTTCGTATGATGTTATAGCAATATAAACACAATGACTTTGATCGTAATGCTATACTTCGGATGAATGTTCATCACATCATTTCACCAATGATGTGACCTCGTTATTAACAATATCCAATGTCCATGATCAGGAAACCTTGATCATCTTGTTAATCAACGAGCTAGTTTATAAGAGAGGCATAACTAGGAACTTTCTATTTGTTTATTAAACACACATGTATTAATGTTTCCAAATTAATACAATTATAGCATGCAAAATAAACATCTATCATATACTTAGAATACATATAATAACAACTTAATTATTGCCTTTCAGGGCATATTCCCTTCATAGATGTACAAACCCAACACCTGGGTTTAATTCCTCATGGATGCAAATTTAGGTTCCTACTTATATTTAAGGATCAGACTATCCTGATCCTCATGCAGAGGCCGGGGAAGTGAAATCCACCCTCCATTTTGGATCTGTATACAAGCGTCTAACTCTGAGTGTGGCAGCTGGCTCCTGTGTCGTCCCCCAAGGCGACACTGGGGCGATCTTGCACCGCCGCCTATAGCTACCTCAACCATGCCCCATCTCCACCGCTTCCATAGGAGCTGGCCACGGTGGCGGCGCCTCTGGCGCCTAAGGTACTGGGGGCGGAGGATGTGGCGACTCCTTTGATGAGGCGGCTGGGGCGGCGCCATCAGAGAGGGTTGTGGGCGGTGGTTGGGGAGGAAATATCGGCCAGGTGGCGGCGGTTGCTTACGCTTCTGCACTAATGCGGGCGGCGGCGACATGCCATAGGCCTAGGGTGCCCGCCTAGGCAAGCCATCTTCCGGATGGCGCAGATCAAAGGCTTGTGGAAGAGTAGGGTTGTGGTGGCTGCTATGGATGCGGCGTTGCTGATGTGTGGCCGCCATGGCGGGCGGCGGCTGCATCGGGCCTGGCCAGGATCTAATCGGTGCATGTGGCTGCGGAGGCAGCTGCATACTGGGGTCTAGAAGGCTGCTTCGGTGGCTGGCTGGACCATCTTCTCCTCTAACTCCGACTGGTGGCATGGGGCCTGCTGACACGGATTGAATAAAGGAGGTGTTCCTAGGGTTCTTCTCAAGCCAAGACGAAGATCTGCTTGATGTTTGTCTTCATTGATCTGGTTTTTGTGTCGTGTTTCGGAAGGCTCCGCGGACGAACTCCATAGTGTGTTCATGCTGAGAGATTGCTGGATCGGGTGGGATTCGGTTGTGCACACCCATATTTTTCTCTGACCGTTTGGGTTATGAGGAAGCGCTTCGAAACTCTGTTGGATATTAGTATCACGGGGCATGTTCTCGTTCCATGGTGTTGATGGAGAATGTCATGGAGATCGAGATCTGAGGACTGACAATGGTGGTTCGAGTCTGGGTGGTGATGAGGAATTGGCTTGGTGACTTGTGAATTGGAGCAGTGGCATGCAAGTGGGGGCGACTGCATAGGATAAGTTCATAGTCCTATCTTTCAGGTTGAAAACCCAGAATCTGGCCTTAATTGGTTGTGCCTGGCAATGGCCTTGTTGAAAGGTATTGTTTTGAGAGTGTGGACTTTATTTAAAGTGAAAACATAAGATCTATGATCGGATGATGACGGTGTTTGTGCACTGTTCCCTTCTTGGAGACGTCGCTTTTGGAGATGGACTTCTGGTGCTGTCTTGGTGGTGGTGGTACTGCCGTTTTAAGGAATGGATCTCTGTAGCGAGACCTTTTTTTTAGTTCTTCTTCTTATATTGGTTGTGTCCATCCGTAAGGCCGCTAGGACAATGCGTTGTTGTAGAGCTTGGGTGTAATTGGTATCTTGTGATATTAACATATGCTCCTTTGAAAAAAAATTGTGAAACGGAGGTAGTACCTAACAATCCGCTATTTGATAGAGAGAATATCGCTAATGGATTACTACCTCTATCCTAAAATATAAATACATTTTACATTGTTCAACAAAGGTAGTACTCCCTCTGACGTGAATTACTTGTCGTGGCTCATTCACAAATGTTCGTTTACAAATAAAACCCCTGCAATTCAAATCTTTATGAGGATTAGTGGACGGAGAGCGCGATGCGGGAGGATGATGACTCCCAACTGCGGACAGCGAGTTGAGGATCGCCAAAGTTTGAGTTTTTCTTACATATATATTAGCTGAATGCTCGTGTCTTATCACGGGAAAACAAGACATGGAGATATTTGATTTGACTTGATTGGGCGACGTTGGTATAATGAGTGTATAATGAATTTTCGAATGTCTCATGCATTTGATTCCTCTAGCTACCCTCCAATGAGAAACATGTGTTATTTGTCTGTTTTAACACTGTTTACTTCACATGTCTTTTCTCTAGCTTAGCATGAGGTCTAGGAACTTCCCATCATTTTAGCCATCTTTAGAGTAAGGCAATTATCGAGACTTTCATTATATTCATCAATAAATATGAACAGTTTTGTTGATCATAAATCTAATTTGATTCTTAAAAGTGCATGAATCCATAAATACTGAATTCAAAGCATCAACAAAGATACGGATCAGCAATTTTAAGATATTATATAATGATAAATAAAACTCCATTGACAATTATTTTTTTTGAATATATTACAGTAATTTGTTAAGAAAAGTCTATCAGTATTTCTCTTTTGTTCCTCCTCTAAGTGTTAGTTTGAATGTCTGTGCATTATCGGGACCTCAATCTTCTTTTCTACAAGACTATGCTTTGTAGTCACCTTACCCCAACAACGTTGTCACCGTAATTCAGTCATCCGACTCCAACAATTGCTTGCCGCTGCGCGTTCGTATTCTGACAGTAGTCGTTCCCTTAGCTTAGACTTCAAATTGCTATGGTATAACATGATAGAAGAATAAAAACTGTTAGGATTTAATTAATAGATTAATTAAAGGGATAATCCTCCCTATTGTAACTCGTCTGTTGACAACACAACTCTTCCTCACACCCCTTCGAACGGACGTGACCCTTGTTGGTGTCCCTTCCCCTTGTATATAAGCTGTGAATCATCAATGGAACATAACAGTTGATCATTTTGTCTCTCTTCCGGTTATCTCTCGACTCTAAGTTCTAACACGTTATCAACACGCTCTAGATCTGAGCGATTTCAAGAGAAGTAGATGATCGAAAAGAAGAGACAAATGGGTAAGAAAATTGCATGTCGCTGTTCTTCTTCGACTCCATCAGGACGCAAGAATAAGAAAAATTGGAGCCCTCAGTAGGCTCCCTTCTCGAAGAAAAACAATCCCTTTTCTTTTCTCGCCTTCAGTCCAAGCTAACCTTGATTACTCCCAGATTCCTCTCGGACCCATAAAGAGCTTAGTCCAGTAATAGCAAAAGCCAACCTTTTCTGTTTTGTTTGTAACAAATCTGCATAAAAAAATCTGGTATACTATTTTTAGCTAAAAAGGAAAGCATCCGAATCAACATGTGTGCATGGAAAAATCTGATTCAACATATTAGAGAAGTAATGCAGAGACCAAAAAATATGAAAAGTAATTGCAAGGCACTCAGCTAACAGTGGCGTGATTTGCATAAGATACATTTTTGATGCTCCAGCTAGAAAAATAGCATTGTGCCTCAAAGTTCGCACATAATGTAGTTTAAGCATCTGGTGGGTCATTCTAGTCCGCACATCTATCCACCGTCTCAGATCTGAAGTCACAAGTGAAAAGTGTAAATATATCCATAGTTTTTTTTAAAGAATCTGTAGTATATATTGGGCAGCTTATCCTTGTGTAAATATTTGAGGGAGAAACACGGAAAGTAGCAACATTTACAGGGCATCCCGAAAGTCTAGCAATTGCAATCTAAATAACAACAGCGAAAATATGTTTCTCGCATATACCTATATATTAAAGGGTGTGGGGTTGCCGGCCTCTCCGTGCTCTGGTTACTGTTCATATGAGCAGTATGTATGAACACTGCGATAGGGGTACAAACCGTTAGATTTCGATCCCGCGATGAAAAACAGATTAACTGCCGGCTACAATGCACACTGCAGTAATTTCTGCCACCTGATGGAAATTCTTCAGTCCACTTCCCCACCGCCATTTTTCGATGGTAGTTAGCCTAGGCCTACGCATTTTTTTTAGCTTTTTTAACTTCTGGTCATTTTATTTTTTTATTTTTCCGTTTTTTGATGTAATTACAACGCGTCTTCTTAACCCTAATTTACGGTGATTTTTTGGCCCACTTACCTGCCATCATTTTTTAAAAGTAGTCGGTCCATTAGCTCTTTTTCAACTCTGGGCCATTTTCATTTCTTTTATTTCTCTGTTTTCCGACGTAATTACTACACGCCTTTTCAATCGCAATTTTCTGATGGTGGTTCCGACACAACTTTCCGGCAATATCTTTTCGGTAAAAGTTATCCTATGGTAATTTTTCGACGCACTTCTCTGCCGTTATATTTCGACAGTGGTTAGCCTACGTATGGTAATATTTTTCCAGCTAATTTTTTAACTACTCAATGATAATTTTCAGACACACCTTTCCTGCCGTAATTTTTTGACAATAGTAGCCTACTTTGAGTGCTCTAACTCATTTTTTACTACCCGACGGTAATATTAGATACACCTTTCCGGCCATAATTTCCGGATAATAGTAGCCTACTTCTAGGATAGTATTTGTTTAACTCATTCTTCTTAATTTATCGCCATATTTTCCTAGCTGTGTTCCCCATGGTATATTCGACGTGCAGGCTCCCTTGCCGGTAATTTCTAGCCACGACGCGCTCAGATGGTAATTGCTCGGTTTGTTTCCTCGGTCTCAACCGTAATTTCACGATGGTAATTGTTCTAGAAAATTAAGTTTTATGTTAATATTTTATCCATATTTTTCAACCGTACAAAAAAAAAGTGAACTTTAACATATGAGTTAACGACACGGGCACGGCATGTCACCGTCGCCGAGTTGCCTAGTCACTGTCTAAGGAGTAAGGATCCATCCTAGACAGATCCATTGCAGAAAATATTTATCTTAAATGACCACATAATAGTAGGAGCCAAATAACAGCATCCGTTCACTATACATTACAACATAACAATATCCAATTTAATATTCGACATTCCTGTTTAGTCTAGAAGAAAATTTGCTTGTTTCAAGAAACTATATACTACTATGACCATGTTGTAGTTGAAAAAATTGAAAACTAGCCATCCCAATATAAAATAAAAAAGTTCAGTAGAAAAGCATCACTACGTACCTAAATCTCATGTAACTCATTCACACGATTCGAGACAAAACTCCCGTATCCTTTGGAGGCAAATTCTCCTGATTCGAAGTGTTCCACAATATTTAGAAGGGATGCCAGTATATTCTTAGGAATGGTCTCATAGAAAAGGTATGTCTTTTGAGATGTATTGTTACACATCAAGACGATATCCTAGTGTAGTGCCAACTAAAAAACAACTGGTGGATATGTAGCAGTGACTTGCTATGTGTTGCAGTAAAAGGTACCATCGATGAACTTTGGAAAATGCAGTAATGACAGAGAGAACACTTCATTTTTAGGCCCCTGATATCGTCATCAATTTACAGGGACTGAAAGCTAAACTCGATTTTGACAAGCAGCTAGCATTACACCAAAGCATGATATTGAATTATATTTAGTCAGTTTAAACTCTTAGTTTGGACCAAGCGATTTAGCTGAGTGAGTAACTGCTAGGCATGTGTGGCCCCTTGATATACACTTCTTTGTGTACGTAAACAGATCTTGAACGTAGTAAATAAATTCTACAGACATTTGGCCATTTTACAAAGTGCAGTAAAAGCTAATCCTTCTTACGATGGAAAACCATCTTCATGCTTTCAGTTAACTCTCCAAGAACTATAAAAACTCAGATATTTAGGGACATTTTTAAAAAAAAATCATCTACAAAATTGTTGGACATGGACCAAATGAAAATTTAAAATTGTATTGTGATAAGCAACATGCCCTGCTATTGATTCAGGAGTAGCATTCCAGCAAGGACTCAGGAAATTTTCAAGAATAACAGATAATTACCTTTAGGAAACAGTTTTTGACAAGTAATGTGCTGTGTAGCATAATTAATAATCCAAAATATGGACGCTAATCAAGTGAACTCGATCTGCTATAGGAAATACTCTGCAAAAAGGAGAGAACATTGGGGTATGAGATATGTGCAAATAGAATCAATATGAACACACCACGGCGCCACAATTGTCGTTTGTGTCCTACACAAAAAAAACAAGCACCAAGATGAGCAATGAAAATGTTAGAGTATGATACATACACGGTTATTGTGCTAGTCTAGGATAGTTAGGATTCTAGTCTAACTTGTCTTATACTCTAAGTTGATCTCTGTACGTCTATATATACTCGCTTGAGGCTCAATAATATATCCATCATATTCCGCCAAACTCATACTCTTTCATGGTATCAGCCTAAATCGATCTCAAACCCTATCTTTCGCCGCGCTGCCCCTGGGGAGGTCGATCTCCATGATCTCCGTCGGGGGCTGCGCAACCCGTATGCAGGGTTCGTCTGCCGACCTGTAAGTCTTTTTCTCCGATCTCTTGATCCGCATTCTTTTTGGTTTACCGATATTAGATCGGATTGAGTCGTCCATCGCCGTCGTCATCGTCACACCTCTACTCCGACCATCGGCATCGAGGATCTACATCGCGTCCGTGCGCCTGCCCCCTCCGCTGTTGCAACTGCCTCGGCAGGCTGTCGCGGCCTCACGACAGGCTGCCGCGCACCGCGGACGGCTGTTACGCCTTCCTCGGAAGGCTACCGTGGCCGTCCCTCCTCGGATCCTCTTCACCGTTATTGTCCGGGACTTCACCGACAACGTCGCCATCGAATCTGATCTACACGTCGTCCACGCCATGGCGCATACGGTGTACCGTTAGTCTGATCAACCGATCTCGCGTCTGTCTACGCCAAGCACGTCCCCGAGCATGCGCCTACCACCGGTCGAGCTACGGGCTGCCGCTGTGTCGTCCCGTCGGGCTGCAGCGCCACCGCCTTTGGTCCACGCTACCGGCTTCCAACGCTTCCTTGGCGTGTACGTCGCTGGTGGTCTCCCAGCCGCTGCACCGACTTGCGCCCTGCAGCTATGCCGCCCCCTTGGGTCGTAGCGTGGCTGCACGCAGTCCACTTCGCCGTCTTCGTGCATCGACGGTCTCGACTTTCACCACGCCATCTCCTACGGCGCGAATCGCCGCCGTCTGCACATGGTCTTCGTCATGTCGCCGGGTCTTCCTCGCCTACTTCGAGCACCGTCGCCGCGCTTCACAAAGTAACCTGCAGGGCTCCCTCTCGCCGTCGCAGGTCCCGCTGACTACCCCATCGCCACTCTAGGCATCCAGCATGACTAACCCAGGTCGCTGTTGGTTTCGCCGCCTTCTACGTCTTCGTCTACTACAACTTCGCCGCCAGCATCATCGTCTCATCCCCGACTACACCACCTCCTACTCTACTCCGACAACCGTGGACGGCGCCGACATCTCTCCCTTAGCCGCTCTGCGCGTCGCAAACGCTCTAGAGGCTTCCTCTGCTAGTCTTTCTGACATGGCGACAAATTCATGATGGTCCCTACCCCCGCACGCCTGGTACTGGCAACACCGGGAGTGCCTTCGTCCCCGACTTGTTCCCCAGTTTGGCAAACTCGGGTCGGAGCCTCGTCTTCATCGGCTTCGACAATGTCTTCTTCGGCATCGACCCCTCTACGACTGCCTCGACCGCGTCACCGACGAGTTCTTTTTTGCATACTCGGTTCTGGCAAAACTGGAGTGTGTGTTCGTCCCCGACATGCGCCTAGTTCTGGCAAAACTATGGCCGCACCCCGTCCTCGACGGCTCGAACTGTATCGACTTCGGCATCGACACCCTCAACGACTGGCTCGACGTGTCTCCGTCATCCTCCTCGCGCACTATGTGCATGCGGCTACCTCGACACGGGCATCCCCGACCACGACATCGACCACGGCGACCCATCGCACGGCTACCTCGACCATGGCACCGCCTCACGCTCACGGCTCCATCGACATCGGCACAAGGGTTACCACCTCGCTTGAGCATCACCAGCTTCCTCTACAGTTCAAGCTACCGCGACGCGACACCATCCAAGACGTTTTCGCTACGGCTGCGGGGGATGTCAGCCTACTGTATGTTACTTCGGTTTATATCTAGTATGACCGTTCGCGACGTTTCGGTTGTTCACGACGCTACCGCTACGACTGCGGAGGGATGTTAGAGTATGATACGTACACGGTTACGTGAGGTCATTGACGGATTGGAACACGGCACAAACGGGTGCATCACACATTAGCTAATCCATATCAAGTTCTATCGCACCTCTTGGCAGAGAAGGCGAGGGCGTCATTGGAATGCTTGATTCGGACCTTGTGGTGCTCCTTGTGGAGTGGAACATAGTTTCAACTCGGTGCTACAAGTCAGTCGTCGACGTTGTCTGCACCGATCTATTCGCCGTGAAGAGCGTTGGCCAGGAGCACGCATAATCCTGAAACGACCGGTAACATGAGAGGAATACCTCCACGATGCACACCAGCATCAGATTCAATGCATCATGTACTGAATACGGTAAGTGCCACAATAACAACATCAGGAGATAGGCGAAAAGAGACCATGCCGGCGCTGAGTCGGGGTCAATATTAGTTGGCCTTCCTCCTGCCGCACATCTCCTTTAGAGAATCGGAGGAAAAAGAATAGAAACATAGTAAGAGTGGAGCAATCAACCGACCGTGCTAAGAGGGAGAACTGGAGAGGGAGGAGCGAGACCGCAGTAGCAGATAGAACGCGAGCCTTGGTGGGGTACTGGGCCAGGAATCATGGTGGCGGAGAGCTGTGATCCATGGCGGCGGGGAGTTGGACCGGGATCTATGGCGGCGGGGACCAGGGTACCGTCGCCAGTGCTGGCGGCGCCACTGTAGGGCGATGGCGGTTGGGTCATGGCATCACGTCAGTAGGCATGGGCAGGCGGGAGGTGGGCGATGGAGGCGGCGAGGGGAAAGATCTGGAAGCGCGAGGATTGCGTCGTACGCGTGGTTTTTTTTTGCTGGCGGTGAAACGACGAAGTCGAATGAAGGAAGTCGACGTATCGCAGAATTGGCAGATTCTTTTTAGACAGTGGAGATAAGAGCAACTCTAAAGTCTGTAAACCCATGAAAACTGTATAATAACCGCTACTTTTTGGTTTCCGCAAAAAATGGTCGCTCTAGAGGAACCCGTAAACACATGAAAATTGTAAACATTTTTACCGTCCATGGAGGAACCCTCCTCCCGAACCCTACATTCGCCGTCATTAAGGCCGAGTGTGCCATGTATTGTTGTAGCCGTTCCCGCGCGAGGGACAATTCAACGCTCCCCTTCCAGCTTCCAAGACGCCGTCGCCTTCGATCTCCCACCCAACTTGCTCTTCGGCGCAACCGCTCACTGGATCCAACCCCATGGACCGTACCGAGCTTCCGCTCGCCGCTGGTGTGGTCGCGCCGCCTCAACAGCCAAGTCCCGCAGATGGATTTAGCTCTGGGTCCCTGGCCGCTGGATCCGTCACACACATGATTGATGGCGCCAACAAGCCGAAGAAGAAGCGGTTAGAGAACACCCATTGCCCTTGCCCAGGTGGCCCAGCCGCAACAGCCTGCACCCGACGCCCTGGCCACCCCAGTCGCATGCGCCCAAGAAGAGCAAGAAGGTTGTGCAGCGCTCGACCCCCCTCTCGTCTCCGCTCAGCCTCCAGTCGTCGCCGCTTAGCCTCCATCCATCGCCGCCTAGCCTCCGCTCGTAGCCGTTGCGCCCCCTTCCGTGGTGCTCCACCCGTAGGATGGTGTAGGCCACGTGCTCGGTGGTGATTCCGCAAGGTATGCCCTATGTCCTCTCCATGAAGTCGTGCACGTAATTGCATTCTTGCAGTACTTAAGCTAAATCCGTTGTAGCTACAATGCGCACGCGGCTACAACATCGCTCGTTGATATGCTCAACGGGAACGCGGTAGAGATTATGAGACAACATCTTAAGTTCAGCGATGATGGTGAAGAAAGTGAAGATGTCGAGGTTGAACTGGAAGAGATTGAAGAAGAGGTGTTCGATGCAGCCCAAGCGATGACGGCAAAGAAGAAACACGTCGTGTACTACACCAAGATCGAGGACACTTGCTTGGTGCGGGCATGGTCGCAAGTGTCTCTCGACGCGGTGACGGGCACAGACCAAACTGGCAAAGGCTATTGGCAGCGCATAGAAAATAGGTTCTTCAAACTTATGTCTCGTGTTGCACAACCGGTCTATCGCTCGTATCAGTCTCTAAAAAGTCGATGGGATGTGATTAAACTGGCTTGTAGTTGTTGGTCTGCATGTATGGACCAAGTGTGTCTCAATCCTCCAAGTGGCGTCACTACCGATGAATATGTGAGTTCATTGTTTTCCTGTTTTTCATTTACCTAGTTGAGCTACGGATAAGAGATTATATGTGAGATCATCTCATTGTGCATATTAGGAGCGAATTGCCGGGGAGAGGTATAAGGGAATGAAGGGATCCATGGAAAAGTCGTTCAACCTTCAACATTGTTGGATATTGCTTGAGCATATTGTAAAAAGGAATTTACGAGACCAAGAAGGCACCGAAGAAGGAGGCCATGAAGGAAATGGATGATGGTAGTGATGAGAAGAATGGAGGAAGGAAAAACGAGAAGCCGGAAGGCAACAAGAAGGCAAAGGAGAGGATGGAGCTTGAAACCGAATCATCATGTTTGAGGGATAAGATTGATAACATGGTGAATTCAAAGGAAATGTTGATGATGAAGATGTCGGAGATGAAGATGATGATGCATGACAAGAAGATGGTGATGAAGCGATCAAGGTGGGAATCACTCCGAAGTGATGTCAAGTACAAGACCAAGATAGAGGAGAGGAGGCTCAACATATAGGAGGCCAAGGAAATGAATGAGCTCATGGTCGAGGAAAAGGAGATCATGATGATAGATATCTCGAAGATGAAAGAAGCACAATTGAAGTTGCATCGAATGATGCTTCCGGACATCTCATAGAGGAGGAGGCTAGCTCGTCAAGGTGGTAGTGCATCGTCTCTAGTCCAAGGTGAATCTCCTATGAGTGGTGGTGATGGAGGTATGCACCTGAGCTCTACGGTGACGGTATGGTGTGATGATCTCTTGCATTCACCATGGAGTATGTGTAACTTTTTGGATATCCGATGGTTAAACTTTGGCCAATCTAAGTTTGGGTTACTGTGATCATGACAATTTGATGTAAAAACTATAAACTATTGCATCATTTAGTTATTGGATTGATCATTGTTGTTTAAAATGCTGAATACAGTTCGTATGTTTACAGGTTCCGTTAGAGTTGCTCTAATGGCGAGGTAATTCTGGCCGGAGGAGTCGTTTTTTGACTGTGTGCTTATTGGGTTAGCATGACGCTGAACAGCTCCTCTGAGCTGATCGCGACGCCTACTACGCTTGTTGACCTACTGATCGACGTGGAAGAGACTACTCCAGCTCGGTCGCTACTCCCATACACCGGTCGAATGTTGCGAAAGATGGATTGCTACTTGAGCGCATCAGCTCCTGCCGAGTACTCCCTAGTACTCGTAGCTTCCACGCCTCGGTTACTCCGGAGTAGTAGCTGATTAACTCGTGCATGTGGGGACCCCGCTGCACACGCGGCACGCCATCTGGCCATCTGCTCCTGCCGTCCCAATTACGCAGAGTTCAGAGCTTCCACGCGAGGTCCACGCCGATCCCGCCTCCCGTCGTCGTCGTCCTCTGTCGCGGCCGGCCGCTTCGCCGGGATCGTCTCGGACTTTCTCGCCTCGTCATCATCAAGGCTAGCTAGCGCTTGCAACCGACCGGCCGTGTCGCGTCAGCGGATACCGGATTGGGCAGGTGCACGGTTGCATGCATAATTCTGAAACTTGTGCTCGGCGCCCGTCGTCCAACGGACATTGCGTTTCAGAGCGGAAGGGCCAAACTTTCGTCATTCCAGCTCCGCGTGTACGGTCGCTGCGGGACTGGGCCGGCCGCCGGCATCACCGACACCACGGCTCTTGTGCCTGTGCGAATGAATTTGCAAAGAACTCGAGTTTGTATTCTCTAGGATCTCCTATGAAATATAGTGCTGACCGTTTTGAGTGCTGTACAAATCACCAAGATAGAAAACAATTTTAAGGCGCTGTTTAGAACCAAGGAAAAACTTGAAAATTTGAAGGATAGGATTTCTATAGAAAAAAATTCTTTGGTGCCGTTTGGGACATAGGAATGAGAATCCTATATTTCTTTCAAGATTTTAATTCTCATTATGTTTACATTTTCTCTGTGTGACGTCCAAACGACAATTTAAAGTTTTATGTGGTTTTGATTCACGTAGCAATTTAGGTACACATGATGACGAGGGTTCAACTCATCAATGTCCATTGTTATGGATTTAGATTTTGGAGAAGGAGGAAGCGCTGGAGGCATCAATCGGCTAGCAAACAAGCACACAGGGACACAAGGTTTACCCAGGTTCAGGCCATATAGAGGTCCCTACTCCTGCTTGTCTGCTTTTGAAATTATCGAAGGAATCGAAGATTACAGGGGTACGCAGATACAATCTGGCGAGAGTTGTGGAAATTAGGGTTGTGATTATCCTCCTCGCCGCCCTTCCTAGCCTTTATATAGATATGCTAGGTTTCGGGTAGCAGGTCGAGTTGGTTACAGATTAGGGTTCGCCGTTTGAACTTTTTATCTTAAACTTCTTCTTGTCCCGCAAGCAATCGGAGAGTCCGTGGGCCACTCGAATTCTTTATTGGGCCTTGGCAACACCGTGGGTTTCTGCCGTATCTGGACCGTATATGCCAAACTCGAGTACCTGTAGGGTATACCCATGTCAGTAGCCCCCGAGTGTCCAGTGAAATCGCAGATTCGACTGTTAAGTCTTTCGAGTGCATGACTGAACATTTTTTTGAGTGTTCTGTTTATGTCGTAGGGATTGCTGATATACGTGCTTGATTTATCCGATGTATCAGTATCAGTTAACTGTCTTAGGGAAAAACAACGCAATCTACTCAAACTCGAGTCCCCGGACTCGAATTCAGAAAAATGCTGGCGTAATTCAACTCAGGCCGCGGAGGTCTTACAGGAGTCGAATTCCAGTATATAGATGTGAGCACTCGACGCGTCCGTCAAGGCATGTTCATCGTACCTACAAGCACGGATATATTTCTGGTAGTGCGCAGCAGATGCGTTGCCAGACCTTATTCAGGTCTTATCTTCACGCTGTAAGCGCGACATCCAAAAATTTTAGTCATCACGGAGATGATTCGGGTGGCCCAGGAGATGTAATCTCTTTGTAGGGAAAATATGAGACGGAGTCGCCATAGCATTCGAGTGTGGATGTTATCGACACACAGTACGATATACAAATAATCATAGGGTGCACGGCCAGCGCTCCCTATGGGAGTAGCTCCCGAGTGCCTATTCGAGTCGTAGACTCGAGTGGGGACTAAAAACATTTTACGACTGCTGTCGTCTTTAGTTGCTTGTTTCAGTCGAATATGTTTCCAACTCTCCCTATGGGAGTAACCCATAGTTCACAATCGGATCGTTGATTCGAGTTAAAGGTTTATCTTGAATGCTCGTACACCTGCATAAAAATTCTTTCGGGTGCGCGGCCAGCGCTCCTGTTAGGAGTAGCCCCCGAGTGCTTGGTTGAGCCGAAGACTCGAGCAAGAACTAAAGTAGTCAAAATCTTCTTCTGCTGGAATCGATGACGTCAGTACTGATGATGTGATGACCTCAGTTGACCGTGTGAGCGGCTTTGACGGGACGTGAAGAGCAGTGGGTCTCACTTTTTGACTTCGATTTGACTGGTCGTGCGTAATCTTCTGTTTTAACTACGTCTCCTCGATTTCCGCGCATAATGGGAGTAGTGGGGGACGGTTCGTGGTTCACCCTCGCCACATGTCGATGGCGATGTGCGCCACGCGTTCAGTAGGGTTTCTGCTGGCCGTTGGATGGCATCCGCGAGGAGGTTAAGTAGCAGCGCAGCTGCGGTAATTTTTCCTCATCCCTCTTCTTGCTCGTGCCTCCTTTGCCATTGTTGTTCTCTCTGATTCCTTGCGCACTTCCTCTTCGTAGCACTGGACCAGCTCCGCGTTTTCCCCAGTTACTTTCTCCGCTCGTATCGCCATCGAAAGATGGGAAAGAAGAAGGGAGGCGCCGTCGCTGGATCTGCGGCCACCATTGCCGCCGCCAAGAAGAAGGGCAGCACCACCGTCGTGGGCACCAGCGCCGCCGGCGCTGGGAAGAAGAAGGGTGCAGGCACCCGCGTCACCAACGGCTCCTAGCGCGCGTCCGTCATCAAGTCTTCTGAGTTGCACCTCCATCGTCAAGATGGAGCTCTTCCGCCCGCGGAAGATGACTCGCAAGTGCCTAGCGATGAGGTAATCCCTCGTCCTCCTCTAGGTTTCCGGGTGATGTTCCTTGCGTTCATCATTCAAGGTCTCTCTCTTCCCCTGCATCCTTTCTTCAGGGGTCTTCTTTGTTTCTATGGGCTCTAGCTGCACCAGCTGTCCCCAAATTCCATTCTCCACATCTCTTGCTTCATCACACTTTGCGAGTGCTGGCTCGGAATCGAGCCACACTTTGGCCTCTTCAAGAGGCTTTTTAAGCTCAAACGTCAGTCGGCGTCTGGTTCGGTAGTCTACGATGTAGGAGGCTGCGGAATCCACGTCGACTCCTCCACCGTCTACTTCAACATCAAGCTCACCGCATCTGTCCAAGGGTTGAGAGACAAGTGGTTCTACATCCGCGACCAGAAGGCCGACGGAGAGCACTTCGGACTCGCGCCCTTCGATCCCGCGACGACTTGCAAGAGGAGGCGCTCCTGGAAGAATGTCGTGATGCCTGGCGAGTCCAAGGAAACAGAGGTGCTGTATCAGCGCGGCTGCGACCTCGAAGGCCGCATAGGCAAAGAAGGGGGTGGTGCCGCTCTCATTCGCACGTGGTTGCGCCACCGCGTTCAGCCTCTGCAGGCCAGAGTCCACCCGATGTACTGCTGGGCTGGTACGAGCGATGTCACTCGCATATCTGCGGAAGGCATTTCTGCGGGTGAGGTAGATAGGAGGTTGCGATTGGTGACCAAGTACACTGCCAAGGAGGTTCTCCCAGGCGAACCAGTCGTGCCTCCTTTCGATGCCTCTAACCCTCCTACTGAGGTAGAACTGTACTGTGAAGTAGTTTTCTTTGTCGATTTCCATCAAGTACATGATATATAATGATGTATCTTCTAAATGCAGGACTAGAAAGTGTCTTCCAATTTCCCCCCTCGACCTGAAGGGGTTATCCCTCGCGAAGCGTAGGAAGAGGACGAGTCAGAATCGACCGTCCCAATTGAAGAAGAAGAGGGAGCCCCCGAGTCCAGCGGCCACGATACTCGCAAGCGTTCCCGCAGCAAGGATTCTGACACTTCTTCACCGACGACTCCGGAAGGTCCTTCTGCTACTACAGAGGAGCCAATCCTCGCCGTACCTGTGCACGCCATGGCTCCTCCTGCTCGGAAGAAGCTGCGACTGTCAAAGGAGTCGTCGGATGACTCCTTTGACCTCGACAATTTTAACTGGTAAGCTTTTAATGCTCGCGAGTTCGTTTTGCTCTCTTTGAGGTTGCTTTTTCTAAAGTTGCGCTGGGCATATTTTGTAGTCAAGCGGCATCATCGTCTTCTGACGATGTCCAGTTTGTGAAAGAGTCTGGAGTCGCAGACTCTAAGGCCAAGGAGGTGGCCGAACGATCTCCTTCTCCTCCAGTGGAGGCCCACTCCGGTGCCAATTCTTCGAGTTCCCCACATGCTGGGGAGCACCAGATGGTTGCCCGAACGACTGCGCGGCAGGTATCTTCGGAGTCCTTGGAGGAACATGTGAGTGTCCCTTTTGCTATTTGGCAGTCGAATTTATACTTTGGGTTGCCTCTGAATCTTTGTTTCCCTTGATGTAGCTCATTGTGAAGGAAGTTGCTCGCCTTGCGGAGCAAGTCCTTGTCATGGGTCAACAGCATGATCTGCTTGACAATCGCCACCACGCTGCCGAAGGTTAGTTTTGGCTTTGTCTTTGTCTTCGTGAAATTTGTCAACTCGATTGGTGATACGCCCTGTGCTTTGTAGTTGAGCACAATGAGCTTCTTCGTCGTGTTGCATCCCTCGAGAAGGGGCTTGCCGCGGCGGTGAAGAATCGCGACGAAGCAGTCGCAGCCTTGGAGGAGTCGCGAAAGCGCAAAGAGAATTTGCGCTCTTCCACTGCTGAAAGGGAGAAGTTGTTCAAAGAACAACTTTTCTTGATTACCAGGGCCCTCTCGGGTAATTTTCAGTTTGATTTGTGTTGGTCCTTGTTTGATGTCATGTTGCTATGCTAACACCTTGCGTATGAAGATGCCGGTGGTCTGAGATTTGACGCCTAGTCCCTTCGTCGCGCGGATGCGTTGGCTGGCGCCGTTGCTGCAGTCGAGGACCGCAGTGTTTCCCTCCAGGAGACGCTGGGGAAGGCCAAGGATATGCTCAGTCGCCTCCGTGAGGACCTGACTCCCAAGCATGGGTTAATCGACAACCTTGATGACCTGGTGGAATCCTTCGCTGGAGGTATTCCCACGGAATTCAGGAACTCCCAACGGTCTATTGGCGCCACCATGGCACTCGCGATGGTGCAAGCCCATGGCGTGGAGTTGGATCCCGCCGCGATCTCCGAGGAGATGCCTATCGACGCCGGAGGCCAACAGGTAGTGTTTGCTCCCTTCGCTAGTAGCTACTCTAAATATGGGTCTCAGCTTATCGAGACAATCACCAAGTACTCTGAGGAGCGGTGGCGAGCGAAGGTGGCAAAGGCCACGACATCTAGGGATACCACCGGCAAATACGTGGTGTCGGAGACTGCTACGGATGCGATGAAGCCCTCGAAGTCGAAGTCGAAGTTGAAGTCGAAGTTGAAGTCGAAGAAGCAAAATGCTCCCTAGTCTTCATATGTAATAACTGTAGTTTAGCCTTTTGTTTGAACCGTGCTTTTGTGGGGGGTGTTCCCTTGACATTTTATCAAGTTTGACTGCAGTTCTCTGCTTATCGATGTGTGATGAGTCTCATTTGCCTCTTGCTTGATTGTACCTAGGGTCCTTCGAGTAGTGGTCCTCATGATTCTCCTCCCACTGATGAAACCTCGGCGCAGCCGCGTTCAAAGGTGCAGGAATTGTCATTGCTTTCGTGACTACGCGATCGCATTAAGCAATTGGAGCGTGAGTTACCCATCATCCACGGTAGTGCGGATGTGTGGAAGTTGAAGGCGGAGAAGGCCACCACTCGCGAGAAGAATCTCCTGGAGGAAGTGGCGCAGTTGAATGAGCAGTTCAAATGTTAGCTTTCTCCCTTCTCATCTTTTGTTTTAGTCAGTCACGGTGATGCCTTGTCTTCATACTTTGCTGTTTGCTTGGTGTAGTTGTTAGCGCTCGTCATCCACAGGATGAGAAGGACCGGGTGTCCATTCGAATGAACAACCTGACCTTGGAGCAACTGCAGGCGAGTGGGTATTTTTGGGTGGACCATGACCGTGCAATCACGCTGGCAACCCTACAGGATCGGTCTTCTCGAGTGCTCCAATGTTTGAAGAAGGCGCAGTCGTGTCTTAGGCACATTTATCAGATGATATTTCCACTGGATGTCGTCCCTTCTGCCGTCCTAAAAACCAAGGGGGTTTAGGGGTACTAAACCTACAGATTCAAAATAATGCCCTCCTTCTGAAAAATTTGGACAAATTCTACAACCACCAGGACATACCTTGGGTTCATCTCATATGGGAGACATATTACAAAAATGGAAAACTACCTGGAAGAAGCATGGAGGGATCTTTCTGGTGGAAGTCACATATCAAATTAATTGATAACTTTAAAGGCATGGCTAAATGCAATCTGAAATCAGGCAGATCTGCTTATTTCTGGACTGACCTTTGGCAAGATGAGTGCTTGATGAATAAATTCCCTCACCTTCTGTCCTATGCTAAGTCTACAAACATCAATGTTCATGATTTCCTTCATGCTGAATTTCTTGAAGATAACTTCGACCTACCTCTCTCTCATCAAGCTTTCTCTGAGTTTTTAGTCATGGAAGAAAGATGCCAGGAATTCAGGCATGACACTCAGGAGGACACTCATGATAATTGGAACTATATTTGGGGATCAGATAAATTTGAAGTTAAAAAGGCCTACTCAGCCATGATTGGATACTCACCATCACTACCTAACTTTTCTTGGGTTTGGGCAACCTCCTGTCAAAATAAACACAAGTTCTTTTTCTGGCTTTTGCTACTAGACAGATTGAATACAAGAAATCTACTGATGAGAAAGAATTTCAACCTTCCTGATTACAATTGTGTTATATCCAACTGCATCTCAGAAGAATCAGCAAATCATCTTTTCTGGGATTGTCCATTTGCAAAAAAATGTTGGGACCATATTTCTAGAAACAGAAATGCAAATCTAACAGGATTAGAAGCTATTTCAAACATCAAAGAAAAGTTACATCTACCATTTGCAATGGAGATCATTATCATGACTTCCTGGGGTATCTGGATATGCAGAAATGAGAAGATTTTTAATGACAAAAGACCCACTTTTGATAGATGGAAAGCAATTTTCTACCAAGAAATGAGATGGGTACAATTCAGAATCAAAGGAAAATACAAGGAGAAATTCAAAGCCTGGCTCAATCAGCAATTAGATCAGGGATAGAATAGATTGTCTCAGTTTATTTCCTCTGCATAGATCGAATTAGATGTAACTGTTTATGATCTACCTTAGATCATTTCTCATTGTAACATACTCATATATAATAAAAAAATTGTAGTGGGGATTTTTCCCTACTGTTTCACCTCAAAAAAAATGTCGTCCCTTCAAGCCTGCTGGCTCTTTTGGCAAAGCTTCAAGATATAAGCACGGTATGCGAGTGCGTTCGTCAGCAATTGGTTGCAGGTGCGAAAGCTGCCTTGTCGATGGTGTGACTGCATCGGCCAGATGTGGACATGGCATCCGTTGCTGCTGGACCACCGCCGCCGCCAGAAGGGATGACCTAGAACATGGTGCCAAACTACCAGGCGGTTGATCAGCCAGCAGAGGACATCGTCGACTTCTTTGAAGAGCAGACGAATGTTCATCTTCTGCATCAGTAGCATAGTTTGTATCCTGCACATAGATGTATGAGTGTTGTAAAGTTCGTATGATTGTGTTAAGTGTATATAGTACCCATTGATATGTGAAGAGCTTGCTAGCTTGTGTATTTTTCGACTGTATGGTACTCTGCAGTTCCTTTTCGTTAGCCTGACTTGTGTTTATCTCAGCACCTTGCCAACCTGTCAGGTGCGTTGCAACTGGGTTGGTGTTTATCAAGGGTTTGATTGGTGTTGTGTCAGCTACTTAGGATACTGTGATTTGTTCGTAGAATGAAAGTGTAAAGGGTGGCGCAGCCCCCGAGTGATAATTTTGCAAGAAAATAAGGAAAAACACAGAGTTTTGGGGTACTTAGCTTTATTTATTCACAGAATAGTATGAGGTACAATGTGTGGCTAAGTAGCCTGGCTGAATAGCCTTATTTGTAATGTAAAAACGACTAGGGGTAGAAGCAACGCAGCTGCGCGACGTTCCAGGGGTTGGAGTATGCAACTCCCCTCTTGAAATCTTTAAGGCAATAGGCGCCACCTAGGGTTACTTCTGTAATCACGTAAGGTCCTTCCCAAGGGGATTCGAGCTTGAGATTCCCTTGCTGCTTCAGTCGCAGGACCAGGTCTCCTTCGACGAAGGATCTGGGGCGTAGCCTTCTGCTGTGGTAGTTGCGAAGGCTCTACTGGTAGATCGTTGATCTCTCCGCTGCTATCTCGCGAGCCTCGTCAAGGAGGTCAACGGAGTCTTCGAGTGCCAGAGTTGACTCCTTCTTGCTGTATGCGACCACCCGTGGGGCTTTGTAGCGCACTTCTGCGGGTAGCACCGCCTCAGCACCGTGCACCATGAAGAACAGACTATAGCCCGTGGCGCTGTTTGGAGTTGTGTGTAGGCTCCAAAGTACGGATTGCAGCTCGTCTGGCCAGCATCCGGCGGCTTGTTCGAGTGGCTAGAGGACTCGTTTCTTGATTCCACCTCAGACAAGGCTGTTGGCCTTTTCGACTTGACTGTTGGTCTGCGGGTGAGCCACCGAGGCGTAGCTTATGTTGATTCCTAGGTTTTTGCAGAATTCCTGGAACTCCTTAGAGGTGAAGTTTGTCCCATTGTCCGTGATGATGCTATGTCGCACTCCAAAGCGGTAGACAATGGACTCGAAGAACTTGACAACACTGGCTCCTGATTGATTCGTCACCGGCATGGCCTCGATCCACTTGGTGAATTTGTCGATTGCGACCAAGAGGTAGATGTAACCTCCTCGCGAGGACATTGGGAGCTTGCCGACCATGTTGAGTCCCCATTGCGCGAAGGGCCAAGCCAATGGTATTGGCCGGAGTTCCACGCCAGGTGCGTGTGGTTTGTTTGTGAATCGCTGGCAAGCGTTGCAGTGTTGGACGATGTCCTTGGTGTCGCGCATGACCGTAGGCCAGTAGTATCCAGCTCGTAGAGCTTTAGCAATGAGGGCACGACTGCCAGCATGGTGCCCGCAAGTTCCTTCATGTATGTCGAGGAGGATGGCCCTTCCGTCCCCGTTGGAGACGCACCGTTGAAGTACCCCTGTAATACTACGCTTGTACAATTCGCCATTGATGTGGGCGAATGCCTTGGATTGTCGCACGATGTGTCGCGCATCAGCCGGGTCGTCTAGCAGCCTCTTGCTGAGTAGGTATGTGATGTAGGATTGTGTCCAAGCTGGCTCGATCATCATTACCCCCATTGGTCCTTCGAGTCTTGTATCAAGCTCCATGTCATCGAGTGCCATTGGCTCGTTGGGTGGCGTAGACCCCGAGTCTGTTGACGTACTTGCTTTCTTCTCTGGAGCCTTGGTCTTGATGGAGCGCTCGCAGATGCGCTCGAGGAATACCCCAGGTGGTATGGGGGAGCAGGTGGAGCCAATATTGGCGAGTAGATCCGCCTCTTCATTGCTTTCACGGCCCACGTGTCGTAGCTCGCAGTCGTCGAAGTCCCCTTCGAGTGTGTCGTAGAGGTCACGATAGGCGATCATGTTGTTGCTCAATGCGTCGCACTCGTGCATCGTTTGATTGACCACCAGCTTGGAGTTGCCATAGATGATGAGCCTCTTGGCACCGCAGGCTTTCGCCATCCGCATCCCATGGATTAAGGCTTTGTATTCTGCTTCATTATTTGAGGCAGTGAACTACATTCGCAAAATGTATTTCATCTTGTCTCCCTGGGGCGATGTCAGTATGACACCTGCGCCAGCTTCATCCTTTCGCTTGGATCCATCAAAGTGCATTATCCAAAGATAGGACATGTCTGGCTTGTCAGGGAGCTAGTTCTCCATCCAGTGCACTAGGAAATCCGGAAGAACTTGCGACTTGATCGCTTCGTGCTTCTCATATGTGATGTCTTGTGGAGACAGTTCGATTCTCCAAAGCGCGACTCGTCCGGTGGCGTTGGGATTATTGAGTATATGCCCGAGCGGGGCATCGTTTAGCACCATGATTGGGTGCTCTTGGAAGTAGTGGCGAAGTCGCCTGGCTGTTATGAAGATGCTGTAGGCCAGCTTCTGGTAGTGCGGGTACTGCTGCTTTGTTGGCGTGAGCACCTCGCTGAGGTAGTATACTGGGCGCTGGACCCTGATACATTGCAAATGTATCTATCATTTCTGATGCTCCATGCTTGGTTTTATCTCCTTTCTTGTGTTTTGTCCACACTTTGGAGTACTTTTCATATGATTTCTTGTACTAACCTATTAATAAGAGCCACAGTGCTAGCTGCCTGTTTTCTGCTGTTTTTGGTTCTAGGAAAGTCAGAAAATGAATATTCTCGGAATTGGACGGGACAAAAGCCAAAGTGCCTATTTTTCCAGAAGACTCCAGGAGCCAGAATACGAGACGGAGGAGGGCCAGGGGCTGGCCACACCACCCCCTGGCGCGGGCTGGGCCTGGCCGTGCCAGGGCATGATGTGGTGGCCCTAGGCACCCCCTCGGTCTCCCTCTTGGCCTATAAGAAGCCTTCTGACCTAAAAACTTCGGGGGGTTCGACATTTTTCCACGAAAAGTTCCGCTGTGCCGCCGCCACCGAAGGGGAGATTCGGGGGACAGAAAGTCTCTGTTCCGGCACCCTGCCAGGATGGGAAAGTGCCCCTGGAGCCATCTCCATCAATCTCCACCATCATCTCCATCGACCATCCATGTTTCCCCCATCTATGAGTGAGTAATCCCCCGCTGTAGGCTATGCGGATGGTAGGGATTGGATGAGATCGTTCATGTAATGGCATCAGATTGTTAGGGCATGGTGCCTAGTATCTTTTATTAGTGCTTTATGACTTTGTTGCGACTTGTTGTGCTTAATGCTTGTCACTAGGGCCCGAGTGCCATGATTTCAGATCTGAACATGTTATTGATTCATTATGATAGTATTGTTTTGGGTCTTATCTGCAAGTTGTATACACACGTTGTTGTATGGAACCTATGGCCTCGAAGTGACAGAAATCGGGATAACCGGAAGGGAAAGGCTTTGATGTGAGGATCACTTGTGTTCATGGAGTGTTAATGCTTTGCTCCAGTGCTCTATTAAAAGGAGCACCGTAATTGCCAGTAGTTCCCTAGAGGCCCCGCTGCAAACGGGCTGGCAGGACAAAAGATGTTGTGCAAGTTCTCATTGCGAGCACGTATGACTATATATGGAACACATGCCTAGGATTGTCTAGTACTTGGATGCTTTATCTTATTTATCTGCAATTGCCCTATGTTCTAATTGCTATGTGAATTGTCTTGTCCATGCAACGCCTGTCCATCCATCCCTATGCCTACCGCACTCGAATCCCACTGTTTACTGCTTTTGTTACTACTGTCTTTGCTTTGCTACCGCTGTTGCTTTACTATTCCTACTACAAAACTGTTGCTACTGATAAACTGCTGTGAGCAAGATTGTTTCCAGGTGCAGTTGAATTGACAACTCAGTTGTTAAGGCTTATAAATATTCTTTGGCTCCCCTTGTGTCGAATCAATAAATTGGGTTTCACTTCCCTCGAAAATACTGCGATACACCCCCTATACTTGTGGGTCATCAAGACTATTTTCTGGCGCCATTGCCGGGGAGCATAGCTTTATTTATCAAGTTCACTTGGAATCACTATTGTTCAAGCTAAGTTTATCTTTCTCCTTGTTTGCTTGTTTCTTTATCAAAAATACAAAAAAAATTAGTTCCTACTCTAGTTGTTATTTTCGTTGGTCTGTTATTGTCTTGCTTTGTCATGCTTGTTGTCAATGGTTGGTTTCTTTGAAACTGAAGCTTATTGGCAAGGTGGGTTCACGGAAGATCAAAAATATTATTATAAGGAACACCGCTTGTCACAAAAAAGGAAACACTTATGGGAACAAATTGATAGATTGTATACCATTGCTAGAAACGTGTGCTCTACTTATAATGTTACTTATTGCTATGATAAATCTCATTGCAGAAAGAGGTATAAACACCCCCCTTTTCAATGTGAGTATAATGATAATGATACCATATCTTCTTATGCTAAAGGAATTTATGACTTTTATGATGCGGAACAAATTCAAGAATTTATTGCTTGGAAGGGTGATTTTGAACTTGCTAGTTTGCTTGAAAATATTGATGATTCACCTTATAAGTATGAGGTCTATGGTATACTTAAATTTTTCTTTGATAATTACAAGGATGAAAATGGCCCTATTCTTGAGTATTTTAATAGATGGTCTCCACAAATGGAAGAGACTAATGCCTTGCAGGATCCTATGGAAGAAGAAATTGATGAACCTGAAATCTCATTAGATGAAAAAGAGGAGGAGAGTGATGAACAAAAGGAGGTAGAATGGATTAGCTACCCATTCCTACCTTCTAATGAGAGTTACTCTTTATCCCTTACATTATTTGATTGTCTTCCATGCTTACTAAAGGAGGATGAATGTTATGTTCCCGAGGTTTCTTTTGAAAATGTTTATAATAAAGCCCTAGTGCTTGTAGATCATGAAGAGCATGCTTTATGTGATAGTTATATTGTTGATTTATTCATGAGGCTACTGAAAATTATTATGAGAGAGGAAAATATGGTGGTAGAAGTTTTCATGGTATTGAAACACCTCTCTATGTGCTAAAAGTTTTGAAGTTACTCTTGTTTCATCTTCCTATGCCTGTCACTTTGTTCTTTGCGAATTTATTTGCTTACACGATTCCTATAAATAGGAAGTGGGTTAGACTTAAATGTGTTTTGAATTTGTTTCTTGATGCTCTCTTTTACTTCAACTCATATTTCTTATGAGAGCATCCTCTCAAACTTTTATGCCTGAAGATGATATTATGTCTATTATTCTTGGGAGACCTTTTCTTAAATACTGCAGGAGCTATTATTAATTATAATCAAGGGAAGGTGACCTTCAATGTTAATGACAAGGAACATATTGTCTATTTCCCCAAGAAGATTGAAAGGACTTATGGTTTTGAATTCAATTGAACATGTTGAGGGCATTCAAGTTGGAGAAATATATTGTCCCATACCAAGAGAAAAATTTGAAATTATTATGATTGGGACTATTGCTATCAAGGTTGAGTCAACATAATCATTAGTGATTAAAGCTCTCACGAACTTGATGGCACACTTTACTTTACTTGCCCTTAATAAACTTGAACCATTGTGTCTTCTATGTTGTATATGCTTGCACTTATTTGTTGGGAATTAGCAGAACCATGCTTTCATGGGGAACGCTTTCAATACTGCACTTGGTACTTGTACCTAGTTGATATCATGCTCTTTTGTATATGGATGTCGTCGGTGTGAAATGAAAGGGGAGCTTGTAAGTCCATGGAGTTATGTATATGTGTTAGAGAAACGCCTGGGCCGCTGGTCTAATCCATGCGGACATATTGGAAACCTGTAGCGTGACCATAATGAGCTGTCTATGAAGCATTCTTCTTATAAAAAAAAGAGTCCTATATTGAGAAAAAAGAGAAGAGATACTATGAAAAGAGGAAAGAGAGAAAAAAGCACCATATTCCCATGGCAAATAAGAAGAATGCTGAGATGCTCGTTGTCTGCTTGCCTTGTCATTTTGATATGGAGATTCTTCTGTATCATCGGGCAAGGGGTACCCCGTTGGCGGTTCTCAATGATAGACATGTACTTACAATGACAAGAACTTACATGTGACTAAACTTGAGTAGCATGAGGAGCGGCCCTCATATACAAGGGACATGAGATTTCTGACTTATACTTCGTTAAGCATGTACACCATAGTTTGTTCACTTTAACCTTAATCACTTCAAGATGCTTATGATAGGGGCAATGAGAGCTGAAAGCTATAAGTACCATAATTTTTGGAAGCTCTTTATGAGACTTGAATCCCTACTTCCTTTTATACAAAGGCCTTTTTTCCACCATTATATTGAGTCTCCACCTTCTATCTTTATGCACTTACTTTGAGAGCATAGTGGCCATTCTTAGTTCTATGTGCATTCTCCCAAGACTTGTTGATTGATGCATACCTTGATATTGCTTGTTTTAAACTATTTGTATCTAGTCACTCTTGTAAACTTTGAAGGTGTGCTATGCATTTATGTTTACTACTCTATGAGGGACAAGCTGAATGCCACTATGCTATGTTTTCCTTATGTTAAACAAACAAACGTCTTGCAAGGCATTGCTATTCATGAATCTTTTGTTTGTGCCTTTTCATGTTGCATCATAGTCTCTTTGTCTTATTGCTAGAACTTTGTCTTTCATGTTATGATTGAAGTACTATGATCCCAGCTTTGAATGTTTACAAATACTTTGGTCAAGTTTATGATGGTGCATGTCACCTCAAAAATTATTCTTTCTTTTTATCACTTACCTACTCGAGTACGAGCAGGAGTTAAGCTTGGGGATGTTGATACATAGCAAATGTATCTATAATTTTTGATGCTCCATGCTTGGTTTTATCTCCTTTCTTGTGTTTTGTCCACACTTTGGAGTACTTTTCATATGATTTCTTGGACTAACCTATTAACAAGAGCCATAGTGCCAGCTGCCTGTTTTCTGCTGTTTTTGGTTCCAGGAAAGTTAGAAAATGAATATTCTCGGAATTGGACGGGACAAAAGCCAAAGTGCCTATTTTTCCAGAAGACTCCAGGAGCCAGAATACGAGACAGAGGAGGGCAAGGGGCTGGCCACACCATCCCCAGGCGCGGGCTAGGCCTGGCCGCGCCAGGGCATGGTGTGGTGGCCCCAGGCACCCCCTCGGTCTCCCTCTTGGCCTATAAGAAGCCTTCTGACCTAAAAACTTTGGGGGGTTCGACGTTTTTCCATGAAAAGTTCTGCTGCGCTGCCTCCATCGAAGGGGAGATTCGAGGGACAGAAAGTCTCTGTTCCGGCACCCTGCCGGGACGGGGAAGTGCCCCCAGAGCCATCTCCATCGATCTCCACCATCATCTCCATCGACCATCCATGTTTCCCCCATCTATGAGTGAGTAATCCCCCGCTGTAGGCTATGGGGATGGTAGGGATTGGACGAGATCGTTCATGTAATGGCATCAGATTGTTAGGGCATGGTGCCTAGTATCTTTTATTAGTGCTTTATGACTTTGTTGCGACTTGTTGTGCTTAATGCTTGTCACTAGGGCCCGAGTGCCATGATTTCAGATCTGAACATGTTATTGATTCATTATGATAGTATTGTTTTGGGTCTTATCTACAAGTTGTATACACACGTCATTATTTATCTGCAATTGCCTAAATAAGATAAAGCATCCAAGTACTAGACAATCCTAGGCATGTGTTCCATATATAGTCATACGTGCTCGCAATGAGAACTTGCACAACATCTTTTGTCCTGCCAGCCCGTTTGCAGCGGGGCCTCTAGGGAACTACTAGCAATTAAGGTGCTCCTTTTAATAGAGCACCGGAGCAAATCATTAACACTCCGTGAACACATGTGATCCTCACATCAAAGCCATTCCCTTCCGGTTATCCCGATTTCTGTCACTTCGGGGCCATAGGTTCCGGACAACAACGTGTGTATACAACTTGCAGATAAGACCAGAAACAATACTATCATAATGAATCAATAACATGCTCAGATCTGAAATCATGGCACTTGGGCCCTAGTGACAAGCATTAAGCACAACAAGTTGCAACAAAGTCATAAAGCACTAATAAAAGATACTAGGCACCATGCCCTAACAATCTGATGCCATTACATGAACAATATCATCCAATCCCTACCATCCCCATAGCCTACAGCGGGGGATTACTCACTCATAGATGGAGGAAACATGGATGGTCGATGGAGATGATGGTGGAGATCGATGGAGATGGCTCCGGGGGCACTTCCCCATCCAGGCAGGGTGCCACAATAGAGACTTTCTGTCCCCCAAATCTCCCCTTCGGTGGTGGCGGCGCTGCGGAACTTCTTCTGGAAAAATGTCGAACCCCCCCCTGAGTTTTTAGGTCAGAAGGCTTCTTATAGGCGAAGAGGGAGACCGAGGGTGTGCCTAGGGCCACCACACCATGCCCTGGCGTGGCCAGGCCTAGCCCGCGCCTGGGTAGGGGGGTGTGGCCAGCCCCTGGCCCTCCTCCGTCTCGTATTCTGGCTCCTGGAGTCTTCTGGAAAAAATAGGCACTTTGGCTTTTGTCCCGTCCAATTCCGAGAATATTCATTTTCTGACTTTCCTGGAACCCAAAACAGCAGAAAACAGGCAGCTGGCACTGTGGCTCTTGTTAATAGGTTAGTCCAAGAAATCATATGAAAAGTACTCCAAAGTGTGGATAAAACCAAGCATGGAGCATCAAAAATTATAGATACATTTGCAATGTATCAGTAGGCCAGTAGAAACCTGATTGCAGCACCTTCTGCGCAGTTCTGTCTCCTGCATGATGTCCTCCATAAGCACTACCATGACATTTATGCAATATCTCTTTTTGTTCATATTCTGGAACACATCTTTGCATAATACCATCCACTCCTTCTTTATATAAGTGTGGGTCATCCCAAAAATAATGCCTCAAATCATAAAAGAACTTTCTTCTTTGCTGAGCTGTAAAAGTTGGAGGCAAATACTTGGAGACAATAAAGTTAGCATAATCAGCGTACCAAGGGCTACCTCGCGAGTTTACCCCTACCACAACCAACTGTTCATTTGGAAAACTATCATTAAAAGGCATAGGGTCAAAGGAGATATTTTCCAATCGAGATAGATTATCAGCTACAGGGTTTTCAGCACATTTCCTATCTATAATATGTAGATCAAACTCTTGTAAAAGCAGCACCCATCTAATAAGCCTAGGCTTAGCGTCCTTCTTCTTCATAAGGTACTTAATAGCATCATGATCAGTATGAATGGTGACTTTTGAGTCTACAATATAGGGTCTAAACTTATCACAAGCGAAGACGACAGCTAGAAATTCTCTTTCAGTAGTAGCATAATTCCTTTGAGCGGCGTTTAGAGTCTTACTAGCATAATGAATAACGTTTAGCTTTTTATCAATTCATTGCCCAAGGACAGCTCCTACAGCAAAATCACTAGCATCACACATTATTTCAAAGGGTAAGCTCCAATCAGGTGGTTGAACAATAGGAGCTGTAGTTAAAGCCTTCTTAAGAGTTTCAAAAGCTTCCTTACAATCATCATCAAAAACAAAGCGTACATCTTTTTGAAAAAGATTAGTGAGGGGTTTTGATATTCTAGAAAAATCTTTAATAAACCTTCTATAGAAACCAGCATGACCAAGGATACTACGAATACCTTTGATGTCTCTTGGGCAGGGCATTTTCTCAATTGCCTCAACTTTAGCTCTATCCACCTATATGCCTCTTTCGGACACCTTATGCCGAAGGACAATCCCTTCATTAACCATGAAGTGGCATTTCTCCCAATTAAGAACAAGATTAGTTTCTTCACACCTCTGCAAAACTTTATCAAGGTTGTGCAGACAATTATCAAAAGAAGTTCCATAGACAGAGAAGTCATCTATGAACACTTCCACAATTTCCTCACAAAAACCATGAAAGATAGCAGACATGCATCTTTGAAAAGTAGCAGGAGCATTACATAAACCAAAAGGCATACGTCTATAAGCATAAGTTCCGTAAGGGCAAGTAAAAGTAGTTTTTTCCTGATCTTGTTTTTTAACAGCAATTTGAGAGAAACCAGAATAACCATCAAGAAAACAAAAATGGGTCTTTTTAGACAACCTTTCCAACATTTGATCAATAAATGGAAGCGGGTAATAATCTTTCTTAGTAACTTTATTGACTTTCCCAAAGTCAATGCACATTGTTAACTTTATTGACTTTCCCAAAGTCAATGCACATTGTATAGCCTACTACTATTCTTTGGGGAATAAGCTCATCATTATCATTAGGCACAATAGTAATACCTCCCTTTTTAGGGACATAATGAACATGACTAACCCATTCACTATCAGCAATAGGGTAAATAATACCAGCATCAAGGAGTTTCAATACCTCATTTCTTACCACTTCCTTCATCTTAGGATTTGAACGTCATTGGTGCTCTACTACTGGCTTTGCATCTGGATCTATATTGATAGCATGCTGACATATAGTAGGTGAAATCCCTTTTAAATCATCCAGAGTATAGCCCATAGCCCCTCGGTGTTTCTTCAAAACCTCCAATAACCTTTCTTCCTCCTTCCCTAAAAGTTTAGAGCTAATAATAACAGGATATATCTTTTTATTATCAATGTAAGCATATTTAAGATCGTCAGGGAGAGGTTTTAGATCGAAGACCGGATCCTTTTTAGGTGGCAACGTAGTACCCAAGTCTTCTACAGGCAAGTTATGCTTAAGCATCTTAGGCCGATTACGGAGAATCTCGTCAATCTCGTTCCTTTCTTCCATGAAGATTTCACTTTCATGATCTTCCATAAATTGCTGCAAAGCATTGTTAGGAGCAAGAGAAATAGAAGCAAGTTGTTCCACTCTAAAATCCTCATTATGGGTTTCCTCTTCACAAGGTTCTTTAGTAAATTTCAAAAAATTAAACTCATAAGATTCCCCATCAAACTTAGTCAAGATTTTCTCCCTTTTGCAATCTATAATAGCTCCACAAGTACTCAAGAAAGGTCTACCAAAAATGATAGGATAAGTTTTACTAGCAGCTGAACCAAGTACTAGAAAATCAGCAGGATACTTAATCTTACCACAATGAACTTCCACGTCTCGTACAATACCAATTGGAGAGATGGTCTCTCTATTAGCAAGGTTAATAACCATAACAATCTCTTCCAATTCACAGGGACTGATTTCATGCATAATTTCTCTATAAAGCTCATAAGGAATAACACTAGAACTTGCACCAATATCACATAAACCATAATAGCAATGATCACCAATTCTAACGGAAAGCACAGGGACACTAGCCTTTTTAGTTCTATTAGGGTGTGAAACAATATTAGAAGCATCCTCACAAAAGACTATGTGTCCATCTTCTACGCTTTTAGTGACAAGGTCTTTCACAATTGCTACAATAGGTTCAATGTTTATTTGTTCATCAGGTTTTATAGTTATCTTTGCACTTTTAGTGATTACACTAGTTATCATAGGATGGTCCTTTACCTTATCAGGGAAGGGTTTCTCGATATAAAGTTCAGGTAAGATGTGATCAAAAGTGTAAAACTCAGTACTCCCAACAGGTACACTGTCAGCAATATCTTTATAAGACGCATGGTACTTGCTCCATCCCCTTTTTGGGATTTCAATATAAGAAGCAAAAGCCTTAAAGAAATTTGTAATAACTTGTAAATCAAGACCATAAGTATTATTAATATTTTGAAAGTCATCAGTTCCCATAAAAGATTCAATGCATTCATAATCATAATTTATACCTGACTTTCTTCCTTTGTCATTCTCCCATGCTTCAGCATTGTCTTGAATATGGTCCAGAAGATCCCATTTAGCTTCTTCTTCCATGCGAGTGAATGATACAGCACAAGAAGCATCCAATAAATCCTTATCGTGTAGAGGGAGTCTTGCATAAAAGTTATTGATACTAGTATTGTTGGGGAGATCATGAATGGGACATTTGAGCATTAGTAACTTCAATCTCCCCCAAGCTTGAGTTGTACTCTCTCCATCAAGAGGCCAAAAGATGTATATTTGATTCCGATCTTTATGAATCTCACTAGGAGGATAAAACTTTGAATTAAAGAGAGGTACTATTTCCTCCCATTCCAGAGCTTGACCATTCTTCAGCAGCTTATACCATTCCTCAGCTCTTCCTTTCAGTGATAATGAGAATAACTTCTTCTTAACTTGATCTATAGTAATACCTGCACACTTGAACAACCCGCATAATTCGTGTATAAAGAGTAAATGATCACCAAGATGGACAGTTCCATCCCCAACATAGTAGTTATCCATAACACGATCAATAATTCTTGTAGGTATTTTAAAAGCATCATTCTCAATAGGTGGTGGTTCATCTACTACCTTAGCAGTGGTAGTAGCATTACCAAATAAGAAACTCAGCGAATTATCCATAACAAAAATAAAGCAACTAACAGAAGTAGACAATACTCACAGTAGAGGTTTCCTTTACTAGTTCCACTCCCCAATAGCGCTTCATTCCCCGGCAACGGCGCCAGAAAATAGTCTTGATGACCCACAAGTATAGGGGGTGTATCACAGTATTTTCGATAAGTAAGAGTGTCGAACCCAACGAGGAGCAGAAGGTGCTGGCTAGTAGTATGGATCAGGAATTCTCTACAAATACTTAGCAAACAGATTTTTAGGGTTTTTTGATAAAGCAAATAAATAAAGTACGAGTAAACAAAAGACAATAAGAATAGATGCAGCAAGTGGCCCAATCCTTTATTCAGCAAAGGACAAGCCGGTTGTATTACTTAAGATGACCAAACGTTCTCGAGGACACATGGGAAGACTGTCAAGTGCTTTCGCTTCATATAGTTGATTAATCTTCTTTAGCTTGCTAAGTGTTGTGTGGATGAACTTGTGCTAATGTACCGACCTTCCTAGGACTAATACATACTTGTGATTATACCCCTTGCAAACATCCGTAAGTACAAGAAAGTAATTAAGGTAGAAACCTAACCACAACTTTAAACTCTAAGACCCTTACGTCCCTTGTGCAATGGATTCCTAACGGGGGTTCAGGTTTCTGTCACTCCGGCAACCCCTACGATTAGTAGCCAAATACGCAATGCATTCCCCTAGGCCCATATAGGTGAAGTGTCATGTAGTCTACGTTCACATGACACCACTAGAAGAAGTACACCACAACTTAAATATCAAACTATTGAATCTTTCTCAACACAACTCCACTACTAACAACAAGACTTCTCCCATGTCCTCAAGAACAAAATGAACTACTCACAAGACATCATATGGATCATAATCAGAGATGGAATAATGATGTATAACAATCTGAACATAAACAATAATTCAATAGTTCACTCAATAGCATCAACTACAAAGAGTAATCAACACCGGGAAAGTTTCCCCTATGAACTATGCAAGATTCAACGCAATTGTTACATCAATATGGAGATGGTGATGAGGGTGATGATGGTGATGATGGTGGTGATGATGATGATCCCGATGAAGTATAGCTTGATGGTGGTGTTGATGGCGACGATCTCCCCTCTCCGGGAAGGAATTCCCCCGACAGAAATCTGTCTGCCGGAGAGATCTTTCTCTCTCGGTGTTTTCCGCCCCGCAGAGGCGGCGGAATCTTTCTGTGGTTGCTCTCCGAGTCTTAGGGTTTCGGTAGGATGATATACTTCAGAGGGGAGAGGCTGGAGTGGGCCAGGGTGGCCACACCACCTCCTGGCACGGCCTAGGGCTGCCCGTGCCATGGGTGGTGTGGGCCCCCTATGGCCCATCTCCACTCCGTCTTCTGGCATCCTTAGTCTTCTGGAAAAATAGGATTTTCCATATATTTTCCCGGATTTTCTGATCTTCACGAATTTTGCCTCCAAACAGCACCTTTTCCATCAGAATCCTGACTGCAGCGGTCCATGCTCCAAAAGTCATCAACCATGCAAAAATAGATGAAATAACATAAGTATCATCTCTTAATATGAAATATATCAATGAATAACAGTGAATTATGATATAGAATAGTGATGCAAAATGGACGTATCAAGGATTGCCTCGTAGAGCTTCTCGACAGCAGGCCCACTCGTTGTCATTGAGCTTGATCAGCATACGCTCCCTGGTGTTCTCATTCGTCACGAGGTGCAGCTCCCCTCCTGTCTCATTATTGGTGGGTGCGCTGTTGCCACCATTGGTGGGGCCACCGTTGGGTGTACTATTGACATGGGTATACCCTATAGGTACTCGAGCTTGGTATATACGGCCTAAATACGTAAAGGCCCACGGTGTCGCCAAGGCCCAAATGAAGGACTAGAGTAACCTACGGACTCTCGATTGCTTGAAGAACAAGAAGAAGCTAAAGATAGAAAGTTTGAAGGGGAAAACCCTAACTTGTAACCGACTCGACCTGTTACCTGAGACCTAACCTACCTATATAAAGGTTAGGAGGGGGCGGTGAGGAGGGCACACACAACCCTAGTTTCCACAACCCTCGCCAGATTGCATCTGCGCACCATTGTAATCTTCGATTCCTTCGATAATTCCACGAGCAGACAAGCAGGAGTAGGGAACTCTACGAGGCCTAAACCTGGGTAAATCTTTGAGTCCCCTGTGTGCTTGTTTGCTAGCCGATAGATGTCTCTAGCGCTCCCTCCTCCAAAACCCAAGTCCATAATAATGGGCATTGATGAGTTAAACCCTCGTCAATTGGCGCCGTCTGTGGGAATTGGGAGTGCTGATGTTGCGGCTTCTTTGGCCCCATCAACCGCGATCTACAACTCCGCAACAACGGAGATTCGCCAGCTCTTCGGCGCGTTCGACTTCACCGTCCACACACCAGCCACTCGCCCGGCTTTCGAGTCCGTAGGCGATGGGATCAGCCTGGCAATAGGGAGCTTCCGCTTCCAAGTTGGTCAGATAGGCACGCTTCGCATGCCTGATCAGCCGATGGCGTCGTCGATTGCTCCAGCATCATGGTTTCCTCCATCGATCGGAATGCTCAGTGAGCTCAACGCCTCGATAGCAGTCCAAAACACGATTAGCGACAGCAGTCCTGACTCCGATCTAGGTGACCTGGCCACTGAAGACGGAACCTACGGTTCCGGATCTGAGAGTTGTGGGAGCAGCAGGTTCCCCAATAACTTCATGTGCGCCGTCATCAACGCAGGCGACACCTCCGCCAACCGCGATAACACGAGCAATCGCGGCAATGGAACCGACCCGCCAAACGGCGGCAACAACAGCAACGGAGCTAACAGCGGTAACGGTGGCGATCGCACCAACGCCAACAATGGAGGAGCAGCCGAGCCTCCAACCATAATAAACGAGCAAACCGGCGAACGCGTCGTAATCAAGCTCAACGAGCAAGAGTGGGCTCGCTGCCGCGAGGCCCTACGAGGCACTCCTCTACCCTTCAGATCTCCGCAAGAACTGCTAATGGGCTACCATTGGCTCCTGAAGGAAGAATTCAAGCGCCAAGTGCAAACAATCGTGCAACTCGAGGCGCGCAAAAAGGCAGCAGACGAGTCGAGCCTTCGTCGTGCCGGGCTCTCCTCCTATGGAGGATCCTCCTCAAGAGGCAATGAATACGTTGCCAAAAAGAGGCAATCTCAGATGGCCCATCTCACCGAGAAAGAGCGCATAGAAGCCGCAAAGGTCCTCGACTTCAGCTCTATGATGGTCGACACACGGGGAAACATGGTCCCTAAGACGCCGCAAGCTACGGTGACAGCGGCCACCATGTACCTCCTCAATAACCAGCCGCTAGCTGGAGATCCCCGAGCTGCCATGCACCAATCTACGATTGCAGGCTTGGGATTAATCAAGGCCACCCTCGACAAGGAGCCAACACCGGAGCCGAAAAAGGGCAAAGCGCTAGCAAAGCGCTACTCCTCGCCCTCATCTAGCGACGACATTCACGATCTGTCTCGATGTCCCCGCTCACGGCGACACGACTGCGACTATGATGCGCGCGACGAACCTGCGCAGCGCAAGATCGACAAATCAAGGGCGCGACACGCTCGATCGACTGACTCAGAAGAGGAGGATGTGGAGCTCTGCGGTGCCAGATGCTTCAGCAGATCAATTAGGCAGAAGCGAATGCCTAAGGGGTTTAAACTCCCGTTAGAAAACCCGAAGTTCGACAGCCTATAGAACCCAAAAATCTGGCTAGATGACCACATCTCCTCTGTCAGGCTCCACGAAGGCAGTCGAAGCAAGGCCATGCAATGCTTGCTGCTACAGCTGCAGGGCGCTGCCCGAGCATGGCTCAACAACCTCCCACGCGGATCCATTCGCAGCTGGGACGAGCTGGTTTACAGCTTCGTGCGCAATTTCAAGGGCACGTACAAGCGGCCTGCATCAATCGAAGAGCTAAGATGCTGCCAGCAATGATCGGGCGAATCGCTACGCTCCTACATCCAAAGGTGGTCCATCATCAAGAACTCCGCAGAAAACATCTCGGAGGATCACGCGATTGATGCATTCAACGGCGGCGTCCGCCGCCTAGAACTCAGGGAGGAGCTGGGCCGCTCAAAGCCCAAGACCATCGACCACCTGATGGAGATCGCGAATCGGTGGGCCGATGGAGAAGATTCGGTGAAGAATCGCGTTCATTCCGATGAGGAGGCGGAACTCGAGCGTAGACGCGACCGCCGAAGCAAACGTCGTATGCGCATCTACGATGACCACGACGATGTCAACATGGTCGCAGCCGGCTACACCGACAGACGCGACGACAACTGCAACAACGGATATCGTAATGGTGGATATCGCGACTCCGGGAAGACCACACAAGTGTGGAAACGCCGCGGCCGTGATGAAGCACCCGCAACAACCATTGAAGACAAACTATCTGGGCCATGCACTGTGCACTTCTACATCCTCAAGCATGATGGGAAGAAGAAGTCCAGCCACCTCCTCAAGGACTGCCGCGAGTTCCTCAAACTACATGAGGGATTAGCTCGGATGAACCGCAACGCAGTCGAAAGAGGTTATGGCGCCGCCCCAAGCGCCGTGGCACATGGCGCTCCGCCACCACCGAATGCAGCCGCGCCGGACCAGCACCACAGAGGCGAACCCTACCCAAGGGCCATGGGTACCATGATGATCCAAAAAGGACGTCCCTCCAATCGGGTGCAGAAGGCTATCACTCGCCAAGTCAACTTGGCCACACACTCGCCACCATCTACCACTGAGTACCTCAGTGGAAGCGAGTCATGCATCACCTTCGATAAAAGCGACCACCCGCCCCAAGTACCTCGTCCAGGCCATTGTCCTCTCATACTCGAGGCGCAAATCAGAGGCTTTGACATGAGCCGCGTCTTCATGGATGGCGGCAGCGGCATCAACCTCATATTCGCGAGTACCTTGCGAGCAATGAGGATCCCTCTAACCTGCCTGGAAGCCTCGGACACAACATTCCACGGCATCGTCCCAGGGAAAGGCGTATATCCCCTGGGCAAAATCAAGCTCGACGTCATCTTCGGCACGCCAAAGAACTTCCGGCGTGAAGGCATCGACTTTGAGGTCATTGACTGGCCCTCACAATACCACTGCATCCTCGGACATGTCGCATTCGCTAGGTTCATGGCAGTGCCGCACTACGCCTACCTGCAGATGAAAATGCCAGGTCCCAATGGCGTCATCACGATCAACGGGAACTTCGAGAGATTCGACAGCTGTGACAGGGAATTCAATAGAATTTCCCAGTCCTTAGGCATGCAGGAAGAACTCGCAAGACTGAAAGAGTCAACAGACAACAATCTGCCTTCCCTGAGCCGGCCGAGCTCGCCCGATCTATCCTTCGACTCATCGGTGCACACCAAGAAAGTACAGGTCCACCCATCGGATCCCGCCAAGACGGCCCTCATTGCCAACAACTTGAGTCTCACATAGGAACTCGCGCTCGTCGAATTCCTCCGTGAGCACTGCGAAATTTTCGCCTGGTGTCCTGCGGACATGCCAGGAGTTCCCAGGGAATTCGACGAGCACGCACTCAACGTCAACCCCGACGCAAGGCCAGTCAAGCAAACAATTCGGCAATTGTCCGAGCCACGAGCGCAGGCAGTTGGCATGGAGATCAACAGACTCCTCGACATCAAATTCATACACGAGATCAAGGAAAGCACTTGGCTCGCCAACACAGTGCTGGTACCAAAAAAGGACACGGATATCCTGCGGATGTGCGTGGACTTCACCTCTCTGAATAAGCATTGCCCAAAGGATCACTTCCCGTTGCCACGCATCGACTAGATCATCGACTCCACTACGGGATGCGAGCGCCTCTGCTTCCTCGACGCCTACTCAGGCTATAATCAGATTCGAATGAAGGAGGAAGATCAAGAAAAAACAGCGTTTACAACGCCCTTTGGTGTGTTCTGCTACAACACAATGCCCTTCGGGCTAAAGAACGCGGGAGCTACCTACCAGCGGTGCATGCAGGCTTGCCTCAAGGAACAACTAGGTCGCAATATCCAGGTCTATGTCGACGACATAGTAATCAAGACCAAGGAGGAAGCCTCGTTAATCGACGATCTGCGCGAAACCTTTACCAACCTCAACCGCTACCGGATCAAGCTCAATCCGGACAAATGCGCCTTCGGCGTGCCATCTGGGCAACTACTCGGGTACCTCATCTCCGCTAGTGGAATTGAGGCAAACCCAAAGAAAATAAAAGCCATACTGGCCATGGAGAAACCGAAAAACATACGGGGCATTCAGTAGCTGGCTGGGCGAATCGCAACCCTCAGTCGATTCATCAGTCGGATGGGTGAAAAGGCACTGCCCTTCTACCAACTCCTCCGCAAAGCCGAAAAGTTCGAGTGGACCAACAAAGCGCAGGAAGCATTCGAAGACCTCAAGCTCCTTCTATCCACCTCGCCAGTACTCGTGACCCCAAAGGAAAGGGAACCACTGTTGCTATATATCTCCGCCACCAACCAGGTGGTCAACACAGTGCTCATCGTCGAGCGAGCCGAGGAAAACAAGGTCCACGGGGTACAACGCCCAGTATACTACCTCAGCGAGGTCCTCACACCAACAAAACAGCGGTACACGCACTACCAGAAGCTGGCGTACAGTGTCTTCATGACCGCCCGGCGACTGCACCATTACTTCCAGGAACACCCAATCGTGGTGGTCAACGACTCCCCATTGGGGCATATCCTCAATAACCCCGATGCCACAGGACGAGTCGCGCTTTGGGGAATAGAATTGTCTCCACGAGATATCACATACAAAAAGCACAACGCAATCAAGTCGCAAGTTCTCCCTGACTTCCTCGTGCACTGGATGGAGAACCAGCTCCCGGACAAACCAGATATGTCCTACCTCTGGACAATGCACTTCGATGGGTCCAAGCGGAAGGACGGAGCAGGCGCAGGTGTCATATTGACATCACCTCAAGGGGACAAGTTGAAGTATATCCTGCGAATGCAGTTCACAGCCTCCAACAACGAGGCTGAATACGAGGCCCTGTTGCACAGGATGAGGATGGCAAAAGCCTGTGGCGCCAAGAGGCTCATCATATATGGCGACTCCAAGCTGGTCAACAACCAAACAATGCATGAGTGCAACGCACTGAACGACAACATGATCGCGTACCGCAACCTCTACGACACACTCGAAGGAGACTTTGACGGTTGCGAGCTGCGGCACATAGGTCGCGAAAGCAACGAAGAGGCAGACGCACTCGCCAACATAGGCTCTACCTGCGCCCCCCATACCACCCGAGGTATTTCTCGAGCGCATCTGAGAACGCTCCATCAAGCCAAAGGCCGCAGAGAAGAAAACAAGCGCATCAACGGACTCGGGGGCTACACCGCCCAATGAGTCAATGGCACTCGATGACTTGCAGCTGGACACAGGACTCGAGGGACCAATGAGCATCATGATGATTGAGCAATCCTGGACGCAACCGTACATCACGTACCTCCTCAGCAAAAGGTACCGGACGATCTGACTGATGCATGACACATCGCGCGGTGATCCAAGGCATTCGCTGTTATCAACGGCGAACTGTATAAACACAGCATCACAGGAGTACTGCAACGATGCGTCTCCACGGCCGACGGAAGAGCTATTCTCCTCGACATCCATGAGGGAACCTGCGGAAACCACACCGGCAGTCGCGTCCTCGTCGCCAAAGCTCTACGATCTGGGTTCTATTGGCCTACGGCCATGCGCGACGCCAATGACATCGTCCAAAAATGCAACGCTTGCCAACGAATCGTGGATAAGCCGCATGCACCAGACACAGAGCTCCGACCAATCCCATTGGCCTGGCCCTTCGCACAATGGGGACTCGACATGGTCTACCTCTTGGTCGCAGTCGACAAGTTCACCAAGTGGATTGAAGCCATGCCAGTGACCAACCAATCAGGACACAGCGCAGTCAAGTTCTTCGAATCCATCGTCTACCTCTTCGGAGTACCGCACAGCATCATCACCGACAATGGGACGAACTTCACATCCAAGGAATTCCAAGAATTCTGCGAGAAACTGGGGATCAATATTAGCTACGCCTCTGTAGCACATCCACAGACCAACGGTCAGGTGGAAAAAACAAACAAGCTCGTCTGCGGCGACATCAAGAAGCGACTCCTCCGGCCACTCGAATAGGTCGCGGGCTGCTGGCCAGACGAACTGCAATCCGTACTCTGGAGCCTACACACAACTCCAAACAGTGCCACAGGCTACACGCCATTCTTTATGGTGCACGGAGCTGAGGGAGTGCTACCCGCCGAGGTACGGTACAAGGCGCCGTGCGTGGTCGCTTACAGCGAACAAGAGTCACCCCTCTCACTCGAAGACTCCGTCGATCTCCTTGACGAGGCAAGAGAAATCGCCACGGAAAGATCAACGATCTACCAGCAGAACCTGTGCAACTACCACAGTAGGAGGCTACACCCCAGATCCTTCGTCGAAGGCGACCTGGTTCTGCGACTGAAGCAGTAGGGATATCTCAAACTCGAGTCCCCCTGGGAAGGACCATATGTGATTACAGAAGTAATCCCAGGTGGCGCCTATCGCCTTCAAGATTTAGAGACAAGAGTCGCATACTCCAACCCCTGGTACGTCGCACAGCTGCGACGCTTCTACCCTTAGTCGTTTTACTTTTGCATCGCAAATAAGGCACTCAGCCAAGGCTACTTAGACACACATTGTACTTCGTACTGTCTCACAAATAAATAGAGCTAAGTGCCCCAAAACTCTGTATCTTCCTTTATTTTTTCGCAACTTATCTACTCGGGGGCTACGCCACCCTACACAGATCTGTTCTACGAACTAAAAACGCGATATCCCGAGTAGCTGGCACATCAATCGAAACCCTTGACACAACATCAACCTAGTTGCAACGCAACTGACAGGTTGACAAGGGACTGAGATAAAACGCATGGCCAGGCTAACGAAAAGGAGTCGCATAGTGCAACGCACTCACACGCTAGCAAGCTCTTTATACATATTCGACAATAAATTATGTACAACATTTATACGAACCTTAAAACACGGGTACACTTATGTGCATGATATAAACTAAGATACTACTGCAGTAAGAGAACGTTGGTTTGCTCCTCAAAGAAGTCGAGGATCTCTTCTGCTGGGCGATCCACAACCTAGTAGTGCGGCACCATATTCCAGGCAGAACCTGCTGGTGGCGCAGGCGGCCCAGCCGCAATTGCCGCAACATCTACATCAGGCCTATGCAGTCGCACCAGCGATAGAGCGGCCTTGGCACCAACCACCAACTGTTGCCTCACGCACTCGCGAACCGAGGACAGATCTTGAAACTTGGCAATGAGGGCCAGCAAGCTCGATGGAGTAACATCCAGCAGAAACATCGTCCGATAAATGTTCTTCAAGCATGACTGCGACTTCTTTAGGAAGTGCAGCACTCGCGATGCGCGATCCTGCAGGGTCGCCAGCACAATCGCACGATCATGATCTACCCAGAAGTATCCACTCTCTTGAAGTTGCTCCTGGGTGAAATCATGCATGCAAATGGCAATTCTATCATTCTCATCATGCGGATGACGTGCGCTAACAACTACACGAAGCAGCAACAGTGGCATAAGTACAGTGCACCATCGCGAGTGACTACAAGGAAAAGATAAGAGCAAGCAAACTAACACTTGAATTGGTCACCCAGCTGCGTCACCTCGCCAAGCAGATACTGCTCGCGGGCAGCGGCCTTCTCTGCCTTCGACTTCCATACATCCGCGTTACCACGGAGCACGGGCAGTCACGCTCCAGCTGCTTCACATGGTCGTGCAGTCGCGAAAGCAGCGACAACTCATCTACCCTTGAGGGCGGCAGTGCCAAAGTATCATCAAGAGGCAACAGTGTAAGATGCCACTGACTTTCCGCCAGCCCCTGATGCCGTAGCCTTCACCGCCTTCTTAACGCGCTGCAGCTCCTCAGAATACTTCGCGACCGTGTTTATCAGCTGCGGCCCATATTTACCACAGGCAGTCGCGAAAGGAGCAAAGACTACCTGCTGCCCGTCCGCGCTAACAGGCATCGCCTTCGACACAACGGCAGGATCAATCGCAACTCCGTGGGCCTGCACCATGGCAAGTGACATAGACGCGCCAGCCGCGCGGAGTGAGTTCTTGAAGCTAGAAGGAACACCCCCGGCGAAAGACTCCACTAGCTTGCCCATGTTCTCGATTAGCTCAGCCTTGGGCATAAGCTCCTCCCGGAGGCGACTAAGAACGCCCTTGGCCTTGAAGAGCGTATCTTGAACGGCGATGCTACGGTCCTCGACTGCCGAAAGCGCGCCTGCCAAAGCGTCGTCACGGTGGAGGGCCTTAGGATCGAAGCTCAAACCTCTAGCATCTGCACACAAACCAACACATGAATATCAAACATCAATACCAACGGCAAAATAACAAACAGAGAACAACAATGATATCCAAACAAGGTACCTGAGAGGGCTTTGGCAATCGAGAAAAGCTATTCTTCGAACAACTTCTCCCTGGAAGCAATGGAAGCACGAAGATCCTCTTCGCGCCTTTGCGCCTCGTCACGCGTGGCGATTGCCTCATCGGGACCCTTCACAGCCGCGACAAGAGTTTTCTCCATGGTGGCAGCGTCGCGCAGGAGGGCATTATGTTCAGCTACACAAGCAAAAAAGGTTTGACTAGCAGTCGACTATATCAAAGGAGAAGAAGAATAAGTGCAGGACACTCACTCTCGACTACGCGATGACGCGTCTCCAGCATTGCATGCTGGCGGCCCATCGCGAGCACTTGCTCCGCCAGGTGCGCGGCCTCCTTCACAAGGAGCTAGCGCATAACAAAGGATCAGCAGAAACCATCGACTGCAACATGAAAAAGGAAAAAAAGCCTACTCTTATGTGATCCTCCAAAGACTCCGAAGCCATTTGGTGTGTAGTCATCCAGGCAACCATTTGATGCTCCCCTGCATGAGGAGAACTGAAAGAGTTGTGCCCGGAGTGGGCCGCCAATGGAGGGGAAGGAGCGCGCTCGACCTCTTTCTTGGCCCTTGAGGTCGCGACTCCTGATTCTTTCAAGAATTGAACGTCGCCAGAAGATGACGACGCCTCTTGGCTGTAAGACAAAATCCACATCAAGAAAAGGACAAACACAGAGACGAGCCAAACAAGGGTAAATCCAGAGAAGAGCAAAACAAATTAGAAAACTTACCAATCAAATTTGTCAAAGTCAAAAGTGGCCTCCTTCGACTCTGACGAGGACTCCTTGGGCAATCGCATCTTCTTGCGAGAGGATGGTGCCACGGCGCTCACAAAAATGGCAGGGATCGACTACTCCGCACCTACAGCTTCACCTTCCGGAGTCGAAGGAGACGATGCATCAGAATCCTCGCTGCGTGAACGCTTGTGAGTATCCGGACTACCGGACTCGGGGGCTTCCTCCTCCACATCAGAGGAGACGGTCGACTCCGACTCGTCCTCCTCCAAGGCTTCGTGAGGAATAATCCCCTCAGGAAGAGGGGGCATACAAGGCAACACCGCCCAATCTTGCATACAGACAACAAGTTCAGCAAAAAATAAATAAACAGTAGACAATCAATCGACAAATTAAGCTACTGCGTAGCACAACCATTCCCCAGGAGGAGGGTTAGCAGCATCAAATGGAGGAACAACTGGCTCACTGGGGAGCACATCTTTGACAGTGTACTTGGTGACCAGTCGAACCCTTTTGTCCACTTCACTCGCGGACATGCCATCGGCAGACACGCGAGTGGGATCGTCAGCGCCAGTCCACTGAAACATGGGGTGGACTCTGGCCTGCAGAGGCTGGACGCAACGACGCAGCCACGTGCGAATGAGGGCCCAGCCTCCCTCCTCTGTGCCGAGGCGACTATCGAGGTCGCAGACACGCTCGTACAATACGTCCATCTCCGCGGATTCGCCAGGCATAACTACATTTTTCTAGGAGCGCCTCCTATTGCACGGCGTCATGGGATCGAACGGTGCGAGTCCGAAGTGCTTGTCGCCAACCTTCTCATCGCGGATGTAGAACCACTTGCCCCTCCACCCTTGGACGGACGTTGTGAGCTTGATGTCGAAATAGGTGGTGGATGGGTCGACGTGAATCCCACAACAACCCACATCATAGACTAAAGAGCCAGATGCAGACTGGCGCTTCAATTTGAAGAGGCGCTTGAAGAGGCCGAAGTGTGGCTCGATTCCGAGCCAGCACTCGTAGAGGGTAATGAAGCAAGAGATGTGGAGGATCAAGTTCGGGGTCAGCTGATGGAGCTGAAGCCCGTAGAAACAAAGGAGGCCCCTAAAAAAGGGGTGAAGGGGCAAGGAGAGACCACAGATGATGAATGCCAAAAACATCACTCGAAAACCAGCAGGAGGAGAAGGAATTGCCTCACCGCCGGGGACGCGTGTGTCAGCGACTGCGCCAGACAGCACTCCGTCCTGACAAAGAAGACGGAGATCCGATGACTTGATGATGGAGGGACGCCATGCGCCATTGGTGACGCGGGTGCCCGTGCCCTTCTTCTTCCCGCCGATGGTGGTTCTGGTGCCCGCAACAGCGGAGCCGCCTTTCTTCTTTGCCGCAGCAGCGCTGGCCGCGGAATCGTCCGCAGCACCTCCTTTCTTCTTCCCCATGGCGTGGCGGTGATGCGACCGAAGGAAGTAGCTTGGAAATGAGCGGAGCTGGTCCAGCGTCAAGGACGAGACGAGCGCAGAGAAAGCAGAGGAGTAGCAGCAATGGAAATGGAAGCAAAGGATGAATACGAGAAGATGAGAAATTACCGTCACAACACCGCTACTTAACCCCTGGAAGATGCAATCCAACGGCTCAGAAAAACCCTATTTGACGCGTGGCAAAAATCGTGCTGGACACGTGGAGGAGTGGAAGCGCGAACCATCCCTCCACTGCTCCCATTATGCGCGGAAATCAAGGAAGTGCAGTTAAAATAAAGATTACGCACGCCTAGTCAAATCAAAGTCAGAAAGTGGGACCCACTGCTCGTCACGTCCCGTCAAACTCTCTCACGCGGGCAACTGAGGTCATGAAATCATCAGCACCGACGTCATCAAAGCTACACAGCAGAAGACTTCGACTACTTTAGTCCTTGCTCGAGTCTTCGACTCCACCAAGCACTCGGGGGCTACTCCCATAGGGAGCGCTGGTCGTGCATCCTATGATTTTTCTTTCTTCTTCTTTTTCAGGAACATGGATAATCAAAGCAAACCCAACCACTCGAAGCATGGCTTGACTATGGGCATGGGTTACTCCCATAGGGAGTGCCGGAAACAAATTCGACTGAAACAAGCAAACAGAAGATGACAGTAGTCGCAAAACGATTCTTCAGTCCCTGCCTGAGTCTTCGACTCAACCAGGCACTCGGGGGCTACTCCTATAGGGAGCGCTGGTCGCGCACCCTATGATTATTTATACAAAAACTGTGTGTTGATAACATCCACACTCAAAACTCATGGCGACACCGCCTCATAATTTTTTCCTACAAAGAGACTGCGTCTCCTGGGTCACCCGAATCGTCTCCGCGATGATAAAATTTGGATGCCACGCTTACAGCGTGAAGGTAAGACCTGAACAAGGCCTGACAACACATTAGCTGCACACTACCAGAAATGTATCCGTACCTACAGGTACGATGAACATGCCTTGACGGACGCGTGGAGTGCTCACACCCATATAACTGGAATTCGACTCCTGTAAGACCTTCGCGGTTTGAGTCGAATTACGCCAGCACTTTTCCGGATTCGAGTCCGAGGACTCGAATCCGAGCAGATTGCGTTGTTTCACCCTAAGGTGGTTAACTGATACAGATACTTCGGTTAAATCAGGCACGCACATCAACAATCCCTATGACACAAACAAAGCAGTCGAAATATACTCATTCATCCACTCGAAAGACTTCAAATAGTCCCCAGTCGAATCTGCGATTCCACTGGACACTCGGGGGCTACTGACATGGGTATACCCTACAGGTACTCAAGCTTGGTATATACGGCCTAAATACATAAAGGCCCACAGTGTCGCGAAGGCCCAAATGAAGGACTCGAGTAACCTACGGACTCTCGATTGCTTGAAGAACAAGAAGAAGCTAAAGATAGAAAGTTTGAAGGGGAAAACCCTAACTTGTAACCGACTCGACCTGTTACCCGAGACCTAACCTACCTATATAAAGGTTAGGAGGGGGCAGCGAGGAGGACACACACAACCCTAGTTTCCACAACCCTCGCCAGATTGCATCTACGCACCATTGTAATCTTCGATTCCTTCGATAATTCCACGAGCAGACAAGCAGGAGTAGGGACCTCTACGAGGCCTGAACCTGGGTAAATCTTTGAGTCCCCTGTGTGCTTGTTTGCTAGCCGATAGATGTCTCCAGTGCTCCCTCCTTCTCCAAAACCCAAGTCCATAACAATGGGCATTGATGAGTTAAACCCTCGTCAACTACTATTGGGTATACCGCCGTTGGGCGGCTCGGTGCCAGATCCGGTGCCGGCGTTTTGGCGATTGACGCCGGTATCACCAGCGGTGATGACGGTGCACATGAAGTGATTGGGGAAGCTGTTGCTCCCACAACTTCTAGATCTAGAGCCGTAGGCTCCATCTTCTGTGGCTAGGTCACCCAGATCGGATCCGCGACTGCTGTCGCTTTCCGTACTCCCAGCTGTTGCTGAGGTGTTGAGCTTGCCGAGGGTGCCGATTGGTGGCAGGAACAAAAATGGTGGAGCAATCGCGGGTGCCGTTGGCTGGTCAGGCATGCGAAGCGTGCCCAGTTGACCAACCTGGAAGCGGAAGCTCCCAATCGCCAGGCTGATCCCGTCGCCCATGGACTCGAAAGCCGGGCGAGTGGCCGGCGTGTGGACAGTGAAGTCGAACGCGCCGAAGAGCAGGCGAATCTCCACTATTGCATAGTTGTAGATCGTGGTTGACGGCTCCAAAGAAGCCGTGACATCAGCACTCCTAGTTCCCACAGATGGCGCCAATTGACGAGGGTTCAACTTGTCAATGCCCATTGTTATGGACTTGGGTTTTGGAGAAGGAGGGAGCGCTAGAGGCATCAATCGGCTAGCAAACAAGCACATAGAGATGCAAGGTTTACCCAGGTTCAGGCCTCGTAAAGTTCCCTACTCCTGCTTGTCTGCTCTTGGAATTATCGAAGGAATCAAAGATTATAGGGGTGCGCAGATGCAATCTGGCGAGAGTTGTGGAAACTAGGGTTGTGATTATCCACCTCGCTGCCCCCTCCTAGCATTTATATAGATAGGCTAGGTCTCGGGTAGTAGGTCGAGTCGGTTACAGATTAGGGTTCGCCCTTTTAACTTTCTATCTTAAACTTCTTCGTGTCTCGCAAGCAATCGGAGAGTCCGTGGGCCACTCGAATTCTTCATTGGGCCATGGCAACGCCGTGGGCTTCTGTCGTATCTAGACCATATATGCCGAACTCGAGTACCTGTAGGGTATACCCATGTCACATGATATCTCAATTCCTATATATTTCCTATTCCTTCGTCTTGAGTTCATGTTCAAGCGGGGCTTTAAGACTTGAATCCACTGAAGTAACTATAAAAACTCCTTTGAATTAAGTAGACCCTGAGAGATCGGCATCTAAACCGTTCCTAACCAAAGAAATTTTTAAGAGATCGGTAGCCTCTGCTCCTATTTTTACTCATCTGCGACGATGACTCCTAAAAATATCCCCACCGCCCCACTGACACCTTCCGCTCTAGCATCGTCAACCCCCCTGATATGTTGTAAACGTATCTATAATTTTTGATGTCCCATGCTTGTTTAGTATCTACTTTCTTATGTTTTGATCATATTTTGAGGTATTTTTATATATTTTTTGGAACTAACCTATTAACAAGATGCCATAGTGCCAGTTGCCTGTTTTCTGCTGTTTTTGGTTTTAGAAAAGCTAGTAAGGAAATATTCTCGGAATTGGACCAGACAAAAGCCAAAGTCAATATTTTATCCGAAGCAACACAGAGTCAGGAGGGGAGACGAAGTGGCGCACCAGGGCAGCCGCACCTGGTGGCGGCACGGCCTAGGGGGCGCACCACCAGGGGGTGTGGGCCCCCTGGTACTCCAGCGACCTTGCCCCTTTGCCTATAAAAGCCTCCCAGGATGAAAACCCTAAGCACCTGATCAAAATTCCATGAAAGAGTCTGTAGCCGCCGTCATCTCCATCTCTAGATCGGGAGGGATCCGAAGCTCTTTCCGGCACCCTACCGGAGGGGAGAGATCACCCTGGGGGCCTTCTTCATCACCATGACTGCCTCTGGTGTGATGCGTGAGTAGTTCATCCCTGGACTACGGGTCCATGTAGTAGCTAGATGGTTGGTTCTCCTCCTTTGTGCTACCATGTTTAGATCTTGTGAGCTCCGTTCATGATCAAGATCATCTATTTGTAAGCTTACATGTTGTGTTTGCGGGGATCCGATGGATATTGAGATGCTATTTTAGATTGATTATTGATTCTATCGTGTCTATGTTATTTGTGATCTTGCATGCTTTCCGTTGTTAGTAGCTATCTTGGCCAAGTAGATGCTACCAACTCCAGGAGGGAGTATTTATGCTCGATAATGGGTTCATGCCTATAGTAATCTGGGGAAGTGACAGGAATCTCTAAGGTACTAGATGTGTTGTTGCTACTAGGGAGAAAACAACAATCATTTATCCATGGGACAATCGTATTGTTTAGTTTACACACTTTGCTTAATGCAATTATTTATTGCTTGCAACTTAATACTGGAGGGGGTTCAGATGATAACCTGAAGGTGGATTATTAGTCATAGATGTAGTTGGATTACGGTCTATGTATAATGTTGTAATGCCTAATCAAATCTCATAGGAGTTAAGATGATTAGTATATGCATGTATGCTTTCTTGGTGTCTGTTAATTGCCCCGTTGTAATTTGTTCACGCGACATGTCATCTATATTAAGGAGAATCACCTCTAGTGAACTATGGACCCCGGTCCATTCTTTTACCATCAATCTACCATCTATTTACTATTTATTGTTTACTTTCTACAAGCAATTACTATCTTCCACACAATACGTTTAATCCTTTGTTTTCAGCAAAACCGGTGAGATTGACAACCTCACTGTAAGTTGGGGCAAAGTTCTGTGGTTGTGTTGTGGACGATTCCAAGTTGGAAACAACACCTTGGAGTTGTTTCCTTGCTCCTAATGGTTCGATAACCTTAGTTTCATAATAGAGGGAAAACTTGCTGTTGTGCTTATCATACCTTCCTCTTGGGGTTCCCAACGAGCTCGATATATTTTGAGCCATCAAGCCTTTTTTCTGGCGCTGTTACTAGGGAGTCAAGGACATCTTCAAAAGGGGAGTCCCTCAGAACCACTCTCTTTACTTTTTGTTGTTGTTTTGCTTAGTTTATTTCTGCTTTGTTTTCTTGTTTCTTTTATCAAAAACACAAAAAAATTAGTTATACTAGTTTGCTTCTTTATATTAAAAACACACAAAAATTAGTTCTTTCTATAGCTATTACCTCGTTCTCAGTTCACCCTGAAAGACCTTTCAATAGATAGTGGCTCTATAATTGGGAAAGATAATATTGAAGAATTCTTTAATCATGTTAGCAAGCATAAAGATATTGAGGATACTGAAAAGAGAGATTTCATTCTAGAAACTTTGCTTAAAGAATTCTATGATGTTGTTAAGGAAGCCAGAAAAGTCTTTGATTGTTTTAATATGCTAGGCTCATGTGTAGATGTTATTGGTACGCGAGAAAAGATGGACAAAACCAAACCTAAAAATGGAGAGGAAATTAAAATACCGATACCTTTTAAGCTTGTAGGAATGCATGAAGCCTTAGAAAAGAATTTCGATTGGATTGTTCTCGAAAACCCGTTTGATGAAAATAGTGAACCCAAGAGTAGTGAGAGAGGATCCTCTAGAACTTGGATGAGATACCTTGCCTTGTTGAAGATATTTCTGGTATTGATCTTAATGCTTATTCATTTAAGGATACTTGATTCTTGCTTCTTATGTCTAGCTCAAAGGCGTTAAAAAAAACATTTATTAGAAGATAACCCAAATTTTTAGTCAATAAAATTTTCTTTTGTTGAGTCTTGGAAGTTATTTCTTCAGTAATAACCTCTCCTTATCATTTTTGTGTGGTTTTTGTGCCAGGAATAACCTCTAATAAGAGGGAAATAATGCTTGGAAAAGTTGCTGTCCCGAAACAGATTTTTATGCTTTGCTGTAAAAATTCGTGAAAAATCTCTGTACGTTAGATTGAGTTGTAAGTTTTTGTGCTTCTGCCCTAGGTTGTTATCTAACTTTTGTTACTTTAACACTTTTCGATTTGAGCAACAGAATGTCTTCGAAAAAATCGGTTTTTACCTGCTGGTCTGTTTTGACAGATTTCTGCCATTATTTGCATTTGCCTCTTAATCTCTTTCTCTTTGAGTTCTCTTTGATCATTTGAACTTTTAAAAGTAAGTGCTACAGTAGCTTGTGTTTTAATGGAAGTTTTACTTTTGATGAAACTGAACCCAAAGACTTATTATCTTAAGTACACTAATGCTGCTAATGAAGATTGTGTGAAGTTTTGTATGAAGGAAATTTTAAAGTGTAGGGAAGAACAATGTGATTAGATGAAGTATGGACAAAAGCTAAAGCTTGGGGATGCCACCCGTGTCATCCCAAGAAATATTCAAGAAGTAAAAGCGTCAAAGCTTGGGGATGCCCAAGGCATCCTCTTCTTCATCAATAAAAATCTCAGGTTTTCTTCTAAACACTTCATTTTTATTGTTTCATGCACAATTGTGTTGTTCTTGGAGCGTCTTCGTTTTCGTTTTTAGTTTTCTTTTGCTTAGTTTGCTTAAATAAATTGATTGGACCCCCGCATTCATACATAGTTTCAAATAGGTTGATTTGGATTGGAAAAGAGTAGGAAAGTTCATGCTTATAAGTCCTACAAAAATGAGCTTGTTTTGACTGTGGCCTAGACTTTATCATGTCATGTTTGATATTGCTTTGACTTTATGCTTAGTGATTATTGCTGTAGTATGACTTGTTACAAACAATTGAGATTGCTTAATGTGCCTTGAAAGAATCATGCGTTGTTTTAGCATATAAAAGCATAATATTGTGGTATTCTCCTTTGATGCTTTATTTGGGTTGACTTGGTGCATGCTCACACCATGTTAAGACTATACCAAGTCACCATAGCCTCTATGATCATTTAGTTTTTTACTTGTTATATCACTTTATGATTTAATTAATAATGTTTTATCGCTTTGCATGATTATGGCCATTACTGCTCTCTTAGTTGGTCGCTCCCAGTCTTTTGCTAGCCTCCACATGTACCAAGTATGAGTTCCACTCATGCATCCAACTCCAAATAAAACCAAGTTATTCCAAAGAGTCCACCATACCTACCTATTAGCATTATTGCTATTCCAAGTATATTCATGTTTTTATCTACCTTTCGAATTAAACTTGTTATGTGAAAATTAGTGATTAAAGCCCTCACGAACTTGATGGCACAATTTACTTTCTTGCACTTAATAAACTTGAACTATTGTGCCCATCTATGTTGCGTATATGCTTGCGTTTTGTAAGTTGTGAATTAGCAGAACCATGTTACCATGGGGAATGCTTTCAACGTTGCACTTTATTTAGTTGATATCATGTTCTTTTTCTTATGGATCCCGACAGTTTGAAATGAAAGGGGAGCTTGTATGGCTCATGGAGTTCATATATGTATTAGAGAAACGCCTGGGCGGCTAGTCTAAGCCATGCCTAATCATGGTGGAAACGTGCAGCATAACCATAGTGAGCAATCTGTGAAGCATCCTCAGTAAAAAAAACCTATGCAAGTAGGAAATAAAAAACCTATGCAAATAGGAAATAAAAAAACCATATGCAAATAGGAAATAAAAAACCCTATGCAAATAGGAAATAAAAGGATCACTGAGATGCTCATTGTCTGCTTGCCTTGTCATTTTGATATGGGAAAGCTTCCGTATCATCGGGAAAGGGGTATCCCGTTGGCGGTTCTCTATGGTACACATGTACTTACAATGACAAGAACTTACCTATGACTAAAGTTGAGTAGCATGAGGTTCGGTACTCGTAAGTAAGGGACATGAGATTTTCAGCTTGTAACTTGTCAGGCATATCCTCATATTTGTTCACTTTAACCTTACTCACCTAAATATTCTTATGATAGGGGCAATGAGAGCTGAAAGCTAATAAGTACCATAATTTTTGGAAGCTCTTTATGAGACTTGAATCTCTGCTTCCTTCTATGAAGGGCCTTTATTTTACTTTTATGTTGAGTCTCCATCTTCTATCTTTATGCACCTATTGAGAGAGCATAGTGGTAATTCTTAGTTTAATGTGCAATGTTCCAAAACTTGTTGATTGATTCATAACTTTGATATTGCATGTTCTTAAACTATTTGTATCTAGTCACCCTTATGAACTTTGAAGGTGTCCTATGCATTTATGTTCTGCTACACTATGAGGGACAAGATGAATACCATTCTCATTATGTTTTATATGTGAAACAAACAAACGTCTTTCAAAGCATTGTTATTCATGAATATTTTGTTTGTACCTCTTCATGTTACAACATAGTTGCTATGTCTTATTGTTAGAACTATATCTTTCATGTTCATGTTAGAGTACTATGATCCCATCTATCAATATTTTACAATTACCTTGATCAAGATTGTGATGGTGCATGTCACATCAAAAATTATTATTTTTTATCACTTACCTACTCAAGGACGAGCAAGAGTTAAGCTTGGCGATGTTGATACGTTGTAAACATATCTATAATTTTTGATGTTCCATACTTGTTTAGTATCTACTTTCTTATGTTTTGTTCATACTTTGAGGTATTTTTATACATTTTCTAGAACTAACCTATTAAAAAGAGGCCATAGTGCCAGTTGCCTGTTTTCTACTATTTTTGGTTTCAAAAAAGCTAGTAAGGAAATATTCTTGGAATTGGACCGGACAAAATTCAAAGTCAATATTTTACCCGAAGCAACACAGAGTCCGGAGGGGAGACGAAGTGGCGCACCAGGGCGGCCACACCTGGTAGCGGCGCGGCCTGGGGGGCGCACCACCAGGGGGTGTGGCCCCCCTGATACTCCATCGACCTTGCCCCTTCGCCTATAAAAGCCTCCTGGGACAAAATCCCTAAGCACCCGATCAAAATTCCACGAAAGAGTCTGTAGCCGCCATCATCTCCATCCCTCGATCAGGAGGGATCTGAAGCTCTTCCTGGCACCCTGCCGGAGGGGAGAGATCACCCTGAGGGCCTTCTTCATCACCATTACTTCCTCCGGTGTGATGCGTGAGTAGTTCATCCCTGGACTACGGGTCCATGTAGTAGCTAGATGGTTGGTTCTCCTCCTTTGTGCTACCATGTTTAGATCTTGTGAGCTCCATTCATGATCAAGATCATATATTTGTAATCTTACATGTTGTGTTTGTGGGGATCCAATGGATATTGAGATGCTATTTTAGATTGATTATTGATTCTATCATGTCTATGTTATTTGTGATCTTGCATGCTTTCCGTTGTTAGTAGCTATCTTGGCCAAGTATATGCTAGCAACTCCAAGAGGGAGTATTTATGCTCGATAGTGGGTTCATGCCTCTAGTAATTTGGGGAAGTGATAGGAATCTCTAAGGTACTAGATGTGCTGTTGCTACTAGGGAGAAAACAACAATCCTTTGTCCATGGGACAATCGTATTGTTTACTTTACTCACTTTGCTTAATGCAATTATCTATTGCTTGCAACTTAATACTGGAGGGGGTTCGGATGATAACCTGAAGGTGGATTATTAGTCATAGATGCAGATGGATTACGGTCTATGTATAATGTTGTAATGCCCAATCAAATTTCATAGGAGTCAAGATGATTAGTATATGCATATATGCTTTCTCGATGTCTGTTAATTGGCCCGCTGTAATTTGTTCACCCAACATGTCATCTATCTTAAGGAGAATCACCTCTAGTGAACTATGGACCCTGGTACATTCTTTTACCATCAACCTACCATCTATTTACTGTTTACTCTTTACTTTCTGCAAGCAATTACTATCTTCCACACAATACGTTTAATCCTTTGTTTTCAGCAAAACCGGTGAGATTGACAACCTCACTGTAAGTTGGGGCAAAGTTCTGTGGTTGTGTTGTGTAGGATTCCAAGTTGAAAACAACACCTTGGAGTTGTTTACTTGCTCCTACTGGTTCGATAACCTTGGTTTCATAACTAAGGGAAAACTTGCTGCTATGCTCATCATACCTTACTCTTGGGGTTCCCAACAAGCTCGATATATTTTGAGCCATCACCCCCACACACACACCGCCGGAGATGGCATCTCCCCACTACTGCCCATCCGCATCGCAAATCGAAGCCGCTCACATCACTTCAAAGCTCCACCGCTCGTGGACCTCCTCCTGCCACACGACCATTACCGCACGCTTGCGGCCGTGGAATTGGGGGAATTAGGTGGCGGAGATCTACGACCAGAACACCGACCGTCGGATATAGCTAGGCACCTACCAGTCAGCAAGGCAGGCGGTGTGGGCCTATGACATTGAAAATGTTCGGCTCCATGATCGCGACTATGGCGAGCTCAACTTCTCTAGTTTTAACGACATGGTGCCGGAATTGACCGACCCCCAGCGGCGGGCACGCGAGGCGCGAAGGACCGTGAGGCTCAGGAGCTCCTCGAGGTCAAGGACGTCGGGGAGGAGTATATGAAGGAGCTCCGTAACCCCTAGTGGGAGCGTGTGGCAGTGGGGCAACACATGTACGATGAGTACACCGCACGTCGAGCCGTTGACCCGTCTGCCGCAGCGAGAACTTCTACCGCCGCTGCAATAACTTTATCCGCTAGCGGCTCCGCAGGTCCATCTTCTGCCACCTTCATCGACCTCTCAAGCGAGGACGATGTGTACAACAAAGATGCGTCGTTTGAGAGATGGCAAGAGAGCTTGGATGACTAGGTGGAGAGGTAACACCGACGCGGACACCGACGAGTTCTAAAACTAATTTTGTTTAGAGCTATGTTAACTATGCAATTAATCATTGTTTTGATGTAGTATGTTTGAACTATATTTCTCCTCTATGTTTGAATCATGTTTAAATCAATGTTTATATATATATATATATACTAGACTCCTCTTTGCGCCCTCGGGGGCAGCTGGTAGACTAAGCGCCTGACACTAAACGTACACTTAAATGATTTGGGTCTTAGTCGATATGCCTAACATTGGACAATTTATAGGCAAGTGTGTGCCCTAACGGTGGCTAAAAGAAAGTTTTAGTCACGTCGTCGCAAGTATAATAGTCCTGTGAAACCCTTTATCTTATAAGTAAGCTAGACAAGCAGAAAATTCGAATACAATCATCTTAAGAAATAGTCCTTTACATCCGCTTTACAAAGGGATCATATAGCATAGTTGGACAAAAACCATGCGAAAATACAGGATTCTTGAAAAATGTGCCTGCATCCAGGAATTTGTAGTACAACAACGGCTATCCCTTCCTCCTCTTCTAACAAAAAGTCTTGCAAGAAGATAACGCATGACTTTACCAGTTCAACAGCTTTGGCCAGCACCTTTGAGGTGCAAGCGTCCTTATCATCGCCATGTTTATGATGAAGCGTCGCTCCACCGTTAAGTTAAAGACAAATGTGCACTTGCCGTCGAACGCTAACCGCGTTCTCTTCGCTGCCGAAATCATACCGCCGATTTCATCATCGGGCATTATAGCCTCATCTCCTCTTGGATGAAGCACAACCATCTCGCTTGATTCAGCTACTAGAGCCACAAAAGCAGATAGTGACGACACCCACCCACCTTATAGAAGCTCATACCTTGTGGGTGGATACCTCTTCACGTTGCTCGGCGCCCCTGGCCTCTCGAGCTCGGACACAGTGGTGATGCTGAGGCTGACGATAGCAGTGACACATTTGTAGGCGTCGAATCCGCAAGCGCCCCCAAGGGCACGGAAGGAAGAAGCGGTCACCGGCACCTTGAACCGCCGGATCCCGTCACCAGCTTCTCCAAGGACGCGTACGGTTGACCGCACGCACGAAGGTTCGGCCATTGATTCTCGACGAGAGCATCGACACGGCAGGTTGAAACGCAAAGCCCTCTAAAAATGCTATAGAGGAGCAAGGCGGGGAAGAGGTAGCGGTGACTGACACCGGTAGAGATACTTATTACGTTGAGCACCGCCTCGGAGCACACGTTGAGATGACTCGACGCTGAGCAGCAGAACAGATGGACGTGATGGAGCAATAATGATGCAGCAAGCATGCAGGCTTTAACATGCCGTGTGGACACCGCTACCGATAGGGCACCATGTCACGCAAACATCACACAAAAATGAGAGACTGTTGGCGCTGAAACATCTCGTCGAACACCCGAGTGAATACATCAACTCGAAAAAGAAGCGGTCAAGCCTAGCAAAGAAGATTTTAACCACTCAAGAGAGGCACACGAAATACAAGAAAATAGTACATAGTGTGGTACTGTACATAAAAATATAAAAGACATCATTGTTGCTTGACCCATTTTATTCGATATGTTTTCATGTCTCCAAGTTTACAATATGCTCACGAATGTAAGAAAATGACTATGCATGAGCAATCTAATCCTAGAGTCTTCGAGAGGGACAAAAAAAAATCCTAGGTCTTCAAGGCCGCGTTCCTCGTCTTCCGCATGTCGTGACGACGAGCGCGGATCCGCCATAACAATAGAGAAAGATGTGTGGCATGTGCCGGAAGAAGAGGCAGCAGATATGATTGACTTCACGTCTTGAGGTTAATGTGCGTTAGTTCACGAAGCAGCGATGCAGTGCACGATGAATCCGCCAAGGACCGCAATGTCTTCATCTACGCTGAACCTAAGACGTATATGTCCGCCAGCAGAAGTTTTCTTCTCCTCCTCTCAACAAGTACCAACGTGTTCCACGTGTACACCTCTTTAGTAATGGCGCACAATGAATTCAAGAAATCGTAAAAAAGTGTGAAGGACGAGAAAGAACTATGATGTCTACGCACTTCTATTCTTGTAGACAGTTGTTGGGCCTCCAAGTGCAGAGGTTTGTAGAATAGCAACAAGTTTCCCTTAAGTGGATTACCCAAGGTTTATCGAACTCACGGAGGAAGTGGTCAAAGGTATCCCTCTCAAGCAACCCTGCAATCAAGATACAAGAAGTCTCTTGTGTCCCCAAAACACCCAATACACTTGTCAGGTGTATAGGTGCACTAGTTCGGCGAAGAGATAGTGAAATACAAGTGGTATGGAAAATTATAAGTGGTAACGGTGCCAGAAAATAGCTTTGATGGTGTGTGGTTGACGTGGGAAGAGACTAAAGGCAATCTGAAATAAAGATGGAAGCAAGCAAACATGTAACAGATCTAATTGCAAATGGTGTTTCAATGCTTAGAAACAAGGCCTAGGGATCATAATTTCACTAGTGAACACTCTCATATAAATATCTTCTCTTTTGATACTACTCTGAACTACTCTTCAGTTGGACACTCTAATCCATGGTACGGCTATAACAAGACTCCTCAAAGTCTGCTTTCCCCATCTAGGTAACCCCACACTATCACCTTGAGCGCTAGATGGTTCCAACAAACACCACAATTTTATAGAGACATCCAACTCCAAATATAACTCATAACAAGTATTTGTAATCTCTAGCCTAAGTGCCACCATGGTGTGCATGCTGTCACTTTCACACACATGGGGAGAGCAGAGATCTATTAAAGCACTTGAGTACCAAAGTAGATCTACTTGATTACAAAGCTCATGATCACAATATGATCATGCATAGAGAGAGAGATGAACACATAGCTACCGGTAGAACCCTTAGCCTCGAGGAAGAACTACTCCCTCATCATCATGGGAATCAGCAACGACGATGGAGATGGCGGTGGAGATCGATGGAGATGGCTCCGGGGGCACTTCCCCGTCCTGGCAGGGTGCCAGAACAGAGACTTTCTATCCCCCGAATCTCCCCTTCCGTGGCGGCGGTGCTGCGGAACTTTTCGTGGCTGGAGGCTGGATTATTTAGGGTTTCTACATTGGAGGCTTCTTATAGGCGAAAGGGGATGCCGAGGGGGTTCCCTAGGCAGCCACACCACCCCCTGGCGCGGGCCAGGCCTGGCCGTGCGGCCAGGTGGTGTGGCCGGCCCCTGGCCCCTCTCCATCTCGTCTTCTGGCTCCGTGTCCCCCTCGGTGAAATATTGACTTTGGCTTTTGTCCCGTCCAATTATGAGAATATTCATTTTCTGACTTTCCTGGAACCAACAAACAGCAGAAAATAGGCAACTGACACTGTGGCATCTTGTTAATAGGTTAGTCCAAGAAAGTGTGTAGAAATACTCCAAAGTGTGGACAAAACATAAGAAAGTAGATATGAAACAAGCATGGAACATCAAAAATTATAGATACGTTTGCAACGTATCAAACTACAGTAAGGAAAACAAAAGTAACCAGAAAAATGTACCTTGCAGGTGTTTCTAAAGAGCGAGAAGACGACGAACATACGGACCAATGATGAAAGAAGATACATAGAGAAGAGAAGTCTGTAGATTCAATAAAACGTAGCATAACATGTTAAGAAGCAAGAAACAACATAGCTCGTTGGAAAAGTATACACAAAAGCGTGATAGTGATCATAAATTAAAGAAAAAAACCTATGGCAAGGCTTGCTTATCGACGGCGGTGTGCACGCTGAGCTAGAGTAAAGCTCGGCCCAACGTTGTCTATTGCTGAAGAATAGCGAGTGTTGGGTCGAATGAGACTCCTGCCTAGCAACGGGTCGGGCAAGAACATCACATAGAGAGAAGAGAAGAAGAAATGTATTGTATCCGCGAGTGGACCGGAAGGCAGTACTTATGGTGTAGCATCCCAATTGTCTAACAATTGTATTGCTACTTGGACTAGTAATATAATGGCTACTTCCTACATATAATTGTTGCATCATAATTATATCATGCTCATGTCATCATGCCACCTTGCATTTGAGCATCATATAAAACCCTTTGGTGTTGGTTCTTCTCTCATATGCATTGTAAATTGTATTTGCCTCTTGATATTGTATTTGGCTCTTGATATATTGTTTAAATGCCAAGTTGAGTTGGGGGCATATCTTTTATTAACTCCACCACCTTTCTTGTCATCACCCCATCATTCCACCATTCCACCATATATGAGCATTGCAACTTATTTGGTTTTACCTCTAGCTCATGTGGGTTGGAATGGATCCAATTCTATCTCCACATGCTCTCATATATGCACCATATTGTTTCCACATTATTGGTTTATGAGAGCCACATGGCCACCTTTGCATGCCTTGTGAGTGTAACCTTTTCCTAGCTTCCATATGGGTTGTTTTGGGATTATTATCATGTTGGGATATTTTTGGGCTTACTAAATACCTAGTGGCACATACACACTAGAAAGTCCCATTTCTATTCAAATATGGTCATCTCCATCTACTCCACATGGGGCACCCTTTTAATTCTTTTTGCTTGGCTTTTATTCCAATTTTGGGAATGCATAAAAATAATGCCATGTTAATAATATTGTTTTCACAAAAATAAGCATGGCATTAATTATTTTGCATGGCCCATGCAAGTTCCACCACATTCTAGTCTTTTGGATTTTATTTGAATTGTTGAGTGGATCATCTCCCACCTCTCTCTCTCTCTCTCTCTCTAATCTTTTCTCCAAATCTTACACCTAAGCTAAACCCTAAACCTAACCCCTCATCTACCCTAGTTTCACCTTACCACCACCATGGGCACCATCTAACCTAACCCGAACCCCCTTTCTAGCTAACCCTAGTTCCCACCCTCTCTCTCGGCCTTTCTCTTCTCCCCACCTTGCTGGCCCCACCTGGCCACCCTGGCCCACCTAGCTACCATCCAAACCAAGCCCTAACCCGAGCCATACCCCCCTCTCTCCAAAACCCTAGCATCTACCCGAGCCTCTCTCCCTCTCTTCTCTCCCTGCCATGAGGACCCCCAGCCCGAGCCTCCCCACCCAACCTGCCATCCCTACCTGCCTGGACCAGCCCTAGACCGAGCCCTGTCGTCCAGCCGAGCACGTGAGGAGGAGGAGGTAAAAGGTGGCCGAAGCCACCTTTATCTCCAACCTGCTCCCACACGGCACCCACGCCTCCCCCTCACTTTTCCCTCCTCCCACACGCCTTCTCTGGCCTCTCCAGATCCGCCCGAGCCTGCCTCCTCTCCTTCCTTTCTTCTCCATCGCCACCAGCTACCCCATCGCCGGCCACCGTCGGTCTCCACCGTTCCCCCCTCTTGCAGCCGGTGGCGAGGTGCTCTGGGTGTCGAGGAAGACCAAGGACCTGCCTCTGCGTCGCCCTGTACCCGCCAACGAGGAAGAGGAGGCCGGTAGACAGCTGCACGCCGCGACACCGAGCCAAAACCCTAACTCCGGTCCGTCTGCGTCCTCGCCTCTCCGTCGCCTCCCAGCCCGATCCGACCGCACCGAGCTCTCCGCGGTGAGCCTCTCTCCCTCCCCGACATGGTCCGCCTCGCTGTCGCCGCCTAGTGCCACCGTTCATATCGTCGAGCAGACTGCGCGCGCCGTCGGCTACCGCGCCTGCTCGCTCCCGCGTCGCGCAGAACCTCACCTAAGCCACGCCTACCTCCCTGACACCAACCCTAGCCCACCCAAGTGGTTGCCGCCTCCGCGCGCGCACGCCAGGTCCAGGGATCGATCCCCCGCTCCGCGCGGGCGGGCATCGATCTGTCGCTCGATGCAGAGAAAGAAGAGGAACAGTACGGGCCGTGGTAGTTTTACAGATCGCCCCCCTTTTTGTTTTCTGCTCCACCCGCGGTACCTCGTGGCCCACCAGTCAGCCGCGCCAGCGCGTTTACAGAAAACCCCCCCGGCGTTTCCCGTTCGCAACCCGCGCTCCAGCTCGGCCCCGCCTGGCAGTCCCTGCGCGCTCGTACGCTGGCACGTGGGCCTGTGGCCACTGGCCCCACCTGTCATTCGCAAGGGCTAGGTAAAGCCGAGGTGAAGAAACCTTTTCCGCGCGCGTGTCGCCCAGTCAGCACCTGGCCCCACTTGTCTGTGGCTGTGGCTAGGTCTGGGTTGAGTAAGAAAAGGATTTCTGTATTTCTAGTTTAATTCAAACTTTTCCAAATTAATTTAAATTCAAATTTCAAATCTGTTTTCAAATAACTTTTAAAATATAAACCCAAATTAAACATGTAATATATGTTCTGAAATCAGAAAATTATGAGGAATTCAAATATGCCCTTCAAAATATATTTTGCACACTTTAAATTCCAAGTTGATTAAAATTACAATAAAATGCCCTTTTTCCTTAATTAATTAATAACTTTTGTTTTATAACTCCAAATTTGACAAATGATATGTCTAAAATGATTAGCTCGACGAGACCTTTCTGTTTATGCATTCCATGTTCTGTTTTGCAGCATGCATCATATAAATATAAAGGATACAGCCACTTATTGGAGGATAAAATGTGACTAAAACTCAAATAAAAGGCTTTATTCTTGTATTCCACACCTCACCCATGCCATGCTACATTATTGCCATGCAAATTGTGCATCATTCATCATGGCATGATTGTTTGCTTGTCGCATTTTATTCATATGCTTGTGCACTTTATTTATGTTGGCCCTTGTTTGTTTGGTTCTTCTTCGAATAGACGCTGAGCAGGGGATATATCAAGATACCCAGGAGCACTACCCAGATCCTTCTCTTGCTTCAACTGAGCTGCCAGGCAAGCACTACCACATGCTTGCATATATATAGTACCTATGGCCTCTATCTTATTCTTGCATCATGGAGTCGCGATTGCATTAAACTGAATCCCAAGTACTGCATAGCTTTTACTTTTAAACTCCACCGAAGCTTGTTCCTCCATCCCGTGAGCCATTACTACAGGAGTTGTTTGAGCCATGCGAGTCGTAGAACAGCATGTGTAGGGTATGTGAGTGTCTGATGGATAACGAGGTACCTAAACAACTTAACCTGAGTAGTAATGGGATAACTAATGAAAGTGACACCGGTGAGCAATATCTGCTATTTGGTTTTTCATGCTCACTTGTGTCCCGTAGGACCCCGAGTACTTGATTCCTGTTCCTTGAATATTCGCGCTATCCACATCCGGGAGGCCTATGGACCCCCCTGAGGTAGAGCTTGATTCATTCTTATTTCTTGGGGCCACAATTAGTTTGGGGCTTTATTACTATCCTGTACTTATGCCATGCTTTACTGCTTAATTTAAGATTGTGCGAGGATGCACCTGTACTGTTTAGGTCCGTGACACGTTTTCGCTGTATCGACAAGCCCAGTCACACTTTCGGGTTCCCAGTCGTTTACCGCCGTCCACACAAACCTTGAGTCTGTCTCGGAGTCGGCCAACTTCGTCGCGGGTAGCTTAATGGGGTGGCCCCCTGAAATATTTCTGAATCCTGTGATCGCTTTGTCGTGACTGCCTCGTTGGGTTTTGAGTTGGTTTTTCCGAGGTTGATCGAGTGTGTGTTGCTATTTGTGCACCCCTGCAGGGTAAAACTTTCTGAAAGCCGTGTCCGCGGTTATGGACGACTTGGAGCACAGTTTCTCGATCATAGACAAGTATAACTAAAGTACCGCTTTTAACTTGATTAAGTAACTGACTAGTAAATAGTGCAACACTCATGGAATGGATAATAAAACTGCCAACGGATGGGGGGTTGTTCGTCCGCTTTCTCGTTGGTAAGCGAGGAGGAGGATGGATCTGTTAATATTACCGTTATAACTGTTGTTATTAATTCACGGTCACCCGTCTATCTTTGGTTAGGCGGATGGATAGCGAGTATCTATAGAATTGTTAGGTATTATCTTTTGCTGCAATTGCGTCACCCCAGGTTGTGTCCCCTTTAGAGGCATAAAGACTTGCTGAGTACCCCTAGGGTCTCACACGATAAATTGTTTGATTCAGATGAACAGGTAAGCTCGCAAGATGGATACTGGGTGGAGGAGACGGACGATGTGGGCAACGATCATTCGGTGTAGAGATTCCGGGAACGGGGATCCGTGAGATCTGTGGGCGGGATGTGTTTATTTATGGGGCATCTTATGCCGATTTGCTTCTTATCCGTACTCGGATCCTGTTTTCCGCTTCCGCCTGATACTCGGATGTTTGATGTATGAGGAGATATCCTAAACTATTATATCTATCTAGGATATTTGGATCTTGCCGTATGGCGTTGCAATATTTCTATTTCTTTTAGATGGAATGGCTCTGAGGACTGTTGTATGGTGGCTTGCATACATACTCATTTGTGTATGTAGTTGATCCCTTCGCCTGCCGATTACGCCGCCCGTTCTTGTCCCGATGTTTGGAAATGGTTAGGATGGCCGAAAGGTCTACCTTTGAGTGGCATTTGGGCCCCACCGTACTATTTTAACCATTTCCGCTCATCCAGGCTTGTAACTAGGAGCGTAATTCACCGAGGTAGTTACACATGGCACCCCTTTATATAGGAAAAATCTAGGCACTCCCACCCTTCAAGTTCCGCAGTGGGACTAAAGTCAGGAGGAGGTGGGAGGGGGCTAGCCGCCAGCTTGGGGTGGGCCCCACCTATGCGCCAAGGCCCACCTAGGTGGCCGGGAGGGTGGGATCCCCCCACCATGGTGCCTTGGCCCACCTAGGCATAGCCACCTCCCCTCCTTTGTCCTTCTCCCTTCTAGGGAGGGCCCATCAAGGGGTTCCCCCTTTTCCTTTTATTAAATAAATATATTTAATATTAATTCACTAATTATTATTTTTTTGGAAATGGGCGCATATATACTTAAAAGCAATGCTTACACCCGCCCTCTGCATAACTAGGATGCACACAGCCGATCAACCACACACAAAGTATTCCAACACAAAAGTACGAAAATAACCAAACATGCTATGGAATAAAACGCCTCAAGCTAATGTTGAGCTATTTGCAGATCATGCTGCCATCCATGTTGGGAGAAAATATCCCTCGTTGTATCCTCCAATCACATACACCCCTCCACAAATAAGTCACGAAACTCCATATGCTGGAGGGTAGTCCATGATCAGAGAATAGTCGTAGCTCGATAGATAACCTGCAAAGAAGAAGACACAATGTGATTAAAAATCTTATCATTTCTACATAGACAAAGCGACCAAATAATGGCAAGTGCTCTCACCCTAAACAAAGTTCCATATTTATCATCCATCCCATGTAACTAGTTACCAAAAACATTGGTGACCGAACGAGGATGAGATAAACTAGAGGCCATTTGGATGATTGACCATATAGCACGAGAAAATTTACACCGGAAGAATAAATGTCGGATTGTCTCATTATGATGACAAAAAATGTATTGTGTACTTTTATGCCAATTCCTCTTAGCAAGATTATATTTTGTAAGAATTACCCTTTTATGGAGATACCACGCAAATATCTTTGTTTTAAGGGGTATTTTCAGCTTCCAAATTTTACTATTATCATCGACTGGAATATCGGATTGGATCAAAGCTCTATACATTGAGTCCACATAAAATGTACCACTCTCTATTAGTTTCCATTTGAACTTGTCCACACCCTCCGACAACAGTATCATGGATAATCGAACTAAAAGATTGTTCTGCGACACCAGTCTAGGACCTATGAGACTTCTTCTGAAAGACACATTAGGTGGATTAGATCCCAACACTATGGAAAGCGTATCCCCTTTGTGTCTAACAATCAAATATATAGCTGGATATTGTTCAAGAGTATTTTGGCCAAGCCATTTATCTTTCCAGAACCTAATCTGTGAACCATCCTTAATATTTAAAATACCAAATCGGAAGAAATGCTTTTTGGACACCATTAGTCCAGCCCAAAAATGTGAATCACCGGGTTTCCAAACCACTTGAAATACTGCTTTGGATCCAACATACTTCCTCCATAGAATGGTTTGCCACATACCATCTTCTGTAAGTATTTTAAATAACCATTTACCCAAAAGCGTGGTGTTTTTAACTTGCAAATCATGTATGCCTAGTCCACCATACTCGTTCGGTCGGCAAACCACATTCCATCTGGACAGTCGATATTTCTTTTTTTCACTATCCCCTTGCCAAAAGAATCTTGATCAGAAATAATCCACTTTCTTCGAGACACCATTTGGAATTTGGAAAAATGAGACCATATACAGTACCATGTTTGTGAGTACTGAATTTAAGAGAACAAGTCTTCCACCAAGGGATAGCAGTTTACCTTTCCAACTATTAATATGTTTCTGTAGTATTTCCTCAATGAATTTCCATTCAGCAATCGTGAGACACCGATAATGGATCAGTATTCCTAGATTGTTGATTGGAAATTTCCCCTGGCCACAGCCAAAAAGTTCAGTATATAGGTGGGGATCGTTATTAGCCTCGCCGAAACAATACAAATCACTCTTATGGAAATTAATTTTCAATCCAGAGAGTTGCTCAAATACTAATAAAATTAATTTTAGATTCTTAGCCTTCTCCAGATCATGTTCCATAAATAAGATTGTATCATTAGCATATTGAAGAATGGAGAGACCACCATCAACTAGATGGGGAACTAATCCTTCAACTCGGCCATCAGCCTTGGCTCTCTCAATCAGGATAGCCAACATATCTTCCACTATGTTAAATAGTATAGGCGATAATGGATCCCCTTGTCTCAGCCCTTTTTTGGTCTGGAAGTATATACCAGTGTCGTCATTGACATTAATGGCAACACTACCACCAGACACAAAAGACTGTATGAGAGCACACCACTCCTCTAAAAACCCTTTCATTCGGAGTGTTTGCTAAAGAAAATACCAATTAACCTTGTCATAAGCCTTCTCAAAGTCAATTTTGAACAGTACACCGTTTAGTTTCTTTGAGTGTAGTTCATGTATTGTTTCATGCAGGATTACTACACCATCTAGGATGTTTCTTCCTTGCATGAAAGCAGTTTGAGATGGGCGAATAACATGATTAGCTACCGAATTTAATCTAATCGTAGCAACTTTTGTGAATATTTTAAGACTAACGTTAAGAAGCAGATTGGACGATACTATTGTATATGTTCTGCATTATTAACCTTAGGTAGTAAAATAATGTTGCCAAAATTGAGGCTAAAAAGGTCTAGTTGACCAACATGCAAAACTTCAAATAAATGCATCAGGTCCTGCTTAATAACTTCCCAGATTTTTTTATAAAATTTCGCCGGAAAGCTATCAGGCCCTGGTGCTTTGTTATGTTCCATTTGGAAAATAGCTTTATTGACCTCCTCCTCTGTATAAGCAGCGGTTAGAAAGTTGTTTTCCTCAACATAAACCTAAGAAATATCCACTATTTGGGATTCATCCAGCATGAAAGAATTCTCTGGCATTGCCCCAAACAAGGATGTGTAATAACTAGTAATATAAGATTTTAGTTGCTCCTAACCTCAATCATACCTTCATCCTGAATTAAAGAGTGAATAAGTTTCTTTTTATGCTTGCCATTGGCAACAACATGAAAGTATCTTGTATTCGCGTCTCCTTCAAGAATGAAATTCGCTTTAGAGCGTTGGTACCATTTGAGTTCCTCCTTATGGAGTAGTCTGGCAATTTCTCCATTCGATTGGTTTTTAAGCTTAATCTCTTGTGCAGTTAAAAGCCCGACTTCCGTAGCAGCTTGTAAATCATTAATAATAGATGATAGGCGCATTTTCTCTTTTTTAGGAATCCAGCAGTATGTCTGGCCCAATCACGAAGGAACTTACGCAAGGCACGCATTTTGTTGTTCCATCGTTGTATATGCGTTTGACTACTAATAGGTTTTTCCAAAATAGCCTTCACCAAATCATAGAAACCATCACGATCCATCCATCCAAGTTCAAATTTTAAACTATGTTTGCATTTAGTGGTGGTGTTCCAACAGATAGTAATAATGGAGCATGATCCGACAAATCCTCAATAAGCTCTAGAGCGAGAATAGTTACCATAGGAAAAGTTTCTTCCCATTTGGTATCCATAAGCATTCTATCCAGTTTTTCGTATGTAGGCTCCGGAAGACTATTAGCCCATGTGAACGGTCTTCCTTACATCGTAGCCTCTCTTAAGTCCAAACTGTCAATGACAACATTAAACATGAAAGGACAATGTTCGTTGTTACGACCCCGACTTTTCTCATGAGGGAATCTTAGAAAGTTAAAATCCCCACCTATAAGTACAGGGTATGGATTATCCTTAGCCAGATTAACACTAATTAAATATTAGATATCTTTTATTTAATACCTTTTATTCAAAACTCCTTTTGAATAACTTCTAAACACTCCGGTATCTCTCCGGAACGATTCTGGTTCTTTCTATTGCTATTTATATTTTGGTTACGGATCAACCCGTATCATCTCTACCCTTCAGCTTGACACCTTATGGTTCGGGAATGTTTAGACATGAACGAGACACCTCTTCAATCAATGACCAACAACGGTATCTGGAAACACATGATGGTCCCTTCACATTCCATGAATTTTGGTTGTTCGCTTGAAACTTTTAAACGTTGAGTATTATTCACTTTGTGGAACGATACCTTGTTTGTCCAAGACCTGATCCCTGGTATCCGCATACCGGTTCAATCTTGTTACTAACAAAATTTTCACTCTTTCCCGTGATTACATCCTTGTGACGTAGTCACATGATTGCAAGCTCATTAATGTAATCTCACCAAGTGGGCTAGAGTATCTATCCATCACTCAGATAGGAAAATCCCGATCTCGATTCATACACCTCAACTATTCCTCTGGAATACCCAATACACACCTTTATGGCCACCCCAATTACGGTCATGGCGTTTGATGTGATCAAAGCAGCCGCGAGAGATAGTGATTTAACATGATCTCATGGTCAAAGGATTAAGTCACTACGCTCAGCTAAATATCGCTATCTTGAACATTGTGATGGGATCACATTGCAATTATATGGTCGAGTGTGTGCATCACTTCATTAAGTGACCTCGTTGTTAGTTGACGTTTTAATCAAGTCCATGATCAGAAAACCTTGTTCATTATCTACCCAACAAAGTAGTACTAGAGGATACTAGGGACCTGGTTGTTTATATACCACACATGTATTAATGTTTCTGAATGGAATATGCCCGAGAGGCAATAATAAAGTGGTTATTATATTATTCCATGTTTATGATAAATGTTTACTTCTCATGCTACAATTGTGTTAATTGAAACGTTAATACATGCGTGTTTAATAAACAAATAAAGAGTTCCTAGTTATGCCTCTTATATAAACTAGCTCTTTGATTAACAAGATGAAAGGTTTCCTGATCATGGATATTGGATGTTGTTAATAAAAGGTCAGAACATTGGTGGAACTATGTGGTGAACATTCATCTGAAGTATAGTAATACGATCAAATTCATTATGTTTACATTTATATAACATCATGCGAAGTAACTTTAATCCTTATACCACGAGATCAAGTTAATTGCTAACACCTGAAGAGTACTTTGATAACATCAAATGTCACATCGTAATAGGGTGACTATAAAGGTGGGTTTGGGAACTATGAAAGTGTTATGTTGAGGCTCATGGATCAAGAGTGGGATTTGTCCATCCCGGTGATGAATAGATATATTCTAGGCCCTCTCGGTGACATCACATTTATATAGCTTGCAAGCAAGTGATAAGATCACTAGAATGTTATATCACGAGAATGAGAAAAGAGTACTTGTTGGTAACAAGATCAAACTAGGTATGGGGATACCGATGATAGAATCTCGGACATGTAATATATCATGGGACAAAGGGATTTAGTTACAACGTTAAAGGTTCACACAATCACTAGAGTGATTGTTGAATGTGTGGGAGTCAGTATGGATCTCCAGGTCCCGCTGCTGATTATTGATCGGAGTGGGGTCTCGATCATGTCTACATTATTTGCGAACCGTAGGGTGACACACTTAAGGGTTACCGACACCATTTGGAGCAAATATGATACCAGAGAAAGATTATGGAACTGCTGGAATTATTTTGATGGACACCACAATTATTTTGCGTGAGATTGCTGAAATTGGTTCTGCATGTGATATCAAAATTTTGCAAGGGGTTTTATGTGAATGTTTGTTAATTAAAGTAATTAACAAAAATTATGAATAAAATAATTAAAAATGGTTTTTATTTAGTGAGAGCTTGCATTAAATTTGGTGGGAAAATTAATGCAAAGTGAGTGGAGTTAGTTTTAATGGGAGTGGGCTTAGTGGAAGCTCCACTCACCATTATGGAGGGAGATGTGGGGGAACCACCATGCCCATGCGCATGGAGCCTTGGGGGCTTCCCCTACCCTATAAAAGGAGCGATCCTCCTACTCCTCCACTCACACACCTCCTCGTGAAGGATATCACTCCCCCTCTAGAATATTCCCTATGGCTTCGGATTAGCGAAGTACATGTTCCCGGTGGATTTTTCTGCAAGGATTCGCTGCTTCCGCTGCTTTGCTGGAGCAAGGACTCGGAGATGGTTGGGGTATCGGGTGTATGTGCGATCATGGATACACCGTTGGTTTGTGGTGCTGGACTTCATCACGATCTTGAGATCAGCAAGTGAACGACTACATCATCCACGAAATCAGATTTCATTAACAAAGATTTTCGGTCTTAAAGGGTAAGATCTCTACGGATGTATGTCCACCTATTGATTGTATCTAGATAAATAGGTCCTTAGTTGTTCATATCATAGGAAATTGTTTGTTTTCTATACTGCAAACCCAACAGTGGTATCATAGCTTGATCTATGTGTAAATGCTTTGCACGGGTAGAACACATATGATTAAGTAGGCACTGATGATCATGTTATTGCATCTTCTATGTATTTTGGATATTGGTGGCATAGTGGTATGAAGCTGTCCGGACTAACTTTACATGTCCTCGCACGTGAGACATGTTCCACGCCTGACATGCAACTAGTTTTTTATGAGTGGCTAGCGGGTGTCTGTCTCTCCTACTATAGTCAATATTTGATTTACAACAAGTTGCTACTAATTTTATTATCATCGTTGTGGTTCCAGTTCGTAGGTAAGAATGGTTCTATCTTCGAAATTCCTAAGCCACGTAAAAACATGCAAAAGATAAATTAGAAGCGTCTAGTTTTTGGTTTTGCTGGGCAAGTGTTATGATATGGTAATGTTATAATTTGTAGTATGACTTGATACTCTTGGAAATTATAACATACCGAAGTGTATGTTCCATGAACCTTGGCCTTACACATATAGGAATGATGAAGATCATACCACGATGCGCAAGATAGTGATCAAGTGCAAGAGCCATATCATATTAATTTTTTGTATATGATGTTTGTTTGCATATTATATTGCTTGTATGGTGCTTTAGTAGCATTATAAGATGATCCCTAATTTAAATATCAAGATAAAAACGTGTTCTTCCTTTAGTATGCACCGTTAAGAAAGTTCATCATTTTGCGACACCACGTGATGATCAGGTGTGATAGACTCTATGTTCAAATACAATGGGTGTAAACAGTTTTACACACGTGGGTACTAAGGTTCTTACTTGGCGACCCTAGTATGTATAGACATGGCCTTAGAACATGAACTGAAATGTAAAGCATGAGTCATATGGTTGATATGATGACCATATAGATCCTCGCCTTTGAAGCTACACAAACTCACATGATGATCGGTCTTGGTGTAGTGGATTTGGTTCATGTAATCACCAAAAAGACACGAGGGATGTTTTTTGAGTGGGAGTTCATGTAGTAATATGATTAGAGTTGAACTTAGTTTATCATAAATTAAATCAAAATGAATTTACATAGTTTGTTGTAGTCATTGGCATCCATTTACTACCTTATGCTTAGTTATAATTGAGATAATAGAACTATAAAATTCTGGATATTTACTTTATGAACTAGTATTGTATTGTTTTGAGTGTCAATCTAAAGTTTAAAAGTCCTATTGCAAACTTTTAGAAAACTCTATTTACTCCATGAAGTTTAATAAGTAGAATTAAATCAAGAGTAACAATTCTAGTGTTAGTATCTAAAGTATCATGTTTGCCTCCATGATCCTTGATATTCAAAAAATGTTTTAGTATCAAGGTTCTTTAGGAGCTGAAAGAATTGTTTTAGATACCATCATGTGTGAAAGATATTGTGATATCTAAAACAATGTTTATGGTTGCAATATGATATATTATAATTTGGCGAAATACATGTTCCCATAATGTATGAGAATTTGCGAAGGTTGGAGATGCTAGGCGTCCTAGTCTCCCCAAAAGGTTTTGGGAACTGGCATTATACTCGTGATTCGCCCTTATAGGCTATATTATCTTGATCATGAAAGTTGTCATGATAAGGATGAATAGAATATGTAGGTAAAATGTTTACTGCACTAAAATATTACTAAAGAATGGATTTTTAAAGAATGCCAAACATTTGATGATGGTGATCCACTTCAAAGTGCAAGTCCAAAGGTATTAGTATTTGACTATACATGCTTTGGACTATGTGTCATGTGTATGGTTTCATTATTGATGTTGATAGATTCTTTTAAAAGAAAAGGAAATGATGCAAGAGAATTCATAAAATATTTGGCAGAAAATAGAAAGACTGGAAATGTCCAGCTTAGGTATATATAAGATATACATGTTATGGATGTATTATTTGCTTGTTAAACAATGTGGTTCTTGGGTATTGGATACCTAATTGGTTGGTGTGAAATGTCATACAAAACAATGTAATTCATGAACTACAATTGCCTAAGTAACTAGCAAGAGAATATGTAATGATGTTCATCAAAAACAAATAAAGTATTATTGTGTTTCTTGTTGACATCAAAGCTTGCCTTCAATATTTGTTTTAATATTTTTTATTTTATTTTGGTATTATGAGAACAATGGTTGTTCAAATAATTATTGTATTCCATAGAAGATGGATGAACTTTTACAAGTATAGTTAGAGACATCACATCCATAAAAACTAATGCTAAAATGTTGCAAGACAAATGATTGAAATACCACTTACAAAGTGACATTGTCGTTGAAATTATATTGGAAAGAAAATATGAAGAAACTCCATGTTGATGGATTTTTGGAGTCTTTGATTTTGATTAATTAATGCTTGTGAAACTTTCGTGGAAATAATTGAAACACTGTTCATAGGCCAAAGAGGGACAGATGAGTAACTTATTGGACATTGTGCATGTTAATGTATATAGTCCATTATGTGTAGCCGTATGCGGTGGATCTTTCAACTTCATACACTTTCTCCAAAAATTTGAGTGAATATATGTGTATATTTACTTAATAACGAAGAAGTATGAAACATTTGAAAAATGTTCAAAGGATTTCAAGATGAAGTGGAAAATCATTGTAACAAGAAAATAAAGAATTTATGATTGGATCATGAAGGAATATATTTGAGTTACAAATTTAGTAAAACACCTAAGATTTCGGGAATCGGTCCATGGATTTGCATTTCTCGAAAAACTATAGGAGTATGGAGTGTTAGAGAGATGGAATTGAACCTTATTTGACATGGTAATATCAAATGTGTCATTCATAAAATTGCCATTAAATTTTAAGGATTAACACTTTATAGACTGCCGCTTTTACACTGAAAAGAGCGCCATCCTGATCCGTTGAAATGACACCATATGAGTTATGGCTTGGGATAAAACTGAGTTGTCTTTTCTTAAATTTTGGTATTCTAGGCATAAGTAAAATGTTTACAACCAAAGTTAGATAAGCATGTATTTTTAGGTTATCCCAAAGAGATTGTTCATTATTCCTCCATAATAGTGAATACAAAAGAGTTTGTCACTTAGAACATCAAGTTTCTTAAAAAAGAATTTTTCGCCAAAAGTTAAGTGAGAGGATAATAGAACTTTAATTAGGTTGATGAACCTCAACAACATGTACTAAGTAGCATAGCACCAGAAAGTGTCTCGGAGGCGGCCACAATGCTCATGGCTCTCGTGATTACAAAGGTTTTGATCTCGGAGATTAGAGTTCCAATTCGAACCGTATGGGTCGGGTAATAAGCAAATGGTGAGATTTGATAAACAAGTTGTTATTGTTATGACAATGATGAACCGACTACATACAAATAAGTGATGATGGGCCCTGACTCCATAAAGTGACTAGAAGTCATAAAATTCGTGATAGTTTCCATACACAAGAAATCAAGATTTTGAACTTGGAAGACCCTCCGGAAAGGCATGAAGCCTAGCGGTTGTATTTGGATCTATAAAGAAATAGACATGGATGTTTGACATCTATGAAATAATCGACATGTCAGAAAATAGTTTACGACAATGTTCAAGGAGTTTACTACGACAAGATTTGATCTTCCGTAGCGATATTTATTATGAATGGATTATTGCAGTAACACTACATATATCAATTTTGGTATATGATAGTTGAACAAACAAGACAAAGTTCTTCTAATAGAATGGTTACCTAGGATATGTACATGACACGGTCCGAAGGGTTTTGTTAACTCAAAGGATGCTAAAAGGGCATCCAAACTTCAATGGTTCAAGTAAGCATAGCGGAGTTGGAATCTTCATCGTGATAAAACTGTTAAAATAGTTTAATTTCATCGGAGACGATGAATGCTTTCATTTGCAAGAAATTAAGTGGGAGCGCTAAGACATATTTCTAATACATTATGTAGAAGACATGATGTTGATTGGAAATAATGTATCTTTTATTGACACGATTAAAGAATTTCATGAAAATTAGATTTTGATGAAAGCCTTGGGAAAAACCAGAATATTAGGCATCAACATCTATATGGATAGATTGAGGCTCTAATATGGTTGTGCCAGACGTACATATATGAGATATCGAATGAGTTCAATATCGAAACGACAAGAATGGTTCTTGCCGCATGGAAAGAGTTGAATCAACACTTGGTAAGTGAAACGAGATTCAAGTGTTTTGACACTTGGTGATTGAAATCACATGAATATTTTGATCAATAATGTATACCGTGATATGTACATATCCCTATATGTCTTATCCTCTCAATGTTATATGCATATACTAGAATGATTCATAAGATGATCATTGGATGATAGTAAACATATTCTTATGATCTTTGGAAGAACTAAGAATATGTTATTTATAGGTGACAAATAGTTCATTGTAAAGTGTTACATTGATACTAGTTTTGTCACAAAATACAAGTTAAGTTTATCTCAATTTAAACTATGGGTGGCATAATGTAATGGAAAGGAGGTTCCATGAGGTTCCATAATGTTATTTACATTGATACCAGTTTTGTTATCAAACTAGTTGTCATTCATAGTGGGCTAGTACTATGAAGATATATTGTATGACAATAATATCAACATGTTTTAACCCAAAGGAACTAAAGATCTCCCCAAAGGACTAAATTTATACAATGCCACCACATTTGAGAATGAGTGATGCATAAAGACGCAAATACATGCAAATACACACGAACCTGAAAATTTTAGATTTGGAGATTATGTTTACCACTATCAAACGCGTATATACAACACCAGAAAGCCATAGGTGTTGAATGCGCAAAATTTTCAAACTAGATTATTGACTCTAGTGCAAGTGGAAGGCTGAAGGTAATAGGCCCGAGAGGCAATAATAAACTGGTTATTATTTTATTCCATATTTATGATAAATGTTTATTTCTCATGCTATAATTGTGTTAATTGGAAACGTTAATACATGTATGTTTAATAAACAAATAAAGAGTTCCTAGTTATGCCTCTGATATAAACTAGCTCATTGATTAACAAGATGATCATGGTTTCCTAATCATGGACATTGGATGTTGTTAATAACAAGGTCACAACATTGGTGGAATTATGTGATGAACATTCATCCAAAGCATAGTAATACGATCAAAGTCATAATGTTTAAATTTCTATAACATCATGCGAAGTAACTTTAATCCTTATACCATGAGATCATGTTAATTGCTAACACCGGAGGAGTAATTTGATAACATTAAATGTCACACTGTAATAGGGTGACTATAAAGGTGGGTTTGAGTACTCTGAAAGTGTTATGTTGAGGCTCATGTATCAAGAGTAGGATCTGTCCATCCTGATGATGGAGAGATATATTCTGGGCCTCTCGGTGATATCACATTGACATAGCTTGCAATCAAGTGATAAGATCACTAGAATGTTATACCACGGGAATGAGAAAAGAGTAATTGTAGGTAACAAGATCAAAGTAGGTATGGGGATACCGATGATCAAATCTCGGACATGTAATATATCACGAGACAAAGGAATTTAGTTACGATGTTAAAGGTTCACATGATTGATGTCTATGCACGCTTCTATTCTTGTAGACAGTGTTGGGCCTCCAAGTGCAGAGGTTTGTAGAACAGTAGCAAGTTTCCCTTTAGTGGATCACCCAAGGTTTATCGATCTCTGGGAGGAAGTGGCCAAAGGTATCCCTCTCAAGCAACCCTGTAATCAAGATACAAGAAGTCTCTTGTGTCCCCAGCACACCCAATACACTTGTCAGGTGTATAGGTGCACTAGTTGAGATAGTGAAATACAAGTAATATGGATGATTATAAGTGGTAATTGCAATCTGAAATAAGAGTGGCAGCAAGCAAATATGTAACAGGAATGATTGTAAACAGTGTTTCAATGCTTAGAAACAAGGCCTAGGGATCATACTTTCACTAGTGGACACTCTCATATAAATATCTTCTCTTCATGATGCTACCCTGAACTACTCTCCGGTTGGACGATGTAGGGCTATAACAGCACACCTTAAAGTTCAAATTCCCCATCTAGTTAACCACTCACTGTCACCTTTAGAGCTATATGGTTCCAACAAAAACCACAATCTCATAGAGACATCCAACTCAAATTATACTCATGATAAGTATTTCTATAACCTTAGCCAAAGTGCCACACGGTGTGCACGCTGTCAACTTCACACACGTGGGGATAAGCAGAGATTAATTCAAGCACTTGAGTAGCAGAATAGATCTATAGATTACAAAGCTCATGATATCATAAGATCACGCATAGAGAGAGATGAACACATAGCTACCAGTAGAGCCCTTAGACTCGAGAGAGAACTACTCCCTCCTCATCATGGGAGTCAGCAACAACGATGGAGATGGCGGTGGAGTCAATGGAGATAGCTCTGGGGGAACTTCCCTGTCCCGACAGGGTGTCAGAATAGAGACTTCTGTCCCCCCAAATCTCCTCTTCGGTGGTGGCGGCGCTGTCGAACTTTTCGTGGAAATGTAATATGATCTTTAGGGTTTCGTCCTGGGGGGAATATATAGGTGAAGAGGAAAGGTCAGTGGGCGTCCGAGGCGGCCACACCACCCCCTGGCGTGGCCTGGCTTGGCCCACGCTACTAGGTGGTGTGGGCCCCTCGTGGCCCCTCTCCGTCTTGTCTTCTAGCTCCGTGACTCTTCTGGTAAAATAGGAACTTTGGCTTTTGGCCCATCCAATTCCGAGAATATTTCTTTACGAGCTTTTCTGAAACCAAAAATAGCAGAAAACAGGCAACTAGCACTGCGACATCTTGTTAATAGGTTAGTTCCAGAAAATGCATAAAAGTATCTCAAAAAGTAGACAAAACATAAGGTAGTTGATATAAAACAGGCGTGGAACATCAAAAATTATAGATACGTTTACGACGTATCAATATCCCCAAGCTTAACTCCTGCTCATCCTCGAGTAGGTAAGTGATAAAAAGAATAATTTTTGAGGTGACATGCACCATCACAATCTTGATCAAGGTATTTGTAAAACATTAATAGCTAGGATCATAGTACTCTAACATAGACATGAAAGATATAGTTCTAACAATAAGACATAGTAACTATGTTGTAACATGAAAAGGTACAAACAAAAGATTCATGAATAACAATTCTTTGAAAGATGTTTGTTTGTTTCACATCTGGAAAACATAATGAGAATGGTATTCATCTTGTCCCTCATGGTGTAGAAAAACATAAATGCATAGGACACCTTCAAAGTTCATAAGGGTGACTAGATACAAATAGTTTAAGAACAAGCAATATCAAAGTTATGAATCAATCAACAAGTTTTGGGCCAATGCACATTAAACTAAGAATGACCACTATGCTCTCTCAATAGGTGCATACAGATAGAAGATGGAGACTCAACATAAAAGTAAAAGAAAGGCCTTTCGTAGAAGGAAGCAGGGATTCAAGTTTCATAAAGAGCTTCCAAAAATTATGGTACTTATTAGCTTTCAGCTCTCATTTCCCCTATCATAAGCATCTTTAGGTGATTAAGTTTAAAGTGAACAAATATGAGGATATGCCTGACAAGTTATAAGTTGAAAATGTCATGCCCCTTGCTTACGAGTACCGAACCTCATGCTAGTCAACTTTAGTCACGAGTAAGTTCTTGTCATTGTAAGTACATGTGTATCATAGGGAACCGCCAACGGGGTACCCCTTGCCCCATGATACATGAGTTTTCCCATATCAAAATGACAAGGCAACAAACAATGAGCATCTCAGTGATCTTTTTATTTCCTATTTGCATATGTTTTTTTATATTGAGGATGCTTCACAGATTGCTCACTATGGTTATGCTGCAAGTTTCCACCATGATTAGGTATGGCTTAGGCTAGCCGCCCAGGCGTTTCTCTAACACATATACAAACTCCATGAGCTTACAAGCTCCCCTTTTATTTCAGACCGCCCGGATCCATAAGCAAAAGAACATGATATCAACTAAATAAAGTGCAATGTTGAAAGCGTTCCCCATGATAATATGGTTCTGCTAATTCACAACTTACAAAGCGCAAGCATATACGCAACATAGATGGGTACAATGGTTCAAGTTTATTAAGTTCAAGAAAGTAAAGTGTGCCATCAAGTTTGTGAGAGCTTTAATCACTAATTTTTCACATAACAATTTTAATTCGGAAGGTAGATAAAAACATGAATATACTTGGAATATCAATAATGCTAATAGGTAGGTATGGTGGACTCTTTGGAATAACTTGGTTTTATTTGGAGTTGGATGTATGAGTGGAACTCATACTTGGTACATGTGTGGAGGATAGCAAAAGACTGGGAGCGACCAACTAAGAGAGCAATAATCGCCATAATCATGCAAAGCAACAAAACATTATTAATTAAAGCATAGAGTGATATAACAAGTCAAAAACTAAATGATCATAGAGGCTATGGTGACTTGGTATAGTTTTAACATGGTGTGACCATGCACCAAGTCAACCCAAATAAAGCATCAAAGGAGAATACCACAATATTATGCTTTTGTATGCTAAAACAGCGCATGATTCTTTCAAGGCACATTAAGCAATCTCAATGTTTGGAACAAGTCATGCTACAACAATAATCACTAAGCATATGGTCAAAGCAACATCTAGCATGACCTGATAAAGTCTAAGTCACAGTCAAAATAAGCTTCCTTTTGCACCACTATAAGCATGAAATTTCCTACTCTTTTCCAACACCAATCGAAAACTAAAGCTAAACGCAGTGCTAGCGAAGGAGAACACTCGCAGAGCAATAAGAGTGAAAACTAGAGTGTTCTAGGCAATGAATAACGAGGTGTGTCTCTCTCCAAAATAAGTGTGTTGGGATCCAACCAAATTATTTAAGCAAACCAAACAAAAGAAAACTAAAAACAAAAACGATCCAAGAACAACACATAGTGCATAAGGTAATAAAAATAAAGTGTCTTGAAAGAAGACCTGAGATTATTGATGAAGAAGGGGATGCCTTGGGCATCCCCAAGCTTTGACGCTTGTACTTCTTGAAAATTTCTTGGGGTGACACGAGTGGCATCCCCAAGCTTGAGCTTTTGTCCGTACTTCATCTCATCACATTATTCTTCCCTACACTTGAAAATTTCCTTCATACAAAACTTCACACAATCTTCATTAGCAACATTAGTGTATCCAAGATAATAAGTCTTTGGGTTTAGTTTCAACACAAGTAAAACTTCCATTAAAACACAAGCTACTGTAGCAATTCCTTCTAAAATCTCAAGTGATCAAAGAGAACTCAAAGTTAAAGAGATTAAGAGGCAAATGCAAATAATGGTAGAAATCTGTCAAAACAGACCAGCAGGTAAAAACCAATTTTTTCGAAGACATTCTATTGCTGAAATCGAAAAGTGCTGAACTAAAGAAAGTTAGATAAAAACCTGGGGCAGAAGCACAAAACATTACAGCTCAATCTGACGTACATATATTTTTCACGAATTTGTTTAGTGGAGCACAAAAATCTGTTTTGGGACAACAACTTTCCCAAGTCTTACTTCTCTCTCATTAGAGGTTATTCTTGGCACAAAAACCACACAAAAAGGATAAGGAGAGGTTATTACAGAAGTAATAACTTCCAAGACTCAACGAAACAAAAATAAACTGAAAGTAAAAATATAATGGGTTGTCTCCCAAAAGCTCTTTCTTTATAGCCATTAAGATATGCATGATAATTTCAATGATGCTCACATAGGAAATATGAATTTAGAGTAAAAGAGAGCATCAAGAAGCAAATCGAAAACACATTTAAGTCTAACCCACTTCCTAAAAATAATCTTGTAAAGAAACAAGTCATGAAAGCACAAAGAAACAAGCATAGGAAAGCAAAACAAGTGCAACTTCAAAAAAATTAACATAAAGAGGGGAAACTTAATATTGTTGAGACACATAAAACCATGTTTTCCTCTCTCATAATAACTTTCAGTAGAATCATGAATAAATTTAACAATATAAATATCACATAAAACATTCTTATCATGAGCCACATGCATAAAATAATTATTACTCTCCCTATAAGCATAGTCATTCTTATTAATCATAGTGGGAGCAAATTCAGCAAAATAGCTATCATTATTATTCTCATCACTATAATCATCAAATATAGGAGGCATATTGTAATCATAATGAATTTTCTCCTCAATAGTAGGTGGACTGAAAATATCGCACTCATCATTGTAATCATCATATATTGGAGGTATAGTATCATCAAAGTAAATTTTCTCCTCCGTGCTTGGGGGACTAAAAATATCATGCTCATCAAAACCAGCTTCCCCAAGCTTAGACTTTTCCATAGCATTAGCAATAATGGTGTTCAAAGAATTCATACTAATAACATTGCTATTAGCATGCATATAAAGTTCCATAGGTTTTTTAATTTTCTCTTCAAACACTTCATGTCCTAACTCAAGATAAATACTATAAAGCTCTCTAATTTTTGTTTTTGCTTTCCATTAAGCCTAACTAGTGAAAATAAAAATAAGAAACAAAAAGATATAATTGCAGAATCTAAAGGAAATAACTTCGAGCACTCACACACCAGTAATAGTACTAGAAGATAGCTTAGTAGCCAGAGGATGTGAGTACCTTTTACCTTACCTCCTCGCAACGGCGCCAGAAAATAGCTTGATGTCTATGCACGCTTCGATTCTTGTAGACAGTGTTGGGCCTCCAAGTGCAGAGGTTTGTAGAACAACAGCAAGTTTCCCTTAAGTGGATCACCCAAGGTTTATCGATCTCAGGGAGGAAGTGGTCAAAGGTATCCCTCTCAAGCAACCCTGCAATCAAGATACAAGAAGTCTCTTGTGTCCCCAACAGACCCAATACACTTGTCAGGTGTATAGGTGCACTAGTTGAGATAGTGAAATACAAGTAATATGGATGATTATAAGTGGTAATTGCAATCTGAAATAAGAGTGGCAGCAAGCAAACATGTAACAGGACTGATTGTAAATGGTGTTTCAATGCTTAGAAACAAGGCCTAGGGATCATACTTTCACTAGTGGACACTCTCATATAAATATCTTCTCTTCATGATGCTACCCTGAACTACTCTCCCGTTGGACGATGTAGGGCTATAACAGCACACCTTAAAGTTCGCATTCCCCATCTAGATAACCCCTTACTGTCACCTTGAGCGCTAGATGGTTCCAATAAACACCACAATCTTATAGAGACATCCAACTCAAATTATACTCATGATAAGTATTTCTGTAACCTTAGCCAAAGTGCCACACGGTGTGCACGCTGTCAACTTCACACATGTGGGGATAAGCAGAGATTAATTCAAGCACTTGAGTAGCAAAATAGATCTATAGATTACAAAGCTCATGATCTCATAAGATCACACATAGAGAGAGATGAACACATAGCTACGGGTAGAGACCTTAGCCTCGAGAGATAACTACTCCCTCCTTGTCATGGGAGTCAGTAACGGAGATGGAGATGGCGGTGGAGTCGATGGAGATAGCTCCGGGGGAACTTCCCCATCCCGGCAGGGTGCCGGAACAGAGACTTCTATCCCCCCGAATCTCCTCTTCGGTGGCGGCAGCGCTGCGGAACTTTTCATGGAAATATGATCTGATCTTTAGGGTTTTCGTCCTAGGGGGAATATATAGGCGAAAAGGCAAGGTCGGTGGGCGCCCGAGGTGGCCACACCATCCCCTGGCGCAGCCTGGCCTAGCCCGTGCCACCAGGTGGTCTGGGCCCCTCGTGGCCCCTCGCCGTCTTGTCTTCTCGCTCCGTGAGTCTTCTGGTAAAATAGGAACTTTGGCTTTTGTCCCGTCCAATTCGGAGAATATTTCTTTACGAGCTTTTCTGAAACTAAAAACAGCAGAAAACAGGCAACTGGCCCTGATGCATCTTGTTAATAGGTTAGTTCTAGAAAATGCATAAAAGTATCTCAAAATGTAGACAAAACATAAGATAGTTGATATAAAACATGCATGGAACATCAAAAATTATGGATATGTTTACGACATATCAATGATCACTAGAGTCATCATTGCATGTGATATCAAAATATTACAAGGGGTTTTATGTGAAGGTTTGTTAATTAAAGTAATTAACAAAAATTCTGGATAAAAGAAATAAAAATGGTTTTTACTTAATAAGAGCTTGCATTAAATTTGGTGGAAAATTAATGCAAAGTGAGTAGACTTGGTTTTAATAGGAGTGGGCTTAGTGGAAGCTCCACTCACCATTATGGAGGGAGAGGTGGGGGAACCACCACGCCCATGCGCTTGGATCCTTGGGGGCTGCCCCTCCCCCTATAAAAGGAGCTCCCCTCCTCCTCCACACACCTCCTCGTGAATGATCTCTCTCCCCCTCTAGAATATTCCCCATGGCTTCAGATTAGCGAAGTACATGTTCCCGGTGCCTTTTTATGGAAGGATTTGCTACTTCTGCTACTTTGTTGGAGCAAGGAATCAGAGGTGGTCAGGGTACCGAACGTGTGTGTGATCATGAATGCACTGCTTTTTTGTGGTGTTGGACTTCATCACGGTCTTGAGATCGACAAGTGAATGACTACATCATCCATGAAATCAAATTTCATTAATAAAGCTTTTTGGTCTTCAAGCGTAAGATCTCTTAGGATGTATATCCACACATTGATTGTATCTAGATAGATAGATCTTGGTTCTTACTTGTTCATATCGTGGGAAAAGTTTTGTTTTCTATGCTGCAAACCCAACAGTTTCCACTTAATACAGTTATATCATGATATTAAACTATTATAAACATTAGAGATATATCAATAAAATCACTTTATTATTGGTCTCTAGGACATATCTCCTTCAAAAGCAACATACCCTCTCTCTCAGAAAAAGGTACTCACCATGTCACAAATTTTATGTGAAAATGACAAAGTAGCATGTTAGAATAGTTTCATTGTTCGATTGTACCACCATATTTTTTCTCTTGAGTGGCATGCAAGATCATTTTTTGCCCAAAACTTACTGAAGCATATGCATTATACCACGATGAACTCACATGTTTTTGGATTGTACAGCTAAGATAGCAATATGGAGTTCTTCTATTAGGGCATATCCACCGAACCGATCTATTAGATCATGGGTTGTCTGTTTTGATCCAAACGGATAGCTGGGCCGTGAAAACCCACACTACCAGGAAAATGGCTATAGGTAATTTGCACATCTGTGGCGCATGTGCTAGTGGTGCCCCACGGCTAAAATAGGTGTGGCGCACTGGCCACAGGTGCCCTACGGCTAACTACCATAAGCATGGCGCACATGCGGGTGGTGCGCCATGGCTATGTGTGGGCCAGGGCACTATCGGCCGTAGACCACATAGCCGTAGCGCACCTGTGGGAAGTGCGCTATGGGTGTGGCCAGTAGTCGTGGCGCACATGGCCACCATGCGCTACCGGCAAGATCGGGCCACCCTGTTGTGTAACTGGGAAAACACGTCTGTGGCGCACGGCTGGTATGTGCACCATGGATGTTCTTTATTCATGTGGCGCACCGCTCCATGTGCGCCACAGATGTGCGTTCTGCTACTACTTTTTGGCAGATACCTTTGCACATTTGACTAGATCTCACCATCTCCCACTTCACTTTCCCCTCCTTCTTCCTCCTTGGATCTCACCCCCTCCTCCTTCCACCTCAATTTCTCCACTCTTTCACCATTTATAGCATGTAAAACTTACCTTGGATGCTACATACATAATAGAGGAAAGCTCTCCTTCCGGCCACCATCCTCTCGGTCTCTTACCTCTCCTTCGAGATCTTCTCAGTCTCTCATCTCGGTAAGTTGTCTATGTAAGAGGATGTGCTTATGTGTATGGATGATATGGTCACATATCTATGGAGAGGATCGATGCTCTCATGTGTTTGGAGAGCATGCATTGCATGCTCTCTCATATATTGGCATTGTTTTGCCAAAATGTTGATTAATTTCCATTTTGGCAAGACTTTGGCATTTCGCAAAGGTCCTAATTTTAGGATAGGTCATGCCAAAATTTTCCATCGACCATTGCATGCATGCATTGGTTCTGTGGTTGTAATAAACTTCTAATTCTACCATGTACACCGCGCAGGCAACCATGGTCCGCATAATGAGCGAAGGCATTATGGGTAGATTTTTGAAATGTGCAACGGCCGACATGATACGAAATAACATGACGGAGATAAGATGTCCGTGCATAAGATGCAAACTCAATTGGTTGATCGACCCAGATTCCAGAAATCTGCAGGCGCACTTGCTTCGCCATGGTTTCATGGATGGCTACACTCGGTGGATAAGTGATGATGAAGACGATGAAGCCGTAAATGGGGCGGAGGAAAATGAGGAAGGCGGGCAACATGATCATGATCACGGTGAGGACGGTCAAGATGAAGAAGAGTCTCCTAGAGATGGTGAAGGTGCGGAAGCAGACCAGGATGATGATGATCTAGATGTCAGAGCAGACGATGGAACAACGCCAGGCTAGGTGCGGGACCCTTATGTTCAAGAACTGCTTCTCAAGCAGACGAGTAACGCCGGGGCTGCCGCTAGAGAGAAAGCCAAGCTTGTGGAACTTGAGAAAGACGCGATTACTCCATTGTATGAAGGATGCAAGCCCGATGATACCCGGTTGAATGTAACGCTCAAGGCTATGGAGATGAAGGCAAAACACAAATGGACCGACGCAAGCTTCGACGATATGATGGCATTCTGGCACGATCGTCTCCCGGAGGGGAACACGTGTCCAACTAGTATCGAGGACGCCAAGAAAACCGTGTGTCCTCTTAATCTCCGCACATTAGATACCACGTCTGCATCAACGATTGCATCATTTATCTGGGCGAGGACGTGGAGAAAACCACATGCCCGGTGTGCGGCGTTAGTCGATACAAGAAAGGGAAGAAAGCTCCTCGAAAAGTGGTATGGTACTTTCCTATCACTCCTCGTCTGCAGCGCTATTTCGTAGACCCTAAGGAAGCAAATCTCATGCGCTGGCATGCGGAAAGAATGAAGCCAGGAGATGACGATGACCCTAAAAAGGACGAGCTGCTGACGCAACCTTCAGATGCTAGCCAGTGGAAAGCATTAGACCTTGAATTCCCAGAATTCGGTGGAGATTCGAGGAACATCAGGCTAGGTGCGAGCACCGATGGACTCAATCCGTTCGGTAGCCAGAGCAGCACGCACAACACTTGGCCCATGTTTGTATGGATGTACAACCTCCCTCCCTGGTTGTGCATGAAAAAGAAGTACATACAAATGAGTATGCTAATTCAAGGGCCAAAACAACCTGGTACCGACATCAATCTATATCTCGGGCTGTTGAAAGAGGAGCTAGCCATGTTATGGGAATCCAGAGCCAATATGTATGATGCTGTCGCACAAGATTATTTCACTATGAGAGCCGCGTTGGTCACTACGGTGCAAGACTATCCAGGTTGCAGATATTTCTCGGGGCAGGTTATCCAAGGATTCTACACATGCGTTAGGTGCATGGATAACATGACCTATCTCCAACTAGATAAAGATCCAGGGTCTTCGAAAACCATGTTCATGGGGCACCGGAGGTGGCTTGGAAAGAATGATGCATGGAGAAAACATGGAGATCTGTTCGATGGGAAATCCGAGACCTGAGGAATTCCAGAGCGGAGGAGCAGCGAAGAAGTGGATGAATTGCTGAAAAACTAGAATGAGTGTCCTAAACCGGGAAAGAAGCGAAAGAGGCAGCAAGACAAGCCATTGATGAAGGTTTGGAAAACAAGGTCTGTTTTCTGGGAGTTGCCATACTGGAAGTTTCTCCGCACGCCTCATAGCCTTGACATCATGCATATCACGAAGAACGTGTGTGAGAGTCTGGTCGCCACCGTAATCAACATGCTAGATAGGACGAAAGATGGTCCTAAAGCAAGGAACGACTTGATATTCATGGGCATCCGGAAGGATCTTCATGGAGGACGCCCTACTCCTGATGATCAGGAAGATGACGATGATCATCAGTCGGAGGCGACACAAGGTCGTCGAAAGGGTAAAAAGGTCAAGAAGAACGAATATTACTGCCCCACTTTGTGCTTCACACTAAGCCAGGATGAGATCAAATAGTTTTTCAAGTGCCTTCTAGGAGTCAAATTTCCTTACGGCTACGCGGGCAAGATAAGCAGGTACCTAGATGAGGCTAAGCAGAGGTTTAGTAGGATGAAGTCTCATGACTGTGCCATGCTAATGACGTAGATACTTCCGGTTGCACTACGAGGTATAATGGACGAGCATGTCCGAGAAACATTGTTTGGGCTCTGCAAGTTTTTCCACGTCATCTCTCGAAAGTCAATTGGCGTGAAACAACTCGAGAGGCTACAAGAGGAGATCGTGGTGATACTATGTGAGCTCGATATCTACTTCCCGCCCGCATTCTTCGACATTATGGTGCATCTGCTGGTCCATATCGTGGAGGATATCATCCAACTCGGGCCGATGTTCCTCCGCAGCATGATGCCGTTCGAAAGAATGAACGGACACATCAAAGGATACGTTCGCAACAGGTCACGTCCACATGGAAGCATAGCCAAGGGCTTTCTGGCTGAAGAGTGCATCTCTTTCTGCACGAATTATCTAGGCATCGAGAACCCTGTCGGTCTTCCCGTTAATAGGCAGCTTGGCAAGCTCGACAGATCGGGTCACCGAGAGGGTCGTCACGTACTGCATGCAGACTTCGATTGTCGACGTGCAGACTTTGATAGAGCAAACCTGGTCGCGCTACAACATTTAGAACTGGTCGATCCTTGGGTACAAAACCACAAAAGGTCAATCGAGAAGAAGTATAGTGACCGGGGCATACAGAGGACGTAGGGAGAAATAATCAAAGAGCACAACTCAGATTTCACGTGTTGGTTTAGGCAGACGCTCCTAGATAATCCCCCGCAATCGCATTCTGCGGAGGAAAACATCATATTCACCTTGTCACAGGGACCCATGCACAACCTGGTGACCTATCAGACGTATGATATCAACGGCTACACATTCTACACGGAGGAAAAGGACAACACGTGTGACTATTAGAACCATTTGCACACACTCCTCTTCGAGAAGCTGCACGCAATATACAAGTTCCCCCTTCAGTATCGGAACACAGATTATCATGGGAATGAAGTAAATAAATCTGCCCTCACGAAGATGAGCACCACCCTGGCCAGCTGGAGAACCCGGATAAAGAAGAAGATATTTAAAGAAGGGAAAAGTCTTGAGGAGATCCAGAAGATTGACCTGTAGATCACCGAAGATCAATTCCAGGAGTTCAAGGCCAAGTGCAACCGAAGCAGCCAAGGCCTCGAGTAGACGGGGAAAGGAATTGCATGCGATGAATATAGGTCACCACCATCTCGGATCTGGTGGTTACAGAGCTGCGGAGCCCAAATGGGATAAGGAGGACAACGAGTATAGAGCTAAGGGGATACCTAACCCCTTTTCGAAATTCGAAAACTGGCAGCTTTGAAACTTTATCAGGGCTCGTTACCATGTGGACCCCAAAACCAAAGAACTCACCATGGAAACTAAGGTGAAGGACTTCGAGGTTCTTGTGGTAAGTAATTTAATTACCGCGGATCAAGTCGATTGCATTCTAATCGCTCAAGTCGAATTTCTAAACAGTTCACGTTACTTCTTCTGCAGGAGCAGGAAATTGCTAGTCAGGGATCCCATGGTTCCTCATCCCACGGGTAGACGGCGGCCACCCGGTGGGATAACCCTTTTAACAGGGCGATGAACCGGGCCAAGAAAATCACGTCGGTTACAAGGAAGCCATCGTCGGCTGGCTGTCTGGCCGGCTTTGGGGCTAAGAATTGGGTGGATCATTTTGGTCCACCCCCGAGGACACGTCTGGAGGGAAGGAGCGACGAGGAAAACCGCGAGGTTCAGGAACTTAAGGAACAAGTGGCATGGATCCCACAAATCATCCAAGACAACCTGGCAATCACCCTCACCTCCATCCTGCCTACCTTGGTGGAGTCAATAGCGAACTGGAGTGCGGGTGGTCGACAAGGGTCGTGCCCGATTCCAAGCATGGTCAGTAGCCACTCAAACAATGCGGCGCCAGCGAATCCGGTGAATTATGTGTTCGTGACTCCGCCCGCTAGCACGGAGGTGCCGGAAGCATTGGTGACTCCGCCCGCTAGCACGACGTCGCCGGAAGCATTGGTGACTCCCCCTTCCATCACCACGGTGCCGGAGCTTAATGCACCCGATAGGGAGAATACACCGGTGGCTGGCACCGTGCCATCAAGCAGCCCCTCCGTCTCTTGCACGCCCATCATCGTATGCGGTGCCTCGACATTAGCCGATCTCGACGCCATCACGGTAAACCAAATACTTTACCGCCTTGCCATTTATTACTCTTATGGCATCTTTTTAATGCCATACATGTTTTTCACAGACGGATGTTCCATGCACTCTCTTAAGCTTCGTGAACAACGAGTTGAGGGATGTTGCCAAGGGAACCATCATTCAACCGTTGCACCGCACGTTCCACTCAAAGCTAATGCCAGATAGCGTGCATAGGGTTAACATTATCTAGGTGCTAAGGGGCTGCGATGACCTGGAACCTCCCATTCAACCCCCAAGAGTGGATGAAGAAGAGCCAGCTGTCCTTAGAAGTTGCTTCGGCTTATTTCTGCTATGGCCAAAGAGCATGATTCATTTGGGGAAGGCCGAGGCCATCACCCCACAGACAACAACACCGCCTGTCGTGCCAGCGCCTTGCCATGGCAAGACCACCACACCGCTACCGCCGTCACCTCCACACGATTTTTTGGCTGGTCATATTGACATGAGCATGTGGCAGGATCCGAACGAGGATGACGAAGATGACTTCGATGATTTCATCAACACTAATCTTTTCCCTGGTGACCTAAACGAAGACCCAGCTGGTGGCCCTGCAGAGAAATCCACTTGCAACAAACGTCTCTTTGGTTCTCAGGAGACGCCTCTAGCTTGCACCTTCACCGAGCCAGCTGATACATCGAACCGACCCTTTATTCTAAGCCCTGACACACTACATAGGGCGATCGATGCTCAGATTGAGGTGCCTACCCACTTCCCAAAAGAAAATCTCGCAGCTCGAGCCAGCCGGTGGCATCAACTACGAATCCGATCAGGTTTCAGGACGGGCCACCAAGACCCAAGGGTATTATGTGGAGGATGCATGTGGCGGGTGAGCCCATGCTAACTAAGAAATTGCTCAGGCTCGCCACTTTAGAAATGAGGAGTGTGCATGACGGTGTGCTGATGATAGAGAGATGCCTTCTTGCGGAGAAAGATCCCTCGCACCCGGTATTCGTGGTTAAGGTGCCACGAGGCTTGGGCTTCGTCGATAATGTCTTCGCAAATCTGTTCTTCCTACGGTTTGATGACATCTTCAATATGTTCTACCTATATCCGCTGCACTATACCATGGTACGCCTGTTTTCTCTCATCCTGGCCATTCAGATCATTAGAGAGAACACCCCGGGCATCGCTATAGTGGACCCTTACTACATGCGTGATGGCTGCTTGGGAAGCGCCATTGAACGGTGATTTGTGGCCTCATACCTCCAAGGCATCTTGGTGGCGAACAAGACAAAGGAATACATTCCCGTGCCTTTCTTTCCCGAGTAAGTCATTATTCACTCGCCGCCATAACATGCTTTATTAGATTTTCATCACTCTTTTTCCAACACATTCCATTTGAATTTTTTTGCGCAGAGATCAACAATGCACACTCATCTGCTTGTCGCTGAAACATTCGCAAGCCACGTATTTCGACTCAAGGAGTCAAGAAAAAAAAGAAAAACTACGACAAGATCAAGGAAGTTCTGGATGATGCTCTCACCGGCTATGCCTCAGCAGAAGGCGCCACCTTCGTGCGTAAGAAGCTCAAGTTTGGCAGGCACTTCTTCACCCATGTGACAGAATTCCCCTGCGTGAAGCAGCCGGCAGGCATTCAGAAGGAATCCTACTATGCACTCCATCACATGAGGGCATTCCTACTAGAGCAACAAAATTCTATGCTCCCAGATCATCTCAAATCGTGGGACGAAGCCAAGGCCAGGATCAATGATTCAGATATTAGACAAGAGGTGTATCGCATCCAGCAACAGTTTGGGGCAATCATCAGCCGCGATGTCATGACTTCAGGGGGGTCTTCTACGGAGGCAATCCCCCGAATAACCGTGACGTAGTAGATTGCCTAAAAATGCAGGGTGACTATAGGGCGTTCATGATGAAACAATGCGTCCTCCCGTTCCCTGAGCCGAGCCAGAAGTCTTGATGTGTTGGTCTAGTTGTAGTTCTTTATCCCCACAAGTACTTGTGTGTGTCGACATGTACATGCTACTACTTATTAGGGTTATGAACCAACGCTTACTTCTTTTGCTTATTATTAGGGTTATATATGGATCAATGCTTAGTTTGTTTGCTTACTGTTTGGTCCTTTTTTGCTTACTTTTTGGTATTTTTTGCTTACTTTGTTACCGTATTTGATAAGTATATCTTTATATGTGAATTTTACTTGTTTTTTCATCCACCATTTAATTATTATTGCCAACTTGCAGATGACGTGGTACGTCGTGTACAAGGGACGGGTTCCCGGAGTCTACGATGATTGGAAAGACTGCCGGAGACAGGTGCACCATTTCAGCGGCAATAGCTACAAAGGGTACAACACTATGGTGGAGGCGGAAGCTAGATACGCGCGCTATCCAGCGGGAGTTAGGATAAGGAACCGGATGAAGACCTACACCTCCGTCGCGGTGATGCTTATCGTCATTGGTTGTCTATCCTGCATGTTCCTACTTTAGATGTCTAGGCGAGCTTCCGAGATCTAACTTGGTTGAGACATGTATTCATGTCATCACTAGCTACTTTGTAACTTGATCGAAACAATGTAACTTATACTGTGTATTTATATGTGTGACTTATCTATATGTATTTGTTTCTATCTTGTCCGTGTATTTATTTCTGTACTGTATATCTGTGTATTTATTTCTGTACTGTATATCTGTGTATATCAGTTGTATTGTATATAATCTGTATTGAATATCATCTGTATTGAGTATTTCTTTTTTTTAAAGCTCAGCCGTGGCGCACATATACTTGGTTAGTGGCGCACTACGTTAGTGGCGCACGTTGTCAAATATTAGTAGCGCACTACATCATGCGCCATAGGAAAAATAGTGGAAATGCACTGCCTTTTACAGCCGTGGCGCACCAAGCAGTGCGCTACAGGAACTTTTTAGCCGTAGCGTAGAACTCGTGGCGCACCCCTAGTGCGCCACGGAAGGGGAAAACAGGTGCGCCACGGACGTGCATTTTCCTAGTAGTGCCACCCTAGCGGCCAGACCTAAACGAACGCGCGCATCCGCGCCGACCCATTAATGTCCTAAATTTGCGCTAAGAATGCGCCTGGCCGGATGCACATGGACCATGCACCTATCCAGCCCTGTCTGCCCTAGACCGAGCTAGCCCCGCTCTTTACTGACTGACCTCTTAGTCTGCTGCCAAGGGCATTGATGCAGCGCATACTAGAAGCCAGTCATCAACAATTGATGTGCCATGTAGACTGTCGGGCGGTTACTATCAATTGAAGAGATGAGGCGCTTTCCCGACTGACACGTCGGCATTGATTGAAATTGGCTGCATACTGCTGGGCAGTGGCAAATGCTCTATTAAGAGAGGCCTCTCTGCCCGGCCATTTCCATCACCAAACCCCTGATGGTGTCTCCCATACCTAGCTAAGTTTCCATCATGGTGGAATAAGACCATGAAGAATGACCACGAGGCTGGATCATCCTTCCCCCATCGTTGGTGTAGTCGATTGTTGACACCACCTCCCCCGCCTCCTCGTGGCCCATGTGCACCCCTCCCTCTGGCTCCGCGAGCGCATGAATGTTGCTCGGGTTGTGCGTGTTCTGTCCCCACTGAGTCTGCACTGAGAACGGGTGTACATGTCGGTGAATGATTCCCAGCAGTAATGGAGGGCCCGGGATCCCATGCAATCACAGTGACGTTAGCCTCCCTAGCGGATGGAACCAGAATAGGGTGGGATCGCCCATAGACGTCGTTAACTACTATCGCATTAGCGCAACGACCTTGCCTACTGCCAAGACAACTTCTAGATCATGTTCCTTGATTGAGAACACGAGGTGCGGTGGTGTCGTCATCTTTCATGGGAGACTTGTAATGGACGGCGACCACTAGTTGTTGTACTTGGATGACAACGACTACGATGGTGATGAATTGGACTAGGAGCCATTGTCGTTAGAGGTCAAGCAGGAGGAGGAGGCGGCGTCGATGTAGCCAGCTAACATGGACCCAGACGAGGCGCTCCGCATCACCATCGAAGTGTCTACGCTCGATGAGGAGGCACTCTAGGGAGGGACGATGATGGCATTGTGATGACTGCAAGAGCACATATCATTTGTGGCTAGTTTCAAAATAAAGATATCGATCCCATAGGGAGCAGGAGTCTGAAGTCTAATAACTCTTGAAATAAATATTATGATAGAAATACTATATGAAGTTCTAAGTGACAAGATAAAATGCGAGTATTGTGTAAAAAGGTGTTTTTGGGTTTTGGGAATAAGAGAAATAATAAAGTAAAGCAAAATAACTTAATACAGAAAGTAAGTATCACGTATGTAAGAGAGATTGGAACTGTAGTGGGAAAAAGCGTTCTCAGGGAGTAGCGGATACACCACTAGTATTGTAAAGCTCTAAGACAAAGATTATCATCATGAACATTCTCAACTATGTATGTTTGGGAGGAACTCCGTATATGGATGATTGGCTAGCAACCACTGCGCACATCATCCTCATAACCACAACAGACAATAATCGACATCAATTGAATTACTGCGCTATTAAAGGACATAATTCCGTAGGACGTATCCCTTGGCATGGATAGTGTTTGCGAGTTTCCTCAGTTTCCCAAGTTAATACGTGATACATTGCAAATGTATCTATAATTTTTTATGTTCCATGCTTGGTTTTATCTACTTTCTTGTGCTTTGTCCACACTTTGGAGTACTTTTCATATGATTTCTTGGACTAACCTATTAACAAGAGCCACAGAGCCTGCTGCCTGTTTTCTGCTGTTTTTGGTTCTAGGAAGTCAAAAAATGAATATTCTCGGAATTGGACAGGACAAAAGCCAAAGTTGCTATTTTACCGGAAGTCATCTGGAGCCAGAATACGAGACGGAGAAGGGCTGGGGCCTGGCCACACCACCTGGCTGCGTGGCCAGGCCAGGCCCACGCCAGGGGGTGGTCTGGCCGACCCCAGCACCCCCTCGGCCTCTCCTTCCGCCTATATATTGCCTCTGATACGGAAACCCTAAGTACCCGGTCAAAAATCCACGAAAGAGTGTGTAGTTGTCGTCATCTCCATCCCTAGATTGGGAGGGATCTGAAGCTCTTCCTGGCACCCTGCCGGAGAGGGGAATTCACCCTGGAGGCCTTCTTCATCACCATGCTAGCCTCCTGTGATGCTTGAGTAGTTCATCTCTGGACTACGGGTCCATGTAGTAGCTAGATGGCTGGTTCTCCTCCTTTGTGCTTTCATGTCTAGATCTTGTGAGCTCCGTTCATGATCAAGATCATCTATTTGTAATTCTACATGTTGTGTTTGCGGGGATCCGATGGATATTGAGATGCTATTTCAGATTGATTATTGATTCTATCATGTCTTTGTTATTTGTGATCTTGCATGCTTTCCCTTGTTAGTAGCTATCTTGGCCAAGTAGATGCTAGCAACTCCAAGAGTTAGTATTTATGCTCGATAGTGGGTTCATGCCTCTGGTAATCTGGGGAAGTGACAGAAATCTCTAAGGTACTAGATGTGTTGTTTCTACTAGGGAGAAAACAACAATCATTTGTTCATAGAACAATCGTATTGTTTACTTTACATGCAATGCTTAATGCAATTATCTGTTGCTTGCAACTTAATACTGGAGGGGGTTCGATGATAACCTGAAGGTGGATTATTAGTCATAGATGTAGTTGGATGGCGGTCTATGTATAATGTTGTAATGCCCAATCGAATCTCAAAGGAGTCAAGATGAGTAGTATATGCATATTGCTTTCTCGATGTTTGTCAATTGCCCCACTGTAATTTGTTCACCCAGCATGTTGTCTATCTTAAGGAGAGCTGCCTCTAGTGAACTATGGACCCCGGTCCTTTCTTTTACTATCAATCTACAAACTGTTTACTACTTTGTGTTTACTTTCTACAACCTATTACTTTCTTCCATTCGATACGTTTAATCCTTTGTTTTCAGCAAAACCGGTGAGATTGACAACCTCATCGCAAGTTGGGGGCAAAGTTCTGTGGTTGTATTGTACAGGTCTCCACTTTGCTACTAGCACCGGTAGTGCGCCCTGCCAAGGCTCAGCTAGCAACACCTTTGGCGTGTTTCCTTGCTCCTATTGGATTGATAACCTTGGTTTCGTATTGAGGGAAAACTTGCTGCTGTGCGCATCATACCTTCCTCTTGGGGTTCCCCAATGAGCTCGTTAATACACGAGTCAGCAATACGTAAGGAGTGCCAATAGCTTTATAGTCACCTTAAGTGCTATCACGCCTCTGTCTACCAACAAATAGTTTCCTCCATCGAGTCCCCATGAGAGGCAAATATTGAGAGGTCGACTTCTCTCAACATCAAGATGTAGAAAATCTAACACATGGTCACAACAATGAATATCATAATAGACTTTATCTTATGTCAATCTCATACTAGGGTTTCTCCATATCCCCAAGAACTAATGATCTACTCAGACATGGAGGCAATCAAGATCATGGCAATGGTAATGGAAATAATCATAGATGAATGGTACTTGTATAAATCCACAATGAGTATAGGAATTACAACAAGATCTAGACAAGATATAGATGGGATGGATGAAGATGGTGGTGATGCAGCGCTGGATTATGAAGATCGATGCCTTAGCCTCCTGGATCTGCGCAGGGCGAAGTTGGATCCCTTGTGGATGAGTTCCCCCTCCAGATTCCTTCCGAAGGTGAGGTTTTGGTGATTTCTGGGTGTTCTGTATGTCGTCTCCACGAACCAATTGCATGGGGTGAAACTATTTGACGAGGCGAAGGCGATGCCAACTATATGGCCGAAATATTTTCTCCGCCCGTATAGTTGGTCGTTATGCTCTCTGCCTCCCTTGTTTGCTTCTGGTTTTCTTCCCAAATAAGCGATTTACGTTGTTTTTGACTCCTTTTCTCCACAATACAACTGCTTCAAGAATTGTATCCATTGGATCCACCATCTGTCCTGATCCTGGTGAAAACAGACATAAAATGTGCACGCGAACACTGTAAAATACCAAGATCCTACATCTACAATGCAAAATAATAATATAAAACATGATGCAAATATGCACTCATCAACTTCCCCAAGCTTAGACTCTTGCTCGTCCCGAGCAAGCTCTAGCTTAATGGATGTGATCCTCATATTCATGAAGCTGAGTCGACAAAATAAATGAGGCTATTGCAGCATGTGTTTATCATGTACGATACATAGGAATAATTTCATGAATAGTACCTTACTCGAACCATCGGAATAGTATTAGAAGGCTTCCACACCTTAGTTATCAACAGTTCATAAAAGATAAATCTCAACATATTGTAAAAGAATCTAGTTCAACCGAATGAGTTAACAAGGTAGTCCCATGTGTTTTAGGATCAATGTATTCACTTGGGATTCAAAATCTCAAAAGTGTTTCTTTGTCATACTACAATACAGTAGTATATGCCTACTTGCTCTTTGCACATTCACTCTTTTTCTTCTTTCTTTTCTTTTCTTTTCTTTTGCATATATGCTCACACTTTTGTTTTAAGTGTTGTGCAAAGGAGCTAGCCATATATTCCACCTTATGTAGGAATTCAAAGTTCAATGATCTCAATTATCAAATTCCAACTGTATATGAAGCATTCTTGTGACTTGGAGATTCTACCTCGACTTATTCTCACTCTATTTGGATAGCACTTTTATTTTCCTTTGTTCAAGGTTCCTTTCTCAAGTTAATTGTATAGATAATTTTTCTTTGTGAATCAAACCGTAGACTTACAACATATTGACCAAATTATCTTTATGTGTTCCATTAATACCAATGGTGTGGAAGACTCCTATTGCTATCATTGAGTGCAAGTAAAATCATACTCAAGTCATTCATATATCAATAAAGCAAACACAAACTCAATATTGCTCCATATATAATAATAAACTCGGAATTTCATAAAAGGGATCAACTATTCCTGAAGGGAATTCTAATGATGCAAACTTTATTTATAGTTTGAACTAATGCAAAAATAATAAAAACTTATAGGATAGATTACAAGGTCTTAAAGATCTCCCCAAGATTGGAATCAAGCCAAGCGGGGTCAAATAATCTCTTGCGATTATTTGATACCATGATTGTTGTAGATCAACGTGGCGCCATGGCATGTAACACCATGGTGTGTAGCTTCTTGTTGGTCTCCTCCAGAGTAGTTATGCGGCTGTAGCACCTGCGGAGATTAGATTGCAAAGTGTCCACTCTATCTGCGAGCTTGGTCACCAATGGAAGGAGGTCCTTCTTCTTCTCCATCTCATTGAGACGGTGACGGACTTCGACGGGATGGAGTAGCTCCTGCTTCTGATATATCTCTAGTGCTCGGACGCGATCCTTGGTCCTAGGGACAGTTTCTTCTTCCTCATCCATAATCGATGGATCGGGGAAGTGGAAACCGTACCTCCATTCTTCTTGAGGCTTGACCTTCATACGAGCACCAATTGTTGGCTTCGGGAGCGGATCCTCCCTTTATTTGCTAGCACCTGCACCAATATTAGATAATTCCTTACGATGTGTGGCCTTTGATCTATAGTTATGAACTTGACCGTCTCCACACGCCCTTTTCCATGTGGTTTGCGATCTTCTCTCTCTTGTTGAGCTTTCTTCATCGCCAGCCAGTTAATCTCTGGTGGATCATAGACGTCACGGCGGATGTAGACGTCAACCACATCATCATCGGAATCATTGTTGAAGTAGCTTGGCTCGACGTACTCCTTGTACCTTGGGATAAACCACTCCACCTCCTCGTCATCGTCCTCCATGGACGAGATGCTAGAGCGGTCCCTGGAAGGAGCAATGAGCCCCATGGGCTTTCCACGGCCTGGGACAGGATACCTCATCGCTAGATTGGTTTCTGTAGATTGCGATTTGAGAGAGAAACAATGGTAGAATATAGGGGGGTCAGAGGTCGGTAAAACTCGCGAGAAACACCAAATTGTCTTCCAAGAAAAGAATCCAAACAAAACAAGGAAATAAATCACGGATTTGGAAGTGTCCTGCCGCGTAACGACCAACTATAAGGGCGCAACCCATATAGGTCCGGCCATATAGTTGGTTCCGGGCAGATATTTCCAAATATCTCGAGTCCAGGTCGATTAAATCACGACTCGGAACCAACAATAACTTTTTTTATATAGATGAATAAACGAAAGATCAAATAAAAAAGTGTCCGAGAGTTTAACGACCAACTATACGACCGGAATTTTTGCTCCGATCGTATAGTTGCGACCGTATAGATACAAACACCAAAATCAAAAGTGTCTGGGAGTTTAACGACCAACTATACGGCCGGAATTTTTGCTCCGGTCATATAGTTGCGACCGTATAGATACAGACACAAAAAATCAACCTATCTGAGAGTTCAACGACCAACTATACGACCGGAATTTTTGCTTTGGTCGTATAGTTGCGACCATATAGGCTCAGATATCGAAAACAATTTCACAAAGATGATACTGGGAGTTTAACGACCAGCTATATGCTGGGAGCTCCCTCTCTGGTCATATAGCTCCGCCCGTATATTGGTAAAACCCCTCTAAAACTTCAGAAAAACACAAGGAATTCGAAAACAGACTTGTGAAGACTAAAAATTGTGAAAATAGATCACTTATTTGGGTAAGAACACTTACCTTGCACTTACCATTTGCTTATTCGAGGATGAAAAATTCCTCCCACAATAGAGACTCCTTATCTTTTGGGGGAACTGTTGGGTCCACAGCATAGAAAACAAAAAATTTCCTACGATGAGAACTATACGCCAAGATCTATCTACTAGATACAGAGCAACGGGTGGACATACATCCATGGAGAACTTACCCTCGAAGACAAGGAATTTTGTTAACGAGTAGGAACTCGTGGTTGATGTAGTCGTACGCTTGCTGATCTCAAGATCGTGTGGAAGTCCGAGCGCCGCAAATCAGCAGCACATCCGTCCTTGCACACATGTTAAAGCCACCGGACAACCTCCACCTCCTCGCTCCAGCGACTCAGTAGAAGCAGCAACTCCTTCCAAACGCAAGGCCACTGGGAACATGTATCTCGCTAATCCGAGACCATGGGGAAATATCTAGAGGGGGAGAGAGATCCTTCACGAGGAGGTGTAGTTTGTGAGAGGGGAGAGGGGGGCTTTATATAGGAGGAAGGGAGACCCCTCCCCTCCCATAGCCGGCGCATGAGGGGGGGGACTCCTCCCCTCCTTCATTCATGTGGTGAACCTCCACTCACATAAACATGGCCTCCACCCAAAATCCCACTCACATGTATTTAATTTCCACCCAATTAAATGCAACTCTAAATTTAATAAAATTCTTTTATTTATTTTATTCCTAATTTTGTTAATTACTTTAATTAACAAACATTCACATAAAACCCCTTGCAACATTTCAATATCACATGCAGAACCACTTTCTGCAATTTCACCCGAAACAATTCCGGTTTCTATCGAAACAATTCCTGTTTCTATCGAAACATTTCCTGTGCTTTGCAAACCTTTTGTATAAAACATATGTGCTCCTAAATGGTGTCCGGCAACCCTTAAGTGTGTCACCCTATGGTTCGCAAATAATGCAAACATGATTGAGACTCCTCTCAGATTAATAATCAGAAGCGGGACCTGGAGATCCATACTGACTCCTGCACATTCAACGATGACTTCTGTGATCGTGAGAACCTTTAGTGCTATTAATTTAATCCCTTTGTCTCATGATATAATACATGTCCGAGATTCGATCATCGGTATCCAAATACCTAGTTTGATCTCGTTACCGACATGCACTCTTTTCTTGTTCCCGTGATATAACATTCTAGTGATCACATCACTTCCTTGCAAGCTATCTTAATGTGATATCATCGAGAGGGCCCAGAGTATATCTATCCGTCATTGAGATTGACAAATTCCACTCTTGATCCATGAGCCTCAACATAACACCTTCATAGCACTGAACCCACCTTTATAGTCACCCTGTTACAGTGTGACATTTGATGTTATCAAGATACTCTTCCGGTGTTAGCAATTAACATGATCTCATGGTCTAAGGATATAGATTACTTCGTATGATGTTATAGCAATGTAAACATAATGACTTGATCGTAATGCTATACTTCGGATGAATGTTCATCACATCATTTCACAAATGTTGTGACCTTGTTATTAACAACATCCAATGTCCATGATCAGGAAACCTTGATCATCTTGTTAATCAACAAGCTAGTCTAAAGGAGAGGCATAACTAGGAACCCTTTTTGTTTATTAAACACACATTTATTGACGTTTCCTATCAATACAATTATAGCATGCAAAATAAACATCTATCATATACAAGGAATACATAATAACAACTTTATTATTGCCTCTCAGGGCATATTTCCTTCAGTCTCCCACTTGCACTAGAGACAATAATCTAGTTTACATAGTGATAAATCTAACACCCATGGAGTTCTGGTGTTGATCATGTTTTGCCCTAGGGGGTACTTTAGTCAACGGATCTGCTACATTCAGGTCCGTGTGCACTTTACAAATCTTTATATCTCCATCCTTGACATGCTCACGGATGGAGTGAAACCGACGCTTAATATGCTTGGAATTCTTGTGAGACCTTGGTTCCTTGGCGTTGGCTATGGCTCCATTGTTGTCACAATAGATCACCATTGGGTCCAATGCACTAGGAACCACACCTAGTTCCGTTATGAACTCCTTCATCCAAACCGCTTCCTGCGCCGCTTCTGAAGCAGCAACATATTCCGCCTCCATCGTTAACACAGCCACCATAGGTTGTTTGGAACTCCTCCAACTAACTGCTGCTCCGTTCAAGAGAAATACGTATTCGGATTGAGACTTAGAGTTATCCGGATCGGTGTCAAAGCTAGCATCGACATAACACTTAGTGACTAGCTCTTCTTCACCTATGTATACAAGAAACATATCCTTAGTTCTTCTCAAGTACTTAAGGATATTCTTGACCGCTATCCAGTGTTCCGAACCTGGATCAGATTGGTACCTACTAGTCAAACTAATAGCATGTGCCACATACGGTCTTGTACATAGCATGGCGTACATTATAGAACCTATGGCTGAGGCATAGGGGATCTTATCCATTATCTCTCTTTCTTCTGTCGTTGCCGTACTTTGAGTCTTACTCAATGTCTTGCCTTGCAACATAGGTAAGAACCCCTTCTTACTTCCGTCCATATTAAACTTCTTTAATATCTTATCAAAGTATGTACTCTGCGATAGCCCAATTAGGCGTCTTGATCTATCTCTATAGATTTTAATGCCTAATATATATGAAGCTTCACCAAGGTCTTTCATCAAAAATTAGTTGTTTAGATAACTTTTAACACTGTTTAAAAGATCTATATCATTTCCAATCAATACTATGTCATCCACATATAATATCAGAAATGCCACATTGCTCCCACTCACTTTCTTGTAAATACAAGCCTCTCCATAAGTTTGGACAAATCCAAACTCTTTGATCACCTCATCAAAGCAGAGATTCCAACTCCGGGATGCTTGCTTCAGTCCATAGATGGATCGCTGAAGTTTGCATACCTTATCAGCACCCTTAGGATCGACAAAACCCTTAGGTTATATCATATACAACTCTTCTTCAATATTACCATTGAGGAACGCAGTTTTGACATCCATCTGCCATATTTCATAATCGAAATATGCAGCAATTGCTAACGTAATCCTAACCGACTTTAGCATCGCTACGGGAGAGAATGTCTCATCGTAGTCAACTCCTTGAATTTGTCAAAATCCCTTTGCGACAAGTCGAGTCTTATAGATGGTCACATTACCATCAGCATTAGTTTTTCTTTTGAAAATCCATTTATTCTCAACGGCCTTTCGATCGTGAGGTAAGTCCACCAAGGTCCAAACCTGGTTTTCGTACATGGATTCCATCTCGGATTTCATGGCTTCTAGCCATTTGTTGGAATCCGGGATCATCATCGCTTCTTCATACGTCGCAGGGTCATCTATTTCATCAATCATGAAATTCATAACAGGATTGCCGTACAGTTCAGGAGCTGCACGTGTCCTGCTTGACCTGCGAGGTTTGGTAGTGTCCTCTTTCGGAGTTTCATGATCAATATCATTAGCTCTCTCTTCATTAGGTGAAGTCAACTCCGAAACAACTTCCGGTTCTATGCTACTCGCCATTTCATGAAGAGAAGGTTCAATAACCTCTTCGAGTTCTACCTTCCTACTACTCACACCTTTCGCGAGAAACTCCTTCTCAAGAAAGGATCCATTCTTGGCAACAAAAACCTTGCCCTCGGATCTGTGATAGAAGGTATACCCAATCGTTTCCTTAGGGTATCCTATGAAGACGCATTTTTTCGCTTTGGGTTCGAGTTTATCTGGCTAAAGTTTCTTCACATAAACATCAAATCCCCAAACTTTAAGAAATGACAGCTTAGGTTTGTCTCCAAACCATAATTCATACGATGTTGTTTCGACGGATTTAGATGGTGCCCGATTTAAAGTGAATGCAGCGGTTTCCATTGCATAACCCCAAAATGACAGTGGCAAGTCAGTCAGAGACATCATAGATCGAACCATATCTAATAAAGTACAATTATGATGTTCTGACACACCATTACGTTGTGGTGTTCTGGCAGGCGTGAGTTGTGAAACTATTCCACAATTTTTCATATGTGTGCTAAACTCGTAACTAAGATACTCTCCTCCACGGTCGGACCGTAGAAATTTGATCTTTCTGTTATGATGATTTTCCACTTCATTCTGAAATTCCTTGAACTTTTCAAAAGTTTCAGAATTATGTTTCATCAAATAGATATACCCATATCTACTCAAATCATCTGTGAAAGTAACAAAATAACGATATCCACCTCGTGCCGACACACTCATTGGTCCACACACATCAGTATGTATGATTTCCAATAAATCTGCTGCCCGTTCCATTGAACCGGAAAACGGCATTCTAGTCAACTTGCCCATAAGGCATGGCTCACATGTATCAAATGATTCAAAATCAAGTGATTCCAAAAGTCCATCAGAATGGAGTTTCTTCATGCGTTTAACGCCAATATGACCTAGACGGCAGTGCCACATATATGTAGATATATCATCATCAAGTTTAACCCTTTTAGCATTAACACAATGAATATGCATAATACTACTATCGAGATCCAATGGAAATAAACCGTTCAACACAGGTGCATGACCATAAAATATATTATCCATATAAATCGAACAACCATTGTTTTCAGATTTAAAGGAATAACCACTTCGCATCAAACACGATCCGGATACAATGTTCATGCTCAGTACAGGCACAAAATAACAATTATTTAGATTTATCACTAATCCCGACGGCATATGGAGAGGTAGCGTTCCGACGGCGATCAGATCAACTCTTGATCCATTGCCGACCCGCATCGTGACCTCATCCCTTGCTAGTTGTCGCTTGTTTTGTAGCCCCTGAATCGAGTTACATATATTAGCAACCGGTCCCGTATCAAATACCTAGGTGCTGCTGCGAGTACTAGTCAAGTACACATCAATAACATGTATATCACATATACCTTTGTTTGCCTTGCCGGCCTTCTTGTCTGCCAAATACTTGGGGCAGTTGCGCTTCCAATGGCCAGTCCCCTTGCAATAGTAGCACTCGGTATCAGACTTAGGGCCAGCTCGGGGTTTCTTCTCAGGTGCGGCAACAGATTTGTCACCCTTCTGCTTGCCTTTCTTGTCCTTCTTGAAACCGGTGGTCTTATTGATGATCAACACTTGATGTTCTTTCCTAATCTCCACTTCTACAGTCTTAAGCATTGACAGAAGCTCGGGAAGAGACTTCTTCATGCCCTGCATATTATAGTTCATCACGAAGCTCTTGTAGATAGGTGGCAGAGATTGGAGAACACGATGTATGCCTAAGTCAATGGGAATCGTTATTCCCAAGGACACAAGCTTATCGGCGTACCCAGAAATTTTGAGTACATGCTCACTAACGGAGCTGTTCCCTTCCATCATGCAACTAAAGAATTTTTCAGGAGCATTATAACTCTCTACGGTAGCATGGGTATCGAAAATCATTTTCAATTCTCCCATGGTATCAAAGGCATTGCCATTTTCGAAACGCTTTCGAAGTTCTGGCTCTAGCCCATACAGTATGCCACAATGAACTAAGTTGTGGTCCTCCTGACGAGTTATATAGACATTCTTTTCCTCGTCAGGGGCATCAGGAGCTGGTGGGGGGCCTAGCGGCGCCTCTAGCACATATTGCTTTTGTGCAGCAGTGAGGAGAATCCTCAAATTCATAGCCCAGTTGGTGAAGTTGCTACCATTCGCAGCAAGCTTCTCTTTCTCCTTGAACACATTGAAATTAAAAACAGGTGGTGCCATCTACAACAGAATTTGTAAAGTTTATTTTGACTAAGTTTATGATAGATTGAGTTCAACTAATCCAAATTACTAATGAACTCCCACTCCAAAACGACATCCCTCGTGTCCCTTTTGGTGATTACATGAACCAAATCCACTACACCAAGTCCGATCATCACGTGAGTCGGTGTAGCTTCAAAGGCGAGCATCAATATGGGTATCACATCAACTATATGACTCATGCTTAACCTTTTGGTCCGTGTTTCGAGGCCATGTCTGTACATGCTAGGCTCGCCAAGTAAGAACCTTAGTATTCCGCGTGTGTAAAACTGTCTTACACCCGTTGTATGAAAGCGCGGAGTCGAGTACACCCGATCATCACGTGATGTCTCGAAACACGATCCATAGAACGGTGCATACTGAAGGAAGAACACATTTTATCTTGAAATCTAAATGAGGGATCATCTTACAATGCTACCAAAAGCGCTAAACTAGCAGTATAAGATGCTAACATCTAATGTGTAAAGTGAGATGATATGGTCCATGCATTTGATCTCTATCATTTGCATCGTGGTATGATCTCTATAATTCCTTTGTGTGTAAGGCCAAGGTCTATGGAACTTACAGGTTAAGTGTGTTGTAAGAGTATCTATCATACAGCTACTTACAACATTACCATATCAAAACACTAGCCCACCAACGATCTAAACTAGACGCCTCTAATTTATCAATTGCAAGTTTTGCGTGGCTTAGGGCTTTCAGAGATAGAACCGGTCTTACCTACAAACATGAACCACAACGAGGATAACCAAGTTATTAGCAACTTGTTGTAAATCAGATATTGACTATAGTAGGAGAGAAAGACACCCTCTAGCCACTTATGCAAAACTAGTTGCATGTCAGTCGTGGAACCGGTCTCATGTACGATGACATGTAAGGTTGGTCCGGGCCACTTCATCCCACTATGCCACCAATATCCAAAATACATAGAAGATGCAATAACATGATCATCATCGCCCACATATAAACATATGTGTACTGTTGGGTCCGCAGCATAGAAAACAAAAAAATTCCTACGGTGTGAACTACACGCCAAGATCTATCTACTAGGTACAAAGCAACGGGTGGATATACATCCATGGAGAACTTACCCTCGAAGACAACAAAGCTTTGTTAACGAGTTGGAACTCGTGGATGATGTAGTCGTACACTTGCCGATCTCAAGATCGTGATGAAGTCCTTCAGGTCCAGCAGCTCCAGCACCATCAGGTCCAGCACCATCAAGTCCAGCACCGTAAAGTAGCGGTGCATCCGTGATCGCACACACGTTCGGTCCACCGAAAAACCTCCACCTCCTTGCTCTAGCGATGCAGCGGAAGCAGCAACTCCTTTCCAGATAAAGCCACCGGGAACATGTATCTCGCTAATCCGAGACCATGGGGAATAACTAGAGGGAGAAGAGAACCGTCACGAGGAGGTGGAGTAAGATGAGAGGACGGAGTGGGAGGCCTTTTATAAGGAGAGGAGGGCAACCCGTCACCATGGCCGACGGCCAAGGGAGGTGCCCCCACCTCTTCCACATTCATGTGGGTGGAGCTCCCACTCACATAATTAGCTACCCACTCAAAATTCCACTCACCTCCATTCAATTTCCACCAAATTTAATGCAAGTTCTCATTAAATAAAACACTTTTATTTATTTTATTAAGAATTTTGTCAATTACATTAATTAACAAACATTCACATAAAACCCCCTGCAACATTTCAATATCACATGCAGAACCAGTTTCTGCAATTTCACCCGAAACAATTCCGATTTCCATCGAAATGATTCCAGCGCTTTATTAAATCTTTATCTGAAACATATTTGCTCCAAATGGTGTCCGTATCCCTTAAGTGTGTCACCCTACGGTTCGTGAATAATGTAGACATAATCGAGACCCCTTTTCGATCAATAATCAGCAGCGGGACCTGGAGATCCGTACTGACTCCCACATATTCAACGATGACTCTTGTGATCGTGTGAACCTTTAACATCGTAACTAAATCCCTTTGTCTCGCGATATATTACATGTCCAAGATTCGATCATCGGTATCCAAATACCTAGTTTGATCTTGTTACCGACATGCACTCTTTTCTCGTTCCCGTGATATAACATTCTAGTGATCACATCACTTGCTTGCAAGCTATTTCAATGTGATATCACCGAGAGGGCCCAGAGTATATCTATTCGTCATCGGGATGGACAAATCCCACTCTTGATCCATGAGCCTCAACATAACACCTTCGTAGCACTGAACCCACCTTTATAGTCACCCTTTTACGGTGTGACGTTTGATGTTATCAAGATACTCTTCCGGTGTTAGCAATTTACATGATCTCATGGTATAAGGACTAAGATTACTTCGTATGATGTTATAGCAATATAAACATAATGACTCTGATTGTAATGCTATACTTCGGATGAATGTTCATCACATCATTCCACCAATGGTGTGACCTTGTTATTAACAACATCCAATGTCCATGATCAGGAAACCTTGATCATCTTGTTAATCAACAAGCTAGTTTATAAGAGAGGCATGACTAGGAACCCTTTTTGTTTATTAAACACACATGTATTGATGTTTCCGAATCAATACAATTCTAGCATGTAAAATAAATATTTATCATAAACATGGAATAAGATAATAACCACTTTATTATTGCCTCTCGGGCATATTCCCTTCATGTACTACCCGTGCAAAGTACCTACGCATAGATCAGGCTCTGATACCACTGTTGGGTCCGCAGCATAGAAAACAAAAAATTTCCTACGATGAGAACTATACGCCAAGATCTATCTACTAGATACAGAACAACGGGTGGACATACATCCATGGAGAACTTACCCTCAAAGACAACGAGTTTTGTTAACGAGTAGGAACTCGTGGTTGATGTAGTCGTACACTTGCCGATCTAAAGATCGTGTGGAAGTCCGAGCGCCGCAAATCAGCAGCGCATCCGTCCTTGCACACACGTTCAAGCCACCGGGAAACCTCCACCTCCTCGCTCCAGCGAATCAGCGAAAGCAGCAACTCCTTCCAAACGCAAGGCCACCGGGAACATGTATCTCGCTAATCCGAGACCATGGGGAAATATCTAGAGGGGGAGAGAGATCCTTCACGACGAGGTGTAGTTTGTGAGAGGGGAGAGGGGGGCTTTATATAGGAGGGAGGGAGACCCATCCCCTCCCATAGCCGGCGCATGAGGGGGGGACTCCTCCCCTCCTTAATTCATGTGGTGAACCTCCACTCACATAAACATGGCCTCCACCCAAAATCCCACTCACATGTATTTAATTTCCACCAAATTAAATGCAACTCTCAATTTAATAAAACTCTTTTATTTATTTTATTAAGAATTAGGTTAATTACTTTAATTAACAAACATTCACATAAAACCCCTTGCAACATTTCAATATCACATGAAGAACCAACTTTCTGCAATTTCACCCGAAACAATACCGGTTTCTATCGAAACAATTCCTGTTTCTATCGAAACATTTCCTGCGCTTTGCAAACCTTTTGTCTGAAACATATGTGCTCCTAAATGGTGTCCGGCAACCCTTAAGTGTGTCACCCTACGGTTCGCGAATAATGCAGACATGATTGAGACTCCTCTCAGATCAATAATCGGAAGCGGGACCTGGAGATCCATACTGGCTCCTGCACATTCAACGATGACTTCTATGATCGTGAGAACCTTTAATGCTAGTAATTTAATCCCTTTGTCTCATGATATAATACATGTCCGAGATTCGATCATCGGTATCCAAATACCTAGTTTGATCTCATTACCGACATGCACTCTTTTCTCGTTCCCATGATATAACATTCTAGTGATCACATCACTTCCTTGCAAGCTATCTTAATGTGATATCACCGAGAGGGCCTAGAGTATATCTATCCGTCATCGGGATTGACAAATTCCACTCTTGATCCATGAGCCTCAACATAACACCTTCATAGCACTGAACCCACCTTTATAGTCACCCTGTTACGGTGTGACGTTTGATGTTATCAAGATACTCTTCTGGTGTTAGCAATTAACATGATCTCATGGTCTAAGGATAAAGATTACTTCGTATGATGTTATAGCAATGTAAATATAATGACTTGATCGTAATGCTATACTTCGGATGAATGTTCATCGCATCATTTCACAAATGTTGTGACCTTGTTATTAACAACATCCAATGTCCATGATCAGGAAACCTTGATCATCTTGTTAATCAACAAGCTAGTCTAAAAGAGAGGCATAACTAGGAACCCTTTTTGTTTATTAAACACACATGTATTGATGTTGGCTATCAATACAATTATAGCATGCAAAATAAACATCTATCATATACAAGGAATACATAATAACAACTTTATTATTGCCTCTCAGGGCATATTTCCTTCAGGAACTGACTTTAGTTCATCAAATAGTTCTCGTAAACGAAAATCACCAGGACTAAAGTTCCTATCAATAAGATTGGTGTCTTCCTAGGCAAACATGGACGTTGCATCTAACATTATTATTTCTTGCCTCTGCATAATCTAAAACTCAAATTCTTGAAGTGAAAGAATCCAACAGATCAGTCTTGGTTTATGTTATTTCCTCTCAAGGAGTTCTTTTAAACCATCACGATCCGGATGAACTCTCACCTCTGCATCAACTATATAAGAACAAAATTTATCACAAGAGAAAAATACAGGAAAAAGTTCATTTTCTTCCTTAGGGTAATTCTTTTGAGCACCATTGAGAGTTCTACTAGAATGATGTATAATATTAAATCTACGACCAATATGTTGTCCTAGAGTTACTCCTACAACATCATCACCAGCTTCACATATTAAATCAAAGGTTGCATCCTAGATAGGTGGTTTAATAATGGGAGCATGAGATAAAGCATTTTTGAGTTTATTAAAGGCTTCAAGACATTTATCATCAAAATTAAATCTCATTCCCTTTTGCAAGAGGTTAGTTAAAGCTTTAGATATCCCAGAGAAATTTCTAATGAACCTTCTATAAAAACCCACATGACCAAGAAAACTTCTTATACCTTTAATATCCCTAGGTTGCGGCATTCTCTCTATTGCTTCAACCTTAGCTCTATCAACTTCAATTCCCTTACCTGATACCTTGTGTCCGAGGACTATACCTTCTTTTACCTTAAAGTGATAGTTCTCCTAGTTCAGAACAAGATTAGTTTCTTCACAATGCTGCAAAACTCTCTTGAGATTATCCAAGCAACTAGTAAATGAAGTTCCATGGATAGAAAAGTCATCCATAAATACTTCCATTATAAGTTCTATAAAATCCACAAAGATAGCAGTCATACATCATTGAAAAGTAGCTGGAGCATTACATAGACCAAAAGGCATACGTCGGTAAGCATGTAAACCGTAAGGACTTATGAAAGTTGTTTTAAGTTGGTCATCCGGATGAACAGCTATTTGAGAGAAACCAGAATATCCATCCAAGTAACAAAAATGAGTATGGTTAGCTAACCTCTCTAAAGTTTGATCTATGAATGGTAATGGATAGTGATCTTTCCAAGTTTCTTTATTTAATTTCCTGAAGTCTATGCACATCCTATACCCAACAATAGTTCTAGTAGGTATTAATTCATTGTTTTCATTAGGAACAATAGTAAAACCGCCCTTCTTAGGAACATAGTGAACATGATTTACCCACTTACTCTCTTTAATAGGATAAATTATACATGCGTCCAGTAGGCGTACAATTTATTTTCTTACCACTTCTTTCATTTCAGGCTTTAATCTTCTATTAAACTCTACAACTGGTTTTGCACCTTCTTCCATGAATATTTGATGGACAGCTATCATGGGACTAATGCCCTTCAAGTCATCCATTGAGTACCCAAAGGCTTGGCGATGCTCCTTAAGTATCCTCATGAGTTCTTCTTCTTCTTCTTCTGCTGAAATTTTAGCACTAATAATAACAGGAAATTTATTGGTATCATCTAAAAAATTGTATTTAAGATTATCTGGTAGAGTCTTCAATTTTGGGGGTGGTAATTCCTCGTCCCCTCTCTTTTCTGGCTCTTCAAAAACCTCATCAGTTGGAGGTCCCAAAATGGGAAGTGAATCAAATTCATCCTCTAGTTCTTCTAGGGACTTGAGCTCCATAACTATTTCTTCATAATTTGGGTCTTCATTTATTTCTTCTTCTTGATTACCAAAGAAAAGAGCCGCCATTTCTTCAATAGTTCTCTCTTCCTCTTCTTCTTGTATTTGTGGAGGCCTGTCTTTAAATTTGGAAAAATGGAATTTATTTTCTGTTCCCCGAAGCTTAAGAGTCACAATCTCCTTTAAATTGACATAGGCACCTATATCACCTAAAAAGTTTCTTCCAAATATAATAGGGCAAAGAGTCTCAGCTGGCATATCAACAACTACAAAATCAATAGGAAAGTTCTTGTTGCCGATTGTGACAGTTGCATTATCAACTACTCCCATTGGAATTCTAAGGTTCTTATTGGCTAACATAATTAATCGTCATATCAGTATTTTCAATTGTAGCCAGTTCCATTTCTTCTTTTATTTCTAGGTAGAAATCATAAGATATAACATTAATTTTGGTGCCAAGATCACATAAACCGTAATGAGAGGTTTCTTTAAATATGCAGGGAAGAATAGACTTACCCACATATTTTACCTTTGTTTTACCTTCAACCAATATGGAAGTCTCTATATCAAGTTCAACTATGTTACAATGTGAGTACATAGCCATACACTACTAGGAAACAGCTTATCTGTAGCGCATGAAAATGGTACTTCTGTGGCGCATATGCCAGTCGTCACTGTTACCTCGCCACTGATAACTGCTTCCTGTGGTGCATATAGATATGCGCCACAGAAATCTCAGACTTCTGTGGCGCATTTCTTCATATGCGCCACAGGAAGAAGTTTAGTGGCGCATTTACATATATGCGCCACAGAAAGCCTATGCGCCACTGACTATATAATGATATGCGCCACTGATTGTGTAACATGTATTCAAAGTAAAATACGTTCCTAGTGTATAATCAGGTATTTATATAGGATTTATACAGTATTTATCCAGATGAGTCTAAACTACATTGCACAAGTAGTAGATGCATGAAAACCGACATGTATATAATAATAACACTTAGAGACCGATTGAGATACATATATAGTGTCAAGTGCCGAATACAAAGTTCATATCATCTCACATTACAAATATGAAGTGGTCACTGCCGCCTATACTAGGATCAAATAGAATACAGCTGTCATGATGGTTAGCAAGAGCATGAGCCCTGCCAATATCTTCATCCGGTTCTTCTTCCACAGGTGGTTCCTCCACTTGGCTACCGCCTCCTCTCTAGTCGTGTATCCTTTGTAGATGTTTCTGCTGAACTTGTTCACTTGTTTGTGACAATCCTCCCACTCCTCGTAGACTCCTGGAACCCTACCCATGTACACCACATACCACCTCATCGCCATGTCTATAGACGATAAGGCATATTAGTAAAAATACAACGAAAAGAATTAATAAAGGGTTCACATCCATATATATATATATATGTTCACAAAATATAAAACAAAGGATCCATAAACCTAAAAGATAGCATCTCACGATCATCATAGAAGTAATAAGTTCAACGACAACACGACCACACAAGGTAGTTTAAGTCTAACAACAATGACCATTTCGACCACAAGATAGTAAAGTTTATGACACACACACACTACAGCAGGCGTCCATCAAGAATATATACACACTAGATCATGCTAGAGGCACACATCGATCATGAAGACTTATTCTCGCTCAGCTTCAGGAATGGTAGATAGCCCTCTTTCGTCATCCACGTCCTTATGTCACCCTGCTTATGGAGGCTTTCTTCGATCTCCCTCTTACTCAACCCTCTGGCTTGTTGTAGGCCCCCCCTTGTTTTGACATCTTCAATGATGATTTGTGACAACTTCTACTAAATGTGATGGAAGTATTCTCTAAGATCATCATCGTCGATTCATGCCAAAGTTTCGGCCCATCCTCAGAGACTAGATGGCAGTGTTAGGTTCTGGCAATCCCGAACATATCCTTTAAGGTGATGGAGGATGTAGAAGGCCTCCTTGGCACCACCCCTAGACGGCTGCTTGACGCAGGGGAACTCGAGCACATGCTTGAACATGTGTTTGCCATCCTTGATACATTCCCCCTTATCTTCAAAGGTACATCCCTTCTTGGCATAGCCCTCAAGAGACTCATTGAGATTATTCGGGTGTAGTCTTTCTTCTTCATCAAACTCCCCGAGTCAAAATACATGGCTAGCGAATACCTCGGGGCAAGGACGATGAGTGTGCAGTATTTGTCTCTGCGCAACACAATTGGAACAGAATGTTGGAAAAAGAGCAAAGGAAGAAATCTATAAGAAATTCATAAGTTACGGCAGCGATGAGCGAGTGTGTGTACTTACTCGGGAAAGAAAGGCAAAAGAAGTGTGTCCTTCCTCTTGTTGTCCACCATGAACTTCTCGAGGTACGCCGTCGCCTTGGTCTGTGTCTCTGATCCTTTGACCAACTGGTTATCCCGCATGTAGTAGGGATCCACTATCGCGATTTCCGGGGTACTCTCTCTCTCTTGATCTTGATCGCCAGATTGAGCACGTATAGGCGGACCAAGTTATAGTCCAGCCGTTTCGTGAGAAACAGCTTGAATATGTCCTCGTACGCTATGAAGAATATATCTGCGGGGGGTTCATCGACAAAGCCCATGTCCAATGGCACCTTGGCCGTGAAAACCGGGTAATTTGGATCTTTGTCTTTAAGAAGGATGCCGTCTAGTGTCTTGACACCCTCGTGCAAAGTTAACATGGCTCCAACCGTGATGTGGAGCATATCCGGAGTCAATATCAGATCACCAGCTACATGCACTCGGGGCAAGCCATATTGTGTGGATGGTACGACGACGGCGTCCTGAGCCCGGATCCTCTTCGGAAGAGGCTGGCTCGTACCCTTCTTCTTATTATTATTACCTCTCTTCCTATAGTGCTTCTTCTTCACAATAGTGTCAGCCACTGCCATCTGCTCATCAGCCGCCTCTCGGAGTGTGTTGGGGCTGAAAACCAATCCCGGTTTCTCCTGTGGTGGATCAGCGGCCGGAGGCATCTCTTGAGAAAGACCATGGAAGACCAGGCGTTGCGTGCATGTATTGGGCCAACCAACTTGATGGTCGCGAGCTGTGAAGGGTTCTTCATCCACAGAAGGCATATACAATCCTTTTTCGGTGCCGGTGTTGATGAAGTATTCAACGTTGACCAATTCATCATCATCTTCATGGGTGCCATCATGTGGTGGTGGTAGTGGGGGTGACGGCGGTTACGGCACAATGTCTTTGCCATGTGGCGGTACACACGCTGCCAAGAGTTACTGGTGACGGCTGGTGGTGGCGACGATGGCGGCTGCTGGCTTCCGAGGTGGTGGCTAGGCGATCGATCGAGAGGTGGCGCCGGTGCTCCCCCCAAGATGAATATGGGTCTTTGGCCATGTCAAGGGCTAGTTGTAGCATTCTCCAAGGGTCTTGTGTTCGTCGGCTCCCTAAGGTTGAAAGGGGGGTCCATGTCATCGCACCCTGGCAACACCCGATCCAACCTGACCCTCATCACGTCATCATCCATTGGATTGTTGTGTATCGTGCGGCTCGTCGGTTGTATGAGAGTGCCCTTGGCAACATCCTTGAACTCACCATCGACATCTTTAAGAAGGAGTACGCAAGAAGTGTCCTGAGGCAAAACATGTTGTTGGGCATCATGAGGGGAATGTTTGTTTGCGGTACCAAAATTGGTGGGTGTGCACACCGCGGTACCCGAGTTGTCATCAATTGCGCGGAGGGGCCATAGTAGAATCGCCAATTGTCCAGAAGGGCCAAATGGGGGTGAATACAAATCTAACGACCAAACGGTCGTTTGAACCAGACGAAAAACGATTGAACTCAAATACCGCCGTCAGGTCAACTCTTCTTGGCCCGCCATGTCAGTATTCCCCGTTATCTTTTGCGGTCGTGGACTAGCTTACCCCTGCGTGGACCAGATCCTTGAGTGGACCAGATCTATTTCTTTGCTCTGCTATGGTCTTCTCCCCTCCTCCCCTCCCCATAACATTTGCTCAGCTCCGGATGCTCGTCTCAGATCAGAGCTCGCACTTGCTCTAATTTGCGTCCCCTACATGTCCGGTCAACCTCCCACGCCTCTAATCGAATCTCGTAGCCGTCTCCATTGCATCGTCCCCGTATCGGAGCTTCGCATCCCCGGACTAATATCTCGCCTCTAGATAGTCCTTCTCGCACTACGGAGCGCGTCCCGTCGGGCGATCTAGGCCGGCGACTGGCCTCGGGAAGTTGCATGCTGCCGCGCACCCTAGGCATGGTAGCCCTGGTACAGCAGTTCGACGACCACGCTCTCATGGCCACCGTGCTGGGCGTCCGTCCCGCCATGTCGCCGACAGAGTTGCTGTCGGCTTTCAGGTCTCGTTTTGGGATCAGACAAAATGAGGTCAACGTTGAGGTATGCACACTGCCATTCAATTTTTTCGTCCGGTTTGAGCACAGCTCAGACACCAAGCACGTTCTGCATTCTTCCTGTTCTTTCGAGTGTTGCGGGGAGAAAATGAGCTTCATGCGTTGGCATCGCGCCTGTGGGTGGGACGATCGCTTGGGGCAGCTTCGTTTCTTCTCCAAACTCGGCTTTGACGGCCTCCCATTGGATGCTTGGGAGCCAGAGGCCCTCAAGCAGGTCGTCAGTAGCCTTGGTGGCGAGCTGGTGGAAATCGTGCCACCGAGCGACAGATGGGTCATCGAGGTAAAGCCATGGCTGAAAGATCATGACGTTGTTCCTAAGATGTACGAGGTGCAGATTCCAAGCAGGGTAGGGCGACAGCTTTGCTGGAAGCACCCGGTCATCATCCACCTGGTGGAGGTTCTGGAATCGGTACATGGCATTCAGGGCCCCGAAGAGGCTACCAGAAAGCGTCCTCGTCGCCTGCAGTGTTGGCCTGGAAGGATCGATGGCACAGGACCACCACCGTTTCGCGACGGCGCACACAGTTTCGGTGGGGGAACCGGGCTTGGACGAGCTGGTGGTTCTGATTTCCCTCGAGTGAAGACAAAGCTCTAGTGCATTACCGTGGTATGTGTGGCTAATGAATTTGTAGTATGGAGAGCGTAGCAGGAAGTTAGCATCGACTAAAAATGTGTAATAGTTTAAATCGATGTAGTACTGTGTGTAATAGTTTGAAGTAGTATGTGTGTGTAATAGTTTGAATCGATGTAGTATGTGTGGGTAATGAATTTGATGTAGTGTGTGTGTGCAATAGTTTGAATCGATGTAGTTGAACACCGTGCTTTATAATTTCTGTGAATAACCAAGGACAACCTCATGAAAAGAGGGTGGTCTGGCAATGAGCAATGTCAATTATGTGGATGCCAGGAAAATGTAGTCCATCTCCTCTTCAAGTACAAGGTAGCTACATTTGTAACACGTTGAACTGCAGGACCATTTTGCAGGCAACACAAGACAAAGGAAAAATGGTTTACAGCACAGACAACAGTCACAAAATCTGTAGTCTGGGATAAAAAGATGCCAGTTAACTGGATTGAACCACGACTAGTAATTGAAGGAAATAGATACTTGATAGTATTTGCTTACAACAGTAGTACTTCCATACAAAAGGGTCTTATACCTGCACAAAAGTGGGCTAAACTTCCTACTAGTTTATAGAACAATTCGTCAGCCTTTCATCTACAAAAGCCATTCTTCAGTCTGAACTTAACTATTCTACACTGAAGAAACTACAGATCTGCACCAGAAAAGTTGGCTGGTCAATTGCCTTGAGAGGACATAAGTTCTTTGATCATTTAACTCAAACTGGTCTATTGCCTTCCTGCCAAACTACAAGAAATCTGCATCGTTCATGCATGAGCGATTTGCGTGCGCCAGTCCCGGTTCAGTTGGACCATCCACGCCGCCGCAACGATTTCTTCGAAACTGAAATTCGGCATCTCCTTCTCGGGATCGTAGGTCCGTGTGAACTCGAACCTGAATTCCAGGGCTGAGCTGATGCCCGCCGCTGGCTCCGGCTATCGAACAATCCAGCATGCTGAGTGTAGA